>CM038669.1:324619776-327019776 GCA_021605145.1 Aegilops bicornis
TCGACTTTCCATTGCCTTACAATGGAATACTTGGCCGCCCAAAGACTTCGCCAAATTCATGGCGGCCTCTCACTATGCCTACAACATGTTGAAGATGCCAGGCCCGATAAGTGTCATCTCTCCCTCGGCGACAAGAAGGACGCCTTTATCTGCGCCGACAAGATCTACTGGAAGCTCCGCAATAGATTGCAAGCCACTTGCGGCTGAAGCTCCGGGGAAGAAGAAGACCAAGTCCGGCAAGAGCTCTGATGCCCACTCCGGCAAGCGCACCTCTTCGGAGTGATGCGCTACCGTCGAGGACGCACCATCGAGCTCCACCAACAAGTATAAGAAGACGCTGGCAGCACCACCAGAGACCAAGAGGGTGTCCGCCAAGGAGGACGGCACTGGTGGTACCTTCACCATCAGTGCCTCTCTCGACCCTAAATAGGAAGGCGCTCATTGCTTTTCTCTGTGCTAACGCCGACGTGTTTAGCGTGGAACCATTCGACATCCCAGTGTTCCTGTGAAAGTAATTGAGCACCATCTTGCAGTTTGTCCTCATGCGCGGCCCGTCAAGCGAAGAAAGTCGGGGAAGGTGCAAGGCGCCAAGAGTTCATCGCGAGAAGAAATCAAAGAAGTTGGAAGCAAAATGCAGGCCTTGTCGAGGAGGCTCCATCCCACGTGGTTGGCCAATCCTCACAGTTGTATGCGAAGGCTAACGGGAAATGGAGGCTTTGTATCGACTTTACCGATGTCAATAAAGCTTGTCCCAAAGACCCATTTCCCTTTGCCGCGCAAGATCGACCAGATTGTTGACTCCACGGCGGATGTGATTTGCTTTCATTTCTGGATGCATACTCGTGGATATCATCGGATCTTTCATGGCGTAAGAGGATGAGGAGAAGACCGCATTCATCACCCCATGTGGCACATACTGTTTTGTCTGGATGCCGCTTCGGGTTAAAGAATGCCGGTTCAACATTTGCAAGAGTAGTCCATGGCTTTTGAGCCGCAAATGCATGTAAATGTGGAAGCATACATGGATGACATAGTGGTCAAAAGCAAGGATAAGGCAACTCTGATTCAAGATTTAGACGAAACCTTTACAAATCTACGCAAGATCAACCTCAAGCTCAACCCCGAGAAGTGCGTGTTCGGGGTCCCTTCTGGCAAGCTTCTCGGGTTCTTCGTGTCTCAGCGGGGAATTGAAGCCCATCCCACAAGATCAAGGCCATTGAGCAGATTGAAGCACCAAAGCGGCGTCAAGGATGTCACGAAGGCTTGCCGGTTAGCGTAGCTGCTCTCAAAGAGGTTTATCTCTAGGATCTGTTGACGCGCCTCGCCATTCTTCAAAATCTTACGAAAGGCAGGTCCGATGCAATGGACTCGGGAAGTGGAGGAGGCTACCCTGCAGACTTGAAGAGATACATGCCCTCCACTCCAACACTTGTCGCACCTAAGCCACAAGAGAAGTTGCTGCTATATATAAGCGGCAACCAATCAAGTGGTTAGTGCTGCGTTAATAGTGAGAGAGGGAGGCGGATGATGAGCTAGCAACCATGGCGAGGTGCATCCAATGACAAGGCGGGGGCTTCACCGGCAAGCTACGTCCCGACAAGGATGGATCTCGCAGACACTTGAGAAGATGCAGAAAAGGATGGTGCAAATACCATTTACTTTGTCGGTTCCCTTCCGCGGGGCTAGGTCAAGGTACTACGGTGTGCAGAAATTGCTTCGGACCTCCTCATGGCCTCGAGAAAGCTGCGCCATTACTTCCGTGCACATGAGATCACAGTTGTCACTCGCTTTCGAAGAGGATAACGACAAAATCCAGAAGCAATAGGCAGGATTGTTGAGTGGGCACCGGAACTATCAAGCTTTGGCCTCAAGTTTGAAAGCACTTCAACTATCCAAAGCGGAAGCGTTGCCAGTGGAGTTCATAGCGAATTTGGGCGCCAACACAAGATGAAGAAATTCGAGAAAGGAGCATCCGATCAAGGAAGCAAGCAAAGAGTGGCTGATGTACTTTGATGGTGCCTTCTAAGCTGCAAAGGCGCGGTCTTCGTGCTACTTGTCGCACCACGGAGAGCACCTCAAATGCGTAGAATCCATGCACTTTCCCAAGGAAGCAACAAACAATCTGCGGTATGAAGGTTTGCTTGCGGTCTCAGAATCATGATGAACCTTGGGATCAAGAAGCTCATTATCGGGGTGACTCACAACTTGTCATCCGCCAAGTGAACAAGAGTTATCGAGTCCATTGATGGAAGCTTATGTTGATGAAGTGGAGGAAGCTAGAAGAGCACTTTGTGACGGCCCTCTACAGGATGGAATATATTTCCAAGAGCTTTCCGAGCGACATTGCGATGGCTTTGTCAAAGTCGCCCGCCCCGCGCCAAGTTACCTGTGGAACCCCGGAGTTTTGTGC
Source organism: Aegilops bicornis (assembly GCA_021605145.1). NCBI lineage: Eukaryota > Viridiplantae > Streptophyta > Magnoliopsida > Poales > Poaceae > Aegilops > Aegilops bicornis. The sequence goes on from CM038669.1 coordinate 324,622,187, forward strand.
TCAAAGCTGACTCGACCGTCACATAACACCATCGAATTAGACGGGCAAGAAAAGAAAAGGAGGAAGATTGATCTCTGGCGACTATTTTTCGATAGAGCTTCGAAGCAGAGCCATGCATGAAGGTCCCCAAGATCGACACCTTAGCAGTCTTTGAGGAAGCGATGCTGCTCAGAGACAAGCCCGAGGTTTGTTTAGTTAGGCGCAAGCGGAGCGCTCCCGACAAGTTTTGCTCGGCAGAAGCTTGCGAGGAGCGATCAAGCTCGGTGGCGGCTGAGCGGAGTTCTACCGTGAGAAGGAGCGTGGAGAACATCGGAACATTCACTGCAGTGGCTCGGCCGGTCTTGGCGTTCCCGGGAGCTTGGGAGCAAACTTGTCGGGAGGCGTGCAGGCTGTGAGCCACCGGGAGCGTGGGACAGCAGCCAGGCTGCTCAGGGCTGCATCTGCCACCTGAAAGATCTGGCTGTATAGCAACCTGCTCTTGAAGTGCCTGCAGGATGGTGGCAGGCCATTGCGGTGAAACCCCCTGTGCGTCACGGCTGATCGATGCTTGTAACAGCGGCATGGAGACAGTCTTCGCCACAAATGGAAAAGTAGTGGATTTGGTACACCTACTTATGCGATTATGCAGGTGTACCATACCTAACCACGGCGGCGGGGACCGGCATTAAATGCCCGTCTGCGTAAGCCCCTATGCCGGTGCCATGAGGACCGTCGGTAGCCACGTTCGCCACGATGGCAAACTTGCAGTCTGGCCCGCCACCTCGCCGCCATTGTTACCTGACCTCTCGCCTGTGGCGCTGGAAGGTCCCAGGCGACACGCGTTAGTGGATGTGTTGGAAGCGTAGGTAAAGAGGTGATGCTGCCCGCGGCAGGCGCCTTACCTTGATTGTTGTCTTATCGGCGCCCGGAAGCTTGTAAGCTCGCGGGGGCCTTGTCTTGTATAACATACCGTTGGCCTTCCCGACAAGCTCCTCTTGTCGGGGTTTATCTTCTAGGTGCCTTGGGTGGCCTTCCGGCAAGCTCCTCTTGCCCGGGGCCTCGTCTCCTTGGCTTGAATACTTTGTTCTTGGAATGGCTCCAAAGGAACCATGGAGGATCTTAAGCGGTCGACCCGGTAAGCCCCTGGGAGGCTTACAGCTGTCCGTGCACAAGTTCGGGATACTAGGGTACCCCTACTCTAGTACACCGCCAGGGAGCCCCAGACTGGGCCACACCACTGCAGTCTTAGGCGCTGTTGGGCCAGGCCCAAAAGCTGAGCTGCACGAACTGCGGCCAGGTCGCTTCCATGCTCACCCAGGACCCCACCACGCCCCCCCACAGGCAGCCGCGCATCTCTGCGGCGTCCGTGTGAAGAAGATGATGGGGCGAGATCGTGGGGGTTTCTTTATTGAGAGAAAATCAGGCGTCCGCCCCTCCCTCTTTATAAGCGGGGAAAGCGAGGGCCACGTCGCCCATCTCGCCAGTTGTTGTCCCATCGAAAAACCACCGCTGCTCCCCCCTTTCTTCTCAAGGTTGAAGAGAGCAGCGCTCCGCCCCCCATTGCCACCAGCGCCCTCAACACCGTCGACCTCCTCCACCGCCTCCGCCATGGGCCCAGCCGACAAGGGAAGGCCGTGGAAGTCGGCCGAGGCGCGGTAACTGTGGCGCGGAAGAATGACCATCTTCCCCCCTCGGCTCGCTTGTGAGGGAGTTGAGAACTACTACCTCTTAAATTCGTGAGCCGGGTGCACATCCGGCGCCTGAAGAGTGCTCCCGCATGCCCAGGCCCGGCTGACCGGTTATCCCTTCTTCAGCTCTTCTTCTCTGCGGGCTCTGCGCAGCCTTTCTCACGAGTTCTTCTGTGATATCACTTGAACACCTCACGGGTTAGCCTCCTTGATTTCACCCCCCAACGCCGTTCGACCATGGCGGTTTCGCTTTTATCTACTGCGAAAACTTTGTAAAATCCACCCAAATGTAGCTCTTTTGTACTTCTTTTTTACCAGTGTTGAGAGAGAAGGCCCTTCTTGGGAGGAATTGCTTGGGTCTTCAGAATTAGGCAAGAGGAGGCCTATCTGGAGGGAGCTCGTAGCAAATGGGAGGAGTGGAAGGCTGATTAGTCTTTGGATTATACGAGGAAGGGGTCGCAGCCCTTCACCGCCCGGTATGAGAACTTCCCGATGGTCTTGTAATGATGATTCAAATGTCTGGCCCGGAGGGCGCTAAGTGAAGATCGCGATCACCGAATTCTTCGCCTCGGTATGTTCTTAGGATCTCACCGTCAAACCTTTGTTGGCGCGGACTTTCTTACGCTTCGCGTATCATCCCCTGCGGGAGAGAAGGAGACACGCACAGGGAATTTCATACTTGGCCAGATATCATGAAATTTGCCGGGCGAATACTCAACTTTAACTTCTTTGTCTTGGAGCTTAACAAGCATGCTCTTAGAGCCCGTTCAAGCCCGATCCACGATCATCCGGAGATGTTTTGGATTGCGAGGCGTCGTTCGGCTGTCGCGACAACAAATACAACGACGCATCCGTGCAATGATGCCGTTGTCTGCGACTCACCGGAATTGTCCCCACTTGGCAAGAGCCCGGCGAGGCGGCGTCGTCGCGGCAGTTACCGACAATATGTTGGAAATGGCTGTCCGCCTTAATGACGAGAGGTCATCACCAGCGACACTAACGGCGATGAGATGCGGCGCGCCATACACCAGAAGCTGGAAGAAAGCGGCGGCAATCGGTGCAGCATGATGATTTGCTTCAGCATGGAGGCGAGAAGCGGTAAAGCGTGAACTTGTCGGCGAAAAGGAGTTTGCGGCGAGGAGAACTTGCGAGCACAGAAGCCGAGTCAGCCCAGTGCGCCCGCCGGGCATCCTCCAGCCTCCAAGCAGCTTACCGTGGCCCAGAGCCACCAGCTCCACTGCAAAGCATCTTAAAGGCGGAGATCATTGAAGCAGCGGGCAGACCCTTGTTGTAGCCCATGCATGTGTGTCCACCAGCAACAAACCTTGTTGCCAGGAGCACCTCAACGCCCGGCTATGACAAGCAGGCGGGGCCCTCATGACCACGGTCCGCTCCACCAGAAAGCTTCAGGGGAGACCCTCCTCCGCCTCGTCAAATGCTGAGCGGGCCGGTCGACCTCTCATTTCGGCTCAAGCGAGGAAGAAGAGTAAGATTCCCTTGCTGCATACTTGTAATTCTTCGATTTATTTGCTTTGTCTTATGTCTGATTTGCTTTACTCACGAATCCATTCGCTTTTGGAATATTTGGCGAAGAATGTCGAGAGAGCCAAGACCCCGGTGGGTTGTCATCGAGAGCCTTGTGAACCAACTGCGGCAATGAGGAGGCGCGTCAAGACCCTGCTACCGGATGAGGCAACTCTTCTTCAAAGCAGCCCGGTAAAGTACATGGTCTACTTCTTAACGTTAAAAGTAGCATGGGTGCTTTCTCTTTCTTGATATCGCGTTTGTTGATTTGTGTGAAGATGAGCAGCCTCCTTTTGCCGACCAACGCCCGTAAGGGTGGATTCCCAGAAGCAAGGGGCGTTCTCCGGACAAGGGGACTTCTCGTGAGGCAGCGGCTCTCCGGCCGAGGCAGCGCAACGACCTTAAGCGGCCGGAGACCCATGACCCGCGGCCCAGCGCGGGTAACCTTCTTACTGAGTGCTTCCTTGTGTTTTCTTCTTGATTTTGTCTTTGAATATTTGCTTGACCCTCTTCATCCGTCGCCCTAGAGCCAATGGAGGCAAAGTGCATACGGCGGGGAAGGAGCGTCTTATTAACTCTTGATGAAGCTTGCCGCCGTGGAAAAAGAAAAAGCGGCCAGCAGGCTTTGCCCGTGAAAGAGAGCCTTGGTGCCGCCTCGAAGAAAACTGGCGAGGGTCCGTGATCGCCAGCAACCACGAAGACCTTGAGGCGCCGAGGTACTTCACCGACCACCGATCCCTCCGCGGCTTCCTTGCTACAGCGTCGGGCTCGAGCCCAGCCGGCGCCCTACTTGAAAGGTCGGCGATGGCGTCTTCATCAAACTCCCATAGAATTAGAGCTCGGTAGCGACCAAAGGAGAAACCTTCGATGGTAGGCCTTTCGCCTCCGAAATTTGGCCTTCTGGTCAGCCAACGTAAATGGTAGCAACAGCGATGCGAGGAGGAGCAGGCTAACTGCGGAAGATCTTAATAAGCTCTACAGCGCCCGGCAATATTTGGAATCCAGAGGCGCTTATCATGGCCAGGGCGGGAACGGTGAGCCTTGAGGAGCTCGGGGCCGCCCAACCGAAGCTCTCCGGTCCTTGGCGGAAGGCGGGACCAACTCGCCGAGGGCGCAAGGCCTTCATCCTTAGGAAATTTGAAGGCTGAGGAGGAACAGCCGACTTACGCTGAGGCCTTGTCTCTGTATGAGGCCAGTGCGCCTTGTGAAGGTTAACCTTAGCTGACCGAGGAGGATCTTCACCATGCTGGCGAGGAAACATTTGGCCGGGAGCTCTCAAAGGAAGCAAAGGATCTTGCCGCGGAGCTGCGAACTGTAAGAAGGGCTGGAGACGAAGGTAGGCGCTGGAGGCCAACCTCAAGAAGAGTGGCGAGAGCTTGCTTGCACTCAAGCACAGTGAGAAGAGCGCCTACACTCTTGGCGAGGCTGCGGGCCATCTCGTAGGAGAGAACATAAAAGAGCTTCCAGGCGCCATGAGACTCCAATAGAGATCTTGAGTTGAAGCTAACTATTTTGATTTCTTTTGGCGCCTTGAGGCGAGAGGTAGCCTTGAAGGAGAAAATTAAAAGGCCGACCGAGCTGTGGCGAAATCTTTGTTACACGCCGGAAGTGCAAGGCTTGTGGAGACGTGGAGCCTTGGGTGAGGGTCTACGTGGACCTTGCCGCAGCCATCCGCCCGAGGGAGGCCAGTGGGCGGGGATGGTGTATCTTGGGTACTCCTCGGCCAGTACCTCCAACCAAACGCCAAGCTTAGCTTGTTCTTGAAAGGCGTGGTGAGAGCCCTCCAGTGACTCACGGGAAGAAGTCCCAAAGTAGGCTAGACGAGGCCAGCGCCCGGTCTGTGGCAAGGGCTCTCAGAGGTGTTGATGAAAGGTGGCCTTCCGCAGCCCAGGCCTCAACCTCACCGCGTCCTCAAGTTTCTGCGCGGATGCTTTGATGTGGGCTCAAGACCATAACCATCCGGTGGAGCGGTGGCCCGGAATCAAGAGGGTCGAGGCGATCCATCGATTAGGCGCCGTTTCTCTTTCTTCTTGCGGCTGCTTGGTCATGTCATAGGAACAATCCATTAGAGCTGCGACCAAGCTGATCTTGTAATATAACTCTATTTTGGGTATAATTTGCTATGTTATTTCCTTTACTTGATTCCTTCCTTTGTATGTGTTTTTGCCCCTCACGGCTTTTAGGGAACTTGTCGTGTGAACTTTGTGCTCTTGTTGAGTCTTGGTGAGACGTCCCGGCTGACCCTGGCTGGCGGTGCAGCTCCAGACAAGAAACCTTGTTGCAACTAGTGCGCAGCTCACTTAGGTTGTTGAGGACTCGAAACAAGAAATAGAGGCGCAACTAGCTCTGAAGTTAGTTCCTCTAGCCGCGAGGTTTTCCATACAAAAGTTGATTCGTTCAAGGAAGATAACTTAAAAATTTCAAAACTGATTACTCAAACTTTGGCAACTTAGCTTTTACATCGTTTGCTTCCGGTGAGATAGGCTTCCTTGAAGCGACACTTGGTCCACACCATTATCTTCTCCTTTCCCCAGCCCGAACTTGTGTGCGAGGAACCTTCCTTTCTTTGAAAAGAGAAAGAAGAAAAATAAAAGATATGGAGCCTCATGGCGCTCGTTATTACTACCGGGGGTAGGTGCTGCACAAAGTAATAGGATAATGCATGCAAATAGAAGTAAAAAGCATGAAATTGACAAGATGTACCAAAGCTATATGGATTACTTATGCGAGATGCTGCCGGCTTTGTACTGAAGGATTACATGCAGCGGCGGCAAGACTTGTACAAAAGGTGGTTCTTGCGAACGGAGTTCGACAGCAGCGCTTTCTACGTGTAAAACCTACGAAGATGCTCAATGTTCGAGTTGCTCACGGAATGCCATCTTGATCTCAAAGCAGACGGCGCCCGAGCCCTAGTGACTCGTTTCACCCGATAAAGGGCCTTCCCACTTGATGTCAACTTGTTGGAATTCTTGGTAATTTGAGCGGCGAAGAACAAAAGGTCGCCCTTCCTCGAGACTTCGGCATTGACTGCGGCTATGGTAGCGGCAAAACTTGCTGGTACCGAGCAGCTGTTCTGTGACTTTGAAAGGCGATCTTCCTCAAGGAAGCGGTAGCGTCCGTCTTGTCGCAGCTGCTCTTGCTCAAACTCATCCTGGCGAGCTTTTCGAGTGATCCGATATCTGAGTTAAAGTGGGAGAAGCGCCTCTGCTCCATAGACTAGGCGAAAGGTATGCAGCGTTAAGCTCGATTTGGCGTCGATCACGGTCGATCGAAGAACCATAGGCAGCTCGTCGTCAGTCGGTTTCTTCGCACTTGTCGCGACTGTGAGGTACGGTCTTGGTATGACGCGCAGCCTTCAGCATTTTGCCCTCTCCGACTTGACCGTTTAGCTTCTTGGATGAGCAGGCGAAGCAGGACCTTAAGCGCCAAGATCTTGGGCGTCTTTGCGCGAAGGTGCGGCTTGTGAATTGCGATGCCGTTGTCGGTGATCACATTAGGGATTCGAAGCGACAAACAATCGACACGAAGAACGGTAGCATTGTCTCATCACCTTCCTCCACCTTCCTTCACACTTAGGCCGCACTTTGTGAACTTATGTGGATTACAGCGTGCAAATTACTCAAAAGCCCAAACGACTTCCGAAGGGGAAGGGCGAGGACTATCGGGAAGCCCCAGGACCGAAAATGGGAACAGGATAAAGGGATCAAATGCAGAGCTTGAAGCTAATTTAGGCGGTGAAATTATGCTACTGCTTGGAGAAATGGAAGCATGCGCTTCACACTTACGCGGTTACTTGTGCAGATTGCATCCACACGGAGACGTATTGACCAGGAAGAAACCTTGCTTGGGGCAGCTTTGCCGGCACAGTGCTCTGGCGCCAATGATAGTGACCACATATGCCTCCATGTATCTACGCCCACTTGACTTTGTCCGTCTTCCCGGTGAATACACTTCAATTTCCACCTTTGTTGAGTCTTCATGCATGCAGTGTCTTTGTGTCTACGACTAAGCTTGGTACATGCCAACTTGTTGCCGGGCTACTCTTTCCGCTTCTTGTGGCTCTTGGGAAGTTCTCACATGTGCTGAAGGAAATGGACAATCTCTTTGCATACATCTTTGCGCCCAGCACTTGGCTTAAATGACGACAACAACAGGACTAAAAAGGCACATACCTGGCTAGCTGCTGCAGGAACATCGGCTTCCATGGCAATGAGAACACCATGACTTTCGGTAGGAACTTAGCCGTTCCAAGCAAGCTTGCAGAACAAACATCGTCGGGAGGCGTCTGCAGCTGATCAAATGGAAACAAACCACAGAAACTGTCAATGATGGGCTGCTCCTCAACAACTTTGGTGCTTCGATCTTGGGGAGGACCTTCTTGGCTTGTGCGGCAGGAAGCTCCGAAATTTTAGGAAAATAAGTCTACGCGGGAATAGTCTGAAAATTTGGAAAAAGCGGTGAGAGGCGTGGCGGCGGTGGGCCTTAGCCCTGAGTGCCTAAGTGCTAGCACCCTGAGCACGCACGGCCTAAGTAATAGTTTTTACTCGTGGTGTATTTGAATTATTATATGAATTTGATCTTTGATATTAGTTCGGGGCATATAAATAAGTTAATTACCTTATACTACCATTTGGAATATAACCCATTTGAGCATATCGTGTAGTATGTGGCATGATTTCTTCTTGGGTAAGCGATTCCTTGCCCCTTGCCTGCTGAAATCCATTTATACCCAAAGCGGCGAGCATTTGGCCATGAACACTTTAAGCGCCTAAGCGTCCCTAAAGCCCTAGCGCCTCCTAGGCAATACCTTTTCAACAAGCGCTGAAGATCAACTTCCTTTTTCTTGCTTTGTCGGTTGAGAAGCGGTCATCCTCTCCACGTTGCGGTGAAGGCATCTACACGGGACAGTACCAAGTATCCCATTGTAAGGCAATGGAAAATCAGCAACATCAAAGTGACCCTCTGGGATTAAAATTCAGCTGTTTGCCTTAAATAAGCGCAAACCGGCAACGTGATCTTTCCTTAGAAACGCCCTTCCCGGATTGATTCCTTGAAAAGTGCCCGGGAATATCTTGAGCTCCCCATCGGTGAGGTTGGAGTTCTACGGAGCACCCTTGAAGATCGAATCGAGGTTCAAAGCGGCCCATTGCTGTCAACTAACACCTGGTGACCTTGAGGTCTGCCGGATAGTTGGTGAAACCAAAGCCAACATCGATCCAACACCGGCCGTCGATCAGCTTTACCGACCCCTTGATCCAGCGATTAGGGTGGTCCTCAATATAAAAAATGATAAGGCGTCTTTGGACCAGAGCAAGAAAAGAAGTTGATCTCTGGCGACTATTTAAGCGGAAGAGCTTCCGAAACAAACCGCCGCCAAGAAGATCCCTAAGATGCGACACCAACGGTCTTTGAGGAAGCGTCTGCGCTCCGACAAGCCCGAGGTTTTGTTTCGTTGAGGCAGACAGCTCCCGACAGAAGTTTTGCTGCGGCAAACTTCCGAAGACGTCAAGCTCACGACCCGCGGAGTTCTCGCCAATGGAAGAAGCTGATGTTCGCAGACAGCAGATGTGCCTTTAGTCCTTGTTGGCCGAGCCTTAAGCTCCGGCATAGAAGGCGCAACAGATTGTCCATTTCCTTGAAGACGGGAGAACTTCCCGAAGAGCCAACAAGCGGAAAGAAGTAGCCCGGCGATCAAGTATGTATCAGTTTGTCGACGGCTTCTTTATCTGCAGAAGAAGAAAGAACTCAGCAGTGTGAAAGTGAAGTGTATTCCACGGGAAGAGCCAGGACAAAATGGCTGTTGGCGGAGAAGATACATGGAGGCATATGTAGTCACCACATTGGCGCGAAACACTTACTGACAAACCGGCGTTCCGGCAAGGTTCTTCTTCAGCGGCGACAGCCCTCCGGAGATGCTGTTGCACAAGTAACCAAGTGTGAAAGCGTGCAGGTTCCATTTAGCGATCACCAACCCGGCTCAAGCTCTCGGGAGCGATCCCTTTATCACTGGCCATTCTCGGTCGATTACGGGGGCGCAAACATCTCGGCCCCTTCCCCGGTAGCCGGGGCTTTGAGTACTTTGAAGTCTATGCGTTGCAGTAAACAAGTTCACAAAAGTGGCGGAAGTGGAAGCTTGATGAGAAGGTGGCGGCCACATTCGGCGGTCAAGTTCTTGGTCGATTGTTTGCCGTTTGGGAATCCCTAACGGGATCATGCACCGTGTGACAACGGCCGCAGTCTAATTCTGGCCCGCACCTTCATGCGATTACGTCCAAGATCTTGGCGCGAGTACGCCTTAGCCATTGCTCATCCAAGAAACAAGCAAGCTATCCGGCGGAAGGCGAAATCTTTGAAGTCACGTGCGAGCGCATCGCGACCAGCGGTGCGAGGTGTGGCAGCAGCAGCGGCTTGTAAGTTGCCATCGTGTGAAGCGGTGGCGCTCTGACGATCCCTGTTTGCACTTTGTTAGGGAGGCGACTGAATGGGCATTTAATGCCTTTGTCCCCTGCCGTCGGGGTTAGGTATGGTACTAGCGCTATTACCGCTGGCTGCAAATGGGTGTACTTACCCACCACTACTTTCCATTTGTACCCCGTCTGCGTTGCCACAGCCAGCCGAACCCCTTGAGCATATAAAAGGAGGCCCATGCATAGCGTAGAAAGGGTTAGTCAATCGATTCCCGATTCTCTCCGTTCCAGCCTTTCGTTGGCGGCTACGTGTGTACTTTTGTAACACTTTCAAGCGCTCACGAAATGCAAGCACGCATAATACACCTAGACATGCGGCAATAGGGGTATAATCGCCCGGAGGAGGAAACAGTGGGTAAACCTCTCGTTAGCCGCCTCGATCACAACTCTTCGTGCGACCTCCGCTCCCGCCCGAACGAAAGGGAGGGGCTTCAGTCCGCCGGTCCCATAGGTGTTAAATGGGCGGATCAGCTTTGCCCAAACATCTTTGGCGCGCCGAGTAGAAGCGTCGAGATTTAATGAACACGATACGGCGTCCACAGCGCAGCTAGCTGAATCTTCATCATCTTCGTCAACATGCCACGAAGAAAGAAACCCGGCTTCAGCGAAGCTCCGTCGCGTCGAACCCACCACCACCGGAAGCGAAGCAATTGGTGGGGTAAACAGCCGTGGCGAATATGGAGCGGCGGCAGGGGGCTCACGGTGCTTTGCCAAGTCAAAGGACAAGGCTGCGCCCTTGAGACCTCGGCGACCGATACATGCACCGGCGCTTTGTCTCGGGGAAAGCCAGCAGAGCCACGCGTATCGTCATGGCATTCACAATACCATCACGGCTTACGTTAGACCAAGAATGAAATGGTAGAGAGATCTCGGGATGCTCAAAAACCCGGCATACTGCGCCAACTTATCTTTGGCGAAAGCGAAAGGCGATGCGCTGGGCGGGATCCTGCTCCTTCTAACATAGTTAGAAGTCCGAGGCATATCCGGCTCCTCGCGCTCGTTAAGCCTTTGCCACCCACCACTCCAGTGAAAGCTTTGGCGGAAAACGCAGTGCTCTGAGATTACCCTCAACAGCGGCCGACAAAAGGTCGATGAGTGGAGGAGCCACCATTCGAGGTCTCATCGGCTTCGCCCAGCCAGCGGCAGCTCCTTGACAACGACGAGTGCTGCATCTTTGCCACGGCGGAACTGCCAAACACGAGCGGTGGCGGCAGAGACCGGTGGGGTACAACCGCTGCACCATGCCTCTCGCCCGAAAGGCCAAGATCGCCCGACTTCATGGCGGATCCACCTCGACAAGCTGACTCCACCAGCGTCATCGCCGGATCCACGCAACTTCGTCGCGATCGGCGCCAAATTCTACGATCGACAACAAGAAAGGCGGCTCGAACTGCGCATCGGCGCCCGGAAAAGCGCGGCGATCAATCCGACAAAGCGGCGATGGGCCCTCTGTCGACATACCGCGTACCCGGAAGGAACCCCTTGAGGCGACTTGCCATACGCTTGGTAGAGTTGCCCTGCGTTCACGCGCAATGAGGCTGCGGCAAAGTCCGGTATGTGCCCGACAAGAAAAACTTCAACCGAGCGTACCGGAGAAATCACGGCTGGCAGAGGCGCTATCGTCGGAGGAGTTCCTCAGTCATCTACACCGCCATGCAGTGCGAGCTTCCGGGGCGGGGGCAGCCAAAGATCCTTGCAAACGCTACTTCCCAGCGGTGCTCAAGCCAGCCAATGGGAGATCTGGCTCATGCACTTGCGGACTGTAACTCCATATCCTCTTACCGGGCAGATCCTATGCCATCGGTTTATCGGCGCCCTTCTGAGGCGGCCACAACCCATGGCCAAAAGCGACTTTCATACGCTGCGCCCGAGAAGGAAGGAGAGCCCCTAACGCAGAAGTATATTCAAAGAATTCAGCCGTAGCACAACACAACATCCGGATGTCCACCGCCACCCGCCCGGTGATCAACGCGTTCCATCGAAACGTCTTGAAACGCGGGATCACGAGAGAGAGATGGCGATGTGCAAGAATCGAGAAGGCGTCGGTGAGCTGTCACATCGCGTACACGGCGACTGGGCAAGTGTTACGCGTCTTTGAGGAAGGGAAGAGACTCCGGGAGAGAATCTGAAGCAGGAGGCCGATAGTGAAAGGAGACGCCCGGCAAAGGAAGAGCCAGCGATGAAACGAGGAAAAAGAAAAGCGAAGAAGATGTGCTGGTTGTTGTATTTCAGGCTTAGCGGCAGGTGGCGACAAAGAAATGCCAAAGGCCTTGGTAGCTCCGTGCAAGGAAGGTTGCAGCCCCGGCACCGGTCTCCCGGACTATGGCGGCCGCCCACGACAAGCGAGGGCCGGCTCCCGACAAGCGATCTGCAAGATCCACCGCGCAAAGTCCGCATGACCTCCAGGAATGCAAGAAGGTCCGGGCTTGAACGCTTCGAAAACGACGTGAAGGCTGAATCTGACAGCCGCGAGCAAGGACAAGAAAGGCCAGGAGGAGTGCTGGTAGGGCCCGGCAAAAGCGTCCCGGCGGGGAGGGCCTTGGCCTTGTAGCAACAGGCCAATGGCAGCTGACAGGAGACAGACCTCCCCGTGGCCGCTGACGAGGATGGGAGGCAACGGCGGCAGCGATGATGAAGACTATGGATGATATGCCAGAGACCGATGGCGGGGAGTTCGAGAAGCCATATACAGGAGGTCACTGTCGTTAATGGCGGTGCTTCTCTGCCTTACACCCCAACTCCAAGCAGTGGTCTTGCGGGGAAGTCAATGCGATGAGAACCATCCATCTGAGTCAACATGAGCCCTGCTGAAATGGTCCAACTACGCCTATCATCTTTGATATTAGAGGACCACCACGATCGGCGTGGCTGCGGTCGGGTGCTCTTGCACGATGTTGGTTTCACCAACTATCCCATAACCCTCAAAGGTCACCAAGATGCTAGATTAGCCAGCAATGGGCGGCTTGAACCCTGATCCTTTCTGCGGTGCTCCGAAACTCCAGTTCCACGATGGCGAGAGCTCGAAGAGACGGCACTTTCAAGGAATCAATCCGGGAAGGAGCAAGTAGGAAAGGAAGAATCACGTTACACATTGACATTTAGCGTGAAGTTGAACTTGAGAACAGCGAGGTCACTTTTGATGTTGCTGATTGTTCCATTGCCCTTACAATGGGATACTTGGCCAGGATCGCGGCGATCTTTTCGCCAAATTCATGGCGGCCTCTCACTATGCCTACAACATGCAGAAGATGCGAGGCCCGATAAAGTGTCATCTTTGTCCCTGGCGACAAGAAGGATGCTCTTATCTGCGCCGCAAAACCAAGATCTCTGGAAGCGGCTGCCCATAGCAGATTACAAGCCACTTGCGGCTGAAGCTCCGGGGGAAGAAAGACCAAGTCCGGCAAAACTCTGATGCCCTCCGCCAAGCGCACCTCTTGGTCCCTAGCGCTACCGTCGAGGGCCTTTCCATCGAGCTCCAGCAGAAGTATAAGAAAGGCGTTAGCAGCTCCACGGAGACCAAGAGGTGTCCTCCAAGGAGGGCGGCGTGGTACCTTCACCATCGGTGCCTCTCTCGACCCTAAATAGGAAGGCGCTTTTCGTTGCTTTCCTGCGGGCGAAGCGTCGGCGTGTTTGCGTGGCAACCGTCGACATCCCGGTGTTCCCGGAAATGGTGAGCACCATCTTGCCGTTTGTCCTCATCTTGCGACCACGTCAAGCGAAAGTCGAGGAAGCAAGCGGTGGAGGCGCCAGAGTTCATCGCGGAAGAAATCAAGAAGTTGAGCGGCATGCCTTGTAAGAAGAGTGCTCCATCACGTGGTTGGCCAATCACAGTTATGCATAAGGCTAGAAATGGAGGCTTTGTATCGACTTTACCGATGTCAATAAAGCTTATCCCAAAGACCCATTTCCCTTGCGGCGCATCGACGGATGTTGACTCCACGGCGGATGTGATTTGCTTTCATTTACGGATGCATATTCAGGATATCATCGGATCTTCATGGCGAAGACCGCATTCATCACCCCATGTGGCACATCTTTGTTTTGTCACGGATGCCTTGGGTTAAAGAATGTTGGTTCAACATTTGCAAGAGTAGTTCATGGCGGCTTTTGAGCCGCAAATGCCGCGAAATGTGGAAGCATACGGATGACATAGTGTTCAAAAGCAAGGACAAAGCGACCACTGGTTCAAGATTTAAAGCGAAACCGCAAATCTGCGCGAGATCAACCTCAAGCTCAACCCCAGAAGTGCGTGTTTGGAGTCCCTTAAGCAAGCTTCTCGGGTTCTTCCGTGTCTCAGCGGGGAATTGAAGCCAATCCCGACAAGATCAAGGCCATTGAGCAGATTGAAGCACCAAAAGCGCGTCAAGGATGTCTGAAGGCTTTGCGGTTGCGTAAATTGTTGCTCTCCGTGAGTTTATCTCTGAATCTGAAGCGACGCCTGCCATTCTTCAAAATTTTGAAGAAGGTAGGTCCGATGCAATGGACTCGAGGCGGAGGCTGCGGCTGTGAGAACTTGAAGAGATACATCTCCTCACTCCAACACTTGTAGCACCTAAGCCACAAGAGAAGTTCTTTGCTATATATAGCGGCAACCAATCAAAATGGTTAGTGCTTTGCGTTAATGTAAGCGGAGAGGAGGCGGATGATGAGCTAGCAACCATGGCAGGTGCATCCGGCGACAAGCGGAGGCTTCACCGGCAAGCTACGGTCCCGGCAAGGGCGGATCTGCGCGCACATGAAGAAGATCTGAGAAAAGGATGGTGCGGCGCCCAGTTTACTTTGTCGGTTCCCTTCTGCGAGGCTAGGTCAAGGTACTCTGGTGTGCGAGAAATTGCTTTTCGGCCTCCTCATGGCCTCGAGAAGCTCGCCATTACTTTCGAGCACATGAGATCACGATGCGTCCTCGCTTTCGGCTGAAGAGGATCTTTGCAAAATCCGGAAGCAGGCGGGATTGTTGGTGGAGCCTTTGGAGGCTGTCAAGCTTTGGCCTCAAGTTTGAAAGCACTTCCAACTATCCATGAGCATTGGCGGAGTTCATAGCAGAATGGACACCAACACGGATGAAGAAATTCGAAGCTTGAGCATTCGATCAAGGAGGCAAGCAAGAGTGGCTGATGTACTTTGATGGTGCCTTCTAGCAAAGGCGCCCGGTCTTGGGCGTGCTACTTGTTGCACCGCCGGAGAGCACCTCAAGTCGTGGTCGAGATGCACTTTCCCAAGGGCAAGCAACAAACAATCTTGAAGTATGAAGGTTTGCTTGCCGGTCTCGAGATCGCGATGAACCTTGGGATCAAGAAGCTCATTATCAGGGGTGACTCACGACTTGTTATCCAGCCAAGTGAACAAAATTATCGAAGTCAGATTGGTGGAAGCTTATGTTGATGAAGTGAGAAAGCTAGAAGAGCACTTTGGCGGCCTAGAGAAGGAATATATTCAAGAGCTCGAGCGACATTCGCGATGGCTTTGTCAAAGTCACTTGCACTTCAAAGTTACATGGAACCAGGGATTTTGTGCTCAAGCTGACTCAACCGTCTGTAACACCATCAAGACAGAGCAAAGAAGAGGAAGTTGATCTCTGGTGACTATTTTCCGTGAAACTTCCGAAGCCGCCGCCAAGAAGGTCCCCAAAGATCGACACCAGCGATCTTGAGGAAGCGATACTGCTCCGACAAGCCCGAGGGTTGTTTTGTTGAAGCGGGCGCTCCCGATAAGTTTTGCTCGGCAAGCTTGCGGGGAGCGTCAAACTCGGCTGAGCCGCGAGTTCTCGCCGTGGAAGGCGATGTTCCGCGGCGGTGAAGTGCCTTTAGTCCTTGTTATCGAACGCAAGCTCGGCGCGACACATCAAATTGTCCATTTCCTTGAAGACGGAGAACTTCCGAAGAGCAAGAAGAAGCGGAAAGAAGTAGCCCGGTCGGTATGTATCAGTTTAACCGACAAGCTGCTTGTATGCGAGAAGAAGACTCAGCGGTGTGAAATTGAAGTGTATTCACGGGAAGGCGGACAAAGTTGTTGGCGAAGATACATGGAGGCATATGTGGTCACCACATTGGCGCGAGCACTTCTTGCCAAAAGCGTTAAGCAAGGTTTCTTACGGCGGCTTGACCCTCCGGGATGCAACTGCACAAGTAACCAAGTGTGGCGTGCGGTTCCATTCCAAGCGAACACCGGCCAGCTCAAGCTCTCCAGGGCGATCCCTTTATCACTGGCCATTCTCGATGCAGGGGCACCGACATCCTCGGCCCCTTCCCGAGCTGTCCGGGGCTTTGAGTACTTATGCGTTGTAAACAAGTTCACAAAGTGGCGGAAGTGGAAGCGATGAGAAGGTGACGCGATCGGCGGTCAAGTTCTTGGTCGATTGTTTGCCGTTTGGAATCCCTAACGGGATCATCACCGACAACGCCACGCAATTCTAACCGCACCTTCATGCGGTCGTCCAAGATCTTGGCGCCAAGGTCTGCCAACCATTGCTCATCCAGAAGCAGCGGTCAAGCGGAGAAGGGCAAATGTTGAAGTCTTGGCGGGCTCAAGACCAGAACTTTTGACGAACTGCGGTCGCGGAAGAAAGCTGGATTGAGAGCTGCGGTGGTTCTTTGGTCGATCAGGGCGGCGCCAAATTGAGCCAGCGGACACCGTTCGCTCTAGTCTATGGAGCGAGGCGGTTCTCCCCACGGAACTTCGTGCTCACGGATCGCCTCGAGTGCTGCGCTTATGATGAGCTTGAGCAAGAGCAGCTGCGACAAGATGACGCTGCTCGCTCGCAGGGGAAGATCGTCTTCAACTGCTTATACGAGCTGCTCGGTACCGACAAGCTTTGCGCCCGCTACCATAGCCGCAAAAGTTAATGCGAGAGAATCTCGAGGGAAAGCGACCTTGTTCTTGGCGTTCGATCCACCAGAATTCCAACAAGTTGGCCTTGAAGTGGGAAGGCCTTACCGGGTGAAAGCGGGTCACTAGGCCTGGCGCTGTCCGCCCAGAGACCGAAGATGGCGTTCGGTGAGCAACTCCTGGAACATTGAGCATCTTCGTAAGTTTTACCGTGAGAGCGTGATTCTTGGAACACTGTTAGGCAACCACCTTTATACAAGTCTTGCCGCTATTGCATGTAATCCTTTGTACAAAGCCGAGGCATGAACCGTGCATAAAGTAAAAAGCTAAGCGTGCTTAGCACACCTTTTCAATTTCATGCTTTTACTTCTATTTGCATGCATTATCGACACTTTGTGCGGCACCTACCCACAGTAAGTAATAACTTGAGCCACAAGGCTCCATATCTTTATTTTCTCTTCTTTCTCTTTCTCCAAAGAAAGGAAGGTTCCCTCGCACACAAGTTTGCGGGGAAAGGAGAAGATAATGGTGTGGACCAAGCGTCGCTCAAGGAAGTCTAGCCTTGCTGGGGAAGCAAGCAACCGAAAAGCTAAGTTGCCAAAGTTTGAGCAATCAGTTTTAAATTTTTAAGTTATCTTCCTTGAAGCGACCGAGACTTACGTATGGAAAACACATGTAGCGAGAGGAACCAACTTCGTAGCTAGTTAAGCGCCATACTTTGTTTGAGTCCGCTCAACAACTTAAGTGAGCTGCGACTAGTTGCGACAAGGTTGCTTGTCGGGCGGCACCACCGAGCTCTTGGCGTCCACTTTTCGGCGCTTTCATGGCTCGGTGCCAGCGCCGACAAGTTCCCTAAAAGCGTGGGGCAAAAACATACAAAGGAAGGAATCAAGTATGAAATAACATAGCAATTGATACTCAAAATAAAGTTATATTACAAGATAGCTTGCATGACTCTAATGGATTGTTCCTATGACATGACCCGGTGACGGCAAGAGAAAAGCAACAGGCGGCCTAATCTACGCGATCGCCCTCGACCCTCTTGATTCCGCTACGCCACATCACAATGGGTGCGACAAGGGTCTTGGCGCCTCCACATCGACATCCGGCGGCATAGACTTGAGGGCGTTTGTGAGGTTGAGGCACGGAGTTGCGGAAGGCCACCTTCATCAACACCTTCAGGAGGCTCCAGCGCAGATCTGGCCACGACTCCTCGGCCCGGCTGCTTTGGGACTTCTTCCGGAGCATTTGGAGGGCCTTCCTGCATATGAAGAACAAGCTAAGCTTAGCGGGGTTGGAGAGTGCTCGTCAGAGGTACCCAAGATCCACCATCCCGGCTCCATCGGCTCCCACAGCCGGATGGGCTGGCCCGGTGTCCACGAGACCCTCGGTCCGGTGCTCCACGTTCTCCCCTCAAAGGCACTTCTGGCGGCAACAACACTCGCCGGCAGCCCTTAAATCGGCCTTGATCTTCTCCTTCAAGGCCACCTCCTGCTCCACCAGCGCCGTCCAGGAGTCAAAAGTAGTTAGCTTCAACTCAAGATGCATTGGAGTCACTGGCGGCGCTGAGCTCCTTGCTCCTCTCGGCGAGATGGCCTGTAGCTTCGCCAAGAGTGTGTAAGCGTCCTTCTCGCTCGTGCTTGAGTGCGACAAGCTCCTCGCCGCTCTTCTTGAGGTTGGCCTCCAAGCTGCGCCACCTTCGTCTCCGGCTCCTTCTTGGCGGCCTCGGCGGCTACGGCAGCATCCTTTGCTTCCTTGAGAGCCCCGCCAAATGTTTCCTCGCGCATGGCAAGATCCTCCTCGTGGCTGTCAAGGTTAACCTTCCGCTGCGCCCGGCTCGCCTTCCTGTGAGACTGACTTCTCGGCGGCAAGCTGTTCCTCCTCCTCGGCTTGACCTTCTCGAGTATGAAGGCCTTGCGCTCCTCGGCGAGTTGCTCCGCTCCTCTTGCCAGGACGGAGAGCTTCTGGTTGCGGCCGGAGCTCCTCTGCAGCGCTTCTCAATATCTCTGCTCCGCCTTAGCGACAAGCGCTTCCAGGATTCAACTTGGCTTACCGGAGCGCAGTAGAAGCGGCAACCTTCGGCGGCTGCTCCTCCTCGGACTCTACTGCTTTGCTGCTTGGCGCGTCGACTAAGCGTCGGCCAATGGGCGAGCAGTTCTTCATCGAAGTTTCTCCTTGGTAGCGCCATACAGGCTCGACTCCCATGGGAGCTTGATGAAAACGCCATCGCCGACCTTCAAGTAAGCGCCCGGGCTGGGGGCTCTTGAACTGGCAGCTGGGCGGCG
Source organism: Aegilops bicornis (assembly GCA_021605145.1). Taxonomy (NCBI): domain Eukaryota; kingdom Viridiplantae; phylum Streptophyta; class Magnoliopsida; order Poales; family Poaceae; genus Aegilops; species Aegilops bicornis. Next base: position 324,640,955 of record CM038669.1, read on the forward strand.
GAGGGATCGGCCGGTCGGTGTAAGCGCTGGCGCTCCTGCTGACCTCGAAGTGCGTCAGTCGTCCTTGGGACCCCTCGCCCGGCTTCTAAAAGCGGCAACCGGCCTCTTCAGCCCGTGAGCTCGTCAGCGTAGCTTCTTCTTCCTGACAATGGCGGCTTCATCAGTGTTGCCGTGCACGTCCTCCTCGCCGGCGACCTCGGTCTCCATTGGCTCTGTGGCGGATGGATGAAGAAAGTCAAGAAAATATTCAAAGACAAAATCAGAAGAAGAAAAACACAAGGAAAGTTCTCAAGCAAGAAGATTACTGCGAGGAGGTCGCGGTCATAGTCTCACGCCGCCAAGGATCATTTGGTACCGTCCTTCTTGGGAGAAGCCGCCCCTTATAGGAGAAGTCTCCTTGCGAAGCAGCTCCCTTGCGGGGAATCCACCCTTGGCGGCGTGGTGAAGCGGAAAGGAGGCTGCTCTGCTCCTACACAAATCAACAGATATATCGACAAGGAAAAAGCACCCATGCAGCGAACAACAAGAAGTAGACCATATGCTTCTGGCTGGGGGCTGCTTTGAAGAAGGTTGCCTCATCAGGCAAGGTGGTCTCGGGCAGCGCCTCCTAGCTGTCGCGATGAGTTAAATCCTCGATGACAACCACGGGGTCTTGGCTCTCTTCGACATCCTGCAGGCCGGCGTCTGAAAAGGAATGGATTGAGAGCAAAGCAAATCGAGATACAAGACAAAGCAACAAATCGAAGAATTACAAATCTGACAAGGAATCTTACTCTTCTTCTTCCTCGTCGAGGTGGCCTTGGAGAGGTCAGTCTGGCTGCCTCCAGTGGGAGCCCAATGAGAGTGGGTTCCCTTGGGCGCTTGGCGGGAGGCGGGACGGTGGCCTGCGAGGCCCGCTCCGATTGCAGCGGCGTGAGGTGATCCGCGACAGCGGTGCTTACTGTGATGGAAGCGCGTCGCCGCAGTCTTCTTGGTGTTAGCCCATCTGCCGCCCAGCTGCGTCTCCGGCCTTGCGAAGAGCGCCTTCTTGGTGGAGCTGGTGGCTCCGCTCGCGGCAAGCTGCTTGGAGGCGGGGAGGATCGCCCTCGGCGGAGTTCACTCGACTTCGGCTTGAGGCTCGGCAAGCTCCTCCTCGCCCGGCAAACTCCTTTCGCTCGACAAGGCTTGCCGCCTCGGCTGCCTGCCTCCTCAAAGTGAAGCCAAACTGCGCCCAGCGGTATTCTGCACCGCCTCTTCCGGCTGGTGGCGGTGCTTGGCTGCATCTCATCGTCGGTAGTGTCATGGTGAGGCCCCTACGCTTTCGTCCCGGGCAGACGGGCATTTCCACAGTTGTCGAAGAACTGCGCGCCTGGCGTCATCTGCGGCTCTTGCCAAGTGGGGACAATTCCATGGGGAGTCGCTGCTTGGCATCATTGCCTGCGAATCACGGTCGGCAAGCGAGTTGTTGCCGCAATGGCAGCAGCCCCTCGGCAACCTAAATATCTCCGGATGATCGGGATCGGGCTTGAACAGCTCTAAGAGCATTGTGTCAAGCTCAAGGCGATGAAGTTGAAGTTGAGGCACAGGCGCGGCCTCGCGATATCTGCTGCGTTCACGAAATTCCGAGCGAGGTCTCCTTCTCTCTCTGGAAGAAGCGTCTGGCCAGCGAAGAAAGTCCAGCATAGCGGTGCCTCTGGTGAGTCCGGCAAGTCTGGCGAAGGATTGAGTGGCTGCGATCTTGACTAAGCGTCCTCCGAGGCAGATTACTCCAATCATTGCAGCGCCTCTTTTGGGGTTTGGTATTTGGGCGGTGAAAAGAGCTATGGGTTCTCCTCGACAATCCAGCACCAATCTGCCTCCACTCCTCCCATTTGCTCTGAAGCTCTCCCTCGAGATAGGCCTCCTTCTTGCCGACCACAGGGACCCAAGCAATTCCTCCGGCAAGGGGCTCTCCTCTCTCAACCACGAGGTAAAAAGAAGTGGCGGAAAAGAGCTACATTTGGGTGGACTCCGACAAAGTTTTCGCGAGATGTCGAAAACTGCCATAATCGAAACGGCGTTGGGGTGAAATCAAGGGCGGAACCCGTAGGTGTTCATGATATCCTGAAGAACTTCGAGAGAAAGCGGGCGAGCCCTTGATAGAAGCGCGAAGAAGGGATACCCGGTCGGGGCGGTTAATGGCGGCGGCAGAAATACCGTGTGCGGATACCAGCGTCTCCAGATTGACGAGAGAAGAGGTAGTAGTTCTCCCTCGGCTCCCTCGCGGCCCGGTGAGGAAAAAACCCGCTCCTTCCGCAGCGCCGCAAGCCCGCTGCGCCTCGGCAACTTCACGGCCTTCCCTTGTCGACTTCGGGCCCATGGCGGGCGGTGGAGAAGGTCGGCGTTAAACGGCGTTAAGCGGCGATGGCGATAGAGGGGCTGGCCTGCTCTCTTCAACCTTGAGAGAAAGGGAAGCGGCGGTGGTTTTCAATGGGGCAACAAGCTGGCGAGATGGCGGCCTGCCCTGTTTCCCCTTATAAAGAGGAGGGCGGGCGTTCGTTATTACGAATAAAAAACCCCACGATCTCACCCACGATCTCTCACAGCGCGCTTGTGTCGGCCAGCGTGCAGTTAAATGGAAGCGTGGTGGAGTCGAGTGATTCTGGCGTGACCGGGCAGCGTGCCGTGCCTGTTTTGGGCACAGCCTTGGCGCTTCGGCACCGTGTGTAGCCCGAGCCGGGGGGCTCACTGTCGGTGTACTAGGTAGGGGTACCCTAGTATCGAACTTGTGCCGCAGACGATTTGCAGCCCTCATGGCCGGGGCTTCTGGGTTGACATAAAGATCCTCCATGGTTCCTTTGGAGCCATTCAAGAACAAAGTATTCAAGCCAAGGAGACGAGGCCCCGACAAGAGGAGCTTGCCGGGAAGGCCACCCAAGGCACATGGGTGCTTCGACATTCTCTGGGGGCTGCTTTGAAGAAGAGTTGCCTCATCCGGCAAGGTGGTCTCGGGACGCCTCCTCTTGTCGCATGATGGGTTCGTCACTCGATGACAACCACCGGGGTCTTGGCTCTCTTCGACATTCTGCAGGCAGCGTCACGAAAAGGAATGGATTGATGTAAAGAAAATCAGATACAAGACAAAGCAACAAATCGAAGAATTACAAGTACAACAAGGAATCTTACTCTTCTTCTTCCTCGTCGGAGATGAGTCACGAGAGAGGTCAATTACAGCCCGCCTCGATGCGACAAAGGCGGAGGTGGGTTCCCTTGGGCGCTTAGTGGGAGGCGGGACCCGGTGGCCTGCGAGGCCCGCTCCGATTGCCGCCGGCGTGAGAGTGCTCCAGCAACAGATGCTTACCTTGATGGAAGCGCGTCGCTTGATGCTTTGCGGCTGTTAGCCCGTCTGCCGCCCGCTGCGTCTCCGGCCTTGCGAAGAGCGCCTTCGTGGTGGGCTGGTGGCTCCGCTTCATGACAAGCTGCTTGGGCGGGAGGATCGCCCTCGGCGGTTACGCTCGACTTCGGCTTCGAGCTCGGCAAGCTCCTCCTCGCCCGGCAAACTCCTTTTCGCTCGACAAGGCTTGCCACCTCGGCTGCCTCTGCCTCCTCCACGGTGAAAGCCAAACTTCGCCCAGCAACCTTTCTACTGCCGCCTCTTCCGGCCCTGGTGGCGTCTGCTGCATCTCATCGTCGATGATGTCATGGTGAGGCCCCTCTGCTCGTTAAGTGGACGGGCATTTCCACCAGATTGTTGAAGAACTGCCGCGCCATGGCGTCATCTGCGGCTCTTGCCAAGTGGGGACAATTCCATGAGGAGTCGCTTCGCGGCATCATTACCTGAATCACGGTCAAGCGGCGAGTTGTTGCCACTGAACGGCGCCCCTCGGCAACCTAAATATCTCCGGATGATCGAGGATCGGGCTTGAACAGCTCTAAGAGCATTGCGTCAAGCTCCAAGGCAGTGAAGTTGAAGTTGAGGCCTGGGCGCAGCCTCGCGATACTCTGCTGCATTATGAAATTCCCGAGGCGGGTCTCCTTCTCTCCTGCAAGAAGCGTCTGTGGCGAAGAAGTCCATAGCGATTACCTCTGGTGAGTCCGGCAAATGCGAAGCGAAGGATTCGGGTGGCTGCGATCTTGACCTAAGCGTCCTCCGGGGCAGATTACTCCAATCATTACCGCACACCTCTTTGGGGTTTGGCTATTTGGGCGGTGAAAATTGCGGGTTCTCCTCGACAATCCGGCACCAATCTGCCCTCCACTCCTCCCATTTTCTCTGAAGCTCTCCCTCCGGATAGGCCTCCTTCTTGCCGACCACAGAGACCCAAAGCAATTCCTCGGACAAGGGCTCTCCTCTCTCAACGGTGTAAAAAGAAGTGGCGGAAAAGAGCTACATTTGGGTGGACTCAGACAAAGTTTTAGGAGAGATGTCTGGAAAACTGCCATGTCGAAGCAGTGTTGGGGGTGAAATCAAGGCCGGAACCGTAGGTGTTCATGATATCCTGAGAAGAACTTCGGAGAAAAGCGGGCGAGCCGCTTGATGAAAAGCGCTTGAAGAAGGGATACCCAGTCGGGGCCAGTTCCGCGGCGGCGGGGAAATACCGCCGTGCTTGGCGGATCGCCGCGTCTCCTTGACCGACGAAGAGGTAGTAGTTCTCCCTCGGCTCCTCGCGGCGAGCTGAGGGGAAAATAACCCGCTCCTTCCGCGGCGCCCGCCAAGCGGCTGCGCCTCGGCGACTTCACGGCCTTCCCTTGTCGGCTTCGGGCCCATGGCGGAGGCGATGGAGAGGTCGGCGGCGTTGTGCGGCGGTGGCGATAGAGGCGGGCGCTGCTCTCTTCAACCTTGAGAAGAAAGAGGGGAGCAGCGGTGGTTTTCGATGGGGCGACAAGCTGGCGAGATGGGCGGCCTGCCCTGTTCCCTGCTTATAAAGAGGGAGGCGGGCGTTCCGTTTTCTGAATAAAAAACCCCCACGATCTCACCCACGATCTCTCACACGGCCTTGCGCAACCGGCGGCGTGCCGTTAAATGGAAGGGCGTGGTGGGTCGAGGTGAAATGCTTGGCGTGACCGGGCGCGTGTGCCCGTGCCTGTTTTGGGCACAGCCCAACAGCGCTCGGCACCGTGTGGCCCGAGCCGGGGCTCTGTCGGTGTACTAGGTAGGGGTACCCTAGTATCCCGAACTTGTGCGCAGGCGATTCTGCCCTCATGGCGAGGAGCTTACGGGTGATCGCCAAGGTCCTCCGTGGTTCTGTGGAGCCATTCAAGAACAAAATATTCAAGCCAAGGAGACAAGGCCGGGCGGGAGGCGCTTGCGGGAAGGCCACCAAAGGCACCTACAAGGCGAAGGCCCGGACAAGAGGAGCTTACGGGAAGGCCCGATGGCGACAAGCTCCGGCGCGACAAGACAACAACATGACAAAGGCGCTTGCAGCGGAACCACCTCTCTGTACCCTACGCTCGGCACATCCACTAACATATAAGCCCTAGGACCTTCCAGTGCGGCGTGGCGAGAAGGCTGTCTGACCGGCCGGTCACCGGTGGAAAAGCATGACAAAGATTTCCATCGTGGCAAGGGTGGCGCCCACAGCGGTCCCTGTTTACCTTTGTTAGAGGCGACTAGGCGGGCATTTAATGCCTTTGTCCCTACCGTCGAGGGTTAGGTATGGTACAACATACCTTTATGGCAGTACAAGTAGGTGTACCAACCACTACTTTTCCATTTGTACCCCGTCGTTGCCACTGTCAGAGCCCCTTGAGCATATAAAAGGAGGCCCATGCATAGCGTAGAAATGGTTGGTCGATCAGTTCTCTCCGCTTTCGGTCTCTTTAGCATTTCGTGTGTCTTTGTAGCACTTTCAGTAGCTCTGAGCAAACGCCATAATACACCTAAACATGCAGCGGTAGGAGTGTTATCTCTCCGGAGAGCTCGAAGCGAGGTAAACCTCTCGCGTTAGCCGCCTCGATCTGCTCTTCGTGCCACCTCCGCTCCCGCCCGAACGAAAGGCTCGGTCGCCCGGTACCATAGGTGTTAAATGGGCGGATCAGCCTGCCCGAAAGATGTGAGGTGCGGCCTGAGCCTGTGCGAACAGCTGCCAGCTGGTGCAGCTGCAGTGGCAAACCCGGCTTGACTGCGATACGATGTGCACGGCTGCGCTTACCTTGGCTTCACTCCACTGCAAATCAAGCGATTGTCTTCTGAAGCAGTGTGAGTGTTAGCGCCTGCGGCTGGCGGCCATCGGCAGCAACTCATCTTGCGGGCCTTGTCTTATGTATGTGCCTTGGGTGGCCTTCCGGCAACTCTTGCCGGGGTTTTGTCTTCGAGGTGCCTTGGGTGGCCTTCCCGGCAAGCTCCTCTTGCCGGGGCCTCGTCTCCTTGGCTTGAATACTTTGTTCTTGAATAGCTCCAAAGGAACCATGGAGGATCTTGGCGGTCAACAGGTAAGCCCCGCCATGAGGGTCAGAATCGTCTGCACAAGTTCGGGATACTAGGGTACCCCTACTCTAGTACACCGACAGTCTCTGGAACATTGAGCATCTTCGTAAGTTTTACTCGTAGAAGCGCGGTTGCCGGAACCTGTTAAGCAACCACTTTTGTACAAGTCTTGCCACTGTTGCATGTAATCCTTTGTACAAAGCGGTATGAACCCGTGCATAAATAAATCTAGCGTGCTTTGCACATCTTGTCAATTTCATGCTTTTTACTTCTATTTGCATGCATTATCGACACTTTGTGCAGCACCTACCACAGTAAGTAATAACGAGCCATAAGGCTCCATATCTTTATTTTCTCTTCTTTCTCTTTCTCAAAGAAAGGAAGGTTCCCTCGCACACAAGTTTGCCGGGGGGAAGGAGAAGATAACGGTGTGGACCAAGTGTCGCTCAAGGAAGCCTATCCTTACCGGGAAGCAAACGACAGAAAAGCTAAGTTGCCAAAGTTTGAGCAATCAGTTTTAAATTTTTTAAGTTATCTTCCTTGAACGACCGAACTTTGTATGGAAAACACATGCGCAGAGGAACCAACTCGTAGCTAGTTGCGCCCTTACTTTGTTTCGAGTCCGCTCAACAACTTAAGTGAGCTGCGACTAGTTGCGACAAGGTTGCTTGTCGGAGCGGCACCGCCATTGAAAGCTGGCGTCCGCACTCAACGCTTCATGGCGGTGCCTGCGCCGACAAGTTCCCTAAAAGCGTAGGGCAAAAACATACAAAGGAAGGAATCAAGAAAAGGAAATAACATAGCAATTGATACCCAAAATAGAGTTATATTACAAGATAGCTTGCCGCGGCTCTAATGGATTGTTCCTATGACATGACCAGCAGCGGCAAGAGAAAGAGAAAACAGGCGGTCTAATCTACGCGATCGCCCTCAACCATCTTGATTCCGCTCACCCTGTCCACAATGGGTGCGACAAGGGTCTTGAGCGCCTCCACATCAGCATCCGGTGGCAGGGACTTGAGGACGTTGGTGAGGTTGAGGCCTGGATTGTGGAAGGCCACCTTCATCAACACCTTCTGGAGAGCTCCCGCGCAGATCTGGCGCGACTCCTCGGCCAGCTGCTTTGGGACTTCTTCCCGGAGCCGCTGGAGGGCCTTCACCACGCCCTTGAAGAACAAGCTAAGCTTGGCGCTGGGTTGGAGGTGCTCGTCAGAGGAGTACCCAAGATCCACCATCCCCAGCTCCATCAGCTCCCTGTGGATGGCTGCGGCAGTGTCCACGAGACCCTCGGTCCAGTGCTCCACGTTCTCCCTCAAGGCACTCTGGGCGGCAACAGCACTCGCCAGCAGCCCTTCGTCGGCCTTGATCTTCTCCTTCAAGGCCACCTCCTGCTCCCTGGCGCCGTCCAGCGCCTGAGTCAAAATAGTTAGCTTCAACTCAAGATCTGCATTGGAGTCCTGGCGGCTGAGCTCCTTGCTCCTCTCGGCGAGGCGGCCTGCAGCTTCGCCAAGAGAGTAAGCGTCCTTCTCGCGCTTCGTTCTTGAGTGCAGCAAGCTCTCGCCGCTCTTCTTGAGGTTGGCCTCCAAGCTGCGCCACCTTCGTCTCCGGCTCCTTCTTGGCGGCCTCGGCAACTCTTGGCAGCATCCTTTGCTTCCTTGAGAGCCCCGCCAAATGTTTCTCGCGCATGGCAAGATCCTCCTCGTGGCTGTCAAGGTTAACCTTCAGCTGCGCCTTCGCCTTCTGCGCTTGAGACAGCTTCTCGGCTGACAAGCAGCTGTTCCTCCTCGACTTGACCTTCTCGAGGATGAAGGCCTTGCGCTCCTCGGCGAGTTGCTCCGCTCCTCTGCCAAGGACGGAGAGCTTCCTGGTTCTTGCCCCGGGCTCCTCGGCGCTTCTCAATGTCTGCTCCCGCCTTCGCGACAAAGCGCTTCCGGGATTCTAGCTTGGCTTGCCGGGCGCGGTAGAGCGGCAACAACTTCCGCGGCAATGCTCCTCCTCGAGACTTCGGCTCGCGCTACTTACTTGGCGTCGACTAAGCGTCGGCCAAATAAGCGGCAGTTCTTCATCGAAGGTTTCTCCTTGGCCGCGCCTGAGCTCGACTCCCATGGGAGCTTGATGAAGACGCCATCGCCCGGCCTTCAAGTAAGCGCCGGCTGGGCCTCTTGAAGCCTCACGCAGCGCGGCGCGGAGGGATCGGCGGTCGGTGTAGCGCTGGCGCTCGTCTTGACCTCGAGGGTCGTCGGTCGCGATCGCTGGACCCCTCTCCGGCTTCCTGCGGCCTCTTCGCCCGGCCAGGCTCGTCAGCGCCGGCTTCTTCTTCCACGGCGGCGGCTTCATCAGTGTCGCCGCGCACGTCCTCCTCGCCGGCGACCTCGATCTCCATTGGTTCTGTGGTGTACGGATGAAGAAAGTTAGGCAAATATTCAAAGACAAAAGCATAAGAAGAAAAACACAAGGGAAGTTCTTAGGCAAGAAGGTTACCTGCGCCGGGGTCTGCGGTCATGGTCTCCGCCGCCAAGGGATCGCTGGTGCCGTCCCTTGCCGGAGAGCTGCCCCTTGCTGGAGAAGTCTCCCTTGCCGGAGAACGCTCCCTTGCCGGGGAATCCAGCCTTGGCGGCGTAGTCGAAGCAGAAGGAGGCTGCTCTGCTCCTACACAAATCAACAGCCAGATATCAGCAAAGAGAAAGCACCCATGCGCGCCGAACAGCAAGAAGTAGACCATGTACTTACGCTGGGGGCTGCGCTGGGGGCTGCTTTGAAGAAGAGTTGCCTCATCCGGCAAGGTGGTCTCGGACGCGCCTCCTGCTGTCGCAGTGGGTTCGTCCTCGATGACAACCACCGGGGTCTTGGCTCTCTTCGACATCCTCTGGGCCAGCGTCCTGAAAAGGAATGGATTCAGAGTAAAGCAAATCAGATACAAGACAAAGCAACAAATCGAAGAATTACAAGTACAGCAAGGAATCTTACTCTTCTTCTTCCTCGTCGGAGCTGAGCGCGGAGAGGTCGACTCAGCCCGCCTCCGATGACGAGGCGGAGGTGGGTTCCCTTGGGCGTTTGGCGGGAGGCGGGACGGTGGCTGCGAGGCCCGCTCCGGTGCCGCAGCGGCGTGAGGTGCTCCAGCGGCAGCTTGATGCTTGTGGAGCGCGTCGCGGCGCCCCGTTGGCCCGTCTGCCGCCCCGCTGCGTCTCCGGCCTTGCGAAGACGCCTTCTTGGTGGAGCTGGTGGCTCCGCTCGCGGCAAGCTGCTTGGAGGCGGGGAGGATGCGCCCTCGGCGGGTTCGCTCGACTCGGCTTCAGGCTCGGCAAGCTCCTCCTCGCCGACAAACTCCTTTCGCTCGACAAGGCTTGCCACCTCTGCTGCCTCTGCCTCCTCCATGATGAAGCCAAACTTCGCCCAGCGGCAGCCTTCTGCCGCCTCTTCCAGCTTGGTGGCGATGTGCTGCATCTCATCGTCAGTAGTGTCGCGGGTGAGGCCCCTCTGCTCGTCGGGGCGGACAGGCATTTCCACCAGATTGTCGAAGAACTGCCGCACGACGTCATCTGCCGGCTCTTGCCAAGTGGGGATAATTCCATGGGAGTCGCACAACGGCATCATTGCACGGATGTGGTCAAGCGACGAGTTGTTGCACAGCGGAAGGATCGGGCTTGAACAGCTCTAAGAGCATTGCGTCAAGCTCCAAGACAGTGAAGTTGAAATTGAGGCCTGGGCGCAGCCTCATGATATCTGCTGCGTTTTGAAATTCCCAGGCAGGTCTCCTTCTCTCCTGCAAGGCGGCGATGCGGCGGCGAAGAAAGTCAGCTATGATTGCCTACGGTGAGTCCGGCAAGTCCGAGGCGGAGGATTCGGGTGACTGCGATCTTCAACCTAAGCGTCTTCGGGCCAGATTGCTCCAATCATTGCCGCGCACTCTGGGGTTTGGTATTTGGGCGGTAAATGGTTGTGGGTTCTCCTCAACAATCCAGCACCAATCCGCCTCCACTCCTCCCATTTGCTACGGAGCTCTCCTCCAGATAAGCTTCCTTCTTGCCGACCCTGGAGATCCAAGCGATTCCTCCGGCAAGGGGCTCTCCTCTCTCAACACGGGGTAAAAAGAAGTGACAGAAAAGAGCTACATTTGGGTGGACTCCGACAAAGTTTTCGCAGAGATGTGTGAAAACCAAGGTTGTCAGAATCGCGATTTTGAATCGGATCGGAGCTTCTATGGTAGGATCGCAAATCGTAGAATCTTTACTATCAGGATCGTAAAAACGTAGATTCTATGAACTAAAATCGTAGAATCAGAGTGATTTGTTTGGATCGTAAACTCGTAGAATCGTATAACAGAATCGTGATTCTGACAACCTTGGTGAAAACTGCCATGGTCAGAACGGCGTTGGGGGTGAAATCAAGGAGGCGAAACCCGTAGGTGTTCACGATGTTGCAAAAGAATTCAGAGAAAGGCGGGCAGAGCCCGCGATGAAGAAGAGCGAAGAAGGGATACCCCGTCAGGCCACTTCCGCAAGCCGGCGGGAGTACCTTCGCGCCGGATGCGCCTGCCTCCGTCGACGAAGAGGTAGTAGTTCTCCCTCGGCTCCCTCGCGGCGAGTGAGGGGAAGATGGCTCCTTCCGCTTCCAAGAAGCCGCCAAGCGCCACCGACTTCACGGCCTTCCCTTGTCGGCTTCGGGCCCATGGCGGAGGAGGTGGAGGAGGTCGACGGGCGTTGATGATGCGGGTGGCGATGGGGCGGGCGCTCCTCTCTTTTCAGCCTTGAAGAAGAAGGGAGCAGTGGTGGTTTTTCGATGGGGCGACAACTAGCAAGGTGAGCGGCCTGCCTCGTTTCCCCACCTTTATAAAGAGGGAGGCGGGCGTTCGTTCTTCCGAATAAAAACCCCCACGATCTCGCCCACAATCTCTCACGACGCCACGCTCGACGCGTCTTGGATTCGTGGAGGGACGTGGTGGGTCCGGGGTGAAATGTGGCGTGACCCGGGCAGCGTGTGCACATGCCCTGTTTTGGGCTGGCCCAACAGCGCTTCGGCACTGATGTGTGGACCAGGCCGGGGCTCTGCCGGTGTACTAGAGTAGGGGTACCCTAGTATCCTGAACTTGTGCAGGCAGTTGCAGCCCTCCATGACAAGGCTTACCGGGTGATCGCCAAGGTCCTCCGTGGTTCCCTGTGGAGCCATTCAAGAACAAAGTATTCAAGCCAAGGAGACAAGGCCCGGCAAGAGGCGCTTGCGGGAAGGCCACCCAAGGCACCTACAAGGCGAGGCCCGGCAAGAGGAGCTTGCGGGAAGGCCCGATGAGCGACAAGCTCCGGGCGCGACAAGACAACAACGCGGCAAAGGCGCTTGCATGACAGACCACCTCTTCACACCTACGCCTCCAGCACATCCACTAACGTGTCGCCACAGGACCTTCCCAAGTCTTGCGCGTGGCGAGAGGCTGTGCAGCCCGGTGATTGCAAGGTGGCAAGCAACGACAAGATTGCCATCGTGGCAAGCGGTGGCGCCCTGACGGTCCCTGTTTGCAATGTTAGGGCGACTAGGACGGGCATTTAATGCCTTTGTCCCCGCCATCGTGGTTAGGTATGGTACACTATACACTGTACAAGTAGGTGTACCAACCACTACTTTTCCATTTGTACCCCCGTCTACGTTGCCACCTGTCGGAGCCCCTTGAGCATATAAAAGGAGGCCCATGAGCAACGTAGAAATGGTTGGTTGGTCAGTTCTCTCCACGCTCAGTCTCATTAGCAGCTCGTGTGTACTGTAGCACTCAGCGCTCCTGAGCAAGAATGCAATACACCTAAACATGCAGCAATAGGAGTGTTATCTCTCCGGAGAGCTCCGAAGCTGGGTAAACCTCTCGCGTGTTTCGCCTCGATCTGCTCTTCGTGCCACCTCCGCTCCCCGCCGAACCGAAAGGGGCTCGGTCCGCCGGTCCCATAGGTGTTCGTGGGCCAGATCAGCCTGCCCCGACATCTATATACATCAGTGTTTGGAGTATGTACTAGTAGTTCATATTGAAATCTACTAAAGGACATATATGTTCCAAACAATATGATATAATCTCTATAACCAAGGTAGTAGGGACGAGGAGTAAACGGAGGGAGTAGTAAATTTTTCTCCTCGTCCTGCGAGCCACCGCGCGCTTGGGCGAGGGAGTGGGCGTAAGGCATCCTGGGAGCCACCGCGCCCGTGGGCGGGGAAGATGGTGTACTAAGCAAGCTTCTCCTCGTTCTGCGAGTTGACGGGACACATCAAAAGTACTCCAGTGTATAGAGCCTTGCCTCTAAGGTAGGCCCCACATGGTTTGCCTCTTTTTTAACATAACACGTCAAGTCGCAATTTGTTTGTTCACCCGTGGTAGATGATCCTCCCTCCACCAAGTGGACAACCAGTACACGTGCCAAATTACCACGTGGGCTGCCTTTTTCGTACAGAAATGAGCTCCACCGTGTACCCGCGCGGGTGTGGTTGGGAAAGAGACGGGAGTATGTGCGCCTTGCATGCACCTCTTCTCTTCGTGCACGTCCCCACCTACGTGGGTGTGTGTGAGAGATGCAAACCGCGTTCGTGAGTGTTTTTTCTTTTGGGGTGGGAGTGGGGTGGGGGTTGATTTCGTGAATTATTTGTGGGAATATGTGTTGATGTCATCTCAAACAAATTTTTGCATGCAATGTGTGTGAAATGGAGGCCTATCCATATCATACATAGAGGGTCGGGCAATCCACGAGAAGAGAGGGAGGGGTCATAGCTATCGATAGAGTTGAAGAGAGGATCAAGTGGGTGGGTGCGAGATCGATGAAGAGAGCCATCGAAATTGTGTATGTGTGCAAGTCAAAGATATAGGGCGACTGGCCTACCGGAACGTTAGAGGGCACATGTCAAGTTTGTGTGTGGCAGGGAGACATGACTAGAGCGCTCGATGTATCGGTGTGTGTGGGGGGAGGGGTGGGGAGGGGTAGGCGGAGGCCTAACTATTGAGGTAGAACGACTTCGTACATGTGTTGAGAAGGAGAGACCCAATATGTCTTGAGGGAGATCGGTCGACATCCATACATAACTGAAGGACGGGAAATATGATGGGACAGAGAGAGAGAGAGAGAGGGGAGAGGGAGGGAGAGGGGTAGAGTGCTGGATGGGTGATGGAGTTGCTTGTCAAAGTTGGTGGGAGAGGCCTACTAGACAAACTGAGGGTGGAACTGCAATGTTATCAATAAGAGTGGGGATGTGTTTTTGTGTGTGCCTGTGCATGATAGATCTGTCCGGGCGCATCCATGGATGATGAAGGGGAACCATGTGTTTGGTAAGAAAACCTAACTAGATCGGTAGATCAATTGTTGTTTGTCGGAGGAACGGAGAGACACAAGTAATGAGGTAGATCGATTAACGTGTGGGTAAAAACGAGTTATAATGACCTAGCTAGCTATATGTATAGCGAGATATCGGTCGGTGTACGTCCATTTGTTAGAGGCAAATAAGGCCCAGCGAGAGGGATAGACAGAGAGAATGGAGCTAGGAGGTGGTGCGAGAGGCCCAACTACTAGCTAGATAGGGGGAGGAGTGTGCGGTTGTGAGATCGATGAAAAGAGGCGAGAGTTTACACGTGTGTGCGACCGTATGAGAGACACGAGGCAAGGACACATAAAGGAGGAGATTGAAGGTGTGTGTGTGTGTGTATGTTGTAGGCAGGCATCATTTGGAGAGGTTTATCGATCGGTGTGTGTCGGAAAGGAGTTGTGGAGACTCTGGGAGAACGACCTAAAGAAAAAAATGAATGTGCCCGGTGGATAGAATGCCAAGGGAGGGGGAGGGCGAGGAGGGCATGTGCATGCACGAGAGAAAGTTAGTGGTAGCTACAAAGGTTAGAGGATTGTGTGGGTGTAAGAGACTAACAAAGATCATAATTTGATATGAAAGAGGATTCATATATTTGAATAGGAGATCATAGTGTTTTAAACATTGCATGCATGAATATAGCGGTGATACATGTGATGTGCACATGTTATACCATAATGTGATAATGCATGGCGTTTGCAACTCACAACTAAATGCCGAACAATCTAAACCATACTATACATCAAACAATCTCACATTTTATTTGAATTTGTGATAATGTGTGGCGTTTGCACCTTACAACTAAATATCGAACAATCTAAACAATACTATATATAGAACATTCTCACATTTTATTTGAATTTGTGGTAATTGTGGTGTTTGCAACTCACATCTAAATACTTGTAGGCGTAGGGGGCGGGGCACCATAAATAATGTGATAAACACATTATACATATGAGACATGGTTTAGATTATGAAGATCTAGCTAGAGCTAGAAATGTAATGTGATTTGAAATCAAAATAAAGTGGATTCAAAATCTAGTTCGAGTTCATATAGTACACATAGTTCATATGTAACTCGAGACTAATCATGTGGTGTCTTTGTGAAGATAATACACAAACGATGGTTTAACTTGACAATAATGATGATTGTAGATCTTATTAAAACACAAAAACGAATTCAAATGCTTTGACTTCACAACAATCATTACTGTAGATCTTATTCAAATAGAGAAACAAATTCAAATTTAGTTCATATTGAAGCGGTAGTATATACGTTTGGAATGCACTAAAACGTTCATTTGAGTAGTAGGTTGCATGCATTATACACGTAGCGAAATATTTTAATTGAACATAACATGAATTCAAAGTTTTGAATGACATTTGTAGTGCGCATTGATTTAGTACAGTACACGTTAGGCTTGTCCGGAAATTTCAACCCGCACCTTGTTAGCCCGAAATATTCAAGATATATCTTTGTCTCGTTGTGCTCCGACAACTCCCTCCATCTCAACCCGCCCCTTGCTATTCCGAAATTACAACGTGCACGAAAACTCCCACCTCCTGTGAAATCCCGACATGTGAAATGCCTGTGGTACCCCTGAACCAAAAGAACCGCCTCAAATCAGTGGGGGTACTTTCGTAACTTACCCCACATTTCGGACAAGCGCGTCTCTAAGCCATGGTTCCCCACTGCCATCCCATCCACCCACCCATTTGTACACCGAGGCCGCGAAAACCCGCGATGAAACCCCACACCCTGCTCCGTCCGTCACCCAGCCGGAGCCTCTTCCCCGATGACATCGTCCACATCAACACCTCGACGTCCCTCATCCACCGTACCGGATGAGGATCCGTTGTCGATCTCATTGTCCCGCCGGTTCAGCCACCCGGTCCTCCACCTCCAAGGAGCTGCCCCGACGTTCCCCTCGTCTTTCGCGCCACCTCCATTCCCACACCGCCGTCTTCACCTGCACCACCGGAAAAGCATCATCATCACCGTTTCCTCGGATGAAGCTGCGGCCTAATCGGCGCCACCAAAGAGGTTGTACACTAATTGCCGCATTTTCTTCTTGATTCGATCTCACGGTGCTGCCGGCGCTCGGTCCCGAGCCGACACGGCGCGGCTCCATCCACGGCGGCGTCGCCGGCCACTTCCTCCACGACGTCGCTCCCTCGGCGGCGACGTCCACATCAGTAGGAGCTGCTGCTGCTTTAGCTCTCACTCGCGCTGCTGCTCTGCTCTTGCTCTCGGTCCCCTGCCTGGTCTGCTCTTGCTATTGCTCTTGCTCGCGCTGCTGCTCTCGCTCTTGCTCTTGCTTGCGATGCTGCTCCGATTTAGCTACACTTCATTTGACTGAATCGACTTTTGGGTCAGTCAATTTTCAGGGGGTTTGGGGGAGGGCTCGCCTGGGTGAAGGAAGAACCAGCCCTTGTGAGGAGGGGGCTCGACGGAGAGGTACCCCACTATCTATCTTAGGGTTCGGCATGGGGCGGTGGTCGCCCGGTGGCGGGCGTTGGCGGGCGGTGGCGTGGGGATCGCCGGAGAAAAAGCTCGGCAGGGGGCCTAGAGCGATGGTTGGGCGGCGGATCGGCGGTGGGGAGTGTTTTGGTAGGCGAGGCGGCACACAGCCGTGGCAGGGGGGCTGCTGTTTGGCCGATGGTGGTGGCGGCTCGAAGGTGGAGGTTGAAGATGAACCACAGGCCCTTGATTTCGTATCCAATGGCTGCAAAATCGGTGACCAGAGATGAAAAAAGTCGATCGACCGACGTGTAGCCTCACCTTGCTAGTGCGTTCAGTTTGACAGCAAAATTCAGTTTTGACAAGAAAATTCAGTTTCGACGGTTAAGTTCAGTTTGACGATTAGGTTCGATTTGACGATTAAGTTCAGAGATGAGCGGCTGATGTATTTTACATCTAGCACTTTGTGGTTATGTATTTTACGTCATGTATTGGAGATGCTATTAGAATTCCACTCGAGTTAACGTTGTTCGTTGTCTCTCTTGTCCTGCTTGACCTCGGCGTCGTACAACTCACGGAGCTGCTCCAACGACGAAACCCTCCATCACAATGAGCGATACCTCTGCTCCATCTCCAGACGCCTAAGATGTTCTTCCCCTCCTCCGACAAAGAAAGTCAGCCGGAGCATCCTCACCGGCCAACCCAATCACGCTGAGATCGACATGGCTTCGCCAAAGAGGTTGTACACTTGTTGCATCTCTTTTTTACTCTGCATGTTATATATATTGTCCACTGAGCACACGGATTTGTTCCTTTAGTGTTTCTTGAAAGAAAAAACATAGGAATTTTAATTTCACTTGTCCTCCTTTTCAAATTCCTATTCATGAAGCACAAGACTAAGAGATAGTAGCATAATAGCATTATAACCGTACATTTTCTTGTGGTTTGACTTAATCTCACCATGCTTCTTTGCATCATGTGATCTTCCAATTGTTGTGAATCAAACACCCAGATTGGCAGAAATCCTGTGTTTTTAAATTCTCTGTTTTGCACGTGCATTCGTATCCTATTCCTGCCTATTTCCTATCCATGCATTATTGGAATCCTCCAATTCAAACGAGCCCTTACAGAATTACTTCTCTTACAGATAGTTGTCAAAGAAAACCTTGCGTGGTTTGTCCACCTCTGCTGCACCGTCGTCCACCCCAGCTCGGTACTCCAACGACAGAAGGGTCCAAAGATAGCAGGATCCGGCCTCGGTATCTTCGCCGCCTCAGATCTTCCCTGCCGCTGGCAGCCATGAAAACTGCATTACCATCATCAACCGAGCAGATTACCTCGAGGACTACACAGGTCCGCAAGAGAGGTCGCACTCTTTCGTGTCTCCTTACGTTATGCATCGCTTAATATTACATGCTACTTTATCGTCCTGTTCACCGATTAGACTCTGAGTCAGCTCCAAACTAATGGTCAAACTTGAGTTTTAAAATGGTTGTGGGGTACATATCGGGGCCGCTATCAATAGTATCTATCTACAATCTGGTTAATCTCCGGTGTCTACTATGAGTTTCATGTTGGGTGGGAAACAAACAGTAAAGAAGCCATTATCTGTATTTTTTAACTGAAGCCATTATCTGCCTGCTATTATTGGTTTGGGTCTATCCACAGGTTGCTACCATCACTCTGGATTTCTGCATGCACTCCTTACATAATCTCACTATGTTTTATTCCTATGCATGACAGTTATTGTAAACAATGGAACTGAACATGTAGAGCAAAAGAGACAAGCCTTGCATGGCAATAAAATTTCATGCAGATGTCGCTCCATGGTAGGTGCAAAGGCAGCCCCCCTCCACGCATTTAGGATTGTAATCGAGAGGAAGATATCTGTTCTGAGGGGGATTCAGAAGGAGAAGACAACTCCTATTTATCCCCTGAGGTCTTCGCTCTAACTTGGCATGCTGATGTTGGTTATATCATGCATATGGTGTCTTGCATTGCTTACTTTATACATCAAATATGTCATCTGCTTAGTTTAGACATCCTTTGTGCGAATGCCATCTGCTTAGTTTATTCATCGTTTATATGAATTATGCAACGCCATCTT
This sequence comes from Aegilops bicornis, assembly GCA_021605145.1. Classification (NCBI taxonomy): domain Eukaryota; kingdom Viridiplantae; phylum Streptophyta; class Magnoliopsida; order Poales; family Poaceae; genus Aegilops; species Aegilops bicornis. The sequence continues at coordinate 324,659,234 of CM038669.1, forward strand.
GTTTAGCCGGGCATCATATATGTGAATTTTGCAATGCCATCACCTTAGCCAGTCATCTTATATGTAAATTATATCAGGCCATCCTTTTTCTTCGTTACATATTACATTTTTCAACAATGTTAGTACATTCAAGCTGCTCTTCGTGGTGCTTCAGCCATTTGACACGGTGATGGCAAATTCGAGTGAAAACAAGGTCTTCGTGAGCAGACTATGCTATCTGACGAAGCACATATCTCGCTGGTTACGGATAGCTCCTCGTGAGGAGGATTCGAGAGATGATGACCAGTCCTATTCCCCCCAAGGTGTATGCTCTAACTTGGCAGGGTTATCTTGCTCATATCGTGCGTATGGTGTCTCGCATTGCTATGTCATTTGATTAGTTTAGACATGCTTTGTGTGAATGCCACCTGTTAAGTGTTTAATTACCATATATGTGAATTATGCATTGCCATCTTGTTGCAAGACATTATATATGTGAATTATACAATGCTATCTTGTTGCAAAGGCATTATATATGTGAATTATGCAATGCCATGCTGTTTAGCCAATCATCATGTATGTGAATTATATCATGCTATCATCTTTTTGTATTACGTGTTCCATTTGTCGACAACGTTTGTATATTCAACTACTCTTCCTGTGCATCAGCCATTTGAAGCGGTGATGGAAGTATACGGAGTGAAAACAAGGTATTCAGAGCGCATAATGCTACCTCTTGAAGCAAACATCTTGCTGGTTACAGAGAGCTCCTCAGAGGAGGATTCAGAGACTGATGACCAGTCCTATTTCCCCCCTGAGGTCTATGCTCAAACTTGGCAGGGTTATATTACCCATGTCATGCATGTGTGTCTTGCATTGCTTAGTTTTTACATCATATATGGATTGCCATCTGCTTACTTGCTTACTATATAAATCATATATTTGAATTATATCATGCCATCATGTTTACATAGTACATACACATCATCTATCTGAATTATGGAATGGCAACCCATTTAATAAAGACATCATATAGTTATATCATCTCATCCTGTTTAGTGTTTACAGTCATCATATTTTGAATTATGGCATTCTATCCGTGAATGTATGTGAATTATGGCATGCCAACCTATTTAATAAAAACATTATATAGTTATGTCATGTCATCCTGTTTACATAGTCTCATATTTTGAACTATGTCTTTCCATCTTTTTTAGTTAGCCATCATAATGTGAAATTGTGTCATGTTATCCTGTTTAGTTAGGCATCATATATGTGAAATTGTGTCATGCTATCCTGTTTGGTTAGACAACACAAATATGAATTATTTCATGCCCTATTTTATTCCCCACTATCCATTGCACCTGTCTATCATACAATGTCTATACTTTCAATTACTTTTCTTGTTTATCAGCCATTTGAATTGGAGGGCGTGATGGCAGTATCTAAGGGAGTAACAACACGGTCTTCAGAAAAGATAGTGCTACCAGTTGATGCAGATAGAACCACGGTTGTACTTGCCCAAGGACCAGATCCACCACAAATAACCCAGACTCTCGCAGATTGTACCCCTACCCAGTTGGACAGAGAACCAGCTACACCCCTTCTAACCCCAACCCCGGCAGATAGTAACCCGATTCGATTGACACAACACCGTCTCCACCACAGAGCACCCAAACACGGCAGTTAGTAAGGGAACTGCAGTGCCCGAGCACGAGGACCACCACTCGAATCCCAACTCAATGCTTAAAGGAGAAGAAGATTTGTTCTTAGGTCGTGTTACGTAGCTATGGTTCATACTCCTTTGCTCTTGCATTCTTGTATTTACTCATACCAACTATTTTCAAATTTGAAGGATGGAATTGAAACTCCAATGGCGCAATGGTATGTTTTAAACTGTTTCTTTAACTGGTTTCTTTGTTGTAACCTGCTCTATGTTGATTTCAGTTTCAATTGAATAAACAGTTATGTTCTCATGTCATGCACATTACAAGTGTTGTTATTGCTCTATAGTTACCCACACTTATATTCTGTCTATTCTGCTTTGTCTTGAACAAATATTATTTGAATTGTGTCTCTATCTTGATTTGGCAACAAAAACTAGAATCATATAGACCATAAAGTGACCATGGTACATAGATATATGTTTGTTTCATGTTGTTATCCTGTCCACTTTACTCTTGAACTCATTTACCAAAATGAGTTTCATATACAACATGGTAAACATGTGATGTGTCGCTTGTTTCTCTTTTAGAATGCGGACAAAATATTGGAGAACAAGATGCTGCGTTATCCAATGGTAAAGGAAGTAATGCTGATAAGGTTCAAGATAGTGAGACATCCCTGTTGGTCTCCAAGAAAGCTGATAAAAACTATCTTGATGACAGTGAGGGAACCCAAAAGTCCTGTCTTGATGTAGTGTTTGAGTTACTGGCCACTACTGCTGGCACAAGATCTTCGAACTCGCTGCCTGAATCAGTTCGTCTTCTTGAGTCTCAACTTCAAGTTGAAAGACATCGATCAAATGTGCCGCGACAGGAAGCTGAAGGACTGAGGAAGTCCCTGCAGAATTTAGATGCATATTTTCTAGTGCAACAGCAAGCGTTGGAGGATTTAAGCGTCAAACAAGAGAAAGTTAATAAGCTTGCTAAGCATCTTGCCAACATTATGGGTACCCAGGATATTGTTTCTTGAGATCTTCCAAGTGGTTTCGATTCTGGATTTGTTTTGCCGCGGCGTTTATTTGCCGGTCGCCAACTTTGACAACCAGTGTATATGATATGCTTCTTTGTTCCCTATATTTGCACTGGTGGCGAACTTTGATGCCCAGTGGATGTAATATGTGTAATAGCCGTGATAGCCTAGCGTTAGTTGCTTGGTTATTTATTTCCTTGTTGTCTTATTTATTTGTTTGATTGTAGTCATTGCAGTTCTTTTTCCGCGGTTAGCTAGTGGCTGCAATAACCTATTTTTTAAAACTAGGCCACAATAACCATGGGCTAATATTTATTGTAGTGACACTGGGCCTCCTACTGGCCATAGAAACAGTGGGCCTTCTACGGGCCGTAGAAATAATGGGCCTTCTACGGGCCATAGAAACAATGGGCCTTCTGCGGGCCGTATCATCAATGGGCCTTATACGGGCCGTTTTTATCGATTGGCCAAACATGGGCCAAACAGACCGCATTATGGTCGTAAACGGGCTAGAGTTGGAATCGTTCGTTCATGGGCCGACCATAACGGGCCATCGTTAATAGGCCGTATTTGATGACGCTATGAAAACGACCCAACGTATTAACGGACCACAAACGGGCCGAATGTAACCACGGTCTGAATTTGGCCCACAAGTAGAAAATGACAAGATGTGGCCGTAAGTAAACAATCTTTGAAATGAGCCCAAGAATAAATGGGCTCGAGAAGGCCGAAAGATAACATGGGGGCAGCAACGCCCAACGGAATAACGGGCCGTTAGTGGGTATAAAGTGATATACTATTCATTACGGGCCAGTTTCACCACGGGTCGTTAATGGGTGTAAAGTGATACACTGTTCATTACGGGCCAGTTTCACCACGGGCCATTAATAGGCCAAGAGTTACATAGGGCCTCATATGGGCCGAAAGACGTCAGGGGCCATACATGGGCCGGCGAAAACGGGCTGGAATCATATTGGATGGCCCGGATGATGATCTTGGGCCCTAGTCGGATAGGGCGTAACGGGCCTTGGGTTAGCGGGTTGTAAATGGGCTATATGCGAGCAGTGCCGTTAACGGGCTTTCCATGGGCGACCCGCCACCTTTTGACCAAGTCAAGCGGGCCGACCTTTTCACGTGAATGGGCCTCTGTTGGGCCGTGCCACGTGTTGACGTATCATAGGCGCCTATACATCCAATGAGTGGATGACATCTGTCCCAACGATGAGCCGAAATGTGTTTCCTCCAGCCAATGATGATTTTACATGTGGAAAATCCCCATTGGTCGGGGCTGTTAATGGGTTATCGGATCCAAAACCCGACCCGATAGCTTAACGGCGTTCCGTTACGGTGGTTGCCACGTGTCGGTCACCCTTGACGAAAGCACTTCTGTGACGCGTGATTTATCGTCATGGAAGTGGACACTTTTGATGATAATTTTGGTAATATCATGGAACACTTCTACGACAACACAGGTATGACTATCCTGATTCTGTCATAAATTTGTCATGGATGTACATGCATGACAAAAAACGCGATCTACTGTGACAAACACGTATCATCACGGAAGTGTGTTTTTTTGTAGTGTTGAGTTGAGGCATGTAATGGAAATGCAGGAGATGGTAATAATTGGTGAATCAATAAAGTTAGCATCGTTGGTACTGATTTGGATTTTATGAGTGGTGACTCTATGAAGAAATATTTTGACCATTTTCGAGGATATGAGAAATATGGTATATGGATGAGTTTGTTCATTTCAAGGGTGGTAGTAATTGTGAGAACCCTTGACCCCTAGAAAAGATAATGATATTCCACGGAGTGGACTACGGACAAAATAAGTACGGGTTTTATCTCGATATGTGGGATACCCCAAGAGTATGAAGGGAGGAAGTACTATTGGATATAAAGGAGGTATGATGTTGGTAATTTGGAGCAATTGTAACCCCATGATGAGTTTGAGTAATCACGTCTTAGTTTGGTACCAACAGAAGGAAGGGGGACAATACAATTGGATGGATTTAAGAATGCTAGGAAACTGGATGTTGGAATAAAGATCAGTTGCCCCGATGATGAGTTCAAGGTTTACAAGTGATGAGATGGGCCATAACCCACAGACCCCAGGACCTGCCAAAAAGCAAGCACACTCTTGCTAAAGGAAAAACCCTGGAAGAAGTTACGATTTTATCGACAGACGATTTTATAGGAGTAACGCAAAGCCTGAGAGTTGTGAAGGAACGATAGATGTTATGTTCAAATTGCAGAATCAATGGATTTATTCGAACTTGGTTCATTGACAAGAGAAATTCTGCAATGCTTGTGAGGATGACCGAGTGTTAGCTTGTGAGATTCGCTAAACCATGTACAAGGTAATGATTTGGGTGTGGGATGGATTGATCACCATACCGACTTACTCTTATTATTCGCCTTGCTATATGGGATGGTAAATCTGACTGACTTACCTATAGTAGAGTGACGACGATCAAAACCTTGTTTAAGCTTAGAATGGTATGAAATTTTTTCCCCTTGTACAAGGCAGCTGTTGCCAACCGTAGGTCATACAGTGAGGTTCAACCCAGACCCATTTCCTGCAGGAGAAACCATAAATTGTTGAACACCATGAGGTACCGATAGTTGTTTAGTATTGGCGCCAGACCCGTGAGCTAAGAAGACCAAGTCTCGGAATAACCTTACCAAGATGAAAGGACAGAATAATTGCGGTAAAGGTTATGCCACTACCAGAAGAGCCCAGAGAAGGAATTTTCCCGAGATCTGAGAAGTCTGACACTATCAAGAATAATGGATGGAGTATATGAGTTTTGATGGAATCGTAACAATGTTTCTAAGGGTGGTAGCACTCCAGACCCCCTGTGATGATCGATGGAATTTGAGAAGACACCCAAACCTAACCTTTTTCTTTCTAGCCTCTCCGAATCTCGAGGAGGAGATTCATTTTAAGGGTGGTAGGTTTGTAACATCCCAAAATTCTAAATTTTGGAATGTTATATTAAATAGATAGATTGGTTGTTTGTTTGATTGTTGTGTGATTGATTGACTGAAAGTGAGTGAAATTCGAAACTTTTTGGAAGTTAAATGAGAGGGAATAAACGGACTTTCCCAAACTTTCATTTTGCATTTATGATCTCTGTGAATTCAAATTCTTTTAAAATACAAAACCCCAGAGAGAAGATGACATGACTTCTTCCATTTATTTAAATAAAAAAGGGTATTTGAAAATATTTGAATTTTATTTGGAAATATTTTCAAATTCAGAAACTTTAAGCAACTCAATGATTTTCATGAGAGAAGATAAAATGAATTCTTCAAAACATATGAAATATGACTTGGAAGTTTAAAAAAAATTAAATTTAAAGTCCCTTTGAAATTATTTTCAATTTGGAGTTATTTGGATTTTATTCAAATTATTTTTCTCCAAAAACAAAATATATGTAAAATAGGGTAACATGATTCCATACAGTAGAAAAATGGAGAGAAATAAATTTGAGATTATTTTGGTATTTTTAAAATGATTTTTATTGGGTTTTATTGTAGCAATAGCGCTATTTGAATTATTTGAATTTTTGTGGATTTTATTTGACTTTACAAAAATGTCCACATTGTAGAAAATCTTTCTCTGAAAATTTTGATACATTATATGCCTATATAATTTTTTTTGTTTCTTTTGTTTTTATGATTCTCATTTGTTTGTGTTTAAATAAACTTTACTAACGAATCGGGCGGCCCGACCAAGGCAGGCCAAGCCCCGGCCCGCTCGCGTCGACCTCCCGACGGACTCCAAAGACTCCGGCCTGACGACGCCGCCGCCGATCCCGTGCCGCAGCCAGACTCCCGCCGCCGCCTCGTCCTTGCCCCTCCTCCACGCCAGCAGTCGCCCCGCCCACCTATATATATGTCGCCCCGGACCCCCGACCGTTCTCTTTCTCCCGCAAGCCGCCGTTGTGCCGCCGCCTTGTAACGCCCGGATAATTAAGCTACAGTAATCCTCTGCTAATGATGCCACATCACCACGATTACTGTTGTTACTCGCGTTGTTTCGAAACCGGTTCAAATTCAAATTTCCAATGCAAGTCAAATAATTAAATTTTTCAGAAGGTAAAATAAAAATGTTGGTTTTATTGTAAATAATCAATAAGTAATTTTAAAATAAGAACAAAAATCATTTGAGGTAATTAGGTGTTCCTGACCTATTTAAAACAGGACCAAAAGAGCCCCATATAGCTCATTTCTATTAAAAATAAAATCCTGCGAAGTCTTTTAAATATCAAACCTTTTGTGCAGACCAAGTATAGTACCTAGTATTTTTGGGCCAAATTTCTTATTTAACTAAAGTCATTTGGTCTTACAAATAGATCTCTAACAGAGTAAAAAAAAGGGATTAAAGAAACGGAGGAGGACCTAAGCTACAGGGTTTGTTAGCCCACCTAACTATAGCCCAGCCCACCAGCGCCCCTGTCTCCTCCTTCCTCTGTTCACCAGAGGCATCGTGGACGCAGGTGCCTCGTCCATGGCTTGGATTGCCACGCGCCGGCCATCCACACCCCTCCCTCGACTACAAGTCGACCGCGCGACCTCCCTTGACCCTGTACCCAACCCTAGCTCGCCAGATCTTTCCCCCTCGCGCCGCCATCATCCTCCCCACGCTCGTCTGAGCCATCATCGCCATGGCCCTCCTCGACAACGCGGCCACCGTCCTCCCCACGCCTCGAGACCTTGCTCAGAAGACGCGCCACCGTCAGCTACTTCCTCTACGCCCAGGAACGCGAGCCGGGGAGCACTCCGTCGCCGGATCGCCTTCGTCTTCCTCCTCGGCACCGCCGAACTCCGCCGCCCTGATTCGCCGCCCTCCTGCGCTCCTAAGCCTATCGCCGGCCACCGTGTGCCTCACTGTGAGCCCCACACATTTTCCCTTCTCTCTTCGTTGCCCCGTGCGTCGTAGCCACTTCCCCTGTTCGAGGCCGACGTCGCCGTCCGCCATGGCCGACGAGCACGTCACTGACGTGCCTCTTAGCATCGTCTGAGGATGCGTGCGTGCTCTAGGAGCTGCGTAGATGCCGCCTACCACCTCCTTTGGTTGATCCATGGCCATTTTTCTCAGGCTCGTCATGTCCGAGCCGCCACCGTCGCAAGCGTTCGCCGCTGTCGTTGACTCTGTGCATCCCCGCACCCCCAGTCACCTTAGCTCGATGCGCGGCTTCGTCCGCATCCCTCGCTGAGCCCCTTCCTATGCGCCCTCGCGTCCACGGCCGCGCCCCTGCACCGCCTGCTTCGCGCGTTCGCCGCATTGCATGTACACTGCCGCTCTTGTGCTCCCGCCACTGTTGCTACCTTCTTCTTTGCTACTCTGCTTCCTTCGTTGGTGCTTGGCGTCGCTGCTGCTCCTAGATGCAGCTGCTTGCCGCTGCTGCTTCCTCCTGTTGCCGCTGCTAGCTAGGGCTCCAAGCCGCTGGCCGCTGCCGCTAATGGCCTTGGCTGAGGCCATGGCCGAGCACAAGCTTTGTGCTTTGGTGCGTGCACAGCCACCACTGGCCGGCCCTTGCAAATTAGTTTGGGGGGCTAATTACTAGTTAGTTTCACTACTAGCCAATGACAGTAGCCTCCACTATTAGTTAATATAATTTAATTAAGTCTAGTTTAGCCATAGATAATGACATATGGGCCCTGCCTATACTGTTCATCCTTTGACTATTCAATCTTTGACTCGGTCAACCCAACCAATGGTTCCACTTGTAATACACACTGGTTAGCACAGCCCAATGTGAAAGAGGTAATTGGATATTTAATTTCGAATTTTTTTAACTCAGAAAATCTTATAACTTTGGAAATTCATATAAAATAAACCGTAACTCGGATGAAAAAGTTTTATACATGGAAGTTGCTCGGAACGACAAGACGAATCCGAACACGCGGTCCGTTTACCTGTCGGATGCCTCTAAGGATCTGAACATGAAACTTTTCCCCTCCGGTCATTTGTCCGACACAGGTCCGGAACCGGGAAAACATTCCCGGTTGACTTCCCCCTTCACCTGTATCGTGTAGCACCGCGTTAGAACACGTCTAGCTCTCCCTGTTGTCCTGTTATGCACTTATTTGCTATGTATTTACTGTTTCTCCCCCCTCTTCTCTTCGGTAGACCCCGTGACGATGCTGATGCTCCTGTTATCGACTACGTCACCGGCGACCCCTCCTTCTCGTCTGAGCAACCAGGCAAGCCCCCCCTTTGATCATCCCGACGCCCATTCCATTCTCTCATGCTTGCATTAGATTTCGCTACTGTTATTGTTTGCTCCTATTCTGATGCATAGTCTGCTTTCGTATCTGCTGCTGTACCTTATCTGCTTATCCTAAACTGCTTAGTATAGGTTGGTTAGTGATCCATCAGAGACCCCCACTTGTCCTTGTTGCCCCTGCTTCATCATCGACGACTCGATCTACGTGATCGAAGACCAGGCCCCGACACCGCACATCACTTCCCTTAGTTGCTCGACACTACTAGGTTACTATCGAGTACCGAGGGTGAACCTCTTCAGCACTTCTGATGTTAACCCTGTAGTGTAGTCATTCGGTCATGGTCATCGAGGGTGATTTCCTCCTTAACCACTTCCGATACGACTCTCAGTTGCAACCCCTCAAGTGTGAACCTCGGGGTGATTCCTCTTACGTTCACCTTGATGATTACATCTAGTGGAATTCATCGGGGTGATTCCTCGGGTTTTCCCTTGATGTTTGGACACACGGATACTTGGACTTTATCATGTTACTTGGAAAGGCGAATTGATACGAAGGGTACCAGCGAGCTTAATTGCGAGTGATGTGGAGTCAGGCGGACCGGAAGGTGCCCATGAGATAATTACGAGGCATGGCGGGCATTCCTAGCCCTTGCCGCAAGTCCTCGAGGCAGGGCAACCGGGTCACATCTTTCGTGAGTCTCTGCTTGTTACCGCTGCGTTCCCAATCCACTACGATTTGGATATTTGATCCGAGGGCCTCGCCCTGATAGCACTAACCATCACGTGGGCATAGTATGGGCGTTCTGCGTCATATACATCGATCGAAGCTTAATAGGCGTCATGCGGTTGGCGGCTACTGGTTGGACTGGTAAGCTCCCGCCTTGTTTTAAGGAGGTAGCTAGGTTTGCTCACCGGCCGCCCATGCAACGTGCAGGAGTTCCGGGGCGATGGCCCATGACCCCTAGGGGCATAGGTTTAGTCCGGCGTGCTTGACCTCTCTGTTAAGCCTAGGTTGGGTTGCGGCATATTGTTTGGCCGAGGCTGGGCATGACCCAAGAAAGTGTGTCCGGCCGGAGTTAATCAAGCGTGGTGGGTAAGTTGGTGCACCCCTGCAGGGAAGAAAACATCTATCGATAGCCTATCCTACGGTAACGGACACTTGGAGTTGTATCCCGATCGATACAACTAGAACTGGATACTTGTGATGAGAACTGGATGGTGATGAGAATTGGATTGTGATGATAACTGGATAGTATGGCTCTGGGATGCTTTTCTCGCAGGGAGTCGAGAAAGGATCTCCGGCCGAGGTGGATAACACTTCTAATACTTTACTTTATGCTACTCTACTCCTTAGGTTCTTTGCCAAGATGGTGGTTTCGGAAGATGCTAGTCTTCGATAGGACTAGGCCTTCTCTCTATTACGGCATTTCAGCCAGTCCACAGATACACCCCATTTCATTGATACCGATGCATATGTAGTGTAGATCCTTGCTTGCGAGTACTTTGGATGAGTAGTCACGGTTGCTTTTCTCCCCTTTTCCCCCCATTTTCTTCTTCTATCTGGTTGATGCAACCAGATGTCGGAGCCCATGAGCCAGATGCCACCGCCGATGCATACTACTACGTGGAGACCGTCGACGACAAGGAGTAGTTAGGAGGCTCCCAGGCAGGAGGCCTTGCGTTTTCGATCGATGTTGCTTTTGTGCTAGCCTTCTTAAGGCAAACTTGTCTAACTCATGTCTGTACTCAGATATTGTTGCTTCCGCTGACTCTTGTGTTTTCGAGCTTATGTATTCGAGCCCTCGAGGCCCCTGGCTTGTAATATAAAGCTTGTATTATTTTAAATTTGTGTCTAGAGTTGTGTTGTGATATCTTCCCGTGAGTCCTTGATCTTGATCGTACACATTTGCGTGTATGACTGGTGTACGATTGAATCGAGGGTGTCACACGCCTCGCGCCGCTACCCGCACCACCTAGCCGCTCCCCGCCGCCGCCCCGCACAGCACCGCAAGCCGCCGCCGCCCGAGCGCTGCTGCTGCTGCCCCGATTCGCCGGAGCACCGCTGCCACCGCCGCCGACCGCCGCCGGTCTTCGGCGAAAACCGACCGAACCGGTATAAACCGTCGACCCTGATCCGGTTGTATTTTAAGTTTTTGGTTTTTCTTTTTACTCCGGTTTATTTTATTAGTTAGTTTATTTAGCGAGTGTTCGCTCGTTAGCCTCTGGTAGCGAACGTTTTTGTTCTGTAGGGTTCTGTAGCGAACTTTCGTTCGATAGGATTTTTCTTTTTCTTTTTAGTTTTTGGCCAGGGACCTATTCGTGATAAATTTTCTTCACAGATTAGTCCCTATACTTCAAACGATCACTACTTTTTGCTCTCTTGTCCAAATCCAACGAAACCAATGCCCACTTCTTCGTTACAATCCCCTCTATCCAGTTAATCAACTTGAACATGCTTTTGCAAGTTAAAAATTTGGTTTCAAACAAATTTGAATTCAAATTTGTTTTGATCGTAACTTGATTTTTATAACTCCGTTTGAGTTGATTCTTTTTGCAAATTAAAGCTCTTGACCTAAACTTTCTGATAAGGCAAAATACACATAATTTTGGTACTGTTAGAAAAAAATTTATGTTGCAAGGGTTATTTGCTTGGTTTCGATATTTTTCGAAATGTCTTCTTCGTTCTTTCCGATCTTTTGAGTGATTGCTTATGTGTGGTTACTATTGCTTGCTTACGCTAGATTGACCGGAGTGTGACGAGTAGAATTATCAGGAGTTATGAGTGTGAATCGTCTTCATCAACTGCACAAGGCAAGTTCACACTTTGATCATATCCCTTTACTACCTAGTTTTTATGCATTAGTTTCAACCCCTCAAACATTGCATGGTTAGGATTTGATAACATGTGGGTATTGGGAAGTAGTTGATGAGGTGGGAACCTATTGTCCTGCATTCAAACCTTGGGAGTTACTACGTTATGCTTATACTGCTATGCTATGCTCGTAGACGTGGTTTGGTTTGAGTGATTCATGACAAATGTGAGAGTTATTGTTAATGATTAACTTAAGGTGGCTACTTTAGTACACATCTGGGTGGAATGGTAGGGGCACCCTGGAGCACCCAGTGGTTTGCCCGGGCACCTGGAGAACCCAGTGCTTGCCCAACGGGATCCCAAAGGACCCGTGTGATCACCCTATGGAATGCCACCCAGGCTCAAATGGATCATAAGATTATTCATGCTAGAAACTTCTGTGTGCAGCCACAATCTATTATGGGCTCTAGCATAGTTGAGTATGTTGCATGACCTCTTTCAGTGGTGGGCTAGCAGATGTAGGGGAAAGTATGTGTAATCGCCCACCCAAAGTGTAAAGAGTTAGTGCTTCGAAGATCGTGTCTCGCTCATCCGCTTTCTCAAACACCATGTAGTGCGAGAAATCCAACAGAGGAGATCGAGTCTTGTGGGGAAAAGTGCGCAAACCTCTGCAGAGTGTACAAACTAATCATGGTTAGCCGTGTCCCCGATTACGGACAACTTGAGTATTTGGTTCTTGGATTATCATGTTGATCTCATCACTCTAAATAATTAATTTGTTGGGTTGATGATTATTAATTTGTTATTGAGTTGGAGGAACCTTCTCAATGTTTTCAACAAACTTTGTAGTTAAATAAAATATATTCCTTTGCAGTAGGGAAAAATTGGCTTTACGAAATATGCATGTAGTATAGCTATTGTTCATCATTATCCTATGGTGTGAATTTGCCAGTACATTCAATGTACTGACCCTTTGTGGCTGCAACGTCTCATGTTGCAAGATTCTTATGACGAGTAAGTGATACGTTAGGGTTACGATTTCTACACTCAACTTTGCCGTTGGTGTTGATGGGAATCCACAACCCTTGTTACTTCCGCTATTTGGATTGAGGTAATACTATTTACGTTACTTTATGCGTGTGATTTACCTCTGTTATAAATCCTCGAGTATTGTGTGTGTCAGCATACCGATCCAGGGATGACACTTCAGCACAGAGACTTGACCGTCTCAGGTCGAGTCGCTACAATATAACTGAAGCACATGAATCATTCTATAAATCGATGAAGGGATATCTCATACTAGAATGGTTCTTAAAGAAAAATAAAAACATAAAGGACACAAATCTTGTGAACAAAACAAAAACCAAGGTATACCGATAATTGTTGAAGAAGAAAGATGGGATGCCAACCGGGGCATCCCCAAGCTTAGATGTGTGAGTATCCTTGAAATATTTACTTGGGGTGCCTTGGGCATCCCCAAGCTTGAACTCTTGCCTCTCTTTATTCTTCTCATAATGATATCTCCTCGATCTTCGAACACTTCATCCACACAAAACTTTAACAAAAACTTTGTGAGATCCGTTAGTACAATAAAGCAAATCACTACCTTTAGGTACTATTGCAAACTCATTCCAATTTCATATTATAACTATATCTACTGTATTCCAACTTCACCATTGTTCATACCCCCCGGTACTACCCATAGATTCATCAAAATAAGCGAACAACACATAGAAAACAGAATCTGTCAAAAACAGGATAGTCTGTAGTAATCTGGAAGTTTAGTATACTTATGTAACTCCTAAAATTCTAAAACAAATATGAAAATTTAAAAAAATTGTACATAAGTAATGTGCAAAAAGTTTCAGACCCATTTGACTTTCCGGTAAAAAATGTAAATTCACGCGCTACAGACAAAGTTTCTGTTTTTGTACTACACAAAGTAAACAAGCAATCTAATCATCCTAAAACCAAAGCTGGGCACATTATTTTTATAATACAATGGATATATACAAGGGGATAATTATTTTCAGAGAAACTTCCACGAAATTTTTTACATTGTTTCCGTGAGCATGAACACAAGTGTTCAAGGTCGACCCTCATTTCTCCAATGCATAACCTTCCAATCACTTCTCTTATTGAAAAACTTTTTAGGCATGAGAGGCAAGTAATTTTTTTGTATTTTCATTCTTTTAATTTTTTTGTATGTTTCACCCACAACTAAGCAAAACTAAAAAGGGAAAACAAAAACTACTTAGTGAAGAAAGCAAACAAGCATACACGAAAATATCAACCCCACGCTATTGCTCCCCGGCAACGGCGCCAGAAAAGAGCTTGATAATCCCCAAGTGCAGGGAATCATCGTAGCAATTCCCAAAGGTGGAAGTGATAAGTATGGAGTGTCAAATCCACAAGGAGCTAAAGGTAAGATCAATATTATCTCGAGTCCTATCTGCCACTGATACGACTGTACGTACACCGAACGTTTGCTTCCAACTAGAAACGAAAAATAAAACTACGTTGTGGGTATGAAGAGGATAATTTTGCATGGTATCGGAGAGCTAAAATATAAAAGTAGGTGCTGTTATCATAAATTTAGAATATATTACTAAATATTACAAATAGCGAGTGTGGAATAATGATGGGTCGGTGGCAGAATTATCCTAGGCAATCGTTAAAAAGACCGGTAGTCGTCATTGGAATTTCATATGAGGGAGAGGCATAAGCTAACATACTTTCTCTTCTTGGATCATATGCACTTATAATTGGAACTCTAGCAAGCATCCGCAATTACTAAAGATCATTAAGGTAAAACCCAACCATAGCATTAACATATCAAGTCCCCTTTATCCCATATGCAACAACCCCCTTACTCGGGTTTATGCTTCTGTCACTCAAGCAACCCACTATAAGCGAATCATGAACGTATTGCAACACCCTACAGCTGAATCCCTCACGCTTATGCCGACACGTAGGGCACAATAGGACAACACCAAAATAAAACATACAACTCATACCAATCTAGATCATCAATCAACCCAAAGACAAAGGATATCTACTCAGAACATCATAGGATAGCAACACATCATTGGATCATAATATGTGGCATAAAGCACCATGTTCAAGTAGGGATTACAGCGGGGTGTGGGAGAGTGGAGCGCGTAAAATAGATGAGGATGGTGATGATGATGGTGATGTTGATGAAGACGATCACCGCGATGGTGATTCCCCTCCCGATGACACTCCGGCGCCACTGAGAGAGAGGACGAGATGTTCTCCCCCTTGTGCTTCCTCCTTCATGGCCTCCCCCTAAATGTCGAGTGGTTATCCCTCCGGATCTTGGCCTTCATGGTGATGATGGCCCCTCCGAGATCCTCCTCCATGGCCTCCGATGATGACGGCCCCCTCCGGCAGGGTGCCAGAGAGGGCCTAGATTGATCTGTCGTGGCTACAGAGGCTTGCGGCAGCGGAACTTCCGATCTAGGTTATTTTCTGGAGGTTTGGGTATTTATAGGAGAGGTTGGCGTCAAGAACAAGTCAGGGGGCCCCACGGGAAGTCCACAAGGCACAGGGGCACGCCCTAGGGGGGTGGGCGCGCACTCCATCCTCGTGGGGCCCACGGGCCTCCCCTCCGGTAACTCTTCGTCCCAGTATTTTTTATATTTTCCAGAAAAATTCTCCGTTGATTTTCATCGCATTCCGAGAACTTTTATTTCTGCACAAAAACAATACCACAGTAGTTCTGCTGAAAACAGCGTCAATCCGGGTTAGTTCTAATCAAATCATACCAAAATCATATAAAACTATGGTAAACATGGCATGAATACTTCATAAATTGTAGATACGTTGGAGACGTATCATCACTTTCATCATGTTGGTTCGATTCGTGTTCGCTACATTGATAATTTGATGTGTGGGTGGACCGGTGCTTTGGTGATGTTATTACTTGAAAAAACCTCTCCTACTTATGATTAACCCCCCCCCCCCCCCGCAAGCATCCGCAACTACGAGAAAAGTATTAAGAATAAATTCTAACCATAGCATTAAACTTTTGGATCCAATCAGTCCCTTACGGAATAGAGCATAAACTAGGGTTTAAGCTTATGTCACTCTCGCAACCTATCATCTACTTACTACTCCACAATGCATTCCCTTAGGCCCAAGTATGGTGAAGTGTAATGTAGTCGACATTCACATGACACCACTAAGGGAATCATAACATACATATATCAAAATATCGAACACATATCAAGTTCACATGATTACTTGCAACATGATTTCTCCCGTGACCTCAAGAACAAAAGTAACTACTCACAAATGATAATCATGCTCAAGATCAGAGGGGTATTAAATAGCACAATGGATCTGAACATATAATCTTCCACCAAATAAACCATATAGTAATCAACTACAAGATGTAATCAACACTACTAGTCACCAACAAGCACCAATCTATAGTTCCGGTAACAAGATTGAACACAAGAGATGAACTAGGGTTTGAGATGAGATGGTGTTGTCGAATATGTTGATGGAGATTTCCCTCCCCGAGATGGGAGAGTTGTTGGTGATGATGATGACAATGATTTCCCCCTCTGGGAGGGAAGTTCCCCCGGCGGAATCGCTCCGCCGGAGGGCAAAAGTGCTCCTGCCCAAGTTCCGCCTCGAGACGGCATCGCTCCGTCCCGAAAGTCGTCCCCTTATTTTTTTCCCAGGTAAAAATGACTTATATACCAGAAGATGGGCACCGGAGGTGGGCCTGGGTGAGCACAACCCACCAGGGCGCGCGTGGGCTCCCTGGCGCGCCCAGGTGGGTTGTGCCCACCTGGTGGGGCCCCTCTGGTACTTATTTGCTCCAATATTCATCATATATTCCATAAAAAATCTCCATAAAGTTCCAGCTTGTTTGGGGTTGTGCAGAATAGGTAGCCTGACGTAGCTTTTTCAGGTCCAGATTTCCAGCTGTCGGAATTCTCCCTCTTTGTGTGTTCCTTGCATATTATGAGAGAAAGGCATTAGAATTACTCCAAAAATAATTATTATGCATAAAAACATTGTAAATAACAGTTGAAAAACATGATGCAAAATGGACGTATCAACTCCCCCAAGCTTAGACCTCGCTTGTCCTCAAGCAAAAACCGAAATCAAAAACATGTCCACATGCTTAGAGAGAGAGGTGTCGATAAAAACAAAATACGGACATAGAAGCATCATGTAAATTATTATAACAGCAACAAACTTAAACATAATACTTTTATCATAGAGCTTTTATCATAAAGTTCTCATGAATAAGTAACAGTTCATCACACAATCGAAGTATAAAGCATAAACTCTATTAGAAACCAAAAACTATGTTCTCAATCAACTTTGCAACTACAATTCATCATCTTTTCAGGAAGGGTCATGTATCAGACCCTTTAGGCAAGTCCACATACTCAACCATCATAAAGTCTTCTATGATTGCTAACACTCACCGCATACACATGAGAAAAACGTTTCAACCGGACACATAGAAAGATAGGGGCTTATAATTTCGCCTCCCAACATATTCACCTCAAGGGTGAGGTCAACAATAATAACTTATGCCACCCATATTCAACTGGACATATGTGCCTAGATCTTTTGTCACCACATGATGTTTGCCAAAGGACAAAAATAAAAAGGAATAGAGAGAAAAAACTTTGACTCTTTGCATAAAGGTAAATACATAAATGTAAAGATATGCCCTTTGCAGAGGGAAGATGAGGTTGCCATGCACTTATTTATTTGTATGCTCAACCCCTTAGTGCAAAAGAATGTCACGTTGCATTGCCCCTTGTGATAGCGACCTTTATTATGCAGTTTGTGGCTTTTATTCTTCACCATCAGAAGTTCGTGCAACGCTCAATTTTCTCTTACACTAAATGATGTCACACATTTAGAAGCAATTTTTATTGCCTTATTGCACCGATGACAACTTACTTGAGGGATCTTTCTCAATCCCTAGGTGGGTATGGTGGACTCTTGAAAAAAAGATTTGGGTTTAAGGATTTTTGGATGCACAAGTAGTATCTCTACTTAGTGTGGAATTTTTGGCTAGCAACGATAGGGGGCAAGCACCACATGTTGAAGGATCTATGACAATATAACTTCTATGTGAATATGAACAAACATAAATCATTAGTTGTCTTCCTTGTCCAACGTCAACAATTTTGGCATATAATATTTTGATGGGGGCTCACAATCACAAAAGATTTCTAGGATAGTTCATTTATATGTGAATCTTCTCTTCCCTTATTAATTCTTTCACGAGTTGCACCATTGAACAATGCTATGTTTGTCAATCTCTAATAAAATTTTCTACTTATACTTTTCCTTATGTGGTGCCATCACCTACCATAAGATTAGCATATGATCTTTTTCATTTATTTCCTTTCTTTTTATTTATAACCCTTCTTTTTAATGCAACAAGAAAGTAAAGAAAGCAAAAACTCAAACTAAACTTTGTTATATATCTTGCACACGATTACAAGGATAGATCACTAAGCAAGATCTCAAAAAGAAAGGATCAAACTAAATTTTTATTCATCTAAAGCAAAAGATCAAACTAAAATAAGTAAAGTTAAAGGATAGTGGGGATGATATGATACCGGGGCACCTCCCCCAAGCTTGGCGGAAGCCAAGGGGAGTTCCCCTACCTGAAACTCAGTTTTCTTTTGGTGATGATGAAGATGGTGGTGGTAAAGAAGAAGTAGAGGGTTTGCCCTTCTTTTCCTCCAACTTACTCCTGAGGATAAAGTTATCTACCCTCAACTCATCATTCTCCATCTCGAGCTTTATTATCCTCTTGCATAATGCCTCCATGCTTTCTTTTTTGAAACAGGGAGGAACTGATTCATCTTCATCCTCTTCGGAGGTCCAGCTATAGTGCTCCACATCCCCATAATACTTGGGGTTTGCGATGAAATCAACAACATAGCTCTCACCCTCAGAGTCTTGGGACGACATATTTTCAGATCTATCAGAGAAACAACAAGAAAAGAAAAGAAAAGATTTCTCTGCAATACGGTGGACAATAGGTTCAGGGGGTATATAAAGATTTTTTTTATATTAGGAAACAAGCAAACGGATAAAACGGAGTCCAGAAGGTACCCTAGGTGGGCACAACCCACCTAGGCGTGCCTGGCTTGCCAGGCGCGGCCTTGTGTCTTGTGCCCACCAAGGTACGCTTCCTGGAAGTTTCTTATTTTCCTAATTCTCTAAATATTCGAAAACTGACAAAAAATATTTTTGCAGATTTTTCGGAGTCTGTTTACTTACCGTATCATGTACCTCCTTATTTTCACGATTCTGGAGTGTTCTGGAAGGACCCTTTTATGTGTTCTTCCGGTGTCAAAGTTTGGATAATATTGCTTTCAACATTAATGGGCGTGCCTGAGATATAATATTTTATTCATTGCCCATTAACAACCTTCGGGTTAGTACCTTCGGCATTATTTATTTTGATAGCTCCAGACAGATAAACCTCCTTGATAACATAGGGTCCTTCCAATTTGGAGAGGAGTTTTCCAGCAAAGAACCTGAAACAAGAGTTGTACAAAAGAACATATTCTCCAACTTTGAACTCACGCTTTTGGATTCTTTTATCATGCCATCTTTTAACCTTTTCTTTAAATAACTTGGCACTTTCATAAGCTTGGGTTCTCCATTCACCTAGAGAGCTAATATCAAATAACCTATTTTCACCGGCAAGTTTGAAATGATAGTTGAGTTCTTTGATTTCCCAATATGCTTTATGTTCTAACTCAAGAGGCAAATGACAAGCTTTGCCATAAACCATTTTATAAGGAGACATACCCATAGGATTTTTATATGCTGTCCTATAAGCCCAAAGTGCATCATCTAATTTCTTAGACCAATTCTTCCGGGACCTATTAATAGTCTTTTGTAAATTTAATTTTATTTCTCTATTACTAAGTTCAACTTGACCACTAGACTGAGGATGATAAGGTGATGCGATTCTATGGTTAACATCATACTTGGCAAGCATTTTACGGAAAGCACCATGAATAAAGTGTGAACCACCATCAGTCATTAAATATCTAGGGACTCCAAATCTTGGGAAAATAACTTCCTTAAGCATTTTAATAGAGGTTTTGTGATCAGCACTACTGGTTGGAATAGCTTCTACCCATTTAGTAACATAATCAACAGCAACCAAAATATGTATATACCCATTTGAGGAAGGAAAAGGTCCCATGTAATAAAATCCCCAAACATCAAATGGTTCAACAGCAAGTGAATAATTCATAGGCATTTCTTGACACTTACCGATATTACCTATTCTTTGGCATTCATTACAAGATAAGATAAACTTATGGGCATCCTTGAAGAGCGTAGGCCAATAAAATCCAGATTGCAATACCTTGTGAGCAGTTCTATCTCCAGCATGATGCCCTCCATAAGCTTCGGAGTGACATTTTCATAGGATTTGTCCCTGTTCATGCTCAGGTACACAGCGTCTATACTACCGTCTACTCCTTCTTTATAAAGATGTGGGTCATCCCAAAAGTAATGTCTTAAATCATAGAAGAATTTTTTTCTTTTGTTGGTATGTAAATCTAGGTGGTAAATATTTAGCAACAATGTAATTAGCATAGTCAGGATACCAAGGAGTGTTATTAAAAACATTTATTGCAGCTAACTGCTCATCAGGAAAACTATCATCAATAGGTAGTGGGTCATCAAGCACATTTTCAAGCCTAGACAAGTTATCAGCTATGTGGTTCTCGGCCCTTTCACATCGTTGATATGTAAATCAAATTCTTGTAACAAGAGAACCCATCAAATAAGTCTAGGTTTAGCATATTTCTTTTCCATAAGATATTTAATAGCTTCGTGGTCGGTGTGAACGATAACTTTACAGTCAACAATGTAAGATCTAAATTTATCACAAGCAAACAGCACTGCTAGGAATTCTTTTTCAGGGGTAGCATAATTCCGTTGTGCACTGTCTAGAGTTTTACTAGCATAATGAATAACATTTCATTTCTTAACAACTCTTTGTCCTAGAATAGCACCAACAACATAATCACTAGCATCACACATAATTTCAAAAGGCAAGTTCCAATCATGTGGTTGAACAATAGGTGCAGAAATTAAGGCTTTCTTGAGTGTTTCAAAGGCTCCTAAACAATCATCATCAAAAACAAAAGGAACATCCTTTTGCAAAAGGTTTGTAAGAAGCCTAGAAATTTTAGAAAAGTCTTTGATAAATCTCCTATAGAAACCAGCATGACCTAGGAAACTATGAATACCTTTGATATCTTTAGGACATGACATTTTCTCAATTGCATCAACCTAAGCTTTTTCCACTTCAATACCTCTTTCAGAAATTTTATGATCCAAGACAATACCTTCATTAACCATAAAGTGGCACTTCTCCCAATTCAAGACAAGATTTGTTTGCTCGCATCTCTACAAAACTCTATCAAGATTTCTTAAACAATCATCAAAAGACTTCCCATAATCAGAGAAGTCATCCATGAAAACCTCAACAATCTTTTCACAAAAGTTAGAGAATATAGCAGTCATACATCTTTGAAAGGTAGCAGGTTTTGCATAAACCAAAATGCATATGTCTATAAGCATAAGTTCCAAAGGGACAAGTGAAAGTGGTCTTTTCTTGATCAGGTTGAGAAACAAGTATTTGTGAAAAACAGAATATCCATCAAGGAAGCAAAAGTGTGTGTGCTTAGATAATCTTTCTAGCATTTGATCAATAAAAGGCAGAGGGTAATGATCTTTTCTAGTTGCTTTGTTTAATTTTCTAAAATCAATTACCATTCTATAGCCTGTAACAATTCTTTGTGGAATAAGTTCATTCTTATAATTAGGAAAAACAGTAATACCTCCTTTCTTAGGGACACAATGATCAGGACTTACCCATCTACTATCAGCTATGGGATAGATTATACCTGCTTCCAGAAGTTTTAATATTTCCGTTCTTACCACTTCTTTCATCTTCGGATTTAACCGACGTTGGTGATCAACAACGGGTTTAGCATCAGGTTCCATATTAATCTTGTGCTGACATAGAGTGGGACTAATGCCCTTTAAATCATCAAGAGTATACCTAATGGCAGCTCGGTGCTTCCTTAGAACTTTCAATAATCTTTCTTCTTCATGTTCTGAAAGGTTAGCACTAATAATAACAGTATATATCTTCTTTTCATCAAGATAAGCATATTTCAAAGTGTTTGGAAATTGTTTTAATTCAAACACAGGATCACCTTTAGGTGGAGGAGGACCTCCTAGAGTTTCCATAGGAAAATTTTGTTTAAGCATAGGATGTTGTTCAAAGAAATCCTTATCTATTTCATTCCTTTCATGCATATGTAAATCATTCTCATGATCTAGCAAATATTGTTCTAAAGGATCAGTAGGAGGCACAGCAATAGAAGCAAGACCAATTATTTCATCCTTACTAGGCAATTCTTTTTCATGAAGCTTTCTACTAAACTTGGAAAAATTAAACTCATGAGATTCATCACCAAAGCTAACACCGACAGTTTGTTTCTCACAATGTATTTTAGCATACACGGTGTTCAGGAAAGGTCTACCAAAGATAATGGGACAAAAGTCATCTTGTGGGGAACCAAGAACAAGAAAATCAGTAGGGTGTTTTATTTTCCCACATAAGACTTCAACATCTCTAACAATCCCAATTGGTGAAATGGTGTCTCTATTAGCAAGTTAATAGTAACATCTATGTCTTCTATCTCTATGAATGCTATGTCATTCATAATTTCCTGACATAAGGTGTAAGGAATAGCACTTACGCTAGCACCTATGTCGCATAAACCATGATAATAGTGATCTCGTATATTAACTAAGACAACGGGCATGCCAACAACTGGTCTATCTTTATCCTTTTTATCGGGTTTGGCAATTCTAGCAGCTTCTTCACAAAACTAAATAACATGCCCATCTATATTTTCTTCCAGGAGATCCTTAACCATAACAACACTAGGTTCTACTTTAATTTGTTAATTAGGTTTAGGTGTTCTAATATAACTTTTGTTAACCATAGTTGACACTTTAGCATGTTCCTTTATCCTAACAGAGAAAGATGGTTTCCCAATATAAGCAGTAGGAACAACTGGATCAACATTATAAGGTATAGTTTCCTCTTTAGTTGGTACCGGTTCTTTAATTTCTTCTTTAATAGGTGGGTGATATTTGAACCACTTCTCGTTAGGGAGATCACATGAGTAGAAAATGATTCACAAAAGGAGGCTACTATCTCAGAGTCAAGTCCATATTTAGTGCTAAACTTTTGAAAAGCATCGGTATTCATAAAAGATTTAACACAATCATACCTAAGCTTAATACCCGACTCTTTACCTTGGTTGAGTGCCTAATCTCCCGAGTTGCGTTTAATTCTTTCCAAAAGATCCCACCGGAATTCAATAGTCTTCTTCATAAAACAACCAGCACAAGAAGTATCGAGCATGGATCGATCATTATGAGAAAGCCGAGCATAAATTTTTTGGATAATAATTTATCTTGAGAGCTCATGATTGGGGCATGAATATAATATTGACTTAAGCCTCCCCCAAGCTAGAGCGATACTTTCTCCTTCACGAGGCCAAAAATTATATATGTAATCCCGATCACGATGAACTAGATGCATATGATAATTTTTTTGGTGAAACTCCAATTTCAATCGATTCCAATTCCAATACAACAATATGATCGCATAGCCTATACCATGCCAATGCATCTCCCTTCAAAGATAAAGGGAAAACCTTCTTATTGACTTCATCTCCAGGTAAACCTGCAAGCTTATACAATCCACAAATTTGTTCCACATATATCAAGTGCATATCAGGATGTTCGGTTCCATCTCCTGCATAAGGATTAGCTAGCAGTTGTTCTATCATACCCGAAGGAATTTCATATTCAATATTTTCAGTAGGTGCAGTAGGTTGAGGGTAGCTAATTTTGGTTCCGGTCAAGGTGAAGATACCCCAAACAAACCCCTCAAAGGATTGTTTTCCATAGTAGCAAGTGACAGTAAATTTCAGCACACTATATAAATGTTTCCTTACCAAATTCCACTTACCAAAGGCGCTTCACTCCCCGAAAACGGTGCCGGAAAATATCCTTGATGACCCACAAGTATAGGGGATCAATTGTAGCTCTTTTTGATAAGTAAGAGTGTCGAACCCAACGAGGAGCAGAAGGAAATGACAAGTGGTTTTCAGCAAGGTAATGTCAGCAAATGTTGAAATTGTAAGTAATAGAGTAGTTCGATAGAAAGATAATTTGTAATGAGCAAGTAATGATAGTAGTAACAAAAGTGCAGCAAGGTAGCCCAATCCTTTTGAGGCAAAGGACAGGCCAAAACGGTCTCTTATAATAAGCAAAGCGTTCTTGAGGGTACACAGGAATTTCATCTAGTCACTTTCATCATGTTGGTTCTGTTCGTGTTCGCTACATTGATAATTTGATATGTGGGTGGACCGGTGCTTAGGTGTTGTTCTTACTTGAACAAACCTCCTAGTTATGATTAACCCCTTCGCAAGCATCCGCAACTATGAGAAAGTATTAAGATAAATTCTAACCATAGTATTAAACTTTTGTATCCAATCAGTCCCTTACGGAATAGCACATAAACTAGGGTTTAAGCTTCTGTCACTCTCACAACCCATCATCTACTTACTACTCCACAATGCATTCCCTTAGGCCCAAGTATGTTGAAGTGTCATGTAGTCGACGTTCACATGACACCACTAAGGGAATCATAACATACATACTATCAAAATATCAATCACATATCAAGTTCACATGATTACTTGCAACATGATTTCTCCCGTGACCTCAAGAACAAAAGTAACTACTCACAAATGATAATCATGCTCAATATCAGAGCGGTATTAAATAGCATAATGGATCTGAACATATAATCTTCCACCAAATAAACCATATCACTGGTACAGCGACGTGCTATACAAACGGTTTTTAACCCCTTTCCGCGATGGCATTTGGAACCGTCGCCAAGTGAGTGTGGGCGATAGGGGGTTCCTTCCCACACGACCCAGAAATCGTCGGGGATAGGCCCTCCTGGGACCCAGGTGCTACCTCTTGAGCACTGCGTTGGTTTTCCATTGAAGAGGAAAGGGTGATGCAGCAAAGTAGCGTAAGTATTTCCCTCGGTTTTTGAGAACCAAGGTATCAATCCAGTAGGAGGCCACACGCAAGTCCCTTGTACCTACACAAACAAATAAGAACCTTGCAACCAACGCGATAAAGGGGTTGTCAATCCCTTAATAGCCACTTGCAAAAGTGAGATCTGATAGAGGTGATAAGTTAATATTTTTGGTATTTTTATGATAAAGATTAAAAGTAAAGAATGCAAAATAAACGGCGCCAGAAATAGCTCGTTGACAGAAGATTAATATGATGGAGAATAGACCCGGGGGCCATAGGTTTCACTAGTGGCTTCTCTCAAGATAGCATAAGTATTACGGTGCGTGAACAAATTACTGTCGAGCAATTGATAGAATTGAGCATAGTTATGAGAATATCTAGGTATGATCATGTATATAGGCATCACGTCCGTGACAAGTAGACCGACTCCTGCCTGCATCTACTACTATTACTCCACACATCGACCGCTATCCAACATGCATCTAGAGTATTAAGTTCATAAGAACGGAATAACACTTTAAGAAAGATGACATGATGTAGAGGGATAAACTCATGCAATATGATATAAACCCCATCTTTTTATCCTCAATGGCAACAATACAATACGTGTCATTTCCCCTACTGTCACTGGGATCGAGCACCGCAAGATTGAATCCAAAGCTAAGCATTTCTCCCATTGCAAGAAAGATCAATCTAGTAGGCCAAACCAAGCTGATAATTCGAAGAGACTTGCAAAGATAACCAATCATACATAAAAGAATTCAGAGAAGATTCAAATATTGTTCATAGATAATATTGATCATAAACCCACAATTCATCGGATCTCGACAAACACACCGCACAAGAAGATTACATTGAATAGATCTCCAAGAGAATCGAGGAGAACTTTGTATTGAGATCCAAAGAGAGAAGAAGCCATCTAGCTAATAACTATGGACCCGAAGGTCTGAGGTAAACTACTCACACATCATCGGAGAGGCTATGGTGTTGATGTACAAGCCCTCCATGATCAATGCCTCCTCCGGCAGGACGCCAGAAAAGGCCCCAAGATGGGATCTCATGGGTACAGAAGGTTGCGGCGGTGGAATTAGGTTTTGTGGTGCTCTTCGATGGTTTGGGGGTACGTAGGTATATATAGGAGGAAGAAGTAGGTCGGTGGAGCCACGAGGGGCCCACGAGGGTGGATGGCACGCCTAGGGGGGTAGACGCCCCCCTGCCTCGTGGCCTCCTCGGTGATTTCTTGACGTGCACTCCAAGTCATCTGGATCACGTTTGTTTCAAAAATAACTCTCCCGAAGGTTTCATTCCGTTCCGATTCCGTTTGATATTCCTTTTCTGCAAAACACTGAAATAGGCAAAAAAACAGCAATTTGGGCTGGGCCTCCGGTTAATAGGTTAGTCCCAAAAATAATATAAAACTATATAAATAAGCCCATTAAACATCCAAAACAGAATATATAATAGCATGGAGCAATCAAAAATTATAGATACGTTGGAGACGTATCAAGCATCCCCAAGCTTAATTCCTGCTCGTCCTCAAGTAGGTAATGATAAAAACATAATTTTTGATGTGGAATGCTACTTAGCATATTCTTCAATGTATTTCTCTCTATTGTGGCATGAATGTTCAGATCCGAAAGATTCAAGATAAAAGTTTAATATTAACATGAAAATAATAATACTTCAAGCATACTAACAAAGCAATCATGTCTTCTCAAAATAACATGGCCAAAGAAAGTTATCCCTACAAAATCATATAGTCTGGCTATGCTCTATCTTCACCACACAAGGTATTTAAATCATGCACAACCCCGATGATAGGCCAAGCAATTGTTTCATACTTTTGATGTTCTCAAACTTTTTCGATCTTCACATAATATATGAGCATGAGCCATGGACATAGCACTATAGGTGGAATAGAATGGTGGTTGTGGAGAAGAAAAAAAAGGAGAAGATAGTCTCACATCAACTAGGCGTATCAACGGGCTATGGAGATGTGCATCAATAGATATCGATGTGAGTGAGTAGGGATTGCCATGCAACGGATGCGCTAGAGCTATAAGTGTATGAAAGCTCAACCAAAGAAACTAAGTGGGTGTGCATCCAACTCGCTTGCTCACGAAGACCTAGGGCATTTTGAGGAAGCCCATCATTGGAATATACAAGCCAACTTCTATAATGTAAAATTCCCACTAGTATATGAAAATGACAACATAGGAGACTCTCTATCATGAAGATCATGGTGCTACTTTGAAGCACAAGTGTGGAAAAAGGATAGTAGCATTGTCCCTTCTCTCTATTTCTCTCATTTTTTTATTAGGCCTTCTCTCTTTTTTTATGGCCTCTTTTTTTAGTCCGGAATCTCATCCCGACTTGTGGGGGTATCATAGTCTCCATCATCCTTTCCTCACATGGGACAATGCTTTAATAATGATGATCATCACACTTTTATTACTTACAACTCAAGAATTACAACTCAATACTTAGAACAAATTATGACTCTATGTGAATGCCTCCGGCGGTGTACCAGGATATGAAATGAATCAAGAGTAACATGTATGAAAGAATTATGAAGGTGGCTTTGCCACAAATACGATGTCAACTACATGATCATGCAAAGCAATATGACAATGATGAAGCGTGTCATAATAAATGGAACGGTGGTAAGTTGCATGGCAATATATCTCGGAATGGCTATGGAAATGCCATAATAGGTAGGTATGGTGGCTTTTTTGATGAAGGTATATGGTGGGTATATGATACCGGCAAAGAGGTGCGTGGTATTAGAGAGGCTAGCAATGGTGGAAGGATCAGAGCGCGTATAATCCATGGACTCAACATTAGTCATAAAGAACTCACATACTTATTGCAAAAATCTATTAGTTATTGAAACGAAGTACTACGCGCATGCTCCTAGGGGGATAGATTGGTAAGAAAAGACCATCGCTCGTCCCCGACCGCCACTCATAAGGAAGACAATCAATAAATAAATCATGCTCAGACTTCATCACATAACGGTTCACCATACGTGCATGCTACGGGAATCACAAACTTTAGAACAAGTACTTCTCAAATTCACAACTACTAAACTAGCATGACTCTAATATCACCATCTTCATATTTCAAAACAATTATCAAGTATCAAACTTCTCTTAGTATTCAATGCACTTTATAGTTTTTATCTTGGATGCCTATCATATTAGGACTAATTTTATAACCAAAGCAAATTACCATGCTGTTCTAAAGGACTCCCAAAATAATATAAGTGAAGCATGAGAGATCAATAATTTCTACAAAATATAACCACCACCGTGCTCTAAAAGATATAAGTGAAGCACTAGAGCAAAAACTATATAGCTCAAAAGATATAAGTGAAGCACATAGAGTATTCTAACAAATTCTGAATCATGTGTGTCTCTCTCAAAATATGTGTACAGCAAGGATGATTGTGGCAAACTAAGAAGAAAAGACTCAAATCATACAAGACGCTCCAAGCAAAACACATATTATGTGGTGAATAAAAATATAGCTCCAAGTAAAGTTACCGATGAAGCGAAGAGCGAAAGAGGATGCCTTCCGGGGCATCCCCAAGCTTAAGCTTTTGGTTATCCTTGAATTTTACCTTGGGGTGCCATGGGCATCCCCAAGATTAGGCTCTTGCCAATCCTTGTTCCATAATCCATCAAATCTTTACCCAAAACTTGAAAACTTCACTACACAAAACTTAACAGAAAATCTCGTGAGCTCCGTTAGCGAAAGAAAACAAAACAAAACTACAAGGTACTGTAATGAACTCATTCTTTATTTATATTGGTTTTAAAATTACTGTATTCCAACTTTTCTATGGTTCATAAACTCCATTACTAGCCATAGATTCGTTAAAATAAGCAAACAACACGCGAAAAACAGAATCTGTCAAAAACAGAACAGTCTGTAGTAATCTGTAACTAACGCAAACTTCTGAAACTTTAAAACTTCTACCAAAATAGGACGAACTAGATAATTTGTTTATTGATCTACTGAAATTGGAATCAGTATTATATCACGTTCTGGTAATTTTTAACAATTGTTTTCGTGAACAGGAAGTTTCTAGAATTTTCAGCAAGATGAAATAACTATCATCCAAGAAGATCCTATAGGTTTAACTTGGCACAAACACTAACTAAAACACAAAACCACATCTAAACAGAATCTAGATGGATTATTTATTCCTAAAAAGAACCAAAAAGCAAAAAACTAAAAATAAAATTGGGTTGCCTCCCAACAAGCGCTATCGTTTAACGCCCCTAGCTAGGCATAAAAGCGAGGATAGATCTAGGTATTGCCATATTTGGTAGGCAATCCATAGGTGGCTCTCATAATAGATTCATATGGTAATTTAATTTAATTTCTAGGGAAGTGTTCCATGCCTTTACTTAACGGAAATTGGAATCTAATATTCCCTTCCTTCATATCAATGATTGCACCGATCGTTCTAAGGAAAGGTTTACCAAGAATAATAGGACATGAAGGATTGCAATCTATATCAAGAACAATGAAATCTACGGGCACATAATTCCTATTTGCAACAATAAGAACATCGTTAATTCTTCCCATAGGTTTCTTAATGGTGGAATCCACAAGGTGCAAGTTTAAAGAACAATCATCAAATTCACGGAAACCTAGCAAATCACACAAAGTGTTTGGAATCGTGGAAACACTAGCACCCAAATCACACAAAGCATAGCATTCATGATTGTTAATTTTAATTTTAATTATAGGTTCCCATTCATCATAAATTTCTCTAGGGATAGAAACTTCCAACTCAAGTTTTTCTTCATAAGATTGCATCAAAGCATCAACGATATGTTTAGTAAAAGCTTTATTTTGACTATAAGCATGAGGAGAATTTAGCACGGATTGCAACAAGGAAATATAATCTATCAAAGAGAAATTATCATAATTAAATTCCTTGAAATCCAAGATAGTGGGTTCATTGCTATCTAAAGTTTTAACTTCTTCAATCCAATTTTTACCAATTTTAGCATCAAGATCTAAAAACTCCGAATTTTTGGGACGCCTTCTAACTAAAGTTGACTCATCTCCAGTCCCATCATCATCAAGATTCATATTGCAAAACAAGGATTTAATATGGAATACATCAATAACTTTTAGATCTTCATCTTTATTCTCATAAGAATTAGAAGAACACGCCTTCACAAAGGAATCTTTCTTAGCACGCATCCTAGCGGTTCTTTCCTTGCACTCATCAATGGAAATTCTCGTGGCTTTGAGAGACTCATTGATATCATGCTTAGGTGGTATAGATCTAAGTTTCAAATAATCAACATCAAGAGAAATTATATCCGTGTTCCTAGCCAATTCATCAATCTTAGGCAATTTTTCTTCAAGCAAAGCATTGAAATTCTTTTGAGAAATCATAAATTCTTTAACACTAGTCTCAAAGTCAGAGGGCATCTTATTAAAATTTCATAAGAGTTGTTGTAGGAATTACCATAATTTTTGGAGGAATTACTAGGATACGGCCTAGGATTAAAGTTTCCTCTATACGCATTATTACCAAAATTATTCCTACCAACAAAATTCATATCCATAGATTCATTATTATTCTCAATCAAGGTAGACAAAGGCATATAATTAGGATCAGAAGCAACACATTTATTAGCAAACAATTTCATAAGTGCATCCATCTTTCCACTCAAAACATTAATTTCTTCAATTGCATGCACCTTTTTACTAGTAGATCTTTCAATGTGCCATTGAGAATAATTAACCATAATATTATATAGGAGTTTAGTAGCTTCTCCTAAAGTGATTTCCATAAAAGTGCCTCCCGCGGCCGAATCTAAAAAGATTTCTAGAAGCGAAATTCAATCCGCATAAATTTTTGTATAATCATCCACAAATTCAAACCATGAGTAGGGCAATTACGTATGATTAATTTCATCCTCTCCCAAGCTTGTGCAACATGTTCATGATCAAGTTGCTTAAAATTCATAATATAATTTCTAAGAGAGATGATCTTAGCGGGAGGGAAATACTTAGAGATAAAAGCATCTTTGCACTTATTCCAAGAACCAATACTATTTTTAGGCAAAGACGAAAACCAAGTTTTAGCGCGATCTCTAAGCGAAAACGGAAATAGCTTCAATTTAACAATATCATTATCCACATATTTCTTCTTTTGCATATCACACAAATCAAAAAAGCTATTTAGATGGGTAGCGGCATCTTCACTAGGAAGGCCGGCGAATTGATCTTTCATGACAAGATTCAACAAAGTAGCATTAATTTCACAAGATTCAGCTTCGGTAAGAGGAGCAATCGGAGTGCTAAGAAAATCATTGTTGTTGGTATTGGCAAAGTTAGACAATTTAGTATTATCTTGAGCCATCGTGACAAGAAAGCAATACAACACACGAGTAAACAAGAAGCAAGCGAAAAAAGAGGCGAACGAAAAAGAGGGTGAATAAAACGGCAAGGGTGAAGTGGGGGAGAGGAAAACAAGAGGCAAATGGCAAATAATGTAATGCAAGGGATAAGAGTTTGTGATGGGTACTTGGTATGTCTTGACTTGTGCATAGACTCACAGCAGCAGCGCCGTAAATCCTTCTTGCTACCTCTTGAGCATTGCGTTGGTTTTCCATTGAAGAGGAAAGGGTGATGCCGCAAAGTAGCATAAGTATTTCCCTCAGTTTTTGAGAACCAAGGTATCAATCCAGTAGGAGGCCACACGCAAGTCCCTAGTACCTACACAAAAATATAAGAACCTTGCAACCAACGCGATAAAGGGGTTGTCAATCCCTTCACGGCTACTTGCAAAAGTGAGATCTGATAGAGATGATAAGATAATATTTTTGGTATTTTTATGATAAAGATTAAAAGTAAATAATGCAAAATTAATGGCGCCAGAAATAGCTCATTGACGGGAGATTAATATGATGGAGAATAGACCCGGGGGCCATAGGTTTCACTAGTGGCTTCTCTCAAGATAGCATTAAGTATTACGATGGGTAAACAAATTACTATCGAGAAATTGATAGAACTGAGCATAGTTATGAGAATATCAAGGTATGATCATGTATATAGGCATCACGTCCATGACAAGTAGACCGACTCCTGCCTGCATCGACTACTATTACTCCACACATCGACCGCTATCCAACATGCATCTAGAGTATTAAGTTCATAAGAATGGAGTAACGCTTTAAGCAAGATGACATGATGTAGAGGGATAAACTCATGCAATATGATACAAACCCCATCTTTTTATCCTCGATGGCAACAATACAATACGTGTCGTTTCCCCTACTGTCATTGGGATCGAGCACCGCAAGATTGAACCCAAAGCTAAGCACTTCTCCCATTGCAAGAAAGATCAATCTAGTAGGCCAAACCAAACTGATAATTCGAAGAGATTTGCAAATATAACCAATCATACATAAAAGAATTCAGAGAAGATTCAAATATTGTTCATAGATAATCTTGATCATAAACCCACAATTCATCAGATCTCGACAAACACATTGCAAAAGAAGATTACATCGAATAGATCTCCAAGAAAATCGAGGAGAACTTTGTATTGAGATCCAAAGAGAGAGAAGAAGACATCTAGCTAATAACTATGGACCCGAAGGTCTAAGGTAAACTACTCACACATCATCGGAGAGGCTATGGTGTTGATTTAGAAGCCCTCCATGATAAATGCCTCCTCCGGCAGGACGCCGGAAAAGGTCCCAAGATGGGATCTCACGGGTAAAGAAGGTTGCGGCGGTGGAATTAGGTTTTCGTGGTGATCTCGATGGTTTGGGGGTACGTAGGTATATATAGGAGGAAGAAGTTGGTCGGTGGAGCCACGAGGGCCCAAGAGGGTGGAGGGCGCACCCAGGGGGGTAGGCGCGCCCCCTGCCTCGTGGCCTCCTTGGTGATTTCTTGACATCCACTCCAAGTCCTCTGGATCACGTTTGTTCCAAAAATAACTCTCCCGAAGGTTTCATTCCGTTTGGACTCCGTTTGACATTCCTTTTCTGTGAAACACTGAAATAGGCAAAAAAAACAACAATTTGGGCTGGGCCTCCGGTTAATAGGTTAGTCCCAAAAATAATATAGAAGTGTATAAATAATCCCATTAAACATCCAAAGCAGAATATATAATAGCATGGAGCAATCAAAAATTATAGATACGTTGGAGATGTATCACCAGGCTGGGGCCGTGTGCGATCGGGAGAGGCATCGAAACCCAATCATTTCCGTAGGTATGTACATCCCACACGATGAATCCCAGAAAATTATTCCGTAGGCATGTACATCCCACACGGTGAATCCCAGAAAATCATTTCCGTAGGTATGTACATCCCACACGGTGAATCCTAGAAAAACATTTCCGTAGGTATGTATATCACACAGTTCTTTGTGTGGAAACGTTTGTGCAAGGTGGCCTAACGCAAACGGTTCGCTGCCGGAAGCCGTGTGTGATTGTTAGTTGATCAAACACGCCTACTTCTCTAGAAACCGTGCGGATTGTTTGAGTTCATTGCCCACGGTGTTGTCTGAGTAACCTCTGTAATAGAGAACCCCAATAAGTAGGATAATTAGCCTATTATTGATAATCCATGTACTAATCAAACTGATATTTCTTATAAAGCACACCAGATATTTCATATCCGTGTAAAAGCAACCATGATTTCGTAATCGAATTACATCAGATAGCTTCGGCACTCAGTTACGCCATTACACAACAGCAAAAAAGTTTCACATGCAGCATCAAAAACCTTTGGAAAGTAGCATCATACACGGTAAATAGACAGATGAATCTCATCTGGGAAACTGCAGAAGCGGAAGGCAAATATTGAGCCTTCAGTGATGTTGAATGTCCTTGCAACTTTAGGCCAGTGGCTATGGATAATTGCCCGCCCAACCTTCGTCCTCTTCAGCAAGACTTCAAAATTGTACCGTGGGTGTTGAATGAATACCTTCCTCGCCTCTTGACCATGCAGGTGGTTTGAGAGGTAATCATCGGTGAACTTCTTTGAAAACTACTGAAAATGAAGCTATGCATAAATCGCTGTAATAAATTTTGAAATGGCGCAAGGGGTAAAAACAAGGTAAAAGAGTTGGTACCATCCTATAGTTGACTAATGCCTTCTTCATTGTCTACTACACAACCTTCTTCTTGTAGACGTTGTTGGGCCTCCAAGTGCAGAGGTTTGTAGGACAGTAGCAAATTTCCCTCAAGTGGATGACCTAAGGTTTATCAATCCGTTGGGGGCGTAGGATGAAGATGGTCTCTCTCAAACAACCCTGCAACCAAATAACAAAGAGTATCTTGTGTCCCCAACACACCCAATACAATGGTAAATTGTATAGGTGCACTAGTTCGGCGAAGAGATGGTGATACAAGTGCAATATGGATGGTAGATAAAGGTTTTTGTAATCTGAAAATATAAAAACGGCAAGGTAACTAATGATAAAAGTGAGCGTAAATGGTATTGCAATGCGTTGAAACAATGCCTAGGGTTCATACTTTCACTAGTGCAAGTTCTCTCAACAATAATAACATAATTGGATCATATAGCTATCCCTCAACATGCAACAAAGAGTCACTCCAAAGTCACTAATAGCAGAGAACAAACGAAGAGATTATTGTAGGGTACGAAACCACCTTAAAGTTATCCTTTCTGATCGATATATTCAAGAGTCCGTAGTAAAATAACACGAAGCTATTCTTTCCGTTCGATCTATCATAGAGTTCGTACTATAATAACACCTTAAGATACAAATCAACCAAAACCTTAATGTCACCTAGATACTCCAATGTCACCTCAAGTATCCGTGGGTATGATTATACGATATGCATCACACAATCTCAGATTCATCTATTCAAACCAACACAAAATACTTCAAAGAGTGCCCCGAAGTTTCTACCAGAGAGTCAAGACGAAAACGTGTGCCAACCCCTATGCATAAGTTCACAAGGTCACTAAACCCGCAAGTTGATCACCAAAACATACATCAAGTAGATCACGTGAATATCCCATTGTCACCATAGATAAGCACATGCAAGACATACATCAAGCTGTTCTCAAATCCTTAAAGACTCAATCCGATAAGATAACTTCAAAGGGAAAACTCAACCCATTACAAGAGAGTAGAGGGGGAGAAACATCATAAGATTCAACTATAATAGCAAAGCTCGCGATACATCAAGATCGTACCACATCAAGAACACGAGAGAGAGAGAGAGAGAGAGAGAGAGAGAGATCAAACACATAGCTATCAGTACATACCCTCAGCCCCGAGGGTGAACTACTCCTCCTCGTCATGGAGAGCGTCGGGATGATGAAGATGGCCACCGGTGAGGGATCCCCCCTCCGGCCGAGTGCCGGAACAGGGTCCCGATTAGTTTTTCGTGGCTACAGAGGCTTGCGGCGGCGGAACTCCCGATCTAGGTTATTTTCTGGAGGTTTCTGTATTTATAGGATTTTTTGGCATAGGTCTCACGTCAGGGGGGTCTCCGAGCCGTCCACGAGATAGGGGGCGCGCCCAGGGGGGTAGGGCGCGCCCCCACCCTCATGGGCAGCCCGGGACTCTTCTGGCCCAACTCTTTTACTCCGGGGGCTTCGGTCCATAAAAAATCATCAAAAATTGGCACGTCAATCAGACTCCGTTTGGTATTCCTTTTCTGTAAAACTCAAAAACAAGGAAAAAACATAAACTAGCACTGGGTTCTAGGTTAATAGGTTAGTCCCAAATATCATATAAAATAGCATATAAATGCATATAAAACATCCTAGATGGATAATATAATAGCATGGAACAATAAAAAATTATAGATACGTTGGAGACGTATCAAGCATCCCCAAGCTTAATTCCTGCTCGTCCTCGAGTAGGTAAATGATAAAAAGAGAAGTTTTGATGTGGAATGCTACCTAACATTTTTATCAATTTAATATTCTTTATTGTGGCAAGAATATTCAGATCCATAAGATTCAAAAAAAAGTTCAATATTGACATGAAAACAATAATACTTCAAGCATACTAACAAAGCAATCATGTCTTCTCAAAATAACATGGCCAAAGCAAGCTATCCCTACAAAATCATATAGTCTGGCTATGCTCTATCTTCATCACACGCAATATTTAAATCATGCAGAACCCCAATGACAAGCCAAGCAATTGTTTCATACTTTTGATGTTCCCAAACTTTTTCAACTTTCACGCAATACATGAGCATGAGCCATGGACATAGCACTATAGGTGGAATAGAATGGTGGTTGTGGAGAAGACAAAAAGGAGAACATATTCTCACATCAACGAGGCGTATCAATGGGCTATGGAGATGCCCATCAATAGATATCAATGTGAGTGAGTAGGGATTGCCATGCAACGGATGCACTAGAGCTATAAGTGTATGAAAGCTCAAAAAGAAACTAAGTGGGTGTGCATCCGACTCGCTTGCTCACGAAGACCTAGGGCATTTTGAGGAAGCCCATCATTTGAATATACAAGCCAAGTTCTATAATGAAAGATTCCCACTAGTATATGCAAGTGACAATATAAGAGACTCTCTATCATGAATATCATGGTGCTACTTTGAAGCACAAGTGTGGTAAAAGGATAGTAGCACTGCCCCTTCTCTCTTTTTCTCTCATTTTTTTGTTTTTTTGGGCCTTCTCTTTTTTATGGCCTATTTTTTCTTTTTTTTTGTCCGGAGTCTCATCCCGTCTTGTGGGGGAATCATAGTCTCCATCATCCTTTCCTCACATGGGACAATGATTTAATAATGATGACCATCACACTTTTATTTACTTACAACTCGACACTTAGAACAAAATATAACTCTATGTGAATGCCTCCGACGGTGTACCGGGATGTGCAATGAATCAAGAGTGACATGTATGAAAGAATTATGAACGGTGGCTTTGCCACAAATACGATGTCAACTACATGATCCTGCAAAGCAATATGACAATGATGGAGCGTGTCATAATAAACGGAATGGTGGAAATTTGCATGGAGTATATCTCGGAATGGCTATGGAAATGCCATAATAGGTAGGTATGGTGGCTGTTTTGAGGAAGGTATATGGTGGGTGTATGGTACCGGCGAAAGTTGCACGGTATTAGAGAGGCTAGCAATGGTGGAAGGGTGAGAGTGTGTATAATCCATGGACTCAACATTAGTCATAAAGAACTCATATACTTACTGAAAAAATTTATTAGTTATCGAAACGAAGTACTATGCACATGCTCCTAGGGGGATAGATTGGTAGGAAAATACCATCGCTCGTCCCCGACCGCCACTCATAAGGAAGACAATCAATAAATAAATCATGCTCCGACTTCGTCACATAACGGTTCACCATACGTGCATGCTACGGGAATCACAAACTTTAACACAAGTATCTCAAATTCACAACTACTCACTAGCATGACTCTAATATCACCATCTTCATATCTCAAAACAATCATAAGGAATCAAACTTCTCATAGTATTCAATGCACTTTATATGAAAGTTTTTATTATATCCCTCTTGGATGCCCATCATATTAGGACTAAATTCATAACCAAAGCAAATTACCATGCTGTTGTAAAAGACTCTCAAAATAATATAAGTGAGGCATGAGAGTTCATCTATTTCTTCAAAATAAAACCACCGCCGTGCTCTAAAAGGATATAAGTGAAGCACTAGAGCAAATTACAAACTACTCTGAAAGAAATATGAGCCTCATTTTTTGTTTTATTTTGGGCCTTTTCTTATGGCCTCTTTTTTCTCTTTTTTTCGTCCGGAGTCTCATCCCGACTTGTGGGGGAATCATAGTCTCCATCATCCTTTCCTCACATGGGACAATGCTCTAATAATGATGACCATCACACTTTTATTTACTTACAACTCGACACTTAGAACAAAATATGACTCTATGTGAATGCCTCCGTGATGTGCAGGATGTGCAATGAATCAAGAGTGACATGTATGAAAGAATTATGAACGGTGGCTTTGTCACAAATACGATGTCAACTACATGATCATGCAAAGCAATATGACAATGATGGAGCATGTCATAATAAACGGAATGGTGGAAAGTTGCATGGCAATATATCTTGGAATGGCTATGGAAATGTCATAATAGGTAGGTATGGTGGCTGTTTTGAGGAAGGTATATGGTGGGTGTATGGTACCGGCGAAAGTTGCGCGGTATTAGAGAGGCTAGCAATGGTGGAAGGGTGAGAGTGCGTATAATCCATGGACTCAACATTAGTCATAAAAGACTCATATACTTATTGCAAAAATTTATTAGTTATCAAAACGAAGTACTACGCGCATGCTCCTAGGGGGATAGATTGGTAGTAAAAGACCATCGCTCGTCCCCGACCGCCACTCATAAGGAAGACAATCAATAAATAAATCATGCTCCGACTTCATCACATAACGGTTCACCATACGTGCATGCTACGGGAATCGCAAACTTCAACACTAGTATCTCTCAAATTCACAACTACTCACTAGCATGACTCTAATATCACCATCTTCATATCTCAAAACAATCATAAGGAATCAAACTTCTCATAGTATTCAATGCACTTTATATGAAAGTTTTTATTATATCCCTCTTGGATGCCCATCATATTAGGACTAAATTCATAACCAAAGCAAATTACCATGCTGTTCTAAAAGACTCTCAAAATAATATAAGTGAAGCATGAGAGTTCATCTATTTCTTCAAAATAAAACCACCATACGTGCTCTAAAAGGATATAAGTGAAGCACTAGAGCAAATGACAAACTACTCCGAAAGATATAAGTGAAGATCAATGAGTAGTCGAATAATTATGCAACTATGGGAAGATTCTCTAACATTTAAGAATTTCAGATCTTGGGATATTATTCAAACAGCAAGCAAAACAAAATAAAATAAAATAATGCTCCAAGCAAAACACATATCATGTGGTGAATAAAAATATAGCTCCAAGTAAAGTGACCGATGAACTAAGACGAAAAAGGGGATGCCTTCCGAGGCATACCCAAGCTTAGGCTCTTGGTTGTCCTTGAATATTACCTTGGGGTGCCTTGGGAATCCCCAAGCTTAGGCTCTTACCACTCCTTATTCCATAGTCCATCGAATCTTTACCCAAAACTTGAAAACTTCACAACACAAAATTCAACAGAAAACTCGTAAGCTCCGTTAGTATAAGAAAATAAAAACACCACTTAGGTACTGTTGTGAACTCATTATAAATTCATATTGGTGTAATATCTACTGTATTCCAACTTTTCTATGGTTCATACCCTCCGATACTACTCATAGATTCATCAAAATAAGCAAACAACACAATGAAAACAGAATCTGTCAAAAACAGAACAGTCTGTAGTAATCTATATCAAACGTATACTTCTGGAACTCCAAAAATTCTTAAATAAATTGGTGGATCTAAGGAATTTGTCTATTAATCGTCTGCAAAAAGAATCAACCTAAAAGCACTCTCCAGTAAAAAAATGGCAGCTAATCTTGTGAGCGCAAAACTTTCTGTTTTTTACAGCAAGATCATAAAGACTTCACCCAAGTCTTCCCAAAGGTTCTACTTGGAACAAACACCAACTAAAACATAAAACCACATCTAAACATAGGATAGATAAATTATTTATTACAAAATAGGAGCAAAAAGCAAAGAACAAAAATAAAATTGGGTTGCCTCCTAACAAGCGCTAACGTTTAACGCCCCTAGCTAGGCATGATGATTTCAATGATGCTCACATAAAAGATAAGAATTGAAGCATAAAGAGAGCATCATGAAGAATATGACTAGCACATTTAAGTCTAACCCACTTCCTATGCATAGGAATTTTGTGAACAAACAATTTATCGGAACAATAATCAACTAGCATAGGAAGGCAAAACAAGCATAACTTTAAAACTTTAAGCACATAGAGAGGAAACTTGATATTATTGCAACTCCTACAAGCATATGTTCCTCTCTCATAATAATATTCAATAGCATCATGAATGAATTTAACCATATAACCAGCACATAAAGCATTCTTTTCATGATCTACTTGCATAGAAATTTTACTACTCTCCACAATAGCAAATTTGTTCTCATGAATAGTAGTGGGAGCAAACTCAACAAAATAACTATCATGTGAAGCATAATCCAATTGAAAATTAAAATCATGATGACAAACTTCATGGTTATCTTTATTCTTTATAGCATACGTGCCATCACAATAATCATCATAAATAGGAGGCATGCTTTCATCATAATAAATTTGCTCATCAAAACTCGGGGGACTAAACATATCATCTTCATCAAACATAGCATCCCCAAGCTTGTGGCTTTGCATATCATTAGCATCATGGGTATTCAAAGAATTCATAATAACAACATTGCAATTATGCTCATCATTCACATATTTTATGCCAAGCATTCTATGTAATTCTTCTTCTAGTACTTGAGCACAATTTTCCTTCCCATCATTTTCACGAAAGACATTAAAAAGATGAAGCATATGAGGCAACCTTAATTCCATTTTTTGTAGTTTTATTTTTATAGACTAAACTAGTGATAAAACAAGAAACTAAAAGATTCAATTGCAAGATCTAAAGATATACCTTCAAGCACTCACCTCCCCGGCAACGGCACCAGAAACTGCTCAACCAAATAATAAAGAGTCTCTTATGTCCCCAACACACCCAATACAATGGAAAATTGTATAGGTGCACTAGTTCGGCAAAGAGATGGTGATACAAGTGCAATATGGATGGTAGATAAAGGTTTTTGTAATCTGAAAATATAAAAACAGCAAGGTAACTAATGATAAAAGTGAGCGTAAACGGTATTGCAATGCGTTGAAACAAGGCCTAGGGTTCATACTTTCACTAGTGCAAGTTCTCTCAACAATAATAACATAATTGGATCATATAACTATCCCTCAACATTCAACAAAGAGTCACTCAAAAGTCACTAATAGCGGAGAACAAACGAAGAGATTATTGTAGGATACGAAACCACCTCAAAGTTATCCTTTCTGATCGATCTATTCAAGAGTCAGTAGTAAAATAACACGAAGCTATTCTTTCCGTTCGATCTATCATAGAGTTCGTACTAGAATAACACCTTAAGATACAAATCAACCAAAACCATAATGTCACCTAGATACTCCAATGTCACCTAAAGTATCTGTGGGTATGATTATACGATATGCATCACACAATCTCAGATTCATCTATTCAAACCAACACAAAGTACTTCAAAGAGTGTCCCAAAGTTTCTACCGGATAGTTAGGACGAAAACGTGTGCCAACCCCTAAACATAAGTTCACAAGGTCACTGAACCCACAAGTTGATCACCAAAACATACATCAAGTAGATCACGTGAATATCCCATTGTCACCACAGATAAGCACATGCAAGACATACATGAAGTGTTCTCAAATCCTTAAAGACTCAATCCAATAAGATAACTTCAAAGGGAAAACTCAATTCATTACAAGAGAGTAGAGGGGGAGAAACATCATAAGATCCAACTATAATAGCAAAGCTCGCGAGACTTCAAGATCGTACCACATCAAGAACACGAGAAGAGAGAGAGAGAGAGAGAGAGAGAGAGAGAGAGAGAGATCAAACACAAAGCTATTGGTACATACCCTCGGCCCCGAGGGTGAACTACTCCCTCCTCGTCATGGAGAGCACCGAGATGATGAAGATGGCCACCGGTGAGGGATACCCCCTCCGGCAGGGTGCCGGAACAGGGTCCCGATTGGTTTTTCGTGGCTAGAGAGGCTTGCGGCGGTGGAACTCCCGATCTAGGTTATTTTCTAGAGGTTTCTGTATTTATAGGAATTTTTAGCGTAGGTCTCACATCAGGGGGGTCTCCGAGCCATCCACGAGATAGGGGGGCGCACCCCCCACCCTCATGGGCAGCCCGGGACTCTTCTGGCCCAACTCTTTTACTCCGAGGGTTCTTTTGGTCTATAAAAAATCATCAAAAATTGGCACGTCAATTGGACTCCGTTTGGTATTCCTTTTCTGTAAAACTCAAAAACAAGAAAAAAAATAAAAACTGGCACTGGGCTCTAGATTAATAGGTTAGTCCAAAAAATCATATAAAATAGCATATAAATGCATATAAACATCCTAGATGGATAATATAATAGCATGGAACAATAAAAAATATTATAGATACATTGGAGACGTATCAGCGAGGAGGTGGCGCTGCAAGAAGAAGGGTCGCCGGCGAGGAGGCTGAGCTGCCAAGCAGCAGTGAAGGTTTGAACTTGGAAAGTAAGGAGGAACAGTGGAAATGTGGCTTTTGGTAGGAGGGAGGGGGCGGGGAGATAGATATTTCCGTAGTGGCAAAAAAAAATTCGCTCGGTGCCGCGAGAAACTGGCGCGCAAGTGTGGTTCAATCGGGGCGGTGGACTGTAGATGATGAAGCTTCCTGCATAAGCCAGACAAGATGGTGCGCCAAGATATTTTATATCGCATCCCTCACGATTCTTTCTAGTAAACAGTTTGTGGTATACCTGAATTTTTCATTATGTTTTGAAAGACAAAATGGTGTTACGGAGGGAAAGGATGGTGTTTGAATTGCTAGAATATTTACATACAGTGAACATCCAACTAGTACATGAGTGTCGTGTTTAAATTTGGAATTATTCCGGGTTCGGTTGACATTTTTATGCATTAATTGAGTTTTTGGGCATTTAATGTGCATAGTTCAAATTTGAACTACAAGCACATGCTCCAATGCACCAAAGTTTGTTGAAAAAATCACATGTGTGTCTTTGGGTGAATTTATAGGTCCCATGCAAGAAATGGGAATGAAATTCAAACATCTGGGCATCGTGGCTCAGCCGGAATGATTGAGAAACTTGGTTTTTTCATTCCTGCAAATTCAAAACCCGGCTGAAAATCATGAAACTTGGCACGATCTCATGACATGGCACCAACATGTTGTGGTAATTTTTTTGGCCGAATTGGGACAAGCTTTGGTGTAAGCTTCTTTCAAACCGGAGCTTCCCTCAAGAAGGCTCTTGGTTCCGAGAGGGAACGTGTCACCTCCGTGTGTGAAACGACATACGTACAATGCCTTCTCCCGCCTTGATTTTTTTACACTGGCAGATTAGACCAAATAGAAGTATCATGCTAAATTTTGGATTTATTCCGGGTTCATTTGGCCATTTTTATACATTAATTGAGTTTCTGGGCATTTAATGTGCATAATTCAAATTTGAAGTACAAGCACATGCTCCAGTGCACCAAAATTGGTTGAAAAATCACATGTGTGTCTTTGGGTGAATTTAAAGGTCCCATGCAAGAAATGGGAATGAAATTCAAACATCCGGGCATCGTGGCTCGGCCGGAAAGATTGAGAAACTTGGTTTTTTAATTCCTGTAATCCAAAACACACCTTAAAATCATGAAACTTGGCATGGTGTCATGACATGGAACCAACATGCTGCGGTAAATTTTCTAGTCGAATTGGGACAAACTTTGGTGTAAGCTTCTTGCAAACCGGAGCTTCCCTCAAGAAGGCTTGTTGTTCCGAGAGGGAACGTGTCACCTCCGTGTGAGAAACGAGATACGTACACTGACTTCCCCCACCTAATTTTTTTTACACAGGCAGATTAGACCAAATAGAAGTATCGTGCTAAATTTTGGATTTATTCCGGGTTCGTTTGGCCTTTTTCATACATTAATTGAGTTTCTGCGCATTTAATTTGCATAATTCAAATTTGAACTACAAGCACATGCTCCAGTGCACCAACGTTGGTTGAAAAATCACATGTGTGTCCTTGGGTGAATTTATAGGTCCCATGCAAGAAATGGGAATGAAATTCAAACATCTGGGCGTCGTGGCTCGGCTGGAAAGATTGAGAAACATGGTTTTTTAATTCCTGTAAATCCAAAACCCGCCTGAAAATTATGAAACTTGGCATGGTGTCATGACATGGCACCAACATGTTGCGGTAATTTTTTTGGCCGAATTGGGACAAGCTTTGGTGTAAGCTTCTTGCAAACCAGAGCTTC
This sequence comes from Aegilops bicornis, assembly GCA_021605145.1. NCBI lineage: Eukaryota > Viridiplantae > Streptophyta > Magnoliopsida > Poales > Poaceae > Aegilops > Aegilops bicornis. The sequence continues at coordinate 324,703,181 of CM038669.1, forward strand.
CCTCAAGAAGGCTTGTGGTTCCGAGAGGGAACGTGTCACCTCCGTGTGCGAAACGACATACGTACACTGCCTTCTCCCGCCTTAATTTTTTTACACAGGCAGATTAGACCAAATAGAAGTACCGTGCTAAATTTTGGAATAATTCTGGGTTTGTTTGGCCTTTTTTTTGTACATTAATTGAGTTTCTGCGCATTTAATGTGCATAATTCAAATTTCAACTAAAAGCACATGCTCAAGTGCACATAAGTTGGTTGAAAAATCACATGTGTGTCCTTGGGTGAATTTATAGGTCCCATGCAACAAATGGGAATGAAATTCAAACATCTGGGCGTCGTGGCTCGGCCGGAAAGATTGAGAAACTTGGTTTTTTAATCCTGTAAATCCAAAACAAGCCTAAAAATCATGAAACTTGGCATGGTGTCATGACATGGCACCAACATGTTGCGGTAATTTTTTTGGCCGAATTGGGACAAGCTTTGGTGTAAGCTTCTTGCAAACCGGAGCTTCCCTCAAGAAGGCTCGTGGTTCCGAGAGGGAACGTGTCACCTCCGTGTGCGAAACGACATACGTACACTGCCTTCTCCCGCCTTAATTTTTTTTACACAGGCGGATTAGACCAAATAGAAGTATCGTGCTAAATTTTGGAATTATTTCGGGTTCATTTGGTCTTTTTATACATTAATTGAGTTTCTGCGCATTTAATGTGCATAATTCAAATTTGAACTATAAGCATTGGCTCCAGTGCACAGAAGTTGTTTGAAAAATCACATGTGTGTCCTTGGGTTAATTTCTAGGTCCCATGCAAGAGATGGGAATGAAATTCAAACATCTGGGCGTCGTGGCTCGGCCGGAAAGATTGAGAAACTTTGTTTTTTAATTCCTGTAAATCCAAAACACGCCTGAAAATCATGAAACTTGTCATGGTGTCATGACATGGCACCAACATGCTGCGGTAATTTTTTTTGCCGAATTGGGACAAGCTTTGGTGTAAGCTTCTTGCAAACGGGAGCTTCCCTCAAGAAGGCTCGTGGTTCCGAGAGGGAACGTGTCACCTCCGTGTGCGAAACAACATATGTACACTGCCTTCTCCCGCATTAATTTTTTTACACAAGCAGATTAAACCAAATAGAAGTATTGTGCTAAATTTTGGAATTATTCCGGATTCGTTTGGCCTTTTTATACATTAATTGAGTTTCTGCGCATTTAATGTGCATAATTCAAATTTGAACTACAAGCACAGGCTCCAGTGCACCAAAGTTGTTTGAAACATCACATGTGTGTCCTTTGGTGAATTTCTAGGTCCTATGCAAGAGATGAGAATGAAATTCAAACATCTGGGCATGTGGCTCGGCCGGAAAGATTGAGAAACTTGGTTTTTTAATTCCTGTAAATCCAAAACACGCCTGAAAATCATGAAACTTGGCATGGTGTCATGGCATGGCAACAACATGCTGTGGTAATTTTTCTGTCTGATTTGCGAAGGCGCACACATTAACAATCAACAAAGTCATTTTGGAACAAGTGTTGTCACGTTACAAATCGGAAACACAAGTATTATTGAAACCGTACGTTCTACTTACCAATTACGTGCCGCCATGCGTCCCCTTTTTTTATTGGCTAGGAGATGTCGTGCGGGGTAGCTATTAGAGTACGGGAGGCGTGCGATCAGACCCCTGCGCGTGCTCATCGAGAGGAGAGCCCTTTGACCGCTACCCGCCGCGCACCTCCCTTCCAACGTCTCCATTAATGGCGCCCGAGCACCTGTTCTACGGGGTGGCTATATGTCTCACTGGACTGAGATTTAAGAGAGAAAAATGAAAATCTGAAAAGAAAGTTTTGCACGGATCTTGATGTAAGATACGACGGACCTATATAGCATCAACTGCGACTTATAGCAAGCATGATGAATATTAGGACGATGACAGTGGATAATAATTGTCTTGCACATTTAGGAACATAATTAAAAAAAGACACATGCGGCAACACCCGAAATACACCAGGGCAAAAGAAGAAGGAAGACAATGATCTGGCTCGCTGATCTCTACTTTCTTGATGCGTTGCTGCAGGCAGCAGGAAGTAGTCTTTGCGGCGAGCGGCGATGAGCTCTTTCTTGTCCTCAAGATGCTGCTTGAGAGCATCCGCAGATTCCTCCTCCAACCTTCTGCGCTCAATAGGCAGCATGGCATTCTCGTCCATAAGTTTCTCGACGATGACGCTGGTCCTCTTCAACAAGGCAGTGGTCTGCTCCTGCTGCTCCGCACTTCCATTGATCTTTGCCCTCAGCAGGTCGCGCTCGGCCCGGAGCTTCGCGTTGCTCTCATTTAGTTGTCGGATGACGCCGGTAGACTTTTCAAACGAGGCTTTCAGGTCATCCTGCAACCTCGCCTAGCTGGAGATCTGATCCATCTGCCTAAGGACTAGGGCACGCATGCGCCTGTAAGAGTCCTCGCCTGCTCGCGAGAGATTTTCCCAGGCCGCCGCAGCGCGGGAGGACATCTCTGCTACATTCGCGGCATGGCGGGACATCTCTTCTGCTTCCGCGGCGCGGCCGGACCAGTTTGCTGCATCGACGGCCCTCTCCCTGGTGGCAATCTCTCGACCCAGAACTCACGCTGGCCATGGCAGACGCAAGGGAACGATGATGAATGACTTGTTTGTTTTTGTGAATGGGGAGTTGAGGAGGAATGTGCAGTCATCTTGGAGTAGTAGTATTTATAACCGAGTAGTAATACACTCCTAAGTGGGAAACAGTTTAGGTTTTGATCTGTGTGAACAAGTTTGCAATTTGGAGTGTGACGGGACGCGGCCTCCCTGTTCTTCTAAAAAAATATGACAGAACGCATGCTCAAAATTTACTGACGGTTATAAGTGCGGCACTATTCCCGGAAGGCGTAACGTGGGCACGTACGCCTTCTCGGCCGCGTACGTGGCGTTTGCACCATAGGGTGCACCGCAATAGGCAACATCAGCACACATCTTGTTCCAACAACCGTGTGTGCTCGTTATTACCATCGCACATGCTTCTTTTAATAAGAATGTGTGTGCCCATCTAGCGCACACACGTTGATCTACCTAATTGTTTCAGTTTGTTGTGGCTAATCGCAAACAATTCATCCATGTGAAGTGTATGCCATCAATCGCAGACACTTTGATCTGGCTGGCCTGTTTCTGTTCTGTTGCCTAATCACAAACAGTTAATCCTTCTGAAGCGTATGCCCTCAATCACACACACCTTGATCTGGCTAACCATTTCTTTTCTGTTGCCTAATCACAAACAGTTCATCCGAGTGAACCGTTTGTTGTATATCGCACACGCCTTCATCAGGCTGCCCGCTTCTTTTGTTCCGCCTCATCGCAAATATTTCATTGGACTGAACCGTATGCCCTGGTTCGCACACGCAACTAAAATCTGAACTGTGTTTTATGGTTCCGCAGTCGCAAACGTTTTGCACCTTTTTTGATGGTTCTTTTACACCACCGTTCGCGATTATTGCATTGCACACAGTTTCGTTGAAGGGTCTCTGATCGTAGTGTCGTGTTAGCAGCATCCTGAAGTAGTGCATAGTAATCAACTACAAGATGTAGTCAACACTACTAGTCACCCACAAGCACCAATCTATAGTTCCGGTAACAAGATTGAACACAAGAGATGAACTAGGGTTTGAGATGTGATGTTGTTGTTGAAGATGTTGATGGAGATTGCCCTCCCCAAGATGGGAGAGTTGTTGGTGATGATGAAGAAGATGATTTCCCCCTCTGGGAGGGAAGTTCCCCCAGCGGAATCGCTCCGCCGGAGGGCAAAAGTGCTCCTGCCCAAGTTCCGCCTCGAGACGGTGGCGCTCCGTCCCGAAAGTCCTCCCCTTCATTTTTTTTCTAGGTCAAAATGACTTATATACCAGAAGATGGGCACCGGAGGTGGGCCTGGGTAAGCACAACCCACCAGGGCGCGCTTGGGCTCCCGGGCGCGCCCAAGTGGGTTGTGCCCACCTGGTGGGCCCCCTATGGTACTTATTTGCTCCAATATTCATCATATATTCCATAAAAATTATCTGTGAAGTTTCAGCTTGTTTGGAGTTGTGCAGAATAGGTAGCCTGACGTAGCTTTTTCAGGTCCAGATTTCCAGCTGCCAGAATTCTCCCTCTTTTGTGTGTTCCTTGCATATTATGAGAGAAAAGGCATTAGAATTACTCCAAAAAGCATTATTATGCATAAAAACATCATAAATAATAGTAGGAAAACATGATGCAAAATGGACGTATCAGCTTGTAATCCCCGTCGCAGAGGCAGCTGTCGACAGTGAGGTTGAGGAGGACGCGGGGCCAGAGGGGGCACCACCGCTGGGAGGAGGCCGATGATGACGAGCAGCATGTTGTCGGGGGAGGCCGCTGATGAAGTCCAGGCTCGCCGGATGCGGTTTTGGCTCGAGCCGCCTTCGCTTGTTGGCTGCCTCGCCGTCCATCTCAACCGGCGGCGACGCTGGTGTACACGTGTGCTGGTGTGTATTGTGTGCTGGCTGTGCGCGAGTGCGTCCTTGTGTGCATGTCGCCACCCAGTGGTGAAGTGTGTGCGAATGCGTCCTTCACACGGAAGGAGTGTGCCCTCAATTTACTAGCATGCGGGGTGCTACCCCGAGTGCTTTAAACTTTGTTTACTTCATCGCGTGTCAGATGGGCCTCTAGTTTACTTATTTTCACCCACTGCCACATGGGCCAGCACACGAAGATAGAGAACACGAGCAGACAAGGCAGCATCTAGACTAGTGGACCGGTCAAGTAAACAATATACGGAGCTATATGCTGACCAAGTGACCGTATAATCCCTCGGTATAGAGAGTTCGAGTGAGAGGGGAGGCCCGTGAGAGATAGTATAGAGAGAGAGAGAGAGAGAAAGAGCTACTCCCTCTGTTCGATAATGTAGTGCCTATATTTTTTAAAGTCAAACTTTTGAAACTTTGACCAAGTTTATAAAGAAATTACTTATATCTACAATACCAAATATAAATGCTAGTATGAAGTAAGTAAATGTTGTGACGAATCTAATGATTGTTCCAGATGTAAATGTTTTTCTCCACACATACCTGGTAAAACTTTTCTGAGGTTTGACTTTTCAAAACATACATATGCTTATGGATGTGAGAGAGTACCTAACTAGAGAGAGAGTGTGTGTGTGTGAAATAGAAAGAGTGAGTGAAAAAAGTGTGTGTGCGTGTGTGAAAGAGACATGGACAACACACGATAAAGTAGAGAAAAAGCGTGTGTGTCTTATGCAAACATATCACACATGCATCTTCGACAGCGGAAGAGGGGTGAGGAGATAGTGTGTGGTTGTTTGCAACCAAGAGAGAAAGACCCCTAGCACGTGGCCAAGAGAGGTCTGACAAACAAGGAAGAGAGGTCGAGAGAGACGTATCGAGAAAATTCAGACATGGGGAGGAGACAGTGTATGTTTGTGGCAGAGAGATCCCCTGGAGATCGTGATGGGACTACATGGGTGGGATATCGAGTGACAAGGTGTGTGCACGATAGAATATACCCCGAGAGATATCGAGATAGACGTCTGGATGGAAGGAGACAATACGTGCGTTCCTGATGGCTAGTGAGAGATAGTCATACTTAGGGGGGAGTGTGTGCGCCTATGATGGAGTGAGGGATTATGGTACTTAGGGGGGTGCGTGTCACATAGTGAGAGAACAAGGGTGGAGAGTGTTAGATGGGTCTATGTAGCGCGAGCGAGATATGTGTATGTGTGAACCAGGGAGATATAAAGTTTGAGAGAGATAGAGGAGCCCCGATATGACTGAGTGGTGCGTCAGATAGCTGAGAGGGGGAAAGAGATATCCCATCTGCTCGATAATGCAGTGCATATAAATTTTTTAGAAGTCGAACTTTGGAAACTTTGACCAGGTTTACGCAAATATTATTTATATCTACAATACCAAAGGTACATCATACGAAAGTACATCTCATGATGAATCTAATGATATATGTTTGCCATTCTAGATGTAAATGTTTTTCTCCACGTACATGGTCAAACTTTGTGATGTTTGACTTTTCAATAATTCTATATGCTATGGACCGAAGAGAGTGCCTAAGTCGAGAGAGATCAAGTGCGTGTGAAGGAGAATGAGTGAGTGTGCAAAAAGAGAGTGTGTGTGTGTGAAAGACAAAGGGACAACAAACGATAAATTAGAGAGAGAGAGAGAGTGTGTGTGTTCGTTTCTTATGCAAACATATCACGCATGCATCTCCGAGCACTACAAAAAAAAGACACATCCGTGACATTTTGGGCTGAACGAAAAAAAAATCTGTCATACATATCACACTTCTATGACGATAATTGTGACAAAACACGGTATCATCATAGATGTGGTGGGCTCCTACTTTTATGACAAAAAATCATGACAGAAAATGGGCTTTCCGTCCTGCGCGGGTTGGAGACGCAGCTGCATGACATTCTTTGGGCCGTCCATGACAGAAAAAACCGTGGTAGAAGCGAGGGCCAGGAAAATTTCGGGAGTTCCGATGCCACGGTGGGAGGTCGGGGCCGGCGATGCGCTGCTTTCTCTCGTGACACGTATGCGCGCGTGTGTGAGGCGTTGGCTCTAATCGAACCCGGCGAGGCGTTGGGCTCTAATCGAACCCGAGCAATTGCGACCGCAGGCTACGTTCTCGAACCCGAAGCGATCGATCGATGGTCGTTAATCGAACCCGATCGAGCGATTCTTCGCCATCGCCGCTGCTGAAGCCGATCGATGCCGCCTCTGGATGAACAAAGTGGCGTTGTGGGGGGGTGGATGAACAGTTCCGGTGGGGGTGGATGAACAGGACCCGTGGTGTTGCTCTCTGGATGAACAGGACCCCGATCGATCGAGCCGGTTGGGGCTGGATGAACAGGACCCGTGGAGGGCTGGATGAACGATGAGCGGTGGAGGGCGGGATGAGCGGAGCCCGTGGAGGGTGGATGAACCGGAGCCAGTGGAGAGGGTTGGTTGAACAAGAGCTCTGTGGAGTAGCGCGGTGGAGGCTGGATGAACAGAGCCCGTGGATGAGCGATCGCGGTGGAGGCCGGAGGAGGTCGACGGTGGATGAACAGAGCTCGTGAAGGCCGGAGGGGTCGACGGTGGAGATGAACGGTATCCTGTGGAGTCCTGCTTTGCGGTACGCCACACCCCTCCCGATCAACAGGACCCCCGTTTCGACCGTAGGAGGTCCGTTTCCTCCGTTTTGCGGTACGCCACACCCCTCCCGATGAACAGGACCCCTGTTTCGACCGTAGGAGGTCCGTTTCCTACGTTTTGCGGTACGCCACACCCCTCCCGATCAACATGACCCCCGTTTCGACCATTGGAGGTCCGTTTCCTCCGTTTTGCGGTACGACACACCCCTCCCGATCAACAGGACCCCCGTTTCGACCGTAGGAGGCCCGTTTCCTCCGTTGTGCGATACACCAGGCCTCGTTTCCATCGCCTCTTACGTCCAAGCCCTCCCGATGAACATGACCACACATTCTGTTCGACCCAGCCGCGTTGCCTCCCGATGAACATGACCACGCATTCCGTTGCCTCCCCATGAACACGACGACGACGCTGTTTCTCCGTTCCGACCCAGCCATGTACACGAGCCCTCGCCGTACGTATGCGCGAGTAGGCGTCTGAGACCCCGCCCGTATGTACATATACGTGGCCGTATTTTCTTTCTTGCACCACGGCGCTGTGCGTGCGTGTACATGCTACGTGTGCGCCTCTACTATGACACGCGGTCGTGCCTCTACATCGACCAAGATATATGCGTACGCATAACGCGACCAGAATGACAACGTTACGTACGCTTCGAACAGGTGGGTCCCGATTGGCAGGCACTTCCTTGCGTGCGAAGATGTAGCTGGTGGGTCCCAGCAGTCAGGGGCGGAATACGGTGGCCCATCCGGTGGGTCCCCGCTGTCAGGTGGAGGAATAATTATTTTGCATGTAATAAGGAGGCACTTCCTTGCTGCGGCCATGGACCCAGCTGTCAGCCTCTCCACGTACAGTCCACGTCCGATGGAAGCCATTCCTTGACCACGTTGACCACGCCGCGCCGAGAGCACCAGGGCGGTGGACGATGGCGAGGCCTAGGAAGGGGACGACGGGGAGCCGGGGAAGACGCGACAGTGGAAGCCCGCGCGTGCGGAGAGGAGTACGAGGGTTCACTGGTTCGGCTGTGGTGTGAGGCTGTCGTGGCCGCAGGGCCTGGCCAGCGGTAGGAATAGTAGGGGGCGGTGAGGCCTCCACGGCAGCACAGCCGGCCATGGGAGGCAGGAGCATGCGACACGACCGGCGCTGATTTGGGCGGCTGGAGCAAGAAGACCAGAGGTTGAAGAAGCACTATGGCCGTTGGATGCACATCATACGGTCACTGGAGCTAGAATCGTTCATATTGACTAAAGTTGACAAAGGCCCCCGTCCCAGTCAACTTAGTCGGCCCACAAGTCAGCCTCCCACCATGGTGGGTCCCAGCTAGCAGGGGGAGTATTCATTTTTTGTGCGTAATAAGGAGGCACTTCCGGTGGGTCCGAGCTGACAGCAGGGGGAATGTTTTTTCATGAAATACGCTGGCCCGTCCGATGGGTCCGAGAAGTCAGGGGGGAAACGTTTTTTTCACGAAATAAGGTGGCCCGTCCGGTGGGTCCCTGCTGTAAGGTGGAGGAATAATTATTTTGCGCGTACTAAGGAGGCACTTCCGTGCGGCCGCTGGACCCCGGTATCGACCTCTCCACGTCTGATACTCTTCCGATGGAAGTCGGTCGTTGACCATGTTGACCACGCGCGCCGAGAGCACCAGGGCGGTGGTCTGGACGACGGCGAGGCCTAGGAAGGGGACGACGCGGAGCCGGGGAAGACGCAGCAGTGGAAGCCCGCGCGGAGAGGAGTACGCAGGGTGGTGGCCCGTCCGGTGGGTCCCTGCTGTCAGGTGGAGGAATCATTATTTTCCGCGTAATAAGGAGGCACTTCCTTGCTGCCGCCGTGGACCCAGTTGTCAGTCTCTCCACGTATAGTCCACGTCCGATGGAAGTCGTTCCTTGACCACGTTGCCGACGGCGGGGCCTAGGAAGGGGACGACGCGGAGCCGGTGAAGACGCGGAAGTGGATGCCCACGCGGAGAGGAGTATGAGGGTTCACTCGTTCGGCTGCGGTGTGAGGCTGCCGTCGCCGCAGGCCCGCCAGTGGGAATAGTAGGGGCGGTGAGGCCTCCGCGGCAAAGACAGCCGCCACGGAGGCGAGGAGCGGCGACACGACCGGCGCTGCTTTGGGCGGCTGGAGCAAGAAGACCAGAGGTTGAAGAAGCACTACGGCCGTTGGATGGACATCGTATGGTCACTGCAGCTAGAATCGTTTATATTGACAAGTTGACAAAGCCCTTGGTACGTCAACTTAGTAGGCCCACAGGTCAGCTTCCGAAACGGTGCACCCCAGATATCAGGGGGAGGAATCATTTTTTGGGCGGGTGAAGCTAGAATATCCGAGATTGAAGAAGAAGCACGGCATCCGTTGGATGGACATCCAACGGCCACTGCTGCTAGAACCGTGTGTTGACTATAAGTTGACAAAGCCTTGCATACGCGTCCTCTGTTTTTTTAGGGGACGCGTCAACTTAGTAAGGCCAGAAGTGTGTGGCAGAGAACGTATAGCCCATTTGAGATTTGTAAGAATGTGTAGCCCATTTTTGAATTCTAATGGAATTTACTACAGCCCATTTATAGTTCATTAAAAGTACAACCCATTTTAACCAACCGTTCAAAACAGAATTCAATAAAATTTCCCACATTTTGATGGGATCCGAAATATTTTTATCCCGAAATTTCTAGTCAGATTAAATAAATTTATATTATGTAAAAATCCAACAAAACATTGCGCTCGCAACAATTAATGAAATTAAATTTTCAATATCCAAAAACAATATTTTATAAAGTAATCACGTGTTTGGTGCATTTTTTATAGTTACTGCCCAGTTTTTATAATTACATCCCATTTATTATTTCTTAAAGCCCATTTTCTTGTTAAGCCTAATGCATCCCTCCTAGGAAAGATTTGCAGCCCAGCGGGCGGAGAATAACAACTTGCCCTTGCCTGGGTATTCCTAAAAAAAGTATAGCTGGGCTAGCCATTTTCAGCTTGAAAAAAATTTAATATCTGGGCTGGATATCTGGCTTGGGCTAGACGGGCCACAGCCCGCCCAGTTAATACCTGCAACGATGTTTTCGTTGTTGTTCATAGGAGAAAAATTAATATCTGGGCTAAACATCAAAAAACTCTGCAGTGCTCACATCTCAAAAACACAAATACTGCTCGAGCTGCTTGGTCCCAGCTGTCGGCCGCTTCTTGTGCAATTCTCTCGTTTATTGACTACTAATGGTGTGGGAACGTGATGTCAGGAAACCAGGGGGAAGCAAAATAAATTACTCCAGCGAGCGCTTCCACCTCTGCCTCGTTGTCTCCCATGGAAACCCCTTTCCTCCCTTTTTTTTGCTCGGGCAAGGACCAATGCATGCAGCACGTCCATGCGGTTATTAGGCAAGAAATAAAAGCGCTTTGCATTCTATGAAGTACAATGGCCTGCATGGGTAGCTAATAAGGCATCCTCTTAACTGCTGTGATTAAATGTTGCGTTTAGAAGAGAGAAATATTCTTCTTTTCCACCAATCTGCTTGCACCTAGGTCGTGATGCACCTTCTAATACGACTTATTCACCTAGATGGAGGGAGTATAGTTTTATATATATATATATATATATATATATATATATATATATATATATATATATAATAAGGAGGCACTTAAAGACGTGAGGCTGTGGACTGGTGGGTCCCCATTGTCATCCTCTCCAAGTAAAGTCATCTCCTCGCCTTGCCGCTTTCTGCTTGATCGGCGCCACCGCCCGCTTCTCGGTGCAGGCGATTGCTCCATGTTCAAACGACACAAGCGTCGTCCGTCCATCTGCCGCCCACATTAATGATACGCGGTTGCCGAGGCGGCTACTCCGGCGCCACACGTCCGTCCCTCCGCCCGCCCACCATTGCTATATAAACTGTTGTGCCGGCCATAGCCGCAGTCATCCGCATCCGTTCCCTTTCTCCTGTCCACACCACTACTGCCCACCATGGCTTCCTCGCGCTCCAGCGCTCTTCGGGACGGGCGGACGACGGACCACAAGGAGATGGCAGCCATTGTTGCCGACGACGTCCCAATGGAGAACATGGTAGTCGATGATCCGGCGCCAACCCCCTCCTCCGCGCCATCCTCGCTGGTGCATTGCACCATGACCATCGGCGAGGCCCGTGCCCAATATATGGACAAGTGTGAGGCGGAATGCGCCAGAGCGATTCCGGGAGGCGCAGCCGACGCCGCCTACAACCACCATCTCCTCCAGGAGCACACCAAGCGGAGGAGCGGATCGCCCATGAGCGGGCGGAGCAGGAGGTGCTGCTCGACACGTACCACTCCGCCGCAAGGGCCGCCGAAAGGCCGGGCGGTACCGCATGCGGGTGGCCGAGGCTGCGGCCGCCTACAAAGAGGCTAGCAAAGAGGGCGATGAAGCGGGCGAGGCGCTGTTTGGTGAGAGCGAGGACGAGGCAGAGGACAATGCCGGCTCCGACGACTCCCCGTCCGCTGGCGTCGATGAGGCCCTGCTCAGCCGAGGCCCCGCGGCGCCAAAAACGAGGCAGAGGACACCGCCGGCTCCGCCGAGGCCGCGCCCCGCCAACAACGAGGCAGAGGATATCGCCGGCTCAGCCGAGGCCCCACCCTACCGGCAACGCGGGGGAGGATTTCCACCGCTCCGCTGAGGCACTGCCCGCCGGCAACGAGATAGAGGACATCGCCGGCTCCGCCGAGGCCCCGCCCTGCTGCCAACGAGGCCGCACCACACAGAAAACGAGGAAGAGTAGAACACGGTAGGTCGCCGCCGCTCGGGTCCAAGTAAGGCCACCGGTGCTACCCTCCTGTTGAAGCCAAGCTAGGCGGGTTGACTATTGACGGCCGGTTAGCTTCTTGGCGGCGACGTGGAGTCGGGGAGTTCTGCTGGAGAACAACGCTGCTTCTACTTCACTGCTGGTGCAGTTGGCTGACTGACACGTGGGACCAATAGGCCACATGTCAGTTATGCAACTGCACTTGCAGTTAAGTCACTGAATCTTCTGTTCAGCTCAGCGGGACACAGGTGGGTAGCTTCGGCTAATTAATTATACCTCCAGCGCACCCCTTTTAGTTGAAGAATGTATGAAATGTAATGAAATCTGACGTGTTTATATGAAATCCGACCGTGTATGAATTAATTTATTTCGATTAGTTCAAATTCCTGTATCACTGGCATTGGATGAACATGCAAAACAATACGTACTAGCATTATTCCCAGGGTGATCACCTCGTTTGCAGCAGTTTCACATCTACTTCCTCCGGTCCTTTCTAGTCTACATACAAGTTTTGTCTGAAGTCAAAGTATCTCTACTTTGACCAATCTTATACAAAAAAGTATGCACTTTCACAATGTGCGAAGTAAAAAGGAAATGTATGAGTACAAAGAGTTTGAGAAGCTTTTTAGCGTTTACAGACATTGCAATCAAACACACAGGCCTGGCAATTCATAGAGAACATTCAAAACAATTGATGATTATGCATCTCAGCGACTCACATGTCAGATGCAATATTTACTTCACAACTAAAGAATAAAGAAAAAATTGATCGACGCTACTGACAGCAAAGGGCGTCCCATTCGAAAATATCAAACGAATGTCTTTCTAAAATCAATGAGAAAATTTTGACAAGGTTGTCCCATTCCAAAATATCAAATGCCTACGATTGTGGAATGGGCAGGGTTTGCCATCAGTTCGGACATTGACATGGCACCTCGTGCTAAATAAACTAGTTGTTCTTTTTGTGCAGTTCCACCAAAATCAACCAAATTAGTAGCTTGTATGATTTCGCCCTTATATGTTGCAACGCCTTGAACTTATCGGCACCTCCTTTCTTTTGGTGGAAATGAATGATTCGATGTATTCATGAACATTTTGTGCAGTTCCCATTGAAATCAAGCTGAGCACCCCTGTTTGCACAAATACAAAAAAGTGATTAGTATAGAGAAAATTGTACTATGAATTGACAGTTTCAACAGGCACAAACAAGGTCCATGTATAGCACACTTATAGAAAAATGGAACTCACCAGAAAGAATCCTAGAACAACATTGTACTCGCGCATCACAACAAAAAAATGGAGATTTTGTCAGTCCTTCTGAGCTGAAGTTAGTTTGGTCTTGTGGGGAGTAATGTAACCATCCTTCAACTGCTCCTTCTGATGATAAGATAGACATGGCTTCTTCATCCTGGCATAATCGGAACTAGTCACTTCACGTACTCCATATTTTTCTTCAGAGGAAGATGATCCTGTTGTGCAAAGACAAGAGGACTACTAAATGCTAGCATCACTGTTTGCTCGAAAAAAAGGAAAGGAAATATTTAAAATAGCACAGATGAAGCACTTCTCAAGGACAATACCACTTTTTCATGACAAGATGTCGACAAGAGCACAACACCAATAGAGATGACAAAGCTCAATCATATGGATGAAATCAGTGGGCGAGTACCAACCTTTGTCAGGAGGCTTATTGTGTAGAGCATACAGATGAAGCATTTCTCCGGAACCATCTGTTGCTATCTACGGTGGTGGCCAAGCTTACTATATACTCCTCTATTAGTTTAATGTTTCCAACATCTTCTTGTGCAGTTCCACTAAAATATATGGTATCTTCAAAGAAGATCCCTGTTTGCATAGCGAAGATAATTACATATTACATTAAGATTGGCATCAAATCAGTGGCAAAACAATTGCTCGTTCCAGCCATAGCAATAAATTAAGATGCAAAACTATATCATTACTTGTGCCATCACAGTTCCAGTGCTTCATTATAGCACCGGGAGATGATTTTTGTTTTTCTTCCACTTGTTCTTCCCCTTCATAACTTGGTTCAATAACACACAAGCTTCGCCTTCAATGTAAGATTTGGCATGTCAATTAGGGAGCACAAGTATAGTACTAAACTAAATTTTCTGATGAAAGTGGCAAAATACAGGCCAGCAGTTGTGAAATATCCTTATCTTACCTCAATGGGATATTATGGTGCACATACAGATTGGAAGTCTTGTCTCCATTTGTGCAGTTCACTAAAATCAAGCAACATTATCGTACAAGTAGCACAACATATGAATGCACACTGCAGAATCATGTGAAAGAAGGCTAGTACTGACCACTCATGATGCGGAGTTCAAACAACTCACAAGAAGAAGATCTGAACCAAATTCGCCTTAACAGATAGGAAGTAAGATCCCCTCTTGTGCAGTTCCACTAAGATCAAGCAATCAAGCAACGTTGTCGGTGTGACATTTTGGTTGAACTGCACAAAACACTCTTAAAATAAAAGTGTTTTGTGCAGTGCAACAAAAGATCAATATGGCAATGAGGTGAAGCAGATAACCCTGTTTACACAGAGGTGCAAAGGAAACAATTAGTGGTCAATAACGGTGGATGACACAGAAGCCAACAAAAAGAAGCATCTACCTTATCTAAATGGGAAAGAAAGCAAGACAGTAGCATTTCTCAAATGGTGGCATTGATTAATATTAACATAGAGATTATATTAACAATAAAATTCGTTAAACATGTAATTTGCTTTTAAGCGTGGCATTGCATCAATTTTCCAAATGACATTATTAGAGGGTGTTTGTTTACAGGGACATTTTGGTGTAGGGACAAAAAAAACTCCGTGTCAGTCCCATCTAAACCAAAGAGGAGGGACTTTTAGGGACTAAAAGTGAGCATTTGGGACTAAAGAAAGAAGACACCGAGGGAGTCTTTTTGGGACTTTTTCCAATAGTTTCCCCTGCCACGCATCGCACCTTGTCTCTATTAGTTCATTACTAGGGGTAACATGGTCTTTTAGCATGTCATTTAATAACCTCTAGTCCATGTTTAGTCCCTGGAACCCAGCAGGTAGGGACTAGGGAGTTTTTAACCAAACAGGGCCTTAGATTAACAACACCTAATGAGTTGCACGGACGGTGGACGCCAAAGCACCATGTGCATCTACCGATGTATCGTGGTCATGCACCTGTTGCAACAAAGAACAAACAACCAAGGATCATATTTGTGTTGGTCCCAGTTTTGTTATCTTTAGACGCCTTTCCCTATGTGAGCGCAACAAATCTAGTCCTGCTCAAACTCTACAGCCTTGTCCCTTCCTTTCCTTTTTGAACTAGTACTTTCGCCCCTCCTTTCCTTTTTGAACCACGTCCTAGATTTATGCGATATAACTTTCCCCACTACTTTCCCCCATTCCTTTCCTCTTTGAACCACGTCCTAGATTAATGCTATACAACTTTCCCCCTTCATTTCCTCTTTGAACCACGTCCTAGATTCATGCTATATACAACTTTTCCCACTACTTTCCCCCACTCCTTTCCTCTTTGAACCACGTCCTAGATACATGGTATACATGCAGCTAGAGCAATGCTTGTGGACTAAGTAAATTATACCTTAAGGTTCTTGGGGCGTAGTTCGGTGGGCGACAGGACGGCGAAGAAGAAGGGGTCGGAGGCCCTCCGGCGTCGCCGCTGGGTGGAAAGTGAACAGCTCCGCCGGTAGTCCCTCACCGACGGCGACAACGTTAAGCCTCCTTCCCTTCCCGGCGGACGGATCCTGCCGGCTCTTTGAGCAGCAGTGAGGGGAGAGAGTCTTGTTTAGATCTGGAGAGGGTGAGAGAGTGTGAAGAGAGCAACTACAAGCCGCTGAGGCTCCAACGTGTATATATATACTGGAGAGAGAGTGTGAAGCGTGCAAACCCTAGAAAACATTTTGACCAGTCAAAGAATCCTCCTGGCACAAATTATGCTCAAGTGTAGTTATCGAACCCGAGACCTCAAGTTTGATGAGCGAACAGGCTAACTAGCTACACAACCCTCCCGTTATGTTCAACGAGAGGGAAATAACCTTTTATACATTCCTGCATTCGTGTGACAAGCATGCCATGTTTTTTTGTGTGTGTGGGAGTCATTGGGATTTCAATCATAATCGTGTCATGTGGCTTTGGTGGTAAGACTATCCACAGTGGTGCAGAATTCACCTTACCTCTCTCCACGTAGTACGTTGGGTCCCACCAGTCAGAGGGTGAAACAAACAAATTAATAAGAAAAATTAAAAGCGCCAGCGGTGTATCTTACCTCACACATCTCACTACTGCTTGGGAACACTGTCCAATTGATCCCTCTGTTCGCTCACGTACTATTTTAAGTGAATCCTTATTATAACATGCACACAAATTTTGGGCACTTGTATTCGACTTAAGTCAGTGTGCCACCGTATCTCGTATACTTACTACTCCCTCCGTCTAGGTGTAATAAGTCACGTTAGAAGGTGCAACGGGACCAAGGTGCGTGCGTGTGCGTGTGCATGTGTGTGTGTGTGTGCATGTGTGTGTGTGTGTGTGTGTGTGTGTGTGTGTGTGTGTGTGTGTGTTTAACACCATGTATGTGTTAGAGAGAGCGACAGATCGACCTACTCCTACAGAGAGATGTTGTGTAGTGTACGATTTTAGCCACGAGAGTTGGTGCATCCTCTCGTTTCCGGGCGTGTCTGGTAGGGACATACGGACAGCTGCCACGCCCGCTCCTGACCAGCCTGGCCCACCCATAGCCCCTCCATCGCTGCCTTCCGCCCAAGCAGTCAGCGCCGCTCCAAAGAATTGGTGCCGCATTCATGCCCGGCAGAAGGACGCGACCTCTCACTAGTGCAAGAGTGATGGTTGCTTCGTCCGTCCAACTTACCGCTGGGTCTATGTGATTTGACGGCTCATTGGTCTTTATTACTGAGGTGGTAGGACTGCTGGATGTCCCACGCTTTCGGCGAAAGGAGGTATACTACTACTAGATTACAACTTTCTCCATTCTTACAGCGGAGGCGTGCAAGAGCAGTGAAAACACGCAGGCTCAGTGATTACATGGCCCACCTCACACTATCACCGTGCGACACCTAACTCTTTACATAGTACTCCCTCCGTTCCTAAATATTACTACTAGATGAGTCCCCGCGCGTTGGCGCGGAACAGCGGTATATCTCTCTGCGCAAAATTATCGATTTCATAGAACAAAAAAAACTCTATAACCGCATGACAAATGTGGTAGCCAAACTAAATAAACTCCCATCATCATTTAGATCATCCCACGTAAGGAAAAAAGATCAGCCAACTCCTACTGCATAATGGGATTATAATTTTCTTTTTGACATGTTAATGGGACTTAAAAGCTCACTTACATGCATGCTACCGGTGCATGCTTGCATGCAGACATGTTGATGTGATTTAAAACCCACTCACATGCATGTGGCACGGTATTTCTGCATGCTTGCATGTGGCTTAGTGCAGAGCCTCGCAACGTCTACATCAGGCGGCTATTATGGACTGATTTACTTCAACTAACGGCTACATCAATTTTGATGACGTGGCTCAAGGAGAGGATAGAGAATTCCTAGTAGTGGGGGCTAGCTATTACTAGTAGATAGTAAGTCTTTGTAGAGATTCCACTACATGCGGAACAAAATGAATGAATCTACACTTAAAATGCATCTATATACATCCGCATGTGGTTCATGGTGAAATCGCTACAAAGACTTATATTTAGGAACGGTGGAAGTACTAGTATAGTACGTACTGTAATTTATCAGCGAGATAAATTTGTACAATGCTATGAAGCTTCCAAACATTACATGTATCTTCGTCCAAGGTTGCCCGTTGCAACATTTCATCAAATACAAAGGAGACTAACATGCATGCTATTGCATCTCAATGATTGACAGATCATAGCAAATATGTACTCCCTCCGTTCCAAAATAAGTTTCTCAACTTTGTGCGAACTTTAGTATACAAAGTTGTACTACTACTAAAGTTGACACATATTTTGGAATAGAGGCAGCTAAAGAAAAAAACGATCCATGCAGTCCCTAGCCCTTGAACCGTGAACCCTGGCCAGGCTTCAATTTGCTGGCAACGTTCGAGCTTCCTAATAAATGAAGTTTGCAAAATTTTGACCATCGGATCATTTTGTGAAGTTTCACCAAAATCGAGATGAGCATCCTGTGGCAAAAGAAATTGAACAAGCGTGATTAGAATAAGATTATCGGGACTAGTTGATGAGACATAAACTCATCACAAATACAAGACGTAGAGGCCAAGAGAGGTATGTGCGGGGCAAAGAAGTATAGAGAAATATCCACAAGGAGTGATGTGGGCAGCTGGAGCAGTGGTGCAAGCCGGTTGTAAAGGGAGTTGTACCTGAGGGACGTAGCTCAACCTTGAGGAGGGCGGCGGGAGGCGGCAACTGCCCACGTCGCGGAAGTGAGCAAGGGACGAAGGCAACCTCACCGGCTTTGTGAGAGAGAATGGCGGTGACCCCTGATCGGGACGTGCCGACAGTGGGTTTTCGCCGTCGGCGACGGTGACCGCATCTACACTAAGCATCCACCCCTTCCCCAAGCGGACGTGATCTGCCGGGATGTTAGAGATGTGGCCACAGTCGTTTTGTGCGAGAGAGTGTGAAGAGAGCAACCCAGCAAGCAACCATGTAGGCTGGCCCGTCCTGACTATGTATATAGTGGAGCAGTTTCCTTTTCTCTCCATATGAACCTATCATATTGCGTCGTGCCACCGAAGAAAAAAACTTTATTTATAAATGACGGCACCTACTACTCGTTCTCCTATAACCTTGCGCTTGGCATCTCCAAAATATTAACCTTGCGATTGGCTCTTCGCCTCTTCGAAGTCGAGCAATAATGGTAGTCAGTATATATAAATCACAGCTATATGAGACCGAATGAATTGCTACACGTCCACCACGTGGGCGAGGGTCGAGGCGAGGGAGAGTGCTACATACGGAGCAAAATGAGTGAATCTACACTCTAAAATGCGTCTATATACATCGGTGTTTGGAGTATGTACTAGTAGTTCATATTGAAATCTACTAAAGGACATATATATTCCAAACAATATGATATAATCTCTATAACCAAGGTAGTAGGGACGAGGAGTAAGCGGAGGGAGTAGTAAATTTTTCTCCTCGTCCTGCGAGCCACCACGCGCATGGGCGAGGGAGCGGGCGTAAGGCGTAGTAAGCAAGCTTCACCTCATCCTGCGAGCCACCGCGCCCGTGGGCGGGGGAGATGGCATACTAAGCAAGCTTCTCCTCGTTCTGCGAGTTGACGGGACACATCAAAAGTACTCCAGTGTATAGAGCCTTGCCTCTAAGGTAGGCCCCACATGGTTTGCCTCTTTTTTTAACATAACACGTCAAGTCGCAATTTGTTTGTTCACCCGTGGTAGACGATCCTCCCTCCACCAAGTAGACTACCAGTACATGTGCCAAATTACCACGTGGGCTGCCTTTTTCGTACAGAAATGAGCTCCACCGTGTACCCGCACGGGTGTGGTTGGGAAAGAGACGGGAGTACGTGCGCCGTGCATGCACCTCTTCTCTTCGTGCACGTCCCCCACCTATGTGGGTGTGTGTGAGAGATACAAACCGCGTTCGTGAGTGTTTTTTGTTTTGGGGTGGGGGTGGGGTGGGGTTTGATTTCGTGAATTATTTGTCGGAATATGTGTCGATGAAATCTCAAACAAAATTTTGCATGAAATGTGTATGAAATGGAGGCCTATCCATATCATACATAGAGGGTCGGGCAATCCACGAGAAGAGAGGGAGGGGTCATAGCTATCGATAGAGTCGAAGAGAGGATCAAGTGGGTGGGTGCGAGATCGATGAAGAGAGCCATCGAAATTGTGTGTGTACAAGTCAAAGATATATGGCGGTAGCCTCTGAACGTTAGAGGGCACACGTCAAGTTTGTGTGGCGGGGAGACATGACTAGAGCGCTCGATGTATCGGTGTGTGGGGGGGAGGGGTGGTGGGAGGGGTAGGCAGAGGCCTAACTATATAGGTAGAACGACTCGTGTATGTGTTGAGAAGGAGAGACCCAGCTATGTCTTGAGGGAGATCGGTCGACATCCATACATAACTGAAGGATGGGAAATATGATGGGACAGAGAGAGAGAGAGGAGGGAGAGAGGGAGGGAGAGGGGTAGAGTGCTGGATGGGTGATGGAGTTGCTTCTCGAAGATGGTGGGAGAGGCCTACTAGACAAACTGAGGGTGGAACTGCAATGTTATCAATAAGAGTGGGGATGTGTTTCTGTGTGTGGCTGTGCGTGATAGATCTGTCGGGACGCATCCATGGATGATGAAGGGGAACCATGTGTTTGGTAAGCAAACCTAACTAGATCGGTAGATCAATTGTTGTTTGTCGGAGGAAGGGAGACACAACTAATGAGGTAGATCGATTGGCGTGTGGGTAAAAAGCGAGTTATAAGGACCTAGCTAGCTATATGTATAGCGAGATATCGGTCGGTGTACGTCCATTTGTTAGAGGCAAATAAGGCCCAGCGAGACGGATGAGCGGAGAGAATGGAGCTAGGAGGTGGTGCGAGAGGCCCAACTACTAGCTAGATAGGGGAGGAGTGTGCGGTTGTGAGAGCGATGAAAGAGAGGCGAGAGTTTACACGTGTCCAGACCGTATGAGAGACACGAGGCAAGGACACATAAAGGAGGAGATTGAAGCTGTGTGTGTATGCTGTAGGCAGGCATCGCTGGAGAGGTTTATCGATCAGTGTGTGACGGAAAGGAGTTGTGGAGACTCTGGGAGAACGACCTAAAGAAAAAAATGAATGTGCCCGGTGGATAGAATGCCGAGGGAGGGGGGGCGAGGAGGGCGTGTGCATGCATGAGAGAAAGTTAGTGGTAGCTACAAAGGTTAGAGGATTGTGTGGGTGTAAGAGACTAACAAAGATCATAATTTGATATGAAAGCGGATTCATATATTTGAATAGGAGATCATAGTGTTTGAAACATTGCATGGATGAATATAAGCGGTGATACACGTGTTGTGCACATGTTATACCATAATGTGATAATGCATGGCGTTTGCAACTCACAGCTAAATGCCGAACAATCTAAACCATACTATGCATCAAACAATCTCACATTTTATTTGAATTTGTGATAATGTGTGGCGTTTGCAGCTTACAACTAAATATCGAACAATCTAAACAATACTATATATCGAACATTCTCACATTTTATTTGAATTTGTGGTAATGTGTGTGGTGTTTGCAACTCACATCTAAATACTTGTAGGCGTAGGGGGCGGGGCACCATACATAATGTAATAAACACATTATACATATGAGACATGGTTTAGATTATGAAGATCTAGCTAGAGCTAGAAATGTAATGTGATTTGAAATCAAAATAAAGTGGATTCAAAAAATCTAGTTTGCGTTCATAAGTACACATTGTTCATATGTAACTCGAGACTAATCATGTGGTGTGCTGTGAAGATAATACACAAACGATGGTTTAACTTGACAATAATGATGATTGTAGATCTTATTAAAACAGAGAAACGAACAAATGCTTTGACTTCACAACAATCATTACTGTAGATCTTATTCAAATAGAGAAACGAATTCAAATTTAGTTCATATTGAAGCGGTAGTATATACGTTTGGAATGCACTAAAACGTTCATTTGAGTAGTAGGTTGCATGCATTATACACATAGCAAAATATTTTAATCGAACATAACATGAATTCAAAGTTTTGAATGACATTTGTAGGGCGCATTGATTTGGGACAGTACACGTTAGGCTTGTCCGGAAATTTCAACCTGCGCCTTGTTAGCCCGAAATATTTAAGATATGTCTTTGTCTCGTTGTGCTCCGACAACTCCCTCCATCTCAACCCGTGCCTTGCTATTCCGAGATTACAACGCGCGCAAAAACTCCCACCTCCTATGAAATCCCGACATGCCAAATGCCCGTGGTACCCCTGAACCAAAAGAACCGCCTCAAATCGGTGGGGGTACTTTCGTAACTTACCCGACATTTCGGACAAGCGCGTCTCTAAGCCATGGTTCCCCACTTCCATCCCATCCGCCCACCCATTCGTACATCGAGGCCGCGAAAACCCGCGACTAAACCACACACCCCGCTCCGTCCTTCACCCAGCCGAAGCCTCTTCCCCGACGACGTCGTCCACAGCAACACCTCGACGTCCCTCATCCACCGTACCGGATGAGGATCTGTTGTCGATCTCATCCTCCCACCGGTTCAGCCACCCGTCCTCCACCTCCAAGGAGCTGCCCCGACGTTCTCCTCGTCTTTCGTGCCACCTCCATTCCCACACCACCGTCTTCACCTGCACCACCGGAAGAGCATCATCAGCACTGTTTCCTCGGATGAAGATGCGGCCTAATCGGCGCCACCAACGAGGTTGTACACTAATCGCCACATTTTCTTCTTGATTCTATCTAATGGTGCTGCCGGCGCTCGGTCCCGAACCGACACGGCGCGGCTCCATCCACGGCGGCGTCGCCGGCCACTTCCTCCACGGCTTCGCTCCCTCGGCGGGGACGTCCACATCAGTAGGACCTGCTGCTGCTTTAGCTCTTGCTCGCGTTGCTGCTCTGCTCTTGCTCTCGGTCCCCTGCCTGGTCTGCTCTTGCTATTGCTCTTGCTGTCTTTGCTCTCGCTCTTGCTCTTGCTTGCGATACTGCTCCGATTTAGCTACACTTCACTCCGATGCCGCCGGGGTGAAGGAAGAACCAGCCGCAATGGGGAGGGGGGCTCGCCAGAGAGGTACCCCACTATCTATCTTAGGGTTCAGTTTCGATAGTTAAGTTCAGTTTCGACAGTTAAATTCAGTTTCGACAGTTAAGTTCAGAGATGAGCAGCTGATGTATTTTACATCTAGCACTTTGTGGTTATGTATTTTACGTCATGTATTGGAGATGCTATTAGAATTCCACTCGAGTTAACGTTGTTCATTGTCTCTCTTGTCCTGCTTCAGCCTCGGCGTCAGACAACTCACCGGCGCTGCTCCAACAACGAAACCCTCCATCACAGCGGAGGCGATACCTCGGGCTCCATCTCCGGACACCTAAGATCTTCTTCCTCCTC
This sequence comes from Aegilops bicornis, assembly GCA_021605145.1. Taxonomy (NCBI): domain Eukaryota; kingdom Viridiplantae; phylum Streptophyta; class Magnoliopsida; order Poales; family Poaceae; genus Aegilops; species Aegilops bicornis. The sequence goes on from CM038669.1 coordinate 324,726,262, forward strand.
CGACAGCCAAGTCAGCCGGAGCATCCTCACCGCCAACCCAATCATCTTTGAGATCGACATGGCTTCGCCAAAGAGGTTGTACACTTGTTGCATCTCTTTTTACTCTACATGTTATATATATTGTCCATCGAGCACACGGATTTGTTCCTTTAGTGTCTCCTTGAAAGAAAAAACATAGGAATTTTAATTTTCACTTGTCCTCCTTTTCAAATTCCCATTCATGAAGCACAAGACTAAGAGATAGTAGCATAATAGCATTATAACCGTACATTTTCTTGTGGTTTGACTTAATCTCACCATGCTTCTTTGCATCATGTGATCTTCCAATTGTTGTGAATCAAACACCCAGATTGGAAGAAATCTTGTGTTTTTAAATTCTCTGTTTTGCATGTGCATTCCTATCCTATTCCTGTCTATTTCCTATCCCTGCATTGTTGGAATCCTCCTATTCAAACGAGCCCTTACAGAATTACTTCTCTTACAGATAGTTGTCAAAGAAAACCTTGCGTGGTTTGTCCTGCTCCTGTTGCGCTGTCGTCCACCCCAGCTCAAGCGCTCCAGCAACGATGTAAGGGTCCGACAGCAGGATCCGGCCTCCAGACTGTCTTTCGCCGCCTCAGATCTTCTTCCCCGCCGCTGGTAGCCATGAAAACTGCACTACCATCATCAACCGAGCAGATGACCTCGAGGACTACACGGGTCCGCAAGAGAGGTCGCACTCTTCCGTGTCTGCTTACGTTATGCATCGCTTAATATTACATGCTACTTTATCGTCCTTTTCACCGATTAGACTCTGAGTCAGCTCCAAACTAATGGTCAAACTTGAGTTTTTAAATGGTTGTCGGGTACATATCGAGGCCGCTATCAATAGTATCTATCTACTATCTGGTTAATCTCCGGTGTCTACTTTGAGTTTCATGTTGGGTGGGAAACAAACAGTAAAGAAGCCATTGTCTGTATTTTTTAACTGAAGCCATTATCTGCCTGCTATTATTGGTTTTGGGTCTATCCACAGGTTGCTACCATCACTGGATTTCTGCATGCACTCCTTACATAATCTCACTATGTTTTATTCCTATGCATGATAGTTATTGTAAACAATGGAACTGAACATGTAGAGAAAAAGAGACGAGCCTTGCATGGCAATAAAATTTCATGCAGACGTCGCTCCATGGTAGGCGCAAAGGCATCCCCCCTCCACGCATTTTGGATTGTAATCGAGAGGAAGATATACATTACGAGGGGATTCGGAAGGAGAAGACAACTCCTATTTACCCCGATGTCTTCGCTCTAACTTGGCATCTTGATGTTGGTTATATCATGCATATGGTGTCTTGCATTGCTTACTTTATACATCAAATATGTCATCTGCTTAGTTTAGACATCCTTTGTGCGAATGCCATCTGTTTAGTTTATTCATCGTTTATGTGAATTATGCAACGCCATCTTGTTTAGCCATGCATCATATATGTGAATTTTGCAATGCCATCCTGCTTAGCCAGTCATCTTATATGTAAATTATATCAGGCCATCCTTTTTTGGTTACATATTACATTTGTCAAAAATGTTATTACATTCAACTGCTCTTCGTATTGCATCAGCCATTTGACACGATGATGGCAAATTCGAGTGAAACAAGGTCTTGAGCAGACTATGCTATCTGACGGTGCATATCTCATTTGATTATGGATAGCTCCTCAGAGGAGGATTCAGAGACAGATGAACAGTCCTATCCCCCCCCCCGAGGTGTATGCTCTAACTTGGCAGGGTTATGTTGCTCATATCATGCGTATGGTGTCTCGCATTGCTATGTCATTTGATTAGTTTAGACACGCTTTGTGTGAATGCCACTGTTCAAAGGTGTCTAATTACCATATATGTGAATTATGCATTGCCATCTTGTTGCAAGACATTATATATGTGAATTATACAATGCTATCTTGTTGCAAAGGCATTATATATGTGAATTGTGCAATGCCGTCTTTGTTTAGCCAATCATCGTGTATGTGAATTATATCATGCTATCATTTTTTGTATTACGTGTTCCATTTATGCGACAACGTTTGTATATTCAACTACTCTTCCTGTGCATCAGCCATTTGAAGCGGTGATGGAAGTATGGAGTGAAAACAAGGTATTCGGAAGCAGACAATGCTACCTGCTGACGAGACATCTTCTTTGGTTACAAAGAGCTCCTCAGACGAGGATTCAGAGACTGATGACCAGTCCTATTTTCCCCCTAAGGTCTATGCTCAAACTTGGCAGGGTTATATTACCCATGTCATGCATGATGTCTTGCATTGCTTAGTTTTTACATCATATATGGATTGCCATCTGCTTACTTGCTTACTATATAAATCATATATTTGAATTATATCATGCCATCATGTTTACATAGTACATACACATCATCTATCTGAATTATGGCATGGCAACCCATTTAATAAAGACATCATATAGTTATATCATCTCATCCTGTTTATTGTTTACGGTCATCATATTTTGAATTATGGCATTCTATCCAAGTGAATGTATGTGAATTATGGCATGCCAACCTATTTAATAAACACATTATATAGTTATGTCATGTCATCACCTTTACATAGTCTCATATTTTGAACTATGTCTTTCCATCTTTTTAGTTAGCCATCATAATGTGAAATTGTGTCATGCTATCCTGTTTAGTTAGCCATCATATATGTGAAATTGTGTCATGCTATCCTGTTTGGTTAGACAACATAAATATGAATTATTTCATGCCCTCTTTTATTCCCCACTATCCATTGCACTGTCTATCATACAATGTCTATACTTTCAATTACTTTTCTTGTTTATCAGCCATTTGAATTGGAGAGCGTGATGGCGATATCTAAAGGGAGTAACAACACGGTCTTGAGAAAAGATAGTGCTACCAGTTGATGCAGATAGAATCACGGTTGTACTTGCCCAAGGACCAGATCCACCGCACATAACCCAGACTCTACATGATTGTACCCCTACCGGTTGGACAGAGAACCAGCTACACCCCTTCTAACCCCAACCCCGGCAGATAGTAACCCAGTTCCAGTTGACACAACACCGTCTCCACCACAGAGCACCCAAATATGAGCAATTAGTAAGGGAACTGCAGTGCCCAAAGCACGAGGACCACCACTCCGAATCCCAACTCAACGCTTAAAGGAGAAGAAGATTTGTTCTCAAGTTAGGTTATGTAGCTATGGTTCATACTCCTTTGCTCTTGCATGACTGTATTTACTCATACCAACTATTTTCAAATTTGAAGGATGGAATTGAAACTCCAATGGCTTAGCAATGTATGTTTTAAACCTGTTTCTTTAACTGGTTTCTTTGTTGTAACCTGCTCTATGTTGATTTCAGTTTCAATTGAATAAACAGTTATGTTCTCATGTCATGCACATTACAAGTGTTGTTATTGCTCTATAGTTACCCACACTTATATTCTATCTATTCTGCTTTGTCTTGAACAAATATTATTTGAATTGTGTCTCTATCTTGATTTGACAACAAAAACTAGAATGATATAGACCATAAAGTGACCATGGTACATAGATATATATTTGTTTCATCTTTGTTATCCTGTCCACTTTACTACTGAACTCATTTACCAAAATGAGTTTCATATACAGCATGGTAAACATGTGATGTGTCTGCTTGTTTCTCTTTTAGAATGCGGACAAAATATTGGAGAACAATACCCCGTTATCCAATGGTAAAGGAAGCAATGCAGATAAGGTTCAAGATAGTGAGACATCCCTGTTGGTCTCCAAGAAAGCTGATAAAAACTATCTTGACGACAGTGAGGGAACCCAAAAGTCCTGTCTTGATGTAGTGTTCGAGTTATTGGCCACTCTGCCGCACAAGCTCTTGAACTCGATGCATGAATCAGTTCGTCTTCTTGAGTCTCAACTTCAAGTTGAAAGACATCAAAGCAGATGTGCTTTCTGACGAAGTCAAGGACTGAGGAAGTCCCTGCAGAATTCGGATGCATATTTTACGGTGCAACAACCCGGTATTTGGAGGATTTAAGCGCCAAACAAGAGAAAGTTAATAAGCTTGCTAAGCATCTTGCCGACATTATGGGTACCAGGATATTATTTCTTGAGATCTTACGAAGTGGTTTGATTCTGGATTTGTTTCTTCTTGGCGTTTATTTGCGCTGGTCGCCAACTTTGAAAACCGGTGTATATGATATGTCGCTTTGTTCCCTATATTTGCACCTTTGGTGGCGAACTTTGATGCCCAAAGTGGATGTAATATGTGTAATAGCCGTGATAGCCTAGCGTTAGTTGCTTGCTTATTTATTTCCTTGTTGTCTTGTTTATTTGTTTGCTTGTAGTCATTGCAGTTCTTTTTCCGCGGTTAGCTAGTGGCTGCAATAACCTATTTTTAAAACTAGGCCACAATAACCATGGGCTAATATTTCTTGTAGTGACCTTTGGGCCTCCCTCTTGGCCGTGAAAGCGATGGGCCTTCTACGGGCCGTAGAAACAATGGGCCTTCTACAGGCCGTAGAAACAATGGGCCTTCTGTGGGCCGTATTATCAATGGGCCTTATACGGTCCGTATAATCGATTGGCCAAACATGGGCCAAACAGACCGCATTATGGCCGTAAACGGGCTAGAGTTGGAATCGTCCGTTCATAGGCCGACCATAACGAGCCATCGTTAATAGGCCGTATTTGATGACGCTATGAAATCATTAGCGTATTAACGGACCACAAGCGGGCGGCTGTAACCACGGGCTAAATTTGGTCCACAAGCGGTAAAATGACAATGAACGGGCCGTAAGTAAGCGAATCGGAAATGAGCCCAAGAATAAATGGGCTCACGAGAAGGCGAAAGATAACATGGGCTGGAAAGCATTAGCGGAATAACGGGCCGTTAATGGGTATAAAGTGATACCTTTGTTCATTACGGGCGATTTCACCACGGGCCTTTAATGGGTGTAAAGTGATACCTTTGTTCATTACGGGCCAGTTTCACCACAGCCGTTAGTAGGCCAAGAGTTACAAAAGGGCCTCATATGGGCGAAAGGCGTCATGGGCCATACATGGGCGGTAAGTGGCAACGGGTGGAATCATATTGGATGGCCCGGAAGACGCTCTTGGGCCTAATTCGGATAGGGCGTATGGGTCTTGGATTAGCGGGCTGTAAATGGGCTATATTCAAAGCAATTCGTTAACGGGCTTTCCATGGGCGGCCCTTGACTTTGACCAAGTCAAACAATTCGGCCTTTTCACGAGAATGGGCCTCTGTTGGGCCGTGCCACGCATGTCGACGTATCATAGGCGCCTATCTCGACCCATCGATTTAGCCGACATTGTTTCGTCCGGCCAATAAGAATTTTACACGTGGAAATTTCCCATTGGTCGGGCCATTAACGGGTTATCGGATCCAAAACCCGACCCGATAGCTTAACGGTGTTCCGTTCACGGTGGATGCCACGTGTCGGTCACCCTTGACGAAAGCACTTACGGATGCGCGATTTATCGTCATGGAAGTGGACACTTCGTGATGATAATTTTGGTAATGTCATGGAACACTTCTCTGACGGCCTGTGTATGACTATCTTGATTCTGTCATAAATTTTTCATGGATGTACATGCATGACAAAAAAGCGACATACTGTGACAAACACGTATCATCACGGAAGTGTATTTTTTTGTAGTGGAGATAGAAAAGCGAGGTGAGGAGATACACGAAGATAGCTAGTGCGTGATTGTTTGCAACGGAGAGAGACACCACTATAGCACATGTCCAGTAGAGGTCTGGCAACAAGGGACAAAGGTCGAGAGGGACGCATGGAGAAGATGAACGCATGGGGAGGGAGAGAGGGTGTGTTTGTGATAGAGAGATCCCCTCGAGGTCGTGAGGGGACTATATGGGTGGGAGATCGAGGGACGAGGTGCGATAGAAAGATGCCCCGAGAGAAATTGAGATAGACCATGCACATGTTTGTGATGGATACTAAGAATTAGCTACTCATATACATATAGGGGGACTGCGTGTGCCTACAATTGAGTGAAAGACCATCATACTTGGCTAGGCGTGAGATTGTGTGTGTGTGTGCGTGCATGTGAGATGGAGAGAGAGCGAGGGAGAGAGAGAGAGAGTTTTAGATGGGTCTATCGAGTGCGAGTGAGATATGCATGTGTATGTGTGACCCAAGGAGATGGAGAGTTTGAGAGAGAGAGAGAGAGGGAGGGAAGAGCTCCAAGACAGCAGAGTGGTGCATGAGAGAGTTACGGGTAACAAGCCAGGGAATTTGTATGCGTATGATGAGTGCACCCAAGATATGTAGCTTGGACTAGAGAATCATACATACTGTGCGAGAGAGACCTATACATGGAGTGTGCATGTGAACTAGAAAGACCACCCACACACACACACACACAGGGAGAGGGACCAACAAGGTTTGTGTTTGGATGCGTGCGATAGAATTGAAGATTGTCGGCGAGAGAGAGAGAGAGAGAGAGAGCAGGAGTCCAAGAGAGGGGGAGGTCACGTTTTATGCATCAAAGACTGATATAAACCATGTTTCGATACAAACTTGCATTCAAATATTTGAATTGGAGAACATGTTGTCAGCAATCCACACATGAACGGAGATATGCGTATCAAACAAGTTCATTAATTTGACTTTCAACATGTTCATGGAGTACTATAATATTGTACAACATGCTACTCGATTGAGGTGTTCAATTTTGGATTTAGTTCACTATTTTGACCTGGTGAACGAGCTATTTCATTGAATTGAGATATTTCATTTTGGGTTTGATTCCCGTTTTTTGAGTGGATCAACTATTTGTCATATAGTAAATCGTTAGCAACGAGCATGTAAAAGCACATTAGTCTCGAGCATCATCTCTCCATCTAAAAAATAAGTGGCAAGCTAATATTTCAAAATTTGATTCGAATCGACTTGGTAAGGTAGACGTGGATGCTCCTTCTCCCAAAATTTGAACAAACCGCTAAACACCCTCTGCTCAATGGAATTTGCCTGAGCAAATAAATGGGAGACGCGAAATTACCGGCCTATGTGGGAAATGCATCAGTTGGCCCATTGTACATCGAGGGTAGATTCGTAACTTCATCCAAGCGCGCCTTCTCCTCGGTCGAAATGACATGTGCCGAATAATTCATAAACCATGGGCGGCAAAACACCCTCTCCTCGCCTGAAATCGCTCGTGCCGACTATTTCAAAACATGCCCTCCTCGCCCGAAATCGCTCGCGCCCACTATTTCAAAACACGCCCTCCTCGCCCGAAATCGCTCGTGCCCACTATTTGGGAGAAGCAAAGTTAATCTACTATCCCCGACCCTCAAGACACAGACCCAAGCCCGAAGCCTAAAAGGCGGGGTAGAACTGTAAGTCCCCCCACACACACACACACATTTCAGACAAATGCGTCCGTAAGACATGGTTCCCCCTCCCAATTCCCCATTCATACCTCGTGGGTGCCACATCACCTTCTTCCCGGAAGCTCCCTTTTCCCCAGCCTCGAAACCTCAGCCCCTCCTCCATGGCGCCCCCACCGCACTAAATTCACCGCTGCCCTCCTCCCCAATGCCGGAGACGCTGTCCGTTTGTCGTCGTGCACTCGGTCGTGTGCCTCTTACTCCGTGCTGCCGGAGCTGCCTTGACATCGGCCGCGTGAACCATACCGGAGCCGATTCACCCATGCCGTTGTGCATGGCGCTGGAGAAGCTCCAACTTTGGATGCGTCCAGGGCCCCGGTGCTGCTTCCCCGTAGTCGTCGACCGTCGCGACATCTCTGCTTTCCTGCCACCAGTAGCCACCGCAACCGCGTCGGCCTCACCGACTCAGCAATTGGAGCTGCCTACTTCACTGGGCCGCAAGATAGGTCGTACACTCATCTCAAATCACTTTATTTAGGCGCCTGTTTTCTGAATTTTTATTCTGGGCCAATCGATTCCCAATGGGAAACAGCACCCCTCGAGGCGGCGGAGCTCCCAGGCTGCCAGTTGGCTGGTGTCTAACATAAGGGTCTTGAGGCGCCCGGTTCGCCATGAGCGGCTTAGATGGCTATCTTAGAGTTGCATGGGTTGAAGGTACTGCCGCCGCCGGATCTGGATGACGACGAGTCTTTGTGGATTGGCCGGGGGTAGCACAACCACGGCAATGCGGTGGGGCGGGGAGTGGGGTTTTGGTCGGAGCTCTCGCGACCACGGATGGTGGAGGCAGGCTGCTCTGCCGGTGGTTGCTGACTCTTCGGGGAAGATTCTGAAACAGCCGGGAGGCACAAGACGGCCATCAAGCCATCTGGCGTAGATTGGACAGTACCAAAATAAAATAAAATCGTGTGAACCCAATTTAATCTTCAGTCAACAGACATGTGACCACTCTCGTACCTTACTATTGATCTCTTAGGGTATTTCTTCAGATCAGAGATATGTGCCGTTCTTAAAAATATGCATTTTCTGCATCTTCAGCCACACCATCTTCCTTCTCACTGCAGTTGCTCCAACAAGGGAGGCATACACGAGAAGGGAGCTATAGTCCCCACTCAACAGTTCCCTGCATCGAATGCACGTGCCCGACATGGACAACCACAACTACTACAGGGCCATCGACAAGTCAGCACATGATGCTCACTCCTATGGATGGCGACCAGATAGGTTGTACCCTCATCTTACTTGTGTGCAACATTTATGGCTTTGTTATTCATCTAAGCATGGAAAATATATTATCACATTTCATTGTATATTCATGCTAATCTCTTACGGGTCTTGTTCATGAGTTAACGTTGTTACATAGTTCAGCTAAGAGACTTGTTCTTTAGGTAATGTTGTTCCATAGTTATCATCCATCAGCCAAGGCTATCCCACAGGCTGGTGATTATAGTATTATACCACTTCTAGTATTACCTATGTTGTTCTTTAATACTTTTGTGTGCCATCTAGTTAATCTCGAGTAAAAACGATACATATTCTGTAGCTTTCATCTATGTTCTCCCTTTAGTTTTTGAGACCTGTTGCAGCTAGTTAACCCCAGTCCTACTATTTATGTCGTCTCCTATAGGCACTCATTGCACAAATCTAACTACTAGTTGTCTTCCATGCATGTCAGATATAATTGCACACACTGATATATCCACAAGAACCTCACGGAGCAATGTAACGGCCAACAAACTTGACGTCAATGATACCCAATATGATGGAACATGTAAAGGCAGTTCTTTGATACGTCTCCGTCGTATCTACTTCTCCAAACACTTTTGCCCTTGTTTTGGACTCTAACTTGCATGATTTGAATGGAACTAACCCGGTGATCTTTGTTTTCAGCAGACTTTCCATGGTGTTATTTATGTGCGAGAAACAAAAGTTCTCGGAATGACACGAAACACCACGGAACATCTTTTGGAAAATATTAAAAATACTTGAAGAAAAATCCATGTCGAGGCCCACACCACATCCCACGAGGGTGAAGCGCTGCTCCCCCTGGCGCGCCCCATGCCTCGTGGGCTCCCTGACGCTCCACCGACCTCAACTCCAACTCCATATATTCACTTAGGGAGAAAAAAATCAGAGAAGGATTCATCGCGTTTTACGATCACGGAGCCGCCAAGCCCTAAAACCTCTCGGGAGGGCTGATTTGGAGTCCGTTCGGGCTCCGGAGAGGGGATTCGTCGTCGTCGTCATCATCAACCATCCTCCTCACCAATTTCATGATGCTCACCGCCGTGCGTGAGTAATTCCATCATAGGCTTGCTGGACGGTGATGGGTTGGATGAGATCTATCATGTAATCGAGTTATTTTTGTTAGGGTTTGATCCCTAGTATCCACTATGTCTGAGATTGATGTTGCTAGGACTTTGCTATGCTTAATGCTTGTCACTAGGGCCCGAGTGCCATGATTTCAGATCTGAACCTATTATGTTTCCATGAATATATGTGAGTTATTGATCCTATCTTGCAAGTCTATAATCACCTACTATGTGTTATGATCCGACAACCCCGAAGTGACAATAATCGGGACCACTCCCAGTGATGACCATAGTTTGAGGAGTTCATGTATTCACTATGTGTTAATGCTTTGGTCCGGTACTCTATTAAAAGGAGGCCTTAATATCCCTTAGTTTCCATTAGGACCCGCTGCCACGGAGGGTAGGACAAAAGATGTCATGCAAGTTCTTTTTCATAAGCACGTATGACTATATTCAGAATACATGCCTACATTACATTGATGAATTGGAGCTAGTTCTGTGTCACCCTATGTTATGATTGTTACATGATGAACCCCATCCGGCATAATTTTCCATCATCGATCCAATGCCTACGAGCTTTTCATATACTGTTCTTTGCTTCTTTACTTTCCCGTTGCTATTGTTACAATTACTACAAAACCCAAAAATATTACTTTTGCTACTGTTACCGTTACTTCCATATTACTTTGCTACTAAATACTTTGCTGCAGATACTAAGTTATCCAGGTGTGGTTGAATTGACAACTCAACTTCTAATACTTGTGAATACTCTTTAGCTCCCCTTGTGTCTAATCAATAAATTTGGGTTGAATACTCTACCCTCGAAAACTGTTGTGATCCCCTATACTTGTGGGTTATCATTCTTCAGAAGACTTGCAGAAAGATGATGAATCTTATTCACCCCACAAGGTCCTTGCTCTAACTTGGCCCGTGATATGGGTACAACATGCATATAATGCCCTCGAGTGCATCTACTTTGTTGCAATGCCATGTGCTTATCCTGCTGATCATGCATGTAAATATGTCATGCCTTCCTGTTTTTCAGTACCTATTCCATTCATATAACATGTTTTCAAATTCAAGTACTATCATTCTACTCTATCGCAATGCCATCTGCTTCTGAATATCTTATGCATTGTTATTCATCAATATATACTTCCAGGGCCGGCCCTGAGGGGGGCAAAGGGGCGGCCGCCCTGGGCCACCAAAATCGAGGGGCCCCGCCCCAGTATGCATGTAGGCTTTGGCCCAAATTTTTCTAACGGATGGACGGATGGGCCTCATGCAGCACGCTGGAACATACGCATGCAGCGAGGCAAGAGGCAGCAATCAATTTCATTCCTAAGTTGAGTAGGTGCACGTGAAAATAGAGGAACTGATTAATCTCCCTTGATTCCCTTCATATTCCATCACACACGCATTCAAGCAGTAGTTCCCAATTTCCCATATGTGGCCGCCGAGGATTCATCACTTCGCTCGGCGCTCCTTTAATCTTTTCTCTGAATCGAATATACCTCCCTTATTCAGACCGTTAACTGATTTCAATTCTCCGGCGCCATCGCAACACCGCTTTGCTCTCCATCCATAAATGAATCAACCATCCGAGGTATATCTTATATTATTGTTGGGGTTCCTAGTATTCTATAGATGAATAGCCAGCACAGAGGCATTGTTCAACAATTGTCAATTCATGCAAATTTTTATTTATTTTCAGTGTTGTCAATCACAACGCGGAAATATTCATAATTTTTTGAAGATAAATAATGGTGCTTCAACTACTTCATCATTGGACCTAAGGATAAAAGTGGTGCAAAAACATTTTTGATGCACTTGGTCGCTTTGAGTTCTTAGTTGGTATGATTATTTGGCATGGTATTGTATTTGCTGTAAATAAAGTGAGCATTCTGTTACAATCGTCAGCCATGTGCTTTGACTCTGCTTTGAATCAAATACAAGGTTTTCTTCTAGTTTAATCATTGCTAAAGGTATTGCAACTGAAATGGGTGTAGAGCCATTGTTTCGAGTAACACATCGTGCTGCGTGGAAAAACAGTTTAATGAAAGTGATTATCAAGGAAAAATTCTAGAAACTGAAAATACTTTCCAAGTTATTTTTTTTTTTTTTGGTTGATATAGCAATCACTTCTTTGAAAGATAGATTTAATGAACACATAATATTTAAAGATATATTTATTTTTTTATTGATCTCGGGCACCCAGAAGTCACTGAATCATACAAGGAGCGGAGACAAGACCACCGAGCCTCTTGCCGAACTCCCATGGTGCATGTGCATGGAGCTCTAGTAGTAAACAAATGGTTTACTTACAGTTTTTTTGGGCAAAATATAATTAACTTGGCATCACGTATATCTTGCCCAGGCTCTAAGTTTGAGCTGGCTCCGCCACTGGAATCATACTGAACCTGAGAAATCGAAGATCATGAGATTCACTTTGCCGAATGGTGTAATGTCATATGGATATTTTCGAGCATGTCAGAGAAGTTGGTGGTCACCCTAATATCTCAACTGTTTATCGCACCTTATTTATTTTGCCTGTGACGGCTAACATAAGCTTTTCAAAGACGAAATTACCGAAGAGCTATCTGAGGTCAACAATGACTCAAGTGAAGGTTAAATTGTTTAGCAACATTATGCATCGAGAAGAAATTATTGGATTATATTGACGTCGACCTCAGTGACTTTGCATCGAGGAATGTTAGAAGAAATTTTTAAGGTAATATGTACAAATTATTTGGTATACATACTAATTTTGAATGCATTTAATGAAGTGTATTTGATAATATTTCAAAAACATATGTATATTCATTTTCATTGTTATGATGTCTATATTAAAGGCCCCAAGTATAAGTCTCGCCCCGAGAGCCCAAAATGTCAGGACCGACCCTATGTACTTCATCTGTCTACCATACCATGTTTTTTTACATTGAAGTGTTGTTCTAGTGGTCTGTTGCAATACCATCTTAGTTTCCTAATCATACATGCATTTGTTGCCTTAGTGTTTTTCTGTATGTATTCCACTAGCATACAGTTTTACATTCAACTAGTGTTTTTTTGCTCTGTTGTCCTATCGTATCCCTAGCTCTTACATCATACTCCCTCCATCCGGATTACATGTCGCAGAAATGGATAAAAATGGATGTATCTAGAACTAAAATACGCCTAGACCCATCCATTTATTACCGTATGGAGGGAATACATGTCAATATGCCATGCCTTTCTATTCTTCAGTACCTATTCTATCTCTCTATTGTAGCATGTTTTATAATTGAAGCACCTTTCTTCTATATAAGGCATGCAAGGGGAAGACGGCTATGTTAGAATCTGAAAGGTTACAAACAAGGTCTTTGCAAAAGATCCAAACGTCAGGAGATAGTAAACCAACTACAGTGTTCATAGATACTCCTCTAGCACAGAGAAACCAAACTCCTACTAATAATAAGCAGATTCCGGTGGCCAAAGAATTAGTCTGCTCCAGTCCAGCAAAAATATGTCAACTCCATTCTAAGAAGCATGTGCGTATCCTCGCATCATGAATAGCATTCTGATTATATTTTCTACATGTTTCTTACCCATCTCTCTTTTAGAAAATAAACTTAAAGGATAGAAGACTTTCTACACTGGGATCGTATTCGAGGAAAGTATCTTGCGGGAATTCTCTGTGCTCCAATGCTGATGTAAGTACCTGTTGTATATCACTATATTTTTATATCAGCATGTATTTTGTTAATCGGCGTGAATCCAACCTTTATCTGATCTAAATTTAGTTGTAGCAAAATGTATAATTAAAGGCAACAACGCTGATTTTTGTAAGGAAAACTGCCTGGTAGTTTTGCATACTGAGCTGCATGCGTATACTATCTCATATCATGCACATTACTGAATTGTAGTGCTGTTCTGGTTGCCCATTCATTCATTGTGTCAATGTTGCTTTCGTATTACCTTACCTGGCTGATGATAGCTGTGCCATATTGTGTTAATTTGGTGTAGGCTAGTGTGGTCTGGTTGCCCAAACGTTCGTTGTGTCAGTGTTGCTTTCCTATTATCTGACCTGGCCAATGATAGAAATGCTAGCGTGTTAATTTGGTGCAGGCTGCTGAAGATAAGAAGGCAAACTCTGAAAACAGCAAGGCAACCCCATTGTTTCTTTCCAATAAATCTAGGCCAGGGAATATGGCAATAACTCTTGATTAATCTGTTCGGTTCCCCTCCTAATTTATATTATGATGCAGTGGTCGAGACACTCTCCACTATCAGTAACACAAGCCTGCCAAAATCGCCATCTGAATTTGTTCAATTTCCTCTGTCTCGAATGCAATGGAAAAAATGTATGTTTGTGAACCAATTACTAGCTGAAGCAATGATGGAAATCATGGAGGAATCAGAGGTGCACATTCTTGCGCAACAACAACTAATCAATGTTTTCAAAGACAATGTAGCAAAGAAGGAAGAACTTGCTCACATGCTTATGGGCGTCATCCGCACTGAGGTTGCAGATTGTGACGTTGTAGATCGTTAGATTTTGTTCATTTATTTGCACTGGCATCAATCTTTGATTTCCCAGTGGATGTAATTTCCTGTAATATATGTTGGATGTGCAACATTTTTCCTTGTATGCCATACCTTTGCTTAGCGCGCCTTGCATCCAGCTAACTGGTCGCTAGGAAGCTAAAAAAGCAGTGAAATAATTAGTTACCATGAACAGTCATGGGCCCTATATGAAGGAAGCAGCCCACGCCCTTAATGGGCTCGCAGGGGCCAAAATTCTCATAGGCCTTTGATTAATCGGTTTTGGTCCTATGCATAATTGCTCGTCGTAATGGGCTCAAATTACCTAATTGGGCCTATAGACATGTTCGAACTTTAGTGGGCCCATTAAGTTAATGGGCCGTAACCAGGCCAAAAGCTCTATTGGGTCGCTATAATTGAAACGAGCTGACAGTTAATGCTCGGCCCTGTTACCTCCCGGGTCGTTAATAGGCCGACATCGAAGTGGGCAACAGGTGGGCCCATTTGATTTCACGGGTCATTAACAGGCCGATACTAAGGTCGGGCTACATATGGCCTAACTATACTGTGGGTCTTTAGCAGGCCGAAAGAGATAGAAGGCTCGTACTGGACCATGAAGAGCATGGGCCGCTAAGAGGCCGAAAGTCAGGTCGTACTGTATACGGACCAACTGTGTGGTGGGACTTTAGCAGGCCGAAAGAGAAACTGGGCTGGTATTGGACCATGAAGAGCATGGGTGGTTAAAAGGCCAAAACTCAGGTCCAATTACAAATGGCCCAACTCATTTATGGGCCATTAACAAGTTGAAAGACACACCGGGCCGGAAATTGGCCCAACACTTAAATGGGTCGCTAAAAGGCCGAAAGACGTACATCCTGAAAATTGGCCCATCCCTTGAATGGGCTGTTAACACGCCGAAACCGCATCGGGCCGATATTGAGCCCAAATATATAGCAGGCTGTTAACGGGTCATTGACGGGCCAAATTAGCACATCTCGTATAGGCCGTGGGCTTAAATGGACCTAACACAAGTAGGCCTTATATGGGCTGGCCTGCTAACTATTACTGGGCTGGCCTTTTTCACCGGAATGGGCCACTGTTGGGCCTTGCCATGTGCCGACAGATCATAGGTGCCTCCCGTACTATGAGTGGATGACATCTGTCCTAACGCTGAGCCGACACGTGGATCCTCCGGCGAATGAGGATTTTACACGTGGAAAATCCCCATTGGTCGGGGCTGTTAACGGGTTATCGGATCCAAATCGGAACCCGGTAGCTTAACGGCGACCCGTGACGGTGGATGCCACATGTCGGTTACCCTTGACGAAAGCACTTCTATGATGCGCCATTTATTGCCATGGAAGTGGACACTTCCGTGATGATAATTTTGGTATTGTCATCGAACACTTTTACGATAGCACAGGTATGACTATCTTGATTCTGTCATAAAATCGTCATGGATGTACATGCATGACAGAAAACGTGACCCACTGTGACAAACACGTATCATCACAGAAGTGTATTTTTTTGTAGTGAAATCCCAATCTGGATCCATGCCAACTCAACAGACGCCTTCAGAGATACCTGTAGAGCATCTTTATGATCACCCAGTTACGTTGTGACGTTTGATAACACACAAGGTATTCCTCTGGTATCCGGGAGTTGCATGATCTCATGGTCGAAGGAATATGTATTCACATTAAGAAAGCAGTAGCAATAAACTGAACGATCATATGCTATGCTAACGGATGGGTCTTGTCCATCACATAATTCTCCTAATGATGTGATCCCATTATCAAGTGACAACACATGTCTATGGTTATGAAACCTTAACCATCTTTTGATCATCGAGCTAGTCTAGTAAAGGCTCACTAGGGACACATTATTTTTTTATGTATCCACACATTTATTTAAGTTTCTGATCAATACAATTCTAGCATGAATAATAAACCTTTACCATGATTAATGAAATATAATAATAACCACTTTATTATTGCCTCTAGGGCATATTTCCAACAGCCTCCCACTTGCACTAGAGTCAGTAATATAGTTCACATCGCCATATGATTAACACCCAAATGAGTTCTTAGGTGTGATCATATTTTTCTTGTGATAGAGATTTACTCAACTGGTCTGCAATATTCAGATATGTGCGTACTTTGCAAAATTCTATATCTACAAGACTCTGCATGGAGCTACTCTAGCTAATTGATCCCACGTTCAATATGTATCAAGATTGAGACTAAGAGTCATCTGGATCGGTGTCAAATCTTGCATCGACGTAACCCTTTACGGCGAACTCTTTAGCACCTCCATAACCGAGAAACATTTCCTTAGTCCTCTTTAGGTACCTAAGGATAATTTCGACCGCTGTCCAGTGATCCACTCCTGGATCACTATTGTACCCGGCCCCTTGCCAGACTCATGACAAGGCACATAACAGGTCTAGTACACAGCATGGCATACTTTATAGAACCTATGGCCGAGGCATAGGGAATTACTTTCATTCTCTCTCTCTATCTTCTATCGTGGTCGGGCTTTGAGTCTTACTCAACTTTATACCTTGCAACATAGGAAAGAACTCTTTCTTTGACTCGTCCATTTTGAACTTTTTCAGAACTTTGTCAAGGCATGTGCCTTGTGAAAGTCCTATTAAGCTTCTTGATCTATCCCTATAGATCTTGATGCCCAATATATAAGCAGGTTCACCGAGGCCTTTCATTAAAAAAATTCTTATTCAAGTATCCTTTTATGTTATCCAGAAATTCTATATCATTTCCAATCAGCAATATTTCATCTACATATAATATCATAAATGCTACAGAGCTCCCACTCACTTTCTTGTAAATACAGGCTTCTTCGTAAGTCTGTATAAAACCATATGCTTTGATCACATCATCAAAGCGTATATTCCAACTCCGAGATGCTTGCACCAGTCCCTGAATGGATCGCTGGAGCTTGCACACTTTGTTAGCACCTTGATCGACAAAAACTTCTGGTTGCATCATATACAACTCTTCTTTAAGAAACACGTTAAGGAATGCAGTTTTGACGTCCATTTGCCAGATTTCATAATCATAAAATGCGGCAATTGCTAACATAATTTGGACAGACTTAAGCATCACTACGGGTGAGAAAGTCACATTGTAGTCAACCCCTTGAACTTTTCGATAACCTTTTGCGACAAGTCGAGCTTCGTAGACACTAATATTACCATCAGCGTCCGTCTTCTGAAGATCCATTTATTCTCTATGGCTTGCCGATCATCGGGCAAGTCAACCAAAGTCCATACTTTGTTCTCATACATGGATCCCATCTCAGATTTCATGGCCTCAAGCCATTTCGCGAATCTGGGCTCATCATCGCTTCCTCATAGTTCGTGGGTTCGTCATGGTCTAGTAACATGACTTCCGAACATGATTACCGCGTACCACCTTTGGGCGGGCATTATTCTGGTTGACCTATGAGGTTCGGTAGTAACTTGATCTGAAGTTTTATGATCATCATCATTAGCTTCCTCACTAATTGGTGTAGGCATCACTGGAACTGATTTCTGTGATGAACTACTTTCCAATTCAAGAGAAGGTACAATTACCTCATCAAGTTCTACTTTCCTCCCACTCACTTCTTTCGAGAGAAACTCCTTCCCTAGAAAGGATCCATTTTTAGCAACAAATATCTTGCCTTCGGATCTGTGATAGAAGGTGTACCCAGCAGTTTCTTTTGGGTATCCTATGAAGACGCATTCTCCGATTTGGGTTTGAGCTTATCAGGCTGACGCTTTTTCACATAAGCATCGCAACCCCAAACTTTAAGAAACGACGGCTTAGGTTTCTTGCCAAACCATAGTTCATACGGTGTCGTCTCAACGGATTTAGACGGTGCCTATTTAACGTGAATGCGACTGTCTCTAATGCATAACCCCAAAATGATAAAGGAAAATCGGTAAGAGACATCATAGAAAGCACCATATCTAATAAAGTACGGTTACGACGTTCAGACGCACCATTATGATGTGGTGTTCCAGGTGGCGTGAGTTGTGAAACAATTCCACATATTTTTAAATGAAGGTCAAATTCGTAACTCAAATATTTGCCTCCGCGATCAGATCGTAGAAACTTTATTTTCTTGTTACGATGGTTCTCCACTTCACTCTGAAATTCATTGAACTTTTCAAATGTTTCAGATTTGTGTTTCATCAAGTAGATATACCCATACATGCTCAAATCATCTGTGAAGGTCAGAAAATAATGATACCCGCCGCGTTCCTCAACACTCATCGGACCACATACATCGGTATGTATTATTTCCAATAAGTCATTAGCTCCCTCCATTGTTCCGGAGAACGGAGTTTAGTCATCTTAAGCATGAGGCATGGTTTGCAAGTATCAAATGATTCATAATCAAGTGATTCCGAAAGTCCATCTGGATGGATTTTCTTCATGCGCTTTACACCAATATGACCTATACAGCAGTACCACAAGTATGTTGCACTAGCATAATCAAATTTGCATCTTTTGGCATCAATATTATGAATATGTGTATCACTACGATCGAGATTCAACAAGAATAGACCATTCATCAAAGGTGCATGACCATAGAAGATATTACTCATATATATAGAACAATTGTTAATCTCTGACTTAAATGAATAAGTGTCTCGCATTAAACAAGATCTAGATATAATGTTCATGCTCAATGCTGGCACCAAATAACAATTATTGAGGTCTAAAACAAATCCCGAAGGTAGATGTAGAGGTAGCGTGCCGATGGCGATCACATCAACCTTGGAACCATTCCCGACGTGCATCGGCACCTCGTCCTTAGCCAATCTTCGTTTATTCCACAGCTCCCATTTCGAGTTACAAATATGAGAAACCGAACCGGTATCAAATACCCATGTGCTACTACGATTATTAGTAAGGTACACATCAATAATATGTATATCAAATATGCCTTTGTTCACTTTGCCATCCTTCTTATCTGCCAAGTATTTGGGGCGGTTCCGCTTCCACTGACCATTTTCTTTGCAGTAGAAGCACTCAGTTTCAGGCTTGGGTATAGCTTTGGGATTCTTTATGGGAGCGGCAACTTGCTTGCCATTCTTCTTGAAGTTCCCTTTCTTTTCCTTGCCCTTTTTCTTGAAACTAGTGGTCTTGTTAACCATCAACACTTGATGCTCCTTCTTGATTTGTACCTCCGCCGATTTCAGCATTGCAAAGAGCTCGGGAATCGTTTTCGTCCTCCCTTGCATATTATAGTTCATCACGACGCCTTTGTAGCTTGGTGGCAGTGACTGAAGAACTCTGTCAATAACACTCTCAACTGGAAGATAAATTCCCAGCTGAGTTAAGTGGTTATGGTACCCAGACATTTTGGGTATACATTCAGTAACATAACCGTTCTCCTCCATCTTACAGCTATAGAACTTGTTGGAGACTTTATATCTCTCAACCCAAGCATTTTCTTGAAATATTAACTTCAGTTCTCGGAACATCTCATATGCTCCGTGGCGTTCAAAACCTCTTTGAAGTCCTGGTTCTAAGACGTAAAGCATGGCACACTGAACTATCGAGTAGTCATCAGATTGAGCTTGCGAGATGTTCATAACATCTGGTTCAGCTCCTTGATGCGGCTTGAAGCTACGTCGGCATTTCCCCAAAGAGGAAGGGATGATGCAGCACAGCAGCGGTAGGTATTTCCCTCAGTGATGAAACCAAGGTTATCGAACCAGTAGGAGAACCAAGCAACACAACCTAAACAACACCTGCACACAAATAACAAATACTCGCAACCCGACGTGTAAAAGGGGTTGTCAATCCCTTTCGGGTAGCGGCACCCAAGATAGGCAAACGGATGTGAGAGAGTTGTAAATATTGATAGATCAAACGCCAAACAAAATAAATTGTAGCAAGGTATTTTTGTATTTTTGGTTTAATAGATCTGAAAATAAAAGGCAAATAAAATAGATCGCAAAGGCAAATAATATGAGAAAGAGACCCGGGGGCCGTAGGTTTCACCAGTGGCTTCTCTCGAGAAGAATAGCAAACGGTGGGTAAAAAAATATTGTTGGGCAATTGATAGAACTTCAAATAATCATGAGGGTATCCAGGCAATGATCATTATATAGGCATCACGTCCAAGATTAGTAGACCGACTCCTGCCTGCATCTACTACTATTACTCCGCACATCGACTGCTATCAAGCATGCATGTAGTGTATTAAGTTCATGGAGAAACGGAGCAATGCAATAAGAACGATGACATGATGTAGACAAGATCTATTTATGTAGAAATAGATCCCATCGTTTTAACCTTAGTAGCAATGATACATATGTGTCGGTTCCCCTTCTGTCATTGGGATCAAGCACCGTAAGATCGAACCCACTACAAAGCACCTCCCATTGAAAGATAAATAGATCAAGTTGGCCAAACAAAACCCAAATATCGGAGAAGAAATATGAGGCTATAAGAAATCATGCATATAAGAGATCAAACAAAACTCAAATAACTTTCAGGATAAAAAGATAGATCTGATCATAAACTCAAAGTTCATCTGACCCCAACAAACACATCGCAAAAAGAGTTACATCATATGGATCTCCAAGAGACCATTGTATTGATAATCAAAAGAGAGAGAGGAAGCCATCTAGATACTAACTACGGATCCGAAGGTCTACAAAGAACTACTCACGCATCATCGGAGAGGCACCAATGGAAGTGGTGAACCCCTCCATGATGGTGTCTAGATTGGATCTGGTGGTTCTGGACTCTGCGACGGCTGGAATTGTTTTTCGTCGACTCCCCTAGTGTTTCTGGAATATTGGGGAATTTATAGAGCAAAGAGTAGGTTCAGGGGGCACCCGAGGTGGGCACAACCCACCGAGGCGCACAGGCCTCTGGCCTTGCTCTGGTGGGTTGTGCTCCCCTCGGAGCACCCCCCCCTCCCCCTAGGCGCTTCTTCGGCCCACTGGATATCTTTTGGTCCAAAAAAATCTCCAAAAAGTTTTGCTGCTTTTGGACTCCGTTTGGTATGGATTTCCTGCGATGTAAAAAACATACGGAAAACAGCAACTTGCACTTGGCACTATGTCAATATGTTAGTACCAAAAAATGATATAAAATGACTATAAAATGATTATAAAACATCCAAGAATGATAATATAACAGGATGGAACAATCAAAAATTATAGATATGTTGGAGACGTATCAGCATCCCCAAGCTTAACTCCTGCTCGTCCTCGAGTAGGTAAGTGATAATAACAAGAAATTTGATGTGGAATGCTGCCTAAGATGTCATCTCATATTCTTTTGTTTAGAGCATGGACATTTGGACTTTTATATGATTCAAAGCAATAGTCTAGTTTTGACATCATAACTTAAATAATCAAGCATATCAACAAGCAACCATGTCTTTCAAAATATCAACACTAAAATAAGTTATCCCTAGCCCATCATGCTCATACATTGATCCATTCATGAAACACACTCGCATATTAACTACACCCAATGCTCAAGTACGATCATAGTGCCTCCTAGTTGGTGCTTTTATAAGAGAAGATGGAGACTCAAATTCAAAATAAAAATTGCATGAAGTAAAAGAAAGGCCCTTAGAAGAGGGAAGTAGGGATTTGTAGAGGTGCCAGAGCTCAAAGAGAAAAACTTAGAGATAAAAACATTTTGGGAGGTCTGCCTTTCCCACCAATGAAAACGACTTAGAGTTCCCAACACTTCCATTCTAAATATATCATAGGCGGTTCCCAAACCAAAAATAAAGTTTATTCCTTTTCCACCATACTTTCACTTTCCATGGCTAGCCGAATCCACGGTTGCCTTCCATACCAACACTTTCCAAGGAATTTGTTATTCACAACATAAAGTAAATTCATTTTTCATTTTGGGACTGGGCATCCCTAATACCTTTGCCTTACTCACGTGCAATGACAAGTGAATAAACAATCATCGTGAGAATAACACATCTAGCATGGAAAATATTGGCCACCCCTCACCACCTCGCGAGCGGTACGAACACACAAAAGTGAAGTTTATTTTGAAAATTAGAGATGGCACATACAAATTTGCTTAGAACGGCAAAATAATACCGCATATAGGTACATATAGTGGACTCATGTGGCAAAACTGGTTTAAAGGGTTTTTGGATGGACAAGTAGTGATCATACTTAGTGCAAAATGAAGGCTAGCAAAAGATTGAGAAACGACCAACCAAGAAACGAATAATCTCATAACCGAGCATTAAGCATAATTAACACCGAATAATGCACCACAAGTAGGATGTAATTTCATTGCATGACTATTGACTTTCGTGCTTGCATAGGGAATCACAAACCTTAACACCAATATTCTTACTAAAGCATAATTACTCATCAGTGACTCACATATCACATCATAATATCTCAAAACTATTACAAGGAATCAAGTTTATTTTGTCCAATGATCTTCATGAAAGTTTATATTATATCCTTCTTGGATATCTATCACTTTGGGTTCATGTGTTGCTTTTGATAAGCTCAAATAAATATAAGTGAAGATCATGAGCATAATTTTTCTTTCTCTCAAATCAATTTAAGTGAAGCAAGAGAGAATTTCTTAAAAGAAATTACTAACTCTCAAATAAATCTAAGTGAAGCAAGAGAGCATTTCTTCAAAAATAACTAAGCACACCGTGCTCAAAAAGATATAAGTGAAGCACTAGAGCAAATCCATAGCTCATAAAATTTTTAGTGAAGCATAGAGAGCTATTCTAACAAGTCATGGCATAAATTTTGGCTCTCTCAAATAGGTGTGTCAGCAAGGATTCAAGACTTAAACAGCAAAACATAGCAAGAAAAGTCTCAAATCATACAAGACGCTCCAAGCAAAATTCATAGTATGTGACGAATAAAAATATAGCTTCGAGTAAAATATTGATGGTCGTTAGAAGAAAGAGGGGATGCCACTCGGGGTATCCCCAAGCTTAGCTGCTTGCTCATCTTTGTATAATAACTTGGGGTGCCATGGGCATCCCTAAGCTTAGTCTCTTCTTACTCCTTATTCCTTCATCCATCGTAAGATAACCCAAAACTTGAAAACTTCAATCACACAAAACTCAAACAAAACCTTTGTGAGATCCGTTAGTATAAGAAAGCAAATCACTACTATAAGTACTGTATCAAACCAATTCATATTTTATTGTTGCATTATATATACTGCATTCCAACTTTTCTATGGTAAAAACTCATCAAAGAAAACCATAGAATCATCAAAACAAGCACACAACGCAAAGAAAACAGAATCTATCAAAAACAGAACAGTCTGTAGCAATCTGGATATTTCGAATACTTCTGTAACTCCAAAAATTCTGAACAAATTAGGACCGCGTGAGAAATTTGTATATTAATCTTCTTCAAAAATAATGAGTATTTTACCACGCTCCTGTGATTTTTAGCAATTGTTTTTCTGAGCGTAAAAGTTTCTGTTTTTCAGCAAGATCAAACAACTATCACCCAAGAATATCCTAAAGGCTTTGCTTGGCACAAACACTAACTAAAACACAAAAAACACAATCATAAAAGTATCATAATTGTGCGAACACTCAAGGACAAAAAGAAAAAATTAAAAATAAATTTTATTCATTAGGTTGCCTCCCAACAAGCGATATCGTTTTACGCCCTTAGCTAGGCATAAAGCAAGGATCTAAGTTTTGTCATCCTTGTCCAACTCTTCAATCAAACACTTATAATTCTTCAAATATTTGGCATAAATATTTTCAATTACAATACTTCTAGGAACAGTTTTAAAGAATTCTTTTTTGCCAAAAGTATCTCTTATTACTTCAATAAAGTCCGGGTGAATAGTAATCATCTTAAGATCTTCTTTATTGCTATTACTAGAAGTTGCACCCTTGTTCTTGGTAACTTGAGTAACTTTGCCAATCTTTATAGGAGTTTTTTCAATAATTTTAGCGGAAGCAAAAGTCGTGCTTAGATTACTAAAGATTTATTCTAGTTTATCAATCCGAGACGGGCTTTCTTCTATTCTTTCATGGATTACGGTCCCCTTTTCTTTTAATAACTTAAAAACTTATCCTGCTTTTGACCCAATCTTGATGGAAAAATTATGCATCTTTTTATCCATATTTTCAATATGATCTTCGGTAAGCATTTTCTTTTCAATAGCATCTAACTTTCCATAACATGCTCAAGAGTCAAAGTTGTTTCATTAATCATAAGAGGTGGTGAGCCCACTAAATTTCACATAGCATTAAAAGCATCAAGAGAGGGACACATCAAGAAATTTCCATCGGTGATCATATCAAGGACGAATCTATACCAAGTGGTGATGCCCACATAAAAACAGCGAAGAAGAACAACGATAGATTGCTTATGGGTAGATCTATTATGAGCATTGCAAATTCTATACCAAGCATCTTTTAAATTTTCTCCTCCCCTTTGTTTAAAGTTGAGAACCTCGTTCTCGGGAGTGCAAGCAATAGAGGAAGAACTATCCATGGCAAACAAGATTGCACACAAAAATAGATCCGGCAAGAAAACGACGAACGAAAAAAGAGGGCGAATAAAACAGCAATTTTTTGTGAAGTTGGGGGAGAGGAAAACGAGAGGCAAATGGCAAATAATGTAAATTGCGAGGAGATGAGATTTGTGAATAGGAACCTGGTATATATTGAAGATCCTCCCCGGCAACGGCGCCAGAAATTCCTTTTTATGCGGCTTGAAGCTACGTCGGTATTTCCTCAAAGAGGAAGGGACGATGCAGCACAGCAGCGGTAGGTATTTCCCTAAAAAAACAATGACGAAACCAAGGTTATCGAACCAGTAGGAGAACCAAGCAACACAACGTAAATAACACCTGCACACAAATAACAAATACTCGCAACCCGACGTGTAAAAGGGGTTGTCAATCCCTTTCGGGCAGCGGCGCCCAAGATAGGCAAACAGACGTGAGAGATTTGTAAATATTGATAGATCGAACGCCAAATAAAATAAATTGTAGCAAGGTATTTTTGTATTTTAGGTTTAATAGATCTGGAAATAAAAGGCAAATAAAATAGACCGCAAAGGCAAATAAAATGAGAAAGAGACCCGGGGCCGTAGGTTTCACTAGTGGCTTCTCTCGAGAAAAATAGCAAATGGTGGGTAAACAAATTACTATTGGGCAATTGATAGAACTTCAAATAATCATGAGGATATCCAGGCAATGATCATTATATAGGCATCACGTCCAAGATTAGTAGACCGGCTCCTGCCTGCATCTACTACTATTACTCCACGCATCGACCGCTATCCAGCATGCATCTAGTGTATTAAGTTGATGGAGAAACGGAGTAATGCAATAAGAACGATGACATGACATAGACAAGATCTATTTATGTAGAAATAGACCCCATATTTTTATTCTTAGTAGCAACGATACATACGTGTCGGTTCCCCTTACATCCGGGATCAAGCATAGTAAGATCGAACCCACTGGAAAGCACCTCTTCCCATTGCAAGATAAATAGATCAAGTTGGCCAAACAAAACCCAAATACCGGAGAAGAAATGGGAGGCTATAAGCAATCATGCATATAAGAGACCAAAGAAGACTCAAATAAATTTCATCTGATCATAAACTCAAAGTTCATCCAATCCCAACAAACACAACGCAAAAAGAGTTACATCATATGGATCTCCAAGAGACCATTGTATTGATAATCAAAAGAGAGAGAGAGAGAGAGAGAGAGAGAGAGAGAGAGAGGAAGCCATCTAGCTACTAACTACAGACCCGAAGGTCTACAAAGAACTACTCACGCATCATCGGAGAGGCACCAATGGAAGTGGTGAACCCCTCCGTGATGGTGTCTAGATTGGATCTCGTGGTTCTGGACTCTGCGGCGGCTGGAATTGTTTTTTGTCGACTCCCCTAGGGTTTATGGAATATTGGGGTATTCATAGAGCAAAGAGTTGGTTCAGGGAGCACCCGAGGTGGGCACAACCCACCAGGGAGCGTCTGGGCCTCCTGGCGCGCCTTGGTGGGTTGTGCTCCCCTCGGAGCACCCCCAGGCGCTTCTTTGGCCCATTGGATGTATTTTGGTCCAAAGAAAATCTCCAAAAAAATTTAATGCATTTGGACTCCGTTTGGTATTTATTTCCCGCGATGTAAAAAAACATGCAGAAAACAACAACTGGCACTTGGCACTATGTCAATAGGTTAGTACCACAAAATGATTATAGAACATCCAAGAATGATAATATAATAGCATGGAACAATCAAAAAATTATAGATACGTTGCAGACGTATCACTCCTGCAGCAGGCCTGTCACCTAGCGGTGCATCAAGGACATAATTCTTCTGTGCAACAATGAGGATAATCCTCAAGTTAAGGACCCAGTCCGTGTAGTTGCTACCATCATCTTTCAACTGACCTTTCTCTAGGAACGCATTAAAATTCAAGGGAACGGTAGCACAGGCCATTGATCTACAACATATATATGCAAAAACTATTAAGACTAAGTTCATGATAAATTTTAGTTCAAATAATCAAATTACTAACGAACTCCCACTTAAATCAACATCCCTCAAGTTGTCTAAGTGATACATGATCGAAATCAACTAACCCATGTCCGATCATCACGTGAGATGGGGGAGTCTTCAATGCTGAACATCTCTATGTTGATCATATCTACTATATGACTCACGTTCGACCTTTCTGTCTCTAGTGTTCCGAGACCATGTCTGTACATGCTAGGCTCGTCAAGTTTAACGCAAGTATTCTGCATGTGCAAAACTGGCTTACACCCGTTGTATGTGAACGTAGAATCTATCACACCCGATCATCACGAGGTGCTTCAAAACAACACTTTGGCAACGGTGCATACTCGGGGAAAACACTTTTATCTTGAAATTAAGTGAAGGGATCATCTTATAATGCTACCGCCATTCTAAGCAAAATAAGATGCATCAAGGATAAACATCACATGCAATCAAAATATGTGACATGATATGGCCATCATCATCTTGCGCTTCTGATCTCCATCTCCAAAGCATTGGCATGATCTCCATCATCACCGGCACGACACCTTGATCTTCATCGTAGCGTCGAGGTCGTCTCGCCAACTATTGCTTCTACAACAATTGCTAACACATAGTGATAAAGTAAAGCAATTACATGGTGCTTAAATGATTGACACCCAAGTCATACAATAATTAAATACAACCCTAAGGCTCCTGCCGGTTGTCCTACTCATTGACATGCAAGTCGTGAACTTATTACAAAACATGATCATATCATACATCAACATATATCGCATCATATCCTGGCCATATCACAACACAAAATGCACTGCAAAAACAAGTTAGACGTTCTTTACTTTGTTGTTGCAAGTTTTACGTGGCTACTACGGGCAACTAGCAAGAACCGTTCTTACCTACGCAAAACCACAACAGTGATTATCAAGTTTGTTGTTTTAACCTTCTGCAAGGACCGGCTGTAGTCAAATTCGGTTCAACTAAAGTAGGAGAAACAGACACCCGCCAGCCACCTTTATGCAAAACAAGTTGCATGTCAGTCGGTGGAACCGGTCTCATGTGTGTGGACATGTAAGGTTGGTCCAGACCGCTTCATCCCACAATGCCACCGAATTAAAATGAGACATTGGTGGTAAGCAGTATGAACATCACCGCCCACAACTCCTTTGTGTTCTACTCGTGAAAATCATCTACTGTAGACCTGGCTCATGATGCCACTGTTGGGGAACGTTGCATGGAAAACAAAAAAAAATTCTATGCACACGCAAAACCTATCCATGGAGATGCATAGCTACGAGAGGGGGAGAGCATCTACATACCCATGTAGATCGCTAAGTGGAAGCGTTTATCAACACAGTTGATGTAGTCGTACACCTTCACGATCTGTCCCGATCAAGTACCGAACGTATGGCACCTCCGTGTTCGGCACACGTTCAGCTCGATGACGTCCTCTCCTTCTCGGTCCAGCAAGAGAGGCGAAGTAGTAGATGAGTTCCGGCAGCATGACGATGTGGTGATGGAGGTGGTGAAACTATCTGCAGGGATTCGCCAAGCACAACAGACGTGATCGGAGGAGGAACTAGAACTAGAGGGAGATGGGGCGCCACACACGGCTTGCGGATCATGGTGTGTGTTGCCCCTCTCCCACCTCTCATATATATAGGTGGGGGAGGAGGGGAGGCAGCCCAGGGCGCCCCAAGGGGCCGACAGCCAGCCCTAGGGCGCCTGCCCTAGGCGCCCCCCTTTCCTTCCTAGGGAGGTGGAGGAGAAGGCAAGAGGGGGGCCGGCGGCTCCCTCGCCTTAGGCGCCCCTTTCCTTCCCAAGAGGGTCGTCGGCCAGGGAGAGGGCGGGCCAGCCCCTTGTGGGCTGGTGTGTTCCTCCCCTTGGCCCATTAGGCCCATAAACTCCCCGTAGGTCTCCCGGAACCCCTTCCGGTGACCCGATGAATATTCGGTGCATTCCGAAACCTTTCCGCGGACCAAATAATATCGTCCTATATATCAATCTTTACCTCCAGACCAATTCGGATCTCCTTGTCATGACCGTGCTCTCATCCGGGACTCCGAACAACATTCGGTCACCAATTCTCATAACTCATATAATACTATATCATCAACGAACATTAAGCACGCAGACCCTACGGGTTCGAGAATGATGTAGACATGACCGAGACGCTTCTCCGGTCAATAACCAATAGCGGGACCTGGATGCCCATATTGGTTCCTACATATTCTACGAAGATCTTTATCGGTCGAACCTTTATGACAACATACGTAATTCCCTTTGTCTGTCGGTATGTTACTTGCCCGAGATTCAATCGTCGTTATCTCCATACCAAGTTCAATCTTGTTACCGGCAAGTCTCTTTACTCGTTCTGTAACACATCATCTCATAACTCACTCCTTAGTCAATTTTCTTGCAAGCTTCTTGTGATGCTGTATTACCGAGAGGGCCCAGAGATACCTCTGCATTACACGGAGTGACAAATCCCAATCTCGATCCATGCCAACTGAACAGACACCTTTGGAGATACCTGTAGAGCATCTTTATGATCACCCAATTACATTGTGACATTTGATAGCACACAAGGAATTCCTTCGGTATCCGTGAGTTGCATGATCTCATGGTCGAAGGAATATGTATTTGATATTAAGAAAGTAGTATCAATAAACTTAATGATCATATGATATGCTAACGGATGGGTCTTGTCCATCACATCATTCTCCTAATGATGTGATCTCGTTATCAAGTGACAACACATGTCTAAAACCTTAACATGATCAACGAGCTAGTCTAGTAGAGGCTCACTAGGGACACGGTATTTGTTTATGTATCCACATATTTATTTAAGTTTCTGGTCAATACAATTCTAGCATGAATAATAAACCTTTATCATGATTAAGGAAATATAATAACAACCACTTTATTATTGCCTCTAGGGCCTATTTCCAACCATGGGCGTGGCTATTTATAGCCAGGGGCAACCCGACATGAATTTTCATAAATGCCCTTCTCAGACATGCCCCGTTGTAAGGATAAGGATCCACTGGACAGCTGGCACGCGGCACAACAATGGTCAGAAATTGAACTCTCAACTTCGTTGGGGCACTCAATTTCCTCATGATAGGCGGATCACACTAGCAAAATCCTAACTCCTCAGTGTGACCAAATTCGCCAGCGACCAGATGAACTTCGTCACTATCACTAGCAAAGTCGTCAGCTATTCCTGAGATTTCCAAAGGCTTCACTCGAAGTGGCTTGTGTATGTATAGGTTTTAGCATCACTTTGGAAATGTGAAATATGATTCACCTAGACCCGCTTTAACAGTACGGGTTTTCCTATGACACAAAAATAAGAAGAAAGAAACTATGAAAACAAAGTCTTCAAGCTTCAAAGTCTTCGCATCAATTTCTTCAAAGGCCTTACCAATTTCTGCACCTGAAGAAATACATTTTTAGGGCTCATATTCCATGGGTTAAACCAAACCTTCATGGACTAACACATGTGTACACTCACAAAAACATTAGTCCCTCAACCCATTTGTCTTCAATACTCCAAAACCATTAAGGGGGCACTTGATGCACTTACAACATACAAAGATGATTGTGGGTTGCAAGGAAGGTCGTTGGACTATCACCACCGTGGCTCGCTCAGAATCGAAGGATTGTACAGTGTCACCACCAACCCTTCTTCTTCGCTTCGCCGAATTGCCTTCAATCACTCATCTCCCCAAGTGACAGGAATTATGTCCCAAACTCGAGTGGTCAGCGTACCTATCGAGCTTGGGAGATCGAGGGCAAGAATCGATAAGTCAAGATGTTGGGGAACGTAGTATTTCAAAAAATTTGCCTACGATCACAAAAGATCTATCTAGGAGAAGCATAGCAACGAGAGAGGAGAGTGTGTCCACGTACCCTCGTAGACCGAAAGTGGAAGTGTTGAGTAACGTGGTTGATGTACTCTTGATCCAGCTGAGGCCGAGGGAGAGTTTCGTCAGCACAATGGCGTGATGACGGTGATGATGAAGTTACTGACGCAGGGCTTCGCCTAAGCACTACAACGATATGACCAAGGTGGAAATCTATGGAGGGGGGCACCGCACACGGCTAAGACAACTGTCAACTTGTGTGTTCTAGGGTGACCCCTTGCCCCCGTATATAAAGGAGCAAGGGGGAGGCCGGCCGGCCCCTTAGGGCGCACCCCCAAGAGGGGAATCCTACTAGGACTCCAAGTCCTAGTAGGAATCCACCAAGAGGGAGAGAGGGGGAAGGAAGGAAGAGGGGGAAGGGAAGGAAAGGGGGGCGCCGCCCCTTCCCCTCGTCCACCCGACCCAAGAGCGCGGCCAGCCCTCCTGGCCCTTCCTCTCTTCCCACTAAGGCCCATAGAGGCCATTAGTCCCCCCCCCCCGGGGGGGTTTCGATAACCCCCCGGCACTCCAATATTTATCCGGTGACCCCCGGAACTCATCCGGTGTCCGAATAACATCGTCCAATATATCAATCTTTATGTCTCGACCATTTAGAGACTCCTCGTCATGTCCATGATCACATCCGGGACTCCGAACTACCTTCGGTACATCAAAACACATAAACTCATAATACCAATCGTCATCGAACGTTAAGTGTGCGGACCCTACGGGTTCGAGAACTATGTAGACATGACCGAGACTTATCTCCGGTCAATAACCAATAGCGGAACCTGGATGCTCATATAGGCTCCCACATATTCTACGAAGATCTTTATCGGTCAAACCGCATAACAACATATGTTGTTCCCTTTGCCATCGGTATGTTACTTGCTCGAGATTCAATCGTCGGTATCTCAATACCTAGTTCAATCTCGTTATCGGCAAGTCTCTTTACTCGTTCCATAATGCATCAACCCGTAACTAACTCATTAGTCACATCGCTTGCAAGGCTTATAGTGATGTGCATTACCGAGAGGGCCCAGAGATACCTCTCCGACAATCGGAGTGACAAATCCTAATCTTGATCTATGCCAACTCAACAAATACCATCGGAGACAGCTGTAGACCATCTTTATAATCACCCAATTACGTTGTGATGTTTTATAGCACACTAAGTGTTCCTCCGGTATTCGGGAGTTGCATAATCTCATAGTCATAGGAACATGTATAAGTCATGAAGAAAGCAATAGCAACAAACTAAACGATCATCGTGCTAAGTAGGGGTGGGCATAAAAACCGACGAACCGAAGACCGAACCGATGCCAAAACCGAATACCGAATCTTTGGTTTTTTATACTACCACAGAAAAATTCGGTTTTGATGTTCACTAACCGAACATAGTTTGTTCAGTTCGGTTTTTATCACAGTTAACCAAAGAAAAACTGAACAGACGTGAGGTAGCGTAAAAAGCAGTGCAAAGTCAGGCAGAACCATCTCCCAGGAAGAGCGCATGTGTTGCTACTCGCTAGCGCTACTGCATGCGCGTGTGAAAGGACGTATGCCCTAATCCTATGCATGCAAAATGATGGAAGGCCCGGCTCCACGTGATCTTTTTTATTAAGGGTGTACCCGTGCGTACGAGCATGCAACAAACATCTCGTTACATTAGTCCCACCTCGCCCAACCGAGGAGTTGAGGGTGGGATTTTGGGCTATATAATAGGTTGTTGCTGCTGTAGTTTGTTCCCAATTACGCAGATGTGGTCCTTTCGGTATAAACCAGAGATCGAACCGAATTAGTCGATTAACCGAATTTTTGGTTAGCTATTTTAAACTACCATATTTGGTTTTTAAGTTTCCTAACCGAACTTCAAAAAACACCGAACAGTAGAAACCAAACTTTTGGTTTATACCGAACGCCCAGGCCTAGTGCTAAGCTAACGGATGGGTCAAGTCAATCACATCATTCTCTAATGATGTGATCCCGTTAATCAAATGACAACTCATGTCTATGGCTAGAAAACTTGACCATCTTTGATTCAACGAGCAAGTCAAGTAGAGGCATACTAGTGACACTCTGTTTGTTATGTATTCACACATGTACTAAGTCTCCGGTTAATACAATTCTAGCATGAATAATAAACATTTATCATGATATAAGGAAATATAAATAACAACTTTATTATTGCCTCTAGGGCATATTTCCTTCAGTCTCACACTTGCACTAGAGTCAATAATCTAGTTCACATCGCCATGTGATTTAACACCAATAGTTCACATCGTCATGTGATTTAACACTCTATAGTTCACATCGCCATGTAACCAATACCCAAAGGGTTTACAAGAGTCAATAATCTAGTTCACATCGCCATGTGATTAACACCCAAAGAGTACTAAGGTGTGATCATCTTTTGCTTGTGAGAGAAGTTTAGTCAATGGGTCTGCCACATTCAGATCCGTATGTATTTTGCAAATTTCTATGTCTACAATGCTCTGCACAGAGCTACTCTAGCTAATTGCTCCCACTTTCAATATGTATCCAGATTGAGATTTAGAGTCATCCGGATCGGTGTCAAAACTTGCATCGACGTAACCCTTTACGACGAACTTTTTGTCACCTCCAAAACAGAGAAATATATCCTTAATCTACTAAGGATAATTTTGACCGCTGTCCAGTGATCCACTCCTGCATCACTATTGCACCCTCTTGCCAAACCCATGGTGAGGTACACAATAGGTCTGATACACAACATAGCATACTTCATAGAACCTATGACTAAGGCATAGGGAATGACTTTTCATTATCTTTCTATTTTCTGTCATGGTCATGTTTTTAGTCTTTACTCAACTTCACACCTTGCAACACAGGCAAGAACTCCTTCTTTGATTGTTCCATTTTGAATTACTTCAAAATATTGTCAAGGTATGTACTCATTGAAAAAAACTTATCAAGCGTCTTGATCTATCTTCTATCTCTATAGATCTTGATGCTCAATATGTAAGCAGCTTCATCGAGGTCTTTCTTTGAAAAAATCGTTTCAAACACTCCTTTATGCTTTTCAGAAAATTCTACATCATTTCCGATCAACAAAATGTCATTCACATATACTTATCAGAAAGGCTGTAGTGCTCCCACTGTAAATACAGGCTTCACCGCAAGTCTGTATAAAACTATATGCTTTGATCAACTCATCAAAGCGTATATTCCAACTCCGAGATGCTTGCACCAGTCCATAGATTGGTCGCTGGAGGTTGCACACTTTGTTAGCACCTTTAGGATTGACAAAACCTTCTTGTTGCATCATATACAACTCTTCTTTAAGAAATCCATTAAGTAATGTAGTTTTGACATCCATTTGCCAGATTTCATAAAATGTCGCAATTGCTAACATGATTCGGACAGACTTAAGCATCGCTACGATTGAGAAAATCTCATCGTAGTCAACACCTTGAACTTGTCGAAAACTTTTTTTGACAATTCGAGCTTTGTAGATAGTAACATGATGACCCACAAGTATAGGGGATCTATCGTAGTCCTTTCGATAAGTAAGAGTGTCGAACCCAACGAGGAGCAGAAGGAAATGATAAGCAGTTTTCAGCAAGGTATTCTCTGCAAGCACTGAAATTGTAGGTAACAGACAGTTTTGTGATAAGATAATTTGTAACAAGCAACAAGCAACAAAAGTAAATAAAGTGCAGCAAGGTGGCCCAATCCTTTTTGTAGCAAAGGACAATCCTTGACAAACTCTTATATAGAGAAAAGCGCTCCCGAGGACACATGGGAATTATCATCAAGCTAGTTTTGATCACGTTCATATGATTCACGTTCGGTACTTTGATAATTTGATATGTGGGTGGACCAGTGCTTGGGTGCTGTCCTTACTTGGACAAGCATCCCACTTATGATTAACTCCTATTGCAAGCATCCGCAACTACAAAAGAAATATTAAGGTAAACCTAACCATAGCATGAAACATATGGATCCAAATCAGCCCCTTACGAAGCAACGCATAAACTAGGGTTTAAGCTTCTGTCACTCTAGCAACCCATCATCTAGTTATTACTTCCCAATGCCTTCCTCTAGGCCCAAATAATGATGAAGTGTCATGTATTCGACGTTCACATGACACCACTAGAGGAGAGACAACATACATCTCATCAAAAAATTGAACGAATACAAATTCACATGACTACTAATAGCAAGACTTCTCCCATGTCCTCAGGAACAAACATAACTACTCACAAAGCATATTCATGTTCATAATCAAAGTAGTTATATATGCATATAGGATCTGAACATATGATCTTCCACCAAATAAACCAACTAGCATCAACTACAAGAAGTAATCAACACTACTAGCAAACTACAAGTACCAATCTCAGACTTAGAGACAAGAATTGGATACAAGAGATGAACTAGGGTTTGAGAGGAGATGGTGTTGGTGAAGATGTTGATGGAGATTGGCCCCCTCCCGATGAGAGGAGCGTTGGTGATGACGATGGCGATGATTTCCCCCTCTCGGAGGGAAGTGTCCTCGGCAGAACAGCTCCGCCAGAGCCCTAGATTGGTTCCGCCAAGGTTCCGCCTCGTGGCGGCGGAGTCTCGTCCCGAAAGCTTGCTTATGATTTTTCTTCGGACGAAAGACTTCATATAGCAGAAGATGGGCACCGGAGGGCCACCAGGGGGCCCACGAGGCAGGGGGCGCGCCCAGGGGGGTAGGGTGCGCCCCCACCCTCGTGCCCACGGTGTGGGTCCCCTCTGGTATTTTCTTTGCTCAGTATTTTTTATTATTTCCAAAAATAACTTCCGTGGAGTTTCAGGACTTTTGGAGTTGTGCAGAATAGGTCTCTATTATTTGCTCCTTTTCCAGCCCAGAATTCCAGCTACCGGCATTCTCCCTCTTTATGTAAACCTTGTAAAATAAGAGAGAATAGGCATAAGTATTGTGACATAAAGTGTAATAACAGCCCATAATGCAATAAATATCCATATAAAAGCATGATGCAAAATGGACGTATCAACTCCCCCAAGCTTAGACCTCGCTTTTCCTCAAGCGAAAGCCGATAACGATAAATATGACCACATGTTTAGAGGTAGAGGTGTCGATAAAATAAAATACGGACATGAGGGCATCATGATCATTCTTATAACGGCAACATATATGGATATTGTCATATGATTTCTTATGCTCAAGTAATAATCTATCCACAATGTCAAGTATGAATCAGAAACTTCATTGAGAACCAACAAACTATAATCTCAGTCGTTGAAGCAATTGCAATTTATCATAACATCGGAAAGAGACTATGTAAGAGCTTTTCAGCAAGTTCACATACTCAACTATCATTTAGTCTTTTAGAATTGCTAACACTCACGCAATACTTATGGTTACAGTGTTTCAATCGAACACAGAGAAAGACAGGGGCTTATAGTTCCGCCTTCCAACCTTTTACCTCAAGGGTAATGTCAACAATAATAGTTCATGCTAACTTACATCCAATTGGATATATATATATATATATATATATATATATATATATATATATATATATATATCAGGATCTTTCCAACACACTGTGCTTGCCAAAGGTTAGAATGTAAAAAGGAAAGGTGAAGATCACCATGACTCTTGCATAAGGTAGAAGATAAAAGTAAAAGATAGGCCCTTCGCAGAGGGAAGCGAGAGGTTGTCATGCGCTTTCGTGGTTGGATGCACAAAATCTTAATGCGAAGAACTTCACTTTATATTGCCACTTGTGATGTGGACCTTTATTATGCAAAATTCCGTCGCTTTTATTTCTTCCACATCACAAGATCGTATAAAGCTTATTTTCTCCCACACTAATATGTCATACATATTTAGAGAGCAATTTTTATTGCTTGCACCGATGACAACTTACTTGAAGGATCTTACTCAATCCATAGGTAGATATGGTGGACTCTCATGGCAAAACTGGGTTTAAGGGTATTGGAAGCACAAGTAGTATCTCTACATAGTGCAAAGAATTTGGCTAGCATGAGGGGAAAAGGCAAGCTCAACATGTTGGATGACCCATGACAATACACTTTATTTCAGATATAAGAAAACATAACCCATTACGTTGTCTTCCTTGTCCAACATCAACTCTTTAGCATGTCATATTTTAATGAGTGCTCACAATCATAAAAGATGTCCAAGATAGTATATTTATATGTGGAACCCATCTTTCTTTATTACTTCCTATTAATTGCAACGATGACCAAAGCTATGTTTGTCAACTCTCAACAACTTATAATCATCATACTCTTTCTATGTGAACTCATTACTCTCCATAAGATCAATATGATCTCTTTATTTCTTTTTATTCTTTCTTTTTCTTTTATTCCCTCAAGATCATAGCAAAATAATCAAGCCCTTGACTCAACACTAATCTTTATTATATAGCTCACGGACTCGATTACATAAAGGGATCATAAAGCAAAACTCAAAACTAAATCATACTAAAATTTTATTCTACTAGATCGAGATATTACTAAAAGGATCGAACTAAGAAAAACGGTAAAGATAGGAGATGTGATGGTGATACGATACCGGGGCACCTCCCCCAAGCTTGGCAGTTGCCAAGGGGAGTGCCCATACCCATATGATTATGTCTCCTTCGGAGGCGAGGAAGATGATGGTAACGATGACAATTGCGCTTTCAACTTCTTCATGTTGTAATTGAGAAGAGTGATTTCTTCTTTTAAATCATCTACCTCCGACTCCAGCTTCAAGATCTTGTCGCATAAATCTCCTTTGCTTTTCTGCCGAAAACGAGAAGGAATAGATCGGTTGTTAGACAGTTTAGCCCTCTTAGGGAGACTAGACTTCTTAAACTTCACGTGCATATCCCAGGGTTGAGGTAGAGGGACATCTTCCTCCTCCGAACTTGACTATTCGATCTTCATCAAATGAGCATCCTCCTCCTCATCCGTAGTTCGACCACAAGGAGATAGATCTCCATAGGTCTTGGGATCACTGATAACCCACAAGTATAGGGGATCACAACAGTTTTCGAGGGTAGAGTATTCAACCCAAATTTATTGATTTGACACAAGGGGAGCCAAAGAATATTCTCAAGTATTAGCAGTTGAGTTGTCAAATCAACCACACCTGGATAACTTAGTATCTACAGCAAAGTATTTAGTAGCAAAGTAATATGATAGTAGTGGTAACGGTAGCAAAAGTAAAGATAGCAAAAGTAATATTTTTGGTATTTTGTAGTGATTGTAACAGTAGCAACGGAAAAGTAAATAAGCGAAGAACAATATAGGAAAAGCTCGTAGGCATTGGATCGGTGATGGAGAATTATGCCGGATGCGGTTTATCATGTAACAGTCATAACATAGGGTGACACAGAACTAGCTCCAATTCATCAATGTAATGTAGGCATGTATTCCGAATATAGTCATACGTGCTTATGGAAAAGAACTTGCAAGACATCTTTTGTCCTACCCTCCCGTCAGCAATGGGTCCTAATGGAAACTAAGGGATATTAAGGCCTCCTTTTAATAGAGTATCGGAACAAAGCATTAGCACATAGTGAATACATGAACTCCTCAAACTATGGTCATCACCGGAGTGGTCCCGATTATTGTCACTTGAGGTTGCCGGATCATAACACATAGTAGGTGACTATAGACTTGCAAGATAGGATCAAGAACTCACATATATTCATGAAAACATAATAGGTTCAGATCTGAAATCATGGCACTCGGGCCCTAGTGACAAGCATTAAGCATAGCAAAGTCATAGCAACATCAATCTCAGAACATAGTGGATACTAGGGATCAACCCCTAACAAAACTAACTCGATTACATGATAGATCTCATCCAACCCATCACCGTCCAGCAAGCCTACGATGGAATTACTCACGCACAGCGGTGAGCATCATGAAATTGGTGATGGAGGATGGTTGATGATGACGATGGCGACGAATCCCCCTCTCCGGAGCCCCGAACGGACTCCAGATCAGCCCTCCCGAGAGGTTTTACGGCTTGGCGGCGGCTCCGTATCATAAAACGCGATGAATTCTTCTCCTTTATTTTTTTCTCCCCGAAAGCAAATATATAGAGTTGGAGTTGGCGTCGGAGGAGCCTCAGGGGGCCCACAAGGTAGGGGGTGCGCCCTAGGGGCGTGCACGCCCCACCCTCGTGGGATGTGGTGTGGGCCCCTGTTCTTCATCTTTGCAAGGATTTTTATTAATTCCAAATAGACGCTCCGTGAAGTTTCGTGTCATTCCGATAACTTTTGTTTCTCGCACATAAATAACATCATGGAAAGTCTGCTGAAAACAAAGGCCATCCGGCCGGTTTCATTCAAATCATACAAGTTAGAGTCCAAAACAAGGGCAAAAGTGTTTGGAAAAGTAGATACGACGGAGACATATCAACTCACCCAAGCTTAAACATTTTCTTGTCCTCAAGGAATTCAGTTGATAAACTGAAAGTGATAAAGAAAAACTTTTACAAACTCTGTTTGTTCTTGTTGTTGTAAATATGTAAAGTCAGCATTCAAGTTTTCAGCAAAGATTATGACTAACCACATTTGCAATAACTCTCAGGTCTCATGTTTACTCATATCAATAGCATAATCAACTAGCGAGCCATAATAATAAATCTCGGATGACAACACTTTCTCAAAACAATCATGATATGATATAACAAGATGGTATCTCGCTAGCCCTTTCTGAGACCGCAAAACATAAATGCAGAGCACCTTCAAAGATCCAGGACTGACTAGACATTGTAATTCATGGTAAAAGAGATCCAATCATAGTCATACCCGATATAAATTAACAGTAATGGATGCAAATGACAGCTGCGCTCTCCAACTAGTGCTTTTTGATAAGAGGGTGATGACTCAACATAAAAGTAAATAGATAGGCCCTTCGCAGAGGGAAGCAAGGGATTTGTAGAGGTGCCAGAGCTCGATTTTGAAATAGAGATAAATAATATTTTGAGCGGCATACTTTCATTGTCAACATAACAACCAAGAGATGGCGATATCTTCCATGCTACACACATTATAGGCGGTTCCCAAACAGAATGGTAAAGTTTATACTCCCCTCCACCAACAAGCATCAATCCATGACTTGCTCGAAACAACGAGTGTCTCCAACTAGCAACAGTCCCAGGGGGAGTTTTGTTTGCAATTAATTTGATTTAGTTTGCATAAAGCATGGGACTGGGCATGTAACATCCCAAATTTTCAATTTGGAATGTTATACATTAGGTCATCATGCATATCATATTTTCTCGCATTTTCCGATCCTAGAAATTTCACGCAACTCAAGGACCCTCGGAGAGAGTTGGAAGTTTCATAATTTTCATATTTGGGATTTTCCAAATTTTGAAAATAGGATCATTGGATTATTTAAATTATCTTCATAAAGTTTTTCCTACAAAAATATCTTGAGAGGGAATAATATGACTTTCCCAAACAATTAGGAAAAATGAAGATATTATAAATAAACCAAAATTTGGTTTTGGAAGATTTATTTTGCTTAGGCAAAAATGAGCATTTTAAAATTTTATGCATGTATTTTGTTTTTAAAGTTCATTTTGTTCGACTCATTTTTAGGAGTCGGAGAAAATTTGTTTGAATTAATTTGGAGTTCGTTTGATATTTATTTTATTTGTTTTGTTTTAAAGTTTATTTAAAAAAAACGCGCCCCCCCCTGGACCGAGGCCCAGCCGGCCCAGCCAGCCAGGCCCCCGGCCCAGCCGCCCCCCCCCGGCCCATCTCCCTCGTCTCCCCAGCAGCCCTTGGCCGAGTCCCGCTCGAGCACGGAAGCCCCGCCGCCGAGTCCGCCCGCCCGACTCCTTGCCCCCTCCCAAGCCACCAGGCCGCCTCTTCCCCCCTCATAAATACCCCGGCCCCTCTCTCTCACCCCAAGCCCGCCGCCCGCCTCTCCCGACCCAGGCCGCCGCCGTCGCCTCAAACGCCGCCCCGTCGCCCCTCGTCAGCCGAGCCAACGCCGCCGTCATGGGAACCCCGCCGCCCTCGCCTCCCGACCCCGCCGAGCCCCGCCGGAGACCTCGCCGGACCTCACCGGCGAAGAGCCGCCGGAGGTAGCCGCCCCGCCCCGCGCCGATTCGGTTTTATCCCCTCGAACCGTCCGGTTTATTTAAAAAAAATATGTTCGGTTTTTTTTAAAAACCTAGAGTGGTTTTTTTTTTTTTTTTGGTTTTGTTAATTAACGAACGCTCACCGAACCGCTTCGCCCGGCGAACGCGTTCGTTAGATTCGCTCGTTAATCGAACGCTCACTTTTTAACTCGTTAAATCGCTTCTTTTTAATCGGAATTAATCCGTTATTTTCTGATTTGATTTCAGATCTGATTTTCAAAACTGTTTTATTTCTTGCTCGTTTATCGGAATCAGGTGATTCAAGCGCCTGGAGTTTCGTAACGAAACCGCCGTTCCGATTTCCCTACTTTCACAGAGTTTTGCTACTGTGAAATTTTGACCTAATTTCAGATTGCTAAACCGAGTCGTTCTCTCTCGAGTTCCGACTTTCGATGCTTTATTTGATTCGATTCTTTTGCAACCAGGGTTCTTAAGTTGAACTCTCTGGTTAGATCTTTTATCCGAGATTTCCCTGTGCATTAGGTGAGTACTTATTGTATGCTTGTTGATTGTTTGCGTTAGATCACCCGGAGTGCGCCGCTTGTTACTTCGAATCTCTAGGACTCGCGGATCATCAGCAAGGCAAGTAACACTTTGATCATACCCTTCTCATACCCAGTTTTTGTGCATTAGATCTATTCCTCAAACACTTGCATGATTAGGATCTAATTAAATTGTGGGTTTGGGAAGTAGATTGAGGTAGTACCTATTACCTGTTTACTTATGAAACCTTGGGAGTTACTTCTACGTTTGCTTATTACGCCATGCTATGCTAGTAGACGTGGATTGGGTGAGTGAATATCCATGATGTATGTGAGATTGATAATTAATGGTTTATCTAAGGTGGCAACCTAAACACACATCCGGGTGGATTGAGGCACCGGTTTCTATCAGACTTGCTCAGATTTCTTCGGACCGCCACCCGTGCTCTAAGGGATCATAAGATTATTCAAACCGGAAACTTACGTGTGCAGCCACAAGCCAATTATGGGCTCTGGCGTAGTTGACTAAGTCGTGCGAACTCTTACGGGTAGGCTAGCTGATGTAGGGGATGTAGGTTGGTACGGTCTACCCACAGGTAAGGTGCTAAGCGCTCGAAGACTATGTCTCGGTCATCCGCTTTCTCAAACACCATGTAGTGCGAGAATCAAGCGGAGGCGATCGAGTCTTGTGGGGAAAAGTGCTAAACCTCTGCAGAGTGTATAAACTAATCATGATTAGCCGTGTCCCCGGTTATGGACGATTTGAGTATCCGGTACTTGATTATCATGTGAATCTCAACATGTTACTTCTAATAATAAAGTTATTGGGTTTTTAATGAGTACCTTTTTAATTGGGA
The DNA here is from genome assembly GCA_021605145.1 of Aegilops bicornis. Classification (NCBI taxonomy): domain Eukaryota; kingdom Viridiplantae; phylum Streptophyta; class Magnoliopsida; order Poales; family Poaceae; genus Aegilops; species Aegilops bicornis. The sequence goes on from CM038669.1 coordinate 324,768,455, forward strand.
TTGAGGATGTCATCAACCATCTTCAATGTTTAACAACCACCATGATAGTTAAATAAAATTATTCCTTTGATGTAGGAAAAATCAGCTTTATGCAAATGTAAATCAGAGAGCCTTACCACCAGCCAAATATGCATGTAGTATAGGCTATTTCATTCATTGCTCCTTACGTGTTACATTGCCAACATATTCCATGTGTCAACCCGTTTTGGGCTGCAACTTTTCATGTTGCAGACTTTTCAGACGTCGAGTAAGGTGTTAGGTCGTGGTTCTATACTCAGTGATGCCGTTGGAGTTGATGGACTCGCTTATCTTCCAAGCCTTCCGCTGTTATTATTAGATGGCCTTAAGCCATATTTGTATTCAGTTCCCTTGTGGACAACGATGTAATAAGTGTGTGATAGCTACTCTGCTATAAATCCTTCAAGTTGTGTGGTGTCAAGACATTCGATCCGTGGATGACATCGAGCACAGAGCGCTAGATCCGCTCGGTCCGGTCATGACAGAGAATGGTATCGAGCACACCGACTGTAGGGACACGACCACTAAGTTAAAGCCATAGATCACTCTCTTCCCATTTTCTAACTCCTCATCTTTTCTACTCTCTTTAGGATGACGGACGAAGATCAAGTACACCCAACCGGATGAAGGCACACCTTTTGGATTTCACTTGAAGGAAGTTACTAAGTATCTGAACATTGGATTACCAAGCTTCACCGGAACTTTCAACGCCACTCATCAAGAGGAGCGCCGAAGATTCATGCTCACGCTCCAGAAGGACATTCGCCCCAATCACCAAGCCTATAGATAGTGTTTTCGGTGCACCCACTTGGAGTCTGGGAAAGAGCATGGCAGCTCACATCACCATGGGACGCATTGGAGAAGTTTATCAAGAAGATCTCAAGGACACCATCTACCAGATTTATGACGCCGAGATGACAACAGGGACGTCGTCAACACCAAGAAGGATAGGTCCATTGCAGCATTCATCCAGGAGTTAAATCAGCACATTCGACGCCAGGAGAACCAAATGTGCAATGACATGTTGGAGTTACAGAAGACGAAGGAAAGGATCATCGAACTGGAAGAAGAACTAAAGACTACACGCAAGGACTACATGGACGAGATCGTAGCTCTGGCAAGACACAATAACGATCTTAAGTACGAGATCGAAGAACTCAAGAAGAAGTTGGCGCCAGGAATGAAGACCAGATGTCGAGCATCAAATCGACTACATCAACATTGACGACTCAGATTCGGATCCAAGTGAACCCGACTTTGAAGACGGTTGAGCGGTACATCATGGAGTCTTCCACCGGTTCAAATTAGTAGAAGTCCCCCACATATTAGTAGTATTCCCTCCATGTACACCTTTATAGTACACGCACTTTTGCGATAGTTAGATCGTTGTAAACCCTTGTTTGATTGAATGAAGTGATTTTGTGTGCATTTGCTCATGTGCATTTGGGTAGTGATTTCCCCTTAGACCTCATTCTATTCTACTTTCTCTTCTTTTCTAAACCCATCAGATGCCTCCGAGACGCGACCCCGGATTCGTTTTCCCGCCAGAGATCACCCAATTGATCCAAAGCAGCGTAATACCCTGATTCAAACATTGGTGCGTAACAACAACAACAACAACAACCCACCGCCACCACCACCACTGCGGATCATCCGACTCGCTTCCTTAGACCGAACCCGCGGTGTATTCCAAAGAGCACCGAGCCAATTGTAGCAGATGACTGGCTCCGCAAGATAGGAAGGAGCTGACCACTGCAGGATGCACGGATGGTGAAAGAGTGAAGTTTGCAGACATCACTTGAAGGACCCGCAGCAAAGATGGTGGGAGAATTTCACAACCACTTATCCGTAGACACCGCCACATGGGACCAGCCAAAGAAGCTTTTCAAGACAGCCCATGTTTCAGCAGGAGCCATGGCCATGAAGAAGCGTGAGTTTCGCAACTTACGCCAAGGAGGAAGGATCATGGCAAGATGTGGATGATTTTAGCAAATTAGCACGTTATGCCCCGGATGACGCTACAGATGCAGCCTAAACAGAGAAGTTTCTAGAAGGACTGAATGATGAGTTCAAGATGCCGTTGATGGTAGCAAGTTTCAATAACTACCAGGAGTTAGTAGACCGAGCCCTCATGATTGAAGGAAAGCAAGAAGAATTGAGAACTGCATAGCGGAAGTATGGACAAGGGAAGTATAACTCGAGCTCGCAGAAACCTCGTTATACCCCTAAATCAGGAATTCGGGCCAAAGCATACCCATGGAGGAGGAAATTCGCATAACCATAATAAAGCACCAAGAATGGGAACGGAATGGAGGAAGCAACGGATGTAACCGCACCAACCCGCTCTACACCATCCAAAGTAGACCTGAGTCATATTACTTGCTTTAAGTGCCGCAAGACCGGCACTATGCAAATGATCTGCCCGTAGGCCGTAATGGAAATGGCAATGGAAGCTCGAAAGAAGCCCAACCCTTTCAATAGAGGACAGGTGAACCACATTGAAGTGGAGGAGGTTGAAGATCACTGATGCAAGAATTGGTAAGTTTTTGGTTAAGTCATTTACTGCAGTTGTTCTTTTCGATACTGGTGCATCGCATTCATACATATCAAGAGGATTTGTGGATAAGTACAAGTTACCAACCCAAGCCCTTAGGTCACCCATGCTAGTAACCTCACCCGGAGCAGAGTACATGGCTAGTAAATGGTGTGATCGATCGCCACTAAGGATTGGACACTATGTTTTCCCCTCGCACCTAATAGTTACGGAATCCCAAGGACCTGGATGTGATATTAGGTATGGATTGGTTATCGAAGTATGGAGGAAACATAGATTGTACCAATAAGGTCAATTTTGCTCACCACACCGAAGGAAGAAGGATTAAGTATGTATCACGGCACGAGCCGAGGAGAGCACAAGTTAATTGCTTATCAGGAGTGGTACAGGAAGAAGTACCAGTGGTGAAGGATTTTCCTGATGTATTTCCGGAAGAGTTGCCAGGAATGCCACCAGATAGAGACATTGAGTTTTTGATGAACCTGATGCGTTAGTTAGTCCAGCACCAGCCTATTTCATGAACCTGATGAACAAAGTGTTTATGGAGTTTTTGGACAAGTTCGTCGTGGTGTTCATTGATGACATTTTGATTTTCTCGAAGAATGAAGAGGAACACAAGGAACATTTGAGATTGGTTTTGGAGAAACCGAGGAACACCAGCTTGTATGCAAAGTTCAGCAAATGTGAATTTTGGTTAAAGGAAGTTGGATTTCTCGGACATGTTATATCCGGAGAAGGAATAGCGATTGACCCCACAAAGGTTGAGACCGTAACTAAATGGGAAGCACCAACGACAGTTGGAGAGATTCGAGTTTCCTTGGACTCGCAGGATACTACCAAGATTCATTGAGAATTTCTCAAGGATTGCAAAGCCTATGACTGAATTGTTGAAGAAGGAAAACAAATTCATATGGACCGAGGACCTGTGAGGCAAGTTTTCGTGAGTTGAAGAAAAGATTGGTTACCTCACCAGCTTTGATATTGCGAGATCAAACTAAGGATTATGAGGTGTATTGCGGCGCTTCACGCCGAGGACTTGGAGCAAGGCTTATGCGGGAAGGAAGAGTTGTTTCAGATGCTTCACGACAACTTAAGCCCCATGAGTTGAATTATGCCACTCATGATTTGGAGTTAGCAGTTGTGCATGCCTTGAAGACATGGAGACATTTTCTCATTGGAAATCATTGTGAAGTATATACGGATCACAAGAGTTTGAAGTACATCTTCACCCGTAAGGAATTGAATCTCGCATAAAGGAGATGGTTAGAGCTAATCAAGGATTATGATATGAGATTGCATTATCACCGGAAAGGCTAATGTCGTGGCAGACGCATTGAGCCGTAAGAGCCACGCGTCGATTACCCTAATGATGGGAGAAATACCAAATGAGTTAGCCGAGGACCTTCGAGAGCTATGTTTGGAAATAGTTCCGAGAGGCTATGTATCAAGATTGGAGATTCAAATGACACCGATGGAGAAAATCAGAAGCCCAAAAGGCGTATAAGGAAGTTGCCTCTATAAAGGAGAAAATGAGCAAAGGAAAAGCTAAAGGATTTCGTGAGGACGAGCACGATACCCTATGGTTTGAAGACCGTGTTTATGTGCCCAATGACCCGTAGATCGTGAAGTTGATTTTACAAGAAGCCCATGATTCACCCTATTCGATTCACCCAGAAATACCAAGATGTATTTGGATTTGAAGAATATTTTCCGTGGACCGGAATGAAGAAGGATATTGCGGAGTATGTAGCAGTTTGCGGCGTATGTCGAAAGTAAAAGCGGAACATCGAAGCCAGGATTGTTACAACCATTGCCGATACCGAATGGAAGTGGGATAAACTAGGCATGGATTTCATCACAGGTTTGCCAAAGACCCGTTCAGGATATGACTCGATTTGGGTCATAGTCGACCGTTTGACCAAGGTAGCTCATTTCATTCCAGTCAAGACTACTTATAGCAGTGCTAAGTTGGCAAAGATATACATGACCAGGATTGTATGCTTACACGGAGTTCCGAGAAGCATTGTATCAGATAGAGGAACCCAGTTTACTTCAAAATTTTGGAACCAGTTGCACGAAACATTGGGAACCCGATTGGAATTCAGCACAGCTTTCCACCCACAGACCGATGGGCGCACCGAGAGTCAATCAGATTTTAGAGGACATGCTTTGAGAGCTTGTGCACTAGATTATGGATCTAGTTGGGATGACAATCTGCCGTATGCAGAATTTTCCTACAATAATGCTACCAAACCAGTTTAAAGATGGCACCTTCGAGGCCTTGTATGGAAGAAGGTGCAGGACCCGTTGTCATGGGACTAAACCGAGATCGTCGATTGTTTGGACCAGATTTGATAAAGGAGTCTCAACAGAAAGTTAAGTTGATTCGAGACAGGCTCAAGGTAGCCCAGTCGAACGGAAAGAGCTATGTCGATTCAAAGCGCAGCGATTGAGTACGGTTGGAGACAGAGTATCTCAGAGTATCCCCGCTCGAGGAGTGAAGCGCTTGGAGTTAAAGGAAAGTTAGCACCCGTTTCGTTGGACCATATAAGATTTTGCAACGCATGGGAGAAGTTATGCGTATAAGCTGGAATTGCCAAAAGGACTGTCGGGGAGTTCATGATGTATTCCATGTTTCTCGATTGAAGAAATGTCACCCGGAGATAGCAGAGGTACCGTTAAGAGACACAAGTACACTGGAGGCAATTCAGTTGAAGGATGACTTGACATATGAGGAAAAACCAGTTAAGATTCTCGATTATGCCAAAGCAGAGTTACCCGCAAAGCAAGGTTATCAAGTTTTGCAAAGTTCGATTGGAGCCACCACACCGAGGATGAAGCCACACAGGAAGAGAGGAAGTTTTGCTTAAGGACCACCTCACCTATTTTCTAGCCAACCCGAATCTCGAGGGCGAGATTCATCTTAAGAGGTAGGTTTGTAACATCCCAAATTTTCAATTTGGAATGTTATACATTAGGTCATCATGCATATCATATTTTCTCGCATTTTCCGATCCTAGAAATTTCACGCAACTCAAGGACCCTCGGAGAGAGTTGGAAGTTTCATAATTTTCATATTTGGGATTTTCCAAATTTTGAAAATAGGATCATTGGATTATTTAAATTATCTTCATAAAGTTTTTCCTACAAAAATATCTTGAGAGGGAATAATATGACTTTCCCAAACAATTAGGAAAAATGAAGATATTATAAATAAACCAAAATTTGGTTTTGGAAGATTTATTTTGCTTAGGCAAAAATGAGCATTTTAATATTTTATGCATGTATTTTTTTTTTAAATTTCATTTTGTTAGACTCATTTTTAGGAGTCGGATAAAATTTGTTTTAATTAATTTGGAGTTCGTTTGATATTTATTTTATTTGTTTTGTTTTAAATTTTATTTAAAAAAAGCAGCCCCCCCTGGACGAGGCCACGGCCCAGCCAGCCCAGCCACCCGGCCGCCCCGCCCATCTCCCTCGTCTCCTCAGCGCCCTTGCGCCGAGTCCCACTCGAGCACGGAAGCCCGCCGCCGGAGTCCGCCCGACTCCTTGCCCCCTCCCAAGCCACCCGGCGCGCCTCTCTTCCCCCCTCATAAATACCCCCGGCCCCCTCTCTCTCACCCCAAGCCCGCGCCCGCCTCTCCCGACCGAGCCCGCCGTCGTCGCCTCAAACGCCCGCCACCGTCGCCCCTCGTCGCCGAAGCTAACGCCGCCGTCGCCGGGAACCCCGCCCGCCCTCGCCTCCCGAGCCCCGCCCATGGAGACCTCGCCGGACCTCACCCCGTGAAGAGCCGAGGTAGCCGCCCGCCCATGTGCCGATTCGGTTTTATCCCCTCGAACCGTCCGGTTTATTTTAAAAAAAAATGTGTTCGGTTTTTTTTTAAAACCTAGATTGGTTTTATTTTTTTGGTTTTCTTAATTAACGAACGTTCACCGAACCGTTCGCTTCGATGAACGCGTTCGTTAGATTCGTTCTGTTAACGAACGTTCACTTTTTAACTCGTTCGTCGTTTTCTTTTTAATCGGAATTAATCCGTTATTTTCTGATTTGATTTCAGATCTGATTTTCAAAACTGTTTTATTTCTCGCTCGTTTATCGGAATCAGGTGATTCAAGCGCTCGAGTTTCAGAACGAAACCGCCGTTCCGATTTCCCTACTTTCACAGAGTTTTGCCACTGTGAAATTTTGACCTAATTTCAGATTGCTAAACCGAGTCGTTCTCTCTCGAGTTCCGACTTTCGATGCTTTATTTGACTCGATTCTTTTGCAACCAGGGTTCTTAAGTTGAACTCTCTGGTTAGATCTTTTATCCGAGATTTCCCTGTGCATTAGGTGAGTACTTATTGTATGCTTGTTGATTGTTTGCGTTAGATCACCCGGAGTGCGCCGCTTGTTACTTCGAATCTCTAGAACTCGCGGATCATCAGCAAGGCAAGTAACACTTTGATCATACCCTTCTCATACCCAGTTTTTGTGCATTAGATCTATTCCTCAAACACTAGCATGATTAGGATCTAATTAAATTGTGGGTTTGGGAAGTAGATTGAGGTAGTACCTATTACACTGCTTACTTATGAAACCTTGGGAGTTACTTCTACGTTTGCTTATTACGCCATGCTATGCTAGTAGACGTGGATTGGGTGAGTGAATATCCATGATGTATGTGAGATTGATAATTAATGGTTTATCTAAGGTGGCAACCTAAACACACATCTGGGTGGATTGAGGCACTGGTTTCTATCGAGGACTTGCCTGTAATTCTTCGGACCGCCACCCGTGCTCTAAGGGATCATAAGATTATTCAAACTGAAACTTACGTGTGCAGCCACAAGCCAATTATGGGCTCTGGCGTAGTTGACTAAGTCGTGCGAACTCTTACGGGTAGGCTAGCTGATGTAGGGGATGTAGGTTGGTACGGTCTACCCACATGTAAGGTGCTAAGCGCTTCGAAAGACTATGTCTCGGTCATCCGCTTCTCAAACACCATGTAGTGCGAGAATCAAGCGGAGGCGATCGAGTCTTGTGGGGAAAAGTGCGCAAACCTCTGCAGAGTGTATAAACTAATCATGATTAGCCGTGTCCCCGGTTATGGACGATTTGAGTATCCGGTACTTGATTATCATGTGAATCTCAACATGTTACTTCTAATAATAAAGTTATTGGGTTTTTAATGAGTACCTTTTTAATTGGGATTGAGGATGCTGTCAACCATCTTCAATGTTTAACAACCACCATGATAGTTAAATAAAATTATTCCTTTGATGTAGGAAAAAATCAGCTTTATGCAAATGTAACCGTAGAGCCTTACCACCAGCCAAATATGCATGTAGTATAGGCTATTTCATTCATTGCTCCTTACGTGTTACATTGCCAAAGATATTCCATGTGTCTGGCCCGTTTGTTGGCTGCAACTTTTCATGTTGCGCACTTTTCGCACGTCGAGTAAGGTGTTAGGTCGTGGTTCTATACTCGGTGATGCCGTTGGAGTTGATGGACTCGCTTATCTTCCAAGCCTTCCGCTGTTATTATTAGATGGCCTTAAGCCATATTTGTATTCAGTTCCCTTGTGGACAACGATGTAATAAGTGTGTGATAGCTACTCTGCTATAAATCCTTCGAAGTACTGTGTGGTGTCAGCATTACTGATCCAGGGATGACACTGAGCACAGAGCGCTAGATCCGTTCGGGTCTGGTCGCGACAGGGCATCCCGGTGACCAGCCATTTTCTCGTGAGTGAGGAGCGGAGTCAACTCCTCTTGAGAATAACCCGCCTAACATGGAAGATATGGACAGCCCTAGTTGATACATGAGCTATTCGAGCATACAAAACAGAATGTTTATTTGAAGGTTTAGAGTTTGGCACATATGATTTACTTGGAACGGCAAGTAAATACCGCATATAGGAAGGTATGGTGGACTCATATGGAATAACTTTGGGGTTTAAGGATTGGATGCACAAGCAAGATTCCCGCTTAGTACAGTGAAGACTAGCAAAAGACTGAAGCGACCAACCAGAGAGCGACAACAGTCATGAACATGCATTAAAATTAATAAACATTGGATGCAAGCATGAGTAGGATATAATCCACCATGAACATAAATATCGTGAAGGCTATGTTGATTTGTTTCAACTACATGCGTGAACATGTGCCAAGTCAAGTCACTTAAATCATTCAAAGGAGGATACTATCCCACTATACCACATCACAACCATTTTAATAGCATGTTGGCACGCAAGGTAAACCATTATAACTCATAGCTAATCAAGCATGGCACGAGCAACTATGATCTCTACTTGTCATTGTAAACATGTTCATTCATAATAGGCTGAATCAGGAACGATGAACTAATCATATTCACAAAAACAAGAGAGGTCGAGTTCATACCAGCTTTTCTCATCTCGCATACCCATCATATATCATCATAATTGCCTTTCACTTGCACGACCGAATCGAGCGATGTGAATAATAATAAGAGTGCATGTGTATTGGACTAAGTCGAATCATGCGAGCATTCAATAAACGAGAGAAGACAAGGCAATATGGGCTCTTGGTTAAATCAACAATAATGCATATAAAAGCCACTTCAACAATTTAATTATGGTCTTCTCCTATCGACCCCCAAAGAAAAGAAAAGAAATAAAACTATTTACACGGGGAAGCTCCCAATAGGCAAAAGAAGAACGGGAAATATTTTTGGGTTTTCTTTTTAATTATTACTACTACAGCAAGAAAGTAAACTAACTAGAAGCTATTACTATTTTTTTTGTTTTTCTTAAGGTTTATCAAACACACAAGAAGAACGCAAGAAAAAGAAAATAAACTATCATGGATATTACAGTGAAAGAGTATGAGCACCGACATCTAGCAATGAGTGTGTGTGAACATAAATGTAATGTCGGTGGAAAATACGTACTCCCCCAAGCTTAGGCTTTTGGCCTAAGTTGGTTCATTGCCAAGGATGGCCTGGCGGATATCCGTAGGTGTAGCTGGGGTCGTACTGTGAAGCAGCGACTATCGCCTCCTGAGCTGCAGCGTGGCGGTGAGATGCCTCTGCCCTCCTCTCGTACTCATCTGCCTCCTCTCTGGTAATAAAATGTCTTCCTTTTGCCTGATAATCAAAGAAGGCAGGAAAAGGGAGAGTAATACGGACAGCACGCCGTTTGTCAAAGATTAGTCGATACTGGAGAGGTGATTCATTCCTCTCAACAAACTGGTGGTGGACCATATAATTATAGTCTAAATAAGTAGGAGGCAACTCAATGTCATCCTCACGAACGTCCACACCAAGAAAATCAGCTAATCGGGTTGCATAAATTCCACCGAAGAAATCTCCATTAAATCTATTATTATGCAACCTACGTGCAACAAAGTCACCCAAATTATAAGATTTGTCTCCTAACACAAAGACTCCTAAGAATACTGAGGTCAGGCACACACATATGACATGCTTCATCTTTACCATTTATGCACCTACCTATGAAGAGAGCAAAATAATGTATAGCAGGAAAATGAAAGATCCCTATGGTAGCATGTGCTATATCTCTAGATTCCCCCACGGTTATACCAGCAAGAAAGTTTCTAAATTCAGATTTACGGGGATCACTAACACTATCCCATTGTGGAAGTTTGCAAGCAGAAGTAAAATCCTCTAAGTCCATGGTATAAGATTTTTCATAAAGATCAAACAGGACAGTTGGAGAATTACGTGAAGATGAAAATTCAAACCTCCTCACAAATGAACTAGTGAGATGATGGTATTGGCTGCACTTCTCTGCCTCAAAGCTCACAAGATCAGCGTTACGCAAATATGCGTTAAATTCTTCCTTGATTCCTGCTCGATCCATAAAATTTTCTGAAGGCCACTCACAAGGCAGCAATGGAGCGTCCCTTGGTGGCTCCTCGTCAGAATCACGCATTGCAAGACTGGGTCCTTGCTTCCTTGAAGAACCACCTTGGAACATTTTCCTAAGCATATTTCTTCCTCTGAAAAATTTCTGAAATTTTTAGTAACTTCAAACAAAAGTGAACCAAGCTCAATAAAACTGATAGCAACTACTCCTACAAGTGCCTAGAGACTATATCAAGCATTAGAACTACTTGGAACCATATAAATTTGACATGCAAGCTCAAGAACATGGTCACCTAGGCAGCACAAATTTGCAAAGAATAGATCACTAGAGCAAAAACTAATTGGACCAATGGAGGAGTCACATACCAAGGAACAATCTCCCCAAGCAGTTTTGTGAGAGGTGCTTTGAGCAAGGAGATCGAAAATCACAGCAAAGTGAGCTAGAACTCGTGCTTGAGTTGGATATTGGTGTTTGTGTGAGGAAGAAGAACTGTATGGGTGCAGGAATAAGTGGAGGAGGGCCACCGTGGGCCCACGAGGCAGGGGGCGCGCCAGGGGTAGGGCGCCCTCCACCCTCGTGGCAGTGGTTGACCCCTGCTATGTTCTCGGTGCGAGAAATTCTCAAATATTCTAGAAAAATCATATTCCATTTTCAGGGCATTTGGAGAACTTTTATTTTCGTGGTATTTTTATATTGCATGATAAATCGAGAAAAGCAGACGGAAAAATACTATTTTACTTTATTTCAACTAAATAATGTAAAGTAGAAAGAGGGTACGAGAAGGTTGTGCCTTCTAGTTTCATCCATCTCATGCTCATCAAAAGGAATCCACTAACAAGGTTGATCAAGTCTTGTTAACGAACTCATTCCGAATAACATGGAACCGGAGAAATTTCGAATAACACTATGTTACCTCAACGGGGATATGCACATCCCCAATAATAAGAATATCATATTTCTTTTTGACAGTAGGAAGAGGAAACTCAAAACCTCCAATAATAATCGATGGAATTTTTCCAATAGAGTTGATACTATGAACTTGAGGTTGTTTCCTCGGAAAGTGTACCTTATGCTCATTACCATTAACATGAAAAGAGACATTCCCTTTGTTGCAAACAATAACAGCCCCTGCAGTATTCAAAAAAGGTCTTCCAAGGATAATAGACATACTATCGTCCTCGGGAATATCAAGAATAACAAAGTGCGTTAAAATAGTAACGTTTGCAACCACAACGCACATCCTCACAAATACCGACAGGTATAGCAGTTGATTTATCAGCCATTTGCAAAGATATTTCAGTAGGTGTGAACTTATTCAAGTCAAGTCTACGGTATAAAGAGACAGGCATAACACTAACACCGGCTCCAAGATCACATAAAGCAGTTTTGACATAATTTCTATTAATGGAGCATGGTATAGTAGGTACTCCTGGATCTCCAAGTTTCTTTGGTATTCCACCCTTAAAAGTATAATTAGCAAGCATGGTGGAAATCTCAGCTTCTGGTATCTTTCTTTTATTTGTAACAATATCTTTCATATATTTAGCATAAGGATTCATTTTGAGCATATCAGTTAATAGCATACGCAAAAAGATAGGTCTAATCATTTTAGCAAAGCGCTCAAAATCCTCATCATCCTTTTTCTTGGATGGTTTGGGAGGAAAAGGCATGGGTTTCTGAACCCATGGTTCTCTTTCTTTACCATGTTTCCTAGCAACAAAGTCTCTCTTATCATAACGTTGATTCTTTGATTGTGGTTTATCAAGATCAACAGCAGGTTCAATTTCTACATCATTATCATTACTAGGTTGAACATCATCATGAACATCATCATTAGTGAGGGAGTCCTGGATTAGGGGGTATCCGGACAGCCGGACTGTTGGACTATGAAGATACAAGATTGAAGACTTCGTCCCGTGTCCGGATGGGACTCTCCTTGGCGTGGAAGGCAAGCTTGGCAATACGGATATGTAGATCTCCTTCCTTGTAACCGACTCTGTGTAACCCTAGCCCCCTCCGGTGTTTATATAAACCGGAGGGTTTAGTCCGTAGGACCAAGGACAACAACCATACCATAGGCTAGCTTCTAGAGTTTAGCCTCTTTGATCTTGTGGTAGATCAACTCTTGTAATACTCATATCATCAAGATCAATCAAGCAGGAGTAGGGTTTTACCTCCATCGAGAGGGCCCGAACCTGGGTAAAAACATCGTGTCCCCTGTCTCCTGTTACCATCCGCCTAGACGCACAGTTCGGGACCCCCTACCCGAGATCCGCCGGTTTTGACACTGACATTGATGCTTTCATTGAGTCTTCCTCTGTGTCGTCATCGTTAGGCTTGATGGCTCCTTCGATCATCGATAGTGATGCAGTCCAGGGTGAGACTTTTCTCCCCGGACAGATCTTTGTATTCGGCGGCCGCTTTGCGAACAACTTCGCTTGGCCATCTGGAGCAGATCGAGAGTTACGCCCCTGGCCACCAGGTCAGGTTTGGAAGCTTAAACTACACGGCCAACATCCGCAGAGACTTGATCTTCGACGGATTCGAACCCCTGCCGAGTGCGCCGCACGGTCACGATGAGCATGATTTAGCTCTACCATCGGACAGTGTTCAGGAGACCGCACCGGCAACGCTCCGACCCTCAATACGGAGCCAATTGCGCCATCCATGGACGGGTCGATAGACTCCGCCACGGAGGCTGCATTCTCAGCAGCGATCGAGCCAAATACCAACCTTACCCTTCACGAGAGCTGTGACGCCAAACTGCCGGATTCTTCCCCGGCCACGAACTCCGAACCGCCTGCGCCCGTGCCTATCGAATCCGACTGGGCACCGATCATGAAGTTAACCTCCGCGGATATCTTTCAGCACTCGCCCTTCGGCGACATACTGAACTCATTAAGGTCTCTCTCCTTGTCAGGAGAGTCCTGGCCGAACTATGTCCAGCAGGATAGGGATGCGGATTACGAAGAAATTTGCCGCCCACCCACCACCCACTTAATAGCCACTGTTGACGATTTGACCGACACGCTCGACTTCGACTCCGAGGACATCGACGGTATGGACGACGATGCAGGAGACGAACAGGAACCACTGCCCACAGGGCACTGGACAGCCACCTCATCATACGATATATACATGGTGGACGCACCCAAGGAAAACGACGACGAGGAACGGAAGGACGCAGCGAAGGATCGTTCCCTCGAGAAGCAGTCGAAGCGGCGGCGTAAGCGCCGCTCCAAATCCTGCCTCGGCAGAAACAGCGACCATATAGACCCAGCGATAGAGCAGGGTGAGCCTGCGGACGACGAACACGACATTGAACCACCGTCCGACCACGGCAACACGGAGAATCAAACCGAACAACCCGTCTCCGGCGAAGATAACAGTCTGGATGACATCACACTGGACAGGCACCCAGAGCAACAGAATCACCATCAAAGGCTTGTCGCCACTGCGAGGAGTCTGAAAAAGTAGAAGCAAAGGCTCAGGGCTGCACAAGACACACTCAGAATTAGATGGAGTAAAGTACTCAACACCGCGGCAAAGTACGGCGGCAGTCGCCACACAAAGAGCTACCCGAAGCGAAAGCTGCTACCTGAATTCGATGATGAGGCCTTAGAGCCCCCGCAATCAAAAAACAAAACAGCCATCCGGTCGGATAGACGACCTCGTGGCCAACATAGAGCAGCAAACGACGCCGCACACAAGCCAGTACGTGATCCACGTGAGGACTCGCATCAAAAGGACGGCGCAACCAGATCCATCTATGGGCCAAGAAAGCGCTCTCAAGCACGCCATGCAACACAACAAAAATCCGAACACCACGGTACACCCAAATACAGCGGTGCCGCATGTTGGGGAACATAGTAATTTCAAAAAAAAATCCTATGCACAGGCAAGATCATGGTGATGCATAGCAACGAGAGGGGAGAGTGTTGTCCACGTACCCTCGTAGACCGAAAGCGGAAGCGTTATAACAACGCGGTTGATGTAGTCATACGTCTTCATGGCCCGATCGATCAAGCACCGAAAATACGGCACCTCCGAGTTCTAGCACACGTTCAGCTCGATGAAGATCCCCGGACTCCGATCCAACAAAGTGTCGGGGATGAGTTCCGTCAGCACGACGACGTGGTGACGATCTAGATGTTCTACCGTTGCAGGGCTTCGCCTAAGCACCGCTTCAATATTATCAAGGATTATGGTGGAGGGGGCACCGCACACGGCTAAGAGATCAATGATCAATTGTTGTGTCTTTTGGGGTGCCCCCTTCCTCCGTATATAAAGGGGGGGGGAGGAGGAGAGGGCCGGCCAAGGGGAGGAGGCGCGCCCAAGGGGGGCAATCCTACTCCAAGTAGGTTTGCCCCCCCCCCTTTCCTATTCCAACTAGGAGAAGGGGGGAAGGAGGAGGTGGAGAGAAGGAAGGAGAAGGGGCCGCCCCTTCCCTTGTCCAATTCGGACTGGGCAGGGGGGGCCGCCACCTCCCGGTGTCGGGAGGCTGATCGTGCACTCCACGGACACCTATGGGGCCGGGCGGACCAGGCCCCTTTGTGGTTCGGAGGGGGGCGGAGATCGCACGAAGAGCGGATCGAGGCGAGGCACACGAGCAGTTTACCCAGCTTGAGCTCTCAGAGAGATAAAACTCCTCTGCTGCTTGTCCGATGTATTGTGTTCTTGCTAGGGAGCGATGAGAGCTACAAAACCTAAGCGTGAGTGTATCTGGTCTCCAATGAGTCGAGCAGACGAACCCCTCTCGTTGCACATGGGCCTCCTTTTATATGCTCAAGGGGTCTCCACAGTGGCAACATAGATGAGGGTACAAATGTAAAAACAGGAGTTGGTACACCTACTCGAGCGATTATGCAGTGCAAAATACCTAACTCTGACGGCAAGGGACAAAAGCAATAAATGCCCGTCAGTGTCGCCCAAATAGTGCAACAGAGACCGTCAGGTGCGCCTTCGCTCGCCACGATGGCGAGCTTGTCAGCGCCACTTATCGCTGCTCTCCGCTGGCTGCACAGCCTCTTGACACGCGTGCATGGAATGTTCCCATGGCGACACGTTGCGGGGTGAGCTGGAGCGGAGATGGAGAGAGGTTGCTTGCCGCGGCAAGTGCCTTGCCGCGGCCGAATCCTTGTCGCGTCCGGAGGCTTGTCGCGCTCCGAGCCTTCCCGGCAAGCTCCTCTTGCCGGGGCCTTGTCTTCTGCATGCCTTGAGTGGCCTTCCCGACAAGCTCCTCTTGCCGGGCCTTGTCTTCTTAATCAAATACTTTGTTCTTGAATGGCTCTAGAGGAGCCACGGAGGACCTTGGCGGTGACGAGGCAAACCCCTGCCGCGGGGTGCTATAACTGTCCGTGCGCAGTACGGGATACTAGGGTACCCTACTCTAGTACCCGACAGAGCCCCGGCTGGGCAGACATACGGTGCCGAGCGCCGCCGGGCCAGCCCAAAACAAAGGTAACGGTCACACGCAGCCTCGACCACGTCGCCTTCGCCCCGGACCCACCACGACCCCCACTAACGGCACGCACCGGACGTGGCGTCGTGCGAGAGATCGTGGGCATGGTCGTGGGGGTTTCTTTATTAGGAAAAGCGGAACGTCCACCCCCTCCCCCTCTTTATAAGCGGAGGAAACAGGGGCAGGCCGTCCACTCTGCCATCGCTGTCTTGTCAAGAAAACCACCGCCGCTCCCTTCTTCTTCTCCGGTGCGAAGAGCAGCGCCCCGCCCCCTTCGCCTGGCGCTCACCGCCGTCGGCCTCCTCCGCCGCCCTCGCCATGGCTCCAAAAGCCGACAAGGAGAAGGGCGTCAAGTCGGCCGAGGCGCAGCGTTCATGCGGGCGCCTGTGCAAGGAGCGGGCCATCTTCCCCGCAGCTCGGCGCAAGGGAGCTGCGGACGCCTTCTACCTCTTCTCGTCGACGGAGACGCCAGGCGCATCCGCCGCACGAGGGTACTCCCCGCCTCCGCCTCGATTTGGCACCAACAGGTACCCCTTTTTCGCTCTTTTCTTCTATTGCGGGCTTTGCCCGCCTTTTCCGGAAGTTCTTCTGCGACATCATGAACACGTTTGGCCTCCGCCTCCTTGATTTCACCCCAACGCCGTCTTGACCATGGCGGTTTTCGCGCATTTGTGCGAAAACTTTGTCGGAGTCCACCCAAACGTGGCACTCTTCCGCCACTTCTTTGTGCCCCTGTCGAGAGAGGAGAGCCACTTGCCGGAGGGATAGCACAGGTCTCTAGGATCGGCAAGAAAGAGGCCTACCTGGAAGGAGAGTTCCGCAACAAGTGGGAGGTGGAGAGCCAATTGGTGTTGGGTTGTAGAGGAGAACCCGCAGCCCTTCATCGCTGCGTCGCCAAACTCCAATAGTGCGCGCGTAGATTGGAGCAACTTGGCGCGGAGGATGCGAAACTGAAGATAGCTATGACCGGATTTTTGCGCCTCGGGCTTGCCGGACTAACTCAGAGGCGCAGCTTGGCGCAGACTTCCTTCGCCGCGCCAGACGCTTCCCTTGCAGGAAAGGAGGAGGCCTGCCTGGGAGTTCCAAAATGCGGCACACATCATGAGGTTGCGCCCGGGTCTGAACTGGAATTTCACCGTCTTGGAGCTGGATGCGATGCTGCTCGAGCTGTTCAAGAACGATCCCGACCATCCTGAGTGGTTTAGGTTGCCGCGGGGGGTCGTCCCATTGTGCAACAACTCGGCTCTCGACCGCATCCGCGCCATGATGTTGTTGTGCGATTCACATGGGATCGTCCCAACCTGGCAGGAGCCAAAGATGTCGGGGAGGCTGATCGTACCCACGGACACCTATGGGGCCGGCGGACCAGGCCCCTTTGTGGTTCGGAGGGGGGCGGAGATCGCACGAAGAGCGGATCGAGGCGAGGCACACGAGCAGTTTACCCAGCCGGAGCTCTCCGAGAGATAAAACTCCTCGCTGCTTGTCCGATGTATTGTGTTCTTGCTAGGGAGCGATGAGAGCTACAAAACCTAGCGTGAGTGTATCTGGTCTCCAAAGTGAGTCGAACAAACCGAACCCCTCTCGTTGCACATGGGCCTCCTTTTATATGCTCAAGGGTCTCCGGCGGTGGCAACATAGATGAGGGTACAAATGTAAAAAGCAGGAGTTGGTACACCTACCGAGCGATTATGCGATGCAAAATACCTAACTCGACGGCAAGGGACAAAGCAATAAATGCCGTCGATTGTCGCCCAAACAAAGGCAACAAAGACCGTCATGTGCGCCTCCGCCGCCACGATGGCGAGCTTGTCGGCCGCTTATCGCTGCTCTCCGCCTGGCTGCATGACCTCTTGACGCCAGCGTGCATGGAATGTTCCCATGGCAACACGTTGCGGGGTGAGCTGGAGCGGAGATGGAGAGAGGTTGCTTGCCGCGGCAAGCGCCTTTGCCGCGCCGAATCCTTGTCGCGTCCGGAGGCTTGTCGCTCCGAGCCTTCCCCAAGCTCCTCTTGTCGGGCCTTGTCTTCTGCATGCCTTGAGTGGCCTTCCCGACAAGCTCCTCTTGCCGGGGCCTTGTCTTCTTAATCAAATACTTTGTTCTTGAATGGCTCTAGAGGAGCCACGGAGGACCTTGGCGGTGACGAGGCAAACCCTGCCGCGGGGTGCTACAACTGTCCGTGCACGAGTACGGGATACTAGGGTACCCCTACTCTAGTACCCCGACACCTGGCCTCCCTCTTTCCTTTCCACTAAGGCCCAATAGCTTCCCGGGGGGTTCCGGTAACCCCCGGAACTCCGATTTTATCCGAAATTTCTCCGGAACACTTCCGGTGTCCGAATATAGTCGTCCAATATATCAATCGTTATGTCTCGACCATTTTGAGACTCCTCGTCATGTCCGTGATCACATCCGGGACTCCGAACAACCCTCGGTACATCAAAACATATAAACTCATAATGAAACTGTCATCATAACGTTAAGCGTGCGGACCCTACAGGTTCGAGAACAATGTAGACATGACCGAGACACATCTCCGGTCAATAACCAATAGCGTAACCTGGATGCTCATATTGGCTCCCACATATTCTACGAAGATCTTTATCGGTCAGACCGCATAACAACATACGTTGTTCCCTTTGTCATCGGTATGTTACTTGCCCGAGATTCGATCGTCGGTATCTCAATACCTAGTTCCATCTCGTTACCGGCAAGTCTCTTTACTCGTTCCATAATACATCATCTCACAACTACTCATTAGTTGCAATGCTTGCAAGGCTTATGTGATGTGCATTACCGAGAGGGCCCAGAGATACCTCTCCGACAATCGGAGTGACAAATCCTAATCTCGAAATACGCCAACCCAACATGTACCTTCGGAGACACCTGTAGAGCTCCTTTATGATCACCCAGTTACGTTGTGATGTTTGGTAGCACACAAAGTGTTCCTCCGGCGAACGGGAGTTGCATAATCTCATAGTCATAGGAACATGTATAAGTCATGAAGAAAGCAATAGCAACATACTAAACGATCAAGTGCTAAGCTAACAGAATGGGTCATGGCAATCACATCATTCTCCTAATGATGTGATCCCGTTAATCAAATGACAACTCATGTCTATGGCTAGGAAACTTAACCATCTTTGATCAACGAGCTAGTCAAGTAGAGGCATACTAGTGACATACTGTTTTTCTATGTATTCACACATGTATTATGTTTCCTTAATACAATTCTAGCATGAATAATAAACATTTATCATGATATAAGGAAATAAATAATAACTTTATTATTGCCTCTAGGGCATATTTCCTTCACCGCACACCCCCTATGTTTCACCTATGAGGTGCTGGACCATGGATTTCCAGAGGGATTCAAACTCGTAAACATAGAGGCGTACGACGGAAGGACAAACCCATAAACGTAGAATCACCTAGATCAGTGTCAAAATTTGCATCGACGTAACCCTTTACGACGAACCTTTTTGTCACGTCCATAATCGAGAAACATATCCTTATTCCACTAAGGATAATTTTGACCGTTGTCCAGTGATCTACTCCTAGATCACTATTGTACTCCCTTGCCGAAATCAGTGTAGGGTATACAATAGATCTGGTACATAGCATGGCATACTTTATAGAACCTATGGCTGAGGCATAGGGAATTACTTTCATTCTCTTTCTATCTTCTGCCGTGGTCTGGCTTTGATTCTTACTCAATTTGACACCTTGTAACACAGGCAAGAAACTCTTTCTTTGACTGTTCCATTTTGAACTACTTCAAAATCTTGTCAAGGTATGTACTCATTGAAAAAACTTATCAAGCGTTTTGATCTATCTCTATAGATCTTGATGCTCAATATGTAAGTAGCTTCACCGAGGTATTTATTTGAAAAACTCCTTTCAAACACTCCTTTATGCTTTGCAGAATAATTCTACATTATTTCCGATCAACAATATGTCATTCACATATACTTATCAAAAATGTTGTAGTGCTCCCACTCACTTTCTTGTAAATACAGCTTCACCGCAAGTTCAGATAAAACTATATCCTTTGATCAACTTATCAAAGCATATATTCCAACTCCGAGATGCTTGCACCACCATAGATGGATCATTTGGAGCTTGCACATTTTGTTAACACCTTTAGGATTGACAAAACCTTATGGTCGCATCATATACAACTCTTCTTTAAGAAATCCATTAAGGATTGTAGTTTTGTTATCCATTTGCCAGATTTCATAAAATGCGGCAATTGCTAACATGATTCGGACAGACTTTAAGCATCGATACGAGTGAGAAAATCTCATCATAGTCAACACCTTGAACTTTGTCAAAAACCTTTTTCGACAAGTCTAGCTTTGTAGATAGTAACACTACTATCAGCGTCCGTCTTCCTCTTGAAGATCCATTTATTTTCTATGTCTTCCCGATCATCGGGCAAGTCAACCAAAGTCCATACTTTGTTCTCATCCATGGATCCTATCTCAGATTTCATGGCCTCAAACCATTTTGCGGAATCTGGGCTCATCATCGCTTCCTCATAGTTTGCAAGTTCGTCATGGTCTAGTAACATGACTTCCGTAACAGGATTACCGTACCACTCTGGTGCGGATCTCACTCTGGTTTACCTACGAGATTCGGTAGTAACTTGATCTGAAGTTACATGATCATCATCATTAGCTTCCTCACTAATTGGTGTAGTAGTCACAGGAACAGATTTTTGTGATGAACTACTTTCCATTAAGGGAGAAGGTACAATTACCTTATCAAATTCTACTTTCCTCCCACTCACTTCTTTCGAGAGAAACTCCTTCTCTAGAAAGGATCCATTCTTAGCAACGAATGTCTTGCCTTCGGATCTGTGATAGAAGGTGTACCCAACTTTCTCCTTTGGGTATCCTATGAAGATACATTTCTCCGATTTGGGTTTGAGCTTATCGGGATGAAACTTTTTCACATAAGCATCGCAACCCCAAACTTTAAGAAACGACAACTTTGGTTTCTTGCCAAACCACAGTTCAAATTGTGTCGTCTCAATGGACTTAGATGGTGCCCCCTTTTAACGTGAATGCAGTTGTCTTTAATGCATGACCCCAAAACGATAGTGGTAAATCGGCAAGAAACATCATAGATTGTACAATATCGAATAAAGTACGGTTATGACGTTCGGACACACCATTATGCTGTGGTGTTCCAGGTGGCACGAATTTGTGAAACTATTCCACATTGTTTTAACTGAAGGCCAAAATCGTAACTCAAATATTTGTCTCCGCGATCAGATCGTAGAAACCTTATTTTCTTGTCATGATGATTCTCCACTTCACTCTGAAATTCTTTGAACTTTTCAAATGTTTCAGACTTATGTTTCATCAAGTAGATATACCCATATCTGCTCAAATCATCTGTGAAGGTCAGAAAATAACGATACCCGCCGCGAGCTTCAACACTCATCGGATCGCATACATCAGTATGTATTATTCCAATAAGTCAGTTGCTCGCTCCATTGTTCCGGAGAACGGAGTCTTTAGTCATCTTGCCCATAAGGCATAGTTCGCAAGCATCAAGTGATTCCAAAATCCCATCAGCGTGGAGTTTCTTCATGCGCTTTACACCAATATGACCTAAACGGCAGTGCCACAAATGAGTTGCACTATCATTATTAACTTTGCATCTTTTGGCTTCAATATTATGAATATGTGTATCACTGCGATCTAGATCCAACAAACCATTTTCATTGGGTGTATGACCATAGAAGGTTTTATTCATGTAAATGTAACAACAATTATTCTCTAAATTAAATGAATAATTGTATTGCAATAAACATGATCAAATCATATTCATGCTCAACGCAAACACCAAATAACACTTATTTAGGTTCAACACTAATCCCGAAAGTATAGAGAGTGTGTGATGATGATCATATCAATCTTGGAACTACTTCCAACACACATCGTCACCTCGCCCTTAACTAGTTTTTGTTCATTCTGCAACTCCTGTTTCAAGTTACTACTCTTAGCAACTGAACCAGTATCAAATGCTGAGGGGTTGCTATAAAAACTAGTAAAGTACACATCAATAACATGTATATCCAATATACCTTTGTTCACTTTGCCATCCTTCTTATCCGCCATATACTTGGGGTGGTTCCGCTTCTAGTGACCAGTCCCTTTGCAGTAGAAGCACTTAGTCTCAGGCTTAGGACCAGACTTGGGCTTCTTCACTTGAGCAGCAACTTGCTTGTCGTTCTTCTTGAAGTTCCCCTTCTTCCCTTTGCCCTTTTCTTGAAACTAGTGGACTCGTCAATCATCAACACTTGATGTTTTTCTTGATTTCTACCTTCGTCGATTTCAGCATCACGAAGAGCTTGGGAATTACTTCCGTCATCCCTTGCATATTATAGTTCAACACGAAGTTCTACTAACTTGGTGATGGTGACTAGAGAATTCATCAATCACTATCTTATCCGGAAGATTAACTCCCACTTGATTCAAGCGATTGTAATACCTGCATAATCTGAGCACATGCTCACCGCTTGAGCTATTCTCCTCCATCTTTTAGCTATAGAACTTGTTGGAGACTTCATATCTCTCAACTCGGGTATTTGCTTGAAATATTAACTTCAACTCCTGGAACATCTCATATGGTCCATGACGCGTTCAAAACATCTTTGAAGTCCCGATTCTAAGCCGTTAAGCATGGTGCACTAAACTATCAAGTAGTCATCATACCGAAGCTTTGCCAAACGCTCATAACGCCTCGCATATGCTCCCCGCAATAGGTTCGTCACCTAGCGGTGCATCAAGGACATAATTCTTCTGTGCAGCAATGAGGATAAACCTCATATCACGGATCCAATCCGCATCATTGCTACTAACATCTTTCAACTTAGTTTTCTCTAGGAACATATCAAAATTAAACGGGGAGCAACATCGCGAGCTATTGATCTACAACATACATATGCTAATACTACCAGGACTAAGTTCATGATAAATCAAAGTTCAATTAATCATATTACTTAAGAACTCCCACTTAGATAGACATCCCTCTAATCATCTAAGTGATCACGTGATCCAAATCAACTAAACCATAACCGATCATCACGTGAAATGGAGTAGTTTTGAATGGTGAACATCACTATGCTGATCATATCTACTATATGATTCACGCTCGAACTTTTGGTCTCAGTGTTCTGAGGCCATATTTGCATATGCTAGGCTCGTCAAGTTTAACCTGAGCATTATGCGTGTGCAAAACTGGCTTGCACCCGTTGTAGATGGACGTAGAGCTTATCACACCCGATCATCACGTGGTGTCTGGGCACGACGAACTTTGGCAATGGTGCATACTCAGGGAGAACACTTTTATCTTGAAATTTAGTGAGAGATCATCTTATAATGCTACCGCCAATCAAAGCAAGATAAGATGCATAAAAGATAAACATCACATACAATCAAAAAAATATGTGACATGATATGGCCATCATCATCTTGTGCCTTTGATCTCCATCTCCAAAGCATCATCATGCTTTCCATCGTCACCGGCATGACACCATGATCTCCATCATCTTGATCTATATCAATGTGTCGTCACATGGTCGTCTCACCAACTATTGCTCTTGCAACTATTGCTATCGCATAGCGATAAAGTAAAGCAATTATTTGGCGCTTGCATCTTATGCATTAAAGAGATAACCATAAGGCTTTTTGCCAGTTGCCGATAACTTCAAAAAAAAACATGATCATCTTATACAACAACTTATATCTCATCACGTCTTGACCATATCACATCACAACATGCCCTGCAAAAACAAGTTAGACGTCCTCTACTTTGTTGTTGCAAGTTTTATGTGGCTGCTACTGGGCTTAGCAAGAACCGTTCTTACCTACGCATCAAAACCACAACGATAGTTTGTCAAGTTGGTGTTGTTTTAACCTTCGCAAGGACCGGCGTAGCTACACTCGGTTTAACTAAAGTTGGAGAAACCGACACCCGCCACCAATTGTGCAAAGCACGTCGGTAGAACCAGTCTCACGTAAGCTTACGCGTAATGTCGGTCAGGGCCGCTTCATCCAACAATACCGCCGAACCAAAGTATGAAATGCTGGTAAGCAGTATGACTTATATCGCCCACAACTCACTTGTGTTCTACTCATGCATATAACATCAACGCATAAAACCAGGCTCGGATGCCACTGTTGGGGAACGTAGTAATTTCAAAAAAATTCCTACGCACACGCAAGATCATGGTGATGCATAGCAACGAGAGGGGAGAGTGTTGGCCATGTACCCTCGTAGACCAAAAGCGGAAGCGTTATAACAACGCGGTTGATGTAGTCGTACGTCTTCACGGCCCGATTGATCAAGCAATCAAACTACGGCACCTCCCAGTTCTAGCACACGCTCAGCTCGATGACGATCCCGGACTCGATCCAGCAAAGTGTCGGGGATGAGTTCCACAAGACGATGGCGTGGTGATGATCTTGATGTTTTACCGTCGCAGGGCTTCACCTAAGCACCGCTACAATATTATCGAGGATTATGGTGGAGGGGGGCACCGCACACGGCTAAGAGATCAATGATTAATTGTTGTGTCTTTTGGGGTGCCCCCTTCCTCTGTATATAAAGGGGGAAGGAGGAGAGGGCCAGCCAAGGGGAGGAGGCGCGCCCAAGGGGGGCAATCCTACTCCAAGTAGGTTTGCCCCCCTTTCCTATTCCAACTAGGAGAAGGGGGGAAGGAGGAGGTGGAGAGAAGTAAGGAGAAGGGGGGCCACCGCCCCCTTCCCTTGTCCAATTCGGATTGGGGCAAGGGGGGCCGCGCGCCACCTCCTGGCCTCCCTCTCTCCTTTCCACTAAGGCCAAATAAGGCCCAATAGCTTCCCGGGGGGGTTCCGGTAACCCCCGCAACTCCGGTTTTATCCGAAATTTCTCCGGAACACTTCCGGTGTCCGAATATAGTCGTCCAATATATCAATCGTTATGTCTCGACCATTTCGAGACTCCTCGTCATGTTCGTGATCACATCCGGGACTCCGAACAACCTTCGGTACGTCAAAACATATAAACTCATAATGAAACTATCATCATAACGTTAAGCGTGCGGACCCTACGGGTTCGAGAACAATGTAGACATGACCGAGACACGTCTCCGATCAATAACCAATAGCAGAACCTGGATGCTCATATTGGCTCCCACATATTCTACGAAGATCTTTATCGGTCAGACCGCATAACAACATACGTTGTTCCCTTTGTCATCGGTATGTTACTTGCCCGAGATTCGATCGTTGGTATCTCAATACCTAGTTCAATCTCGTTACCGGCAAGTCTCTTTACTTGTTCCGTAATACATCATCTCATAACTAACTCATTAGTTGCAATGCTTGCAAGGCTTATGTGATGTGCATTACCGAGAGGGCCCAGAGATACCTCTCCGACAATCGGAGTGACAAATCCTAATCTCGAAATACGCCAACCCAACATGTACCTTCGGAGACACCTATAGAGCTCCTTTATAATCACCCAGTTACGTTGTGATGTTTGGTAGCACACAAAGTGTTCCTCCGGCAAACAGGAGTTGCATAATCTCATAGTCATAGGAACATGTATAAGTCATGAAGAAAGCAATAGCAACATACTAAACGATCAAGTGCTAAGCTAACAGAATGGGTCATGTCAATCACATCATTCTCCTAATGATGTGATCCCGTTAATCAAATGACAACTCATGTCTATGGCTAGGAAACTTAACCATCTTTGATCAACGAGCTAGTCAAGTAGAGGCATACTAGTGACATACTGTTTGTCTATGTATTCACACATGTATTATGTTTCCGGTTAATACAATTCTAGCATGAATAATAAACATTTATCATGATATAAGGAAATAAATAATAACTTTATTATTGCCTCTAGGGCATATTTCCTTCACCGCACACCCCCTATGTTTCACCTATGAGGTGCTGGACCATGGATTTCCAGAGGGATTCAAACCCGTAAACATAGAGGCGTACGACGGAACGACAGACCCTGGGGTCTGGATCGAGGACTACATCCTCCATATCCACATGGCTCGAGGAGACGATCTCCATGCCATCAAGTACTTACCCCTCAAGCTCAAAGGGCCAGCTCGGCACTGGCTTAAAAGCCTCCCCGAAAACTCCATTGGAAGTTGGGAAGAGCTCGAGGACGCTTTTCGCAAATTTTCAAGGGACCTATGTCCCGACCACGGATGCGCATTTATTTAAGTCATATAACTCAACAGCCCAGAGAGTCGGCCCGAAAGCTTTGGAACAGGTTTCTCACTAAAAAGAACCAAATAGTCGACTGTCCGGACGCCGAAGCCTTAGCAGCTTTCAAGCACAGCGTCCGAGACGAATGGCTTGCTAGACACCTCGGCCAAGAAAAGCTGAGAACAATGGCAGCATTAACAAGCCTCATGACCCGCTTTTGCGTGGGCGAGGACAGCTGGTTAGCCCGATGTAGCACCAGCGACCCAAGTACATCCGAAGTCAGGGACGGAAACGGGAAGCCACGACGCAGCAAAAACAAGCGCCAGAATAAAGAAGACAACTCAAGAGCACGGGCGGTAAACGCCGGATTCGTAAGCTCTCGCCAGTCGCCAAAAGGTGCCCTCCAAAGGCAACAGAGACGAATCTGTCGGCCTAAACAAGATTCTGGACAAACTATGTCAGATCCACAGCACCCCCGATAAACCTGCAAATCATACCCATCGAGAATGTTGGGTCTTCAAGCAATCCGGCAAGCTCAACGCCGAACACAAGGGGCAAGATACACCAAGCGAAGACGAGGAAGAGCCTCGCCAAAGAAAGCATCGGGAAATGTAAGAAATTCCCACGTAAGAAATTCCCACGTAAGTCAAAGCGATGGCGTGTTACACGTGATGAAGGGGAGAAACAAAGTGGCACTCCTAGAGACACATGCCCCAGGGCCTATCACTGCGGAGTTCTGCCACTGGTCGTCCCAACCGATCACCTTTGACCATCGGGATTACTCGGCAAGTATCCGGCATGCAGGATGGGCTGCCTTGGTGTGAGATCCGATAATTGACGGATACCACTTCACACGAGTCCTGATGGACGGCGGCAGTAGTTTAAACCTAATATATCAGGACACAGTCCGCAAAATGGGGATAGACCCAACAAAAATCAGCCATAGCAATACTACCTTTAAAGGAGTAACGCCAAGCCCAGAAGCCCATTGCACGGGCTCCCTGCTACTAGAGGTTATATTCGGCTTTCCCTATAACTTCCGAAGCAAAAAAGTTAACCTTCCACACCGCTCCATTCCAAAGTGGCTATCAAGCACTACTCGAACGCGAAGCTTTCGCTCGCTTTAACGCAATACCGCATTACGCTTCACTCATGCTTAAGATGCCCGGTCCACGTGGCATCATTACAGTAAATGGAAATATTGAGCGCTCCTTGCGCGCGGAAGACCGTGCGGCTGCCTTGGCAGCCCCACACTAGACGGCGTCACCAACTAGAGCATCTGACATGTCGTTAAGACCACGGACACGGTTAGGCAAGTCCGGTGTAGCTATATATAGTTGATACAGGTTTGATGGCTATGCCCCTGTAACAGTACAAGGGGCTCAACGCGTGTAAACAAATGACAATTAGGCTCAACTTTACTCATCTTGAACTGTACATAGTTTATTTAGTATAAACTACCTTTTGCACGACAACTTTTCAACTAAGTTCCTCTCGTTTACAGATGACCATCGTGCTACACCCGTCCAGGATACGGCACAACGGAGACACGGGCACAGACGTGCAGCAGGGACCCATTCCAAGGATTCTTTTTAGATTAAGACCCTGCGTAAACCTTTTTTACTGTCTCTTGTTGATACACATCCCCCCGGATTCTCAGTACAACTGAGAAGGATGCTGACGTATTGGCATGTGGCCACGTCAGAATATTGCACGTACCTGGACACCAGGGGCTTATTACAAAGGGCAATGTTTAGCCCGGCTTACATCATAAAGACCGAATACCTTAGGGAGTGTTGGGCGTCGCGAGTTTGGCCTTATATGCATCAGGTCCGAATCATGTCTTTGGTCAAATGTTGGGTTTTCCCGGCTCCTGTGTTTTGCTGCCTTACGTTCCGCTCTATCGGCTAAGGCGGCACCAGGAGAACTACTGCGATTGTGCCCTGGTTCATCCGGACGAGCACCTTAGTAGAGAAAGCTAAAAACTGACTGTCATGATATAGCGTGAGACTGGTCAACCACTCGATGACCTAGCGGAATCTTCGGGATTCCTCCGCCTTAACGAAGGGCCGTTTCCCGGCCAGGCAGGTACGCGCCCCGAATTCGGATGAACGCGGAGCCACCAGGGCTATATAGTAGCCCCACCGTCAAACTCCTCTGGCTAAGTGAAAGTGTTAAAGCATTATAGTCCGATTGCCTAGTTCGTTGTGCTATCACCTCCTTAATGGACCAAGACGTTGGATCAAGTGTGAACATGTGTCTTCTGCGAGCACCCCCGCATTATATGCGTGGGGGCTGAAGCCGACGACTGCCATCTTTCAGGTTATATACATATATACATAAACGGCCGCACAGGAGGTACTATAATACTTTTAGGCAAAAGTATAAAATAGCCTTTACAATTCAGTAAAACATTGTTTTTCAATGGTAATACATGTTATTAGAACATAATATTCTTCGAGCACTGCCCTTCTATTGAAGGAGCGCCCTCAAGAACTTCTTGAAAGTAGTGCTCGGCAGGTACTCGGCTCTCGTCCAAATCTTGGGCTGCAATGGCGGTGGCCTCCATCTTCGCCCAGTATGTCTTCACACGGGAAAGGGCCATCCGCGCACCCTCTACGCACGCCGACCTCTTCATCGCATTGATGTGCGGTACTGCACCAAGGAACTGTTGCACCAAACTAAAATAATTGTTCGGCTTTGGCCTTTCCGGCCACAGATGATGCACAACAGACCTCATGGCGAGTCCGGACAATCTATTCAGCTCGGCCCATTCGGCCAACCGCATAGTCAATGGAAGCGGATGATCTGGAATGGTAAATTGTGACCAAAATAGCTTTTCCACTTCACGATCTTTTTTATCTCGGAAGTATTCGTCCGCATCGGCAGCACTCGCCGCTAAGTCCAGATATGCGTCCGCAGAACTCCACAGTCGGTCCAAAGGGGCGTACTTAGGATCTCCGAACTTCATCCGCAGCATAAAGGGCTTCCCAGCCGCGATATCCCCGGCTTGACGCAGCTCCTCCTTCATCGCTCTCATTGCAGAGCGGGTGTCTTTCAGCCGCCATCGTGGCCTTCTCCAGTCTGTCCTCTTCGCCGATATTCCTTTTCAAGAAGCTCAGAACGGTCGTGCCGCATTCTTCAATTCCACAGCCATCCTGGCTATTTCCTCCTTGCTTTGGCAAAGCAGCAGCCTGTTCGTCTTTCAGCTCCTCGATTGCCTTTAGGGCAGCCGCATCGCTTTTCCTGGCTTGTTCTTTGGCTCGGGCAAGTTCCGCCCGAAGGTTCTCCACGGCCGCAGCTCCATCTGCATTCACACACAGGTTATAGATACTAGCATCATGCCCCTCTTCCCATGTGTCACCGGAGGAATCACTTACCCAGTGCCTCGTCAAGCCGCTTGTTGACAAGTATGATGTCGACATCTGCCACATCAAGCTGCCGCTTTAGCTCGGCAAACTCATCAGTCCGGCTGGCCACCGGACCCTCCGCCACCTGCATATTAAGGCGGCATGATTATTCCTGAGACTATGATCCTCTGTGCGTTGTCGTCTTCGACAACACCCATAGTCTCAGGGGCTACTATCTACACAGGGAACATCTAAAAATGTGCGGTACTGTCAAAAATGAACATCATTTCGCGTACCTCAAAACCCGTCAGTAGACTCATAAAGGCTTCATGCAACCCGCTTTCGGCGGACAAAATCCTTTCAATCACCGTACCCATCAACGTGCGATGCTCTTCTGAGATAGCCGCTCGCTCTAGTAGATCCCTCAGTATGTCCGACCGCACACCAGACGATGCCGGACTCTGTCGATTGCTCTCTTCAAGAGCCAGATACTGAGGACTCTGGGTGGCCATAGGATTACCTTCTGGCCTCGCCAGATCAGGAGAAACCCTCCGCGACGACACCTCGGGGTCGCCCGCCTGATGAGGCGGTATGGCAGGGGGAGGTGTTCCGCTTTCCATCATCTCTGGAAGAAGATCCCCTGAAGACGAGCTCTGCTGAGAAGGGCTAAGATCCAAACTGCAAGATAAATGTTTCGGTAATTTCCCTCAGAAGTAAAGCGAGATATTTTCATTATTAAGTACCCTTTTACTTACAGCTCGGTGGAGGGCTGATCCCCTTGGGGGCATAGTGCGGCCGGGGTATCCCCCGGGGCAGGACCCTCCGGCAAAGATTTCTTCCCCCGTTTGGAGACCATTGTCTCCGGGTCCTCAGAGGCGGTCCTCTTCCTTCCCTGGGGAGAGGAAGTTTCAATTCCTCCTCCCTGGTTAACCTCCTTCGCGGAGGTGCTAGCCTCCTTGTTCCCCCCTTTATCTTCTCCTGAGGGCGCTTGATAAGGCGCGATCTCCAGCATCCTGGTTAGCACGGGATTTGGTGAGGTCTCAGGGATGGGGGCCGGACACCTGATCAACTTCGCCTTCGCTATCCAATCCTGGTCAAAGAGCGGCTTTTTTAGGGCGACATTGCGGTAAATAAACGGACAGTGTGTTCGGATGCGGGGCTACTTACTTGGGTATCTGGGCGATTGCAGCTCAGACCTGCATCCTCAGTGGTGTCCGGACACATTATTTGTGGTCCGAAGAACAATTTGTACATCTCCTCGGGCGTCATGCGGAGGAAGTGTTGAATAGCTCGCGGTCCCTCTGGGTTGAACTCCCACATGCGGAGGGGGCGACGTTTGCAGGGCAGGACTCAGCGAATTAACATGACTTGCATTACCATGACCAAACTGACATCTCTCTCAAGGAGATCTCGGATGCGGCTCTGCAACGTGGGCACATCCTTTATTGGTCCCCAGTCCAACCCCTTGTTGACCCATGACGTTTGTCGTGGCGGGGAACCTGAGCGAAAGGCAGAGGGAGCCACCCACTTGGTACCCCTGGGAGCTGTGATATAAAACCACTCTTGTTGCCATAAGCTGGACACCTCCTGGAAAGAGCCCTCGGGCCATGGGGCGTTGGCGATTTTGCTTATTACGGCGCCTCCGCACTCTGCGTGCCGCCCCTCGATCATCTTCGGCTCCACTTTGAAGGTCTTGAGCCACAAATCCAAGTGAGGGGTAATACGGAGGAAAGCTTCGCATTACCCATTTATGAACGATGAGATGTGGAGGATAGACCCCAGAGCTAAATCGTGGAAATCCAGCCCATAATAGAACATAAGCCCCCTCACGAAGGGATCTGGCGCGAAGCCTAGCCCTCGGAGGAAGTGAGATACGAACACGACGCTCTCACCGGGCTTGGGAGTGGGAATAACCTGTCCTTGAGCAGGCAGCCTATGCGGGATTTCGCCGGTCAAGTATCTGGCCTCCCTTAGCTTTTTTACGTCTTCCTCCGTGATGGAGGAAGGCATCCACCGACCTTGAAGGTTGGATCCGGACATAATCGGAGGTCTGAAGCGCCTAAACCTGAGCTTTGGGTGTTGGAACTCGAGGCGGGAGGTGGATTCGATTAAGATCGAGAGGAAAAAGAATAGGTATTGGTCTCTTTATAAAGAGGTTGAGTACCAAGTGCCCTCCTCGTGACCGTTTGGGACTTGCCTTCAATCGAGGGGTCATGCCAACGGGCACGATTGGGTTACCCACGTCCGTGTTGATGAGAATCCCGTAATAAACGGGACACGATCTCTGCTTCGACAAGACGTGCCAAGGAAACCGCCTAGCGAAACACGCTAGGATTGGTTATGAAAAACGATTCAAATAAAGACTTGGCTGTGGTGTGATGTCACACTACGAAATATGTCAGCAGATTAGATTTGTGGAAATATTATTCTCTCTACGGTTGTATGTGGAACTTGTTTTGCAGAGCCGGACACGATCCTCGTGTTCAAAATCTTCTATGAAGTATTCGGAGAAGGAACCCACCTTGCAATGCCGAAGACAATCTGCACACCGGACTCATCGTCATTGAAGCCTGGTTCAGGGGCTACTGAGGGAGTCCTAGATTAGGGGGTATCCGGACAGCCGGACTATATCCTTTGGCCGGACTGTTGGACTATGAAGATACAAGATTGAAGATTTTGTCCCGTGTCCGGATGGGACTCTCCTTGGCGTGGAAGGCAAGCTTGGCAACACGGATATGTAGATCTCCTTCCTTGTAACCGACTCTGTGTAACACTAGCCCCCTCCGGTGTCTATAAAACCGGAGGGTTTAGTCCGTAGGACCAAGGACAACAACCGTACCATAGGCTAGCTTCTAGGGTTTAGCCTCTTCGATCTCGTGGTATATCAACTCTTGTAATACTCATATCATCAAGATCAATCAAGCAGGAGTAGGGTTTTACCTCTATCGAGAGGGCCCGAACCTGGGTAAAAACATCGTGTCCCCTGTCTCATGTTACCATCCGCCTAGACGCACAGTTCGGGACCCCCTACCCGAGATCCGCCGGTTTTGACACCGACAATTAGCATTTTCATTAGGTTCATGTTCATTGCCAGATTGTGTTTCAGCATCAGAAATAGATATATCATTTGGATTATCAGGTGGTTCAGCAATAGGTTCACTAGAAGCATGCAAAGTTCTATCATTTTTCTTTTTCTTCCTTTTAGAAGGACTAGGTGCATCAATATTATTTCTCTGAGAATCTTGCTCAATTCTCTTAGGGTGGCCTTGTGATACAAAGGTTCCTGAGTCATTCTACCAGTTCTAGTAGCCACTCTAACAGCATAATCATTTTTCTTACTATTCATTTCATTAAGCAAATCATTTTGAGCTTTAAGTACTTGTTCTACTTGAGTGGTGACCATGGAAGCATGTTTGCTAACGAGTTTAAGTTCACCTCTAATATTCGCCATATAATCACCCAAGTGTTTAAGAATATTTGAATTGTATTTCAATTTTCTACCAAAATAAGCATTAAAATTTTCTTGCTTAACCATAAAATTATCAAACTCATCTAAGCGTGGGCTAGCAAGCTTAGTAAGAGGGATTTCAGCTTTATCATATCTATAGAGAGAATTTACCTTTACTACCCGTGTCGGGTTATCAAGACCATGAGTTTATTCAATAGGTAATGGATGAAGATCATATGTTTCTTCAACAGGCGGTAAATTAAGACCATGTATTTCTTCAATAGGAGGTAAATTATTAACATCTTCAGCTTTAATACCTTTTTCTTTCATAGATTTCTTTGCCTCTTGCATATCTTGAGGCCGAAATAGAACACCTCTCTTCTTCGGAGTTGGTTTAGGAATAGGCTCAGAGCTGACTCGTGAAGTGTCCAATTATTTTCATTTGCCAACATATTATTCAATAGAATTTCAGCTTCATCCGGTGTTCTTTCCCCGAAAATGCAGAACCAGCACAACTATCCGTAATCTCTGGAAGCATCGGTTAGTCCATTATAAAAGATATCAAGTATTTCATTTTTCTTAAGAGGATGATCAGCAAAGCATTAAGTAACTTGAGAAGCCTCCCCAAGCTTGTGGGAGACTCTCTTCTTTAATTTGCACAAAGTTGTATATTTCCCTCAAAGCAGCTTGTTTCTTATGAGTAGGGAAATATTTAGCAGAGAAGTAATAAATCATATCCTGGGGACTACGCACACAACCAGGATCAAGAGAATTAAACCATATCTTAGCATCACCCTTTAATGAGAACGGAAATGTTTTAAGAATATAGAAGTAGCGTGATCTCTCATCATTAGTAAACAGGGTGGCTATATCATTTAATTTAGTAAGATGTGCCACAACAGTTTCAGATTCATAGCCATGAAAAGGATCGGATTCAACCAAAGTAATTATATCAGGATCAACAGATAATTCATAATCCTTATTGGTAACACAGATAGGTGAAGTAGCAAAAGGAGGGTCAGGTCTCATTCTATCATTAAGAGATTGCTTATTCCATTTAACTAATAACATTTTCAGTTCATATCTATCTGTGCAAGCTAAAATAGCTAAAGAAGCTTCTTTATCAAAAACATAACCCTTAGGAATAACAGGCAAATCTTCATCCTCACTTTCATCAATACAATCAGTTTCAATAATTTCTTTCTCTCTAGCCCTAGCAATTTGTTCATCTAGAAATTCACCAAGTGGCACAGAAGTATCAAGCATATAAGTAGTTTCATCATAAGTATCATGCATATCAGAAGTAGCATCATCAATAACATGTGACATATCAGAATGAATAGCAGAAGCAGGTTTAGGTGTCGCAAGCTTACTCAAAACAGAAGGTGAATCAAGTGCAGAGCTAGATGGCGATTCCTTACCTCCCCTCGTAGTTGAGGGATAAATTGTTGTCTTAGCGTCTTTCAAGTTCTTCATAGTGATCGCAGATATAAATCCCAAGTGACTCAAAGAATAGAGCTATGTTCCCCGACAGCGCCTTTAAAATAGTCTTGATAACCCACAAGTATAGGGGATCGCAACAGTTTTCGAGGGTAGAGTATTCAACCCAAATTTATTGATTCGACACAAGGGGAGCCAAAGAATATTCTCAAGTATTAGCAGTTGAGTTGTCAATTCAACCACACCTGGATAACTTAGTATCTGCAGCAAAGTATTTAGTAGCAAAGTAATATGATAGTAGTGGTAACGGTAGCAAAAGTAAAGATAGCAAAAGTAATATTTTTGGTATTTTGTAGTGATTGTAACAGTAGCAACGGAAAAGTAAATAAGCGAAGAACAATATAGGAAAAGCTCAGAGGCATTGGATCGGTGATGGAGAATTATGTCGATGCGGTTTATCATGTAATGATCATAACATAGGGTGACACAGAACTAGCTCCAATTCATCAATGTAATGTAGGCATGTATTCGAATATAGTCATACATGCTTATGGAAAAGAACTTGAATGAGATCTTTTGTCCTACCCTCCGTGGCAGCGGGTCCTAATGGAAACTAAGGGATATTAAGGCCTCCTTTTAATAGAGTACCGAACAAAGCATTAGCACATAGTGAATACATGAACTCCTCAAACTATGGTCATCACCGGAGTGGTCCCGATTATTGTCACTTCGGGTTGCGGATCATAACACATAGTAGGTGACTATAGACTTGCAAGATAGGATCAAGAACTCGCGTATATTCATGAAAACATAATAGGTTCAGATCTGAAATCATGACACTCGGGTCCTAGTGACAAGCATTAAGCATAGCAAAGTCACAGCAACATCAATCTCGAACATAGTGGATACTAGGGATCAAACCCTAACAAAAATAACTCGATTATATGATAGATCTCATCCAACCCATCACCGTCCAGCAAGCCTACGATGGAATTACTCACGCACGGCGGTGAGCATCAGGAAATTGGTGATGGCGGATGGTTGATGATGACTGGCGACGAATCCCCCTCTCCGGAGCCCCGAACGGACTCCAGATCAGCCCTCCCGAGAGGTTTCAGGGCTTGGCGGCGGCTCCGTATCGTAAAACGCGATGAATTCTTCTCCTTTATTTTTTCTCCCCGAAAGCAAATATATAGAGTTGGAGTTGGCGTCGGAGGAGCCTTAGGGGGCCCACGAGGTAGGGGGCGCGCCCTAGGGGGGCAGGCACGCCCCCACCCTTGTGAACGGTGTGGGCCCCCTGGTCTTCATCTTTTGCAAGGATTTTTTATTAATTCCAAATAGATGTTCCGTGAAGTTTCAGGTCATTCCGAGAACTTTTGTTTCTGCACATAAATAGCATCATGGAAAGTCTGCTGAAAACAGCGTCAGTCCGGGTCAGTTTCATTCAAATCATACAAGTTAGAGTCCAAAACAAGGGCAAAAGTGTTTCGAAAAGTAGATACGACGGAGACGTATCAATCAGCAGTGAGGTGTGATACATAGCTCTCTCCGTCAGAATCCTGGGATGACATCTTGCTCTAATCTGTGGCAAAAACAGCTCGAAACAAGAACAGGGGATATTTCCGTGATATAGGAGTCAAAACCTTCGGGAGATTATATAATGAATTTTTACCGACCAAAATACGTATCGTGCAAGAAAACGGAGTCCGGAGAGCGCACGAGGTGCCCACGAGGCAGGGGGCGCGCCCTGTAGTAGGGTGCGCCCACCTCGTGGAGCGCTCGTGTCCTTCCCGGACTGCTTCTTATTTTTCTATTTTTCTAAATATTCCAGAACGGAGAAAATTTGCCATTAGAACTATTTTGGAGTCGGTTTACTTACCGTACCATATACCTTTTCCTTTTTGGAGTCTGAAGCGTTCTGGAAAGTGTCCCTTATGTATTCCTCCGGGGTTACGGTTTCAATAACATTGGTTTCAACATTTATAGGGTTACCTGAGATATAATGTTTGATTCTTTGACCGTTCACCACCTTCGGATTTGTGTCTTTGAAGTTGTTGATTTTTATGGCACCGGAACGATAGACCTCCTCGATAACGTAAGGACCTTCCCATTTAGAGAGAAGTTTTCCTGCAAAAAATTTTAAACGAGAGTTGTATAATAATACATAATCACCTACATTAAACTCATGTTTTTGTATTCTTTTGTCATGCCATATTTTATCTTTTTCTTTAAACAATTTGGCATTCTCATAGGCTTGGGTTCTCCATTCATCAAGTGAGCTAATGTAAAATAACCTCTTCTCACCGGCAAGTTTGAAATCATAGTTGAGCTCTTTAATGGCCCAATATGCCTTATGTTCTAGTTCGAGAGGTAAGTGACATGCTTTTCCATAAACCATTTTATACGGAGACATACCCATAGGGTTTTTATATGCAGTTCTATAGGCCCATAATGCATCATCAAGTTTCTTGGACCAATTCTTTCTAGATCTATTAACAGTTTTTTTGCAAAATTAATTTGAGTTCTCTATTACTCAATTCTACTTGACCACTAGACTGTGGGTGATAAGGAGATGCAATTCTATGATTAACATCATCCTTAGCAAGCATTTTACGAAAGGCACCATGAATAAAATGTGAACCACCATCATCATTAAATATCTAGGGACTCCAAACCTCAGAAAAATAACTTCTTTAAGCATCTTAATAGAAGTGTTATGATCAGCACTACTAGTAGGAATAGCTTCTACCCACTTAGTAACGTAATCAACAGCAACTAAAATATGAGTATATCCATTAGAGGCAGGAAATGGTCCCATATAATCAAAGCCCCAAACATCAAATGGTTCAATAACAAGTGAATAATTCATAGGCATTTCTTGACGTCTACTAATATTACCAATTCTTTGACATTCATCACAAGATAAGACAAACTTACGACCATCCTTGAAGAGAGTAGGCCAATAAAAAATGGATTGCAATACCTTATGTGCAGTTCTATCTCCAGCGTGGTGTCCTCCATAAGCTTCGGAGTGACACTTGCGTAGGATCTGCTCCTGTTCATGCTCAGGTACACAACGTCTAATAACACCATCTACTCCTTCTTTATAAAGATGTGGGTCATCCCAAAAGTAATGTCTCAAATCATAGAAAACCTTTTCGTTTGCCGGTATGTGACACTAGGTGGTATACATTTAGCAACACTGTTATTACCATAATCAAGATACCATGGAGCGAGACGAGAAGCATTTATGACATTTAGTTGTTCATCGTGAAAGCTATCATCAATAGGTAGTGGGTCATCAAGAACATTCTCTAACCTAGACATGTTGTCTGCAGAGGGGTTCTCAGCTCCCTTTCTATCAATAATATGCAAATCAAATTCTTGTAGCAAGAGAACCCATCTAATAAGTCTAGGTTTAGCATCTTTCTTTTCCATAAGATATTTAATAGTAGCGTGCTCAGTGTGAATAGTTACTTTAGAATCGACAATATAAGGTCTAAACTTATCACAAGCAAATACAACTGCTAAGAATTCTTTTTCAGTAGTAGCATAATTTCTCTTAGCATTGTCTAGAGTTTTACTAGCATATTGAATAACATTTAATTTCTTATCAACTCTTTGCCCTAGAACAGCACTCCACAAAGATAATCACTAGCATCACACATAATTTCAAAGGGTAAATTCCAATCAGGTGGCTGAACGATAGGTGCAGAGATCAATGCTTTATTAAGTATTTCAAATGCTTCTACACAATCATCATCAAAGACAAATGGTATATCTTTTTTTAATAGATTAGTCAGAGGACGAGAAAATTTTGAGTAGTCCTTAATGAACCTCCTATAAAAACTGGCATGACCAAGAAAACTTCTTATACCTTTGATGTCCTTGGGACATGGCATCTTTTCAATAGCATCAACTTTAGCTTTATCAACTTCAATACCTCTTTTAGAAATTTTATGCCCCAAGACAATACCTTCATTAACCATAAAGTGGTACTTTCCCAATCCAAGACAAGATTAGTTTCTTCACATCTCTGCAAAACTCGATCAAGGTTGCTCAAGCAATCATCAAAAGAGGGTCCATAAACGGAGAAATCGTCCATGAAAACCTCACAAATCTTTTCACAAAAGTCAGAGAATATAGCCATCATGCATCGTTGAAAGGTAGCAGGTGCATTACATAAACCAAAAGGCATACGTCTATAAGCAAAAGTACCGAAAGGGCAAGTAAAAGTGGTCTTAGCTTGATCATCAGTTGACACAAGTATTTGAGAGAAACCAGAGTAACCATCTAGAAAGCAAAAATGTGTATGTTTGGATAATCTTTCTAGCATTTGATCAATAAAAGGTAAGGGGTAATGATCATCTTTAGTAGCCTTATTTAATTTGCGGAAATCAATTACCATCCTATAACTTGTAATAATTCTTTGCGGAATCTATTCATCTTTATCATTAGGAACGATAGTAATACCTCCCTTCTTAGGGACACAATGGACATGACTTACCCACTGACTATCAGCAACGCGATAAATTATACCTACCTCAAGGAGCTTTAGTATTTCCTTTCTTACCACTTCCTTCATCTTAGGATTTAACCGTCGTTGGTGATCAATAACTGGTTTGGCATCTTTCTCCAAATTTATTTTGTGTTGACATAGAGTGGGACTAATGCCCTTGAGATCATCAAGAGTATATCCAATAGCAGCACGGTGCTTCTTCAGAGTTTTCATTAATTTTTCTTCCTCCTTCTCTGAAAGGTTAGCACTAATAATAACATGATATATCTTCTTTTCTCAAGATAAGCATATTTAAGTGTATCAGGTAAAGGTTTAAGCTCAAACACGGGATCATCCTTGGGTGGAGGAGGATCCCCTAGGATTTCAACAAGCAAGTTGTGTTTCGGAATAGGTCCCTGTTTAAAGAATACTTCATCTATTTCCCTTCTTTCATTCATAAACATATCATTTTCATGGTCCAGCAAATATTGTTCTAAAGGATCATTAGGAGGCACAACAATAGAAGCAAGACCAATAATTTCATCCTTACTAGGAAATTCCACTTCACGGTGTTGTCTACGAAATTTAGAAAAGTTAAACTCATGAGACATATCACATAGACCAATAGTAACAATATCCTTTTCGCAGTCTATCTTAGCATTAACAGTGTTCAAGAAGGGTCTACCAAATATAATGGGACAAAAGATATCTTGTGGGGAACCAAGAATAAGAAAATCAGCAGGATATTTAGTTTTCCCACACAAGACTTCAACATCTCTAACAATCCCAATTGGTGAAATAGTATCTCTATTGGCAAGTTTAATTGTGACATCAATATCTTCTAACTCAGCAGGTGCAATATCATGCATAATTTCTTTGTATAAGTCAATAGGTATTTCACTAGCACTAGCACCCATATCACACAAGCCATGATAACAATGATCTCCTATTTTAACAGAAATAACGGGCATGCCTATAACAGGTCTAAGTTTATCTTTAGCACCAGGCTTAGCAATTCTAGCAGTTTCATTGCAGAAGTAAATAACATGCCCATCAATATTATCAGCCAAAAGATCCTTAACAATAGCAATATTAGGTTCAACTTTAACTTGTTCAGGGGGTGTATAAGTTCTAATATTACTTTTGTTGACAATAGTTGAAGCTTTAGCATGATCCTTTATCCTAACAGGAAAAGGTGGGTTCTCAACATAAGCAGTAGGAACAATAGGATCATTATAAGTGATAGTCTTTTCTTCAACTTTAATAGGTGCAACTACTTTTACTTCTATGGGAGGATTATATTTAAACCACTTCTCCTTAGGGAGATCAACGTGAGCAGCAAAAGATTGACAGAAAGAGGCTACTATCTCAGAGTCAAGTCCATATTTAGTGCTAAATTTATGGAAAGCATCGGTATCCATAAAAGATTTAACACGATCAAACTTAGGTGTTATACCTGACTCTTTACCTTCGTCGAGATCCCAATCTTCAGAGTTGCGTTTAATTCTTTCCAATAAATTCCATTTGAATTCAATAGTCTTCATCATAAAGGAACCAGTACCAGAAGTACCGAGCATGGAGCGATTGTTGTCGGGAAGCCGAGCATAAATTTTTTGAATAATCATTTCTCTTGAGATCTCATGATTGGGGCATGAATATAACATTGACTTAAGCCTCCCCCAAGCTTGAGTGATGCTTTCTCCTTCGCGAGGCCAAAAATTATATATATAATTGCGATCACGATGAACAAGACGCATAGGATAAAACTTCTGATGAAATTCCAATTTCAATCGCTTGTAGTCCCATGATCCCATATCATCACATAGCCTGTACCATGTCAATGCATCTCCCTTCAAAGATAAAGGGAAGACCTTCTTCTTGATAACATCATCGGGCATACCTGCAAGCTTAAATAATCCACAAACTTCATCCACATAAATTAGGTGTAAATCGGGATGCAATGTTCCATCTCCTGCAAAAGGATTAGCTAGCAGTTTCTCTATCATACCCGAAGGAATTTCAAAGTAAACATTTTCATTTTCAGTAGGTTCAGTAGGTTGAGGAGCAACTCTTTGCTCTATTGGTCGAGGTGAAGATACCCCGAATAAGCCCTCAGAGGATTACTTTCCACAGTAACAAGTGACAGTAAATTTCAGCACACTATATAAATTTTTCCTTACCAAATTCCACCTACCAAAGGGGCTTCACTCCCCGGAAACGGCGCCAGAAAAGAGTCTTGATGACCCACAAGTATAGGGTATCTATCGTAGTCCTTTCGATAAGTAAGAGTGTCGAACCCAACGAGGACCAGAAGGAAATGATAAGCAGTTTTCAGCAAGGTATTCTCTGCAAGCACTGAAATTGTAGGTAACAGATAGTTTTGTGATAAGATAATTTGTAACGAGCAACAAGCAACAAAAGTAAATAAAGTGCAGCAAGGTGGACCAATCCTTTTTGTAGCAAAGGACGATCTTGGACAAACTCTTATATAGAGAAAAGCGCTCCCGAGGACACATGGGAATTATCGTCAAGCTAGTTTTCATCACGTTCATATGATTCGCGTTCGGTACTTTGATAATTTGATATGTGGGTGGACCAGTGCTTGGGTGCTGTCCTTACTTGGACAAGCATCCCACTTATGATTAACTCCTATTGCAAGCATCCGCAACTACAAAAGAAGTGTTAAGGTAAACCTAACCATAGCATGAAACATATGGATCCAAATCAGCCCCTTACGAAGCAACGCATAAACTAGGGTTTAAGCTTACATCACTCTAGCAACCCATCATCTAGTTATTACTTCCCAATGCCTTCCTCTAGGCCCAAATAATGGTGAAGTGTCATTTAGTCGACGTTCACATGACACCACTAGAGGAGAGACAACATACATCTCATCAAAAAATTGAATGAATACCAAATTCACATGACTACTAATAGCAAGACTTCTCCCATGTCCTCAGGAACAAATGTAACTACTCACAAAGCATATTCATGTTCATAATCAGAGGAGTATTAATATGCATATAGGATCTGAACATATGATCTTCCACCAAATAAACCAACTAGCATCAACTACAAGGAGTAATCAACACTACTAGCAAACTACAAGTACCAATCTCAGACTTAGAGACAAGAATTGGATACAAGAGATGAACTAGGGTTTGAGAGGAGATGGTGCTGGTGAATATGTTGATGGAGATTGGCCCCCTCCCGATGAGAGGAGCGTTGGTGATGATGATGGCAATGATTTCCCCCTCCCGGAGGGAAGTGTCCCCGACAGGCAGCTCCGCCATGAGCCCTAGATTGGTTCTTGCCAAGGTTCCGCCTCGTGGCGGTGAGTCTCGTCCAAAGCTTGCTTATGATTTTTCTTTGGAAGAAAGACTTCATATAGCAGAAGATGGGCGCCGGAGGGCCACCAGGGGGCCCACGAGGCAGGGGGCGCGCCCAGGGGGTAGGGCGCGCCCCACCCTTGTGCCCAGGGTGTGGGTCCCCTCTGGTATTTTCTTCGCTCAGTATTTTTTATTATTCCCAAAAATAACTTTCGTGGAGTTTCTGGACTTTTGGAGTTGTGCAGAATAGGTCTCTATTATTTGCTCCTTTTCCAAATTTCTGCAATTCCAAATTTACGCATTCTCCCTCTTTATGTAAACCTTGTAAAATAAGAGAGAATAGGCATAAGTATTGTGACATAAAGTGTAATACCAGCCCATAATGCAATAAATGTCGATATAAAAGCATGATGCAAAATGGACGTATCATAACACTAGTATCAGCGTCCCTCTTCCTCTTGAAGATCCATTTATTCTCAATGGCTTGCCGATCATCGGGAAAGTCCACCAAAGTCCACACTTTATTCTCATACATGGATCCTATCTCAGATTTCATGGCCTCAAGCCATTTTGCGGAATCTGGGCTCATCATCGCTTCCTCATAGTTCGTAGGTTCATCATGGTCTAGTAACATGACTTCCAAAACTATATACCGTACCACTCTAGTACGGACCTTACTCTGGCTGACCTACGAGGTTTGGTAGTAACTTGATCTGAAGTTTCACGATCATCATCATTAACTTTCTCACTAATTGGTGTAGTCATCACTAGAACTGATTTCTGTGATGAACTTCTTTCCAATTCGGGAGCAGGTACAATTACCTCATCAAGTTCTACTTTCCTTCCACTCACTTCTTTCGAGAGAAACTCCTTCTCTAGAAAGGATCCATTCTTAGCAATGAATTCCTTGCCTTCAGATCTGTGATAGAAGGTATACCTAACATTTTCTTTTGGGTATCCTATGAAGACGCACTTCTCTGATCTGGGTTCGAGCTTATCAGGTTGAAACTTTTTTTACATAAGCATCGCAACCCCAAACTTTAAGGAACGACCGCTTAGGTTTCTTGCCAAACCATAGTTCATACGGTGTCATCTCAACGGATTTAGACGGTGCCCTATTTAACGTGAATGTAGTTGTCTCTAATGCATAACCCCAAAACAATAGTGGTAAATCGGTAAGAGACATCATAGATTGCACTATATCCAATAAAGTACGGTTATGACGTTCGGACACACCATTATGTTGTGGTGTTCCAGGTGGCATGAGTTTGTGAAACTATTCCACATTGTTTTAATTGAAGGCCAAACTCGTAACTCAAATATTCGCCTCTGCGATCAGATCATAGAAACTTTATTTTCTTGTTACGATAATTCTCTACTTCACTCTAAAATTCTTTGAACTTTTCAAATGTTTCAGACTTGTGTTTCATCAAGTAGATATACACATATCTGCTCAAATCATCCGTGAAGGTCAAAAATAACGATACCCGCCACGAGCCTCAACACTCATCGGACCGCATACATCAGTATGTATTATTTC
The DNA here is from genome assembly GCA_021605145.1 of Aegilops bicornis. Lineage (NCBI taxonomy): Eukaryota > Viridiplantae > Streptophyta > Magnoliopsida > Poales > Poaceae > Aegilops > Aegilops bicornis. The sequence goes on from CM038669.1 coordinate 324,812,172, forward strand.
CAATAAGTCAATTGCTCTCCATTGTTCTGTAGAACGGAGTTTTAGTCATCTTGCCCATGAGGCATGGTTCACAAGCATCAAATGATTCATAATCAAGTGATTCCAAAAGTCCATCCGCATGGAGTTTCTTCGTGCGCTTTACACCAATATGACCTAAACGGCAGTGCCACAAATATGTTGCACTATCATTATTAACTTTGCATCTTTTGGCATCAATATTATGAATATGTGTATCACTACGATCGGGATTCAATAAACCATTTACATTAGGTGTTTGACCATAGAAGGTTTTATTCATGTAAACAGAACAACAATTATTCTCTGACTTAAATGAATAACCGTATTGCAATAAACATGATCTAATCATATTCATGCTCAACGCAAACACCAAATAACATTTATTCAGGTTAAACACTAATCCCGAAGGTAGAGGGAGTGTGCGATGGTGATCTTATCAACCTTGGAATCACTTCCAACACACATTGTCACCTCGCCCTTAACTAGTCTCTGTTTATTTTGCAACTCCTGTTTCGAGTTACTACTCTTAGCAACTGAACTAGTACCAAATATTGAGGGTTGCTATAAACACTACTAAAGTACACATCAATAATATGTATATCAAATATACCTTTGTTCACTTTGCCATCCTTCTTATCCGCCAAGTATCTAGGGGCAGTTCCGCTTCCAGTGACCATTTCCTTTGCAGTAGAAGCACTCAATTTCAGGCTTGGGTCTAGTTTTGGGTTTCTTCATGGGAGTGGCAACTTGCTTGCAATTCTTCTTGAAGTTCCCTTTCTTTCCCTTGCCCTTTTACTTGAATCTAGTGGTCTTGTCAACCATCAACACTTGATGCTCTTTCTTGATTTCTACCTTCACCGATTTCTACCATCGTTTTTGTCATCCCTCGCATATTATAGTTCAACATGAAGTTCTAGTAACTTGGTCATAGTTACTAGTGAACTTTGTCAATCACTATCTTATCTGGAAGATTAACTCCCACTTGATTCAAGCGATTGTAGTGCTCAGACATTCTGAGCACATGCTCACTAGCTGAGCTATTCTCCTCCATCTTGTAGGCAAAGTATTTATTAGGGGTCTAGTTATCGACTAGAGGGGGGTGAATAGGCGATTTTTATGAAAGTCTTCAAAACATGAAAGTTTCAAAGACAAACAGTAGAAATGACCTAATTGATATGCAGCGGAAGATAAACTACAAAAAGCAAACCATAGTCAAGTATGCAATAACAAGAAAGTACAAGACTAATAGCAGCGAGGTACTAAGGATCAAGATGGAAGATAATATGAAGCCAATCAACACAAGTAGTCAAGCAACGAAGTCAACCAGATACGACAAGTAGGCAATGACTTCACGAAGATAGACTTCAAGTAAAGGAAGGGAGAGGATAGAACCAGTCACTTGTTGAAGACACATGATTTGTTGGACTAGTTCCAGTTGCTGTGACAACTGTACATCTGGTTGGGGAGGCTGAGATTCAACTCAGAAGACCGCGTCTTCACCTTATTCCCCTTGAGCTAAGGACACACAGTCCTCGCCCAATCACTCTGGTAAGTCTTCAAGGTAGACTCCCAAACCTTCACAGACTTTGTTCATCGGCGATCCACAATGACTCTTGGATGCTCAGAACGCGACGCCTAACCGGCTGGAGGATTCACAGCCCTCAAGTGTAATAAGTCTTCGTGTCACATGCATGTAAAGACTTAAGTGATGCCTAACACTCTTTGGCTCTCGATGTTTGGGCTTTGTCCTCGCAAGGATTTCTCTCTCAAAAGCTTCGAGGTGGGTTGCTCTCAAACGACAAAAAGCCGTGCACTAACTCGAGCAGCCACCAATTTATGCTGTAGAGGGGTGGGCTATTTATAGCCACTAGGCAACCCGACCTGATATGTCCGAAATGACCCTAGGTCACTAAGGAACCGACACGTGTTCCAACGGTCGATTTCAAACACACACGGCAACCTTACTTGGGCTACAAGCAAAGCTGACTCATCCAGCTGGATAAGATTTGCTCTCATTGTCTTCGGCCGAAGACATAGGATTCGGGTTAAGCATCACTTCACCATTCCGATCAGAAATTCACTTGGACCCCACTTAACAAAGGCGGTTGTTCCTATGACTCAACAAAGAAGAAAAAGAAACAACGAAAACACACAGTCTTCAAGGCTCCATAGTCTTCACTCAATGTCTTCTCATGTCATAGACTTCAATGTGAATATCTTCACGCACCACCATTGTCTTCAATGTCTTCATACATTTTTAGGGTCATCTCCGTAGGTAAACCAAATCAATGAGGGACACTACCTGTGTTATCCTGCAAATCTCACAAACGCATTAGTCCCTCAACCACATTTGTCGTCAATACTCCAAAACCAACTAGGGGTGGCACTAGATGCACTTACAATCTCCCCCTTTTTGGTGATTGATGACAAACTGGTTGAAGTTTTCAACGGGGATAAAGTATGTGAAATTGTAAAGGATAGAGTATTATCTTCATAAGTGGCAAAGGCTCCCCCTGAAGATGTGCATATAAGTAGTTTGCTTTTGGAATGCAAATGCACATGGCAGGTTGTACTTGTGGAGTCTAAGTGCGGAAGTTATCATCGCACATGCGGAATTTATCATCGCATCACAGTAAAGCAAATAAGTAGCAGACGACCATCGAGTTTAAGTGTTACAACTCAAAGAACCAAATGTATCAAAAGCGAGAGTTGTAAGCACTAGGCAAAATATAAAGCAACCGCCCATATGAACCCGCTTGAAGACTATCAAACTCATATGCTTCTCCCCCTTTTGTCAGTAATGACCAAAAAGGTTTGAAGACATAGAGCATCTACTCGCCCTCGTAAGAAGTAGATGATGCAGCAGGTTGTCGTTGTTGTTTGGCGGTGCATTTAACTTGGTGCGATGTCGGCGCGATGTAAGTAGGTGGCGGTGAAGTAGCATCGGCTTCATCATCGATCACCCTTGCATTGACTGTTGTCGCGGAAGAAGAATAGTCAGAGTCTTCAAGAGATGGAGTTCGGCGTAGGACTGCATTCCGTGGAGGAGTGGAGTCAAACTTGAAGCGTTCAGTGAAGCCATCGTCTTGAAGTTCTCGCTTCGATCGAAAGCAAAGTGTCATACTCTTCCATGACCGCCGACAAGTCTCGTGAGTGACAAAGGCATTCTTGGTGGCAAGGTTTCGAATGCGATTGACGTCCACCAAGAGGCTTTGCATCTGTCGCTTGAGCCAGTAATGATGCTTATCTTGTTTCTGATGCAGCGCCACGAGAAGTTCGCGATCATTAAGGATGCGAGAGTGCTTCCTGGATCTTTGGCCAATAGTGCTCTCAGTGGCTTCAGTCTGCGCACGGTGCGGTAGGCGAGTGTGTCTAGCTAAAGGATAAACATGATTCACAGCTTGGACGCCTTCTATGGGTTGAGAGAAGCTATGATGATCCACATTTTGAAGACAAAGAGGCTTCTTGGCAGGCTCAGGGTATATGGCTTCAACTGACATATCAACCTCTGGTAGAAAGATCAGATGATTGCGAGCAGAGGGCTGATAGTTGACAGCTGAGTGCATCTTGCTGAGGCGCATGACCCATGGAGCATAAAATTTCAAGCCAAAAAGATCAGACCCAGATGCAGCCAATTGCCTGATGAAAAATTCTTGCGTGTTGAAGCTGATGCCATTGAGGATGTAAAAGACCAAAGTCTTCATGGATCCTTCTAGTTTAGCTTTAGATCAGATGATTGCGAGCAGAGGGCTGATAGTTGACAGTTGAGTGCATCTTGCTGAGGCGCATGACCCATGGAGCATAAAATTTCAAGCCAAAAAGATCAGATCCAGATGCAGCCAATTGCCTGATGAAAAATTCTTACGTGTTGAAGCTGATGCCATTGAGGATGTAAAAGACCAAAGTCTTCATGGATCCTTCTAGTTTAGCTGATGATGAATGCCCTTTGATTGGCCATAGAGTTCGCCTTATGATGTGATATATTGTGCAAGGCAGATACTCAAGGTCTTCAATAAGGAATTCCTGAGGATATTCAGCGTCATGTGGCAAAGGCTTCATCATGCTCAACATCTGACTCATGTTGGGCTCAGGCTTATGAAAGATGCTCTCCAGAGCATCGCGGTGAAGTTGGCAATCTGGTTCAAACAGTTCTCCAGGAGTGGGAAGGCCAGTGAGCTCAATGATGTCCATAGCTTTGGCTTCATGACGAACATTGCCAGTCATCCACTCGAGAACCCATGTCTTCGTGTCTCTGTAGTAGCCGCGGATGTGGAGGGTAGCATAGAATTGAAGCAAAAGCTCTTCATTCCAGTGTTCTTTGTCTGTGACAAAGCCAAGCAGACCTGCATCTCGAAAGCAGTCAAGTGCTTCTTCTAAGCACGGCAGTCCGGCAATGGCTTCAGTGTCGAGGCGCATATGGGGGAAAATGCGCCCTTGATCATACATAACACAGGAGTAATAGCTTCGTTGTTGATAACTCCAGAAGCAATCGGAGGATATCCTTGGCCTTGTGTAAGGGTTCTTTGCCCTGTCAAAGTAAGTGTTGTGGGCTTTGAAGCCATTGGTATTGAAAGACCCAGTAGATGTGGCAGTGCCTGGAAACCTTGGCAGTCTTGGTTTCGGTTTCTGGACCTGAGGCCTATGCCCAATATGGTATTCAAATTGAGGACCAGTGGCATGAGGCGGAGGGACCAGAATGGGCCATCAGACAGTGATTAGCCGACCATAGTTGTACGCTTGCTCAATTGTATGAGGCCTTGGTGGCAGAACAGGAGCAATGGCTACAACTGAGGCTTCGTGCTGCACAACAGGTGCTTCAGGGGCAGCTGCCTCATTGGCTTCAGGCACATTTGCTTCATTGTCTTTGGGAGCATGAGCTTCATCGGCTTCATGAGCAGTTGTGCAGGCTCCACATTCGCTTCAGCCATGACAACGTCAGTGGCTTCATTCGTGTTGGTGGTGGCAGCCTCAATGTTTTCAACCTCCACTTGCTGAGCTGGAGGGTCGGGCACCGCACGTTGATATCGTGAATAACTTCTTCAATGACAGGGGTGTAGGGACACGTTACGCTTCTTCTTGGGGTCTTCGGCCGATGCAAATGGATTGTCTTCAGCAGCTTTGGCTTCGCACTTCGAGACATTCACAGCTTGAGTGGCTTCGAAAACACTTGACGTGCAACAAAGTTGGTGGTGCACTTCCTTCCTCGAACGCTCGAGAGGGGCTTGAGGCCTTAGTCCTTTGCGAAGCCTGCGTAATGCTGGCGACGCCTTTGGAGATGGAGTTGGCTGGACCTCAAAGTCTTCCTCCTCTTCTAGTTGTTGCTGTTGGGGAGTGACTTGTTGTTGTTGGGGGGTACTTGGGGAGTCTTGTTGCTGTGGGTGATCAGCCCACGATGCATCTCCCGAAAGCGATTAGCGCCGAGGACAGCCAATCTTGATGAGTTCGCTGTTCGTCGTAATAAAGCGATGATACCGGGTTTGGTTCGATCTGAGGAAGGACGTCATCATCTTCAACATTGTCTTGGGGACCAATGTCTTCAGCAGTGATGGGGTCACCTGCTGGAATGTCTTCAGCTTCATGAGCCTCTGTGGGAGCAGGCTCATGAACTATCATACGTCTTTCTTGGATAGCAGAGGCAGGGCGAACCATAGAAATAGGTTCAACAACCAAGGGCTCTGTGGGAGCAGCCCGATTCTTCTTAATCTTTAGCTTCTTCTTAGAGGGAGCAGCATCAGAGGCTTCAGGATGTTTCCTCTTTCTGGCTTCAGCCTCAGCAGCCCTTGTCTTCTTCTGTTCAGAAGCGGTTGACCTGACCTTTGGCTTCGAGCCTGTCATACTGCTTGGGAAGACTATGCGGGGCTCTTCCTGCCTTGAAGATGCAGCTTGGTCAGTTGAAGACTTCTTCTTCTTCGCAACCATTCTTGGGTCAATGCCAGGACGGCCAAGAGCCTTGCGCTTCTCTACCTCATTGTAGGCAAGCACGCACTTGTCAGCCAAACTCTTCATGCGCTCACGAGAGCCTCGGGCTTCTTCACGCTTCTTGAGAAAGGCTTCTTTGAGGTCGGCAAGATGACCTTGAAGTTCTTGACGTCTTGCACGCTGAGTGCAGCCATATGCTTCTTGAACTGAGCCTTTTCATAGTCAATTTTGTTCTTCAGTTCAACAATGCGTTGAGCAAGAGCTAGCTCAGAAGCAATGGCGTCGTTGAATGAGACACTGAGGCCAATGGGAAGTTGCAGATCTTCAAAGCTGATGTTTGGTGTGTCAAACCACTCATCAATGAAGTGATGGATGATTGCCACATCAAAGAGAGGCAAATTGTTGAAAATCTTTGCTTCTTCCTTGCTCTTGATCAGTTGCTCAAGGGCATCATCTGCAAGATCTTCATCACTGGACAGATCAATGTGCTCTTCACTCAAGATGGCAGCAGGAGTCAATGCCTGATCAGTGTGTTGGACAATTTTCTTTTTCTTCTCCTTCTTTTTGGAGATGCGGGATTGATCTTCAGACTGCACACTGGCTTCAGGAGGTGCAGTGGCCAGTGGATTCACACGTGAAGCTTTTAGAGGAGCAGCTGATTTTGAAGCCTTGACTTTCTTTGGCTTCTGCGGCTTTGGAGCAGGAGCAGGAGCTTGAGCTAGGGCTTCATCAGAATCATCATCGCCATCAGTGTGATCCACTTTGGCACCTTGAACCGGGATGTAAGTGATGAGGCCATCAAGGTTTGAGAAAGGGCCGATGACATCTGGATCAGCATCACGGGAGCCGTCAGCACAGGGAGCAGAGGGACCAGGGTTGAAGTCTAATCCCAAGGACTTCTTGTTTTCCTTGGCCGAAGCCTTTGCATGCTGGAAATTGCGCTTGAAGAGATTATCGTCACGACACCAGAGCAAAGACGTCGGGTCGGCGTTTTCTGGTTGAGGTCCACGGACCATGCATGGATAAAATCCCTGTGCAATAGCTTCAGGCCTAGTCTTGGGGGGAAGGCTTCCAAAGAGAATATCTCCCCAAGGGCTTTTGATTGCATTCTTCTCAGTGTACTCCTTGGTCACGAATTTGTACTTGTACCACTGTTCTGCCCAGTAGCGTCGAATCCATTGGATTCGTGTCTTGCACTGATTGTAAGTCTCTTCGGGATCTGTCTTGTACAGTTCTGCGAGGTCATCAGGTAGATCTTTTGAGGTTCCCTCACGACGCTGTCTACCACCTTTCCTTACTGATTTTTCCGCAGCCATGAACTTCAAACTGAAAGGCTTCAATACGTTCAAAGGCTTCAAGGGCTTGCGTTTGCTTGACAGACAGGAACTGGCTTCAGGAGAGTGAAGCTGATGCTGTAAGAACTCTGCAAACGAATGCATACTATGAGAACCAAGGGATTCTCCCACGGACATGTACCTGTGACAGCATGAGAGATGCGAGGGAAGGGGAAGAGGTCATATGCATTCTCAGAAGATTTTGAAGATAAATCAGTTTGAAGACATTGACCTCATGATGCAAAGACATTCACTTATGTGTTGAGAGTTGGTTCCAGATTTGTACGAATCCGTGGATAAGTACAAGTGAGGAATCGAACTAGATATGAAGCTTAAGTGAATATACTAGGCAGTATGAGATGCAGACAGAACAGATCTAAGATAGTATAGGCAGAAACCAATTTTGGTAAGAAGGATGAATCTTTGAGGATCAAAACGACGGTAAAAATAGAGTTATATTTACCACTCGAAGAACTGCTAGACGGAAGAAGTTGGAGGCCGAGCAGTTCAATCCACCATGCCCTAACTTGGCGACGGAGGACAGCTACGGCGGCGGCGGAGAGGAAGAGGTCCGCGGCTGGCGTGAGGACGGCGTCGGAGAAGTCGCGGCAGCTAAGCGCTTCGTCGCCGGCGTCGTCGGGAGCTAGCGGTGGCGCTAGGGTTTTGACGAGGTGGAGAGGTGGAAGAAAGATTTCTTTACCGCAGGGGACAAGTATTTATAGAGGGGGTGAGCGGCATAGCGCAATTACGCAGGTGCCCCTGGCGGTTCACATCTGAGGGGCACGTGGCAAGCATGCAACATACTCCGAGTTGTCCCACGTTCCCACGCACGCCAGGTTTGTCGGATGGTCATTCCGGCTTCTCCGGATTTCGACAATAAAGTTGAATCATTTAAAACAGACTTAAGGTTTGTCTCTGTATCTTCTGCTGACAAGGACGCAGAGAAGGCATTCGACGGTTTCAACAGAATGCATATGATTTGGACAGATAGAGTTTGAGATAGAAAGCATAGAGAGATTAGGGTCCGATCACATTCACTTAGTTCAAAAAGATTCAACAAGGAAGACATAGCTATAAGTGAATGCTGTAGAGGATAGAACACTATATATATGTATATCAGAAAGCAATCAAATCAACATAGTGAAGAAAATCACGAAGATAGGTTGATGTTGAAGACAAATCAAATGCGAAGACATTGCAAAAATAACGCCATAAGGGAAACACTTCAAATAGAGAAATTTGGTGGTGGCGTTACCCACCGTATAGGAAGTATTAGACCCAGACACGGCGCACAATTATTGTGGCGCTCCGAAGTCAAATTCCACGTTAATGTATTCACACTCAGAATGTAAGTCTTCATTGATTGAAGATATACTTTACTTCGTGTGTTGCACATCTAAGTCATCAATATGCATAAGTGTTAGGATGTGTGCCTGATCACAGGACATTTGAGGATTCCAAGATATTCAGCTCACACCGTAACATGCAAAACCTTTTCTCATCCAAGGTCATTGTGAAGATATCGCCAGCTTGCTCTTCAAAGGTTGGCGTGAATGATGTCAATATCTCTCTTCGTGACATGATCCCTGAGAAAATGATGACGAATTTCAATGTGCTCTGTCTTCGAGTGCTGGACTGGATTGTTGGCTATCTTGATGGCGCTTTCGTTGTCGCAGAATAGAGGTACTTGTTTCAGATTGACGCCATAGTCCTTGAGAGTTTGCTTCATCCATAGAAGCTGAGCGCAACAAGATCCAGTAGCAATGTATTCAGATTCAGCAGTTGAGAGTGATACACAGTTTTGCTTCTTTGAAGACCAACAGACAAGTGATCGTCCCAGAAAGTGACATGTGCCTGATGTTGACTTGTGATCCACCTTGTCACCAAAGATAATCAAGATCGAGAATCCAACCAGATCAAATTTTGAGCCCTTTGGATACCATAATCCTAGTGTTGGGGTGTGAGCCAAATATCAAGAATTCGCCTTCACGCCTAAGTGATGCGATTCCTTTGGTGCCGCTTGGAATCGTGCACACATGCAAACACTAAGCATAATATCTGTCCTAGATGCACATAGGTAAAGTAAGGAACCAATCATGGAGCGGTATACCTTTTGATCGAACTCTTTACCATTGTCGTCAGGACCCAGATGGTGTTTGGCTGGCATTGGCGTCGTGTAACCTTTGCAGTCTTGCATTCCAAACTTCTTCAGGCAATCTTTGAGGTATTTTTCTTGAGATATGAAGATGCCATTCCTTTGTCGATTTAATTTGAAGACCAAGGAAGAACTTGAGCTCTCCCATCATGGACATCTGATATTGCTCTTGCATCATGTACCCAAATCCATCACTATACTTCTGGTTGGTGCAGCCGAAGATAATGTCATCCACATATATTTGGCACACAAACAGTTCACCATCATATGTCTTCGTGAAGAGTGTAGGATCGAGTGATCCAGGTTTGAAGCCTTTGCTCTTCAGGAAGTCTTTGATCGTATTATACCAAGCGCGAGGAGCTTGTTTGAGGCCATATAGTGCTTTGTTTAGCTTGTACACCATATCAGGATGTTTTGGATCTTCAAAGCCAGGTGGTTGAGCGACATATACTTCTTCTTCAATCTTGTCGTTGAGAAATGCACTCTTCACATCCATTTGATATAGCAAGATGTTGTGGTGGTTGGCATAAGCTAGTAGTATGCGAATATCTTCAAGCCTAGCCACAGGAGCAAATGTTTCATCGAAGTCAATTCCTTCAACTTGAGTATATCCTTGAGCCACAAGACGTGCTTTGTTTCTGACGACTTGACCATGCTCATCTTGTTTGTTTCGATATATCCATTTTGTGCCAATAATGTTGTGCTTGCGTGGATCAGGACATTTGACAAGTTCCCAAACATTGTTCAGCTTGAATTGTTGAAGTTCTTCTTGCATAGCTTGTATCCATTCTGGTTCCATAAAAGCTTCAGCAACTTTCTTGGGTTCTGATATTGACACAAATGAAAAGTGACCACAGAAATTTGCTAACTGTGTTGCTCTTGAGCAAGTAAGTGGACCAGGTGCATTGATGCTATCGATTATCTTCTCAATCTGTACTTCATTTGCAACTCGAGGATGAACTGGACGAAGACTTTGCTCATGCTGATCATTGTCATCATTGGGAGGATTGTCTTCAGGCTGAGCATTGTCTTCAGGTTGGTTAGGTGCAGAAATGATAAGTTCCTCTTCAGGTTGTGCCTCTGAAGGCATGATTTCACCAGTTCCCATCAGCTTGATAGATTCGCTGGGTGAAGCTTCATCTAGTGTGCTTGGCAGCATCTCCCTTTGTGAACCATTTGTTTCATCAAATTTTACGCCCATAGTTTCGAAGATTTTGTAGTAATGGAGATTGAAGACTCTGTAAGAGTGCGAGTCCTTTCCATAACCAAGCATGAAGCCTTCATGAGCTTTTGGTTCAAATTTTGACTTGTGATGGGGATCCTTGATCCAGCACTTAGCTCCAAAAACTCAAGTAGTCGACATTTGGCTTCTTGCCAAGAAGGAGCTCATAGGATGTTTTGTTCGTAAGCTTATGGATGTAAACACGGTTGATGACATGACATGTCAGATCAATAGCTTCGTGCCGTAACTTTCTTGGTGTCTTGTACTCATCAAGCATAGTTCGAGCCATCTCAATGAGTGTTCTGTTCTTGCGCTCCACGATGCCATTCTGCTGAGGTGTGTATGGAGCAGAGAACTCATGAGTGATTCCCATTGTATCCAGATAAAGATCAAGTCCGGTGTTTTTGAATTCAGTGCCATTGTCACTTCTGATATGCTTGATCTTGATGCCATAATTGTTCATTGCACGACATGGTTGCCCCAAGACATCTTGCACTTCAGTCTTGTAGAGAATTATGTGCACCCATGTGTATCTTGAGTAGTCATCAACAATGACGAAGCCATAGAGACAAGCAGTTGTTGTGAGGGTAGAGTAGTGAGTACGGCCAAATAAATCCATGTGTAACAGCTCGAAAGGTTGAGTTGTCGTCATGATAGTCTTCGAGGGGTGCTTTGCCCTAGTCATCTTTCTAGCTTCGCAGGCACCACACAAGTGATCCTTCTTGAACTTGACGCCTTCGATGCCAATGACATGTTTCTTCTTGGCGAGTGTGTGCAAGTTTCTCATGCCTGCATGCCCCAGCCTCCGATGCCAGAGCCAAAGATTCTAAGCCTTTGCAAGAAGACATACGGCAAGTTGTGGACCTGCTGAGAAATCTACCATGTACAGATCATCTTTCCTGTACCCTTCAAAGACTAGAGACTTGTCAGATTCCATTAGTACAAGGCAACAATATTTTCCAAATATCACAATCATGTTCAAGTCACAAAGCATTGAGACAGACATCAAGTTGAAACCAAGGGATTCAACAAGCATCACTTTATCCATGTGTTGATCCTTTGAGATTGCAACTCTACCTAGACCCAATACCTTTCTTTTACCAGTGTCTGCAAATGTGATGTGACTCTTATCTGATGGACGTAAGGTTGAGTCCATGAGAAGACTTCGATCACCAGTCATATGATTAGTGCATCCGCTGTCCATAAACCATTCTGAAGCATGAGGTGTCATACCCTACAGTGCAGTTAGGGGGATAGGCTTCACCAAGAGTATTTTGAAGCATAAACATTTGACGCACAAGAGGATTATTGAAGCTCAAATCAAGATTACGACAGATATGATGAATGGCAAACGATTCAGGAACAAAATACATAGTGAGACCATTTAGGCATTTGATCTTGCGCCCTACAAGATGTTTTAGGTCCCCAGCAATAGCATCAGACGCCTTTGATTTTCGGCTGGAGACCCTTTAATGCAAAAGAGAGTTAATTCTTCTTAACCACCCACATTTTCAGGGGTGGCTTAGAAGCAATGAGTCTAAGTGCAGCATCTGAGAACTTCGGCTTTGGAGCCCTAGCAAATAGCCTTGCAGGAGCTGAATGATACTCATATGAATAAGCAGAAAAGTTCTTAGTTCTATGAACATAGCGGTTTGAAGACACACGCCCATATTCATAAGATTGAGTACGGTTTCCCTGCAAAACATTGGCGTTAGGGTGACTCAGGTGAGACCTCGGTCTGTATGAAGCCTTTGGACCATATGATGCCTTAGGTCTGGGGTTTGTCTTCTTCCCAGGTGGTGTCATGATGACATTCATCGAAGATTCTCAAGACAGCTTTTGGGAACCCAGATCTTCTTCATAGGTGGTCCATTCCTGCAGTTAGTACCAATATACCTGGCAAACACTTCACCATTCTGATTCTTGAATAGCTTATAGTTTGCATCAAAGGATTCATCAATGATAATAGGGTTAGCACAGGTAAAGCCAGATAAGGTGGATGGATCCACTGAAGGTCCCTTTGCAGCAACCCATGTGGTTTTGGGATACCGCTCAAAGCTTCCAAAGAGGAACCATCAACATTCATTTTCCTCTCGAACCCAACACCCTCTTTCCTAGGGTTTCGGTTCGTAATCGCTTTTGAGGACATCGCAAAGTGTCCGATGCCCTTTCGCACTTTTATACATCCTCGTTTCAAGCAATGTCTTCAACCTAGCATTTTCATCAGCAATAGTGGTGGCATCCTCCGCAGAGGGGTTAGTTACCACATCAGTAGTTGAAGACAATGCAACAGTAGCAGCAGTGGAACATTCAGCAATAGAGGTTGCGTTATCACGCTCAATGCATTTTAGACATGGTGGTTCAAATCCATCCTGAGCGGGACTGATCTGTTGAGTAAGAAATGAATCGCGCTCCTTCTGGAGATCTTCATAATCCACTCTTATCCTCTCAAGATCTCGCTTTCTTTGAAGACATTCAGAAGAAAGCTTCTCGTGATCAGACAAGAGAGCATTATGCTGATCCTGAAGGGCGTCAAACTTGGAATGAAGTCTCTGAAGACTCTCAGCCAATGCTTTTGACTTATCCATTTCTTCACCCAACATATCATCGCTCTTACTAAGCATGTCTTGAACCTTTTCCAAGGCTCTTTGTTGTTTAGTGGCAAGGGAAGCAAGTTTGACATAGCTGAGGCCAACTTCATCACCTGATTCATCATCACTAGATTCAGAAAGGTAACATTCAGTTACCTTAGTACCCTTTGCCATGAGGCATGGTGAAGATGATGACGATTCAGGTGCAAAGGTCATCTCTTTGAGAGACTCCTTGTAATCTTCAAACCAAGGATCATGATGAGTATGATGACCTTCATAGACCTCAGAAAGCCGGTCCCAGATTAGCTTCGCGTGATTGAGGTGCATGACATTCCTGAACTGATTTTGGGACAGACAGGAGCAGATGACATTCTTCGCCGTGAGGTTCAGTAGAGTGTACTTGCGAATGTCATCGGCATCCGCCATCTTGCACAGATCTGTAAGACCAATCTCAGTGACGGTCCATAGTTTGCTATCCATGGCCATGAGTCGCTTCTTCATCAATGCCTTCCACCGAGGATACTCATGACCGTCAAAGGTAGGGCAAGATATATTCCTCAATCCTGCAGTCGACATAGCTAAAACTCCAGGTGGTTAAACCAAATCACACAGAACAAGGGAGTACCTTGCTCTGATACCAATTGAAAGTGCTAGTTATCGACTAGAGGGGGGGTGAATAGGCGATTTTTATGGAAGTCTTCAAAACATGAAAGTTTCGAAGACAAACAGTAGAAATGACCTAATTGATATGCAGCGGAAGATAAACTACAACAAGCAAACCATAGTCAAGTATGCAATAACAAGAAAGTACAAGACTAATAGCAGCGAGGTAGTAAGGATCAAGATGGAAGATAATATGAAGCCAATCAACACAAGTAGTCAAGCAATGAAGTCAACCAGATAGGACAAGTAGGCAATGACTTCACGAAGACAGACTTCAAGTAAAGGAAGGGAGAGGATAGAACCAGTCACTTGTTGAAGACACAGGATTTGTTGGACCAGTTCCAGTTGCTGTGACAACTGTGACATCCGGGTTGGGGAGGCTGAGATTCAACTCAAGACCGCGTCTTCACCTTATTCCCTTGAGCTAAGGACACAGTCCTCGCACAATCACTCTGGTAAGTCTTCAAGGTAGACTCCCAAACCTTCACAGACTTCGTTCACCGGCGATCCACAATGACTCTTGGATGCTCAAAACGCGACGCCTAACCGACTGGAGGATTCACAGTCCTCAAGTGTAATAAGTCTTCAAGTCACACAGACAGAAAGACTTAAGTGATTCCTAACACTCTTTGGCTCTGGGTGTTTGGGCTTTGTCCTCGTAAGGATTTCTCTCTCTCTCAAAAGCTTCAAGGTGGGTTGCTCTCAAACGACAAAAGCCGTGCACTAACTCTGAGCAGCCACCAATTTATGGTGTAGGGGGTGGGCTATTTATAGCCACTAGGCAACCAGACCTGATATGTCCGAAATGACCCTAGGTCACTAAGGAACTGACACGTGTTCCAACGGTCAGATTTCAAACACACACGGCAACCTTACTTGGGCTACAAGCAAAGCTGATAAGATTTGCTCTCATTGTCTTCGCTCGAAGACATAGGATTCGGGTTGAGCATCACTTCACCATTCCGATCAGAAATTCACTTGGACCCCACTTAACAAAGGCGGTGGTTCCTATGACTCAACAAAGAAGAAAAGAAACAACGAAACACACAGCCTTCAAGGCCCATAGTCTTCACTCAATGTCTTCTCATGTCATAGACTTCAATGTGAATATCTTCACGTACCACCATTGTCTTCAATGTCTTCATACATTTTTAGGGGTCATCTCCGGTAGGTAAACCAAATCAATGAGGGACACTACCTGCGTTATCCTGCAAATCTCACAAACGCATTAGTCCCTCAACCACATTTGTCGTTAATACTCCAAAACCAACTAGGGGTGGCACTAGATGCACTTACAATGAGTCTGAAATACCAATTTCAGCTCTTGGAACATCTCATATGCTCCGTGGCATTCAAAACATTTTTGAAGTCCCGGTTCTAAGCCGTAAAGCATGGTGCACTAAACTATCAAGTACTCATCATACCGAGCTTTGTCAAACGTTCATAACGTCTACATCTGCTCCTGCAATAGATATATCACCTAACGGTGCATCAAGGACATAATTCTTCTATGCAGCAATGGGGATAATCCTCAGATCACGGACCAAGTCTGCATCATTGCTACTATCATCTTTCAACTTAGTTTTCTCTAGGAACATATCAAAAAATAAATGGGGAGCTACATCGCGAGCTATTGATCTACAACATAGTTATGCAAATACTATCAGGACTAAGTTCATGATAAATTAAAGTTCAATTAATCATATTACTTAAGAACTCCCACTTAGATAGAAATCCCTCTAGTCATCTAAGTGATCACGTGATCCCTATCAACTAAACCATGTCCGATCATCACGTGAGATGGAGTAGTTTTCAATGGTGAACATCACTATGTTGATCATATCTACTATATGATTCACGCTCGACCTTTCGATCTCAGTGTTCCGAGGCCATATATGCATATGCTAGGCTCGTCAAGTTTAACCCGAGTATTCTACGTGTGCAAAACTGGCTTGCACCCATTGTATGTGAACGTAGAGCTTATCACACCCGATCATCATGTGGTGTCTCAAGACGATTTAACTATCGCAATGGTGCATACTCAGGGAGAACACTTATACCTTGAAATTTTAGTGAGAGATCATATTATAATGCTACCGCCGAACTAAGCAAAATAAGATGCATAAAGGATAAACATCACATGCAATCAATATAAGTGATATGATATGGCCATCATCATCTTGTGCCTTTGATCTCCATCTCCAAAGCACCGTCATGATCGCCATCGTCACTGGCGCGACACCTTGATCTCCATCGTAGCACCGTTGTCGTCTCACCAACTATTGCTTCTATGACTATCTCTACCGCTTAGTGATAAAGTAAAAACAATTACAGGGCGATTGCATTGCATACAATAAAGCGACAACCATATGGCTCTTGCCAGTTGCCGACAACTCTGTTACAAAACATGATCATCTCATACAATAAAATTTAGCATCATGTCTTGACCATATCACATCACAACATGCCCTGCAAAAACAAGTTAGACGTCCTCTACTTTGTTGTTGCAAGTTTTACGTGGCTGCTACGAGCTGAGCAAGAACCGTTCTTACCTACGCATCAAAACCACAACGATTTTTTGTCAAGTGTGCTATTTTAACCTTCAACAAGGACCGGGCGTAGTCACACTCGATCCAACTAAAGTTGGAGAAACTGACACCCGCCAGCCACCTGTGTGCAAAGCACGTCGGTAGGACCAGTCTCGCGTAAGCGTACGCGTAATGTCGGTCCGGTTTGCTTCATCCAACAATACTGCCGAATCAAAGTATGACATGCTGGTAAGCAGTATGACTATTATCGCCCATAATTCTTTGTGTTCTACTCGTGCATATAACATCTACGTATAGACCTGGCTCGGATGCCACTGTTGGGGAACGTAGTATTTCAAAAAAATTACCTACGATCACGCAAGATCTATCTAGGAGAAGCATAGCAACGAGCGGGGAGAGTGTGTCTACGTACCCTTATAGACCGAAAGTGGAAGCGTTAAGTAACGCGGTTGATGTAGTCGAACGTCTTCACGATCCAATCGACAAGTACCGAACGCACAGCACCTCCGCGATCTACACACGTTCAGCTCGGTGACGTCCCTCGTACTCTTGATCCAGCTGAGGCCGAGGGAGAGTTTCGTCAGCACGACGGAAGATGACGGTGATGATGAAATTACCGACGCATGGCTTCACCTAAGCACTACAATGATATGACCGAGGTGGAAATCTGTGGAGGGGGGCACCGCACATGGCTAAGACAACTGTCAACTTGTGTGTTCTAGGGTGCCCCCCTTGCCCCCGTATATAAAGGAGCAAGGGGAAGGCCGGCCGACCCCTTAGGGTGCGCCCCCAAGAGGAGAATCCAACTAGGACTCCAAGTCCTAGTAGGAATCCACCAAGAGGGGGAGAGGGGGAAGGAAGGAAAAGGGGAAAGAGGGGCGCCGCCCCCTTCCCCTAGTCCAATTCGGACCCAAGGGGGGTGGCAAGCCCCTCCTGGCCCTTCCTCTCTTCCCACTAAGGCCCATAGAGGCCCATTAGTTCCCCCGGGGGTTCCGATAACCCCCCGGCACTCCAAAATTTATCCGGTGACCCCCGAAACTCATCCGGTGTCCGAATAACATCGTCCAATATATCAATCTTTATGTCTTGACCATTTCGAGACTCCTCGTCATGTCTGTGATCTCATCCGAGACTTCGAACTACCTTCGGTACATCAAAACACATAAACTCATAATACCGATCGTCATCGAACGTTAAGTGTGCGGACCCTGCGGGTTCAAGAACTATGTAGACATGACCGAGACACATCTCCGGTCAATAAGCAATAGCGGAACCTAGATGCTCAAATTGCCTCCCAATATTCTACGAAGATCTTTATCGGTGAAACCGCATAACCACATACGTTGTTCCCTTTGTCATTGTTATGTTACTTGCTCGAGATTCGATCGTCGGTATCTCAATACCTAGTTCTATCTCGTTATCGGCAAGTCTCTTTACTCGTTCCGTAATGCATCAACCCGTAACTAACTCATTAGTCACATTGCTTGCAAGTCTTACATGATGTGCATTACCGAGAGGGCCCAGAGATACCTCTCCGGCAATCGGAGTGACAAATTCTAATCTCGATCTATGCCAACTTAACAAACACCATAGGAGACACCTGTAGAGCATCTTTATAATCACCCAGTTACTTTGTGACATTTGATAGCACACTAAGTGTTCCACCCGTATTCAGCAGTTGCATAATCTCATAGTCATAGGAACATGTATAAGTCATGAAGAAAGCAATAGCAACAAACTAAACGATCATCGTGCTAAGCTAACGGATGGCTCAAGTGAAGGAAATATGCCCTAGAGGCAATAATAAAGTTGTTATTTTATATTTCCTTATATCATGATAAATGTTTATTATTCATGCTAGAATTGTATTAACCGGAAACTTGATATAAGTGTGAATACATAGACTAAACAGAGTGTCCTAAGTATGCCTCTACTTGACTAGCTCGGTAATCAAAGATGGTTAAGTTTCCTAGCCATAGACATGTGTTGTCATTTGACGAACGGGATCACATCATTAGAGAATGATGTGATGGACAAGATCCATCCGTTAGGTTAGCACTATGATCGTTTAGTTTATTGCTATTGCTTTGTTCATGACTTATACATGTTCCTTTGACTATGAGATTTTGCAACTCCCGAATACCGGAGGAACACCTTGTGTGCTATCAAACGTCACAATGTAACTGGGTGATTATAAAGATGCTCTACATGTGTATCCGATGGTATTTGTTGGGTTGGCATAGATCGAGATTAGGATTTGTCACTCCGAGTTTCGGAGAGGTATCTCTGGGCCCTCTAGGTAATGATCATCACTATAAGCCTTGCAAGCAATGTGACTAATGAGTTGGTTACACGATGATGCATTACGAAACGAGTAAAGAGACTTGCCGGTAACGATATTGAACTAGGTATGATGATACCGACTATCGAATCTCGGGCAAGTAACATACCGATGACAAAGGGAACAACATATGTTGTTATGCGGTTTGACCGATAAAGATCTTCATAGAATACGTAGGAGCCAATATGAGCATCCAGGTTCCACTATTGGTTATTGACCAGAGATGTGTCTCAGTCATGTCTACATAGTTCTGGAACCCGTAGGTCCGCACGCTTAACGTTCGATGACGATTTGTATTATGAGTTATGTGATTTGATGTACCGAAGTTTGTTCGGAGTCCCAGATGAGATCACAGACATGAAGAGGAGTCTTGAAATGGTCGAGAGGTAAAGATTCATATATTGGAAGGTTGCATTCGGACATCGGAATGGTTCCGAGTGATTCGGGCATTTTTCCGGAGTACCGGGAGGTTAGAACCCCCCGGGGAAAGATATGGGCCTTGTGGGCCATAGGAGGGAGGTTAACCAGCCCACAAGGGGATGGTGCGCCCCCACAAGGGAGGAGGCCGAATTGGACTTGGGAAGGGGGTGCCACCCCCCGCTTTCCTTCTCCTTCTCCCTCTCCTTCCCCTTTCCCCCCTCCGGTAGAAGGAAAAAAGGGTGGGGCCGAATCCTACTAGGACTCCCCTCTCCCTGGCGCGCCCCTTGTTGGCCATCCTCCTCCTCCCCTCCTTTATATACGGGGGCAGGGGGCACCCCAAAGGCACAACAGACAACCTCTTAGCCATGTGCGGTGCCCCCTCCATAGTTCAACACCTCGGTCATATTGTCGTAGTGCTTAGGTGAAGCCCAGCGCCTGTAACTTCATCATCACCGTCACCACGCCGTCGTGCTGACGAAACTCTCCCTCAGCCTCAGCTGGATCAAGAGTTCGAGGGACGTCACCGGGCTGAACGTGTGCAGATCGCGGAGGTGCCATGCGTTCGGTACTTGGATCGGTTGGATCGCGAAGACGTTCGACTACATCAACCGCGTTACTAAATGCTTCTGCTTTCGGTCTACGAGGGTACGTAGACACACTCTCCCCGCTCGTTGCTATGCTTCTCGTAGATAGATCTTGCTTGATTTTAGGCAATTTGTTTGAAATTCTATGTTCCCCAACAGTGGCATCCAAGCCAGGTCTATGCGTAGATGTTATATGAACGAGTAGAACACAAAGAGTTGTGGGCGATAATAGTCATACTGCTTACCAGCATGTCATACTTTGGTTTGGCGATATTGTTGGATGAAGCGGCTCAGACCGACATTACATGACCGCGTTCATGAGACTGGTTCTACCGCCGTGCTTCGCACATAGGTGGCTAGTGGGTGTCTGTTTCTCCAACTTTAGTTGAATCGAGTGTGACTACGCTCGCCCTTGTTGAAGGTTAAAACAGCACACTTGATTTAAAAATCGTTGTGGTTTTGATGCGTAGTTAAGATAGATTCTTGCTAGAAGCCCGTAGCAGCCACGTAAAACTTGCAACAACAAAGTAGAGGACGTCTAACTTGTTTTTGCAGGGCTTGTTGTGATGTGCTATGGTCAAGACGTGATGATATATAATTTGTTGTATTATATGATCATGTTTTGTAAAAGTTATCGGCAACTGGCACGAGCTATATGGTTGTCGCTTTATTGTATGAAATGCAATCGCCATGTAATTGCTTTACTTTATCACTAAGCGGTAGCGATAGTCGTAGAAGCAATGGTAGGCGAGACGACAATGATGCTTCGATGGAGATCAAGGTGTCAAGCCGGTGACGATGGTGATCATGACAGTGCTTTGGAGATGGAGATCAAAGGCACAAGATGATGATGGCCATATCATATCACTTATTTTGATTGCATGTGATGTTTATCTTTTATGCATCTTATTTTGCTTAGTACGGCGGTAGCCTTATAAGATGATCTCTCACTAAAATTTCAAGGTATAAGTGTTATCCCTGAGTATGCATCGCTATGATAGCTTCTTCGGCCGAGACACCACGTGATGATCGGGTGTGATAAGCTCTACGCTCACATACAATGGGTGCAAGCCAGCTTTGCACATGCGTAATACTCGGGTTAAACCCGACAAGCCTAGCATATGCAGATATGGCCTCGAACACCGAGACCGAAAGGTCGAGCGTGAATCATATAGTAGATATGATCAACATAGTGATGTTCACCATTGAAAACTACTCCATCTCACGTGATGATCGGACATGGTTTAGTTGATATGGATCACGTGATCATTTAGATGACTAGAGGGATGTCTATCTAAGTGGGAGTTCTTAAGTAATATGACTAAATTGAACTATAATTTATCATGAACTTAGTCCTGATAGTATTTGCATAACTATGTTGTGGATCAATAGCTCGCGATGTAGCTCCCCGTTTATTTTTGATATGTTCCTAGAGAAAAAAAAGTTGAAAGATGTTAGTAGCAATGATGCAGACTTGGTCCGTGATCTGAGGATTATCCTCATTGCTGCACAGAAGTATTATGTCCTTGATGCACCACTAGGTAACGGACCTATTGCAGGAGAAGATGCAGACGTTATGAACGTTCGACAAGCTCAGTATGATGACTACTTGATAGTTTAGTGCACCATGCTTTACGGCTTAGAACCGGGACTTCAAAAACGTTTTGAACGCTACGGAGCATATGAGATCTTCCAAGAGATGAAATTGATATTTCAGTCTCATGCCCATGTCGAGAGGTATGAGACCTCTGACAAGTACTTTGCTTACAAGATGGAGGAGAATAGCTCAACGAGTGAGCATGTGCTCAGAATGTCTGAGTACTACAATCACTTGAATCAAGTGGGACTTAATCTTACCGATAAGATAGTGATAGACAGAGTTCTCTAGTCACTATCACCAAGTTACTAGAACTTCGTGATGAACTATAATATGCAAGGGATAACGGAAACGATTCCCAAGCTCTTCGTGATGCTGAAATCAGCGAAGGTAGAAGTCAAGAAAAAGCATCAAGTGTTGATGGTTGACAAGACCACTAGTTTCAATTAAAAGGGCAAGGGAAAGAAAGGAAACTTCAAGAAGAATGGAAAGCAAGTTGCCACTCCCATGAAGAAACCCAAAGCTGGACCCAAGCCTGAAACTGAGTGCATCTACTGCAAAGGAAATGGTCACTAGAAGCGGAACTGCCCCTAGATACTTGGTGGATAAGAAGGATGGCAAAGTGAACAAAGGTATATTTGATATGCATGTTATTGATGTGTACTTTACTAGTGTTTATAGCAACCCCTCGGTATTTGATACTGATTCAGTTGCTAAGAGTGGTAACTCGAAACGGGAGTTGCAAAATAAACAGAGACTAGTTAAGGGCGAGGTGATGATGTGTGTTGAAAGTGATTCCAGGGTTGATAAGATCACCATCACACACTCCCTTTACCTTCGGGATTAGTGTTGAACCTAAAATAAATGTTATTTGGTGTTTGCGTCGAGCATGAATATGATTGGATCATGTTTATTGCAATGTGGTTATTCATTTAAGTCAAAGAATAATTGTTGTTCTATTTACATGAATAAAACCTTCTATGGTCATACACTCAATATAAATGGTTTATTGAATCTCGATCGTAGTGATACACATATTCATAATATTGATGCCAAAAGATGCAAAGTTAATAATGATAGTGCAACTTATTTGTGGCAATCGCCGCTTAGGTCATATTGGTGTAAAGCGCATGAAGAAACTCCATGTCGATGGGCTTTTGGAATCACTTGATTATGAATCACTTGATGCTTGCGAACCATGCCTCATGGGCAAGATGACCAAAACTCCGTTCTCCTAACAATGGAGCGAGCAACCGACTTATTGGAAATAATACATACCGATGTATGCGGTCCGATGAGTGTTGAGGCTCACAAGGGTATCGCTATTTTCTGACCTTCACAGATGATTTGAGCAGATATGTGTATATCTACTTGATGAAACACAAGTCTGAAACATTTGAAAAGTTCAAAGAATTTCAGAGTGAAGTAGAGAATCATCATAACAAGAAAATAAAGTTTCTACGATCTGACCGCAGAGGTGAATATTTGAGTTACAAGTTTGGCCTTCAATTAAAACAATGTGGAATAGTTTCACAAACTCATGCCACCTGGAACACCACAGCATAATGGTGTGTCTGAACGTCATAACTGTACTTTATTGGATATAGTGCAATCTATGATGTCTCTAACCGATTTACCACTATCGTTTTGGGGTTATGCATTAGAGACAGCTACAATCACGTTAAATAGGGCACCGTCTAAATCCATTGAGACGACACCGTATGAACTATGGTTTGGCAAGAAACCTAAGATGTCATTTCTTAAAGTTTGGGGTTGCGATGCTTATGTGAAAAAGTTTCAACCTGATAAGCTTGAACCCAAATCGGAGAAGTGCGTCTTCATAGGATACCCAAAATGTTGGGTACACCTTCTATCACAGATCCGAAGGCAAGATCTTTGTTGCTAAGAATGGATCCCTTCTAGAGAAGGAGTTTCTCTCGAAAGAAGTGAGTGGGAGGAAAGTAGAACTTTATGAGGTAATAGTACCTGCTCCCGAATTGGAAACTAATTCATCACAGAAATCAGTTCATGTGATTCCTACACCAATCAGTGAGGAAGCTAATGATGATGATTATGAAACTTCATATCAAGTTACTAC
The DNA here is from genome assembly GCA_021605145.1 of Aegilops bicornis. Classification (NCBI taxonomy): domain Eukaryota; kingdom Viridiplantae; phylum Streptophyta; class Magnoliopsida; order Poales; family Poaceae; genus Aegilops; species Aegilops bicornis. Next base: position 324,835,663 of record CM038669.1, read on the forward strand.
CAAACCTTGTAGTTCAACCAGAGTAAGGTACCTCACCTGAGTGGTACGGTAATCCTGTTCTGGAGGTCATGTTACTTGACCATGAGGAACCTATGAACTATGAGGAAGCGATGATGAGCCCAGATTCCACAAAATGGCTTAAGGCCATGAAATCTGAGATAGGATCCATGTATGAGAACGAAGTATGGACTTTGGTTGACTTGCCCGATGATCGGCAAGCCATAGAGAATAAAATGGATCGTCAAGAGGAAGATGGACGCTGATAGTAGTGTTACTATCTACAAAGCTCGAATTGTCGCAAAAATGTTTTCGACAAGTTCAAGGTGTTGACTACAATGAGATTTTCTCACTTGTATCGATGCTTAAAAGTATGTCCGAATCATGTTAGCAATTGCCACATTTTATGAAATTTGGTAAATGGATGTCAAACCTGCATTTCTTAATGGATTTCTTAAAAAATAATTGTATATGATGCAACCAGAAGGTTTTGTCGATCCTAAAGGTGCTAACAAAATGTGCAAAGCTCCAGCGACCCATCTATGGACTGGTGCAAGCATCTCGGAGTTGGAATATACGCTTTGATGAGTTGATCAAAGCATATATTTTTATACAGACTTGCGATGAAGCCTGTATTTACAAGAAAGTGAGTGGGAGCACTACAGCCTTTCTGATAAGTATATGTGAATAACATATTGTTGATCGAAAATGATGTAGAATTTTCTGGAAAGCATAAAGGAGTGTTTGAAAGGATTTTTTCAAAGAAAGACCTCGGTGAAGCTGCTTACATATTGGGCATCAAGATCTATAGAGATAGATCAAGACACTTGATAAGTTTTTTCAATGAGTACATACATTGACAAGTTTTTAAAGTAGTTCAAAATGTAACAGTCAAAGAAGGAGTTCTTGCCTGTGTTGCAAGGTGTGAAGTTGAGTAAAGACTCAAAGCCCGACCACGGCAGAAGATAGAGAGAGAATGAAAGTCATTCCCTATACCTCAGCCAGAGGTTCTATAAAGTATGTCATGCTATGTATCAGACCTATTGTATACCCTGCCCTGAGTTTGGCAAGGGAGCACAATAGTGATCTAGGAGTAGATCACTGGACATTGGTCAAAATTATCCTTAGAGGACTAAGGAAATATTTCTTGATTATGGAGGTGATAAAGAGTTCATCGTAAAGAGTTACGTCGATGCAAGCTTTGACACCGATATGGATGACTCTAAGTCACAATCAGGATACATATTGAAAGTGGGAGCAATTAGCTAAAGTAGCTCCGTGCAGAGCATTGTAGACATAGAAATTTGCAAAATACATACGGATCTGAATGTGGCGGACCCGTTGACTAAACTTCTCTCACAAGCAAAACATGATCACACCTTAGTACTCTTTAGGTGTTAATCACATGGCGATGTGAACTAGATTATTGACTCTAGTAAACCCTTTGGGTATTGGTCACATGGTTATGTGAACTATAGAGTGTTAAACCACATGACGATGTCAACTATTGGTGTTAAATCACATGGCGATGTGAACTAGATTATTGACTCTAGTGCAAGTGGGAGACTGAAGGAAATATGCCCTAGATGCAACAATAAATTTGTTACTTATATTTCCTTATATCATGGTAAATGTTTATTATTCATGCTAGAATTCTATTAACCGGAAACTTGATACATGTGTGAATACACAGACAAAACAGAGTGTCCCTAGTATGCCTCTACTTGACTAGCTCGTTAATCAAAGATGGTTAGGTTTCCTAGCCATATACATGTGTTGTCATTTGATGAATGGGATCACATCATTAGAGAATGATGTGATGGACAAGACCCATTCGTTAGCTTAGCATTATGATCATTTAGTTTATTGCTATTGCTTTCTTCATGACTTATACATGTTCCTCTGACTATGAGATTATACAACTCCCGAATACCGAAGGAACACCTTGTGTGCTATCAAACGTCACAATGTAACTGGGTGATTATAAAGATGCTCTATAGGTGTCTCCAATGGTGTTTGTTGGGTTGGCATAAATCGAGATTAGGATTTGTCACTCTGAGTTTCGGAGAGGTATCTCTGGGCCCTCTCGGTAATGCTCATCACTATAAGCCTTGCAAGCAATGTCACTAATGAGTTAGTTATGCGATGATGCATTATGGAACGAGTAAAGAGACTTGCCGGTGACGAGATTGAACTAGATATGATGATACCGACGATCGAATCTCGGGCAAGTAACATACCGATGACAAAGGGAACAACGTATGTTGTTATGCGGTTTGACCGATAAAGATCTTCGTAGAATATGTAGGAGCCAATATGAGCATCCAGGTTCCGCTATTGGTTATTGACCAGAGATGTGTCTTGGTTATGTATACATAGTTCTCGAACCCGTAGGGTCCGCACGCTTAACATTTGATGACGATTTGTATTATGAGTTATGTGATTGATGTACCGAAGTTTGTTTGGAGTCCCGGATGAGATCACGGACATGACGAGGAGTCTCGAAATGGCCGAGAGGTAAAGATTCATATATTGGAAGGTTGCATTTGGACATCGGAATGGTTCTGAGTGATTCGGGCATTTTTCCGGAGTACCAGGAGGTTACCGGAACCCCGCGAGGAAAGATATGGGCCTTATGGGCCATAGGAGGGAGGCCAACCAGCCCACAAGGGGTCGGTGCGCCCTCCACAAGGGAGGAGGCCGAATTGGACTTGGGAAGGGGGTGCCACCCCCCTTTCCTTCTCCTACTCCATCTCCTTCCCCATTCCCCCTCCGGTAGAAGGAAAAAAGGGTGGGGCCAAATTCTACTAGGACTGGAGTCCTAGTAGGACTCCCCTCTCCCTGGCGCGCCCCTTGTTGGCCAGCCTCCTCCTCCCCTCCTTTATATACGGTGGCAAGGAGGCACCCCAATGGCACAATAGATAATCTCTTAGCCGTGTGCGGTGCCCCCCTCCACAGTTAAACACCTCGGTCATATCGTCGTAGTGCTTAGGTGAAGCCCTGCGCTGTTAACTTCATCATCACCGTCATTATGCCGTGGTGCTAACGAAACTCTCCCTCGGCCTCAACTGGATCAAGAGTTCGAGGGACGTCACCGAGCTGAACGTGTGCAGATCGTGGAGGTGTCGTGCGTTCGGTACTTGGACCGGTTGGGTCGCGAAGACGTTCGACTACATCAACCGCGTTACTAAAAGCTTCCGCTTTCGGTCTACGAGGGTACGTAGACACACTCTCCCCGCTCGTTGCTATGCTTCCCCTAGATAGATCTTGCGTGATCGTAGGCACATTTTTTGAAATTCTATGTTCCCCAACATCAAGTCAATCACATCATTCTCTAATGACGTGATCCCGTTAATCAAATGACAACTCATGTCTATGGCTAGGAAACTTGACCATCTTTGATTCAACGAGCTAGTCAAGTAGAGGCATACTAGTGACACTCTATTTGTCCATGTATTCACACATGTACTAAGTTTCCGGTTAATACAATTCTAGCATGAATAATAAACATTTATCATGATATAAGGAAATATAAATAACAACTTCATTATTGCCTCTAGGGCATATTTCCATCACAAGATTCACGTGGTCCATTCTGACTCGTTGGTCCTGGTGGACCGCACCTGGGTTTGTTACCAATAGGATAACCTTCTGGCCCAGAAAACTTTAGGATCCAGTAGGGTTAAACCCGTTTGACCCCCGGATCGAACCGTATGATAGCCACACAAACGCTCCGGCATCACACAGCTGCAGGCGCAACAAGATGCAAGTTGGAGGGTAGCCGGTCGGTCGCTGAAATAAGCTAGTCAGCACGCCCCCATGCTGCTTCCTCTGCCTTCCGCCTCTCCTCTCTGCTGCCAGAGTCGGCTCACCCCCATAACTAGAGCCGGGCCAAGCGAATCACAGGGATGGTGCGCCACGCCCAAATAGCCCAGAGCGCGTCCAATCAGGCAGAGCACGTTGGGGAGCGAGTCGAGAGCCGAGTCAGGGCAGGGATGGTGCTCATGTTTCTGCCTCCTTCCAGGCTTTCTCCTGTTTGCCTCTCCTCTCCGCGCAAATCACCAAGTCCTCCCCACCGCTGGATGCAAAATGGCAATCCAAGAGAAGCAAGATGCTAACGACCATGAGGTGGTCATCGTAGGAGAAACAAGGAGAGGATGGTGAGCTTTGATACGTCTCCAAAATATCTATAATTTTTTTATTGTTTCATGCTATTACATTATCACTTTTATATACTTTATATGCCATTTTGTATTGTTTTTATCGACTAACCTATTAACTCATGTCCAGTGCTAGTTCCTGTTTTCTGCATGTTTTTGGTTTTCCAGGAAATCCATACCAAAAACGATGAAACTTTTTGACGATTTTTCTTGATATAAAGAGACCCTGGAAGCTTTGGGAGGAGAACAGACGATGCACGAGGGAGCCACAAGGCAGGTGGATGGCCCCTGGGGGTAGGGTGCACCCAGGTGCCTTATGGCCCACTCGTGGCTCAGTTTGCCCTAATTCATGGCCTATAAATTCCATAATATTCATAAACCCCCAGAGTGAGACCCGAAACAATTCTTCCACTTCTGCAAGCCTATGTTCCAAAGTGATCCCATCTGGAGGCCTCCGCTGGTACACTGTCGGAGGGGGAAACCATTGGGAGGGCAATCTTCACCAACCTTGATGCCTCCATGATGATGTATGAGTAGTTCCCACATGACCTATAGGTCCATAGCATTATCTAGATGCCCCCTCTCCCTTTTGATCTTCAATACAATGATCTCATATGAGATCAATCCGATGTAAACTTTTGCAGTGTGTTTGTTGGGATCCAATGAACTGTGGAAGTAGTGCATAACTATGTATGCCTTTTCCGATCTATGAGTTTTCTTTAGCCAAGTTGATGATTAGATCTTCAACGGAAGTGGTGCATAGTGGTAGGTTCAATCTTGCGTTGTCCATACTCTATGACGGGAGGAGTTGCAAGACACATATTGTATTGTTGCTACTAAAGGTAAAACAATGGGGTTTGAACACATTGCATGATCTTATTTTGTTTACATTATGTCATCTTGCTTATGCGTTACTCTGTTTGTCATGAACTTAATACTTTGAGATGCATACTGGATAGCGGTCTTGAGGTGGAGTAATAGTAGTAGACGCCAGTAAGTTTAACAATCTACTTGTCACAGACGTAATGTCCATATCCCTATTAATTGTGCCATGGATGATCATCGTAACTATGCACTTTTCTATCAATTGCACAATAGTAATTTGTTTACCCACCGATGCTATTTATGAGAGAGATGCCTCTAGTGAACGCTATGGCCCTTGTGTCCATTCACTTCTATATTAAAACAAACCTTATAATTCCTTGTTGTTTTCTTTTTTACTTTTATTTATTATATCTACCACTACCAGATTTGATACTTGCAACTGGCAAGAACAAGGGGAGTGTCGCCCCTTGCCTTTGTTAGGTGCAAGCATTTGCTTTATGTGTGTGTAGGTATTGCCAATATTGTTTGTGTGCCGTATCCTATTGGTTCGACAAACCTTGGTTTTTAACTAAGCGGAATACTATTTGCTACTATACTACGTCACCCTTTTCTCTTATGAGAATCCCAGCAATATCACAAGTAGCAAGCTTCTGCATTAGTGAGGTGATCTATAAATTAAGGCATCATGTGGTGCAGCCTACTTGTTCATGATTTTTGTTGCTACACCACCTAATTTTTTGGCACAAGCACAAGATGTTGTACAACTATATATATTGCTCCTAGTCAACAGTTGTTGTACTAATGTATGGCCGAACCTAAGAACCTAAAGGTTACTCCAACACTAGGGACAGAGTAGACCCCTTGAATCTTGGTCGATATAATCGATTGTAGCGACTGCACCTCAAATACCGATCTACGTGCTCAGGTGTCATCCTCGGATCAAGAATGTCGACACCACACAAGACTTGGACGGATTTATAACAGAGTAGCAATTACACACTTATTACATCGAATGTCTCAAAAGAGAACTAAATACAATAAATATGGCTTAAGGCCATCTAATAACGATAACAACTCAAGACTAGGAAGATAAGCGAGTCCATCAACTCCAAAGGCATCAAAGAGTATGGAAACACGACCTAATGCACCATACTAATCATCAGAAAAGTATGCAACCTCAACGTTGCAGCCCGAAAACGGTCAAGACATGGAATATCTTTGGCAATGTAACACATAGAGAGTAATGAAGGAATAAGCTATACTACATGCATATATGGCTGGTGGAAAAGCTCTATGGTTACAGTTTTGCGTAAGCCAATTTTTCCCTACTGCAAAGGAATAAATTTTATTTAACTATCATGGTGGTTGTTAAACATTGAGAATGGTTGACAGCATCCTCAGTCCCAATTAAGCATCATCATTAAACCCAACAATATTAATTAAAGTAACATGATGAGATTCACATGATAATCCAAGTACTAGATACTCAAAACGTCCATAACCAGGGACACGGCTAACCATGATTAGTTTATACACTGCAGAGGTTTGTGCACTTTTCCCCACAAGACTCGATCTCCTCCGTTGGATTTCTCGCACTACATGGTGTTTGAGAAAACGGATGACCGAGACATAGTCTTTCAGAAGCGCTAGCACCTTACGATCGGGTAGACCGTACCAACCTACATCCCCTACATCAGCTAGTCTACCACTGTAAGAGTTCGCACGACTTAATCAACTATGCTAGAGCCCATAGTAGCTTGTGGCTGCACACGGAAGTTTCTAGTATGAATAATCTCATGATCCCTTTGAGCCTGGGTGGCGGTCCATAAAGAAAAACAACAGGCAATCCTGGAATACCCAGGTACCTCAATCCACCCAGATGTGTGTTTAAGTTGCCATCTTAGATAAACCATTAATTAACAATCTCACATCTGTCATGGATATCGCTCACCCAATCCACGTCTACTAGCATAGCATGGCATAATAAGCAAACATAGAAGTAACTCCCAAAGGTTTGATAATAAAACAGGTAATAGGTACTACCTCAACTACTTCCCATCCCACAATTTAATTAGATCCTAATCATGCAATGTTTGAGGATTGATCTAATGCAATAAAACTGGGTAATAGGAAAGTATGATCAAAGTGTTACTTGCCTTGCTGATGATCCGCGAAACCTAGAGATTCGAAGTAACAGGCGGTGCACTCCGGATACTCTATCGCAAACAAACAAACAAGCATACAATAAGTACTCATCTAATGCAGAGGTAAAACTCAAATAAGAGATCTAACCAGAAAGTTCAACTTAAGAACTCCGGTTTGCAAAAAGAATCTAATCAAACGAAGCAACGAAAGTCAAACGACGAAAGAAACAAACTTCGTTTTACTAATCTGGACCTAAGTCAAATTTTACAGAGGCAAAAACTTGTTTAAGTTGGTTAAACGAAAATAGAGTTTCGAGACGAAACTCCAGACGCTTGAATCGCCTGATTCCGATAAATGAGCAAAAAGTTATACTAAAACGAAAATCGGATCAGAAATCGCGATCAGAAATATTCGCGGAAAATCCGAGAAAAAAAAACGACGAACAGATTAACGAACGAACGTTCGTTATCTGGATCTAAACGATGAACACGTTCGTTAAAACGAACGAACGAGCGAACGCTCGCTAATTAGACTAAACTGAAAAAAATCCGATATAAAAAAACGAAACTAAAAATAATAAACCGCGGTTTTAAAAAAAACCGGGCGGTTTTTTGAGGAAAACCGCCGACGACGGCGGCTACCTCGGGCGGTCCAGGGCGGCGCGGGCGGCGGCGGCTCGGCGAGGCGCGGCGAGGCGTGGGCAGCAAGAAGAAGAAGCGAGCGGCGCATGGCAAGACGCTACTTAGGGTTAGGGCGCGCGGGGCTCTAGGCGAGCTGGTGGGCTGCGCGGGCTCGGGCGGCCGGCTTATAAAGGCTGCCCCGGGCAGAGTCCCACTCGGGTACGGCCCGGAGTCGGTTCGCGTTTTTTTATAAATAATTACGCGCAGAAAAACAAATAAAAGAAATACTAAACGGACTCCAAAAATCCCGAAATAAATTTTCCCCGACTTCTAAAATCAAGTCAGACAACGTGAACATTTATTTGGGGCCTAAATGCAATTTTGAAAAACGCATATTTTTTTCCTAAATTCAAATAAAATAGTGAAAAACTCCGAAGTAAAATCTTATTTGATTTTGTTATTAAATCCTCAATATTTCTTTATTTTGGGAAAGTCATTTTATTCCCTCTCTCATATTTTTGTAATGGAAATAATTAAAGATAAAATAATTAAAATCAAACGATCCAATTCTCAAAATTTGAGAAAACTCAAATATGAAAATAACGAAATCCCCAACTCTCTCCGTGTGTCCTTGAGTTGCGTAGAATTTCTAGGATCAAAACCAAAAGCAAATAAAATATGACATGCAATGATGATCTAATGTATAACATTCCAAATTGAAAATTTGGGATGTTACAAACCTACCCCCCTTAAGATGAATCTCGCCCTCGAGATTCGGGTTGGCTAGAAAATAGGTGAGGGTGGTCTTTCAGCAAATCTTCCTCTCGCTCCCAGGTGGCTTCATCCTCCGTGTGGTGGCTCCACTGAACTTTGCAAAACTCGATAACCTTGCTACGGGTGACTCGGCTGGCAAACTCGAGAATCTTTACTGGCTTCTCCTCATAGGTCAAATCGTTATCCAACTGAATCGCTTCCAAGGGCACTGTATCTCTCAAAGGTATATCAGCCATCTCCGCGTGGCACTTATTCAACTAAGAAACATGGAATACATCATGAACTCCTAACAATCCTTCGGGCAATTCCAACTTATAGGCCACTTCTCCCATACGATCCAAAAATCGTTATGGTCCTACAAAACGTGGCGCTAATTTTCCCTTAACACCAAAACGCTTAATTCCCCGAAGTGGAGATACTCGAAGATAAACTCGGTCTCCGACTTCGTAAACTGTCTCCTTACGTTTAGAATCTGCATAGCTCTTCCGCTCGATCGGGCTACCTTGAGCCTATCGCGAATCAACTTCACCTTCTGCTCGCACTCCTTAATCGAATCCGGTCCAAACAATCAAGCGGTCTCCAACTTCATCCCACGACAACGGTGTCTCGCACCTCCTTCCGCATAAAGCTTCGAAAGGGGCCATCTTCAAACTGGATTGATAGCTGTTGTTGTAAGAGAACTCTGCATATGGCAAATTGTCGTCCCAACTAGATCCATAATCTAGCGCACAAGCTCTCAGCATATCCTCCAAAATCTGATTGACTCTCTCGGTCTGTCCATCTGTCTGTGGATGAAAAGCTGTACTGAACTCTAGCCTGGTACCCAAAGTTTCATGCAACTGATTCCAGAACTTTGAGGTAAACTGGGTTCCTCTATCTGATACGATACTCCTCGGAACTCCATGCAAGCATACGATCCTGGTCATGTATATCTTTGCCAACTTAGCAGTGGTGTAAGTGGTCTTTACTGGGATGAAATGAGCTACCTTCGTCAATCGATCAAGTACAACCCAAATCGAGTCATAGCCTGAACGAGTCCTGGGTAATCCCGTGATAAAATCCATGCCTAACTTATCCCACTTCCATTCGGGTATCGGCAAAGGTCATAATAATCCTGGCCGCTTCGATGCTCGCCTTTACTCTCTAACATACATCACAAACGGCTACATACTCCGCAATATCTTTCTTTATTCCGGTCCACCAGAAAGTATCCTTCAAATCCAAACACACCTTGGTATTTCCTGGGTGAATCGAATATGGTGAATCATGTGCCTCCTGCAGTACCAACTTCCTAATCTCTGGATCATTTGGCACATAAACACGGTCTTCAAACCATAGGGTATCGTGCTCATCCTCACGAAATCCTTTAGCCTTTCCTTTGCTCATTTTCTCCTTTATAGAGGCAATCTCCTTGTCAGCCTTCTGAGCTTTTCTGATCCTATCCATCAAAGTAGACTGGATCTCCAGTGCTGCTACATAGCCTCTCGGAACTATCTCCAAACATAGCTCACGAAGATCCTCGGCTAACTCCTTTGGTAATTCTCCCGTCATTAGTGTATTGGCATGACTCTTACGGCTCAATGCGTCAGCTACTACATTAGCCTTTCCGGGATGATAATGCAATCTCATATCATAATCCTTGATGAGTTCCAACCATCTCCTTTGTCTGAGGTTTAACTCCTTCTGCGTGAAAATGTACTTCAAACTCTTGTCATCCGTGTACACCTCACAATGGTTTCCAATGAGGAAGTGTCTCCAAGTTTTCAATGCATGCACTACGGCTGCTAACTCCAAATCATGCGTGGCATAATTCAATTCATGAGGTTTCAGTTGTCGTGAAGCATACGAAACAACTCTTCCCTCTTGCATAAGCACTGCTCCAAGTCCTCGACGTGAAGCGTCGCAATACACCTCATAATCCTTGTTCTGATCTGGCAGAATCAACACTGGTGAGGTAACCAAACATTTCTTTAACTCCTGGAAACTAGCCTCACACTCCTCGGTCCATATGAACTTGGTATCCTTCTTCAACAACTCATCATGGGTTTTGCAATCTTCGAGAAATTCTCAATAAATCTCCGGTAGTATCCTGCGAGTCCAAGAAAACTCCGGATCTCTCCAACTGTGGTTGGTGCTTCCCAATTTGTCACAGTGATAACCTTGGTGGGGTCAACTGCTATACCTTCCCCGGATATAACGTGTCCGAGGAATCGTACTTCCTTCAACCAAAACTCACATTTGCTGAACTTGGCATATAACTGATGTTCTCTGAGCTTCTCAAGTACCAATCGCAAATGCTCCTTATGTTCCTCTTCATTCTTCGAGTAAACCAGAATATCATCAATGAACACCACGACGAACTTATCCAAAAACTCCATAAACACCTTGTTCATCATGTTCATAAAATAGGCAGGTGCGTTAGTCAGACCAAATGACATAACGGTATACTCATACAGCCCATATCTTGTGGTGAATGTTGTCTTGGGTATGTCCTGCTCTCGAATCTTCAACTGATGGTACCCGGATCGCAAATCGATCTTGGAAAACACCTTAGCTCCTTGCAATCGATCAAACAGATCATTGATCATCGGTAGTGGGTACTTGTTCTTGATTGTTACTTCATTCAATCCACGATAATCAACAACCATCCTTAGCGATCCATCCTTCTTCTCCACTAGAAGTACTAGCGATCCCCAAGGCGAAGAACTTGGGAGAATATAACCTTTATCCAGTAACTCCTTAATCTGCTTCTTAATCTGCTCCAAATCTTTTGCGGGCATCCTGTATGGTCTCTTTGATATTGGCCCTGTGCCTGGCAAAAGCTCAATCAAAAACTCAATATATCTCTATCCGGTGGCATGCCTGGCAACTCTTCTGGAAATACGTTGGGGAAATCCTTTACCACTGGTACTTCCTCCTGCACAACTCCTGATAAGGAATTTACTTGAGTCCTCTTCGGCACATGCCGTGATACATACTTGATCCTTCTTCCTTCTGGCTCTTAAGCAAAATTGACTTACTAGCGCATTCAATGTTCCCTTCATACTTTGATAACCAATCCATGCCTAATATCACATCCAATCCTTGAGACTCCAATACTATTAGGTCCGAGGGAAACACATAGTTACCAATCCTTAATGGTAACCGATCACACCATCGACTAGCCATATACTCTGCTCCAGGTGAGGTTACTAACATGGGTGACCTAAGGGCTTGGGTTGGCAGGTTATACTTATCCACAAATCCCCTTGAGATGTATGAATGCGATGCACCGGTATCAAAAATAATGAGTGCAGTAAATGACTTAACCAAGAACTTACCTATTACTGCATCAGGCTGGGCTTCAACCTCCTCCACATTAACGTGGTTCACCTGTCCCCTGTTGAAAGGGTTCGGCTTCTTCCCAGAGCTTCCATTGCCATTCTGGCCTTCAGGACATTCATTGGCATAATGTCCGGTCTTCTGACACTTAAAACAGGTGACTTGGCTCAGGTCTCTCTTGGTCGGGGTTGATGGGGTGGTACGGTTCTGGCCGTTGCTTCCTCCATTCCCATTACCATTTTTGGGGCCATTATGGTTGTACGAGCTATCTCCTCCAAGGGTATGCTGAAAATGAACTCCCGGTTTAGGGGTAAGACGGGCTTCAAGAGCTCCGTAATTGTACTTCCCTGTCCATACTTCCTCTTGCGGTTTTCAATCACGATGCTTCCTCAATCATAAGAGCACGATCTACCAACTCCTGGTAGTTGTTGAAGCTTGCTACCATCAATCGCATGCTCACTCATCATTCATCCTTCCGAAACTTCTCACCTTAGCTGCATCCGTAGCAACGCTATCCGGGGCATAACGTGCTAGCTTACTAAAGTCATCCACATCGCCAACCGTCTGGCCCCTCCTTGGTGCAAGTTACAAAACTCACGCTTCTTCGTGGCCATAGCTCCCGCCGAAACATGGGTAGTACGGAAAGCTTGTCAAATCGATCCCATGTGACGGTGTCTCTGAGGTAAGTGGTCGTGAAATTCTCCCACCATGTCAGCGGGTCCTTCAAGCCGATGAGCGGCAAATTTCACCTTTTCCCCATCTTTACATCCCGCAGCGGTAAACTCCTCCCTGTCTTGCGGAGCCAATCATCTGCCACTATCGGCTCGGTGCTCTTGGAGAACACCGCGGATTCAAATTAAGGAAACGGGTTAAGTGATCAACAGGTGGTGGCGGTGGTGGGTTGTTGTTGTTGTTGTTGTTCCCCTAATTCTGGCTCTGGACTAGCAACTGCATCAAAGCATTCTGCTGCTGGATCAACTGAGTGACCTCCGGTGGGAATGCAAATCCATTGTCACGTCTCGGAGGCATCTGAGGGTTTAGAAAAGATGAGAATTAAGAATAGAATGAGGTCTAAAGAGAAAACACTACCCATATGCACATGAGGCAAAATGCACACAAAATCACTTCATTCAATCACACAAGGGCATACAATCGGTCTAGAACCATCGCAAAAGTGCGTGGACTATACTATATACATGGTGGAACACTACCACTGTTATGGTAGTCTACTAGAAAAACTGCTCCGATGAAGACTCCATGATATCTGCTCCAGCTTCGTCTTCGAAGTCATCATCACTAGGATCGGAATCGGTGTCGTCGATGATGATGTAGTTATCTGGACAAGTGCAATCGTCATCTTCTCCTCCAGGTGCTGGATTCCCCATGAGTTCTTCGATCTTCTCTTTTAGGTCGTCGTTCTGTCTCACTAGAGCGACAATCTCATCCATGTAGTCCTTGCGAGTGGCCTTCAGTTCTCCTTCTAGCTCGATAATTCTAGACTTCGCTTTCTTCAACTCCATCATGTCTGCGCACATCTGATTCTCCTGACGTCGAATGTGCTGGTTTAACTCCTGGATGAAAGCTGCAATGGATCTATCCTTCTTGGTGCTAACTATCTCCCATTGTTCATCTCGGCGCCTACTTAACTGTAGATAGTATCCTTGAGGTCATCTTGGTAAACTTCTCCAATGCGTCCCATGGTTATGTGAGCTGCCATGCTCTTTCCTAGACTCCAGGTTGGTGCATTAAAACACACTCTATGGGCTCTGTGGATCATGCGAACGTCCTTCCCGGAACTTGAGCTTGAATCTTCCAACGCTCCTCTTCGGGTAAAGTGGCGTTGTAGGTCCCTGAAGCTTGGTATTCCAATGTTCAGTACTTAGTGACTTCCTTCGTGTGTCGTCCAAAGGGTGTATCTTCATCCGTCAACGTGAACTTGATCCTTGCTTCCGCCATCCTAAAAGAGTAGAAAAGATGAGGAGTCGAAATGAGAAGAGAGTAGTGATCTAGGGTTTTAGCTTAGTGGTCGTGTCCTACAACAAGATGTGCTCGATACCATCTTGTAGCAACCGGACCTCAAACATGCGATCTTCGTGCTCGTGTGTCATCCCCGGATCAAGAATGTCGACACCACACAGTACTTGACGGATTTATAACAGAGTAGCAATTACACACTTATTACATCGAATGTCTCAAAAGAGAACTAAATACAATAAATATGGCTTAAGGCCATCTAATAACGATAACAACGGAAGGCTTGGAAGATAAGCGAGTCCATCAACTCCAACGGCATCACTGAGTATAGAACCACGACCTAAGGCACCTTACTCGTCGTCTGAAAAGTCTGCAACATGAAACGTTGCAGCCCGAAAACGGGCCAGCACATGGAATATGCTGGCAATGTAACACATAGAGAGTAATGAAGGAATAAGCTATACTACATGCATATATGGCTGGTGGAAAAGCTCTATGCTTACAGTTTTGCGTAAAGCCAAATTTTCCCTACTGCAAAGGAATAAATTTTATTTAACTATCATGGTGGTTGTTAAACATTGAGAATGATTGACATCATCCTCAATCCCAATTAAGCATCATCATTAAACCCAACAATATTAATTAAAGTAACATGATGAGATTCACATGATAATCCAAGTACTAGATACTCAAAACGTCCATAACCGGGGACACGGCTAACCATGATTAGTTTATACACTCTGCAGAGGTTTGTGCACTTTTCCCCACAAGACTCGATCTCCTCCGTTGGATTTCTCGCACTACATGGTGTTTGAGAAAACGGATGACCGAGACATAGTCTTTCAGAAGCGCTAGCACCTTACGATCGGGTAGACCGTACCAACCTACATCCCCTACATCAGCTAGTCTACCACTGTAAGAGTTCGCACGACTTAATCAACTATGCTAGAGCCCATAATAGCTTGTGGCTGCACACGGAAGTTTCTAGTATGAATAATCTCATGATCCCTTTGAGCCCGGGTGGCGGTCCATAAAGAAAAACAACATGCAATCCTGGAATACCCAGGTACCTCAATCCACCCAGATGTGTGTTTAAGTTGCCACCTTAGAGAAACCATTAATTAACAATCTCACATCTGTCATGGATATCGCTCACCCAATCCACGTCTACTAGCATAACATGGCAAAATAAGCAAACATAGAAGTAACTCCCAAAGGTTTGATAATAAAACATGTAATAGGTACTACCTCAACTACTTCCCATCCCACAATTTAATTAGATCCTAATCATGCAATGTTTGAGGATTGATCTAATGCAATAAAACTGGGTAATAGGAAAGTATGATCAAAGTGTTACTTGCCTTGCTGATGATCCGCGAAACCTAGAGATTCGAAGAACAGGCGGCGCACTTCGGATACTCTATCGCAAACAAACAAACAATCATACAATAAGTACTCATCTAATGCAGAGGTAAAACTCAAATAAGAGATCTAACCAGAAAGTTCAACTTAAGAACTCCGGTTTGCAAAAAGAATCAAATCAAACGAAGCAACGAAAGTCAAACGGCGAAAGAAACAAAATTCGTTTTACTAATCTGGACCTAAGTCAAATTTTATAGAGGCAAAAACTTTTTTAAGTTGGTTATACGAAAAGAGGGTTTCGAGACGAAACTCCAGGCGTTTGAATCGCCTGATTCCTATAAACGAGCAAAAAGTTATACTAAAACGAAAATTGGATCAGAAATCGCGATCAGAAATAATCGTGGAAAATCCGAGAAAAAGAAAAACGACGAACAGATTAACGAACGAACGTTCGTTATCTGGATCTAAACGATGAACACGTTCGTTAAAACGAACGAATGAGCGAACGCTCGCTAATTAGACTAAACTGAAAAAACCGATATAAAAAAACAAAACTAAAAAAAATAAACCGTGGTTTTAAAAAATCGCGGCGAGGAAAACCGCCAATGACGGCTACCTCAGTGGGCGGTTCAAGCGGCGGGCGGGCGGCGTTTCTCGGCGCAGGCGAGGCGGCGAGGCGGCATGGGCTAAGAAGAAGAAGCGAGGCGCGGCTAGGTTAGGGTTAGGCGGGGCTCTAGGCGAGCCGGTGGCTCATGTTCGGCCTTATAAAGGCTGCCCCGGGCAGAGTCCCACTCGGGTACGGCCCGGAGTCGGTTCGCGTTTTTTTTCTTTTAAATAATTATGCGCAGAAAAACAAATAAAAGAAATACTAAACGGACTCAAAAAATCCCGAAATAAATTTTCCCCGACTTCTAAAATCAAGCCGGACAAAGTGAATATTTATTTGGGGCCTAAATGCAATTTTGAAGAACGCATATTTTTTCCTAATTTCAAATAAAATGGCGAAAAACTCCGAAATAAAATCTTATTTGATTTTATTATTAAATCCTCAATATTTTTTTATTTTGGGAAAGTCATTTTATTCCCTCTCTCATATTTTTGTAATAGAAATAATTGAAGATAAAATAATTAAAATCAAATGATCCAATTCTTAAAATTTGAGAAGACTCAAATATGAAAATAACGAAATCCCCAACTCTCTCTGTGGGTCCTTGAGTTGCGTAGAATTTCTAGGATCAAAACAAAAAGCAAATAAAATATGATATGCAATGATGATCTAATGTATAACATTCCAAATTGAAAATTTGGGATGTTACACTGATACCCTTGTCAGGATCGTGGGGAAAGTCAGAAGGTTTAGGTGGGGATCCTTGCCAAAATTGGGGAAAACTATAAGAGCAACTAGAACTAGGGTTTCTAAGTGCAAAAAAGTAAAGGCAATGAGATAATGGGTTTCCTTCTTATCCTTCATTAACGTCGTCGAGGAGCTTATATACTGCTTGCGAGGTAATTCGATCTCAGCCAGAGGAGTTGTTTTACCGTCATTGATTTTTTTACAAAGGTTAAGAAGTGAAACAATTAATAAGGTAACATTTTTTTAATAACGACACCCAAGGGGCATCTTATATCCGATTAATATCGAGGAAAACAAAGGCCAGTACAACGATAGACAATTAGTACAACGATAGACAATTGACGTAGAAGGACCAGTAAAAAAATTAAGCATATTAGTCTTCTTCTTCCATTGATTGTATGTGACTCGCCGAAGATTAAAAATGCACTGAACCAACAACAAAGAAAAGTGACACATGTGAATGCCCTTGCCGTACTAGGCTTTAAAGACTGCAATAGCCACTCGCCCCTTGAGACGAGATATAAAAACCGCTGAAGCAACATTTGCTGAAACATCACCGCATAATATGCTTGCAACACGACTAGCGTAGAGGCTTGAAGAAACCGGGTCAAGTCAAAGAACAACACAAAAGATGTCGTAGTCGCCACATCAATAGTCAGTCAAAAGCTCTTCTTGAAAAACACACAAACTAAAGGGAAATAATAGATCCGGGGATGCAAACTCTCATAATCCTTCATCAGCGTTTGATCGAACTTCATCGAGGTGGGGAGAAACCGAATAGACCTTACTTCAACACGTTATCGTCGCCACCAACTCGTCGGCGAAGCAAAACCTAAGAAAAAAAATAAAACTTAGAGATCCCCACTCCTCAGATTTTTTAGCGGCATGGCCAAGCGGTAATGCAGAGGACTACAAATCCTTTATTCCCAGTACAAATCTGGGTACCCAAAAGAGGTCGCTCAGAAGAGATAGATATATTCCAACCTCTATTGATCTCACGTAAGACTTTTTTTACACGACATGAAAAAGTAACTATGAATTCTACTTTTTGTTTGCGAATCTTAACATGCACATATATGCATTTTCCTTTTTTACGCGACACGGAAAAGTGACTACGAAAAAGGCTAGGTTTCCTTTGTCTCCTACCGGCTCCCCTGCCGGTCCGCCTCGTCTCCTGTGGCCTTAGGGCCATGGCGGTGCGGTGGATCAAGGCCCTTGCCGGCGGGAGGGCTCCGCCTTTAGATGTACCTTCGAGTTTTGTTAGGGTTTGTGTCCTTCTCAGAAAGATAAGTCGGTGACGACTTTTTGAAGATGGAATAAGGTTCTTCCTGTCAAGTCCCCGTTTCGGTGGTGCGTTTAGCATCGTTGGTGTGCGTGTGGAGGTGTGTCTCCGGTGGATCTGTCATTGATGGATTTGCTCTGATCTTGTCGTGGTTCGTCTACGTTCGTGTGTCTTCAGGTTGGATCCTTCCGAGCTATGCTACTCTTCAACGGCGGCGGTTGTTGTTCTCGTGGGCTGGTCCTATGGGGCCTTAGCACGACGACTTCCCGACTATCTACTACAACAAGGTTTGCGCTGCTCCAGCAAGTAGGTGCGATGATGGTGGCGCGTCTTCGGCTCGCTTCAGTGCTTGTAGTCGTCGCTAGGTGGTCTACAGATCTAGATATAATTTTATTATTTCTAGTGTTCGTTGTATTACCATGACTGAATATGAATAGACCGGGAGTTTCTCCGTGAAAAAAATATACTATAGTGAGGGTCAACTTCTTATGTATACTAAGATTTGTTCAGGTTTTTTTTGTTGTTGAAATAAAACAGTAAGGTCACTTTGCCGAAGACTAGCTGGACCTTTTTTTTTGAAACGCTAGCTGGACCTTTGGATGCGACGCTCCACTGCCGTCAGATGAACATAACGATTCATAATGCGCCTTCTCTCCTATATGGTTTACGCTTTCTCCCCTGTTGCTGACTGACGAACTGGACGCTGTGCATTTGGGTCCTGACCCGCCGCCACCACTGCCGGCCCTCCGTTGCGGCGCCCAGCCAGCCGAAGCCTCCGCTGCCTCGCCGCCGGCACAGGAGCCCAGCAGCGCCTCCTTCCGCCGCTCCCTCCCAGCAACGCCGCCGACCTGTCCATAGGCAGGTAGCCACCTTTCCTTCGTCCTCCCTCCCTCCCTCTTCCCTCGGCCCCCCTCCCTCCTTCCTCTTGCATCCTATGTTTGTTCGATTTTTTTTCCTGATTTTTGTATTGGCGAGTACTTGCGTAGATTGGATATTCTGAGAATATAATGACGACTATTTCTTGATGAGTACTTGCTGCATGATTTTTCCGGTGCATGTTCAAGTTTACATGTGAAAGGATTTTGCTTGGTAGGTGTTTGTGCTAATGCTTGTAGGGGCAAATGTTTAGTTTGATTTTCTTTTTTTCAGATGAGCAAATGTTTTGGTTGAAACGCATTAGCAGTGGAATATGCAATGACTGGCGATATATGAAAAGGAAAAGATTAAGTTGTTTTATCTGCACCCTCTTGACCTGAAATCAAAGCTTAGCAGTAACATGCAATTCGAGAGAGCAGGGGTTTTGTCTTGGTTATACTGGCCGAAATTGGTTAACACATTAGTACTACTAGTGGTATTGTTGTTGATTTTGACAGTCAGACCTAAAATATTACCGTTTAAAGTAATTGTTTCTCCTTTTGCATGTTAGCTGATTGATCTCCAGGTTCCACCTTTCCTGTTATGCCATGCTGCAAACCTTTCTCTATTTTTGCTCAGATCGTGCTACTGTGCACACAAGAGAAATTGTTGGTGTCTTGTTTATTCATACAATTTCTCCTGCAATCACGTGTTTCATGTTACACAAGTCAACCATTCTTTGGGTTTCAATCTAGTCAACCTCACTAGCAATGTTACACATGGCTTCATTTTCTGGGTTTGAAGTTAAAATTAACTTCTGTGTCAATATATACGCTAGGAAGGTATTGAATTGCATGTGTATGTACTTCCCAGCGCTAAAAAAGGGGTTGTCCCCAACACAAGCGGATCCTGTTCAAGAGGAGGAGAATGAAAATTGAACAATATTCATAGTAGGATAGCCGATGCGTGTTTTGCGAGAGCAAGATAGGTTAGCTATGTTGATGAAGGCCATCATCATGTGAACCATATGTGTTCCATATGGTTCATGTCTTAGTAATAATAATTATACGTATGCAACATTACAAATAGTCGTTGAATTTCCTATATGTTAGCCGTGAATTGTCTATATTGTCTAATTTTCCTTTCCAAAATGGTTGTTGAAATGCCTAACAATGCTCAAACCACTGCTTTACGGTCAATTAGCAGTTTAGCACATAAATATTCTTTCAGCCCTGAGGGGAATTACAAATAATTCATGCCAAAACTACAATTTCACAGTTGTTTCAATCAAACAACTTCCAGCCTTTTCATAGTTCTCAGCTCACAGCAGCTTTCTCACAGCTCACAGCTCACAGGTGCCTTTTCAGAATCCGCAGCTCAATCTAACACACCCTAATTCTATCCCTTTGGAATTTGGAGTTGGAACACGGCATCAACATTGTCAATTGGAGAGGCTTGGAGCTGCTTCGGTATCCTCAGAACAAACAAAAAGGTAACATGCTGTTCCTAGCTTATATAATTTTTTTTGTGAACTAAAAAAATAGTAAAACGTATCCCCGTATTGAAGATTTTCCAAAATGGCGAATTTATGTATCCCTACTGGCCCAATACCGATACACATATCCGTATCGGTGCATTTTAGGATGCCACTAACAAAATGAGAATGC
The DNA here is from genome assembly GCA_021605145.1 of Aegilops bicornis. Lineage (NCBI taxonomy): Eukaryota > Viridiplantae > Streptophyta > Magnoliopsida > Poales > Poaceae > Aegilops > Aegilops bicornis. The sequence continues at coordinate 324,855,999 of CM038669.1, forward strand.
TTTTTCCCTTGTATCACACTTTTGCTTTGCGTTTGTTTTTTCCATCATCTTGTCAAAACAAGGATGATCGTATGAGGATTTTTATGCTCGCTCTCTAACTCTCTAAATATTGTTTATGTGTTACCTTTGCAGCTTCCTTTTGGGACTTCCCAGAGATATTCATGCACCTTCATGCCTTATTCACCTTTCCTTCCTTGTCAAATGTGTGGAGTTGCAGTGAGGAATAGTTCAATAAGGAAAATGTCTCTAAGAACTAGCTCTCAGCTCGCCCTACAGCTCAAAAGTAGTGTCTTTTTTACTACTGGACTCTCGGGTTATCACAGTTTTGTAAGTTCCAGAACAGCAGATGTCTGTGGAGTTGCTTTAAAGGCTACCAATAGTGTTAATTCACGGTTCTTCTCAACTGCATACGGTAAAAAGTTAAGGTTTCTCATTAGCAATAAGAGCTCATTTATCAATCCAAATATAAATAGGGAAGATGGGGGTGCTGCCCATAGGTACTTCCATAGATCTGAGAGACGCCAAAGCACACTAGCTGCATGCAGCACCATCGCTGATGAGGCTTCCACATCTACGAGCAAGTGCAGTGAGAGTGGTACAGGTACTAAAAAGGACATTGCGAAGAATAAAAATTCTGGAGGCAGCAAAAAAGAAGTTAGCACAGATGTGAAAGAAAAGAAAGTATCTACCAAGAAAAAGAGCAGTTCTACTAAAACTAGTAAAACAGCAGCAAATACAACTGAGAAAGGAAGTGCGAAGCAAGAAGAAAAGAAGGCCGACACATCTAAATCAAAGAAAGGGGTTGGTAGTTCCAAAGAGAGAAAAACAGTAACCAGTTCGAAGAAATCTTTGGAAGCAAAGGAATCTGCTGCTATTGCAGCTGCCGAAGCCAATAATTACATGAAGACCACTGTTGATGCTTCTGGCAGTGAGAGGAGGCCACTTGTACCTCTGTACCCCCCCGTAGCTAAATCAGTTGTTGTTGTTGAATCAGTTACAAAAGCAAAAGTTATTCAACAATACCTTGGGGACATGTACGAAGTATTACCCAGCTATGGTCATGTGAGAGATCTAGCTCGAAGGTCAAGATCTATCCGCCCTGAGGACGACTTCAGCATGGTATGGGAGGTGCCTAATGGTGCCTGGACATGCCTTAAAAGCATTAAAGTTGCATTGAAAGGGTATGTTTTATAGGCTGGTTATCAGTAACTTTGTTCAAATTTCGTTCTTGGCATATAGGTTTGCTATGCATTAGTTGCTGGGAAAGTAGGACAAAATCACATAATTTGTTACTTTTACGGTATGAGTCATATCTTTGTCTCTAAAAACTTGTATTCCATGCAATACCATTTGTCCATATCCTTGTCACTTTCTGCAAGGCTTAATTGGGTGAACACATGATAGTCGTCTTGGTTTCTGTTTTACAACTTGTAGTTTGTAATCTTTATTGGACGTAATGCAATGTTGTGAGTACTAATACCTTTTGGATCCATGCGCCACTCACCTTTGAGCATAAGTTAGATTGTCCGTGAAGTGTGCACAGAGTGATAAATAGTACCATGTCTCCTAGATTTATTATGTTCTATCTAAACTTGATGGCTTTTCGAGGACACATAGACAGAAACTATAACAGCAGTATGGTGTTGGTGATGGTTGATTCATCTCATATGCAGATTTTGTTGTTAAGCTGTCCCTGTAGATAATTTTGTGTCAAGTATCTTATGCCTATATTCTTGTATGCGAATGTCACTATCACCAGGTGTATGTTGGCATACTATACCTGCACATCACTTGCGGATGAATACATCTCTATTAGACCCATACATGTTCTGTGAAAATATATCAACTGAACTATTTAACTGTATACTTAAGTAATAGACGCTCCATTACCAAGTTACGGTCTTGGTTGTTCATTTACTTCTATTTATTTTAATCTTTTCCATATTTCACATAGCTGATTAAATTGGTTTCAACCGGAGCTTCAATTAAATTCTGATTCCGTGAGTATTTTCTTCGTTGCTACATCTGAGTATCCGTTAATTAGTTGAACCTTTTTTCTCTAGATCTGCCTTCTGCTTATAGCAAGTGTCATACATGTGTTTGAGTTAATTCTTTCTTGTATATGTTACATAAATTTGTTAAACTTGTGCTGGTGCAAGTTTCCATGTTGAGTTCCCCTGCTTTATGAAGTTGTTGCTGATTGTCTTCTGTTATTGTTGCTTATTTCTTATCTCCAGAGCAGAAAATTTGATTCTCGCTTCTGATCCTGACCGTGAAGGTGAAGCAATTGCTTGGCACATAAAAGAAATGCTTGAACAGAACTTGGCTTTCCATGTTACTGTTGCAAGAGTTGTCTTCCATGAAATTACAGAGGATGCTATTAAAAACGCCTTAATGTCTCCAAGATATATTGATATGGACTTAGTTAATGCTTATCTTGCACGCCGTTCCCTTGATTATTTGATTGGGTTTGCCATATCACCACTTTTATGGAGGAAGTTGCCTGGTTGTCAGTCCGCTGGACGAGTCCAGTCTGCAGCTTTGGCTCTTGTTTGTGATCGGGAGACTGAAATAGAAAAGTTTAGCCCACAGGAATATTGGACTGTTGATACTGAATTTGAAACCCAGTGTTCAGATTCTTCAAAAGGCATATGTCTTACATCCTGGATAAAGCATCTCAATTCAAAAAAGTTGGATCAGCTTTCTATAAGCTCTCAAGAGGAAGCACGAGCTCTAGAAAAGAGGATTTATTCTTGCCAATTTGAAATAAGAGGTGTTCATAGAAGCAAAATGCACAAGAATCCTCCGATGCCATATATAACGTCCAGCCTTCAGCAAGATGCAGCAAACAAACTACATTTTGGTGCAGGGCATACCATGAAGGTTGTTTCTACTTAACAAGAACTTAGATGCATAGCTTTACTATTATAATACTGTCATTTACATGTAGTGACCTTTTGACTCATATGGTTCACTATGTGACTGCAGGTAGCCCAGAAGCTTTATGAAGGGATCAATCTTTTGTCAGAACAAGCAACAGGATTAATAACTTACCTCAGAACAGATGGGTTTCATGTACGTTCATTCTACTTTTAGTTGATTGCCAAAGTAGTCTTTCTGTTTATAAATGTATCTGTAGGTCAGGTAAAACACACTCTTGGTCTCTTCTCTGTGATCTGTGGTTGTTGGTTAAAGTTGGTGCATTCACAAAAAAACCCATCAAATTGGTCACTATATATACAAGTGAACTGTAGAGAAAGATTCCACATGGCGCTGACTTTGAGGGGTTTGACACTCAGATAAAGGAGAGAGATTATAGAGTGGGATGATCTAGGTTCTTGCTTGAATCTGATGCTGACACAGTGACAATACTCATCCTTGGATAGGAAGGCCGAAGCTGAAAAGTTTTTCGAGTAGAGAGGCCAGCTTGATGCTATGGCCAAAATCTGGATACTTTTGCTTAGTAGAAGAAAAAACTTAGTATATCGGCTCAAACATCTGATCAAGAAAATGGAGTTCTACAGGTCCTTATTGCTATTCCAAATAAACTGTCAGCTCTATGATATTTTGACTTTCTGTTCTCATTATTTAGTTCCATTCATGTATATTTCTAGGACCCTGGGTTAGCTACAGTAGTAATAATATCACAAACGAACATTTAGAAGGAACTCATGTGCATTTTAATACAGAAATATATGCATGACTTTTTCAAGTGGTGATGACTTGAACTTCAGCGGTGAGATTGTGCATCCATTCCCGCCCAAGCGAGTTCAGTGTAATTTTAAATTTAAGGCAACTTCAGTTACATGAAACACATCATGTGTATATATGAACATTAACTCAAATACTCGATTTGGCTACAAAATCTTAATTTTGTTGCGTGCATGAAAGATATTACTTTCTATTCCTTGATTTGAGAATTTCTTGTCAGTTATCAGTGATAGTTGATTGTTATGCGGTACTCATTTTAATAGCCTGAAGCTGTTGCCTTATTTGTTTATTCTGTCCTTTCCATTGAAGATTTCTCATGGAGCTGCAGAAGATATTCGTTCGTTAGTGAAACAAAGGTATACTCTACTGGAATATTTTGTCAAGCTTGTGTTACTAAGTTTGTTCTGGATTGCTAATCTATCTTGTTTCATGTTTAATTGATCGGTTATGTTGTGCCAAATAATCTGATTAGTGCTCCAGTGATTAATTTCAGCAAAATTGCAGTTTGCAGTTCTGCTTATTTCTTTCTCATTGTCAGGATTTATGGGATTGGATATTGTGAGACACAATATTTGATATCACTAAATATTTACAACCCTTCAATTGTTTTGCATGTTACTATGTTTGATGGAATGGCTGGAGAGCTTTCTGGTATCATTTTTATGAGTTTGTTTCTTTTCCTGTCTAATCTTATTCTTTAGAAGCTAGTTTGAGAGAATCAGTATCTTGGGAGTTCAAACATGTTACCTTCCTGTTTATGAGTATGTCACCTGGGGCTTCCATTCTTGCTAACAAGTATTTGTTCTAGGTATGGTGAGCAATATGCATCAGAGGATATTAGGAAGTACTTGAAGAAGGTGAAAAATGCTCAAGAGGCCCATGAAGCCATAAGGCCCACCAGCATAAGGAGGTTGCCATGTAATAAACCCACCTGTAGTTCTGTGTTTATTAACGATGCTGCACTACAATAAATCATTTTTGGGTATGTGTTTTTTCTGTGTGTGGGGGGGGGGGGGGGTGCGGTTGATGGTTTTGAAAGTTTCTGATTACCATTGATGGTTTTGAAAAAACATACTGGGTATGTGCTAGTGGCTTGTGAGTTGCAGATTTCATGTATAGACTATTTGACAGTTCATGCCCATTGCAAGCTTTGGTTGCGGAAGTTCTTATTACTCCCTCCGTTCGGAAATAACTGACGTGGTTTTAGTTCAAATTTGAACTAAAACCATGTCAGTTATTTCCGAACGGAGGTTGTATTATGTATTAACTAAAGGTGTTTCCTTTACTTATTGTCCTTTCTCTGGCTGTTTAATCCTTTTAAACATTTCTCATTTGTTCCCATGGAGAGAATTGGGACAAGGAGATTTGGAAGTACAATGGCACTGGGTGATGGAGAGCCGCTGTTGGGTGAGGAATACATCCAAAAGAGACTATCAAAAATAGATAACCATGGGTGAGACAGTCGTAGGATTCTAGGGACCATTGAGCTAAATCCGATAGTCAGCTTTTTTTTCTTTATCGATGTTCTACGAACAAGAATCTCTTTTTTCCCCCCTGTAGATTTGACCACCTGCACCCTCCCTCCATTACGACACTGACAGCCCAAACCCTAGCTCCTTCTACCCACCCTTCTCTCTTCCCTATGGCTTTCTTCTGCAGGATTTGGTGCTGGGCTGGGTGTTGTTTACTAGTTCATTACGAATCCAGAGGTGATATATATTATGTATTTGAATGGCATGCTGGGTGTTGTTTACTAGCTAATTGTAAGTTCTCATGTACTCGCTGTTCCACATCTACCATAACCTTCTTTATGTCACCTCTTGATTTGTAATTAGCAGGGTTTTGCCATCTGTTGTGAACATGCTTTAGAATTGACACATTCATGATGAACGATGGTTATACATGAAGTCATGCGCTGTAGGGCTGAAAGAGTACCTGAATGTGTTTTTCATTTTCAGAATTAGGAGTTGCTAATGTTTCTTTCGTTTTGCCAAATCTTCTGTAGCATCTATTTTTCTTACTTGCATATTTATATTTAAGCATTTTAGTTTTGGTTTCTTGTTTTCCATTTATAGTTCTATGACTATCATGGTATCTCTTTCAGCATCTTTGATTGGAATACTTGATGAGGATTCTTTGAAACTGTACACTCTAATATGGAGAAGAACAATGGCTTGCCAAATGGAAGCTTCAAGGACTGAGCTGATGGGTTACTGTTTTACTTCATGTTTATCTGTTGTTTATTACTCCATTCTTTGGGCTGGTTGGCCACTATGTGTATTTTTGCAAAGCTATATTGTCGACAGTAATAATTTACTGAACCTTGGCTCAGCTAGACCAAAGAATCTCACTGTACACATGTTTTTGAGATTCGAGACTGCAAAAAATATGCCAATCACCCTCCTCTTTCCTCATTAAAAACCATGAATAACACATGTTTCCAATTTGAAGGAAATATGAATTCAACAAGTTTGCAGTGTATAGGTAGCTTGCTGCTCATATTTGTATGTTATATTCGTTGGTGCAGCACTGTTGGTTTAGAAAACTCCTCATCTGTCTATGGAAATTATGACAGGTATAGAATTAAGAGGGATTTGTAAGTTGACATCTAATCAAGCAAACCTATGTTCAACTCTTTTCTGTAGATGAATGAGGCAGCCCTGTGTTTACGACAGAACATCTTGCCTAAATGTACTGATATTTCTTTGTCTATCGGTCTGTTTTTTCGTTACCAGCTAAGGCATCTGTTCCACAACTGTCACCTAGCAATCTTATGAACAAAACCAAGTAAGCATGGAAAGCTGGCCGATGGCCATATGAAGCGAAATACTTTACCCGTGAACCTTTCTTATTTTTTAAATAATGGTAAAACAGGAGAGAATCCGGCTATTTTAACATTCTGAATTGGCATTTCTCAATAAAATGGATAAGTGTGGTGAAACAGAGGAATTACAATCTACCGGCATGTATGCGAAGTGTAAGAATAAATGTGGTGGTCATCTTTTGAGATTAGTTGTATATGATATGGTTGAGTACGAGAACATGATGATGAGGCATCTACCTATTAAAATTTGTTATAACTTAGGCGAGAGAGATTTCATCCCATCTGTTGTGGCTCTTCAAACAGAATTCTGGTTGTGTGCTAAATATATATATTTGATGCCTTGGTAGTTAATGAAAATTACTTCCATTTTCCTTGATACGCAATTTCAAGACATGCTAAATTCTTACCTTTTTGTTTTGGATTTTCATTATTTTATATATCCTGTAAAATCTCATGCTTATTTTCTTACTCTGTGTGCACTTTAATAATTGCATTGTAGATACAAGTTGGTATTGGTAATCCTGAAGGAGACATGATTTTTCATTCATCTGCATCAAGGCTTGACTTCAAGGGGTACCAAGCTGTCTATGAGGTAAGTATCTAGGCTTCTTGATCTTCTGTTACTTATGTTTGCCCAGGTAAGAAAATATGTTGATTGTCTTCTAATGTAGCATTCTCCACTTTCCTTTATGCTACTTTGGCCAGCCCATGAGTAGATTTAGTAGGAAATATGTTGTATTCATCTCGCTCACGATATCATTTCATGTTTCAAGGGATGAGGATGATTGCATAATTGTGTTCATCTTTATCATCTCTGTAACCTTAATTTGGTCTGTATCTGTTACAATGTGAGCTGTAACCTTCTTTATCATCAAAGGATGTGCCCAGTGCCTGCTGCAAGATATAAATGTGATTAGATTCCTTGTTTAATTTCACGGACCTTAAGCGAATTTATTTAAGGTATGACCAGATTCCTTTCTCTCTGTTACTTCAAGTTGTTAGGTCTTCTCTTCGAAACGTGAGGCAATCCATTCAGTTGAATTTACCAAGAATTAGGGAGTTTTCCCTTTTCCCTTTTCCCAGTTCCCACCACAAACCCTACTTCATAACTCTGCATATATATATATATATATATATATATATATATATGTGTGTGTGTGTGTGTGTGTGTGTGTGTGTGTGTGTGTGTGTGTGCATTAGGGGTGACATGGCTCAAATACAATCTGTCTGATCCACCACTTTATTCTTTTAGGATGTAAACATAGAAGACAATATGTTCTCAGTTGGATGTGGATATAATTTAGGATATCGGGGCCAAACTAAATCTAACAGTCATTTTATGCAACAATGATAATACTAATACACCTATTCTGCATAGGATGCATATCAGGGTGTGCTTAATGGTCTCAACTCTCAACTGGTCTTGTTTTTGACAAACCGGTCTTTGGCCTGTTATGAAAACTGGCCATTTTCAGCTACAAATTCAACATGTCCTAACTCATTTTTTGCTGGGAAGTTTGGACTCATTTATGGTGTGAATTTATGAAGTATACAAACAATACTGTACGTTATTGATTTTTTCTACTGAACTTGCTTGAAGGTTTATCTTCAACTGATTCAATTTTGATCTTTTTGCATTCTGTATTCTTATACTATGTATGGGAATAAAATATGCCTTATTTTCACTAGTAAAACTACTGAATAGCTTATCTATATTGAATTTGCTTTATAGTGCGCTTTGTGTTGTACGTAATCATGTAATACCCCATAGATTGTTATGTATTTTTCGCCACAGGATGTCTCATTTCCTGCCTTTGCTGGAAGCGTGAATTTCTGCCGATTCATCAGCATCTCTAATTTTTACTGTTATGCGTTAGCTTCTAGTTTTCCGTAAGTGGTTGTTTGGATAGCAAGTAGTACCTACCAGTTTTAGTAAACCTTGTTTTAAGAAGATTTTCCGGAAAACCGGTTTTGTTTATATATAATTCAGTCAGGTACGCGCTCATAGAATATCATGTTTGGATTAAGAAGGCCTCGAACCCATTTGTAGATTTGGCTTTTTGTGGATATGGGTGGGGGGAACGTGAAAAGCAGATGGGCCTAATAAGTAGGATCAATGTTGTTGGAATAACATAAGCACATTTATTAAAAAAACAACTAATAGTCGTCTATCCAAAAACTTGATTTTGGGGTTTTACGGGAACCAATTCTAGATATCATGAAGTTAGTTGGACAAAACCAAACAAAGTTTTAGTTTATTGCAGTGCTAAACGAGATCGAGGAAAACTAGCTTCCTAAATACCCGTTATCTAAACAACCCCCAAGGAGTGAACAGTTAAGCTTTCACATGGATAGAAGATGGTTGTATTTTGTAGAATGACTGTGTGCCCAGTGTTCAGTTTTATGAGCTTACAGAACCCAATAATGAGAATGTGTTGCTTGTAGGACACTGAAGCAAGTGGGTCCAGTGAAAACCCCGAAGGAGAAACTGCACATCAGGATAATTTCGAGGCCTTGTCCAAATTAGAGGTTAGCAGTTGCTGATTGGCCTCTGACATTCCCTTTCTGTACCCATTTTTTCTTCATGTGACCACAGATTGCTGGCCATCATTGAACTATGTCATAGCATATATCCTTTTTCTCAGATGAAGGATTTGGTGTCTCCCATCAACGTGAATCTTGAACAGCACTTTACTAAACCTCCGTCCCGTTATTCTGAGGGTGCATTGGTCAGTAATAACCTCTGGTTTGGATTTTTCACTTAGTATCCCTCTTGTAGTTGCACATGCCTGAAATAAGAAGGGTTCCTTAGTATTGGTTTGTTCTATAACCTATGATTTTCACAGCGTGCCTTGTAATGCCAGATTAAAAAGATGGAGGAACTTGGAACCGGAAGGCCGTCTACGTACGCCTCTATAATGAGGGTGTTGCAGGTAGCCTAACGTGCTATCTATTGTTATGTGAAAAATACATTCCATTCCCTTTCTTGAATGTCCGTTTAGCTATTTCTAGTATATCTGATGATTTCCAAGTCAAGTCTCGTGAACACGTTAATGCTGAATGACATCTTTGGCTTAGTTGGTTCATGTAGTTGGCCTCGAGTGCTGCACATGGCCACATGCCACAAAGCTCACACGTGACATGCGGTAACTTAGCAATGCATGTCACAGTTGACTTTTGGGTTGCTGGGAAAGTTGACTTTTTTAGTGGTCTGCAACATGGGTTCGGTTTTCTGAAACCTGGCGTACTCAATTGATTTCTAGTACAGATTAACAGGTCTCTCTCCCGGGTGGTTACTAGTATGCACAACTGGTTAGTTTACAGTTTTCTCCATGCTAAATACAAGTATCATGTTTTGATAACAGTAACACATGGCCGAGACCAGCAGTTGCGAGGTCTTATGGATTCACCATATGCCAAATTTGTAGTTCCATTAATTACCATTGGCGGTACTTTCTTCATTCATTATCATTAGCAACTACTTGTGCTAATGGATAAGAGTTTTTGCCATACTTGTGCCATCCAGGACCGGAAATACGTGACAGTAAAAAGTCGTGTTCTGCACCCTGAATTCCGCGGTCGAATGGTATATTCTTGTTCCTGATGCCATCTTCACCCTTCTGCAAAGATCCTGTTTGGTCAAAACAACTTCTGTCGTGATGCCATCTGAAATTCCATTATGTTGATTTGCTCAGAAATAATGTCTGACAGCTACGTGCATTGTTTTTGCTACATTGTCTGCACTGCCAGTGCATTTGTATGCATTGTACCAATTCATCATCTTTGTAATTGTACCTTTATTACTCTTTCTCATGTCTCTTATCAAGATGAAATGATGTCCTTACAACGCTGTACATTTCATGGTTTTTCAAATGCCCAAGTACACTTCACCTGTTATTTCATTTTTCTGCTGTTTAATTTTTTTGCATATTGCTTTAGCCTGTGTTTTAAGGCGTTCTTTCAGTTCACCTAGCTAAGGTTGCACTATTTCAGTTTTCTTGTGTATGAGATTTCAGCTTTCTTGTGTCTAATTTTTACACATGCTCAACACCATCTGTTTTACAGGTCTCAGCATTTCTTTCACATCTTTTCTCTGAGATTGTTGATTACAGCTTTACTGCTAACATGGAGACGGAGGTACTAATTTTTTTTCAGCCTATAGCTTATCTGTACATTTTGTTTGTGCATGTTCTTTGCTATGGTTTCAGAAACCAGCTTAGCTAGTGGTTTTAGGATAATATGAAATTCCTGGAAAGCTGCAAGTTGATTTCAGTAGGAAGTTAGATCCACATACTTTGAAAAGAAAGGTTATACCGTGTTCATTTTTCCTGTTGCTTTAAATAATACTATTAACAATATTATTTAGAAATGTGTAACTGGTTCAAAATATGCAAAATTTAGTAGTTTTGGGCTTTTGTCCTGTTGTTACCTCAGCATTATGGCTGCAGAATAATTTAGGAATTGTGATTCTGAATCCATTATGGGAAAACTGGTTGTAGCAAGTAGCCATAAAAAAACTGACTAATATTTGTACAATAAATTAAACCCCTCTACCCAATGTTGGCCATGTGGAGATGCGCAACCCTGTTCGTCCATTTAAACAATATGAATCTGCACAGTGGAGTTCCACTAAAATCATAACTGAAGGCAGGTTACTATCAAATGAATTGTTTAGAAGGAGAAAAGGCTTTTGATCACAATTTACAATGGAAATATAATACGAAAACACTTGGGAGATATCCAAATCGGTCAATAAGCCTCCTTGCATGTGTGTGTGTGTGTGTGTATGTGTGTGTGTGTGTGTGTGGTGTTGATGTTCGTGTTGGGGGTGGGGGTCTGTACAAACCCTTTGGCACTAGATCATAGCAATCTGTTGAAACCTCGACTACATATTGTTCCATGAATTTTCTGATGAATGACATCTTCAGAATTTTTATAACCAACAAATGAGGATAACCATTTCTTCTGGATCAATTTTCTACACTTCCAGCAGAGTGCCTATCATAAACCTGGTTTTTCATTGGTGGTAAACATGTAAAGAGGGAGGTCAGCAGTGGCGACTTGAGGTAGAATGACTCTAGATGGTGGTCACAGCTTGGGTGAAGAGATCTAGAATAGCCAGCCAAGGGAGAGACCAACGATGGACTTTAGGGATTTGGCAAGACTTTGTTATTTATTACTTGATGAAAATAGATGGTGACATGCTTATATTGGCAGCCACCTGACAAGGATATCTAGTGCGACAAATCAACTAAAGATAATACCGTATCCAAACTAACTAGATGTGAAGATATGCATCTAACAAATGTTGGAGTTGTGTCGAATATTGTGTACAAGGTAGGTCACAGTTGGACTCTGAGTTGTATTTTTTTTTCGAGAAAACACAAATGGCTTTTGCCTTTCATTGCATTGGAAAGAAAGGGAATTTACATCCTCCTAGGAGGCAGGTTTACACAGCCAACATGGGCTCAGTGGACATCCCAGGATGATGGCAAAACGACCCTGAGCCCTTGAGCCCCGGCCTTTGCCCAACATCGGGTCTCGTCTTTAATCCTGTCTACAAGCTCATTCAGCGATGGACTCACATGGTCGAAAACACACGCGTTCCTATGCTTCCAAATCATCCACGGCACCAAAAGCGCCACGGATTTGAGCGCCTTGCGAAGCGCTGGCGGTGTGAATTCTTTCGCGCGCAGCCACCAGTCCATGAGCGAGCCGTCGTGCTCGGGCGCCGGCGCCGGTAAGCGCAGCCAAGATAGGACCTCATGCCATGTCTGTTTAGTGAATGGGCACGTGAGCATCAGGTGCCCAATCATCTCCGGTTCCTGGTCGCACAGAAGGCACCGCGGGTGGTGTTGCAGGCCACGACGTGCGAGTCGCTCCGCAGCCCAGCAGCGATCTTGACACGCCAACCAGTGGAAGAACTTCACCTTGGGCAGTGCCCAGCTCCTCCAAATGAGCTTCCAGGAGTGGCAGCCCGTCGCGCCCTGGAAGGTTGCCCGGTAGCAAGACTGGGCGGTGTAAACGTCGTTGGCTGTCCAGCTCCAGAGCAGCCTCTCCGGCTCGTTGGATGGTTCGACATCTTTGTACTAAGTGCGAGCTTGTGCATCGCCCAATCTCTGGGAGGCCGAGCAGACCATGGATGTCACGCGCCCAGCTGTTGCCGGCCAGGGCCTCTGCCACCGTTCTCGACTTCTGGCGTTGCTTGGGGATGCACTGGAGAAGCATGGGCGCGAGCTCGCGCACGGATTGGCCGCCGAGCCAGCGATCCTCCCAAAAAAGGGCTGTCCTGCCGTCTCCGATGGCCATGGTCGTGGAGGCGTAAAAGAGCGCGCACTCCTCCGTCGTAAATTGCAGGTCCAGCCCCTGCCAAGCTCGATCCGTGTCCGTGCGCGCGAGCCAGAGCCAGCGCAGCCGAAGCGATGGCCCCGTGCTCTCGAGGTCCCGGACGCCGAGGCCGCCATATTCGAGCGGGCGGCAGACTCGGCGCCAGTTCACGTGGCAGTGTCCATCGTGGGCGTCCGCGCGGCTGGCCCAAAGAAACACGCGCCGAATCTTCTCTAGTTGCTTCAGGGTTTTCCTTGGAGGCGCTAGCGCTAGCAGTTGATGAATCGGTATCGCGCTGAGCACCGACTTGACGAGCGCTAGCCGTCCCGCTTTGTTCATCAGCCAAGCTTTCCAGGAAGGGAGCCGGCCCGCCACCACGTCGACGAGGGGTTGCAGCTGGGCTGCGGATGGGCGGCGAGTGGAGAGCGGGATGCCCAGATAAGTGACCGGCAGGGCCACGACGGGGCACCCAAGCGGCTCCAACAGCCCCTCACCGTAGTCGTCGGCGTGAAGGACCGTGGCCGAGCTCTTGGCGTAATTCACCCGGAGCCCAGAAGCCGTACTGAACACGTCCAGGATGCCTTTGACAGCGGCAATCTCCTCGGGAGTGGCATGGCAGAAAAGCATCACATCATCGGCGTAAAGAGAGATCGCCAGGATGGCTCGTCGGGGATGCAGCTGCTGGAGGATGCCTGCCTGTAGGGCGTGACGCATCAGCCTCCCAAGGGTGTCCACCGCCAGCACAAAGAGTTGTGGGGAGGTGGAGTCACCTTGTCTCAGGCCGCGGCAGTGCCAGATTGGCGGGCCGGGAACTCCATTGACCATGACCCGAGTGCTCGCCGAGGAGAGCAGAATGGACAGCCACTCCCTGAATCGATCCCCAAACCCATACTGGCGTAGCACCTCTGAAGCAGCACAAAGGTTGTGGAGGAGCAACTCCACCTTGCTGCTACAATGTGTACAGCACAAGTGTTGAAGGAACAGCTTCAACGTGCTGCGCTAGATATCGCTCTAGAGGCGAATGTAGGCTGATAGGGCAGCAAGAGTTCAATCCAGAACTCCTAGGGCACAAGATCTACTCCAAGATCTTAGATAAGAACAACAAGTTCTATTATAGGTAGGGGTACATAGTCTGGGTACAAAGTAGAGGTGAGGACCTCTATTTATAGGGCTTTGGGAAGCCTTCATGTACTTCTACTTATAGTTGGAATACTCTAGAAACATTATTTAAGGTTCACCATTCTACTCATAGCTACTCACAACTAGAAGACTCTAGAAAACAGTAGGTAGGATAAAGAAAAGAAAAGAAATACTAGACCACAACAGAAGTATCCAGGAGTAGCCAAACAGATTTGACATATGATTATATTTTCATGTTCCTCATCTATTGTTCCTCATCATTCTCCCCTGGTTGTTTGGAACTCGCCCTCGAGTTATCTTCATAGAGCGCTTCTTCTGGATGGTAGAGAGTCAAGTCCGCAACATTGAAAGTGTTGGAGATACCCATATCGCTTGGAAGATCTATCACATAAGCATTATCATTTATCTTCCTCACGATAGAGAAGGGTCCATACCTTCGCTGCCTAAGTTTCCCTTTAACACCTAAAGGCAGCCTCTCTTTTCAGAGGTAGACCATCACCTTATCACCGGCTTGGAATGATTTTGGCCTCCTTTTGCAATCAGCAAGTTGTTTATATTTCTGATTTTGTGCTTCCAAAGAACCGCGAATCTCTTCAAATAACTCGGTGTAATTATCAGCAAAGGACAATGCTGATTTTGAGTTTCCCCTTGATGGTAGCTTCACCAGGTCCACCACATGTGATGGAACTTTAGTGTAGACAATGGAAAAAGGGCTCCTTCCTGTGGATCTATGCTTGGAGTTATTGTAGGAGAATTCTGCAAGAGATAAAGCCAAATCCCATTGTCCCTTTCTTTCTCCACAAATGCAACGGATCAGATTACCCAAAAACTTGTTCACCACTTCCGTTTGTCCATCTGTTTGTGGATGAGCAGTGCTAGAAAATTTCAATTCAGTGTTGAATTGCTTCCACAAAGTGAGCCAAAATGCAGCAAGAAACTTGCTATCACGGTCTGAGACAATGGACCTTGGAACTCCATGAAGTCTGACCACTTCTCGAAAGAATAGGTTTGCCACATGATGAGCATCCGTTGTCTTGCGGCATGGGATGAAATGAGCCATCTTAGAGAATCTATCCACGACCACAAATACAGCATCACTTCCTCGTCTTGTTCTTGGCAAGCCCAAGACGAAGTCCATAGAAATGTCCTCCCATGGAGCAACAGGAACAGGCAAAGGCATGTATAACCCTGTGTTCTGGACTTGGCCTTTGCAGGTCTGACATACGGGGCACCGTTGAACGAACTTTCCAGCATCTCTCTTTAGTTGTGGCCAAAAGTAGCGAGCTTCCAGGTTAGCGATAGTCTTGTCCCGTCCAACATGGCCACTAAGATCACTTGAATGGAGCTCTCTAACCAGCTTGTCACGTAGAGAACTTCTTGGAATGCACAAACGATCATTTTTGAAGAGATATCCATCTTGCATCAAATAGTCATCACCTAATGGTTGGCCCCTTGCGTGCTTTACCCAAACATGGCCAAAGTCTTCGTCACCCTCATACAACTCCTTTATTTGTTCCATGCCTGGAAGTTCAGCTTCAAAAGAAGTCAAGAGGCATGCACGACGACTCAAAGCATCGGCCACTCTGTTAGATATTCCAGATTTATGCACGATGAGATAGTTAAACCTCTCCAGATATGCTGCCCATCTTGCTAGCATGCGGTCAACATGCTTTTGATTTCTAAAATGCTTCAAGGATTGATGGTCGCTATAAACAATGAACTCTTTAGGCAGCAAATAGACTTCCCAAGTTTTCATTTCTGTCTAGCTTCACTTCTCACTAAAGAAAGCAATGGGCTTCCTTTCTTGAGATAGGACAGCTCCAATGCCTACTCCACTTGCATCACACTCCAACTCAAAAGTCTTGTTGAAATCAGGTAGTACCAAGACAGGAGCTTGTGATAGCTTTTGTTTAATCTCATTGAAACTAGCTTCAGCTGCTTCTGTCCATTGGAACTTTCCTTTCTTCAAACACTCGGTAATTGGTGCCATGATAGTGCTGAAATTCTTCACAAATCGCCTATAGAAAGTTGCAAGGCCATGAAAGCTTCTTACCTCAGAAATGGTCTTAGGAGTTGGCCATTCTCGGATTGCTTCAACCTTAGAATCATCAACACGAATGCCGTCACATGTTATGACGAATCCTAGGAAAAGAAGCAGTGTTTGTAGGAAAACACATTTCTTCAAGTTGACGTAGAGCTCATTTTCCTTTAGTACTTCTAGCACCTTCCGAATGTGATCAAAGTGTTCATCCTCATCCTTGCTATAGATCAAGATATCATCGAAATAGACCACAACAAAGTGGGATAAGAAGGGTCTAAGGACTTGATTCATTAAGTGCATAAAGGTACTTGGTGCATTTGAGAGTCCAAATGGCATGACTAGCCATTCAAACAACCCTTCCTTTGTCTTGAAGGCGGTCTTCCATTCATCCCCGGGTCTTATACGGATTTGATGATATCCACTTCTTAAATCTAGCTTTGTGAACACTCTTGCTCCACTAAGCTGATCCAACATAGCATCCAGACGGGGAATAGGGAATCCATGCGAGTCACCCAGGGTCTCAAAAAGGTCTTAGCTAGAGTCCTTAGGGAGCTCCTACAGGGCTTCACTTCTACTGAAATTTCCAGAAAACAAGCAGGGAGGAATCTATACCTTACGGTGATCTTGTTAACGGCTCTACTGTCCGTACACATGCGCCAAGATCCATCTTTCTTTGGCGCGAGTAGGGCTGGTACAGCACATGGGCTAATACCTTTCTCGAATGTGCCCCTTTTGCAACAATTCCTACACTTTCTCCTTCAATATATCATGCTCCTTTGGGCTCATTCGATAGTGTGGAAGATTAGGAAGACTTGCTCCCGGAATTAAGTCAATTCTATGTTGAATTCCTCTCATCGGTGGCAAGCCATGTGGCTCCCCAAGTATGTTCTGAAATTCTGCCAATAAACCACGTACCTTTGCTGGAATTTCAACAGTCAGGTGCTCTTCTCCCTTTACAACAAGTGCAGCACACAATTCTGCCTCCTTCAAGTCTTCCATAAACTCATGAGAGGTATGGGAGATAGTTAACATAGTTTTCCCCTCCTTAGAGGTATTACCTTCGGTTTTGTTTGGTAAGATAATGATCTTCCTCTTGTTCCAAATGAAAGAGTAAGAATTTTCCTTGCCCTTGTGTGTAGTATCCACATCAAATTGCCAAGGCCTCCCAAGAAGAACATGGCTGGCATCCATGTCAACCACATCACACAACACATTTGAGCGATAATGCTTACCCAAAGAAAGTGGCAGGTTGCATTGTTTGGTGATCCTCATATTCACTCCTTTCTTGATCCATCCAATAGTGTAGGGATTTGGATGATCATGGGTTTCAAGCTTTAAATGGTCCACCAACTTCTGGGGGATAAGATTCTCGCAGCTGCAACTATCAATCAGTAGTTTGCATACCTTGCCATTCACCGTGCATTTGCTCTCAAATATTTTCTTCCGTTGTGTGTCATCGAGTTGTGGTGTGGAACATAGGAGACGCTGGATCACACATACCACCTCTTCACCTTCTTCTTGACAAACCTCTTGTCCGTCTACATCTTCAGATTCGTATTCTTCCTCATCGCTTTCACCATCATGGATAGTCGTGTTAACAAATTTCCTTAGTGGGCAACCGCTGGATATGTGTCCCTCTTTACCACATTTATAGCACTTTGGGCCTTCATTTGCCTTACCCTTGCCTCTAGTTTGTTTTGGGATGGGCTGTTTTGTCTTTGGTGGAGTGGCCTTCTCTTCCACTCTATTAGGTTGGCTCCTAGATGAGCCTTCGGTATGAGGATATGAAGGATATGGAGCCTTAGTTGTCTTTCTCATCCTTACAAACCTCTCGGCCTTTAAGGATAGAGCTTGTGCTTGATCAACAGACCAGATTTGTTGCATCATCAATTGATCTTGAATAGCATCATTGAGACCATTGATGTACCTTGCAACTTGTTGCTCTTCAGTTTCAGCAAGGTTGCACCTCACTTGTAGTCTTAGAAACTCCTCCGTGTAATCTGAAACAGTCCTATTTCCTTGAGCACAATTTTGAAATTGGATAAATAGGATCTGGTCATAATCAGCGGGCAAAAATATCCCTTTCAAGAGGCCTTTCATTTGTCGCCAAGTTCTAACACGAGGTTCTCCTCTCAGCCTGCGCTCCTCTTGAACGCGATGCCACCATGCACCGGCTCCTCCTTTCAGCTTGTATGCGACCAAAGGAACTCTACGATCTTCCGGAACCTCCATGACCTCAAAGAAAGTCTCCACTTCATATAACCAATCCAGGCACCCTTCAATGTCAACATTTCCATTAAAACTTGGGATCTCAGCTTTCACCTTGTATGTATCTCTTGCATATGTAGGGTTGGGTGCTCTCCGATATGCGTAGAGATTTGGTTCTTCAAGGGCATCGTCATATTCTTCACCTTCAGAAGCTTCAACATAAATTGGCCTTCTTGAAGCA
The DNA here is from genome assembly GCA_021605145.1 of Aegilops bicornis. Classification (NCBI taxonomy): domain Eukaryota; kingdom Viridiplantae; phylum Streptophyta; class Magnoliopsida; order Poales; family Poaceae; genus Aegilops; species Aegilops bicornis. The sequence goes on from CM038669.1 coordinate 324,874,491, forward strand.
CGTTGAACAACATGTTGTTGTGGCGGTCTTGCTCCAAGATTACCTCTCCTTCTTCCTTGATGAACATCTTCCTCTTCTTTAGATGAATCTCCTTCATTAGTAGCAGGGGGAACACCCTTTCTTATCATCTCAACCAGCTGATCAAATCTCCGATTAAGATCTTCATGCAGCTCTTTGATTTGTTGTTCTGCAGCATCCATCCTCTTCTCCAATTGCTCCATTGCTTGCTGCAGCTTGCTCTCGAAGAGGACAGCAAGAACTTGTATGGGTCAACGAGGCTCTGATACCACCAAGCAAAGACAAAGGTTGTGGAGGAGCAACTCCACCTTGTTGCTACAATGTGTACAGCACAAGTGTTGAAGGAACAGCTTCAACGTGCTGCGCTAGATATCGCTCTAGAGGCGAATGTAGGCGGATAGGGCAGCAAGAGTTCAATCCGTAACTCCTAGGGCACAAGATCTACTCCAAGATCTTAGATAAGAACAACAAGTTCTATTATAGGTAGGGGTACATAGTCTGGGTACAAAGTAGAGGTGAGGACCTCTATTTATAGGGCTTTGGGAAGCCTTCACATACTTCTACTTATAGTTGGAATACTCTAGAAACATTATTTAAGGTTCACCATTCTACTCATAGCTACTCACAACTATAAGACTCTAGAAAACAATAGGTAGGATAAAGAAAAGAAAAGAAATACTAGATCACAAATGTATATCCAAAGCGTAGCCAAACAGATTTGACATATGATTATATTTTCATGTTCCTCATCTATTGTTCCTCATCAACCTCGAAGAGGAAGGGCCACGAGATGGAGTCGAAGGCGTGTGTGAGGTCGAGCTTGAGCATGATCCTGGGTGCGCCAAGTTGGTGCAGCATCTTGAGGGATTGCCGGACTAGGACGAAGTTGTCGTGGAGGCTGCATCCGGCAATGAACGCGTTTTGGTTGCGGCTGACTAAAGTGTCGAGCTTGGGAGCGAGGCGCAATGACAGGACCTTCGCAAAGATCTTGGCCACTATGTGGATCAGGCAGATCGGCCGGTAGTCGCCGATCTTGTGTGCATCCGCGCGCTTGGGCAGCAAGGTCAGCATAATAGGGCACTTGTATTGTGTCTAGATAAGGTACGAGTCATGTCCTAATAGGGCACTTGTATCCTAGGCCTCCTATATAATGTGAGGGTAGACACACGATGTAACCTATGTCAACATAATAGCACAGCACACAGTAGAGTCAAGGGCGTGTGCTTGCCTCGGGTGGCGGTGCGGTATTGTGATGGTGTCACGGGAAGGAGTGCCCGTAGTCAGCCCCCGGGGATGTAGACGTTTGGTGAACCTCGTTAACAAATCTTGGTGTCCTGCCTCGTGTGATTGTTTGGTCCTCTGATGATTGACGACATGCTTCAGATTATTCCAGCTCCACCTTCAGCGAAGACGACGTAGGAATCGTGATGCTGACAGTGACCGACTTATTTTTTTTGAAAAAGGGAATATATTAATATCGTGGAGAAACCAATTACACCCGGCCTCTGCAACAACACAATATCGTAAAGAGATTACGGATGCACACAGCCAAAAACAATAAGAAGAAGAAGAAGAAGAAGAAGAAGAAGAAAGATCTAGCAACAGTGATCAATTCCTCGTAGCTGCATCACGAACCACCGCCTAGACAACACCCGAAGTCCTAATTCTCCAAAAGCGACGCCTCCAAGAAGGAAACAAAGCGGTATAAGCACATCGCCCGATCCTAGATCTTAGGTTTTCACCCTGGAGAAGATCTGCGCTCCCAAAACAAAGCCTTCACAAGGTCACTGCCAGGCACAACCAATTAAGGCCAAACCTTGGGTTTTCACCTTGAAAGTTAAGACCGTGTACTCCGCTTGTGCTGCCGCCCCCACTTGCCGATGCCGCTGCCACGAGTCATGAATCACCAAGCAATGTCCTCATCGCCGTGAAGACTCGATCCGCTATTACAAGACCTTAGACCTCAGCCACCATGACGTTCTCTGTCATTGTCTTCACCATGGAAATCGAAATACCGACGTGTCCCATACTGTCAATAGACAACACAAGCTTCGCGCCACACCCTCTTGAAGCCACTCAGGCTGAAATAGGGGCGCACACGACCGAATCCCATCCGATCCAGAAATCTACAGGCGTCAAGCACCCAATGAAGATCTCCAGCAGAGCATTGCAGAACTCGTGAATGGCCAGATCCATGAGGGTCGGTAACCGGCAGAACACCATCTTAGAGCAAAAAGAACCAAAGGATCATACACCACGCCGCTCCCAACAAAGAAGCCGGAGATCTCAGCGGGCACCACCGCCACCACCCACACCACGCGGAGATGAGTAGCTGAGCAGCACCGAGCCCCCCGAACCAGACGTCGTGCCGCCCTCGTGGCCACAGCGGCAGTCCTGGTCGCCGGAAAAACCCGGGGCCGCCGCCCCGGCACCCATCTCCGCCGTAAGAACCATGTCGTCCAGGGCCGCCATGGAGCTCCAGCCGGAGATTCCGCAATGCGAGAGGGACGGGGCCCCCGCCGCTATCAGTCGCGCGAGGAGGATGAGGACCCGCCACCGCCGTCAGCCTCGCGGCCTTAGATCGGAGGCGTCCTTCGGCGGCAGCGAGGGAAGGAGGATCGAAGGAGGAAGGCAGTGGCGGCGCGCTCGTGGGATCCGCCCGAGTCGCCCCTCCTGGGAGCGACGCAGGGGCAATCCCCTTTTTCAGCTGGGCCGTTCGCTCAACCGCCAGATGTTCTCGGTGACCGACTTATGGGCGTGGAAACATGTGGCACATGTCCGAGGGCTTATGTGGCTTCGACAAGACTATGGCGCGGGGTTGATTCAAGACGGCGTATGCATGAGAGCTTGAAGTCGACGGGGCACGGGGTGGACTGATCATCTACCATGGAGTTATGTTGAAGGTGGGGCTGGAGTTTGACAGAGGATTCTACTCGGTGCTAATTGAGGGGCTACGATGTAAGTTGACAGAGAGTCGAAGCCTATTGAACGGGAAAAGCGAGAGACACATGGTTCGGACTGGAGCCCAGTGGCCCGATGAAAAAGTGAAACTCGTCATCGGTCAGTGATGATCAGTGGTACTCTGCAGTGGGGGTTGAGTGGTGTGGGTTTGCGACCCTTGAGACTCGACGATACAGCAGAGGCTCGACGCGGTAATAGGCTAATAGCGGAGTGTGCAGTATGCACGGGACATGGAGGCAGACCACAACTCTACTGGTCAGGCATGTGGTGAGACAACTGCGAATTTGACTCGGGGTGACTTCAAGCAACATTGAAATCTTTCAAGCTTCAGACAGGCGGTCCAAAAAGAGCGAGGATGTTGAGTTCAGGTTACTCTTATACGTGGCACGTAATAAGTGAGTTGTTCACTTTCATGCAAATCAATGATCAGTGTGTGATGGTGTTGAACGGATACTTCGGAAGTTGGGAGCACAAAGTAGAGTAAAGGGGAACAAAATTTTGCTCGAGTGTTGACTGTGATCAACAAAAGAAGGGACTACAGTTGTAGGTGGAGTCACATGGAGTCTAGAAGTAGCAGTGGTACTCATGGATAAGCTTAAGTCCAATGTACATGGAAGTTTGACACATAGACGGATTCAAGATGGTGGAGAATATTCGCCAAGGTGGAGTTTTTTGGAGTTGTGCCGAATATTGTCTACAAGGTAGGTTACATCTGGACTCTGAGTTGTACTGTGTCTAGATAAGGTAGGAGTCGTGTCCTAATAGGGCACTTGTATCCTAGGCCTCCTATATAATGCAAGGATAGACACATGATGTAACCTACGCCACCATAATAGCACAGGCACACTGGGGGAGCAGGCGGCGTGTGCCGGTGCTCGGGTGGCCGGTGTGCGGTATTGTGATGGTGTCACGGGAAGGAGCGACCGTAGTCAGGCCCTGGGGATGTAGCCGAGTTTGGTGAACCTCGTTGACAAATCTCGGTGTCGTGCCTCGTGTGATTGTTTGGTCCTCGGATGATCGACGACGTGCCTCGGATTATTTAAAAACAAATCTCAGTGTCGTGCCGGTGTGTGGTATTGTGATGGTGTCACGGGAAGGAGCGCCCGTAGTCAGGCCCTGGGGATGTAGCCGAGTTTGGTGAACCTCGTTAACAAATCTCGGTGTCGTGCCTTGTGTGATTGTTTGGTCCTCGGATGATTGACGACGTGCCTCGGATTATTCTAACAACAAATCCAAATATGAAGATATGCAGGCATAGCCCAGTCCAGCGGGGTAGTTCCTATTCCTTGTGCAGTCTCCTACGGAGCTTGGGTGGGTAAGTCCAAGACAGCGTCTGCATCACTATTTATCCTTTCTTAGAAGCTTTGACCAATGATCATAGTGGAATCAAGGGTACAGAGTCAAGATGGAATTCTACCCTAAGCCTATGATTCTTAAAGCCCGTATGGAAGCCCAGTTTTGATCCTAATACAGGTATAAATTACAGGCCCATGAAAAATTAGCTCAGACCTTCCAAAATTCGTTTGGATCCCCTGTTTTGGTCCAACCCCAATACGTCGTATTCCTCGACGCCCGGAAAGTAATAATTTGGTAGGCTGGTTCGGATTTCAATAGAACAAATATCATGTCAGAGTGAGACGCGACCACCGACCACCACACGCGGGGTGATGCCGGCCGCCACGAGCTCTCCTACTTAGTTGCTTCTCCAGCCTGTCAGTGGCTCCACGCGCTCCTAATTGGTCTAGCACCACCCTTCCCCTTGCCCTCACCGGCGGCACCGAGCTGCTCCTACACCCTTCCTCTGTTGCCGTACGAGCCTCCTTCACTGCCCGCCTCCTCTACTCGCCTGATCTGCTCATGTCTTCTCTATCCACGCCTCTCACGGACAACTCCCTCCACAGCTTCTCCATGCTTGGCCTCCCCAGCAAGATCTGCGGTGTTATAATTGTCAGATGTGCTACTCAATTGAGCATCTTGATCGCTTGTGATATTAAGATTTTAGGTTACCAAATTTGTGATTCAGATATTGGAGCTCTTGTTAGGTTGACCAGATTATGTTGTGCGTTGAATACTGAAACTTCTATTCATCTCCCTGTTCCTGTAATCATGTCTGAGCTCACTTAGTTTTGTGTTTAGCTCAGGATTCCCAGCAAGCAAACTAAATACCTTTTATCCAAACAACATTTACAAGGGAAAGAAATACGAATGTATACACTGGTTTTATTGGTGCTCCGTAGAATACTGGGGTATGTGATTTACAGGTTTGCAACTTTACATGGTTCCCAAAACAGAGTAACCGGATAGCCCTTTTCCTTAAAGATATTAATTGTAAATTCATAATAGAACAAAGGGTAGAGTCAATATATAATTCTGCTATAAGGCTATGATCCTCAACTGGATAACCCTTTTCCTTAAAGATGACAACTACGCTGATGTCCGAATAGGAAACGTGGTAATATGAAGATTTTTCTTTCTTTTGTTAACAGCAAGTAACTAGGCATATGAGAAATTCAGTTGTTGTAATAATCCTGTTAATGTTCCTTTTTCTGCTTCATTAACAGCTAGACAATGTCTCTGCTGGGTCAACTGAATGGAAGGGTCTCCTGAAAGATTACTGGGAACGACTCAACAAATATTGCGGAGATGCTAGTCAGTGGGATGTCAGAAAGGTAATTTTTTTTGTGTGGTTCCTTGGAAAATATCTGTACCCTTGCACCCAGAAGGTTTTTCACGTAAAACAACTACATCTCGCATGTGGTTATTACTCCCAAGTTTTACTATCTCATAGTCAAACCAGCTTTTGTTTGACATATCATCTGAAACTAGCAAGTTTTGCATTTCTTCCAGGGACAAATGATAAGTTGTGGGCTAAGACCATTCTCTTACATCTGCGGATACATCTTATTTTGGATGGATAGTTTGTCATTATTGCTTGAAAGGCTGCTATCACCCAACTAAAGCACAGTTCTAGAGCCCTTATTCTTACTCAAACAAAATTTTGTATGTATTACCTAATTACCCTTTTTTGCAGTACTCGCTATAATATTTTGGGAACAGGCTTATAGATGAACAAAGTAAGATGTAACCAGCTCACTGATCCCCCAGCTAAATAACATACTAGTCCTAGATGGGATTGTTGCACCTCCAGTAGGATGTTGAATCCCACCTGAGCTCATCTGAAGTAGCGCAAGGTTGAGGAGGCTGGCTGGGATTGAACTCCACCTTGCTGCTACAAAGTGGACAACACTTACGTTGAAGGAACTACTTCAATGTGCTGCGCTAGATATCGCTCTAGAGGCGAATATAGGCCGATATGGCAGCAGGAGTTCAATCCAAAACTCCTAGAGCACAAGATCTAGTCCAAGATCTTAGATAAAAACATCAAGTCTCTTATAGGTAGTGGGGTACATAGGCTGGTTACGAACTAGAGGTGAGGACTCTAGAACACTCTAGAAAATGTTACTTAAGATTTAGGATTATACTCACAGCTAGAAGACCCTAGAAAACAGCGATTAGACTTGTGTGCGATCTCACATTAGATGAGATCAATGAGATGTATTTTTTTGAAAATACTCCCTCCGTTCAGAATTACTCGTCCAAGAAATGAATGTATCTAGATGTATTTTAGTTGTAGATACATCCATTTTTATGACAAGTAATTCCGAACGGAGGGAGTACATGTTCAAACATTCTCAATTTTTGGTAGGCACACATCAATGTTTGATGTACAACCTCAAAAAGTTTCACCTCCTAATTCGACTTACATTAATAGAAACAAAAAAGAAAAAATCGGATGTGAATAGCGTCAAACTACTACTCACCTAAAGCTGCCACTATTCACATTCGAATGTGTCTTTTTTGAATATCTAAATGTACATCGAGTTTTGAGCTGATCTTTTCCGGAGTTGTAGACATACCCCACATGGACGTTGTCAAATAATTTCAGATTTTTTCGGAATATCTAAATATGATATTTTGGGGTTGATCTCACGAGCTCACATGTGAGATCTCATACAAGTCTCCCCCAAAACAGTAGCTAAAGCTAAGACAAACAAATAATTAGACTAGAGTAGAAGTACCTAGGAGTAGTCGAATGGATTTGTCTTCTGATTTCTTTTTTCTTTTCCTCCTCTCTATTGTTCCTCATCATCATCCCACCCATTGTAGCATGCTATAATGGATAATTATGCAGATCTAGTCCTTTTGATAGATCATTGTTAGTGTAGCTGCTGTAGCAAATAAGTTGCTATCTTATCATCCCGCAGTTACTTAAGTACTCCTTCCGTAAGGAAATATAAGAGTGTTTAGATCACTAACTGAAATTTGAATCTACATTTGAATCACCCACCTTGTTGCAGGTAGAGAGAATGCTTGAAGAGAAATTCCGTCCCATCCTCTTTCCTGACCTTGACACCGATAGTAGGATTTGCCCTAGGTAAGGCATGCCATAATTATACTTGAATAATTTACTCCCTCCGTCCCATAATATAAGATCGTTTTCCAAGCTAACCTGTTAGCTTGGAAAACGATCTTATATTATGGGACGGAGGGAGTATTTAATCCTGTTTAGGAAGTCTAGTTTTTAATACTTGCCATTTCCCAAACGTAGATGTTTGCACAATTCGTCCATATTAAGTTGGCAGGGGAAACCTAGGATGTTACCCTATTATGCGATGCATTAACCATGTTTCTTTCTTAATACTACTTAACTGCTTGCTGAATATCTGCAGTTGTTCTGAAGGAACCCTCAGATTTAAAGTTAGTAGGTATGGTGATGGCTCTTTTATAGGCTGTGATCGACATCCGAGTGCAAGTATGATCTTGTTATCCCTACTCATGAACATTAAATGCCTTGAAGTTGGAGCTTGATCTCTGCAGTAACCCTTGTTCTCTATTGTTACAAGTTGTAATTTCCACTGCAGTTTCTTGATTATAATTGAATATCATCATTTTTTTATGGGGACACTACCAATCATACCTAATGGCTAAACTAATTATGATAGGTACATCGCTCGCACATTATCAGATGAAGATGATGAAAATGAAACCTCCGAGCAAATTCCAAGGTCTTTTGAACCTAGGTTACTTGGTGTCATGCCTGATACAAGCGAAAAGGTCTTTTTTCTTTCAGTCTGTATGGCATCTGGCTTTATTTATTTTCAGGTAGGAAGTGTGTACAGTTTTACTCGTTCTGCAGGTCTTCTTGAAACAAGGTCCTTATGGTTACTACATCCAGGTTGGAGAGGATCGGAAAGGGGCATCTCAGAAAAGAGCTCCTCTTTCTGAGGTAATTAACTAATTGTTACCGTTTCAAATTGTCTTTCCAGAAACTTATTGCAAATATCTAACTTTTCAGGTCAAAGATGTTGACTCTATCACTATCAAAGATGCAATTGAGCTATTGCAGTATCCAAAAATTCTGGTATTCTTTTCTATAATGTTAGATTTTTGTACGCGTTGTTCAGTTGAATCATGATGATATCTTTGCCAACAGGGAAAACATCCTGATGACGAGCATCGAGTACTTATGACACATTCTAAAGCTGGATTTAGCATCCGGCACAGGGGAACCCTTGCTCCAGTGCCAAAGGTACGTGTTGGTGTTGTTAAATACCAGAAACCATACGAAATGAGATTCTGATGTTGGCGGCATTGTTGTCAACTGGTTATGAAGAAACTTTAATAGAAATCATACGCAGTTACAATTGTACAGTTCTCAATTTGGATGTTCTCATTGCAAGTCTAACAATGCCTTGAAAATGGCTGATTACAGACTCAAGACCCAAAGAAGATTACGCTCGAGCATGCACTGAAGTTTCTGATGGGTAAAAATGCCAAACATAATGGTCGACCAAAGGGAAAAACTAACAAAAATGCAGAACCCATCGAATGGCACTAAGTGATCAGCTGCCACAAATCCAACGTGGAAACTTGCACACGCCCAAAACCACAAAGGTCAATGTCAATGTCAAGCTTGTCCACAAAATTCAGAGTGGATCAGGGATAAGAATGAGCAGTCAGTATTTAATCAACCGGTCGTGTGCCTCAATTCCCAGTAATGTTTTTTGACGATGATGGGTCTGCATGCGCGACAGGACAATTGGTCATCTAAGCATATAAAATATCTGCTCAGATGCTCATGCCTTCTGAGATGTATTTCTTGCCGGATTTCTCCATACTAAGAGGATATATACTGCAGACGAGTAACATCTCTCATTCTTTTACGGGGTCACCCTCAGCAGTTGTATAGAGAACATAGATCATATTACCAAACATGTAAAAATAAAGAGAGTTTTCGTGGTTTGATTTAAAGGTCACTGATTGTTGGTTGCAATTGAACTAGCATGTTCTTGGGCAAAGTAGTCGAGTGCTCACCGCATTTGATGCCAACCAGTGACATGATAGCACTTAAATCACCACGTCTATATCTTGTCACATCGTTGCATCCTTTCCATGGTTGTTGGATGGTACAAGGTTAATCACTCCACTCTGCCCTTACTTAAAGTTGACGAAGGAGAACTGGTGCTTCAACAACAAAGCGAAATGAACATTATCTGGACTGAGGAGAAACATATCCATGTATACCATACTAGTTGAGTCATCTCTGCAAGTTCATGCACACAGTCTTCTCCATGGTTGTGAGATTGAGCAGCCCCAGTGTAGTAGTAGAGCGCACTTCATGTCTACTATGCAAGGGGGTTGGAGGAAGAAAATTATGTATTTCTTATGCAAAGGTAACATGTCTTCATCTAACTATGATTTCTGTAATTTCAACAAACTAGTAAACATGCCCATGGCCAGAATCTTATAAAACAAAAACATCTCACACTCCTATTGCAATACCCCCCCCCCCCCCCCCACACCCACACACGCACATGCATAGGTCCACTTCCTCCATTCTAACATCGCATCCCACCCATGGCGCCACTTATCCTCCTTTTTACGGTGGCCACGGCGTTCACTAGATCACACACGTCCGAACATGAGGCGACGAGCTCGATCACCGCATGACACGCGTGTCATTGAGCTGCGCCAACGCAAGGGAATGTTTAAAACTCAACAAATCCGATCTCGCCAAGCAGGTTTGAGGGCCGCCCTCCGCTAGCTACTTCCTAGCACAATGCATGTGCTTCGCTATAGAGAAAATGCCGGTAGCCATGAATCAGGGTTGGCCTGGTCTAGGAACTTTGAAGATTGATCAACTGAGGGTAGGGTTCGTGGGACGCCACTTCGATACATGGGTTGTGTGCGATTAACAAATGAACTATGGGCACTGTGTGCATTTTTATCAGAAATGAACACATCTACTCCCCCATGCCGGAAAGTGAACTTCCCATGTGGCTAAAATTGAATTGACCGAACACAAAATATATAATCTAGAGATGATAATTAAAGCAATACTGGAGATCATAAATAAAGGTGAAGTACTTTTTTCCTCCAAGTTATTTGTCTCAGCCTAATAATTTATTATATCCTAAAGTGGTACCTAATGGAAGAAATGCTATTACAAAATTGAGTTTTCTTGATTCTTCATGCAAGTAAATAGCATTGAAAAAAAGATATTGACATGACAACTGTGAGTTGTGACCCTCGAATTGTTTAATAACCATTAGTGGGAGGAAGAGGAACACGTTTCATATTCAACATATGGACCCACAAGATAAAAATAAATCATTACGCATACCCGAAATTCATATCACATGTAGTTACTTTCAAGTCTGAGTGGATTAGCAAGAGCAAGTTAGAATGCTGCTCGAGTAGTAACTTATGTAGGGGATGAAACACAAATATTTTGTAAAACTCAAAGAATTACTCCCTCCGTCTCAAAATAAGTGTCTGAACTTTATACTAACTTTAGTACAAAGTTGTATTAAAGTTGAGACACTTATTTTGAGACGGAGGGAGTATTTGATATCTTCATGTAACAGGAAATTTACAAATTCCATATCCGTGTACCTAAATCTTGCCAAATTGTGAGTGAAACAATTTAATTACATTTCACAAATTAATGGTCATGTATTTGTCCTTCAGAACTTACAGTGTGTACAAGCGATGGATCCAATGTGTGCCCGGGATCACACTTGCCATTTAAAAAAAATTCACATATCTTTACAGAATGATTGACTGTAGTTGTATCTTGCTGTCGCATGGCCCGTCACTTGGTGTGCGCCTTGGGGGTTATGGCCCGCTTCACGAAGGCAATCGAGGCGCTCCCGAACCATTTATGCTCATCATCAGGATCAAACGAGCTCATTTAGTCCTTGTGCTTAGCTTGGCTTGTTCATGTTCCTTGGGGCTCTTGTTTGGCCTTATTTGTGCTATACTTGTGTAGTTGCCATCCTCAACAGGGTTGGTAGTTGTTTTTTACCTTTGTATGAAGCGTGGTTAGTGTTTGATATATAAGGAGAAAAGAAAAACTATTTGATAAAAAAACTCATTAGCATGTATCACACTCTGAGAGTAAGTAGTTTTTTTTGCAGAAATCTGAGAGTAAGTAGTTGTCATGTGTTGCTATCTACTTATGATTAATTTTGTATTTAGGAAAAGAAATAGGTAAAGCCCTTTTTAGTAGTAATTATCATTTTTCTTTATTTATTTATGAGATGCAGTTTTTTAGTAAAATTTAGGACATGAAGTTGGTACATGTGTCAATTCCTATTTGACGCTTCATGCGCCGTTTATAAGCTTTTTATTTTGTATATGGCGAACACCCTCCCAGTTCACCTTCGTAGTAAATGGACCGGCCCATGTAGGTTGCGTTTTCTGTACTTACAACACCAAGGTTTGTGAAGCTTCTAAAAACTTTCAACAAATTTTCTTTTTAGTTTTTTGTTTCTTTTTTTATTTTTATATTTTCTTTTGTGTTTCTTCTTATTTAAAATCCATAAAAAATTGAATTCACAAAAAAATTTCAAATTCTTAAAGCTTCTAGAAGCTTCCAACTGATGTTTTTTCTATTTTGGTTATATTTTTCATTTTCTAAATTCAAATCCACGCTTTTTAAGCCTGTGAACTTTTTGAGTTTGAGAATATTTTCTAATTTATGATTTTTTATATCGTGATTTTTTTTTCAAATTTTTGGACTTTTTGGAAACCATGAACAATTTTCAAATTTGTGATTTTTTCCAAATATATCAACCTTTTCAAATTCCTGAACCTTTTCAAATTTGAGAAATTTCTAAAATTCATGATTTTTTAAACAAATTTAAGAACTCTTACAAATTTGAGACATTCTTTGAAATTCATGAACTTTTCCAAATATATGATTTTTGACAAAAAATGAATATTTTTATATTTCGTAAAACTTTGAAATTCTATCAGAAAACTTGTAGTCATGTTTTGAAAACCAGAATTGCTTAATAGACGAGTGTACACGGGTGAGAACGTAACTCGACGAGCGTTTGGGTCAACCCATACGAGTGTGCGCACAATGCACTGCTGAGGTAGTCGACGCCTTAAGCGTTGTTTAGGGGAGAGCAACTAACTGAAGGTTCAGGTAACCTCCAAGGATTACTTTTGATGGACTGACAGCATGTCAAGTGGTGCATTCAGCTGTCGCCACATGTCATGTGTTGGGCGGTCCCTCTGAATTTCGTTTTTCTGTGTTTTTCGGCTTTTCAGTTTCCGCCTAGTTTTCTTAGGTTTTGAAGAGAGACAACACACACACACACACACACACACACGTTCTCTTTCACATCGCACTAGCTAGCCCCCTGCTTCGATCTCTTCTAGCTGTAGCAAGGGTGCAACACGCCGCTTGCAGCAAAGCTGCATCAGGAGCCACCGGCTAGTGCTCCATCGCAACACTGGGAGCCGGTGGCGGGTACTGCATCGCAACACCGGGAGCAGCCGGCGAGCGCTCCATTGCAACACCAAGCATTTCATCGCAGCTCCGAGAGCCGTTGGTGAGCACTGCATCCCAACGCCGAGTGCCACCAGCAGCGCTTCATGCAACACCGAGTGCTGCATCACAGCTCCGTGTCGCCGGCGAGTGCTTCATCGCAACGCTGGGCGCTGTTGGCGAGTTCCATTGCAACTCTGCCACCAACGATATACGGATTGCATCACCGCATGTAGCATCCATCGCTAACGCGATTTGGGTCGTAGCACCACAGAGTTGCATTGCAGCTCCTCCACTCAACGAGATCTGTGTCCTTGAAGCAGTTGATGGCGCCCTGCAACAGAGCTCCCTACGACGATGGTCTCCGGTGATGTACGGGTCTTTGTAGCACCAGTAGCCCGAATCCATGGAAGCAACGGCGCCACTCCCCCCTAAAGCACCAATGGTCACCATCCTTTCTAGCATCTCACCGCCTTGGATTGCCGCACCAAGGGTAAGCTCATAGTCAAGATCGCGGCGACCACCGTCGCATCTTATTGCAAAGATCGCCGTCCCGGCCGCAGTTCGCAACTGCTTGTGGCGGGTCATCTCCCTAGACTCGCAACAGGCGGGGGGGGGGGGGTACTCACCAACAACACCCTCCATGGCGAAGGTGAAATAAACGGCTAGGAGAAAGACACTGCAGTGGGAAAAGAAAAAATCTAGATACATAAGGGCATCTTCAATGGTTGTAAGATATTTGTTGGTAGACTTTGCCACATAGGATTTTTGTTGATGTGTCATATAATAAATGATGTCTACTACGCAACCTAACATGCAACAAAGAGTCACTCCAAAGTCACCAATAGTGGAGAACAACGAAGAGATTATTGTAAGGCACGAAACCACCTCAAAGTTATTATTTCTGATCGATCTATTGGACTATTCCTATAAGTGTCACAAACAACCCTAGAGTTCGTACTAAAATAACACCTCAAGATACACATCAACCAAAACCCTAATGTCACCTAGATACTCCAATGTCACCACAAGTATCCGTGGGTTTGATTATACGATATGCATCACACAATCTCAGATTCATCTATTCAAACCAACACAAAGAACTTCAAAGAGTGCCCCAAAGTTTCTACCGGAGAATCAAGACGAAAACGTGTGACAACCCCTATGCATAAGTTCACAAGGTCACAGACCCGCAAGTTGATCACCAAAACATACATCAAGTGGATCACGTGAATATCCCATTGTCACCACAGATAAGCACATGCAAGACATACATCAAGTGTTCTCAAATCCTTAAAGACTCAATCTGATAAGATAACTTCAAAGGGAAAACTCAACCCATTACGAGAAGGTAGAGGGGGAGAAACATTATAAGATCCAACTATAATAGCAAAGCTCGTGGTACATCAAGATCGTGCCAAATCAAGAACGAGAGAGAGAGAGAGAGAGAGAGAGAGAGAGAGAGAGAGAGAGAGAGAGAGATCAAACACATAGCTACTGGTACATACCCTCAGCCCTAAGGGTGAACTACTCCCTCCTCGTCATGCAAACCGCCGGGATGATGAAGATGGCCACCGGTGCTGATTTCCCGCTCTAGCGGGGTGCCGGAACAGGGTCCCCATTGGTTTTTGGTGGCTATAGAGGCTTGCAGCGGTGGAACTCCCGATCTAGGTTTCTTTTCGGGGGTTTCTATATTTATAGAAATTTTTGGCATCGGTTTCACGTCAGGGGGGGTCCACGAGTCAACGACAAGGACGGAGCACTCTCCCGGGGGTAGGGCGCGCCCTCCACCCTTGTGGTTGGCTCGGAACTCTTCTGGCCCAACTCTTTTACTTCGGGGGCTTCTTCTGGCCCATAAAAGATCACCATAAATTTTTAGCTTGTTTGGACTCTGTTTGATATTCCTTTTCTGTAAAACTCAAAAACAAGGAAAAAGCAGAAACTGGCACTGGGCTCTAGGTTAATAGGTTAGTCCCAAAAATCATATAAAAAGCATATAAATGCATATAAAACATCCAAGATGGATAATATAATAGCGTGGAACAATAAAAAAATATAGATACGTTGGAAACGCATCAAGCATCCCCAAGCTTAATTCCTGCTCGTCCTCGAGTAGGTAGAAGATAAAAACAGAATTTTTGATGTGAAATGCTACCTAACATATTCATCCATGTAATTTTTCTTTATTGTGGCAAGAATATTCGGATCCATAAGATTCAAAACAAAAGTTTAATATTGACATAAAAACAATAATACTTCAAGCATGCATACTAATAAAGCAATCATGTCTTCTCAAAATAACATGGCCAAAGAAAGTTATCCCTACGAAATCATGTAGTCTGGGTATGCTCCATCTTCATCATACAAAATATTCAAATCATGCATAGCCCCGATGACAATCCAAGCAATTGTTTCATACTTTTTATGTTCTCAAACCTTTTCAACTTTCACTCAATACATGAGCGTGAGCCATGGACATAACACTATAGGTGGAATAGAATATGGTGGTTGTGGAGAAGACAAAAAGAAGGAGATAGTCTCACATCAACTAGACGTATCAACGGGCTATGGAGATGCCCATCAACAGATATCGATGTGAATGAGTAGGGATTGCCATGCAACGGATGCACTAGAGCTATAAGTGTGTGAAAGCTCGAAAAGAAACTAAGTGGGTGTGCATCCAACTTGCTTGCTCATGAAGACCTAGGGCATTTTGAGGAAGCCCATCGTTGGAATATACAAGCCAAGTTCTATAATGAAAAATTCCCACTAGTATATGAAAATGACAACATAGGAGACTCTCTATCATGAAGATCATGGTGCTACTTTGAAGCACAAGTGTGGTAAAAGGATAGTAACATTGTCCCTTCTCTCTTTTTCTCTCATTTTTTTGTTTTCTCTCCTTTTTGGGGGCCTCTTTTTTTGTACAATGCTCTAATAGTGAAAATCATCACACTTTTATTTACTTACAACTCAAGAATTACAACTCGATACTTAGAACAAAATATGACTCTATATGAATGCCTCCGGCGATGTACCGGGATGTGCAGTGACTCAAGAGTGACATGTATGAAAAATGATGAACGGTGGATCCACAAATACGATGTCAACTACATGATCATGCAAAGCAATATGACAATGATGAAGCGTGTCATAATAAACGGTATGGTGGAAAGTTGCATGGCAATATATCTTGGAATGGCTATGGAAATGCCATAATAGGTAGGTATGGTTGCTGTTTTGAGGAAGGTATATGGTGAGTGTATGGTACTGGCGAAAGTTGCGCGGTACTAGAGAGGCTAGCAATAGTGGAGGGGTGGGAGTGCGTATAATCCATGGACTCAACATTAGTCATAAAGAACTCACATACTTATTGCAAAAATCTATTAGTTATCGAAACAAAGTACTACGCGCATGCTCCTAGGGGTATAGATTGGTAGGAAAAGACCATTGCTCGTCCCCGACCGCCACTCATAAGGAAGACAATCAAAAAATATCTCATGCTCCAACTTCGTTACATAACGGTTCACCATACGTGCATGCTACGGGAATCACAAATCTTAACACGAGTATTTCTCAAATTCACAATTACTCACTAGCATGACTCTAATATCACCATCTTCATATCTCAAAACAATCATAAGGAATCAAACTTCTCATAGTATTCAATGCACTTTATATGAAAGTTTTTATTATATCCCTCTTGGATGCCTATCATATTAGGACTAAATTCATAACCAAAGCAAATTAACACGCTGTTCAGAGAGACTCTCAAAATAATATAAGTGAAGCATGAGAGTTCATCAATTTCTTCAAAATAAAACCACCGACATGCCCTAAAAAGATATAAGTGAAGCATTAGAGCAAACGACAAACTACAAAAGATATAAGTGAAGATCAATGTGTAGTCGAATAATTATGTAACTATGTGAAGACTCTTTAACATTTAAGAATTTCAGATCTTGGCATATTATTCAAACAGCAAGCAAAACAAAATAAGATAACATTGTAAGGATAGCACATATCATGTGAAGAAGCAAAAACTTAGGTTCAACCAAAACTGACCGATCATTGTTGAAGAAGAAAGGTGGGATGCCAACCGGGGCAACCCCAAGCTTAGATGCTTGAGACTTCTTGAAATATTAATTAGGTATTCTTTGGGCATACCAAGCTTGAGCTTTTGTGTCTCATTAATTTCTTTCATATCGCGGTTTTCCTAAATCCTAAAAGCTTCATCAACACAAAACTCAACAAGAACTCGTGAGATAAGTTAGTATAAATCAATGCAAAACCTTATCATTTTCTACTGTAGAAAATCACTAAAATTATAATTTGACATTGCATAATAAATGCCTCTGCATAATTAATACTCCTATATATATCCTCAAATGGAGTCATTAAACAAGCAAACATATGCAAACAATGCAAACATAACAGCAATCTGTCTAAACAGAACAGTCTGTAAAGAATGCAAGAAGAATCATACTTCCCTAACTCCAAAAATTCTGAAAAATTACCACACTGTAGATAATTTGTTGTTACTCATTGTGTGAAAATTTCAAGATTTTATCACATTCTGACTTCCTAGAATAATGATAGAAAACTTTCTGTTTTCAAAACAGCAACATATAGACTTGCAAAATAAGCATGATAAAGGCTACACTTGACTTTTTATTGAACTAAAAGATGCGAAATATTACTCTAAATAACAGCAAGAAAATCCTAATAGAAGCAAATGACGCCAAGCAAAACTCATATCATGTGATGAATAAAAATATAGCTCCAAGTAAGGTTACCGATAATGTTGGAGACGAAAGAGGGGATGCCTTCTGGGGCATCCCCAAGCTTAGTTGCTTGGGTATTCCTTGAATATTACCTTGGGGTGCCTTGGGCATCCCCAAGCTTAGTGTCTTTTTCCACTCCTTATTCTCCTTATATCGATATCTCACCCAAAACTTGAAAACTTCAATCACACAAAACTTAACGGAACTTCATGAGATGGGTTAGTATGATAAAGACAAATCATTCACTTTGGTACTGTCAAGATACAATTCATAATTGTTCCCACACAATGCCTACTGTACTTTATCATTTCCACAATTTATATCGCTCAATATAAGCTATGGAAACACTAAAACAAGCAAACTATGCATTGAAAACAGAATCTGTCAAAAAACAGAACAATTTGTAATGATCCGAACAAAAACCATACTTCAGTTACTCTGAAAATTCTGAAACATTAGGAAAACGTAGACAATTTGTATATCAATATACTGTAAAAAATTCAGAATTCTTCGATGGTCCAGTGATTTTTAACAATTCTGTGACTGGGCGTAAAAGTTTCTGTTTTTAGACAGAATTGAATCAACTATCATCCACACTATCCCCAAGGCTTTGCTTGACACTATATTGAAACAAAAGCAATAAACATGATTACTACAGTATCTTAATCATGTGAACGCACAAAAACAGTAGGGGTAAATATTGGGTTGTCTTCCAAGAAGCGCTTTTACTTAATGCCTTTCTAGCTAGGCATGATGATGTCAATGATGCTCACATAAACGATAAGAATTGAAACATAATAGGAGCATCATGAAGAATATGACTAGCACATTTAAGTCTAACCCACTTCCTATGCACATGGATTTTGTGAGTAAACAACTTATGAGAACATGAATCAACTAGCATAGGTAGGTAAAACAAGAAAAACTTCAAGATTTTCAACGCATAGAGAGGAAACTTGATATTATTGCAATATGTAAAAGTATATGTTCCTCTCTCATAATAATTTACAGTAGCATCATGAATGAATTCAACAATATAACTATCACATAAAGCATTCTTTTCATGATCCACAAGCATAGAAATTTTATTACTCTCCACATAAGCAAATTTATTCTCATGAATAGTTGTGAGAGAAAACTCAACAAAATAACTATCATGTGAGGCATAATCCAATTAAAAATTAAAATCAAGACGACAAGTTTCATGGTTATCATTATTATTTATAGCATACATTTCATCACAATAATCATCATAAATAGGAGACATGCTTTCATCATAATAAATTTGCTCATCAAAACTCGGGGGACTAAAAATATCATCTTCATCAAACATAGCACCCCAAGCTTGTGGCTTTGCATATCATTAGCATCATGGATATTCAAGGAATTCATACTAACAACATTGCAATCATGCTCATCATTCAAAGATTTAGTGCCAAACATTTTATTAACTTCTTCTTCTAACAATTGAGCACAATTTTCCTTTCCATCATTTTCACGAAAGACAATATAAAGATGAAGCATACGAGGCAGCCTCAATTCAATTTTTTTGTAGTTTTCTTTTATAGACTAAACTAATGATAAAACAAGAAATTAAAGATTCTATTGCAAGATCTAAAGATATACCTTCAAGCACTAACCTCCCCGGCAATGGCACCAGAAAAGAGCTTAGTTGACAGGGTGTGGGTGCTACTTACCTAGCCTCCCCGGCAACGGCGCCATGAAAGAGCTTGACGTCTACTATGCAACCTTCTTCTTGTAGACTCGTGTTGGGCCTCCAAGCGCAGAGTTTTGTAGGATAGTAGCAAATTTCCCTCAAGCGGATGACCTAAGGTTTATCAATCCATGGGAGGCGTAGGATGAAGATGGTCTCTCTCAAACAACCCTGCAACCAAATAACAAAGAGTCTCTTGTGTCCCCAACACACCCAATACAATGGTAAATTGTATAGGTGCACTAGTTCGGTGAAGAGATGGTGATATAAGTGTAATATACATAGTAGATATAGGTTTTTGTAATCTGAAAATATAAAAACAGCAAGCTAGCAAGTGATAAAAGTGAGCAAAAACGGTATTGCAATGCTTAGAAACAAGGCCTAGGGTTCATACTTTCACTAGTGCAAGTTCTCTCAACAATGATAACATAATTAGATCATATAACAATCCCTCAACATGCAACAAAGAGTCACTCCAAAGTCACCAATAGTGGAGAACAAACGAAGAGATTATTGTAAGGCACGAAACCACCTCAAAGTTATTCTTTCTGATTGATCTATTGGATTATTCCTATAAGTGTCACAAACAACCCTAGAGTTCATACTAAAATAACACCTTAAGATACACATCAACCAAAACCCTAATGTCACCTAGATATTCCAATGTCACCACAAGTATCTGTGGGTTTGATTATACGATATGCATCACACAATCTCAGATTCATCTATTCAAACCAACACAAAGAACTTCAAAGAGTGCCCCAAAGTTTCTACCGGAGAATCAAGACGAAAACATGTGCCAACCCCTATGCATAAGTTCACAAGGTCACAGAACCCGCAAGTTGATCACCAAAACATAAATCAAGTGGATCACGTGAATATCCCATTGTCACCACAGATAAGCACATGCAAGACATACATCATGTGTTCTCAAATCCTTAAAGACTCAATCTGATAAGATAACTTCAAAGGGAAAACTCAATCCATTACAAGAAGGTAGAGGGGAAGAAACATTATATGATCCAACTATAATAACAAAGCTCGCGGTACATCAAGATCGTGCCAAACCAAGAACACGAGAGAGACAGATCAAACACATAGCTACTGGTACGCACCCTCATCCCTGAGGGTGAACTACCCCTCCTCATCATGGAGACCGCTGGGATGATGAGGATGGTTGCCCGTGATGATTTCCCCCTCCGGTAGGGTGCCGGAACAGGGCCCCGATTGGTTTTTAATGGCTACAAAGGCTTGCAGCGGTGGAACTCCCGATCTAGGTTTCTTTTCGAGATTTTTTGTATTTATAGGAAATTTTGGTGTCGGTTTCATGTTAGGGGGGTCCACGAGTCAACGACAAGGATGGAGCACCTTCCCGGGTGGTAGGCGTGCCCTCCACCCGTGTGGTTGGCTCGGGACTCTTCTGGCCCAACTCTTTTGCTTCGGGGACTTCTTCTGGCCCATAAAAAATCACCGTAAATTTTCAGCTCGTTTGGACTCCGTTTGATATTCCTTTTCTGTAAAACTCAAAAACAAGGAAAAAACAGAAACTGGCATTGGGCTCTAGGTTAATAGGCTAGTCCCAAAATCATATAAAATAGCATATAAATTCATATAAAACATTCAAGATGGATAATATAGCATGGAACAATAAAAAATTATGGATACATTGGAGACATATCATTCGACGGTACCAACTCATTTTCCTTTCGTGTATATGAGGTCTCATCACTTCTTGTGGGTCAAGTTTTTTTAGGGAATGCAATCATGGCCCGCTCATCAACCCAAACATCTGGTTGTAGCATAGCCTTGATGACCCACAAGTATAGGGGATCAATCGTAGTCCTTTCGATAAGTAAGAGTGTCGAACCCAACGAGGAGCAGAGGGAAATCACAAGTGATTTTCAACAAAGTATTTTATGCAATCATTGAAATTGTCGGTAACAGGTAGTTTGATAGCAAGATAATTGTAACGAGCAAGTAACGGTAACTGTAAATAAAGTGTAGCAAGGTATCCCAATCCTTTTGTGGCAAAGGACAGGCCAAAATGGTCTCTTATAATAAGCAAAGCGTTCTTGAGGGTACACGCGAATTTCACCATATCACTTTCATCATGTCGGTTTGATTCGTGTTCGCTACTTTGATAATTTGATATGTAGGTGGAGCGGTGCTTAGGTGTTGTTCTTACTTGAACAAACCTCCTACTTATGATTAACCCCCTCGCAAGCATCCACAACCATGAGAAAAGTATTAAGATAAAATCTAACCATAGCATTAAACTTTTGGATCCAAATCGGTCCCTTACGAAGCAGCGCATAAACTAGGGTTTAAGCTTCTGTCACTCTGGCAACCCATCATCTAATAACTACTCCACAATGCCTTCCACTTAGGCCCAAAGATGGTGAAGTGTCATGTAGTCGACGTTCACATGACACCACTAAGGTCTAAGGGAATCACAACATACATATCATCCAAATATTGAACACATATCAAATTCACATGATTACTTGCAACATGACTTCTCCTGTGACCTCAAGAACAAAAGTAATTACTCACAAATGATAATCATGCTCAAGATCAAAGGGGTATTCAATAGCATAATGGATCCGAACATATAATGTTCCACCAAATAAACCATATAGTAATCAACTACAAGATGTAATCCACACTACTAGTCACCCACAGGTACCAATCTGAGGTTCCGGTACAACGATTGAACACAACAGATGAACTAGGGTTTGAGAGGAGATGGTGCTATTGAATATGTTGATGGAGATTAGCCTCCCAAAGATGAGAGGGTTGTTGGTGATGACGATGGCTTCGATTTCCCCCTCCGTGAGGGAAGTTCCCCCGGCGGAATCGCTCCGCCGGAGGGCAAAAGTGCTCCTGCCCAAGTTCCACCTCGAGACGGCGGCGCT
Source organism: Aegilops bicornis (assembly GCA_021605145.1). Classification (NCBI taxonomy): domain Eukaryota; kingdom Viridiplantae; phylum Streptophyta; class Magnoliopsida; order Poales; family Poaceae; genus Aegilops; species Aegilops bicornis. Next base: position 324,896,724 of record CM038669.1, read on the forward strand.
CCGTCCCGAAAGTCCTCTTCTTATTTTTTCTAGGTCAAAATGACCTATATACCGCAACAAGGGCACCAGAGGTGGGCTGGGCTGAGCACAACTCACCAGGGCACGCCTGGGGGGCTTGGCGCGCCCTGGTGTCTTGTGCTCACCAAGTGGCCCCCCTCCGGTAGTTAATTGCTCCAGTATTTTATATATATTTCAAAATAATTCTCTGTAAATTTTTAGCTCATTTGGAGATGTGCAGAATAGGTAACTCTGACATAGCTTTCTCAGGTCCAGAATTCCAGCTGCCGACATTCTCCCTCTTTGTGTAAACCTTGCATATTGTGAGAGAAAAGGCATTAGAATTACTCCATAAAACATTATTATGCATAAAACATTCTAAATAACAGTAGGAAAACATTATGCAAAATGGACATATCAACTCCCCCAAGCTTAGACCTCGCTTGTCCTTAAGCGAAAAACCGATATCGAAAAACATGCCCACATGTTTAGAGAGAGAGAGGTGTAGATAAAAACAAAATACAGACATAGAAGCATCATGCTTATTATTATAACAACAACACACTTTATCATTGATACATCCATTTTGCATCATGTTTTCTTACTATTATTCATAATGTTTTTATCCATAATAATGCTTTTTGGAGTAATTCTAATGCCTTTTCTCTCATAATTTGCAAGGTACACACCAAGAGGGAGAATTCAAGAATCGAAATTTGGACTCAAAAGCTACGCCAAAGCCACCTATTCTGCACAACTCCAAATGAGCTAAAACTTCACGGAGATTTTTTATGGATTATTTAAGAAATATTGGAGCCAATAACTACCAGAGGGGGGCCACCAGGTGGGCTCAACCCACCTGGGCGCGCCATGCCCCTGTGCGCGCCTCGGTGGGTTGTGGCCTCCTCGGCCCACCTCAGTGCCCATCTTCCGTATATAAGTCATTTTTACCTAGAACAAATAAGGAGAAGACTTTCGGAGCACCGCCAGACGAGGAACTTGGGCAGGAGCACTTTGCCCTCTAGCGGAGCGATTCTCGGGGAACTTCCCTCCTGAGGGGGAAATCATCATCATCATCATCACCAACAACTCTCCCATCTTGGGGAGGGAAATCTCCATCAACATCTTCACCAACACCATCTCATCTCAAACCCTAGTTCATCTCTTGTATTCAATCTTGTTACCGGAACTATAGATTGGTGCTAGAGGGTAACTAGTAGTGTTGATTACATCTTGTAGTTGATTACTATATGGTTTATTTGGTGGAAGATTATATGTTCGGATCCATGATGCTATTTAATACTCCTATGATCATGAGCATGTTTATTATTTGTTAGTAGTTACTTTTGTTCTAGAGGTCACGGGAGAAATCATGTTGCAAGTAATCATGTGAACTTGATATGTGTTCGATATTTCGATAGTATGTATGTTGTGATTCCCTTAGTGGTGTCATGTGAACGTCGACTACATGACACTTCACCATATTTGGGCCTAAGGGAATTCATTGTGGAGTAGTAAATAGATGGTGGGTTGCGAGAGTGATGTAAGCTTAAACCCCAGCTTATGCACTATTCCGTATAAATGATTGATCCTAGAGTTTAATGCTATGGTTAGAATTTATTCTAAATACTTTTCTCGTAGTTGCGGATGCTTGCGGGAGGGTTAATCATAAGTAGGAGGCTTGTTCAAGTAAGAACATCACCTAAGCACTGGTCCACCCACATATCAAATTATCAAAGTAGCGAACACAAATCAAACCAACATGATGAAAGTGACTAGATGAAATTCCCGTGTACCCTCAAGAACGCTTTGCTTATCCTAAGAGACTGTTTTGGTCTGTCCTTTGCCACAAAAGGATTGGGCTACCTTGCTACACTTTATTTTGCAGTTACCGTTACTTGCTCGTTACAAATTATCTTACTATCAAACTACCTGTTACCGACAATTTCAGTGATTGCAGAAAATACTTTGCTGAAAACCACTTGTCATTTCCTTCTGCTCCTCGTTGGGTTCCACACTCTTACTTATCGAAAGAGCTACAATTTATCCCCTATACTTGTGGGTCATCAAGGCTATTTTCTAGCGCCGTTGCCGGGGAGTGAAGCGCCTTTGGTAAGTGGAATTCGGTAAGGAAACATTTATATAGTGTGCTGAAATTTATTGTCACTTGTTACTATGGAAAACAATCCTTTGAGGGATCTGTTCGGGGTATCTTCACCTCGTCCGGAACCACAATTAATTGCCCCTCGACCTACTGCACCTACTAAAAATATTGAATATGAAATTCCTTCAGGTATGATAGAACAACTGCTAGCTAATCCTTATGCAGGAGATGGAACCGAACATCCTGATATGCACTTGATATATGTAGAACAAATTTGTGGATTGTTCAAGCTTGCAGGTTTACCCAGAGATGAGGTGATGAAAAAGTTTTCCCTTGTTCTTTGAAGGGAATAAGGGAAAAACATTCGCATGGTATAGGCTATGCGATGATATTGGATCATGGAATTGGAATCGTTTAAAATTGGAGTTCCACCAATAAATTTATCCTATGCATCTAGTTCATCGTGATCGGAATTATATATATAATTTTTGGCCTCGTGAAGGAGAAAGTATTTCTCTAGCTTGGGGGAGGCTTAAGTCAATGTTATATTCATTCCCCAATCATGAGCTCTCAAGAGAAATTATTATTCAGAACTTTTATGCTCGGCTTTCTCGTAATGATCAAACCATGCCGGATACTTCTTGTGCTGGTTCGTTTATGAAGAGAACTATTGAATTCTGGTGGGATCTTTTGGAAAGAATTAAATGCAACTCCGAAGACTGGAACTCGACGAAGGTAAAGAGATAGGTATAAAGCTTAAGTATGATTGTGTTAAATCTTTTATGGATACCGATGCTTTTCAAAAGTTTAGCACTAAATATGGACTTGACTCTGAGATAGTAGCCTCCTTTTGTGAATCATTTGCTACTCATGTTGAACTCCCTAAAGAGAAGTGGTTTAAATATCACCCACCTATTAAAGAAGAAATTAAAGACCCAGTACCAGTTAAAGAAGAAACTATACTCGATAGTGTTGATCCAGTTGTTCCTACTGCTTATATTGAGAAACCCCCTTTTCCTGTTAGGATAAAGGAACATGCTAAAGTTTCAACTGTGGTTAATAAAAGTTATGTTAGAACACCTAAACCAGGTGAACAAATTAGAGTGGAACCTAATGTTGCTATAGTTAAAGATCTCTTGGAAGAAGATATAGATGGGCATGTTATTTACTGCAAGTGTAAGTCGCTAGAATTGCTAAACCCAATAAAAGGGATAAACATAGACCAGTTGTTGGCATGCCTGTCATTTCAGTTAAAATAGGAGATCGATGTTATCATGGTTTATGTGACATGGGTGCTAGTGTGAGTGCTATCCCTTACACTTTATATCAAGAAATTAAGAAAGACATAACACCTGCAGAGATAGAAGACATAGATGTTACTATTAAACTTGCTAATAGAGACACCATATCACCTTGTGGGATTGTTAGAGATGTTGAGGTCTTGTGTGGGAAAATAAAATACCCTACTGATTTTCTTGTTCTTGGTTCCCCACAGGATGACTTCTACCCCATTATCTTTGGTAGACCTTTCTTGAATACAGTTAATGCTAAGATAGATTGTAAGAAACAAACTGTTGGTGTTAGCTTTGGTGATGAGTCTCATGAGTTTAATTTTTCCAAGTTTAGTAGAAATCTTCATGAAAAAGAATTGCCTAGTAAGGATGGATTAATTGGTCTTGCTTCTATTGCTGTGCCACCTACTGATCCTTTAGAACAATACCTTCTAGACCATGAAAATGATTTACATATGCATGAAAGAAATGAAATAGATAAGATTTTCTTTGAACAACGTCCTCTACTTAAACACAATTTGCCTATTGAAACTCTGGGAGGTCCTCTCCACCTAAGGGTGATCCTGTGTTTGAATTAAAGCAATTGCCAGACACTTTGAAATATGCTTATCTTGATGAAAATAAAATATATCATGTTATTATCAGTGCTAACCTTTCAGAGCATGAAGAAGAAAGATTATTGAAAGTTCTAAGGAAGCACCGAGCTGCTATTGGATATACTCTTGATGATTTAAAGGGCATTAGTCCCACTCTATGTCAGCACAAAATTAATATGGAACCTGATGCTAAACCAGTTGTTGATCACCAACGTCGGTTAAATCCGAAGATGAAAGAGGTGGTAAGAACGGAAATATTAAAACTTCTGGAAGCATGTATAATCTATCCTATAGTTGATAGTAGATGGATAAGTCCTGTTCATTGTGTCCCTAAGAAAGGAGGTATTACTGTTGTTCCTAATGATAAGAATGAACTTATTCCACAAAGAATTGTCACAGGCTATAGAATGGTAATTGATTTCAGAAAATTAAATAAAGCAACTAGAAAATATCATTACCCTTTGCCTTTTATTGATCAAATGCTTGAAAGATTATCTATGCACACACACTTCTGCTTCCTTGATGGATATTCTGGCTTTTCACAAATACCTATTTCTCTACCTGTCAAGAAAAGGCCACTTTTACTTGTCCTTTTGGAACCTATGCTTATAGACGTATGCCTTTTGGTTTATGTAATGCACCTGCTACCTTTCAAAGATGCATGATAGCTATATTCTCTAACTTTTGTGAAAAGATTGTTGAGGTTTTCATGGATGACTTTTCTGTTTATGGGAAGTCTTTTGATGATTGTTTAAGAAATCTTGATCGAGTTTTGTAGAGATGTGAACAAAAAAATCTTGTCTTGAATTGGGAGAAGTGCCACTTTATGGTTAATGAAGGCATTGTCTTGGGTCATAAAATTTCTGAAAGAGGTATCGAAGTGGACCAAGCTAAGGTTGATGCAATTGAGAAAATGTCGTGTCCTAATGACATCAAAGGTATTCTTAGTTTTTTCCTAGGTCATGCTAGTTTCTATAGGAGGTTTATTGAAGACTTTTCTAAAATTTCTAGGCCTCTTACTAATCTTTTGCAAAAGGATATTCCCTTTGTTTTTTATGATGATTGTTTAGAGGCCTTTGAAACACTCAAGAAAGGCTTAATCTCTGCACCTATTGTTCAACCACCTGATTGCAACTTTCCTTTTGAAATTATGTGTGATGCTAGTGATTATGCTGTTGGTGCTGTTCTAGGACAAAGAGTTGATAAGAAATTGAATGTTATTCCTTATGCTAGTAAAACTCTAGACAGTGCTCAAATAAATTATGCTACTACTGAAAAAGAATTTTTAGTAGTGGTGTTTGCTTGTGATAAATTTAGACCTTGTATTGTTGATTCCAAAGTAACTGTTCACACAGACCATGCTGCTATTAAATATCTTATGGAAAAGAAAGATGCTAAACCTACACTTATTCGTTGGGTTCTCTTGTTACAAGAATTTGATTGCATATTATTGATAGAAAAGGAGCTGAGAACCCCGTAGCTGATAACTTGTCTAGGCTTGAAAATGTGCTTGATGACCCACTTCCTATTGATGATAGTTTTCCGATGAGCGATTAGCTGCAATAAATGTTGCTAATAGTACTCCTTGGTATGCTGACTATGCTAATTACATTGTTGCTAAATATTTGCACCTAGCTTTACTTACCAACAAAAGAAAAAATTCTTCTATGATTTAAGACATTACTTTTGGGATGACCCACATCTTTATAAAGGAGTAGATGGTATTATCAGACGTTGTGTACGTGAGCATGAACAGGGAAAAATCCTACGGAAATGTCACTCCGAACCGTATGGAGGGCATCATGCTGGAGATAGAAATGCTCATAAGGTATTGCAATCTGGATTTTATTGGCCTACTCTCTTCAATGATGCTCGTAAGTATGTCTCATCTTGTGATGAATGCCAAAGAATAGGTAATATTGGTAAGCGTCAAGAAATGCTTATGAATTATTCACTTGCTGTTGAACCATTTGATGTTTGGGGATTTGATTACATGGGACCTTTTCCTTCCTCTAATGGGTATACACATATTTTGGTTGCTGTTGATTATGTTACTAAATGGGTATAAGCTATTCCAACTAGTAGTGTTGATCACAACACCTCTATTAAAATGCTTAAGGAAGTTATTTTCCCAAGGTTTGGAGTCCCTAGATATTTAATGACTGACGGTGGTTCACACTTTATTCATGGTGCTTTTCGTAAGATGCTTGCTAAGTATGATGTTAACCATAGAATTGCATCACCCTATCATCCTCGGTCTAGTGGTCAAGTTGAGCTTAGCAATAGGGAAATAAAATTAATTTTGCAAAAGACTGTTAATAGGTCCAGGAAGAATTGGTCTAAGAAATTAGATGCTGCACTTTGGGCTTATAGAACAGCTTATAAAAATCCTATGGGTATGTCTCCTTATAAAATGGTTTATGGAAAAGCTTGTCATTTGCCTCTTGAGTTAGAACATAAAGCATACTGGGCAGTTAAAGAACTCAACTATGATTTCAAACTTGCTGGTGAATAGAGGTTATTTGATATAAGCTCATTAGATGAATGGATAACCCAAGCTTATGAAATGCAAAATTATTCAAAGAAAAAGTTAAAAGATGGCATGACAAAAGAATCCGAAAGCGTGAGTTTAAAGTCGGAGAATATGTTCTTGTACAACTCTCGTTTTAGATTCTTTGCAGGAAAGCTCCTCTCGAAATGGGAAGGCCCATATGTCATCGAGGAGGTTTACCGGTCTGGAGCCATCAAAATAAATAATTCTGAAGGTACTAACCCGAAGGTTGTCAATGGGCAACGAATAAAGCATTACATCTCAGGTATGCCTATTAATGTTGAAAGCAATATTATCACTACTTTGACACCGGAAGAATGCATAAAAGAGTCCTTCCGGAACACTCCAGAATCATCAAAATAAAGTGGTACGTGATACGGTAAGTAAACGAACTCCGAAAAATCTGCAATAATATTTTTTGTCAGTTTTGGAATATTTTAAAATTTTGTAAATAAAGAAACTTCTAGGAAGCGTCCCCTGGTAGGCACAAGACACCAGGCCGCGCCAGGCATGCCTGGCACGCCCAGGTGGGTTGTGCCCACCTGGGACACCTTCGGGACTCCATTTTTATTCCTCTTACTTGTCCCCCAAGATAAAAAAAATCTATATATACTTCCCGAATCTGTTAACCACCGTATCGCGGAGAAATCCTCTGTTCTCTTTTTCCCTTGCTGTTTTCTGTCAGATCCCATCTACCATGGCTGCTTCAAACTCCTCCAAGGGCAAGTTCTTCAAGAACGTCATCAACCCATATCCGCGGGAGGTGGTGCAGCACCCTCAGGTCATTGAGATGCATGAGGGGCTGCTTCACCTTCGCGATGTGCCCTGTCCCAAGGGGACGGGAACCGTGGAGGCTAGGCTTGAAGCCGTGGAGCAAGATGTCTTCCGGTGCAAGGGGATGGTGGAGCGTGGACTCCATGCCAACCACTTAATGATCACGGACCTCTCCCGTGATCTCAAGGTGGATGGCAAGCCCATGAAGGACATCGTCTTCACCTTCAATTAGCAAATCAACTTCCTCCAAAGCTAGATCTATGACCTCCAGGACCAAGTCTTTGAATATGAGGCAAGGTTTAAAGGTATGAGTTTGGCTGCTAGTTGCAGGACCCGTGAGACTCACTCTTCCTCTTATGATGGTGGACCACTGCCATGGAAATCCGAGGACAAGACCTCTTCTTCATCACCACCACCATCTTCTTCACCACCAAAGGAGAACTAAGTATCAGGTATGGGCACTCCCCTTGGCTCCCGCCAAGCTTGGGGGAGGTGCCCCGGTAAAGTATCATCCCACTATCTTTTTTGCTTTTACTTATTTTAGTTCGATCCTTTTTCTTTAGATGAATAAAGTTTAGTTCGATCCTTTCTTATTTGAGAGTTTGCTTAGTGCATGATCTATCACTGTAATCGTGTGCAGTTAGTTTGTGTTTTTACTTTCTTTACTTTCATGTTGCAAATAAAGAAAACAAATAAAGAAAAGAAAAAGATAAATAAAGCAAATAAAAGAAAGGAAATAAAAGAAAGGAAATAAATCAATAAGATCATATACTAATCCTATGGTAGGTGTAGCACCACATATGGAAAAGTATAAGTAAGAATTTTTTATTAGAGATTGACAAACATAGCATTAGTCAATGATGCGACTCATGAAAGAATTAATAAGGGAAGGGAAGATTCACATATAAATATACTATCCTAGAAATCTTTTGTGATTGTGAGCCCTCATCAAAATATTATATGCAAAAATTGTTGACGTTGGACAAGGAAGACAACGTAATGGTTTATGTTTGTTTATATTCACATAGAAGTCATATTGTCATAGATCCTTCAACATGCGGTGCTTTCCCCATATCTTTGCTAGCCGAAAATTCTGCACTAAGTAGAGATACTACTTGTGCATCCAAAAACCCTTAAACGCAAATCTTTTTCAAGTGTCCACCATACCTACCTAGGGATTGAGCAAGATTCCTCAAGTAAGTTGTCATCGGTGCAAAAAGGCAATAAAAATTGCTTCTAAAAGTGTGAGATCATTTAGTGTAAGAGAAAATTGAGCGTTGCACGAACTTGCCAGACAAAGAATAAAAGCGACAGACTGCATAATGAAGGTTGACATCTTATGGGGCAATGTAACATGATGTTCTTTTGCACTAAGGGATTGTCCATACAATCAAATAAGCGCATGGCAACCTCTGCTTCCCTCTGCGAAGGGCCTATCTTTTACTTTTATGTATTTACTTTTATGCAAAGAGTCAAAGTTTTCCTTATATTCCTTTTTATTTTTATCCTTTGGCAAGCATCATGTGGTGAGGAAAGATCTAGGCACATATGTCCAGTTGAATATAGATAGCATGAGTTATTGTTGTTGACATCACCCTTGAGGTGAGTATGTTGGGAGGCGAAACTATAAGCCCCTATATTTTTATGTGTCCGGTTGAAATGTTTTGCTCATGTGTACAAGGTGAGTGTTAGCAATCATAAAAGACTATATGATGGTTGAGTATGTGGACTTTCCTAAAGGCTCCGACACGTGACCCTTCCTGAAAAGATGATGAATTGTAGTTGCAAAGTTGATTGAGAACATAGCTTGTTGGTCTCTATTAGAGTTTTTGCTTTATAATTCGATTATGTGATGAACTGTTACTTATTCATGGGAATTGTATGATATAAGTTCTATGATAAAAGTATTATGTTTAAATTTGTTGCGGTTATAATAATAAACATGATGCTTCTATGTCTGTATTTTGTTTTTATCGACACCTCTCTCTCAAAGAATGTGGACATGTTTTTCGATATCGGTTTTCGCTTAAGGACAAGCGAGGCCTAAGCTTGGGGGAGTTGATACTTCCATTTTGCATCATGTTTTCTTACTGTTATTTATAATGTTTTTATCCATAATAATGCTTTTTGGAGTAATTCTAACGCCTTTACTCTCATAATTTGCAAGGTACACACCAAGAGGGAGAATTTTGGCAGCTGGAAATCTGGACCACTATTTCCTGTTGTTTAAGAAATATTGGAGCGAATAACTACCAGAGGGGGGCCACCAGGTGGGCACAACCCATCTGGGCGCGCCAGCCCCCCAGTCGCGCCCTGGTGGGTTGTGGCCTCCCCGGCCCACCTCCGGTGCCCATCTTCTCGTATATAAGTCATTTTTACCTAAAAAAAATAAGGATAAGACTTTCGGGGTGGAGCGCCGCCGTCTCGAGGTGGAACTTGGGCAGGAGCACTTTTGCCCTCTGGCAGAGCGATTTTGCCGGGGGAACTTCCCTCTCTGAGGGGGAAATCATCGTCATCATCATCACCAACAACTCTCCCATCTTGGGGAGGGCAATCTCCATCAACATCTTCACCAGCACAATCTCATGTCAAACCCTAGTTCATCTCTTGTATTCAATCTTGTTACCGGAACTATAGATTGGTGCTAGAGGGTAACTAGTAGTGTTGATTACATCTTGTAGTTGATTACTATATGGTTTATTTGGTGGAAGATTATATGTTCAGATTCATGATGTTGTTTAATACTCCTCTGATCATGAGCATGTTTATTATTTGTGAGTAGTTACTTTTGTTCTAGAGGTCACGGGAGAAATCATGTTGCAAGTAATCATGTGAACTTGATATGTGTTCGATATTTTGATAGTATGTATGTTGTGATTCCCTTAGTGGTGTCATGTGAACGTCGACTACATGACACTTCACCATATTTGGGCCTAAGGGAATGCATTGTGGAGTAGTAAATAGATGGTGGGTTGCGAGAGTGACAGAAGCTTAAACCCCAGTTTATGCACTATCCCGTAAGGGACCGATTGGATCCTAGAGTTTAATGCTATGGTTAGAATTTATTCTAAATACTTTTCTCGTAGTTGCGGACGCTTGCGGGAGGGTTAATCATAAGTAGGAGGTTTGTTCAAGTAAGAATATCACCTAAGCACCGGTCCACCCACATATCAAATTATCAAAGTAGCAAACACAAATCAAACCAACATGATGAAAGTGACTAGATGAAATTCCCGTGTACCCTCAAGAACACTTTGCTTATCCTAAGAGACCGTTTTGGCCTGTTCTTTGCCTCAAAAGGATTGGGCTACCTTGCTGCATACTTATTGATATTATCGTTACTTGCTCGTTACAAATTATCTTGCTATCAAACTACTCCGCTACTTACAATTTCAGCACTTGCAGACATTACCTTACTGAAAACTACTTGTCATTTCCTTCTGCTCCTCGTTGGGTTCAACACTCTTACTTATCAAAAAGAGCTAAAACTGATCCCCTATACTTGTGGGTCATCAATCATAAAACTTTATCAGATAACTTTATCATATAACTTCTCATGAACAAGTAACAAGTCATCACAACATCGAAGTAAAAGCATAAACTCTATTGAAAACCAACAAACTATGTTCTTAGTCAACTTTGCAACTACAATTCATCATCTTTTTAGGAAGGGTCTCATATTGGAGCCTTTTGGCAAGTCCACATACTCCATCATCATATAATCTTCTATGATTGCTAACACTCACCTCATACACATGAGCAAAAAGTTTCAATCAGACACATAGAAAGATAGGGGCTTGTAGTTTCGCCTCCCAACCTATTCACCTCAAAGGTGATGTCAACAATAATAATTCATGCTCACTCATATCCAACTGGATATATGTGCCTAGATATTTCCTCACCACATGATGCTTGCAAAAATAGAAAATAACAAGGAATAGAGAAGAATACTTTGTGTCTTGCATAAAAGTAAATACATAAAAGTAAAAGATAGGCCCTTCACAGAGGGAAGCACAGGTTGTCATGCACTTTTTGGTTTGTATGCTCAATCTCTTAGTGCAAAAGAACGTCATGGTATATGCCCCCTAATGATAGCAACCTTTATTATGCAGTCTGTCGCTTTTATTATTTTACCATCACAAGTTCGTACAACGCTCAATTTTCTCTTACACTAAATGATCAAACACATTTAGAAGCAATTTTTATTGCGTTATTGCACCAATTACAACTTACTTGAAGGATCTTACTCAATCCATAGGTAGGTATGGTGGACTCTCAAAATAAGAATTTGGGTTTAAGGGTTTTTGGATGCACAAGTAGTATCTCTACTTAGTGCGGAATTTTTGGCTAGCAAAGATATCGGGAAAGCACCACATGTAAAAGGATCTATGACAATATAACTTCTATGTGAATATGAACTAGCATAAATCATTATGTTGTCTTCCTTGTCCAATGTCAACAATTTTGGCATATAATATTTTGATGGGGGGTCACAATCATAAAAGATGTCCAAGATAGTGTATTTGCATGTGAAGCTTCTCTTCCCTTATTAATTCTTTCATGAATTGCATCATTGACCAATGCTATGTTTGTAAACTTTCAACAAAATTTACCACTTGTACTTCTCTTTATGTGATGTTATTACTTACCATAAGATTAGCATATGATCTTTTTCATTATTTCCTTTTATTTTGATTGAAACATAAAAGTAAAGAAAGCAAAACTCGAACTGAACTTTATTATATCTCACACAAGATTACATAGATAGATAGATCACTAAGCAAACACTCGAAAATAGATTGAACTAAACTTTAATTCAACTAATTCAAAAGATAACTAAAGATCGAACTAAGATATATAAAGGCAAAGACAGTGGTGGTGATACGATACCATGGCACCTCCCCCAAGCTTAGCACAAGCCAAGGCGAGTGCCCATACCCATTGGTCAAGTCTCCTTTGGTGGGGGAGATGCGATGGTGGTGATGATGAAGTAGTACTATTCTCTAATATACTCATGAGTAGCTCCCTCAAGCCTTGAATGTCTCGAAGGGCTCGATGAAGCAACTCAGTATTTTTCTCCACTTCAGCCATAATATGTTTATTCTCCGGGCCCCACACTACTGTAGGATGCTGCTAACGCAACACTACGATCAGAGACCCTTCAATGAAACTGTGTGCGATGCAATAATCGCAAACGGTGATGTAAAAAACCATCAAAAAAGGTGCAAAACGTTTGTGATGGTGGATGCATCAAACACGGTTCAGATTTTAGTTGCGTGTGCAATGCAAGGCATACGGTTCGGTTCAATTAACAGTTTGCGATGAGGAGGAACAAAAGAAATGGGCAGCCAGATGTAGGTGTGTGCGATATACAACATACGGTTCACTCAGATGAAATGTTTGTGATTAGGCAACACAAAAGAAATGGTCAGCCAGATCAAGGTGTGTGCGATATACGACATGCGGTTCACTCGGATGAACTGTTTGCATTGAGACAAGAGAGCAAAAACGGTTCAAATTAACAAGATGTGTGTGATACACGGCAAACATGTCTGTAATCAGAGACGTGTGCGAAGACCGATAACAATACAGACGATTGCTGCTAACAAGCCATGTGTGTTGTGAGCAAACGATTGCTGGTATACAATTGTGAGTGATTGATGAAAACATCACCGACGGGTTCCATTGTTTAGTCCGTAGCGATGTGATTTTCTTTGTCCATTAACATCTACGCCTGTCTACAGAGCATCAACATATATACTTAAAAAAACAACATTGCATAACCAAATTAAGCATACAATTACACAAGTGACTACACACATAACATTTCCACACACCAAAGTAAGCAATTACATGCATACTAAACTAGGAGAAACGAGGATCTAATCATCTACTTATTGTTGCGACGACGCTTGCCATTGCTCTGCTTCCGGCTGGATCCCTGGCCGTTTTGGGGAAGGAGGCACTTCCTCATGTCAACGATCCGCCTGTACATGTCGTAGCTCATGTACACCTCCTTGGCCGCGTACACGGCGTGAGCTTTGTTGAGTTTCTCCATCCAGGCCGAGTGCCACACACGCTTGTCCTTGTTGCAGGAATCCTTCATGTCTCGGTAGTAGGGGTCGATGATGGCCTCGGCGAGATGAACCAGTGAGTCCTTCTCATGCTCGTTACTGCCCCAGATCTTGTATTGACCCTGGATGTCGACAAGATTCTGGCAGGCGATGCCTGAATTCTCGAGTGCCTTTACATTGTTGGTGATGTCCACCGTAGAGAACATGTAGTGGGGGCTGTTGACAAACCTGGCTAAACGCTCGCAAAGCCTTGTGGCCAGGCAGTAGTGGTAGACGAGGACGTGGTGGCGCACGCACATCTGGGCGACCGATGGTGTCCTGAACTAGGGGTACTCACCACGTCGTCTCCTGACCAGTGGGTCGGGCCGAGGACCCCCATGATGATTCACTAATGGGCCACTTCAGGCAGCCCATGCCGAATACAAGGAGGATTCCACAAGACTTGGCGCACAAGACAAGGACTCCTCTAAACCCTAGGCCTACGTTGCATATATAAACCGAGGCCAGGCTAGTCAATAGACAATCTCATATTCATTACTACAATCTCGTGGTAGATACATGTACTATGTACTATCCTCATATCAATACAATCAAAAGCAGGACGTAGGGTATTACCTCCTTGAGAGGGCCCGAACCTAGGTAAAATCCTGTGAAAGCACAAGTGCTCCCGGGGTGGTTTTGGTAATTAATGTTAACATATCTCTTGTTGGGCTAATGTTTTTATCTAGTATATTTTAGACAAGTTCAACAGATGGAGCGGCGTGGCCAAGAGGATATGGAACCCCTTCAAAATGCTAAGGACAAAAGATTGGCTCAAGCTCTAAAGATCAAGACTCTACATTTTACTTTTAGTGATCCAAGATCACATTGAGTCCATAGGAAAAGCCAATACTATTAAAAGGGGATGAGGTGTTGCTTAATGGCTTACTTGCTCAAAGTGCTTAGTGAGATGCTCCAAAACCCTCAACCACTTTCTCATATCCAGATATGTCCCAAACCAAAAGTCAAACTCGTCCCTACCGAAACTTTCTATCCGCGCCACCGAGTTCAGTTGACATGGCCATTGCCAGAAACCCTAATCAATTCGGTCTCACCGATGGGATCCCGGTCTCACCGAGATGGGCTTGCAAACTCTCTGGTTCCTGTAGCATTAAATTTGGCCCTACCGAGTTTCATAATCGGTCCCACCAAGTTTGCCTGACCAACTCTGTGGTTAGCCTATTACCAAAATCGGTCCCACCGAGTTTGTGTAATCGGTCAAACTGAGATGAGGTTCTACCCTAACCCTAGCACATCGGTCCCACTGAGTTGATCATATCAGTCCCGCCGAAATGCCTAATGGTCACATTATGAACTAAATCGGTCCGACCGAGTTTCATTATTCGGTCCCATCGAGTTTGGTGATTTATGTGTAACGGTTAGATTTTGTTTGGAGGCTATATATACCCCTCCAACCACTCTTCATTTGTGGGGAGAGCCATCAAAACATGCCTACACTTCCAGCATACATTTTCTGAGAGAGAACCACCTACTCATGTGTTGAGGTCAAGATATTCCATTCCAACCACATAAATCTTGATCTCTAGCCTTCTCCGACTTGCTTTCCACTCAAATCATCTTTCCACCAAATCCAAATCTGTGAGAGAGAGTTGAGTGTTGGGGAGACTATCATTTGAAGCACAAGAGCAAGGAGTTCATCATCAACACACCATCTATTACCTTTTGAAGAGTGGTGTTGATACATCTCCAACGTATCTATAATTTATGAAGTATTCATGCTATTATATTATCCATCTTGGATGTTTTATATGCATTTATATGCTATTTTATATGATTTTTGGGACTAACCTATTAACCTTGAGCCCAGTGCTAGTTTCTGTTTTCTCCTTGTTTTTGAGTTTTGCAAAACAGGAATACCAAACGAAGTCCAATTGACGTGCCAATTTTTGATGATTTTTTATGGACCAAAAGAAGACCACGGAGCATCGGAGTTGGGCCAGAAGAGTCTCGAGCTGCCCACGAGGGTGGGGGGCGCGCCCATCCCCTGGGCGCATGGGCATGCCTCGTGGACAGCTCGGTTACCTCCTTGACGTGAGACCGGCGCAAAAAATTCCTATAAATACAGAAACCTTGGAAAATTAACCTAGATCGGGAGTTCCGCCGCAAGCCTCTCAGAGCCACGAGAATCAATCTAGGCCCTCTCCCAAGACCGCCGAGGGGGCCATCATCACCGGTGGCCATGGAGGAGTATCCCGGAGAGGCCATCATCACCATGAAGGACAAGGATCAGAGGGAGAACCTTTCCCCATCTAGGGGGAGGCCATGGAGGAGGAAGCACAAGGGGGAGAACCTCTCCTCCTATCTCTTGGTGGCGCCGGAGTGCCATCAGGAGGGGAATCATCACCGCGGTGATCGTCTTCATCAACATCACCACCATCATCACCATCCTCATCTCTTTTACGCGGTCCACTCTCCCTCACCCCGCTGTAATCCCTACTTGAACATGGTGCTTTATGCCACATATTATGATCCAATGATGTGTTGCCATCCTATGATGTTTTGAGTAGATATCTTTTGTCTTTGGGTTGATTGATGATCTAGATTGGTATGAGTTGTATGTTTTACTTTGGTGCTGTCCTATGGTGCCCTCCGTGTCGCGCAAGCGTGAGGGATTCCCGCTGTAGGGTGTTGCAATACGTTCATGATTCGCTTATAGTGGGTTGGTGAGTGACTGAAACACAAACCCGAGTAAGTGGGGTTGTCGCGTATGGGAATAAAGAGGACTTGATGCTTTAAGGCTATGGTTGGGTTTTACCTTAATGATCTTTAGTAGTTGCAGATGCTTGCTAGAGTTCCAATCATAAGTGCATATGATCCAAGTAGAGAAAGTATGTTAGCTTATGCCTCTCCCTCATATGAAACTGCAATAGTGACTATCGGTCTTGTTAATAATTGCCTAGGACAATTCCGCACACCGATCCACCATTATTCCACACTCGCTATTTATAATATTTAGTAATATATTCTAACTTTATGATAACAACACCTACTTTTATATTTTAGCTCTCCGATATCATACAAAGTTATCCTCTTCATACCCACAACATAGTTTTTATTTCTTGTTTCTAGTTGAAAGCAAGCGTTAAATTGGACGTGAAATTAAATGTCGATGGCAGATAGGGCTTGAGAGAATATTGATCTTACCTTTAGCTCCTTGTGGGTTCGACACTCCATACTTATCACTTCCACCTTTGGAAATTGCTACGATGATTCCCTGCACTTGGGGATTATCAAGCTCTTTTCTGGCGTCGTTGCCGGGGAGCAATAGCGTGGGGTTGATATTCTCGTGTGTGCTTGTTTGCTTTCTTCACTGAGTAGATTTTGTTTTTACTTTTTTTTTCTGTTTAGTTCTGGGTGAAACGTACAAAAAAAATTTACAATAATGAAAATACCAAAAAAAATTACTTGCCTCTCATGCCTAAAATGTTTTTCAAAAAGAGAAGTGATTGGAAAGTTATGCATTGAAGAAGTGAGAGTCGACCTTGAGCACTTGTGTTCATGCTCACGGAAACAATGTAGAATTTTTCATGGAAGTTTCTCTGTAAATAATTATCCCCTTGTGTATATCCATTGTATTATAAAAATAATGTGCCAAGCTTTGGTTTTAGGATGATTAGATTGCTTGTTTACTATGTGCAGAACAAAAACAGAAACTTTGTCTGTAGTGCATGAATTTACGTTTCTTACTGGAAAGTCAAATGGATCTGAAACTTTTTGCACGTTACTTATGTACAAATTTTTCAAATTTCCAAATTTATTTCATAATTTTAGGAGTTACAGAATATTACCAAACTTCCAGATAACTACAGACTGTTCTGTTTTTAACAGATTCTGTTTTGTGTGTGTTGTTTGCTTATTTCGATGAATCTATGGCTAGTATCGGGGGGGGGGGGTATGAACCATAGAGAAGTTTGAATACAGTAGGTTTAACACCAATACAAATAAAGCATGAGTTCATTACAGTACCTAAAGATAGTGATTTGCTTTATTACACTAACGGATCTCACAAAGTTTTTGTTAAAGTTTTGTGTGGATGAAGTGTTTGAAGATCAAGGAGCTATCAATATGAGAAGAATAAAGAGAGGCAAGAGTTCAAGATTGGGGATGCCCAAGGCACCCCAAGTAAATATTTCAAAGGATACTCAAGCATCTAAGCTTGGGGATGCCCCGGTTGGCATCCCATCTTTCTTCTTCAACAAATATCGGTATACCTCGGTTTTTATTTTGTTCACATGATTTGTGTCCTTTGTGTTTTTGTTTTTCCTTTAAGAACCATGATAGCATGAGATAGACCTTCATTGATTTATATAATACTTCATGTGCTTCACTTAAATCTTTTAAGTATGATCTTACAGAATTGCTCCTTGTGCCTCACTTAAATCTTTTGAGTATGGTTTTATAGAATGCTTCATGTGCTTCACTTATACATTTTGAGCTTGGATAATGGTTAGTCTATATTAATTGTAGAATGCTCCATGAACTTCACTTATATCTTTTGGAGTATGAATAATACTATCATTTAAAGAGGGTTTGGAAGAGTGTCAACTTTAAGAATTAGTGATCCCACTATTTTGGAGGGTGTTGAATCTTAGTGTGATATTTATGAAAGTGGATTTGGAAGAGTGTCAACTTTAGCTAGTAATGATTCCACTATTTCGGAAGAGGTTCCAATTGAGTATGAGAACAAAGTTGCTATCCATGATGCTACTGAAAATTATTATGAGGGAGGAATACATGCTTGTAGGAGTTGCAATAATATCAAGTTTCCTCTCTATGTGCTTAAAGTTTTGAAGTTACACTTGTTTTGCCTTCCTATGCTAGTTGATTCTTGTTCCCATAAGTTGTGTGCTCACAAAATACCTAGGCATAGGAAGTGGGTTATATTTAAATGTGCTAGTCATATTCTTCAATATGCCCTCTTTGTGTTTTGATTCTTGTCTATTATGTGAGCTTCATTGAAATCATCATGCCTAGCTAAAAGGCATTAAAGAAAAGTGCTTGTTGGGAGACAAGCCAATATTTACCCTTACTATTTTTGTGTGTTTACATGATTAATCTACTGTATTAATCATGTTTTATAGCTTTTGTTTCAATAAAGTGCCAAGTAAGACCTTTGGGAAGACTTGGGAGAAAGTCAATGTGATCTTGCTGTAAAAACAGAAACTTTGCACTCACGAGATTAGCTGTAATTTTTTTTACAGAAGAGTGATTTTTAGTTTATTCTTGTTGCAGAAGATTATTAGACAAATTCCTCACGTCCACCAATTTATTTCATATTTTTTGGAGTAGCAGAAGTATGGTTTATGTTCAGATCATTACAGACTGTTCTGTTTCTGACAGATTCTGTTTTCATTGCATAGTTTGCTTGTTTTCTAGTTTCTATGACTTATATTTCTCAATATAAATTATAGAAATGATACGGTACAGTAGGCATTGTGTGAGAACAATTATAAAACTTGTCCTTAACAGTACCAAAGTGAATGGTTTACTCTTTATCATACTAACCTATCTCACGAAGTTTGGTTAAGTTTTATGTGATTGAAGTTTTCAAGCTTTGGGTGAGATATCAATATGAGGAGAATAAGGAGTGGAAAAACCCTAAGCTTGGGGATGCCCAAGGAACCCCAAGGTAATATTCAAGGAAGACTCAAGTACCTAAGCTTGGGCATCCCCCGGAAGGCATCCCCTCTTTCGTCTTCAAAACTATCGGTATACCTTACTCGGAGCTATATTTTTATTCGTCACATAATATGTGTTTTGCTTGGAGCGTATTTTCAATTTTACTTTCTGTTTGAATAAAATCATTGGATCTGAAATATTGAATGAAAAAGAATCCTCCCATGGCTAGTTAATTATTTGACTACTCAGTGTTCTTCACTCATATCTTTTGGAGTAGTTTGCCATTTACTCATGTGCTTCACATATATCCTATGAGTAAACGGTTGGATAAATTGAATGTCATACATCTGAATTTATATATGTTTCATATGATTATAACATGGGGAGTAATGACTTCACACATAATAAGTATAGGTAGTAAACTTATTGAAAGTTAGCAAACGTAGAATTGGTCACTTGAACAATTCATGAAAGAATATTGAAGGAAGAGGCATTTCACATATAAATATACTACCTTGGACATCTTTTGTAATTGTGAGCACTCATTAAAATATGACATGCTAAAATGTTGATGTTGGACAAGGAAGACAACATAATGGGTTATGTTTTCTTATATCTGAAATAAAGTATATTGTTATGGATCGCCCAACACCTTGAGCTTGCCTTTCCCCTCATGCTAGCCAAATTCTTTGCACTAAGTAGAGATACTACTTGTGCTTCCAAATACCCTTAAACTCCGTTTTGCCATAAGAGTCCACCATACCTACCTATGGATTGAGTAAAATCCTTCAAGTAAGTTGTCATCGGTGCAAGCAATAAAAAATGCTCTCTAAATATGTATGATTGATTAGTGTGGAGGAAATAAGCTTTATACGATCTTGTGATGTGGAAGAAATAAAAGCGATTTAACTGCATAATAAAGGTCCATATCACAAGTGGCAATATAAAGTGATGTTCTTTCGCATTAAGATTTTGTGCATCCAACCCTGAAAGCGCATGGCAACCTCTGCTTCCCTCTGCGAAGGGCCTATCTTTTACTTTTATCTCTTACCCTTATGCAAGAGTCATGGTGATTTTTCACCTTTCCTTTTTACATTTTATCCTTTGGCAAGCACATTGTGTTGGAAAGATTTTGATATATATATATACATATATATATCCAATTGGATGTAAGGCATCATGAACTATTATTGTTGACATTACCCTTGAGGTAAAAGGTTGGGAGGCGAATCTATAAGCCCCTATCTTTCTCTCAGGTCTCGATTAAAACTTTGAACCCATAAATATCGTGTGAGTGTTAGCAATTGTGAAAGACTAAAGGATAGTTGAGTATGTGGAGTTTGCTAAATCAAAGCTCTGACATAGACTCTTCCTGAAAATAAGATTAATTGTAATTGTTTGATGACTGATAACACGGTTTGTTAGTTTTCAGGAAAGTTTATGATCTATACTTTAACATGTGAATTGTTTGTTACTAGATCATGAAAAGTTTTATGAGATGAGCTATTGTTATGACATATAATGATGCCAGAAAAAGTGATTGAAATTATCATTGATCAAACTTAAGCACTTGCTAGCATTCAGACTTCATAAATTATTTCTTTTATCATTTACCTACTCGAGGACGAGCAGGAATTAAGCTTGGGGATGCTGATACGTCTCCAATGTATCTATAATTTATGAAGTATTCATGCTATTATATTATCCATCTTGGATGTTTTATATGCATTTATATGCTATTTTATATGATTTTTGGGACTAACCTGTTAACCTTGAGCCCAAAGGTCGCTTGCTTTCTCCTTGTTTTTGAGTTTTGCAGAAAAGGAATACCAAATGGAGTCCAATTGACGTGCCAATTTTTTATGATTTTTATGGACCAAAAGAAGACCACGGAGCATCGGAGTTGGGCCAGAAGAGTCCCAAGCTGCCCACGAGGGTGGGGCGCTCGCCCACCCCCCTGGGCGCGTGGGCATGCCTCGTGGACAGCTCGGGCACCTCCTTGACGTGAGACCGACGCCAAAAATTCCTGTAAATACAGAAACCTCGGAAAATTAACCTAGATCGGGAGTTTCGCCGCCGCAAGCCTCTATAGCCACGAGAAATCAATCTAGGCCCTCTCCGACATCCTGCAGGAGGGGGCCATCATCACCGATGGCCATGGAGGAGTATCCCGGAGAGGCCATCATCACCATGAAGGACAAGGATCAGAGGGAGAACCTTTCCCCATCTAGGGGGAGGCCATGGAGGAGGAAGCACAAGGGGGAGAACCTCTCCTCCTCTCTCTTGGTGGTGCTGGAGTGCCATCGGGAGGGGAATCATCGCCACAGTGATCGTCTTCATCAACATCACCAGCATCATCACCATCCTCATCTCTTTTATTCGGTCCACTCTCCCGCACCCCGTTGTAATCCCTACTTGAACATGGTGCTTTATGCCACATATTATGATCCAATGATGTGTTGCCATCCTATGATGTTTTGAGTATATATCTTTTGTCTTTGGGTTGATTGATGATCTAGATTGGTATGAGTTGTATGTTTTACTTTGGTGCTGTCCTATGGTGCCCTCCGTGTCGCACAAGCGTGAGGGATTCCCGCTGTAGGGTGTTGCAATACGTTCATGATTCGCTTAGAGTGGGTTGGTGAGTGAACTGAAACACAAACCCGAGTAAGTGGGGTGTTGCGTATGGGAATAAAGAGGACTTAATGCTTTAAGGCTATGGTTGGGTTTTACCTTAATGATCTTTTGTAGTTGCGGATGCTTGCTAGAGTTCCAATCATAAGTGCATATGATCCAAGTAGAGAAAGTATGTTAGCTTATGCCTCTCCCTCATATGAAATCGCAATGACTATCGGTCTTGTTAATAATTGCCTAGGACAATTCCGCACACCGATCCACCATTATTCCACACTCGCTATTTATAATATTTAGTAATATATTCTAACTTTATGATAACAACACCTACTTTTATATTTTAGCTCTCCGATATCATACAAAGTTATCCTCTTCATACCCACAACATAGTTTTTATTTCTTGTTTCTAGTTGAAAGCAAACGCTCGTGGACGAGAGTCGATCGATGGCGTATAGGGCTTGAGAGAATATTGATCTTACCTTTAGCTCCTTGTGGGTTCGACATTCCATACTTATCACTTCCACCTTTGGAAATTGCTACAATGATTCCCTGCACTTGGGGATTATCATATGTCTCCTAGATTGGTTAGGTGGAGCCTCTATCAAGATTGTGGAGTTGAACCAAGGAGTTTGTACGGGCAAGGAGATCGCCTACTTCGTGAAGATCTACCCTAGTGAGGCAAGCCCTTCGTGGGCGATGGCCATGGTGGGATAGACAAGGTTTCTTCTTCATGGACCCTTCGTGGGAGGAGCCCTTCGTGGACTCGTGCAACCGTTACCCCACGTGGGTTGAAGTCTCCATCAACGTGGATGTACGATAGCACCAGCTATCGGAACCACGCCAAAAATCTCCGCGTCTCCAATTGCGTTTGCACACTCCAAACCCATCCCTTTACATTCTTGCAAATTGCATGCTTTACTTTCCGCTGCTCATATGCTCTTGTCATGCTTGCTTGATATGTATTGTGTTTAAACTTGTGCTAATACTCCACCTCGACTTAAAGAAATTAAAAGCTGCAACTTTTCTTGCTAAGAGTCTATTCACCCCCCTCTAGACACCTCTTCTCGATCCTTTCATATTGTGTCCATGTTACCATCGCTCCAAGACGCCTAGCTTAGGACCCCTACTACGAGACCCGCCGGTTTTGACACCGACATTGGTGCTTTCATTCAGAGCCTCGCTCGGTGGTCATCACATTTTGATGGGAATCAAAATCAACGATCAGGTGATGTTTATTCAGTTAGATTGGTTTTTGTATAAATTGGTTTGTTCCAATAGGATTTCCGCTACCACCTGCTTTGTTTTGTCTGCAGATTAGATCATAGTCAGCAAACAGTTCGACGGATACTACCAAAACCAATGCGATGCGAGTTGCTAGATCCGATTTGACACTAGGAGGCAACTACTAATGTGCCGCCCTAAGAGAACGCTTACGTGGACAAGTACACAGCGGCAGCACCGAGCAAGGCCACAAAGGAAGCGCCTGTGTGCACGGATTCCCAAGGGCATCACCACATAAAGCTGCCCAAGCTAAGTATCCAACTTGGTTTTGTTTTTTGTGCTAGTACTTTCTCTAGTACGAGGAGTTGAGATCAATTTAATTTTAGTACTACTTCTATTACTTGCTAATTGGCCTTCTCGAGTGCCATCAATATAATCTGATAGTTTTCAGATTAGATCTGTTTTATTATATTTTTTTATTCATTGTTGTCGAATTGTGCTACTTTGTTTGTAGCCAAATAAAGGATAAGAAAATTCCGAATGGCGGCTATGTGCGCCGCCTGAGTGTATTCGGATCCGATGACTGCCGTGGAGGATGTGTTGCACGTGTCGTGGCCGACTGTGTCCCAGCCGAGGAATTTCAGATCAGGTGCACATGCAGGTAGCAAACTAGATTCGTTGCATATAGATCGACTCAAGGAAAAAGAAAACGCAGTCCGACCAGCGGTGTTCTACGCAAAGACTCCCATGGAGCTAGCTGCAATTGATGCTTGGTAGCGCACACGGGCAAATTCCGATCGCCGGCGATACACAGGGAGATTCCATCCCCTTTTCTCGTTATTATCTAATTAAGCAGGCCATCTATTTTTTTTGCTAAAGTCTGTCTTTTATGCACTGTTCACGTATTACTGCTAGTGGATTGCATCACCATCTCGGCGAACTGACGTCGTTGTCCCTCCAACATGCCATATTCCTTCAATTATTTATTCTGCGTTAATAAAATTATATAAAGAACATTTTTTATTTTCCATCTTGCGCTCCTTTATGTATGCAGGAAAATTAACTATGGTCGTGCTATGCCACCACCTCGGCAAGCCGATGTCATCGTCCCAAGCGGAATAAATCGGCTCGCGCGATCACCTTTGTTGGTCGAATTGCCATACTGATATTTTCGACTGCCTTAGGGACTTCGGCATCACTGAGAGAGTTATACCTTGTTGGGTCTTTGGCGCACGAGCCATATTTCTTTTATTATTTGCTTTGCATAAATTATTAATTATTCAATGTTTTCGTAATTAATTTATTATTATTATCATCATCATCATCTCCGGCTTGCATTATTTTATGTGCGCAGGTAAATGATTTGGGTCGGGCAGCGCTGTCACCT
The DNA here is from genome assembly GCA_021605145.1 of Aegilops bicornis. NCBI lineage: Eukaryota > Viridiplantae > Streptophyta > Magnoliopsida > Poales > Poaceae > Aegilops > Aegilops bicornis. The sequence goes on from CM038669.1 coordinate 324,921,033, forward strand.
TGGCGTACCGACATGCTGATGTGGGGGCTCCGTCGTCACCTTACCGACCTGCTTCGTCACCTCGGCTAGACCGGGGCTTGGACATCGCTTCATAAACTTACTTGGCCAGGGATGTTAGTGTCACCCTGTCGCGTCACCTCGGCTGGACTGGGGGCTTCGCCATCACTTCATTAACCCACTCCGAGGACTTCGGCGTCACACTGCCGGCCTACTCCGTGGCCTTGGTCAGACTAAGTGTTTCGCCTCACCACTTTGGCCGTGCCATGCCACCACTTCGGAATGCCGAACTCCTCGCTCGGCCACCTCGGGACCGGCTTGGTGGCTAAAACCTCGACCCGCTACAAGGTCGGCCCATGTCACACCGAGCACATTAACCAGCTAAGTCGCTTTCATGCTAAAAAACTTTCAGTTTTAAATTTTGTTCGGTTCGGCCAAGCATTATACTTTTTGGACAAAAAGTCATTCGCGAAAACCTTTCTTTGTCAAAACCTTGTTTGTTACAAACAAATTCAAATACCCCATTTACTTGGGGGCTTCCTTTATGAAGCCATTCTTTTTGCATATGATTATTAATGTATCCCACCATTCCTTGTTCGTGCATTATGCCAAAATATGCATCACGTTGACTTAAGTGTTCCGCAAAGCTGGGTTGCTCGGCTCCTGTGCTTACCCTACATTCCCGATCGTTCGGCTAGGAGTAAAGTGAGCACCTCTGCGATTGTTATGACCAGGTCATCCGAACTCGTACCTTAGACGGGTGAAGCCAAAAGCTAGCATCCTTATTGTTTTCAACTATGATCGGCACACGACGGAACTCACCCGTACACAAACCTATTGCACAAGTCTCGTAGTAATCATGAGACACCAAAGAAAGGTACCGTTGGGGCCACTATTTTCTTTGAAAATGCTTCTTCCGTTACATAGGTAATATAGCATAAGTTCCCTGGGAACTTTGTCTGTTATAGCCTCATGGCCTGATTGCCTGGTTATCTGAAACACCACCGATATTCTCGGTAGGCGGAGTAGATAACACTTTTCGGCCCTTGGCAGAAGAGGGAGAAGCCGACGATCGGTTAAGACACATTCAACGTTCGGGCGAATGCAGATATTATATAAATACTTCGGTACATACAATCATTATACATAAAATTCTTTTACACAAGTCACTTGGGGGCTCTTAAATTAATATGAGCCGTTTTATAATAGATGTCTTCTTCTTAGTCACTGCAAAGTCTTTTTCTACCACTCCTTTCTCGACTCAGGTGTATGATCAATAGCCGGCTATCCTGGTTTCTCTCTAAAGCCACTCACATTTAGTTTGCTAAACTTGCCTGAGAAACACTCCGCCTTCGGGATAGGGAGGTTGAAGCCGAAGGCTGACCCACTTGAAGTCTAGGGATCGGATGTGTCATGTCAAAGCACGACGGAGTAGAATTTTAAGACCAATTTCATATTGGCACCAAAACAGCTTGATTCAATCTAGACGTAAAGTTTTTTACGCATGTTTTTTGGTATTTTGAGCTTATAACATCTTTCCCTATTTTATGTTTTCCTTTCAGGAAGCAGGACATTCTCTTGGCTGAGGTGTTCGGCGTGAAACTCTTCTCTAAAACTACAGTTCGACATCTTTCTTGCTGAACTCCACCTCGGCATTGTCAAAACATACATGACAGTTGAACTAGCTCCCGAGGAGGTACGATCCTAGGGTCGGCCATGTTGCCCAACCCAATTCTTGGGGGCCACTGCATTGACAATCCAATGCAGAAAATTTAAGTGCAATATAGTTTCCGAGGAGATTATGATCCTCAGGCTGGTCGGCCGCGCCAAACCTGAGTCTCGAGGATTGTGCACACTGCTTTTTGTGTCCCGAAGTATTCTGTCGAGCTAGGAGTTAATCCTCAGGCTGATTTTGCGAATCAACGTGAGTCTGAGGGGCTACTGGGATCAGTGGTCTTATGTCATCCTACAGGTGCATCTCGGGTTTTAGACCGACACACACCTTGAGGGCTACTGGCTATATATCTCGGCAGAGAATAAATTGCACCAATAAAAAAATATTCACAAAAAATCAGCCCGCAGTCGGGGTGGTGCACCACCTCGGAAGCAGTCCGACATAAAGCTCGGGCGCCAGTGGCTGGCTACATAGAGGGCATTTCCGGCATTAAGCTCGGCTGAATTCGTTCAATCTTTTGAAGACCGAGGTAGTTTATGACACCTCGGACGCTGACCATCGTTAGAGCTCGGATGCAGTCCGGCATTGGAGCTCGGAAGCGGTCCGGGATAAATCTCGGATTTGAATGGCTCGTTCCATAGAATACTATCCGACATTTAAGCTCGGATGAACTCATTCAATTTTCAAACGCTAAGGTAATCTATGATACCTCGAATGCCGACCATCGTCGGAGCCCGGCTGTGAAAAGACGCCTCAGATTTAGTTCAGTGTTGGAGCTCGGACTTAAGAGGATACCTTGAATGCCAAATAGTGTTGGAGCTCGGCTGTGAAAAGACGCCTTGGATTTAGTTCGACATTAGAGATCGGACGCAAGAGGACGTCGTTGCACGGGTAACACTTCAAACCCCAGGTGTGGCGTAAAAAACTTACAAGGCATTGATAAAGGGCGATAACTTAAAGGGGCTCCTCGGATGCCCGACATTTAAACTCTTCGGATTCAGCTCGGTGATCGTCAAGATCGGACATGGGAAGATTTGTTGAACTAGTTTTCAAGACCAACGATCGAAGACGAAGAATTATTCGGAAGAACCGAGGAGCGTCCTAAACTTGAAGACCGGTTCACGGGGCTACTGACGGTATCTTGGACTAGGGGGTACTCACCACGTCGTCTCCCGACTAGTGGGTCGAGCCGAGGACCCCCATGATGATTCACTAATGGGCCACTTCGGGCAGCCCATGCCGAATACAAGGAGGATTCCACAAGACTTGGCGTACAAGACAAGGACTCCTCTAAACCCTAGGCCTACGGTGCATATATAAATCGAGGCCAGGCTAGTCAATAGAAAATCTCATATTCATTACTACAATCTCGTGGTAGATACATGTACTATGTACTATCCTCATATCAATACAATCAAAAGCATGACGTAGGGTATTATCTCCTTGAGAGAGCCCGAACCTGGGTAAAATCCTGTGTCCATGTTACCATCGCTCCAAGACGCCTAGCTTAGGACCCCTACTATGAGATCTGCCAGTTTTGACACCGACAACAACCGCGACCTTGGGACGAGACCTGACATGAGCGCGGGTGTACTCGAGGTCGAACCCGACCACCTTGTACTTCTCCTCGGCAAGCAACAGCTCCATGATGTGGATGGAGTGCTCCACCCAGACCGGTTCGTTGGTGTGCACCACCGAGAGGTCCATGAACCTTCTGTGGGTGTCCACCACGGCACGGATGGTGAACTGCTGCTCATCGTCGGCAGTCGCTCGGAGCGCCGTTGGAGCCGCGCAGGATACCCTTTAAGAATTTCTCGTCGTGGGTGTGCTTCTTGCAATGGTGGGCGCGCGATCGAAAGGTTGAAGAGACACAAGGGTTAAATGGCCGCTATAATAAATGGGGGCCGTCCGGCCTGTAATCGTCATGTCTTGTCATGGCGTTCATAGTGCAGGATTCCAGTGCATGCTTGACAACACCGCACCGCACGTGTTTCGTTTGACCACGAGTGGGCTTGAAGAGGCGCCAAATGTATCGTCGGTGAGCCTGTTCCCGCGCTACCGCGCAGTTTACCATGCAAGCTTCCTGCCCGGCTAGTTTGGCCACGCGTCGGATAGAAGAGGGACAAATAGTGGGCATTTATTGGCAAAAAGCTTTGTAAAAACGAAGTGTGTGGAATGACTTCAGTCATAAGTTTACCCGTGGGTGATGAGGTCAAAGTTACACAGAAGGGTGATGATGGACACTCGAGTGCGATAATTATTTCTGCGCTCTACAAGGCACATGGTTGAAGAAACCAACTGTGTGCAATAATGTCGTCGATCGCAGTCGAGTTAGCTATACAGATCGTGTGCTCTGAGACCGACAAGGTAAATATATTCGGGAATGGTTAATAAAATCTAAGACCATTGCATATTAAGGACAAAATAGTGCTACCAATATACGAGTCTCATACTATGCCATTTCAACTATTGTACCACAAAAGCTCGAAATATTACAAGGTTCAAATTCCAGAGTTATATGGCTCAATTCGAAGATTACAAGGTTCAAACTGATATTAGAAATGAAATTCAGCTCATCAGCTGCAAACGCTCGTGCTGATCCGCTGAACATGGATATCAGAGAGGTTCAAACTAATATTACCACTTCTAAGTCTAGTTTTGAAACCTCATAATTTTTGCAAAGGGGCAGCCACTGAGAAGTCATGTATGGGGTTGACACGATGACTTCCGATTACTCTGTCATCTGAAGTTCCAAAAATGAAATTCAGCATTTTCAGAGCCTATTCCATTCTGCTGCAGGCGATGGCGCTGATCAACAAACCATTCATTTTTACTAAATAAATATAGGGCAAACCTCATTACCTTCAGCACCTTTGCTCCCAAAACAAAGAACCTGACGAATATAATCTACGCTAAGGTCCCTCGTTAGGAGTTCAAAGTAATTTCTGAGAGATGCAGATCTAGGCATTCGACGTGATTGTTATATTGTATCACATTATCCACCACTGGGCCTAATCTTATCTGCAAAAGAAGAAAACATGTTAGTGCCTACATGCAGTTTTGAACGCTACTACAGGCATATTTGGTTTGCATGATTTGTAAAATGCACTAACATGCCATCTTCGATCTGACATGATTAACATGGGCATTTGATTACATTCTAGAGAAATGTAGCCTCTTCAAAAGAGGTTGGAGTGGATGAAAAGTTCCCTAAGAAAACTAGTACAGATGAATCCAAAGGAGAAATGCTTATGGATTGTAACCATATGGATCAAGCAACCAATATGGAGGGGGCATGTATGTACTGAAATCCTCCAAAAGAATCCTTCAGAAATTGCAGTACATTGTCATTGTAAACTTGGAAAAAGGTGTCACAAATTGAACTCCCTTATGGTTAAGATTTAACAGGAAAGGAACATCACCTCGATATATAGCTTCTCCAGGAACGGAAAGCATCTTAGGAAATTGACAACTTGCTCCAGGTTGGGGCCGATAGATTCTAGTGCCAAGACCTTCACTGTGCGCAGTTTCAGGGTCAAGCTTGTCGGAATCATTTTCTGGATGACAGACCAACAAACATCTTCAAAATTAGAAATAATGTTAATTTGTAGAAGGAGAGGTAGAAGGCGGTTGTTGTACCTGAATGGGTGTGGATTCAATAACAACTTCGGAGTATTTGTCAGACGAGTAGCCCACCACTGTCAATTTTGGCACAGAAATGACATTGATTCTTGTTGGACCTTGTTGATCAACAACAAGTAATCTCTCAAGTGCAGGTGTGTCCTCAATGAGAATACCGTGGTACACATCTTTTGATGTCTTCCTGCCGCACCAGCAACACACATAAATAGTCCGGAGAGTCATGGAGGTGATGTGGAAGCTACTCAACCCATTGATCGCCTGAAGATGAAGGTACTCGAGTGCAGTACAGCCATGGAGCAGGCGCTCCATGTCACCGTTTGGGAGGTAGACGGCGACGAGCTCGAGTTGCTTCAGTCGTGGTAGAATAAGAGCGGGTGCATCATTAAGGGGGGGAAATAGCAGTTCCTGAACTTGGCGACACGCAGCATGGGCGCGAGGCGGAGCGCGAACGTTGACAGCGAGCACATATGCCCATCATCAAAAGTGAGCTCATCGAGCTGATCTAGGGCAGGGTATCGGAACCAGTCGTCAAGCTTGGCTTGGTCCTTGCCATTGGAATGGAATTTGCCCATTCTAAGGCCTCTGGTTGGGCCAAGGTGACTGCCGAGGATCTTCGAGAACACATCCAAACTTTTGCGATAGCCATGGCAGAGCTCGTGGGTGTCGATGAGGTCGAGAGGGGTGGAGTTCCATAGGGGGCGCCACCGCCGGGAAAGGATAGTTGTCCGCGCCCCATATTTGATTGAGAGGAGGGAGATGATGACTGTCAACATATCATCGGGGAGGTTGCTGATGAAGTCTAGGCCTCCTAGAGTCGCTTGCGGTTCTTGCTCGCCCCGCCTCCGCTTGTTGGCAGCCCCGTTCTCCACCTCTGGAGTTTCCTTGTCAGCGGCGTTTTCTCATAGAAGTGGGAATACAGGGAATATTTAGTTAAAACAGGGCAGCAGAAAAGTGTATTGGTAACTAGAAGTTATTAGATAGGAATATAGTAAGAAAATGGAATAACAATTGGTTTCTTAAATACTACACAATTCATTTGATATTGTTGGGTAAGTCAACATGCAGATGCTTGAAAATAAAATTTACTTCGAACAAAGTCTGGACGGATGATATCATCGGGGAAGTTAGCATATATCTCATGACCAGGCCCTTTTATGTGCAGTGCAATTATAGTGCCATCTTTCAGTATATAAAACTTAGAAATTTCTTTCCAAAGGCCAGTGCCAAAATAGGAGTCACCACGTTCATCAAGTCCTATAGTAGCAACGATTGTAAATCCATGGTTTGTGCTCAGTATGACATCCCTGCAATCTTGATTTATGTAAAGGGAAAGATTGTGCACTACAGATTATGTTGCATAGCAAGGGACGCACTGCAGAAAATGGTAGGATTGTTAAAGAAAATATGGTAACATGCAAATATGGGCCCAAATTGAAAGAACTATACAGCAGTTGAAATCGAAGGAAAAAATCTATAATTAAACAGATAGGGTAAACATGATGTCATGGAAATATGAGAGTAATTGAAAGAACAATACATCATTAATTTGCCTAATATAGAAAGAAGAGGGGGGGGGGGGGAAACCCCTTTGACATATATGGTGCACGTGGCACCTTTTATCCAAATGTAGCAATATTTAGAATATGTTCAGGAAAGTAGGCCATGCCAACCGATTTAGGGTGAGATTGAACATACCGCGCGCATCCTCAAGTCATCTGGTACGGTGAGATGGAATGTCTGACAGAGGCCGCAAGGTCCTGATGTGTCCGCACACTGCACACTCTATGAACGGAAGAAAACCATCAAATCAGCTCGAATAAAAATGAATTCACGGCGATTTCGGCCGGGTGATTAAAGGAGGCAGATGAACTGGGATAAGAGATGAGATAATATCTCATTAAATTAGTTACCTTGTTGTCCATGAGAAAGAACCCTCAGTATGGTAGATTCCCCAACCGAGCGGTGCTGGGTCGACCGCGAGAAGCATCAAGAAAGTCGATGGCGATAGGAGGTGGCAAGCCGAAGTGGCGAAATGCGGTGGGCTTTGCCGGCAGCTTGGCGGCGGCGGCAGGCGTCGAGCTAAGTGGTTACAGCCGCGATAGCTGGTGCCATGCGTAGACACGGAGGAGCTTGTGCAGGTGCGAATGGGGACCGAAGGGGGTGGCGGGCGGGGTGAGGGTTTTTGTGACATGGGGATGGTGAGGGTTTTCTTTTTTCTTTTTTGAATTGGGTGGTGAGGGTTTTCTGTCCCACAAGGTATTTTGGAGGCGACGGTTTGCTAGAGCCAATCATGTGTGATTGACGCAATAGGAAAAATGAAAGTCATTGCACACGGTTCCAATTTTGGGAACCGTGTGTGATTGACGTACTAACTCCGTCCTGGTTTATTGGTCCCCTTTGTAATTTTTACCAAATTTTGACCAAATATTTAACTAAGAAATGTTTATGCATGTCACCAAAAATTATATCATTGAGCACTATGCTCAAATACCCATCCAACGATATAATTTTTGCTGACCTGTACTAACATTTTGTCAGTTAAACCTTTGGTCAAAATTTGACAAAAATTACAAAGGGGACCAATAAACCAAGACGGAGGTAGATTCCATCAACCGAACTGATTGCATCCATATCCCACGGTTAGACATAAGTAAACGTAGATTAAACATACTCAGACATAGATAATAAGCATACACGTACACAAGCATAGTTCAACCATAAGTACATAGTTCAACCATCATTAAGCAGATTCAAGCGTACATAGTTCAATCCCACATCTCATCAAACATGCCGGCACGATCCTGAAGCTTCTCCAGGTACTCGGCATACGCGTCGTGCACCATCCTGCGAGAATACTTCTGCTTGAAGGAGCCAACGGCCCGTCCTCTTGCATGCGCCAGAACACTTAGATACGCGTCGTGAAGCTTGTGGTTGCAAAATGGGCATCGATAGCCGCCGTTCCAGGTCCTAATACACCCGTTATGCTTTCCCGCATAAAGCTCCCTCAGGATTTGCCTCTTGTACCTCCTCTATCCATCTTCATCCTCGTTGTCGACATCGTCAGACAGCACCTATACAAATAGTAAAACAAATTTGGCATCAAATCAATGTTTACATGCTGTGAAGTAGGATTAGGAATTTATGGCTATTTATTTATACATATCCAGATATTATGGTTCAATTTTTAAGCACAATCGTCTATGTACAAACATATGTAGGTCATTCAAAATCAATTGTCAAGTCCTGGCTAGGAATTATTAGCACGAACACTAACCCTAGTCGGATTACTAGCAGAAATCATTTGCACAGATGAAACAACTAATCATTTATCACTTGTACCATTCAAACAATCAATACACTACACGAATCTAACGAAACTTACTCAGATTTCATGGGTTGGGAGAACATAACCATAGATTTCTATTCCAAGAAGGGGGACGCAGGAGTAACAAGAGAAACCGTAGGACCAATTTGACACATAAATGGGTATAGATAACTAACCTGTTGTTCGTCGTTGTCGGGTTCATCGCCGGAGTGGTCGTCGGAGTCGTCGCCGGGGTCGTCGCCTGAGTCGTCACAAGAGTCGGTGTGGAACTCCGCCTCCGGCTGTGGAAGCTCGACGCCGTCGACGACGTCAGGGTGCAACGATAACTCGCCGCCGGTGACGGCAACCTCTGTCTCCATCTCCACGCCGTGCTCCGGTGCTTCAGCAGCCCCGGCGTCGCCACTCCCTCTAATGGGGCGCTTCGGTGGCGTCCTCATACACTGACAACTTTGAGGACTGAGAGCGACGTCGAGGATGCAAGCGGAGAGAGAGAGGATTATGTGTGCGGCGAGGATGGGGGGCGGCTGCTCGGGCGCACCATTAATATGGAGTAGTGGGAGAGAGGCAGGCGGCGATCAAACCGCTGGCTCACCTCCATGTGAGCCTGCGCACAAGACTGATGGCATGCCTACCGTCGTTTCACATAACTACTCACGCACCTCCCGATGACACTACGCAGCGAGCACACCTCCATCAATGCAAACACCTGCATGCACGCTTCCCGGTCTGCCTGCACGGTGGACTGCTCGCATGTGTCCCGTTAACTCAGGCCTGCTTGCATGACACACGGGTCGCATGGCGGCACATATATTGTTTTTTATTCGGATGATTAATTGTCGGCGTTCTGGGAACAGGGGTCCCCAGACTTGCCTTCATGCGGCCCATGGCGTGGCTATGCTAGCAGGCCGTGTGGCCCATCTTCATTGACAAGGCGTTCAAGACCCTCGCGAGGGGCCAAGCCTCGCGGGGCGGACGACCCAGGACCTCCTCCGGAACGGCCTCGCCAGGCAGGCTCACGAGGAGCGGAGATATCAAGGCAGGGGAAACCTCGCGAGGCTCTCGTGACGTGAGCCATGACGATCGACACCAGGCGGGCGCCACGCGGGCGCCAACGCGCGCAGTGTCCTTGTTTCCTCTTTGGTGCTAAGGAGGCAGGCGCAGGCGCGGAGTACCGAGGCATCAAGCAAAGGTTTCCATATCGGTGCAACGAGACCGAAGACCAGCAGGACGGCAAGATGGAGGTCACCATGGAGCCCAAGACGGCGTCACCACCAGAGCCTTTTGCAGGCGAAGACCACTTTTGTCAGGATAGCTGTACTAGTTGTCCCCTTTCAAATTGGCCGCCGTTGTTGGCTCCCTTCCCGCTCAATATTTGGGTAGAGGACCAGGGCCTATATAAGTAGAACTAGCCACCACAGTAGGGGCATCTGGTCAGATCTAGAGCCAATCCCCAGCCACACACAAAACAAAAGAACACCTCAACCTCAGGAGGCTGTTCTTCCCCTTGTACTGTTCATCATCAGCCCAAGAGGCAATCCACCACCACCACACTGGAGTAGGGCATTACACCACAACCGTGGCCCGAACCAGTATAAATCTCGTGTCTTCTTGTGTTGCGAGTTCGTCGAGTTCGTCCACGAGATCTTAGCGAGCTAGGGCGCAGATCGGTAGGGAGAGAACTTCGCGCGCACCCCAGAGTTCGAACCATAAGGGTTTTGCTGAAACCCGAGATCCGACATTTGGCGCGCCAGGTAGGGGTGCGCCGGAGCTTCTTCTCCGCCAATCGACCTACCGACGATCCGCGGGCACGATGTCCGATGACCCAAGGGTTGACTCCACCGCTGGGCAGCCTGGCCGGCCCGGGCGGCGCCACCTGCCCATGAAGACCTCAGCCCCGCGCTCCAAGGGGCCCGGGCGCCGCCCAACACAGCGAGGCGCGACCGGCGTGGCGGGATGCCGCCCGCCCTCACCCAACGACAAGCACGGGCCGCTGCAAGGGCCGCAAGCCACGCCGCAGCAACAGCGCCGCACACACGGCGGGAGCAGGCGAACATGCAGGCAGTGCTCACGGTGGCACGAGAGCTGCTGAGGTGCCGGCTGATGGAGAGCGGCGGGATGCACTGCTGGAACGCGTCGCCGAGTTACTGGACGCGGCGGCATCAGGAGCACCGCTCTTCTGCTATTACCTTCCTTCTCAGGCCACTACGGGATCTCACGGCGGGCCTCACCGCAACTACACGCCCTCAGGGGTGCCTAGGGGCTTCGTCAATACCAGCACGGTCGGCGGTGCCAAGGGCCCCATCGCCCTCGAGCCGACTGTGGCAAGCATGGGCGCAAGCGTCGCCCCCCATGGTCTCGGTGAGATGTCGTGCCACCATCCTCAGGACGCCGCGCTGGGCCGGGAAACATGGAGTGTGGGGCACTACGGCGTGGTGTGCGGGGTAACAGCCCCGGAAGCCTACGTGCCCCGCATGATGGATCAGAGTACGCCACGAGGACGCACTCGCCTGCTCCTTAGAGAAGATTGGGAAGAAGGGGCGCTAGAAGTTGAAGCCTTTTAGGAACCGACGGGGAACCGCAACAACCGCGCCAGCAACAACAGCTACAGGGTACCGCTAATCTCTCAGGAGCAAGCTTACGCTAACATGGGCTGCTAGTGAACTAGGTCACAGCCTCGGCAGACAACCCCGGCGCAGCAACACCCCTTCCGCCAGGGGAAACACGCTGGGGGATGCACGGAGGGAGCCAGGAGCAGGGCCCCTCCCCACGTCGCGCGAAGCCAGGCGACACCCGAAGGTAGGCCCTCTGTCGGGGAGGCGTCGGCGAGCCTTCCTTCGGCAGAGGACCCGTGGTCGCCGAGGGCGCTGCTGGCGTCCCCTTTCCCCCCTTTGCGCCGTCCTGGCTGCCGGTCGGCTCAAAGGTGGTCAAGGGTGGCGCAAGGCGGGGCCCTCGTCTGGCAATATGAAGCAAGGCCGGTACGTGTGAAGAAGGCCCAGTGCCTGTGAAGATCGCCGCCCGTGACACTCTCACGTAATAATGAGTGGGGCTGTACACGCCCCGGAGTCTCAGGGGTGCCGGCCTCAGGTCTTGGGGCTCCCTCCCATGCCTAGTGGCAGCACTTAGCTCCATGCTGGTGAGAAGACAAGAAGACTAGACTAGGTGCCGGACGCGGCCATTTGCTTTGAATCTATTTTCTGTAGCCTTGCCTCTTGGATTTAGATTTAAGTTGAAGTCGAGCTTTTGTCGATGCATGCTGGGGGTGTATTTTCTCGTTCAAGCGATTTCTCACAATCTGGTTCTTGCCTTGTTTTGGAGCTCACGCTCGCCGCCTCCCCCTCGCGGGTCCCTCGCGAGCGGGGCTGGGCACAGCATGCGCACCACGCGCGCCGATCGGCGCAGGAACCTCGCGAGGCCCTCTCGGGCGAGTCAGCAGACCCTTCAGGAGCCTCGTGGCGACTCCCGACCTTACAATCCGATTCAGGGCCCACCCCAGCTAAGGTAAGCCGCAGCGGCAAAACTTGTCGTCAAACTCATGACCGACCAAAACACACCCTCGGTTCAGCGTAAAGGAGTAGAAATCATGATTTGTTTACATGAGGGGCTCCCCCTCCCAAAATGCTCTCACAATCTTTAGGGGCCACACCAGAGTTTTTGCATACAGGGTGAAGCAGTAAAGGAACGAGGAATTAGCCAGATATGTCGCTCGCCGTGTCCTCCGCGTCGCCTTCGGACGTGCCGCTCGCGTCACTGTCACCATCATTGACGACGCCGCCACCATCACCAGCGCCGGCGTCCCCATCATCGACCACGTCGCCTCTGTCTGCGGCGACCACCACCGCGTCGTCCTATGAAGTGAAAGCCCTGACCAACGCATCCACGTTGTCCTCTACCCACCGGCCAGGTCGTCCCGAACTACGGTAGGTACGGGGGCGATGGGTGCGTCGAAATCGAAGTCGGGGTTGGCGTTTAGGAGATGGCTGAAGACACGGGAGAAATCGCGCTCGAGCAGGCCGCGACTCCTCTCTTCCACGAGCCTGCGAGCTTCGTCAGATCGGGCCTCCAGGCGTGTCACCACATCGGTGAAGAAGCGGAGGTGACTGGCATAGTCATTCACCTGACGATGGGGGGCGTTCGCGTCACAGACATGGCCCAGGGCAGTGTTGGCCCTGTTCCGAAGATCCTGAAGCATGGGAGCGTGAACGCGCTCCAGCGTCCGCCTCTCCAGCACTTCCTCCTTGTTTTGCCGCGCGACGGCCTCGACGTCATCAACCCGTTTCTGAAGCAAAAGCAGCTGGCACGGGCGGAGGCCAAGTCTGCCTGCGTCGTGACCAAGGCGGCAGCCGTGGCCTCCCCACGTCTCTCCACCTCGTCTAACCTAGGCCTGAGAGCGGCGGTCCTGCCCGCTGCCTCAGTTCCTGCAAGCTTCAGCTTCAGGTCGTACTGACGATCAAGATCCGCACGAACCCGGGCCACCTGGTGGTCGACTTCCTCCTGGACCTTGGCCTCGCGAGCCCCGACGGCATCTTCTGCCTGAGCAACTTGACTCTCCCTCATCTCCAGTTGCTCGAGCTCAAGGCTGCGCTCCACGGCTTCCAGAGCTAGCGCCTCCTCACGGCTCCGGACCTCCTCTTCTTCTGCGGGCGTCCCCCTCAGCGGCGCAAGGGCGGCTCTGCGCGCCTCCACCTGGCGCTCAAGGGACGCGCTCCAAGCTTGGAGATCACACGCGCGCTTCTCTGCAGCCTCGCGACGACGGTCAGCCTCGCGAGCCTCCTCCAAGGCCCGGGAGCAAGCCTCACGGGAAATCTTGAGGGACGCCTCGACCTTCGCATTGTCAAGGTCACGCTGGTAGCGGCCAAGGTTGATGGCCACCCTCAGCCTACGCCGTTCCTCCACCAGCCAAAGACCTTCAGCCTCAAGGCGTGAGTCGACATCTGTGAGTTCTTCGCCGAGTCGGCTCATTGCGTCCATCGCCTTCTGGAAGAGCTCATGACGAACGACGCTCCGCCCGCGTTCCAACTCCAACGCACGCCCCACCTCGCCCTCCGCCACGGGGCCGCAGCGGGCGCGTTAAACGCACCCTCTCAACAGGGGGCTGGGGGCTGGTGCCGCTCCAGGCGCTGGCCCGACCTCACGAGGGGCCCTGGCTGAATGGGGCCCGCCACTTGAGGAGGAGCTAAAGGCCGAAGCCAACCAGCTGCTGTCCATAGCAAGAGGAGAAGTCCGGGGAACGCCCGCCAGGCTCCAAGCCAGACCGTGCAGGAAGGGCAACGAAGCCACAGATTCGAGGCTCCATGAAGGCGAGCGCACCCCCTCGGTCGACCCGGCTCGAGGCCAACGGGGGTGCCGAGGAAGGCGAGGATTTCTTCTCGGAGGGCTCAACGGCCCTGGCAGAAGGGTGCACAAGGCCAACGGGGGTGCCGAGGAAGGTGGGGATTGCTTCTCGGAGGGCTCAACGACCCTGGCAGAAGGGGTCCTCAAGAGCCAGCGTCAGGAAGGAAAGCAGCAATCAACAAACCACAAGGTATAGTACTTACTCATCGACAACGATGTACTTTCGACACTTCAATGGCCCGAAGATACCGTTGCCGCCCGGAGATCCTTTCCTCTTGCGGAGTTCCTCGAAGTCCATGCAAAGCTGGCCGAAGTGCTGAACGTGGCGGCCAGTACGAGGTGCAGCCGGAGAAGCGCCCGAGAGAACAACTCCAGGAGTGCTCGGATGCGGAGAACAGCCGAGCGCCGTCTCACCGCGACCTCCCGAGGCCTCTGGAGTTTCAGCCTCGGGAGCCGCGTGCTGCGTCGCCTCGGCGACCAACGTCCCAGAATCGCGGGTTCGAGAGGACGACACCCTAGGAGCCCCAGGCGGCGTCCGCACATCAGCACTCGAGCCGCCAACATCTTGCTGCGCTCGCCCCCCTGCACCCACGTTCGGGGAGAGCTCGGCGCCGGTAGTAAGAAAGGGAACCACGCAGACAGGGTTCTCGCGGGACCCCACTAGGCACGGTCACGCCACGGTCCTTCAGCCTCCTCAACCTGAACCAGACAGGAACAAGACGGGGGCTCACGAGCCTCTCGTGGCTCCAACCGGAGTGGGAAACGGTAGGCGCTGACGGGGCATCGAGCAGGGGGCTGAGCACACAGGCGTCGACAAACACCCACTATGTCCGAAACTCGCTCGTGGATGGAGGAAGCTCGAAGTCGATCCAGCGCCACTGTCATGCCACACGGCCTGGAAGCTCACACACCCCGAGCTTTGCCAGGGGGCAATCAGATGCAATGAGAAGAAATGGCGGAGGAGGGCCACAGAAGGAGCAATGCCCATCATGGCTTCACACACATAGGAAAATACGGCAAGGAGAGTCACGGATAGAGGGTCGAGATGCAGCTTGTGGATCTGATAATGCTCAAGCACCGCGTTGAAGAAGGCGGAGAAGGGAGGAATCAGGCCAGCCCAAAGGGCATCGATAAAGATTGGGACCTCGGTGGCTGCCCGGGCAGTGCGAGCGCGAGACGCAGGCCAAGCCACCATCTTCCCCCACTCGTTGAAGCTGGAAGCAAGCATTGGGCGCACCTTGTCCATGGCCTCGTCGTTAAGCACCAAGGATCGACCGACCGCGGGCTCGACGGCCGGAGGTGCACTCGGCGAGGACAGGGGCTTCTTCCCCTTGTCTGCTTGCTTCGGCGCCATGGCGATGAAGCAGGAAGGAGGCAGGTCAGATTGGAGAGGAGAAGCAGAGTCTCGTGGAAGCAGAGAGATTGGGGAAGCAAGGCGCGGGCGACGGAGGAATAACTGTGTAGGTTGCGGGGGCCGCGTAGCCAGGCAGAATCTAAGGTAGCATGGGGAAGCGGAGACGCCCTTGTCCAATCAACCACCATGTGTCAACCGAGGCCTCAGGCTTTTGGGGCCCGCAGCGCTCCGTACTTGCCCTTTGGCTTCGCCTCGAAGCCAAGCCCGAGCACGCCTTGGGCCCGGGGGCTACTGTCGGCGTTCTGGGAATGGGGGTCCCCAGACTTGCCTGCCTGCTGCCCATGGCGTGGCTATGCTAGCAGGCTGTACGACCCATCTTCATCGAGAAGGCGTTCAAGACCCTCGCGAGGGGCAAAGCCTCGCGGGGCAGACGACCCAGGACCTCCTCCAGAGCGGCCTCGCCAGGCAGGCTCACGAGGAGCGAAGATATCAAGGCGGGGGAAACCTCGCGAGGCTCTCGTGACGTGAGCCATGACGATCGACACCAGGCGGGCGCCAGCGCGCGTAGTGTCCTTGTTTCCTCTTTGGTGCTAAGGAGGCAGGCGCAAGCGCGGAGTACCGAGGCATCAAGCAAAGGTTTCCATATCGGTGCAACGAGACCGAAGACCAGCAGGACGGCAAGACGGAGGTCACCATGGAGCCCAAGATGGTGTCACCACCAGAGCCTTTTGCAGGCGAACACCACTTTCGCCAGGATAGCTGTACTAGCTATCCCCTTTCAAATTGGCCGCTGTTGTTGGCTCCCTTCCCGCTCAATATTTGGGAAGAGGACCAGGGCCTATATAAGTAGAACTAGCCACCACAGTAGGGACATCTGGTCAGATCTAGAGCCAATCCCCAGCCACACACAAAACACAAGAACATCTCAACCTCAAGAGGCTATTCTTCCCCTTGTACCGTTCATCATCAGCCCAAGAGGCAATCCACCACCACCACACTGGAGTAGGGTATTACACCACAACGGTGGCCCGAACCAGTATAAATCTCATGTCTTCTTGTGTTGCAAGTTCATCGAGTTCGTCCGCGAGATCTTAGCGAGCTAGGGCGCTGATCGGTAGGGAGAGAACTTCGCGCGCACCCCAGAGTTCGAACCTTAAGGGTTTAGCCGGAACCCGAGATCCGACATTAATTTTGTCGCTTTATTGCTTAACTCAAGCATGGCACATATCCATTGTTGGTCTAACGCTCACTGTTCGAATAAATAATCCGTTTGGGATATTGGTTCCCAATTATTAATAATCTCCCGTTTATAATTAGATAAAGATTACATCAAAATTGGTCTCAAATTTGACAAAAATAAAGTACAATGTCACTTTGTATTGGTGTCCATATGACAACACGATAAGTTTCATGAACTTCAAATAAGTTTTGGATGTACTAGAATTTAAAAATCAAGATTCTCAATGTTTGAAATTTCTTGCACGGCGAGTAAAACATGCACCCAGTGAGACACATGTGTTTTTGCAATCCATTTAGGTGCACTGTCACGTGTGCATGTAGCTCAAATTTGATTTTTGCACATTATACCCGTAGAAAATCGACCAATTGTTGTAATAAACTATCTTAATGATCTCTATTTTTTTTGAAATTAAAATATCCCTCCTTTGGTAACATATGTTCACGGCGGGATAATTTAACATGCATCGTAGTTGCGGTGGATTTGAGGTGTGTGTGTGTGGGTGTGTGCGTCTGGGGGTGGCGGGTGGCTCGCAGTACACTACGAGTTGTGAGGCACCGTGTGGGTTGGCCGTTTTGTTAGGCAGGTGCCACATCAGAGACGTGAATTCGTTATTTAAACATTACACAACCCTTTCATACATACATGTTTTGGCCACATGCAGTCAATGGTTGTCCTATACGACACTCGATACTCGCGTGTGACGCTTTCTGTGGGCCCGTGAGGTCATCGTCCATCACTTTGACGAACAAACGGCAGTGAGGTTAATTTGACCAGCAAGGTAGAGTCTTATTTGTTTGTGTTATGGTGGTATATAGTACGCGTCGAAGAGGTGGGAGGGGACTAGCATATATACTTTATGTACGCGTCCATGAACAAGTACACCTCACTCAGTGTCGGGACTTTTCGGTTTCCGCGGCACGTGCCACATCAAAGTTGTGAAATTGGCTATTCAAACATCACCCAACACCTCTTTGGCCCACATGCATGCAGGCGGTGGTTATCCTAGCTAGGACACTCACGCAGACGCTCCATCTGTGGGCCCATGAGGCCATCATCGATGCATGCATCACTTTGACCTACATCGGAAGAGGTTAATTAATTTCACCATCGAGGAGGATTCTTTTTCGGTTGTATTATGGTAGGAGCATATAGTATGCGTCGAAGAGGGGGAAGGGGACCATCATATGTAGTATGCTTCATGAACCTCGCTCTGTGTGGGGGGTTTACGGTTTTTTAGGCATGTGGCACATCAAAGTTGTGCATTTTCACTACAAAAAAATACACTTCCGTGATGATACGTGTTTGTCACAGTAGGTCACGTTTTCTGTCATGCATGTACATCCGTGACAAATTTTTGACAGTATCAAGATAGTCATACCTGTGTTGTCGTAGAAGTGTTCCATGACATTACCAAAATTATCATCACGGAAGTGCCCACTTCCATGACGATAAATCGCGTCATGGAAGTGCTTTTGTCAAGGGTGACCGACACGTGGCATCCACCGTAACAGGACGTCGTTAAGCTATCAGGTTCGGTTTTGGATCCGAAAACCCGCTAACATCCCGGACCAATGAGGATTTTCCACATGTAAAATTCTCATTGGCCGGAGGAAACATGTGTTGGCTCACCGTTGGGACAGATGTCATCCATTCATTGGATAGGAGGTGCCTATGATATGCCGACACGTGGCACGGCCCAACAGAGGCCCATTCTGGTGAAAAGGCCGTCCCGTTTGACTTGGTCAAAAGGTAACGGGTCGGCCCATGGAAAGCCTATTAACGACCTGTTCGTATATAGCCCATTTACGGCCCGCTAACTCCCGGCCCGTTACGGCCTATCCAAATTAAGCCCAGTAGCTTCATATGGGTCTTCCAATATGATTCCAACCCATTGTAACTTGTGGCCCATGTATGGCCCATGATGTCTTTCGGCCCATACGTGGCCATTTATAACTCTTGGCCCATTAATGGCCCGTGGTGAATCTGGCCCGCAATGAACAGTGTACCCCTTTATACCCATTAATGGCTCATTATTCCATTGGGCCTTTTCCAACCCGTGTTATCTTTCGGCCTTCTCAGGGCCCATTTATTCTTGGGCTCATTTCCAGCATTCGGTTACTTACGACCCGTCATTGGCCTTTTCTGTCTGTGGGCCAAATTCAGCCCGCGGATACAATCGGCCCATTTGCAGCCCGTTAATCCGTTGGGCCGTTTTCATAATGTCACCAAATACGGCCGATTAACGACGGCCTGTTACTGTCGCCCCATGAACGGACGATTCCAAATCTAGCCCGTTTACGGCCCATAATGCGGTCTGTTATTGGCCCATGTTTGGCCTATCGATCATACGGCACGTAGAAGGCCCATTGTTTCTACGGCCCTTAGAAGGCCCATTTTTTCTACGGCCCGTAGGAGGCCCATGGTAACTACAGTAAATATGTAGCCCATGGTTATTGTGTCCTAGTTTTAAAAAATAGGTTATTGCGGCCACTAGCAAACCACGGAAAAAGAACCGCACTAACTACAAGCAAACAAATAAGCAAGACAACAAGGAAATAAATAAGCAAGAAACTTACGCCAGGCTATCACGGCTATTACACATATTACATCCACTAGGCATCAAAGTTCGCCACCAGTGCAAATATAGGGAACAAAGAAGCATATCATATACACTGGTTGTCAAAGTTGGCGACCAGTGCAAATAAACGCCACAGCAAAACAAGTCCAGAACTAAAAACCACTTCAGAAGAGCTCAAGAAACAATATCCTGGGTACCCATAATATTGCAAGATGCTTAGCAAGCTTATTAACTTTCTCTTGTTTGGCGCTTAAATCCTCCAGCACTTGCTGTTGCACCAGAAAGTATGCATCTGAATTCTGCAGGGACTTCCTCAGTCCTTGACTTCTGTCGCATAACATCTCGATCGATCTCTTTCAACTTGAAGTTGAGATTCAAGAAGTTGATTCAGCAATGAAGTTCAAGAGTCAGTGCCGTGAGTAGCCAGTAACTCGAACACTACATCAAGAAAGGACTTTGGGGTTGTCTCAGTGTCTTCAATATAGTTTTTATCAGCTTTCTTGGAGACCAACAGGGATGTATCACTATATTGAACCTTATCTGCATTACTTCCTTTACCATTGCATGACGGGGTACTCTTCTCCAATATTTTATCCGCGTTCTAAAAGAGAAACAAACAAACACATCACAGGTTTACAATGTAGCATATGAAACTCATTTTTGTAAACCAGTTCGAAGAGTAAGGTGGACAGGATAACAACATGAAACAAACATATATCTATGTAGTATGGTCACTGTATGGTCTATATCATTCTAGTTTATGTTCCCAAATCAAGATAGACACAGTTTGAATCATATCTATTTAAGACAAAGCATCATAGACATAATATAAGTGTAGGAAACTACACAACAATAACAACACTTGTAATGTGCATGGCATGAGAACATAACTGTTTATTCAATTGAAACTGAAATCAACATAGAGCAAGTTACAACAGAAAACACGTTAAAGAAACAGGTTTAAGACATACCTGTTGCACCATTGGAGTTTCAATTGCATCCTTCAATTTGAAATTAGTTGGTATGAGTAAATACAGTGATGCAAGAGCAAAGTAGTATTAACCATAGCTACGGAACCTGACCTGAGAACAATTCTTCTTCTGCTTTAAGTGTTGACTCGGGGTTCGGAGTGGTGGTCCTCGTGCTTTGGGCACTGCAGTTGCCTTACTAACTGCTCGTGTTTGGGTGCTCTGTGGTGGAGACGGTGTTGTGTCAACTAGAACTGGGTTACTATCTGCTGGGGTTGGGGTTAGAAGGGGTGTAGCTGGTTCTCTGTCCAACTGGGTAGGGGTACAATCTACGTGAGTCTGAGTTATGTGTGGTGGGGCTGGTTCTTGGGCAAGTACAACCGTGGTTCTATCTACATCGATAGGTAGCACAATCTTTTCTGAAGACCGTGTTTTTACTCCCACAGATACTGCCATCACCCCCTCCAATTGAGATGGCTGATAAATAAGCAAAGTAATTTAACGTACAGACATTGTAAGATAGACAGGTGCAATGGATAGTAGGGAAGAAAATAGGGCATGAAATAATTCACATTTATGTTGTCTAACCAAACAGAATAGCAGGACATAATTTCACATATATGATGGCTAATAAATAGGATAGCATGACACAATTTCAAATGTATGATGGCTAACTAAACATGATAGAATGACATAATTCAAAATATGATGACTATGTAAACAGGATGAGATGATATAACTATATTATGTCTTTAGAAAATGGGTTGGCATGCCATAATTCAGATACATGTTGTCTATGTAAACATCTTGGCATGATATAATTCAAATATATGATTTATATAGTAAGCAAGTGAGCAGAGGGCAATCGCATATATGATGTGTCAACTAAGGAGATGGCATTCAATATTGTGCATATGATGTAAAAACTAAGCATTGCAATATAACATATGCATGATATGAGTAATATAACCCTGCCAAGTTTGAGCATACACCTCAGGGGGATAATAGGACTGGTCATCTGCCTCTGAATCCTCCTCTAAAGAGCTATCAGTAACCAGCAACATATCTGCTTTAGCAGGTAGCATTCTCTGCTCTGAAGACCTTGTTTTCACTCCAGATTTCTCCATCACCAATTCAAATGGATGATGCACAGGAAGAGCAGTTGAATATACAAACATTGTCGACAAATGCAACAAGAAATACAAAAAAAGGACGACATGATATAATTCACATATATGAAGCTTGGCTAAACACCATGGCATTGCATAATTCACATATATAATGCCTTGCAACAAGATAGCATTGCCTAATTCACATATATAATGTCTTGCAACAAGATGGCATCGCATAATTCACATATATGGTAATTAGACATTAAACAGGTGGCATTCACACAAAGCATGTCTAAACTAAGCAAATGACATAGCAATGCAAGATACCATACGCATGATATGAGCAACATAACCACCTGCCAAGTTAGAGCATGCACCTCGGGGGGGGCAATAGGACTGGTCATCTGTCTCTGGATCCTCCTCTGAGGAGCTATCCGTAACCAGCAAGACATGCGCTTCGTCAGATAGCATTGTCTGCTCTGAAGACCGTGTTTCCACTTCAAATTTTTCCATGACCGTGTCGAATGGCTGATGCACAAGAAGAGTAATTGAATGTACTAAAATTGTTGAAAAATTTAACACGTAATAAAAAATGATGGCATGATATAATTCACATATAAGATGACTGGCTAACCGGGGTGGCATTGCAATTCACATATATGATGCCTAGCTAAACAAGATGGCATTGCATGATTCACATATATGATAAAGAAAATAAACAGATGGCGCTGACACAAAGCATGTCTAAACTAAGCAGATGACATATTTGATGTATCCAGTGAGCAATGCAAGGCACCATATGCATGATATTTCCAACATCAGCATGCCAAGTTAGAGCGAAGACCTCAGGGGGTAAATAGGAGTGGTCTTCTCCTTGTGAATCCCCCTCAGAACAATTATCTTCCTCTTGATTATGATCCGAAATAGGTGGAGGGGGCTACCTTTGCGCCCACCATGGAGCGACGTCTGCATGAAATTTTATTGCCATGCAAGGCTCGTCTCTTTTGCTCTACATGTTCAGTTCCATTGTGTACAATAACTGACATGCATAGGAATAAAACATAGTGAGATTATGTAAGGAGTTCATGCACAAATCCTGAGTGATGGTAGAAAACTGTGGATAGACCCAAAACCAATGGTAGCAGGCAGATAATAGCTTTAGTTAAAAATTACAGATAATGGTTCCTTTAATGTTTGTTTGCACCCAACATGAAACTCATAGTAGACACCCGAGATTAACCAGATAGTAGACAGATAGTATTGATTGCTGCCCCAATATGTACCCCACAACCATTTAAAAACTCAAGTTTCAGCATTAGTTTGGACCCGACTCGGAGTCTAATAGGTGAACACGGCGATAAAGTAGCATGTAATCATATTAAGCGATGCATAACGTAAGCAGACATGGAAGAGTGCGACCTCTCTTGTGGACCCGTGTAGTCCTCAAGGTCATCTGCTCAGCTGATGATGGTAATGCAGTTGTCGTGGCTGCCGACGGCGGGGAAGAAGATCCGAGGCGGCGAAAGACATTCTGGAGAGCGGATCCCTGCTGTGGTGAACCCTTCCATCGTTGGAGCAGCTGAGATGGGGTGGAACACAGCGCAGCAGGAGCAGGAAAAGCACACAAGGTTTTCTTTGACACATATCTGTAACAGAAGTAATTGTTTAAGGGCTTGTTTGAGGATTCTAACAATGCAGTGATAGGAAATAGACAGGAATAGGATAGGAATGCATGTGCAAAACATAAAAACATAGGATTTATGCCAATCTGGGTGTTTGATTCACAAGAATTGGAAGATCACAAGATGCAAAGAAGCAAGGTGCGATTAAGTCAAACCACAAGAAAATGTACGGTTATAATGCTATTATGATACTATCTCTTAGTCTTGTGCTTCATGAATAGGAATTTGAAAAGTAGGACAAGTGGAAATTTAAATTCCTATGGTTTTTCTTTCAAGGAGACACTAAAGGAACAAATCCTACAGTTTTCCTTTGCTCCATTCCTTTGAACCAAATTCATGAATAGTAGTACCATAGGAAACTTTCCAATTCCTATGTTTTTCCTTCACTTTTCCTTTCAAACACTGGAGATTCTAGTAGGTAGGCTTGAGCAAGGAAAAACCTACACTCAAAAAATGTTTTTGTGCAACTTCTATTACTTTGGACCCAGGCCACTGCCCTACTAGCTCAACTCCCAGGCCCGTCGACAAATGCACAACTCAAACGCACAGAGATTAATAATGATGGCATTCAAGAGAGTCCATCACGGATAGCTAAGTTGCCTGGTACCTCACTGCTTATCATATAGTAGGAGAAACTAATCGTATTTCACGTTACCGCGTGTGCTCAGTGGACAATATATATAACATGTAGAGTAAAAAAGAGATGCAACAAGTGTACAACCTCTTTGGCGAAGCCATGTCGATCTCAGCGTGATTGGTTTGGTCGGTGAGGATGATCCGGCTGACTTGGCTATCGGAGGAGGGGAAGAAGATCTTAGGCATCTTGAAATGGAGCCCGGGGTATCTTGCTCACTGTGATGGAGGGTTTAAATGCGTTGGAGCAGCTCCGGTGAGTTGTATGGCGCCGAGGTCAAGCGAGACGGGAGAGACAACGTTAACCTGAGTGGAATTCTAATAGCATCTCCAATAGATGACGTAAAATACATAACCACAAAGTGCTATATGTAAAATACATCATCCGCTCATCTCTGAACTTAACTGTCAAAACTGACTTTAAGCGTCGGCCGAACTTAACTGTCAAAACTGAATTTTCTTTGTCAAACTGAACACACTAGTAGCGTAAAAGCAAGAGCAAGAAGCAGCGTCTGCGAGAGTCGGGCAGCTGGTCATGTAGCAACATCGTGAGGCTACACCTCGGTCAATCGACTTTTTCATCTCTCGTCAACGATTTTCCAGCCGTTGGATACAAAATCAAGGGCCTGCAGTTCATCTTCAATCTCCACCTCGAGCCGCCACCACCACCGCCAAACAGCCGCCCCGCTATGCGGCCAGTGATCGCCGCCCGCCTTTGCCCGAAAATACTCCCTACCAACAGTCCACCGCCGCCCCGACCATCCCTCTCGCCCCCCCCCCCCCCCCGTGCCGAGCTTTTTCTCCGGTGATCCCCACGCCATTGCCCCACCACCGCCCCACCCTGAACCCTAAGATAGATAGTGGGGTACCTCTCCGGCGAGCCCCCTTTCCCCATTGCGGCTGGGTCTTCCTTAACTCCAGCGAGCCCCCCCCCCCCCCCGGGAAATCGACTGACCCAAAAGTTGATTCAGTTACTGAAGTGTAGCTAAATCGGAGCAGCATTGCAAGCTAGAGCAAGAGCGAGAGCAGCAGCGCGAGCAAGAGCAGACCAAGCAGGGGACCGAGAACAAGAGCAAAGTAGGAGCGCGAGCAAGAGCTAAAGCAGCAGCAGCTCCTACTAATGAGGACGTCGCTGCCGAGGGAGCGACACCGTGGAGGAAGTGGCCGGCGACGCTGCCGTGGATGGAGTTGCATCGTGTCGGCTGAGGACCGAGCGCAGGCAGCAGCGTGAGATCGATTCAAGAAGAAAATGCAGCAATTAGTGCACAACCTCTTTGGAGGCGCTGATTAGGCCTCAGCTTCATCCGAGGAAACGGTGATGATGATGCTCTTCCGGTGGTGCAGGTGAAGACGATGGTGTGGGAATGGAGGTGGCGCGAAAGACGAGGGGAACATCGGGCAGCTCCTTGGAGGTGGAGGATGGTGTGGCTGAACCGGCGGGACGACGAGATCGACGATGCATCCTCATCCGGTACGGTGGATGAGGGACGTCGAGGTGTTGCTGTGGACGACGTCATCGGGGAAGAGGCTCCGGCTGGGTGGCGGACGGAGGAGGGTGTGGGGCTTCACGGGTTTTCGCGGCCTTGGTATACGAATGGGTGGGCGGATGGGATGTGAGTGGGGAACCATGGCTTAGGTACGCGCTTGTCCGAAATGTGGGGTAAGTTACGAAAGTACCCCCGCCGATTTGACATACGCGGTTCTTTTGGTTCAGGGGTATCACGGGCATTTCGCGTGTCGGGATTTCACGGGAGGTTGTAGTTTTCGCGCGCGTTGTAATTTTGGAATAGCAAGGCGCGGGTTGAGATGGAGGGAGTTGTTGGAGCACAATGAGACAAAGATATATCTTAAATATTTCGGGGTAACAAGGCGCGGGTTGAAGAGGCAGGAGTTTCAAGAAGACGATGATGTAGAGACGCTAGCTTGAAATTTCGGCATAACAAGGCGCAGCTTGATATTTCGGGAGAACAAGCTTAACGTGTCCCCAAAAAAAGACAATTCGCACCTCATCACTAGAGAGAGCTATGTACCGTTTTACTATATTGCAAGAAATGCATTCAAATACAACAAAAAAAACTAAAAAAATCAGGACAACAAACATAACGTGCACAGTACCAAAACAATTTGCACTTTGCTCAACAATAAAAAAACAATGTGTGTTGTCTAGCATATGGACTAAATTTCAGTACATTTTCCCTGTTTGAATGGGATTGTACTCGGGTTATTTATACAACCGTCTAAATATTATCTTCACAACACATGACATGAATATAGGAGAAGTAAATTCCTATATAAATATGAACTACATGTACATACGATCTCAAATTCAAATATATGTATCCATTTTAGGTTGAATTCAAATATAGTACATGTATGCTCTAGCTAGATGTTCGGAATCTAAACCATGTACGATATACTATGTACAATGTGTTTAACAAGCACAACACACACACACACAAACACCATTTAGACTAGTAAGGTACACGTGCATTGCACGCATGAGATTTCGGAACCAAATTATGAATAAAATACCACATTATAGCATGTAAGCTTTGAGTCATATATGCATGATGTAGATGTTCGTTTAATTCTTATAGTTCATTTCATTCAAAATCATCTAGTTTTTATAAGAAAGCTAATCTATTTTAAGATTCATGGAATTGTGCGTTGTAAGGCATAAAGTAAAAACAAATAATGGCAAATCATGTAGAAAAACATTTGGGAAATTATGATACGGAAGATTCTAGAACAAAGAAGAAGTGCTTGTGTTTTGAGATTTGTGCATTATGCTTAAGTTCAACCATGGAGTCTTCTAGATTGTACATGTGGCAAAATCTGGTGGAATCTAAATGATATCCAATGGCCAGTTGTGCTCAAATTTGCCATCTCTGCACCATCGGATTGGCCTCATCCAACGACCATCTTTCAAAGTTAAAGTTATCCGCACACTATATAAAAATATAAAATATAATATATATAGGGGTATAGATATAGATATGTGATGCGAAAGCCACCCATCATCTCCAATTAGAATAGTGTGTCCATGCACGGATGCAATGTGGCCAAACGATGTCTGCCATTGATATCTCAAATGCAAATCGGCCTGACCTTTTTCAATGTGTATACAGTACAACATGCTCGTTTCCAAACCACACCATGCATATCTCAGTTATGTTCATGCATGCATGGGTTTCAAACATCATGATCTCTTATTCGAATATTTGAATTCTACTTTACATTGATTATGATGTCACCTAGTCTTTTACACCCACACAGTCATCTTCTTTTTATAATTGTACCACTAACTTTCTCTCGTGCATGCATGCACACACAGTACCAGTCGGCATTATCCATCGCACACATGCAATATTTTTCTTCAGGTTGGTCTCCCATGCATGCACACACACACACACACACACACACACACACACCTCCCCCTCTCCATCATATCGGCATTCTTTATCTCTCACGTGCATGCGCAACGATCGATGTTCCTCTATGCGTGTGGATATATAGCTAGGTCTTTCATAGTTTTCCACACAAACCGATCAATCTATATATCTAGTGAGGTCTCACCCTCTTTCCCACGTCCACATCGATCAATCTATACCTCTCTATATAGGATTACATAGCTAATACACCCACATTAATTATATATCCAACGTCCCCCTCTCATAATCCATGCCTCCGCTTCATCTCTCAGACGCGCGCACAGTGGCGAAGACAGGGGCAGCAAGGGCCCTGCCCCCCTAACATCACTATATATCGAGGCTAATATGAATGTGATCAATAGACAATTGCTGGTAAAATGTTTTGAGTTGATGAATTGGCCCTCCTCGTAAAGGATTAGCAATCCTAGGCCCCCTAGCTCATTTATTTTTCATGGCTCCGCCACTTCGCGCAATAGCGCACGTTCTCGCCCCCTCTCTTCAAATATCGATCTCGCACTTGTGCACTCCTTCATAGTATCCCTCCACTTGGCCCCTCGCACCATCTTCTAGCCCCCACGGGATTTTTCCACATGTACAATTTAGCAGACTCCATGGTTGAACTTAAGCATAATGCACAAACCTCAAAACACAAGTGCTTCTTCTTTGTTCTAGAATCTTCCGTTCATAACTGCCCAAACTTTTATTCTACTTGAATTGCCATTGTTTGTTTTTACTTTATGCTTTACAACACACAATTCCATGAATCATAAAATAGATTAAGGGCTTCTTTGATTCAGAGGATTCTCAAAGGAATTTTGGAGGATTCTAATCCTTAGGAATTTTTCCTATCTTGGTTGCTTGATTCGTATGATTGTAAACCATAGAAATTTTTTCATAGGATTCATTTGCACTAGATTTCATAGGAAACATCCCATCCACTCAAACCACTTTGAAAGAATCATGCGTTTTTTCTATGCACAATCAAACACTAGTACAATCCTGTAGGATTCAAGACGACATTCCAATCTAATCCCATGTTTTTCCTATTCCCGCGTTTTGGAAATCCTACGAATCAAAGAGGCCCTAGCTTTTTTATAAAAACTAATTTATTTTGAATCAGATGAACTATAAGAATTAAATGAAGGTCTACATCAGGCATATATGACTCAAAGCTTACATGCTATAGTGTGGTATTTATTCATAATTTGGTTGCCAAATCTGATGCGTGCAATGCACGTGTACCTTACTAGTACTTCGAGTATGTGCAAACACGTAAATTAGAATTCCAATGGCACACTACACAGTGTCTCTCTTAAAGTTCATGAAGCTACGTGGCACATGTGGAGGCGTTGTCGCAACCTCCTTGTGTGGATTGATCACAGTGACGTGCTGCTGCTTCCAGAAGAATGTACTCGTCCTCTCTGAGCCACACTGACGGTACATGAACGAAGCGAAGATGTGCATGCACGCCACGCACGCACTCATTCCCTCGCACGCACACGCGAGTACACGGGGCGACACATTTTTGTATGAAGATCCACCCCATGTGATAATTTGACACGTGTAAAGTCCTTCATTTCATTGATGGCCAATTAATACAGCGCATGCCAATTGAGTGGACGTGAGGGCGGAAGAAAGACATTACTACTCCACTGCGCGCATGCCAGTAGTTAAATCATGGGGTGTCAGTACTTCCATTGGTCTCCTTCGTATTTTGTGCCAATTTTTGACCATATTTGTAAGTAACATAATATTTATGCATGTCATAAAAAGTGGCACAAAAAAAGGGGGCCAATAAACCAGGACGCAGGCAGCATGATCAATTTTTTCCAGGGCTACTGTTGGTGGCCTTTGTATTTAAATATGGACGGAGTGGAGTAGTACTATCTTTATCTTAGCCTTGTAGGGCTCTCCCAGCGCCTAGGATCACCTCCCCGCCTCGCCCACCGGAACCCGCCATGGATAATCCCTTAGATCCCAGGATCCCGCGGGCTACCCTCTCGCTGCGGCCCGCAGCACTGTCGCCTTTGAGAGAAACCCACATGTGTTTTAGAGGGGATCCATTGCTCTGGAATCATAGATCGGTGGCACCGGAGGACATGCCAGGGATGCGTTTCAGGTGGTGGGCAGCAAGGGCAAATCGGATCGAGGAAGCATCACATCGATTGGAGAGAAGTTCCAAGGAGCTGCCCCTGGCGCAGCACAAGGCGGAGGCGCAAGTCGATCTCACGGGAGAGATTGTGGCACCCCAGCTCAGAGCGACCGGTTTACCCTGCATTGCCAACCCAGAGACCATGTCTTCTGGCAACACACACCATATTGGTATAGAAAACAACCGCTTTATTGATGCTAGCGGAACAGAGTTCATATTACAACAGTGGTCGAGGCCAACCGGCACACTCGGTGCGGCTGAACAATATGTACATTATTTAGTGAACATAAAGGGGTCTCGATCCGAACAACTACGTGGCAGCAGAATAACGTCGTAGCGGAAGCTCCATATCACAGGGACACCGATGTGGACACGATCTAGACTCGAACAACGCTCCTTTCTAACGAGACTTTCCTGAAATCTGGCATGACACGCCAGGTCAGTACATTGAATGTACTTGCAAGCTCACAACAAGCATAATCATAATGACAAACAATATCATGATATTTAACCAATTATTAATAATGCAACACTATATGTCAACATGCTGTGATCATGCTCGAACGTCCCTCAGGACAACTTACCAACCGTGATCATTCTCAGATCACAAGCACACCACCAACATGGTAAAACACACCACCAATGTGGTAAAACACACCACCAATGTGGTAAAACACACAACCAACATGGTAAAACACACCACCAACGTGGTCTTTAACAAAGTGACTCGTGATCCTTACGGCGATCACCACCACGACCAATATCTGATCCCAATTTCCTCGATGGCCTTTCTGCCATCGTCAACAATGCAAAGTTTAAGACTTAGTGTGCAATTTTTATTAATCGTTGACTCATGGTGGGACCTACTACGAGGTGTCTGTGACCGTGGACGCGGCTATCGATAGATTATACACTCTGCAGAGGTAGCACACTGTACCCACACAAAGAACCCATGGCCTCGCACTCCCATTCGGGTGGACCAACGGCATTCCGACAAGACCCCTCCATTGCCACAGCACTCTCCCGGCCACTCCGACCCAAATCCCCAACGGGCTGGTCCTGGGTGGCCCCGTGTCTACCAAAGACACCCCGACCACCGTCGTGGCCAACTCCCACTCGGGGACACTCCCACTTGGGGACTCGGTACCATAATCTCATCAACGAGCACACAAGGTTATGCCTGCCTGCCAGGCCAGAGCAAACACGACATAACCTTCCCTAGATGGAGGCACCGACCAGAGGCCGTGTCAATGGACCGACCAGAGGTCGTGTCAATGGACAGAATCAAGGCCTTCCCATAAAGGCAAATGTGGTTGCACTGGAAAGAAACTCGATTCAGCGGCACCATGACCCAGTCAACGGTGTATTCTAGTTGAGTTATATTCAGGTTCAATTGTTAACAATGACCGGTGTCATAGCATGCCATGAAATGCAAAACAACACATGCATCATATACTGATCAACATGACCGATGTCATCCATATTCACACCAAGCATAAACGTCAACAACTCAGATTACTTTACTTGCTCAAACTCACTCTTACTAGCCAAAAATATTTTGTCACAAGTTTTCATAAATTTTCTTACGCCAGAAAGTAACTCCGATAAATTTCTTATATGCTTGACAAAATATTTCACTATCAACAACTCTTAATTTCTTTATCACTAAGTTGGGTTCAATCATTCTGTAAAACAAGTAATATGATTTAACAAGTATTTAACAGAACATTTTCTCACAAATTTTTACCAATTTAGGAAGGCAAAAACATAGCTAAATAATTACTAACATGCATAACAAAATTATTTCTAACATCACCTCAAATAAATCTTAACTTGCTTTACCCACTTAAACTAGTTTCAACTATTCTGTAAATCAAGCATAACAACTAACCAATATTTAACAGAATACAAATAACTCAATAATTATTTAAATGCATGGATTAATCAATTCATTCAAGTAATAAAATCACAAATATTGCAATGGCATCATGAAAATGTTGCTATGGCTTGCCTTAGTGCAGATGAGGTTCACAAGCCTCCTGGTGATCCTCAAGATAAGCCTCACCTTCTGAAAATAATTTTAAACACAAAAAGAAAATATCAAGAACAATTCTGAAATTCACCAGAAATTCTAAACAGCTCAGAAAAATCTCATCTTTGGTGAGCTGTTAGATTTTCTTTCAAAGAACACAATGCAAAAAGAATCAATTCATTTGGACTTATGGTTTAAAAGTTATAACTGATTGAAGTGTTCTGTAAATTCAAATGAATTTGAATAAAAAGAAAAAGACTGGGGGGTGACGTCGAAGGCGTAAAGCCCAGGGGCGCCACCACTCGTACCGCTTCGCGCTCGTACTGAGTGGCTGACTAGCGTGCCCCGCTAGTCAGGTGGGGGAAGAGGGAGAGAGAAACAAAGACGGTCGCGGCTTCGCCAGAGCTCTCGCTGGCGACGAGGGCTCTTTGGCCAAAACGAGAGGGAGGGATGGCAAGAGGAGGTCGAGGCGCACCTGCCCGTACCTGTAGCGTGGCTAGGGGTGGTCGGACAGCGTCGGAATTTAGCTCACGAGCGGAGATAGAACGAGGAGGTCGTCGGAGTTGAGGAAGACAGCGAGCAGAGGCCACTCCAGGGGATCCAAGCGGGCGAGACGGCCTCACCGGAGAGAGGCGGAGGCCCTGGAGGGGTCGCCCAGGCCTGGGAGGGGCTGGAGCTACTGCGGCGACCAGAGGGGATCGCCGGCGAGCTCGAGCTCGGGGACGGCGGCCCGAGGCCTGCCCGGCAGGGCTACGGCTTCCTACTCGATCGTGGAGTGTGTAAGAGTGATGGATGATGCTCGAGGAGGCTAGGAAGGGCTCTATTTATAGGCGAGCGACGAGGGTGCTTCGGGCTCCGCCGGTGGACACCTGTCCACGGCGCCCGGCGACGAGCGGCATCAGTGAGAGGGGGAGAAGGCGACGGAGGTCACGCGGTCACTGTGGGCGAGCGGAGACGAGCACATGATCAAGGGGGTGACGACGAGCTGTCGGTAAACAAAAAGAGGGGTACACTTTTTGTACCCCTATAACTGTGCACGGGCAGTGAGAGCCGCGCCCACGACCACACCAAGCAAGGCAAGGGAGGTGAGCCAGGGTAAGACCGAAGCTCAAGGGAACTGGAGCAACACCAAGGCCAGGACCACGAAGAGCCAAGGGACGAGGCAGGCTCCCCCGGCAAGATCCTTGCCGGGACCGGCTTTAGCAGCCCCGGCAAGACCCTTGCCGCGGCAACTCGCCCCACGCCTACGGAGCAAATCACCCTTGAGTCCACTGCCCCCATGGGGCAAGGATTCGGGAGACGTCTCCGTGGTGGCATGCAGATCTTTGTGAAAAAAACTCAAGATCAGATATGCACTAAGAAGACGAGGACCCTTGGCAAGATACCAGCCAAGGAAGACCACGAGACCCCCAGCAAGCGCCTTGCCGGGGACGACGGCAGGCGCCGCAACAAGACCCTTGCCGGGGCCCCGGCAAGGCCCTTGCCGAGGACGTCTACAGGCCACCATCAGGCCCACGCCAACCAAGTCTCCACCGCCGTTCGCATACAGCTGCCGACCCAACCAACTGGGCAGGCACCTACGTGGCGGCATGCAGATCTTCATTGAGACACCACCACCGCGCCACCTCAGCTGCCTGCCTGCCTACATGGCACCACGGGCATCACTGGCCAGGGCGCAAGTCGACGTGAGGAGGAGCGGCGACGGACGGGACGGGCTTCGCCCCCGCCCCCGATAAAGCAAGGACACCTAAGCAGACGCATCAAATGCGCCTTGTCATGTAATGCGAAGGATAACGACGTGTCACTGTACCCTTTCCACCTCCTGTGTGCCACTGTGGCGACCCCTTTTTC
This sequence comes from Aegilops bicornis, assembly GCA_021605145.1. Lineage (NCBI taxonomy): Eukaryota > Viridiplantae > Streptophyta > Magnoliopsida > Poales > Poaceae > Aegilops > Aegilops bicornis. The sequence goes on from CM038669.1 coordinate 324,954,036, forward strand.
CTATAAAAGGAGGCCCGAGGCGACCAGGAGAAGGATTCGGCTTTTTGGAGCTCTGTACGCCCCATAGCTAGTTCAAGAACACCGATATACATCCACCAAAGCAGGAGTAGGGTTTTATGCATCTTCGCGGCCTGAACCTGGATAAATGAATCGTGTGCTATCTGTTTGATCTGCTCTTCTTTCAACCCCGCGCCCCGCTAACCGTAGTAGGGATTCTTGTGATCCCATAGGTGTCGTTCTCACCGACATCTTTGGCGTGCCAGGTAGGGGGCGCAGTTGTGAGAATCGGCTCTAGCAGTTAGTTCAGCGCTCCTTCATCTTCGTGGCTTTTGGAGAAGGAAGGGGGCCACAAGATCGGCACTCGAGCGACTGCAAACAGAAGCTAAGTTGCGTTGAACCCTGATTTGTTTTATCTTTCTTATATGAAGTTATTCCCCCCGGAGATGTCCCACCTTTGTATGGGAAACCTGAACGCCAGGGGGCTCTCCCATGGTCGGCAACGCCCTTGCCCTGTTTTGAGTCCGCTCAACAGCTCAAGCGGCTGCGTCGAGAATGGCAGAGTAGCCTTCCGCAATCAACAACGCTCTCGATTCTGACTCGATTCAAGCTCGACAGTTCGAGCAGCCGCGTTTAGAACGTTAAGGTGGCTCGCCCGGCAGCACGCATACCCGGTAGGCCCATGGGGATCCGTCCCCAAAAACGCCGCTTGGGGCTTCCGCGCCGACGAACCTACCCAATCGACGTAGGGCACACATACAAAGGGAAATTGAACGGGGAAATAACATGCACGAAAATTAAGAGTACTGCAAAAGTTATGTTACATCACATCATTGCTGTGGTTCTAACTAAAGATAAAATTTGTTTTGGTCGTGAACCTGCAGCGGCAATGAAGAACGGGATGCCTAATCCCGGCGTTGGCCTTCCACCCTCTTGATTTCGTCGATGCTGCTGATGATGGGCTTGATGCGCTCCTTGAGCACCGTGAGGTCAGTACCATCCGGCAAGCTATCCATCGCGGCTTCGAAGTCGAGGTCGGGATTCCAGTACGCCATCTTGGTGAGGACCTTGGTCATGGCCCCCCGGCAAAGTCGCCGGGCCTCCTCGGCCAACGTGGCCGCTCTGCTGGAGTGAAGATAAGCCAAGGCTCCAAGGACGCCCTCGAAGAACTGGGTCAGCTTGGCGCTGACTGTCCCGCTGCGCTCAGGGGCATGCCTCACGTTTGGCATGCCCATGGTGGCCAACTGCGAGGTGACCCTGCCGGCAACGTCCTCCAGACGGCTGATCCATCTGTTCTCGCCCGCCACATATTCCTGGTGGGAGGCGGCCTCGTTCACCCGCAGCTGCTTCTCCTCCTCCAGGCTCCTGGTCAAGGTCTCCTCCCGAGCCCTGCTCTCCGACAACATCTTCTCGAGATTCTCCAGCTTCAGCTTGAGATCTCTGACGGAGTTTTGCGCTTCGGAGAGCTCCCCAGTCCTGCTGATGACCGCTCCTTGCGCCTCTACCAAGGCGCTGTTGAGCGTGCTCTTCTCGTTGGACAGCTTGAGGGCCCGCTCCTTCAGCTCGTCCCGCTCTACCTCCAACTCTTTTACCTTGCCGGCATGGGCCAGAGCCTGGGCATTGAGTGCCTCTTTGTGCCTCTGCTCCAGCTCGCGAGTCTGTCGCACGACAAGGGCCTCGAGCTCCTCATCCTTGCCGCGGGCGTGCGTGGCTTAAGCCTCCTGCGGTGAGGTCCTCTTCCTGGGAATTCAATGCGGCTTGATGCTGGTCCCGGGCGGCCTCGGCCGTGGCAGCCGAGTTCGCCGCCCTTTCCTGGGCCTTCTTTATGTCAGCCAGCTTCATGATGAGCTCCACATCGCGCTTGGCCAATTCCTCCTGAAAGGCCCTCTGCTCCTCGCGAGTCTGGTGGAACCAGGTCTGCGTCTCAGCAACGCGCGCCTTGAAGTCCACCTCCGCCTTGTCCACCGTTGCCATCCTGGACTTAACCTTGTCCCGATGGGCACGGTAGAGCGCTTGGAGTTTTCGGAAATTGGCCCCCATGGCGCGGAAAAGCTGCTCTTCTGGAGAACCATCACCTCCAACGCTCGGTTCATCGATCACCTCGAGCCCGGTGGCGGCAAGCACCTCGCCGTCGAAGACCTCCCCTTCGACGGGCGCTCGGGAACTTGACACCCCTGGAAGATGGACAAAAAGATTGTCGCCCACCTTCAAATATCTGCCGGGGCCCGAGGCTGAAGAAGAAGGCTGATCATCGACCACCTCTTCCTCAGCGGCGGCCTTGCCGGCCTCCCTGGCAGGCCCGCCGCTGGCGTCCTCGGCAGAAGCCTCGCCGGTCGCCTCGGCGGCCCCCGCGACGGCATCCCCGGCGGCATCCTTGGCGGCCTCATCGGCGGCAACCTCGTCAGCATCCCTGGCGGCCTCCTCGGCGGCAATCCTGTCGGCCTCCGCTGCGGCCTCCTCGGCAACGTTCCCAACAACAGTATCCACGTCCTCCATATCCACCGAAGGAGGACCTGGGTAGTAATGGGAGCAATGAAGCCAAGAAAAAGAATAAGGGAAAAACAGAGACGGAGGACAGTCGACTCACCAGTGCCAGGCTGTGAAGCAGAAGTCCCCTCCCCGTCAGTATTCAGCGCCGTGGCAGAGTCACCAACGCCCAAGTTCCCCTTTTCCTCCATGGGTGTGGGCTCAGTGCTTGACGCCCTTGCCGGGGACACCCCTCGCGGCGGCATAGTCGATGGGGGTGGTGTGTTGGGGCTAGCCCTCTGCGGCTCCTCCTGCTGCCGCTCCCCTCCTGCAAACCCGACAAGGTCAGCACCATAGCATCGAACTCTTACCACATGTCGATAAGAGGAGGGTGACGAATTTACGCTGGGGGCTGTGCTGGGGGCTGCTGTCCGGGCTGCTCAACACCACCAGTGGCGTCTTTGAAGCACTAGCCGGGGGCTGGCCGCCCGCCAAGGCCCTGGCCCTCTTTACCCTCTGGGCCAACGTCTCTGCGTCCCTGCAAAAGCAAAAATGGATCAGGATAAGTGGCATAATTCAGGGGAACGGAGATGGCGGTAAAAAATAGAGTACTTACTCATCATCCATCTCCTCTTCCGCCGCTTTCCTTTTCCTCTTCGGGCTAAGAGGCCCGAGATCAAAGGTGACCTCCACGTCGACATCTGAGTCGATATCTGCCGGAGGAGGCGAAGAAGGCGGAGTTGGTACACGCCTGGATGAGTAATGGGCGGTTGTCTTCCTCCTCTCCGTGGCCTTCGTCAGCCTCTTCGCCGCCGTGGCCCTCGTGTGGCGCCCGGACCCCTCTAGGGTTAATTGAGGCTGCGCAGTCCTGCCGGGCCGGACCGACTCGCCGGAGCCAGCTCGCCGCAGGACTCGCCCTCTTCCCGTGGCTGGCGTCGGGCCCGCGTCCTCGGCTTCCTCCTCCGACGACTCGTCGACCGCGTCTTCGACAAGCGGGGCCCCGGTGTCAGCACTGCTGACCTCCCCGGCGGCCACCGCCCATCGGGTGAGCTCCTCTTCCTCCGCGGCCGCGGCGAACCTGTCCTCCACGCCACCAGCACTGCCGGCCTCCGCGGCAAGCTGTGCCTCCCTTGCCCTGGCGGCAATATAGTCTAGTTCCACCTGACTGGTGTCCTGGACGAGCAGCCGCTCGACGTCAGCATTGACATATCCCTCATGCAGAGTATCAAAGAATTCCTGCACTTGGGCATCATCTGGCGGCCCGGCTCACGGGCCGGGGCCGTGCGTTGCGATCCGGCATCATGGCAATAATGTCGGTCCGACGCGAATTATTACTGTGGGACCACTTCCGCTGGCAACTTGAACAAGGGCCCCCTGACGGTCTTGCCGGCCTTTGCGGCGGCCCTCCCAGCCTTACCGGTCCGCTCAATCTCGCCATCATGGCCCACGTTAAGCTGGAAGAGTCGTTGGCAGAAGTGGGCATGCTGCATCACTGTGAAATTATGGTCGAGGCCGGGGCGAAGCCGCATGATATATGCGGGGTTCGTGAAAAGCTAGGCCGGCCTCCCCTTGTTGTGCAGCGGAGCGATCCGGCGGCGGATAAAGTCCGCCCCGATCATCTCGAGGGTGAGCCCAGCCTCGGTGAGCCGAAGAATCCTGGTTGTGGCGACGGTGAGCTTCTCGTCGTCGGCATCGACATCACGCCAATCGCTTCTGCGGATCGGCGGCGCCCGACAGACTTCGCAGAACGCCGGCGGGTCTTCTTCTTCAATCCAGCACCACCGACCCCGCCATTCTTCCCACCTCTCCTTCATGGCCCCCTTCGGGTACGCTCCCTTGGATTACGGAACCCAGGCGATGCAACCAGAGATGGCGCCCCCTGTTTGGATCCGAGGGAAGAAGTAATGGCGGAAAAGCGCCGTATTGGGATGCACCCCGGCAAAGCCCTCACAAAGGTGCGCGAAAAGAGCCATGCACGCCACAACATTTGGAGTAAAATCCAAGAGATGGAAGCCGTAGGTATGCATGACGTCGCTGAAGAAATCGGCCCCGGGGGCCAGAGGCCACGGGAGAAGTAATCGACGAAGAAGGGTACCGATTTGGGCGGCCTCGGTAGCGGTTGGCGAGCACGACGTCGTGGCGGGTGCCCAATTCTCTCCCCGTCTTCACCGCCCACGGGGGCTTGAAGGAGGCCAAGCTCATGTCGTCGACCGTCGAGGGAAAAGAAGGCAGATTGCGTCATTGCCTTGCCAGCACTCTCCAGCACCTCCACCGCTCCGGCGTCTTTGGCCCCTCCCTTGCCCTTGGTGGATTTAGGCGCCATGACGGCCAAGAGGAGCGAAGAACAAGGGGCGCCGGGGACACGGCAACGGCAGGCGGTGGCGAAAGCTTAGAGAGGAAGGAAAGAGAAGCGGCGATTCTGAGATTAGGAAAGACGCGAGAGGGGAAGGCAAAGTGAGCAGCGCGCCCGCGGTTATCCCCTTTTACTGGGAAGATGCGGGCCGCCTCCTTTTCTTCTCATTAACCGCGACGTGACGCATGCGTGCAGAAAGCAACCCCACGCATGCCGCCCACGTCACGCACACCTCCGCACGCCGCGCCACACGCGCGAGTCGTGGGAAGCGCAGCGCGTGAAAAATCTTACCGCGGTAAAAACCGCCCCGCCTGCCCGCGCACCGTTTTTGGGCCTAGCCCAACAGCGTGTTGCGCTTATGTGTGGCCGAGGACCGGGGGCTCCTGTCAGTAAACAAAAAGAGGGGTACACTTTTTGTACCCCTATAACTGTGCACGGGCAGTCAGAGCCGCGCCCACGACCACACCAAGCAAGGCAAGGGAGGTGAGCCAGGGTAAGACCGAAGCTCAAGGGAACTGGAGCAACGCCAAGGCCAGGACCACGAAGAGCCAAGGGACGAGGCAGGCTCCCCCGACAAGATCCTTGCCGGGACCGGCTTTAGCAGCCCCGGCAAGACCCTTGCCGCGGCAACTCACCCCACGCCTACGGAGCAAATCACCCTTGAGTCCACTGCCCCCATGGGGCAAGGATTGAGAGGCGTCTCCGTGGTAGCATCTGAGATCTTTGTGAAGAAACACTCAAGATCAGATATGCACTAAGAAGACGACGACCCTTGGCAAGATACCAGCCAAGGAAGACCACGAGACCCCCGGCAAGCGCCTTGCCGGGGACGACGGCAGGCGCTGCGACAAGACCCTTGCCGGGGCCCCGGCAAGGCCCTTGCCGAGGACGTCTACAGGTCACCATCAGGCCCACGCCAACCAAGTCTCCACCGCCGTTCGCATACAGCTGCCGACCCAACCAACCGGGCAGGCACCTACGTGGCGGCATGCAGATCTTCGTGAAGACACCACCACCGCGCCACCTCAGCTGCCTGCCTGCCTACATGGCACCACGGGCATCACTGGCGGTAGCGCGTCGGCCGAGGAGGCGGCGGCAGACGGGGCAGGCCGCCCCGCCCACGATAAAGCGAGGACACCTAAGCAGACGCATTAAATGTGCCTTGTCATGTAATGCGAAGGATAACCTCGCGTCACTGTACCCTTTATACCTCATGTGTGCCACTGTGGCGACCCCTTTTTCCTATAAAAGGAGGCTCGAGGCGACCAGGAGAAGGATTCTGCTTTTTGGAGCTCCGCACGCCCCATAGCTAGTTCAAGAACACCGATATACATCCACCAAAGCAGGAGTAGGGTTTTACGCATCTTCGCGGCCCGAACCTGGATAAACGAATCGTGTGCTATCTGTTTGATCTGCTCTTCTTTCAACCCCGCGCCCCGCTAACCGTAGTAGGGATTCTTGTGATCCCATAGGTGTCGTTCTCACCGACACGAGCACAGTGCGCTCCGCACTGTTGGGCTGGCCGGACCTTGCCCGTGCTCGCTGCGGCGAGCTCCGGCGTCGGCGAGTGCCAGGGAGGAGTTAAGGGTGTCGAGACGATGATGTTGGCGACTTTTGGCAAGGCTGGGCAGGCGGGGAAGCGAGCACGCGAGCAACAGAGGCTCGGGCGCGTCGTAGAGCGCATCGGCTGCATGCCAGCATGCCTGGACGAACGCGGTCACCGCATGAACTATGACATCAGGTCGATCTAAGCGTAAACTCGATGTCTGGCATGTTGTTCGTGGTAGTTTACAGTGTTACCACGATTTGGTTTGGCTCCAGATGCAGTAGAGAAGATTTTACAAGCCAGGTAAGTTTCTGGGCAGTAACTTTGTGATGTTACTGTGGTCAAATGGCTGGGAGTTTGGAGCTGTGCTTTGGAGGCTAGCTTAGAGTTACTAAGGTAAATAAGCACAAGAAAGTCCAGGTCGAAAGCAGTAAGTAAAATCGTAGTTGCTGTAGAAACCACCATTTCTGTCCAGAACAGAAAAGATTTTCTGTAGCAAAAATAATCCAAAAGTGATGAAATATCTTTGCTCAGGGAGGTGACCTAGGGTCCCTAGAATATTTGTGAATTATCTTAGAATTTTCTGAGCCATAAAAATTAGGGTTGCTTTGGAGCAAACAAATTTGCCTTAGGGTTTTTGAGAGAAAATGAATATTTTTCATTGAAGAAAAATATTCCAAAGATTATTTTGAGGTGGATCAAAAGTGAAATGACGGTTTGGGAGAGAAGTGAAGTACTTGGGTGAAAGCCAAGGATGCCCAAGTGTTTAAGTCCAAATGAAAAGATTCAAAAACTCCAAGTTTCAAAAAATTTCAAATGAAAACTCAAACAAATAAGAGAGGGCAAAAACCAGGCTGTCACAAACCTCCCCCACTTAGAATGAATCTCGTCCTCGAGATTCGGTTTATGGGAAAACCACTGCAGATCTGACCCTTAAGGAATTCTTCCTGCTCCCAAGTTGCTTCTGACTCTGTGTGATGCTCCCACTAAACCTTGTAAAAATTTCTGACTTTGCTGCGAGTGACCCTTTCCACTTGATCCAAAATTTTGAACGGTCTTTCTTCATAGGTTAAATCTTTTGCCAATTCTATCTCAGCCATTGCAGTCCTTTTCTTAGGCGGGGATATGCATCGCCTCAATTACGAAACATGGAATACGTTGTGTATGTCTGCCAATTCCGGGGGTAGTTCCAGTTGATATGCAACCGTACCCACTCAAGACATAATCGGGAATGGACCAATGAATCTGGGTGCCAGCTTTCCATGAGTCTGAAATCTCTTAACTCCTTTCATAGGAGTGACTCAGAGGTACACGTGTTCCCCGGGTTCAAAACTGACCTGCCGATGCTTTGCATCATAATAACTATTCTAACGGGATTTGGCCAATTGCAGTCGGTCTCTGATTTCCCTGACTTGTCTCTCAGCTTCCATCATGAGATCTGTTCCGAAGATACGGCTATCTCCAGCTTGAGACCATATAGAGCTTCATATGGCGACATCTTTAGACTGGTCTGAAAATTTTTGTTATACGAGAACTCAACGTATGGCAAGCAATCTTCCCATTTAGCTCCGTTGGCTAGCACACGGGCTCGTAACATATCCTCGAGTATTTGATTTACTCGCTCCGTCTGACCATCCGTCGAGGGTGATAAGCGATCTTGTATTTCGGTGTTGTCCCCAAGGCTTGATGGAGACGGGACCCGGAAGGCGGAGGTAAGCGAGAGAACCTCGGTCGGAAGTGATGGTTCGGGGTACCCCATGCAGACTGACGATTCTGGATACATACAGTTGTGCAAGCTCATCTGCTCTGTATCTGGAGCTGATCGGGATGAAGTGAGCAACCTTGGTAAGAGTGTCTACTATAACCCAGATTGCATCTTTGCCTCGCTGAGTCTTAGGCAATCCCGTAATGAAATCCATGCAAACGTCATCCCATTTCCATTGTGAAACTGGCGGTTGGAGAAGTCCGCTGGTTTCGATGATCTGCTTTCACCTTGTTGCATATATCGCAACAGGCTACAAAATAGGCAATGTCTTTCTTCATTCCATCCCACCAGAATATTTGTTTAAGGTCTTCATACATTTTTCTACCTCCCAGGTGAATGGAATACGAGGAGTCGTGTGCTTCTGACAAGATTTTCTTCTTCAAGTCCGATTGATTTGGTACACAAATTCGTCCATGGAATCGGAGGATACCGAATTTGTCCTTGAAGAAATCTGGGGGCTGCCTTGCCATCTGGCCCTTGGCATGTTTTTGTAGCTCGACGTCACCTAGCTGGGCCTTGCGGATTTCCATTTCAAGTGTGGGGGTAAGTTCCAAAATATTAGCGAGGCCAGCATCCACGATGACCAAGTTGAGCTGAGCAATCTCTTCTTGAAGTTCGGTAAGCAATGATGTTAACATGACATTTAAGCTGACGAGCTTTCGACTGAGCGCATCGGCAACGACGTTGGCCTTTCCGGGATGGTAATTTATTCCAAGGTCATAATACTTGACCAACTCTAACCATCTTCGTTGACGGAGATTTAAGTCTGGCTGAGTGAAGATGTACTTGAGGCTTTTGTGGTCGGTAAAAATTTGGCACCTTTTTCCAATAAGATAGTGTCTCCAAATTTTTAATGCATGAACCACTGCAGCCAATTCCAAATCATGAGTAGGATAAATTTCCCTCATGTGGTCGTAACTGTCGAGAGGCATATGCTACTACCTTTCCGTCTTGCATGAGCACGCAACCAATACCTTGTCTGGAGGCATCACAGTACACATCAAAGCTGTGATAAATGTCTGGAAGAGTTAATACAAGTGCGGTTGTCAGACGTGTCTTTAGCTCATTAAAATTCTTCTCACAGTCCTCGGTCCACTTAAACTTTGTATGCTTTTTGAGCAGCTCCGTCATGGGTTTAGCAATCTTGGAAAACCCTTCAATAAAACGATGATAGTACCCAGCTATTCCGAGGAAACTCCGGATCTGTGTTACAGTCGTGGGTGGTACCCAATCGAGCACATCCTTTACTTTGCTTGGGTCCACAGCTATACTTTCGGCGGATAATATATGTCCGAGAAACCCAACTTGCTTGAGCCAAAATTCGCACTTACTGAACTTGGCCTATAACTGATGGTCACGGAGTCGTTGTAGCTGTGCTCGAAGGTGACCCTTATGCTCTTCTTCACCCTTGGAGTAAATGAGGATGTCGTCGATGAAGACTACCACGAATTTGTCTAGGAAGTCCATGAACACTTTGTTCATCATATGCATGAAGAAGGCAGGGGCATTGGTGAGACCAAAGGACATCACGGTATATTCGTAAAGACCGTATCGTGTAGTGAATGCGGTCTTAGGAATATCTTCCTTTTTAATCTTGAGCTGATGATATCCGGTCCGTAAATCAATTTTTGAGAATACTTTAGCCCCACTGAGCTGGTCAAACAGATCATCAATCCTTGGCAGTGGGTATTTATTTTTTATGGTGTCTTCATTCAGCTGGCGGTAATCTATGCACATACGGAGACTGCCATCCTTTTTGCCCACGAAAATTGCAAGTGACCCCCATGGTGAAGAGCTGGGACAAATATAACCCTTCTGGAGTAATTCGTCAAGCTGTTTCTTTAGCTCCACTAATTCTGATGAGGGAGGTAATACTTCTTGTATAATGGTGCGGTTCCGGGCACAAGATCTATGGCAAACTCCAGTTCCCGATCTGGTGGCATGCTTGGCAGTTCTTCTGGAAACACATCAGGGTACTCACTGACCACAGGAATAAATTCCAATTCAACCACCGCGGTGCAAACTAGTTCTGGCTTGGGTACATGCTTGCGAGCATAGAATTTGGTGAGCTGCCCATTCAGACTGGTCAAATTGACTTCTCGGGTTACACAGTTTATACAAACTTGATATTTGGTCAGCCAATTCATACCCAATATAATATTCAACTGCTCAGACTCAATGATTATCAAGGATGTTGGAAAGTAGACCCTGTTGATATTGATCTCCATATCACGGCAGACTAGATTGCTCTTGATTATAGATCCCGGGGTTTGTACCAGCATATTTTTGCCCAAAATTGTGCAAGAAAAATTGTTTTGGGCGGCAAAACTCCGAGAAATAAAAGAATGGGAAGCCCCAGAGTCAAATAAAATTACTGCAGGTATGCCATTAACAGAAAACATACCAATGACGACTTCTGGCTTCTCTTGGGCTTCATCGGCGGAGATATGATTCACGTGCCCAGCGAAGTTTTGCTGGGTTGGCCCAGACTCCATAAAGTTGACTTGTGGCCTGCTCAGGGCATTCACCTTGTGGTTCTTGGGGCACTGCTTGGCATAATGTCCGTGCTGCCCGCAAATGAAACAAGTATTATTGCGCTAGTGCTCCTCATGTGTTGGACTAGTTACAATATTCTTGACTTGAGTGGTGGTCCTGTTAACATTCTACTGCCAATTGGCATGTATTCCACCTAAGTCTGCTGCCAGGTACGAGCCTTTTGCACAGGTTGTCCATCCTTCTTTGGCTCAAACTTGCACTTGTTGTCGTTGTTAACAGGCCTATTATCTGATATAAGCTTGTGTTCCCGTTCAGCAATGAACGCCTTGTCTACCAAGGTTTGGAAATCCGTGAAATCGAACATACTGAGAGCACACCGGAGTTGCGGATTTAGACCTCCAAGAAATCTGTCAATCTTCCTTTCTTCAGTGGCCACATCATACAGATAGTAACGGGTCAAATGATTGAACTTTTGCAGATACTCAGCCACAGACTGATTTCCTTGGATGAGCGAGAGAAATTCACGCTGCTTGGCCTTCATAACTCCAGTAGGGATGTGATACTTGCGGAACTTATCCTTAAATTTCTCCCAAGTGACTTCCTCGTCAATTGGCCACATGGCTTTTGTATTTTCCCACCATATGGCAGCTGTGCCTTCAAGGTAATGGGTTGCAAATGGGACTTTATCATTTCCTTCTGTACGGGCGATCTCAAGCTTTTTCTCCACAGTGCGCAACCAATCGTCTGCGTCCAATGGGTCAACAACCTGACTGAAACTGGGTGGATTAGTCCTTCGAAAATCTGACAGCTTTGAGTGATGACCATTCTGATTTCCATTCTGTCCAACCATAGCTTGCACACTTCTCAATATTTCAATCAGATCATTGTTCCTTTTCTCTTCAAACATACGCGGAACTTGCTCGGTGGAGGGAGGATCAGGCGGTGGAGGTGGTGGCTGAACGTACGGCTCGGGAGAATATCCTGCCTGTCGTGCGGAACGACGAACAGGAGTTCCCTCAGGAACGTTGCTACTGCTGCCTCCCCGCGTCATCCTATTGTAAATTTTTTCCAAGACAACAAAATCAAGATGAGAAACACCCAAAAATAAGTTGGGGAAAAGCCAGCGACAAAACTCGAAAAAGATGAACTAGCAAAGAAATTACGGCGATTAAAGTCCCAACATAATTATACATAGACTCATACATGAAAATTAAACAACATGACTGGTTCCACTACTCTCATACATGAAGCACCATGACTCGTACAGCTACATCCGTACACCATCTAGCCGACTGCGAATACTCAAAGACACTACTGCTCTCCTGGTGCTGCGGTGTCCTCCCCTGAAGCGGTCTCGGATCCCGAACTGACGTGGTTAACAGAAACCTCCGGGTTAAAAGTAACACAACGACGCTGCCTCGAGGGCTCTCCCTCAGGGGCAGGGGTAGGATGAAGCATCCTGGCTGCAGGAGTAGCAAGAAGTGAGACCCACTCGGCAGGAGCACTGAGAGGGTTTACGGCCGAGACGCCTGTGCTACTCGGGGGAGTAACCGGCAAAATAGGGGAGCTAGAGCTAACTGGGACATAAGGGGTAAATCCCAGTGAGGATGGAGTAGTGGTGGATCTAGTAGTGACCAAGGTAGCGGCTAAAGCGATGCAGACGCAGTCGACTCTCGAGCCAGCTCATGGATCATCAGATAGCTAGCAGTGATATAGCGAGCAAGATGGCTAGCAACACTATCAGGATCCGGGTCAACGAGAGGAAAACGGACACGACCGTTGTCGTGCAGAGATGGGTAGTAATAGAAACCTGGGTGGTGCTGCATTTGAACCTCGGTATAACGAAGCTCGACAAGGACCTCAAATGTGGCAAACTGGACAGCCTGAGAAGCGGTGGAGGCATAACCGCTCCGAGAAGTGCGAGTGTAAGAGCCGGAATCGGAACTGGTGCGCAGAGTAACCACTGCGTGATACTCATACACTCAGTCTGCTAGACGCTCCCGGTACACACGATAGACTAGTTCGTCTCCGTGAGGGTACAGCCGACGCCACACGTTGTGGAGAAGGTGCGGTGACATGTACGGCATCAGCTGCAACTGGCACGGATACGGCACCAGAGCCATCTACACTCACAACCATTAACAGGTTAGTATAACAATAATAATCAAAAGACTAGAATGCAACAACCAGCTATAATTGCTACCGGCACTCAGATTTACTCGCGCCTAGCATCCAGTTAACACGTCGTAGTCTAGCATGGCCTACGGTCGGTAGCAACCTTGATACCAATCGTTGTGGCACCCCGGCTCAGAGCGACCGGTTTACCCTGCATTGCCAGCCCAGAGACCATGTCTTTTGGCAAGACACAACATATTGGTACAGAAAACAACCGCTTTATTGATGCTAGCGGAACAGAGTTCATATTACAACAGCGGTCGAGGCCAAGCGGCACACTCGGTGCGGCTGAACAATATGTACATCATTTAGTGAACACAAAGGGGCCTCGATCCGAACAACTACGTGGCAGCGGAATAACGTCGTAGCGGAAACTCCATATCACAGGGACACCGATGTGGACACGATCTAGACTCGAACAGCGCTCCTTTCCAACGAGACTTTCCTGAAATCTGGCATGACACGCCAGGTTAGTACATTGAATGTACTTGCAAGCTCACAACAAGCATAATCATAATGACAAACAATATCATGATATTTAACCAATTATTAATAATGCAACACTATATGTCAACATGCTGTGATTATGCTCGAATGTCCCTCAGGACAACTTACCAACAGTGATCATTCTCAGATCACAAGCACACCACCAACATGGTAAAACACACCACCAACATGGTATTTAACAAAGTGACTTGTGATCCTTACGGCGATCACCACCACGACCAATATCTGATCCCAATTTCCTCGATGAACTTTCTGGCATCGTCAACAATGCAAAGTTTACTACTTAGTGTGCAATTTTTATTAATCGTTGACTCATGGTGGGACCTACTACGAGGTGTCTGTGACTGTGGACACGACTATCGATAGATTATACACTCTGCAGAGGTAGCACACTGTACCCACACAAAGAACCCATGGCCTCGCACTCCCATTCGGGTGGACCAACGGCATTCCGACAAGACCCCTCCATTGCCACAGCACTCCCCCGGCCACTCCTACCCAAATCCCCAACGGGCTGGTCCTGGGTGGCCCCGTGTCTACCAAAGACACCCCGACCATCGTCGTGGCCAACTCCCACTCGGGGACACTCCCACTTGGGGACTCGGTACCATAATCTCATCAACGAGCACACAAGGTTATGCCTACCTGCCAGGCCAGGGCATACACGACATAACCTTCCCTAGATGGAGGCACCGACCAGAGGCCGTGTCAATGGACCGACCAGAGGTCGTGTCAATGGACAGAATCAAGGCCTTCCCATAAAGGCAAATGTGGTTGCCTTTGGAAAGAAACTTCGATTCAGCGGCACCATGACCCGATCAACGGTGTATTCTAGTTGAGTTATATTCAGGTTCAATTGTTAACAATGACCGGTGTCATAGCATGCCATGAAATGCAAAACAACACATGCATCATATCTTTGATCAACATGACCGATGTCATCCATATTCACACCAAGCATAAACGTCAACAACTCAGATTACTTTACTTGCTCAAACTCACTCTTACTAGCCAAAAATATTTTGTCACAAGTTTTCATAAATTTTCTTATGCCAGAAAGTAACTCCGATAAATTTCTTATATGATTGACAAAATATTTCACTATCAACAACTCTTAATTTCTTTATCACTAAGTTGGGTTCAATCATTCTGTAAAACAAGTAATATGATTTAACAAGTATTTAACAGAACACTTTCTCACAAATTTTTACCAATTTAGCAAGGCAAAAACATAGCTAAATAATTACTAACATGCATAACAAAATTATTTCTAACATCACCTCAAATAAATCTTAACTTGCTTTACCCACTTAAATTAGTTTCAACTATTCTGTAAATCAAGCATAACAACTAACCAATATTTAACAGAATACAAATAACTCAATAATTATTTAAATGCATGGATTAATCAATTCATTCAAGTAATAAAATCACAAATATTGCAATGGCATCATGAAAATGTTGCTGTGGCTTGCCTTAGTGCAGATGAGGTTCACAAGCCTCCTGGTGATCCTCAAGACAAGCCTCACCTTCTGAAAATAATTTTAAACACAAAAAGAAAATATCAAGAACACTTCTGAAATTCACCAGAAATTCTAAACAGCTCAGAAAAATCTCATCTCTGGTGAGCTGTTAGATTTTCTTTCAAAGAACACAATGCAAAAAGAATCAATTCATTTGGACTTATGGTTAAAAAGTTATAACTGATTGAAGTGTTCTATAAATTCAAATGAATTTGAATAATAAGAAAAAGAATGGGGGGTGACGTCGAAGGCGTAAAGCCCAGGGGCGCCACCACTCGTACCGCTTCGCGCGCATACTGAGTGGCTGACTAGCGGGCCTCGCTAGTCAGGTGGGGGAAGAGGGAGAGAGAAAGAAAGACGGCCGCGGCTTCGCCGGAGCTCTCGCCAGCGACGAGGGCTCTTTGGCCAAAACGAGAGGAGGGATGGCAAGAGGAGGTCGAGGCGCACCTGCCCGTACCCGTAGCATGGCTAGGGGTGGTCGGACGGCGTCGGAATTTAGCTCGCGAGCGGAGACAGAACGAGGAGGTCGTCGGAGTTGAGGAAGACGGCGAGCAGAGGCCACTCTAGGGGCTCCAAGCAGGCAAGATGGCCTCACCAGAGACAGGCGGAGGCCCTGGAGGGGTTGCCCTGGCCTGGGAGGGGCTGGAGCTGCTGCGGCGACCAGAGGGGATCGACGGCGAGCTCGAGCCCGGGGACGGCGGCCCGAGGCCTGCCCGACCGGGCTACGGCTTCCTACTTGATCGTGGAGTGTGTGAGAGTGTTGGATGATGCTCGGGGAGGCCGGGGAGGGCTCTATTTATAGGCAAGCGGCGAGGGTTCTTCTGGCTCCGCCGGTGGACACCTGTCCACGGCAGCCGGCGACGGAGGTCACGCGGTCACTGTGGGCGAACGGAGATGAGCACAGGATCAAGGGGGTGACGATGAGCATAGTGCGCTCCGCACTGTTGGGCTGGCCGGACCTTGCCCGTGCTCGCTGCGGCGAGCTCCGACGTCGGCGAGTGCCAGGGAGGAGTTAAGGGTGTCGAGACGATGATGGTGGCGAGTTTTGGCAAGGTTGGGCAGGCGGGGAAGCGAGCACGCGAGCAACAAAGGCTCGGGCGCGTGGCAGAGCGCGTCGGCTGCATGCCAGCACGCCTGGACGAACGCGATCACCGCGTGAACTATGACATCAGGTCGATCTAAGCGTAAACTCGATGTCTGGCATGTTGTTCGTGGTAGTTTAGAGTGTTACCACGATTTGGTTTGGCTCCAGATGCAGTAGAGAAGATTTTACAAGCCAGGTAAGTTTACGGCGATAACTTTGTGATGTTACTGTGGTCAAATGGCTGGGAGTTTGGAGCTGTGCTTTGGAGGCTAGCTTAGAGTTACTAAGGTAAATAAGCACAAGAAAGTCCAGGTCAAAAGAAGTAAGTAAAATGGTAGTTGTTGTAGAAACCACCATTTCTGTCCAGAACAGAAAAGATTTTCTGTAGCAAAAATAATCCGAAAGTGATGAAATATCTTTGCTCACGGAGGTGACCTAGGGTCACTAGAATATTTGTGAATTATCTCAGAATTTTCTGAGCCATAAAAATTAGGGTTTCTTTGGAGCAAACAGATTTGCCTTAGGGTTTTTGAGAGAAAATGAATATTTTTCATTTAATAAAAATATTCCAAAGATTATTTTGAGGTGGATCAGAAGTGAAATGATGGTTTGGGAGAGAAGTGAAGTACTTGGGTGAAAGCCAAGGATGCCCAATGGTTTAAGTCCAACTGAAAAGATTCAAAAACTCCAAGTTTCAAAAAATGTCAAATGAAAACTCAAACAAATAAGAGAGGGGAAAAACCAGGCTGTCACAGAGATGCTAAGGGATGTCAGCATCTGGCGGTGTCGCGTTGATTTCGAGCTAGGGCTAATGGCAGAGATTATATTCACGGAGTCGACTGTGGAGGAAAGAACGTGCATGCCTCCGCAATGGCATGAGCAGCCGGTGCAACTGTTCAAATGGGTGGTAGGAGAAGCCAAATCCCGGGACCAGTTGCGACGGCGCCGCTGGGCATGCATCGTAGGCGACGTGAGCTGCCCTCCTTCCCCGCCAGCGATGCACGATGACCTAGTCGATTCTTTGCTGCAGTGAACTTGCAACGCCATGTCGGCTTGCAACCTTGACAATCACTCCATCTATATGTATTGTTTTCCTGTGAAAAATACTTGGTCGTTTGGAAAAAGATGGTAATTGATTTATCACTAGTTTTAGAATGCTTGGTCGTGATAATCAACCGAAGTCACTACCAGAAGTCTTCATCGTGTAAGTATTTTACGGACGGTCACACCAACAGACGGTCGGTCAGACCCGCGTCTCACCGAAGGGACACGCATCGGCTTGGTCTGACATGTACGACCAGTTACATCACTGACTTGTGATGTCTACTACACAACCTTCTTCTTGTAGACGTTGTTGGGCCTCCAAGTGCAGAGGTTTGTAGGACAGTAGCCAATTTCCCTCAAGTGGATGGCCTAAGGTTTATCAATCCGTGGGAGGCGCAGGATGAAGATGGTCTCTCTCAAGCAACCCTGCAACCAAATAACAAAGAGTCTCTTGTGTCCCCAACACACCCATTACAATGGTAAATTGTATAGGTGCACTAGTTCGGCGAAGAGATGGTGATACAAGTGCAATATGGATGGTAGATATAGGCTTTTGTAATCTGAAATATAAAACAGCAAGGTAAATAATGATAAAAGTGAGTGTAAGAGGTATTGCAATGCTAGGAAACAAGGCCTAGGGTTCATACTTTCACTAGTGCAAGTTCTCTCAAAAATAATAACATAATTGGATCATATAACTATCCCTCAACATGCAACAAAGAGTCACTCCAAAGTCACTAATAGCGGAGAACAAACGAAGAGATTATGGTAGGGTACGAGATCACCTCAAAGTTATTCAGTCTGATCGATCTATTCAAGAGTCCGTAGTAAAATAACACGAAGCTATTCTTTCCGTTCGATCTATCATAGAGTTCGTACTAGAATAACACCTTAAGACACAAATCAACCAAAACCCTAATGTCACCTAGATACTCCAATGTCACCACAAGTATCCGTGGGTATGATTATATGATATGCATCACACAATCTCAGATTCATCTATTCAAACCAACACAAAGTACTTCAAAGAGTGCCCCAAAGTTTCTACCGGAGAGTCAAGACAAAAACTTGTGCCAACCCCTATGCATAAGTTCACGAGGTCACGGAACCCACAAGTTGATAACCAAAACATACATCAAGTAGATCACGTGATATCCTATTTTCACCACAGATAAGCACATGCAAGACATACATCAAGTGTTCTCAAATCCTTAAAGACTCAATCCGATAAGATAACTTCAAAGGAAAAGCTCAATCCATTACAAGAGAGTAGAGGGGGAGAAACATCATAAGATCCAACTATAATAGCAAAGCACGCGATACATCAAGATCGTATCACCTCAATAACACGAGAGAGAGAGAGGGGGGGATCAAACACATAGCTACTGGTACATACCCTCAGCCCCGAGGGTGAACTACTCCCTCCTCGTCATGGAGAGCGCCGGGATGATGAAGATGGCCACCGGTGATGGATCCCCCCTCCGTGGTCTTGAACAGGTCCCGATTGGTTTTTGGTGGCTACAGAGGCTTGCGGTGGCGGAACTCCCGATCTATTCTTTTCTCCGAAGTTTATAGGGTATATGGATATATATAGGCGAAAGAAGTCGGTAAGGGGAGCCATGAGGGGCCCACGAGGGTGAGGGGCGCGCCTAGGGGGTAGGCGCACCTCCCTGCCTCGTGGCCACCTCGAAGCTTCCTTGACTTCAACTCCAAGTCTCCTGGATCACGTTCGTTCCAAAAATCACGCTCCCGAAGGTTTCATTCCGTTTGGACTCCGTTTGATATTCTTTTTCTCCTCAAACATCAAACAAGGGAAAAAGCGAGGAACTGCACTTTGGGCTCTGGGTTAATAGGTTAGTCCCAAAAATAATATAAAAGTGTAAAATAAATCCCATAAACATCCAAAACAGATAATATAATAGCATGGAACAATAAAAAATTATCGATACGTTGGAGACGTATCGGCATCCCCAAGCTTAATTCCTGCTCGTCCTCGAGTAGGTAAATGATAAAACGGAATTTTTGATGTGGAATGCTACCTAACATATTTATCAATGTAATTTTCTTTATTGTGGCAAGAATATTCAGATCCATAAGATTCAAGACAAAAGTTTAATATTGGCATAAAAATAATAATACTTCAAGCATACTAACTAAGCAATCATGTCTTCTCAAAATAGCATGGCCAAAGAAAGTTCATCCCTACAAAATCATATAGTTTGGTCATGCTCCATTTTCGTCACACAAGAATGCTCTCATCATGCACAACCCTGATGACAAGCCAAGCAATTGTTTCATACTTTAGTACTCTCAAACTTTTTTCAACTTTCGCGCAATACATGAGCATGAGCCATGGACATAGCACTATGCGTGGAATAGAATATGATGATGGGGGTTGGGTGGAGAAGACAAAAAAAGGAGAAAGTCTCACATTGACGCGGCTAATCAACGGGCTATGGAGATGCCCATCAATTGATGTCAATGCGAGGAGTAGGGATTGCCATGCAATGGATGCACTAGAGCTATAAATGTATGAAAGCTCAACAAAAGAAACTAAGTGGGTGTGCATCCAACTTGCTTGCTCATGAAGACCTAGGGCATTTGTGGAAGCCCATCGTTGGAATATACAAGCCAAGTTCTATAATGAAAAATTCCCACTAGTATATGAAAGTGACAAAACAAGAGACTCTCTATCAGGAAGATCATGGTGCTACTTTGAAGCACAAGTGTGGAAAAAGGATAGTAGCATTGTCCCTTCTTCCTATTTTTTAGGCCTCCCTCTTTTTATTTGGCCTTTTTTTGGGACAATGCTCTATTAATGTTGATCATCACACTTCTATTTATTTACAACTCAATGATTACAACTCGATACTAGAACAAAATATGACTCTATATGAGTGCCTCCGGTGGTGTACCGGGATGGGCAATGAATCAAGAGTGACATGTATGAAAATATGCATGGTGGCTTTGCCACAAATACGATGGCAACTACATGATCATGCAAGGCAATATGACAATGATGAAGCATGTCATAATAAACGGAACGGTGGAAAGTTGCATGGCAATATATCTCGGAATGGTTATGGAAATGCCATAATAGGTAGGTATGGTGGCTGTTTTGAGGAAGATATAAGGAGGTTTATGTGTGATAGAGCGTATCATATCACGGGGTTTGGATGCACCGCTAAGTTTGCACCAACTCTCAAGGTGAGAAAGGGCAATGCACTGCAGTCTTGAAGAGGCTAGCAATGGTGGAAGTTTGAGAGTGCGTATAATCCATGGACTCAACATTAGTCATAAAGAACTCACATACTTATTGCAAAAATCTACAAGTCATCAAAAACCAAGCACTACGCGCATGCTCCTAGGGGGATAGATTGGTAGGAAAAGACCATCGCTCGTCCCCGACCGCCACTCATAAGGATGACAATCAAAGAACACCTCATGTTTCAAATTTGTTACATAACGTTTACCATACATGCATGCTACGGGACTTGCAAACTTTGACACAAGTATTTCTCAAATTCACAACTACTCAGCTAGCATGACTCTAATATCACCATCTTCATATCTCAAAACAATCATAAAGAATCAAACTTCTCATAGTATTCAGTGCACTTCATATGAAAGTTTTTATTATATCCCTCTTGGATGCCCATCATATTAGGACTAGTTTCATAACCAAAGAAAATTACCATGCTGTTTAGGAATCTCAAAACAATATAAGTGAATCATGAGAGTTCATCTATTTCTACAAAATAATTCCACCGCCATGCTCTAAAAGATATAAGTGAAGCACTAGAGCAACAACAAACTACTCCGAAAGATATACGTGAAGATCAATGAGTAGTCGAATAATTATGCAACTATGTGAAGACTCTCTAACATTTAAGAATTTCAGATCTTGGTATTTTATTCAAACAGCAAGCAAAACAAAAGGAAATAAAATGACGCTCCAAGCAAAACACATATCATGTGGTGAATAAAAATATAGCTCCAAGCAAGGTTACCGATGAACGAAGACGAAAGAGGGGATGCCATCCGGGGCATCCCCAAGCTTAGGATCTTGGTTGTACTTGAATATTACCTTGGGGTGCCTTGGTCATCCCCAAGCTTAGGCTCTTGCCACTCCCTATTCCATAGTCCATCTAATCTTTACCCAAAACTTGAAAACTTCACAACACAAAACTTAACAGAAAACTCGTATGCTCCGTTAGTATAAGAAAATAAATCACCAATTGGGTGCTGTTGTGAACTCATTATAAATTCATATTGGTGTAATATCTACTGTATTCCAACTTATCTATGGTTCATACCCTCCGATACTACTCATAGATTCGTCAAAATAAGCAAACAACACATAAAAACAGAATCTGTCAAAAACAGAACAGTCTGTAGTAATCTGTATCAAACATATACTTATGGAACTACAAAAATTCTGAAATAAATTGGTGGACCAGAGGAATTTGTCTAGTATTCATCTGAAAAAATAATCAACTAAATATCACTCTCCAGTAAAACGTTTTAGCTAATATCGTGAGCGCTAAAGTTTCTGTTTTTTACAGCAAGATCAAAAAGACTTCACCCAAGTATTCCCAAAGGTTCTACTTGGCACAAACACTAATTAAAACATAAAACCACATCTATCCAGAGGCTATATATATTATTTATTCCTAAACAGAACCAAAAAGCAAGAAACTAAAATAAAATTGGGTTGCCTCCCGACAAGCGCTAACGTCCAACGCCCCTAGCTAGGCATGATGATTTCATTGATGCTCACATAAAAGATAAGAATTGAAACATAAAGAGAGCATCATGAAAAATATGAGTAGCACATTTAAGTCTAAACCACTTCCTATGCATAGGGATTTTGTGAGCAAACAACTTATGGGAACAATAATCAACTAGCATAGGAAGGCAAAACAAGCATAACTTCAAAACTTTAAGCACATAGAGAGGAAACTTGATATTATTGCAATTCCTACAAGCATATATTCCTCCCTCATAATAATTTTCAGTAGCATCATGAATTAATCAAACAATATAACTATCACATAAAGCATTCTTTTCATGATCTATAAGCATAGAAATTTTATTACTCTCCACATAAGCAAATTTATTCTCATCAATAGTAGTGGGAGCAAATTCAATAAAATAACTATCATGTGAAGCATAATCCAATTGAAAATTAAAATCATGATGACAAGTTTCATGGTTATCTTTATTCTTTATAGCATACGTGTCATCACAATAATCATCATAAATAGGAGTCATGCTTTCATCATAATAAATTTGCTCATCAAAACTCGGGGGACTAAACATA
Organism: Aegilops bicornis; assembly: GCA_021605145.1. Taxonomy (NCBI): domain Eukaryota; kingdom Viridiplantae; phylum Streptophyta; class Magnoliopsida; order Poales; family Poaceae; genus Aegilops; species Aegilops bicornis. The sequence goes on from CM038669.1 coordinate 324,976,315, forward strand.
TCATCTTCATCAAACATAGGATCCCCAAGCTTGTGGCTTTGCATATCATTAGCATCATGGGTATTCAAAGAATTCATACTAACAACATTGCAATCATGCTCATCATTCAGATATTTTATGCCAAGCATTCTATGTAATTCTTCTTCTAGTACTTGAGCACAATTTTCCTTCCCATCATTTTCACGAAAGACATAAAACTCATAATCTTTAATTTTAATTTTAATAGTAGGTTCCCACTCATCATAGAGCTTTGTAGGGATAGAAACTTTCAACTCAAGCTTTTCTTCATAAGATTGCATCAAGGCATCAACGATATGTTCGGTAAAGGCTTTATTTTGACTATAAGCATGAGGAGAATTTAGCACGGGTTGCAACAAGGAATACAATCAATTAAAGAGAAACTTTCATAATTAAATTCCTTGAAATCCAATATCATGGGTTTAGCAACATCTAGGGTTTTATTCTTTTCAATCCCACTTTTATCAATTTCATCATCAGGATCTAAATACTCCGAATTTTCGGAACGCCTTCTAGGTAAAGGAAGATCATATTCAGTTTCATCAAGATTCATATTGCAAAACAAAGATTTAACAGGAGACACATCAATAACTTTTAGATCTTCATCTTGATTTTCATAGGAATCCGGTTTAGCGGCCATCTTATTGACTAAGGTAGCTTGCATATCCGAAATTTCAGCAGTTAATTTTTAAGATGAGCAATTTGAGATCTTGCACCATCAAATTCTTTAGACATATCATCGAGCTCTTTGTTCATATAACTCATAAAACTTTTTTTTCCTTAAGCTCATTTCTAAAGAAATTATTATGCTCAAATTGCAAAACCACAAACTTCCTGACGTTGTTTTTGATCTCCTCTAACCTTTTAAGGTGAAGATCACCAAATCTAGGTAGAGCCATCGCGACAAACAATCAATCCAACACACGAGCAAACAAAAGGCAAGCGAGAAAAAAGGCAAACGGAAAAAGAGAGGGCAAATAAAACGGCAAGGGTGAAGTGGGGGAGAGGAAAACGAGAGGCAAATGGCAACTAATGTAATGCGAGAGATAGGGATTGTGATGGGTACTTGGTATGTTGACTTTTGCGCAGACTCCCGACAACAGCTAGAAATTCTTCTTGCTACCTCTTGACCTTTGCGTTGGATTTCCCGAAGAGGAGAGGATGATGTAGCAAAGTAGCGTAAGTATTTCCCTCAGTTTTTGAGAACCAATGTATCAATCCGAGGAGGCTACGCGCGAGTCCCTCGTACCTACACAAAAACAATAGCTCAACGCAACCAACGCGATTAGGGGTTGTCAATCCCTTCACGGTCACTTATGGGAGTGAGATCTGATAGAGATGATAGATAATATTTTGGGTATTTTTGGTATAGAGATGCAAAGTCAAAAGTAAAAGGCAAAGTAAAAAAGCAAAGCAATAATAAAGTGATGGAGATTGATATGATGAGAATAGACCCGGGGGCCATAGGTTTCACTAGTGGCTTCTCTCGAGAGCATAAGTATTCTACGGTGGGTGAACAAATTATCGTTGAGCAATTGACAGAATTGAGCATAGTTATGAGAATATCTAGGTATGATCATGTATATAGGCATCACATCCGAGACAAGTAGACCGACTCCTGCCTGCATCTACTACTATTACTCCACTCATCGACCGCTATCCAGCATGCATCTAGAATATTAAGTTAAAAACAGAGTAACGCCTTAAGCAAGATGACATGATGTAGAGGGATAGTTTCATGCAATATGATAAAAAAAACCATCTTGTTATCCTTGATGGCAACAATACAATACGTGCCTTGCTGCCCTTCTACATCCGGGAAAGGACACATAAGATTGAACCCAAAGCTAAGCACTTCTCCTATTGCAAGAAAAACCAATCTAGTAGGCCAAACCAAACTGATAATTAAAAGAGACTTGCAAAGATAACCAATCATACATAAAAGAATTCAGAGAAGATTCAAATATTATGCATAGATAGACTTGATCATAAACCCACAATTCATCGATCTCAACAAACACACCGCAAAAAGAAGATTACATCGAATAGATCTCCACGAGAGGGGAGAACATTGTATTGAAATCCAAAAGAGAGAAGAAGCCATCTAGCTAATAACTATGGACCCGAAGGTCCGAGGTAAACTACTCACACTTCATCGGAGGGGCTAGGATGATGTAGAAGCCCTCCGTGATGATGGCCCTCTCCGTGAACTCGGAACAAGCCCCAAGATGGGATCTCGTGGATACTGAAAGTTGCGGTAGTGGAATTAGGTTTTTGGCTCCGTGTCGATCGTTTGAAGTGCGTGAGGTATATATAGGAGGAAGGAGTGCGTCGGTGGAGCTTGAGGGGCCCACGAGGTGGGGCGCGCCCTAGGGGGCGCCCTCCACCTCGTGACCGCCTCGTGGCTTTCTTTGACGGAGGTCCAAGTCTCCTCGGTCTTATCGATGAGAAAATCACGTTCCCGAAGGTTTCATTCCGTTTGGACTCCGTTTGATATTATGTTTCTCCGAAACTACGAAATAGGCAAAAAGCGCAATTACAGGTTGGGCCTCCGGTTAATAGGTTAGTCCCAAAAATAATATAAAAGTGGAAAATAAAGCCCAATATAGTCCAAAACAGTAGATAATATAGCATGGAGCAATCAAAAATTATAGATACGTTGGAGACATATCAGGCGCGCCCAGGGGGGCAGGCGCGCCTCCCTGCCTCGTGGCCACCTCGAAGCTTCCTTGACTTCAACTCCAAGTCTCCTGGATCACGTTCGTTCCAAAAATCACGCTCCCGAAGGTTTCATTCCGTTTGGACTCCGTTTGATATTCCTTTTCTGCGGAACACTGAAATAAGGGGAAAAACAGGAACTGGCACATGGCTCTGGGTTAATAGGTTAGTCCCAAAAATAATATAAAAGTGTAAAATAAAGCCCATAAACATCCAAAACAGATAATATAATAGCATGGAACACTAAAAAATTATAGATATGTTGGAGACGTATCAACTTGCGCGACTGCATTTGAGCAGTGTAGTACTCCCTCTATCTCAGTTTACAAGTCTTGCACGTGTACCTAGGTCGTTAATTTGACCAACTTAATAAGAGGCATACATTACGAAAAATATATCATTACAAACTTCAAATATTCTATATTTTAATGATTTATTTTTTTATGTTAAACAATTTATGTTCTACTAAACTCATCGGGAGTACTTGAAATTTATGTTCCACTAAACTCATCGGGAGCCATTTTGGGCCTCGAAGCCAAAACCATCAATTAATATTTACCTTGTTCCCATCACATTCCAAAGTACTAGTGCTACAATTAAGTGCAAGCCTGCTCACACCTACCAGTACGTACCAAACCTGAACGTGTTCCCACTATGCAGGTTTTAGTACTAGTGCTAGTACTTAGGTTATAAAAAGGAACTACCTAACCGAAAATTACTCCACCTTCCTCCTCATAAGTCCTCCTTCTTCGTCCGTCCTTGCCATGGCCGGTGTGCAGAGCTCTAGGTCGAGAACTACTCGTAACAAGGGAGCGGCAACCAAGGCTGCGGAAAAAAAGAGAGGGCTCCCGCCGCGCAGAGACCTTGAAAGATCTCTCACGGGTAGGTGATGGCTCCCAGGAGCGCCCTATCCGCGGAGGCGAACATGCCGAGCTGGCGGCGCTGGAGTCGTTATCCCTCGATGGCATGCCCGATCAGCTCAATAAGCAGAAGGAGCTCATCCACGGCTTGGTGGAGCTGCTGAAGGAGAGCCTCGACGACATGCCCGCTGAGCTCAATGAGCAGGGGGGTTGACCGCCGGCTTGGTGATGCTGCTGAAGAAGAGCATTGCCTCGATGAAGAAGGCGACCGGCAAAATCCTGCAACTTCAGGAGGACAAGGCGAAGCTCTGCCATGAGCTCGACCTGCAGAAGGAGGAGAACCCCGGCTGGAAGAAGCTGCATGAGAATAGTAGTTCCTCGATGAAGATGCTGCAGGCCCCCGTCATGGAACAGAAGGAGGAGTTGGCGAAGCTCCACATCGAGCACCCGGCTGCTGTCAAGGTACGTAATGTGGCCGTGGAACAGATGATGAAGGCTCGCGTCAAGAAATCCCGCATCATGGACACAATGAAGAAGATGGCGGAGGAGACGCGCAAGGAGATGGAGGTCGTGGAGGCGATGATGAAGCGATTCTGACTCATGACCAGCAACCCTTCATGTAGTGAGAGCAGCGCCCCAGACTTGTGTGTGCGTCTTCCTTCTTTTTTGGGGGTGATAATCTTCCTTCTTCTTTTGCTCTTGTGTTTCTTATTTTGCTTCGGGTGTTTCACTGCACGTGTCACCTTCTCTGCGAGGCATGAATAGAACAATGCTAAAAATGAGATGACTAGAAAATTAGACCATTCTTTATCTCCAATAGAACAATGCCTCTTGCTAGTAATATATAATAAGAGTATAGAGTAGAGATATGGCACTGTGGGCTGTCGTGTTTCGTGCTCCTCCGTTGTACTCCAGTGGAGAACTTGAGTATACCGCAGGGTTCTTTGCTCCTCCTCAGGTCGTTGGCACATTTATACGAGCAGTCAAATCACAAGGCCCCGCCTTCCAGCAGTAATGAGCCGTCAAATCACAAAGGCCCTCGCCTCTCTTGAAACGGACCTAGCTAGACTGCCCGCCCTCTAGCCTTTTAAAAAATGTACACTTTTGTACAGTAGCAGGATCGATGGATTGCGCCATGGAGCAAAACTAACAAGATGAAATTAAAGAAAAAAGGTGGTACATATAGAGAGCGCTCGTCGCCAAATTATGCATATAGTACTATTAAAAAAGCTAGTATATGGCTAAATGGGGTGCTCAATTCTATTAAATAAATTAGCATACCTATTTAATTCTTGGGTTCTTATTATTTATGCCACTAGTTTGTGTTGGGGAACGTAGCAGAAATTCAAAATTTTCCTACGTGTCACCAAGATCTATCTAAGGAGAAACCAGCAACGAGGGGAAGGAGAGTGCATCTACATACCCTTGTAGATCGCTAAGCCAGGCGTTCAAGAGAACGGGGTTGAAGGAGTCGTACTGTCGTGATCCAAATCACCGGAGATCCTAGTGCCGAACGGACAAGCACCTCCGCGTTCAACACACGTACAGCCGGTGGCGTCTCCCACGCCTTGATCCAGCAAGGAGAGAGGGAGAGGTTGAGGAAGACTCCATCCAGCAGCAGCACAACGGGCGTGGTGGTGGTGGAGGAGCATGGTAATCCTGCAGGACTTCGCCCAAGCACCGCGAGAGGAGGAGGGAGAGGCGGGGCTGCGCCATGGAGAGGTGAAAACTCATGTGTTGGCAGCCCTCAAGACCTCATGTATTTATAGGGAGAGGGAGGGTGCGCCCCTCTAGGGTTTCCACCCAAAGTGCAGCAGCCCCAATCCAATCTATGGGTGGCGGCCAAGGGGAGAGGGAAACTTGCCCCCAAGCTGGGTGGGCGCACCCTCCCCAAACCCTAGGCGCCTTGGGCCCTTGTGGGCGCACCAGCCCACCAGGGCTGGTCCCTCCCACACTTGGCCCATGCAGCCCTCCGGGCAGTGGCCCCACTTGGTGGACCCAGGACCCTCCCGGTGGTCCCGATGCGTTCTGGATAAAACACAGAAACTTTTCCGGTGACCAAAACAGGACTTCCCATATATAAATCTTTACCTCCGGACCATTCCTAACTCCTCGTGACGTCCGGATCTCATCCGGGACTCCGAACAACATTCGGTAACCACATACAAACTTCCTTTATAACCCTAGCGTCGCCAGACCTTAAGTGTGTAGACCCTACGGGTTCGGGAACCATCTGAGACATGACCGAGGCGTTCTCCGGTCAATAACCAATAGTGGGATCTGGATACCCATGTTGGCTCCCACATGTTCCACGATGATCTCATCGGATGAACCACGATGTCAAGGACTCAATCGATCCCGTATACAATTCCCTTTGTTTAGCGGTATTGTACTTACCCGAGATTCGATCGTCGGTATCCCGATACCTTGTTCAATCTCGTTTCCGGCAAGTCTCTTTACTCGTTCCGTAACACATCATCCCGTGATCAACCCCTTGGTCACATTGTGCACATTATGATGATGTCCTACCGAGTGGGCCCAGAGATACCTCTCCGTTCACACGGAGTGACAAATCCCAGTCTCGATTCGTACAACCCAATGACACTTTCGGAGATACCTGTAGTGCACCTTTATAGCCACCCGATTACGTTGTGACGTTTGGTACACCCAAAGCATTCCCTACGGTATCCGGAGTTGCACAATCTCATGGTCTAAGGAAATGATACTTGACATTAGAAAACCTTTAGCATACGAACTACGATCTTTGTGCTAGGCTTAGGATTGGGTCTTGTCCATCACATCATTCTCCTAATGATGTGATCCCGTTATCAACGACATCCAATGTCCATGGTCGTGAAACCGTAACCATCTGTTGATCAACGAGCTAGTCAACTAGAGGCTTACTAGGGACATGGTGTTGTCTATGTATCCACACATGTATCTGAGTTTCCTATCAATACAATTATAGCATGGATAATAAACGATTATCATGAACAAGGAAATATAATAATAACCAATTTATTATTGCCTCTAGGGCATATTTCCAACAGTCTCCCACTTGCACTAGAGTCAATAATCTAGTTCACATCGCCATGTGATTAACACTCACAGGTCACATCGCCATGTGACCAACATCCAAAGAGTTTACTAGTGTCTGTAAACTAGTTCACATCATCATGTGATTAAGACTCAATGAGTTCTGAGGTTTGATCATGTTTTGCTTGTGAGAGAGGTTTTAGTCAACGGGTCTGAACCATTCAGATCCGTGTGTGCTTTGCAAATTTCTAGGTCATATTGTAAACGCTGCTTCCACGCTCCACTTGGAGCTATTCCAAATGGTTGCTCCACTATACATATCCGATATGCTACTCAGAGTCACTCGGATAGGTGTTAAAGCTTACCTTGACGTAACCCTTTACGCCGAACTCTTTATCACCTCCATAATCGAGAAACATGTCCTTATTTACTCCAAGGACAATTTTGATCATTGTCCAATGATCCATTCCTGGATCATTCTTGTACCCTCGACCGACTCATGGCAAGGCACACTTCCGGTGCGGTACACAAGATAGCATCTTGTAGAGCCTACGTCTAAGGCATAGGGGCGACCTTCGTCCTTTCTCTCTGCTACTGCGTGGTCGAGCTTTAAGTCTTAACTTCATACCTTACATCTCAGGCAAGAACTCCTTCTTTGACTGATCCATCTTGAACACCTTCAAGATCATGTCAAGGTATATGCTCATTAGTACCATTAAGCGGTTTTGATCTATCCCTATAGATCTTGATGCTCAATGTTCAAGTAGCTTAATACAGGTTTTCACTTGAAAACACTTTTCAAATAACCCTATATGCTTTCCGGAAATTCTACATCATTTCGATCAACAATATGTCAACAACATATACTCATCGAAATTCTATAGTGCTCCCACTCACTTCTTTGGAAATACAAGTTTCTCATAAACTTTGTATAAACCCAAAATCTTTGATCATCTTATCAAAGAGTATATTCCAACTCCGAGATGCTTACTCCAGTCCATGGAAGGATCACTTTGGAGCTAGCATACCTTTCAAAGATCCTTAGGATTGGCAAAACCTTTCGATTGTATCACATACAACCTTTCCTTACGAAACTGGTAAGGAAACTCGTTTTGACATCCATCTGCTAGATTTCATAAATGCAGCTAATGCTAACATGATTCCGACGGACTTAAGCATCGCTACGGATGAAAAAATCTCATCGTAGTCAACTTGTGAAAACTCTTTGCCACAAGTCGAGCTTCATAGACGGTGACATTACCGTCCACGTCCGTCTTCTTCTTAAAATCCATTTATCTCAATAGCTTGCCGATCATCGGGCAAGTCCACCAAAGTCCATGCTTTGTTCTGATACATGGATCCTATCTCGGATTTCATGGCCTCTAACCATTTGTCGGAATATGGGCCCACCATCGCTTCTTCATAGCTCGTAGGTTCATTGTTGTCTAGCAACATAACCTTGAGACAGGATTCTTGTACCACTCTCAAGCGATGCGCATCCTTGTCACCCCTCGAGGTGCAGTAGTGACTTGATCCAAGTTTCATGGTCACTATCATAAGCTTCTACTTCAATTGGTGTAGGTGCCACATGAACAACTTCACATGCCCCTGCTACACACTAGTTGTAGTGACGGTTCAATAACCATATCAAGTCTCCACCATCCTCCCACTCAACTTTTCGAGACAAACTTTTCCTCGAGAAAGGACCTGATTCAAGAAACAATCCCTATTGCTTTCGGATATGAATTAGGAGTATACCCAACTGTTTTGGGTGTCCTATGAAGATGCATTTTATCCGCTTTGGGTTCGAGCTTATCAACCTGAAACTTTTTCACATAAGCGTCGCAACCCCAAACTTTTAAGAAACGACAACTTAGGTTTCTCCAAACCATAGTTCAAACAGGGTCGTCTCAACGGAATTACGTGGTGCCCTATTAAAGTGAGTGCGGTTGTCTCTAATGCCTAACCCATGAACGATAGTGGTGATTCGATAAGAGACATCATGGTATGCACCATATCTAATAGGATGCAACTATGATGTTCGGACACACCATCACACTATGGTGTTCCAGGCGGAATTAATTGTGAAACAATTTCCACTATGTCTTAATAGCGTGCCAAAGCTCGTAACTCAGATACTCATCTCTATGATCATATCATAGACATTTTATCCTCTTGTCACGATGATCTTCAACTTCACTCTGAAATTACTTGAACCATTCAATAATCCAGACTTGTGTTTCATCAAGTAAATATACTCAACATCTACTCGAATCATCGTGAAGTAAGAACATAACGATATTCATTTGCATGCCTCGGACTCATTGGACTGCACACATCAAAATGTGTTACTTCCAACAAGTTGCTTTCTTGTTCCATCTCACTAAAAACGAGGCTTTCAGTCATCTTGCCCATGTGGTATGATTTGCATGTCTCAATTGATTCAAAATCAAGTGAGTCCAAGCGGTCCATCTGCATGGAGTTTCTTCATGCGTATACACCAATAGACATGGTTCGCATGTCTCAAACTTTTCAAAAAGAGTGAGTCCAAAGATCCATCAACATGGAGCTTATTCATGCGTTCTACACCAATATGACTTACATGGCAGTGCCACAAGTAAGTGGTACTATCATTACTATCTTATATCTTTTGGCATGAAAATGTGTATCACTACGATCGAGATTCAATAAACCATTCCTTTAGGTGCAAGACCATCGAAGGCATTATTCAAATAAATAGAGTAACCATTATTCTCCTTAAATGAATAACCGCATTGCGATAGACATAATCCAATCATGTCTATGCTCAACGCAAACACCAAATGACAATTATTTTGGTTTAATACTAATCTTGATGGTAGATGGAGCGTGCGATGTTTGATCACATCAAACTTGGAAACACTTCCAACACATATCGTCAGCTCACCTTTAGCTAGTCTCCGTTTATTCCGTAGCCTTTTATTTTGAGTTACTAACACTTAGCAACCGAACCGGTATCTAATACCCAGGTGCTACTAGGAGTACTAGTAATATACACAATAACTTGATGTATATCCAATATACTTCAATCGACCTTGCCAGCCTTCTCATCTACCAAGTATCTAGGGTGGTTCCGCTTCTGTGTCCGTTCCTCTCATTACAGAAGCACTTAGTCTCGGGTTTGGGTTCAACCTTGGGTTTCTTCACTAGAGCAGCAACTGTTTTGCCGTTTCATGAAGTATCCCTTATTGCCCTTGCCCTTCTTGAAACTAGTGGTTTTACCAACCATCAACAATTGATGCTCCTACTTGACTTCTACTTTCGCGGTGTCAAACATCGCGAACACTTCAAGGATCATCATATGATATGTTGTAGTTCATCACGAAGCTCTAGTAGCTTGGTGGCAATGTCTTTGGAGAAACATCACTATCTCATCTGGAAGATTAGCCCCCACTCGATTCAAGTGATTGTTGTACCCAGACAATCTGAATACAAGCTCAACGATTGAGATCTTCTCCCTTAGTTTGTAGGCTAGAAAAAACTCGTCGGAGGTCTCATCCCTCTTGGCCAGCGAACACGAGCCTGAAATCCCAATTTCAGCCCTCGTAACATCTCATATGTTCCGCGACGTTTCGAAATCGTCTTTGGTGCCTCAACTCTAAACCGTTTGACTGAACTATCACGTAGTTATCAAAATGTGTATGTCAGATGTTCACAACATCCACAGACGACGTTCGAGGTTCATCACACTTAGCGGTGCATTAAGGACATAAGCTTTCTACTGATCGCATAATCGCCATCGCCAACTTTCAACTATATTTTCTCTAGGAACATATCTAAACGGTGGAACTAAAGCGCGAGCTTCGACATAATTTGCAAAGATCTTTTGACTATGTTCGGGATAATTAAGTTCATCTCATGAACTCCCACTCGAATAGACATCCCTCTAGTCATCTAAGTGATTACATGATCCGAGTCAACTAGACCGTGTCCGATCATCACGTGAGATGGACTAGTCATCATCGGTGAACATCTTCATGTTGATCGTATCCTCCATACGACTCATGCTCGACCTTTCGGTCTCTTGTGTTCCGAGGCCGTATGCATGCATGCTAGGCTCGTCAAGTTAACCTAAGTGTTTCGCGTGTGTAAATCTGGCTTACACCCATTGTATGTGAACGTAAGAATCTATCACACCCGCGTGGTGCTTCAAAGCAACGAACTTTCATAGCAGGTGCACAGTTAGGGGGAACACTTTCTTGAAATTTTAATGAGGGATCATCTTATTTACTACCGTCGTTCTAAGCAAATAAGATGTAGAAACATGATAAGCATCACATGCAATCAAATAGTGACATGATATGGCCAATATCATACTGCTCCTTTTGATCTCCATCTTCGGGGCTTCATGATCATCATCGTCACCGGCATGACACCATGATCTCTATCATCATGATCTCCATCATCATGATCTCCATCATCGTGTCTCCATGAAGTTGTCTCGCCAACTTATTACTTCTACTACTATGGCTACCGGTTAGCAATAAAGTAAAGTAATTACATGGCGTTGTTCAATGACACGCAGGTCATACAATAAATAAAGACAACTCCTATGGCTCACATCGGTTGTCATACTCATCGACATGCAAGTCGTGATTCCTATTACAAGAACATGATCAATCTCATACATCACATATATCATTCATCACATACTTTTGGCCATATCACATCACATAGCATACCCTGCAAAAACAAGTTAGACGTCCTCTAATTGTTGTTTGCATGTTTTACATGGCTGCTATGGATTTCTAGCAAGAACGTTTCTTACCTACGCAAAAACCACAACGTGATATGCCAATTGCTATTTACCCTTCATAAGGACCCTTTTCATCAAATCCGTTTCGACTAAAGTGGGAGAGACTGGCACCCGCTAGCCACCTTATGCACCAAGTGCATGTCAGTCGGTGGAACCTGTCTCACGTAAGTGTACGTGTAAGGTCGGTCCGGGCCGCTTCATCCCACAATACCGTCGAAACAAGATTGGACTAATAACGGTAAGCATATTGAACAAAATCAACGCCCACAACTACTTTGTGTTCTACTCGTGCAAAGAATCTACGCAATAGACCTAGCTCTTGATGCCCTTTGTTGGGGGAACGTAGCAGAAATTCAAAATTTTCCCTACGTGTCACCAAGATCTATCTAAGGAGAAACCAGCAACGAGGGAAGGAGAGTGCATCTACATACCCTTGTAGATCGCTAAGCGGAAGCGTTCAAGAGAACGGGGTTGAAGGAGTCGTACTGTCGTGATCCAAATCACCGGAGATCCTAGTGCCGAACGGACAGCACCTCCGCGTTCAACACACGTACAGCCCGGTGACGTCTCCCACGCCTTGATCCAGCAAGGAGAGAGGGAGAGGTTGAGGAAGACTCCATCCAGCAGCAGCACAACGGCGTGGTGGTGGTGGAGGAGCATGGTAATCCTGCAGGACTTCGCCAAGCACCGCGGGAGAGGAGGAGGGAGAGAGGCAGGGCTGCGCCATGGAGAGGTGAAAACTCATGTGTTGGCAGCCCTCAAGACCTCATGTATTTATAGGGGAGAGGGAGGGTGCGCCCCCTCTAGGGTTTCCACCCCAAGTGCGGCAGCCCCCAATCCAATCTATGGGTGGCGGCCAAGGGGAGAGGAAACTTGCCCCCAAGCTGGGTGGGGCGCACCTCCCAAACCCTAGGCGCCTTGGGCCCTTGTGGGGCGCACCAGCCCACCGGGCTGGTCCCCTCCACACTTGGCCCATGTAGCCCTCCGGGGCAGTGGCCCCACTTGAGTGAACCCGGGACCCTCCCGGTGGTCCCGTGCGTTACCGATAAAACACAAACTTTTCCGGTGACCAAAACAGGACTTCCCATATATAAATCTTTACCTCCGGACCATTCCGGAACTCCTCGTGACGTCCGGGATCTCATCCGGACTCCGAACAACATTCGGTAACCACATACAAACTTCCTTTATAACCCTAGCGTCCATCGAACCTTAAGTGTGTAGACCCTACGGGTTCGGGAACCATGCGCATATGACCGAGACGTTCTCCGGTCAATAACCAATAGTGGGATCTGGATACCCATGTTGGCTCCCACATGTTCCACGATGATCTCATCGGATGAACCACGATGTCAAGGACTCAATCGATCCCGTATACAATTCCCTTTGTTTAGCGGTATTGTACTTACCCGAGATTCGATCGTCGGTATCCCGATACCTTGTTCAATCTCGTTTCCGGCAAGTCTCTTTACTCGTTCCGTAACACATCATCCCGTGATCAACCCCTTGGTCACATTGTGCACATTATGATGATGTCCTACCGAGTGGGCCCAGAGATACCTCTCCGTTCACACGGAGTGACAAATCCAGCCTCGATTCGTGCCAACCCAATGTACACTTTCGGAGATACCGTAGTGCACCTTTATAGCCACCCGATTCACGTTGTGGCGTTTGGTACACCCAAAGCATTCCCTACGGTATCCGGGAGTTGCACAATCTCATGGTCTAAGGAAATGATACTTGACATTAGAAAAGCTTTAGCATCTGAACTACGATCTTTGTGCTAGGCTTAGGATTGGGTCTTGTCCATCACATCATTCTCCTAATGATGTGATCCCGTTATCAACGACATCCAATGTCCATGGTCGTGAAACCGTAACCATCTGTTGATCAACGAGCTAGTCAACTAGAGGCTTACTAGGGACATGGTGTTGTCTATGTATCCACACATGTATCTGAAGTTTCCTATCAATACAATTATAGCATGGATAATAAACGATTATCATGAACAAGGAAATATAATAATAACCAATTTATTATTGCCTCTAGGCATATTTCCAACAGTCTCCCACTTGCACTAGAGTCAATAATCTAGTTCACATCGCCATGTGATTAACACTCACAGGTCACATCGCCATGTGACCAACATCCAAAGAGTTTACTAGTGTCGTAAACTAGTTCACATCATCATGTGATTAAGACTCAATGAGTTACGAGGTTTGATCATGTTTTGCTTGTGAGAGAGGTTTTAGTCAACGGGTCTGAACCATTCAGATCCGTGTGTGCTTTGCAAATTTCTAGGTCATATTGTAAACGCTGCTTCCACGCTCCACTTGGAGCTATTCCAAATGGTTGCTCCACTATACATATCCGATATGCTACTCAGAGTCACTCGGATAGGTGTTAAAGCTTGCACTGACGTAACCCTTTACGCCGAACTCTTTATCACCTCCATAATCGAGAAACATGTCCTTATTTACTCCAAGGACAATTTTGACCGCTGTCCAATGATCCATTCCTGGATCATTCTTGTACCTTATAGTGACTCATGGCAAGGCACACTTCCTAAGCGGTACACAAGATAGCATACTTTGTAGAGCCTACGTCTAAGGCATAGGGGCGACCTTCGTCCTTTCTCTCTGCTCGCCGTGGTCGAGCTTTAAGTCTTAACTTCATACCTTACATCTCGTGCAAGAACTCCTTCTTTGGTCGATCCATCTTGAACACCTTCAAGATCATGTCAAGGTATATGCTCATTAGTACCATTAAGCGGTTTTGATCTATCCCTATAGATCTTGATGCTCAATGTTCAAGTAGCTTAATACAGGTTTTCACTTGAAAAACACTTTTCAAATAACCCTATATGCTTTCCAGAAATTCTACATCATTTCGGATCAACAATATGTCAACAACATCTCAGAAATTCTATAGTGCTCCCTCTCACTGCTTTGGAAATACAAGTTTCTCATAAACTTTGTATAAACCCAAAATCTTTGATCATCTTATCAAAGAGTATATTCCAACTCCGAGATGCTTACTCCGGTCCATGGAAGGATCATCGAGCTAGCATACCTTTCAAAGCATCCTTAGGATTGGCAAAACCTTTACGATTGTATCTCATACAACCTTTCCTTACGGAAACCGGTAAGGAAACTCGTTTTGACATCCATCGCTAGATTTCATAAATGCAGCTAATGCTAACATGATTCCGACGGACTTAAGCATCGCTACGGATGAGAAAATCTCATCGTAGTCAACTTGTGAAAAACTCTTTGCCACAAGTCGAGCTTCATAGACGGTGACATTACCGTCCACGTCCGTCTTCTTCTTAATATCCATTTATCTCAATAGCTTGCCGATCATCGGGCAAGTCCACCAAAGTCCATGCTTTGTTCTGATACATGGATCCTATCTCGGATTTCATGGCCTCTAACCATTTGTCGGAATATGGGCCCACCATCGCTTCTTCATAGCTCGTAGGTTCATTGTTGTCTAGCAACATGACCTTCAAGACAGGATTACTGTACCACTCACGAAGCGACGCATCCTTGTCACCCTCACGAGGTGCGGTAGTGACTTGATCCAAGTTTCATGGTCACTATCATAAGCTTCTACTTCAATTGGTGTAGGTGCCACATGAACAACTTCCGTGCCTCGCTACACACTAGTTGTAGTGACGGTTCAATAACCATATCAAGTCTCCACCATCCTCCCACTCAACTTTTCGAGACAAACTTTTCCTCGAGAAAGGACCTGATTCAAGAAACAATCCCTATTGCTTTCGGATATGAATTAGGAGTATACCCAACTGTTTTGGGTGTCCTATGAAGATGCATTTTATCCGCTTTGGGTTCGAGCTTATCAACCTGAAACTTTTTCACATAAGCGTCGCAACCCCAAACTTTTAAGAAACGACAACTTAGGTTTCTCCAAACCATAGTTCAAACAGGGTCGTCTCAACGGAATTACGTGGTGCCCTATTAAAGTGAGTGCGGTTGTCTCTAATGCCTAACCCATGAACGATAGTGGTAATTCGATAAGAGACATCATGGTATGCACCATATCTAATAGGATGCAACTATGATGTTCGGACACACCATCACACTATGGTGTTCCAGGCGGAATTAATTGTGAAACAATTTCCACTATGTCTTAATAGCGTGCCAAAGCTCGTAATCAGATACTCATCTCTATGATCATATCATAGACATTTTATCCTCTTGTCACGATGATCTTCAACTTCACTCTGAAATTACTTGAACCATTCAATAATCCAGACTTGTGTTTCATCAAGTAAATATACTCAACATCTACTCGAATCATCTGTGAAGTAAGAACATAACGATATTCACTGCATGCCTCAGCACTCATTGGACTGCACACATCAAAATGTGTTACTTCCAACAAGTTGCTTTCTTGTTCCATCTCACTAAAAACGAGGCTTTCAGTCATCTTGCCCATGTGGTATGATTTGCATGTCTCAATTGATTCAAAATCAAGTGAGTCCAAGCATACGAACTACGATCTTTGTGCTAGGCTTAGGATTGGGTCTTGTCCATCACATCATTCTCCTAATGATGTGATCCCGTTATCAACGACATCCAATGTCCATGGTCAGGAAACCGTAACCATCTGTTGATCAACGAGCTAGTCAACTAGAGGCTTACTAGGGACATGGTGTTGTCTATGTATCCACACATGTATCTGAGTTTCCTATCAATACAATTATAGCATGGATAATAAACGATTATCATGAACAAGGAAATATAATAATAACCAATTTATTATTGCCTCTAGGGCATATTTCCAACAGTTTGTGTATCACTAATTAGTTTTGCCATTAGAAGTTACAACTACTCAGAAATGACATCGATCCGTGAGATGCGTGCTCAAAAATGCAATTAGATATCTCAAAAATGCCATCGTTAAGTTAGATTTTGCTGAAAAATGCCATTAGACATTGTGATTTTCACGTCAAAACCGTTGACCATGTTACATGACAAAAATAAGCCGATTCTCACAATGATAAGTGTGGCCCCGCTTGTCAGGAGTAACCAAGCGAACAATTTTACAGGAAAATAAGAACGCTGTTGGGATCAAGTAGGCCCCACACTTTATTTTACGGTAGTGAGATAGAGGGAGAGCTGGCATGTTGGTCCATCAGTATTTATATCATTATAACATAGAAAAAGAGATTTGAGTCACAATAATGGTGTCCAGCACAACACACCCCTCAAATAAACTAAGCACCCTGAAATTCTTTGACAAAACTAAGCCCCCTGAAATTCTTTGACAACTAAACTACTAGCTATACTAGAAGAACGCCCGTGCATTGCAGCGGGGCCACATTAACTTAAAAAGTTCAATATTACGACATTGGCGACCAGTTTTACCATCAAATCCTCACACACACACACTCCCTCCCTCTTCCTCACTCTCTCTCCCCCTCTCCCGCTTCTCCTAGCCGCCTCAACATCACGTCATTACCAAACATGTAGTGGATGCCTAGTGGGACAAGGGTTAAGAAATAACTTGAGGTGAAAAATACGATGGCTGTCAATTCCATAAGACGATCCAAGTAATTTGACAAAACAGATCGGGAGCATCTTGTATAATCTCAAAAAAGCAACTAAAAATATGAGAAATGAAGTGATGAAAATCAGCCCCTGCTCTCATTTATGCTCGCTTTTGTAATGGGAGGCAAGGAATGGGGATACCAGGAGAAGAAAGGATCACATGGACGGCAAGCCTCCACCACCTGCAAGTGGGGTTGCTTCACATCCAATCTCCACGGCCGCCCGCCTCCATGGGGACGAATTCCCATGTTCACAACCGGGCTCCCAATCGGCCGCTGCCTCGTGACCTTGACGACGGTAGTCCCTCCCTTGATCCCATTCATAGCGGAGGCAACACCCATCCCAGTGAGACGGGTCCGTGGTGAGATCCCTACTGGATTGTGGTCGCGCCTCCCCAAACCTCACCGTGGGACACATGAGAGGGCGCCGTTGCCATGGTCAGGCTTGGATGGGGAAAGGAGGCGACATAGCAGCAACGGCGCCTTCGCCGGGATTGGTGGCGATGGCGGCGGTGAGCGAGCGGGAGGATGGCGGTGGCGAGAGAGTAGGAGGGTGGTGGCGGCAGTCCATCGACCGCCATGACGTGAGAGGAGGATGGGGATGGGGCCGCGATCTGGACGTATGGAGCCGTCGAGAGGAGGGGAAGCAGGCGGCTTGGTTTTTCCATCGTGCAGGGTTTGGGGGAGGTCAAACGAGAGGGCTTTTTTCGTGCGGGAGGTAGAGCAATGAGGGCGGATGTAGGGAGACGGGACACGGTCGGTTGGCAGGAAAAGGAAAGCTACGCATTTTTTTAGGCAGTAGAGATGATTGATGATAAGAAAGGGAAAATCACATCAATATAAGGAAATATCCCATCAATACTTGATTGATTGTGATTTATTTTTTATATGGTAACTAATCTGATCATCAATACTTGATTGATTGCGATTTATTTTTTATATGGTAACTAATCTGATGGGTTTATGTGGGTGGTGAAGCGAAAAGGCAGGTGGGAGGGAGACGAAATAAAACCAGCGAAATAAAACCAACGAAAGTGGTGAGGCGGAATAAAACCAGCGAAAAATAACCGGCGGACTATTCACCAACTGCTCCATTAGGAGTAGAGATGATGTTGGCCTTATATATTGTACGTATATAATGTGAAGAAACGAGTGGTAGTCCTAGTACTATACCAACTAAAAGATGAACTGTAAGAAATACTAGTATGTACCTATAGAGGAGTTAAAGTAACGAGAAGAAACATAACATAGTTCTGCTGGGAGCTCGGCACAACACACCCCTCAAATAAAACTAAGCACACCAGAAATTAAACTAAGCAACTAATCCGGTAGACACTGCATTAGAACCACCATGAGCAACGACACTGCCACCTTACTCGGATTCCTCGTCCACGTCCTCGACTTTGTCCTTGCCCTCTTCCTCTTGGCTGATACTTCTTTGCTTGAACCGCGCACTTGGCTCTTGCTCTTCATCCAACCCTTGTAGATATTGAAACAAAGGTAGCCATCCTTTGCAGCGTAGTGGATGTGGTCTATATCTAGTACATTCCACTACCATGCACGATGAAACGTGTGCGGAGGTTTCTTCAGTTTACCATACGAAGGATGAACCATGGCTCCTGCCAGGGTCAGCATTGAAGGCTTATCACGAGAGGACACTAGCCCATTATTCTGGAGGTCGAAGGGTTTGCCTACAATGAGGCCTATCCGTTCCAGGACTCTTATGTCGCTAAGAAGTCTACGAACGAATTTGGTAGGCCGCCCTTGAGGAACTTCTTAAATTCCTCGCACTCAACGTTGGCATGGCATATGTGGTAGACCAAGCATAAGTCATGCACTCAAACCTGGATCATGGCGGGCTTCTTCCTCTCTTCCTTCTTTAGATTCTTCTCTTTTCCCAGGACTGTGGTGTACTCAACATCTAGCCCAGCGACCCACTCATCATTTGAGTTTTCGAACATGCGTCTAAACCGATCAAGGCATCCTTTCACCGTCGCGGAAGAACGGGTGTAGATGACGTTGAACTCATCGCCGGTGATGGTTCTAACCTTGTACTCACCGCCGGCCATGAAGATTTGGGACGCCATGGATTTGGGAGGATGGTTAGGATTAGCGGAACTGCCGTAATGTGAAAGGACGGGACGACTAGGACGGTTTATCGATTGTAAAAATGCCGAGCAGGCGTGCGAGCGGCGTAGTGGCTTGCACGGTGGATAAATGGATTCGCGTACGCAGTACTATGGGGGCCCAATTAGATGTCATGTCTACTTGACGCCAAATTAAATGGCTTTCGATGTCATGTCAAGTGTAGGGAAAATTACAGGTGATGCAAAGCTTTCGAGAGCCCCTGGATCTGAGATCGAACGGTTTCATGGCGTGATTCTAGACCTATGGGTGAATATCCTATCCTGGAGGGTTATTCTGCAAATTTTCAACAACTTAGCATGCGACCGTTTGATCTCAGATCCAAGGGCTGCCAGCAGCCCGTATCATGGTCACGCCTACCACGACCGTCGCCTCGCTCGTGCAGTCGCGCCCTTGGAGATTTAACACGGTGCGTTAGGCTATCTGATGTTGGCATGTCATACATAGTCATCACTTAGTCACTCATACTACAAGAAGGTTAGCTATCAGGTTGGCTATAAGAGTATTTTTTGTTTACTTCTCTCTATCTCTTTATTCGTAATATTTATTGCATTTGCCAAGGAGTGACCTCTTCCAAAGAAATGGTGCTTAGATGAGGTGCTATGGGCATTAAATGGCTTAGCAACTCAAGTCCCCAATGCATAGGTGCTTAGTTTTTTGTTGCTAAGTTTGCTTCATCTAGGTACACGCGCTTAGCACCGTTTCTTCCTGGGGTCACCAAACTAGTCTCTCTCTTCTTAATTAACTTGCCACATCAGACTTTATGCCTATGTGGTAGGCTTAGCACCTCTAGGATCAAGTACAATAGTGGGCTATAAGCCCGCTTTACATGGCATTTTTGCATATGTGGGGGAAAGAGGCAAGGAAAAAGTGGAGGAGTGGGCTCTCAAGCAAGAGCCAGCCTCTACATGGTGGAGCATCGGGAGAGGCACATGTATGAAGGTGGTCAGGAATCGGGAGACTCACGCCGGTAGTAGCGCCGCAGTTAAAATGATAATGGCAAGTCAAATCACCAGGCCCCACCTGTCCAGCAGTAACTCGCTGTCAAATCACACAGCCCAACGTTTGCAGCAGCCTACTCCCTCATCTTCTCACGTCTCTGTCGAACCGACTAGGCGGAACTGCCCCACCTACCACGCGGGAAAAGCCCCGCCCTCGACTTTTAAATAGTACAGTATACTAATTTTGTATCCATGGATTGCGCCATGGAGCAAAGCCTCAAGAAAATGGTGGTACACATGTACGGAGTATACAACACGCCCGTCGCGTTCGCGTCGCACCCCAAACGGTCGGTCGGTCTGGCACGCCGCTCTCCGAATGGAACACGCATCATATAGTGTTTGCACACACATGTGGGACCGCAATTCAGAACTGACCATAGGCACACTCCCCGGCCTCGCAAGTCGGGTGAGTTAATAGAAGAGAGAGACGAGCGATAGTACTAGAGAAGTGTTGTACAAACGTTGGTGACTGGACGATCCCTGCATGACACGGAAGATCAGTTCGTCCATGCATGTGACCAGACTCCAGCAGACACGCCTGGATTGGCTATCGTCTACATATCGTGCGAGCTATGTTATGCAGGGCTGTAGTTTTGGTGAGAAATCTAAAAAAAGGTTTCTTGTCATCTCGCAAAATTAGGTGTCATGTGCTTCGGATCACTGCGAGGGTTAAACAGCGACAACTGAGTTCCTCCAAGGCGCTAGTCATGGGGGCCACATGCATGGAGACTACTCGGCTGCCATCTATGCCAAGCCGGCTATGTTAATTAGGGCATCTATCGATGGACCCCTTTTCTATGAGTTTATCTTTAATTTGAGCTTTGATCCTCGTCTAGTTTGTCCGTCGGGATTCATGTTGTCTCCTTTGGATAGTGAGGTTATGGTTTCTTGTCATGTGACATTTTTTGTGTTATATGTTATAATCCGATGCTTCAGATCAAAATGAGGACAACTGCGCCTCCGGGGCACATGCATGAAGACTTCTCGACAGTCATTTACGAGGTCAAGCCGGCTCCGGTAGAAAAAAGAAAACTAGTAGTACTCCACTATATAGGCAGTAGCCTCAGCGCTTGCTTGCTAGTGTTGCTCTCTTCACACTGTCTCGTCCTCTCCAGATCTAAACACGACAGTGGTGGCCACACACACACTCTCTCTCTCTCTTTCTATCTCTGCTCACCGCTGGTCACAGATCCAGCCGGATCCTCTCCACCGGGGAAGGTGAGAAGGTGCAACGTTCACGCGGTCGTCCTCGGCGACGTCTCTTACCCACTGTCGGAGTGTCCCGATCAGTGTGCCTTGTCGTTCTCTCCCAAGCACCGCTAGGGCCTCTGACCCCTTCTTAATCGCTGTCGTAGTGTGGGCAGATCCGGCCTCCCGCCGCCCACCTAGCAACATCCCGGCGACCCTCAGGTATAACTTCCTTCGAAGCCGGCCTTGCTCTACTTCCCGAGCTCCTGACGTCTGATAACCCACAAGTATCGAGGATCGCAACGGTTTTCGATAATTAAGAGTGTCGAACCCAACGAGGAGCTAAAGGTAGAACAAATATTCCCTCAAGTTCTATCGACCACCGATACAACTCTACGCACGCTTGACGTTCGCTTTACCTAAAACAAGTATGAAACTAGAAGTACTTTATAGGTGTTTTTGGATAGGTTAGCAAGAAATTAGAGAGAGCATAAATAAAAGCTAGGGGCTGTTGTAACTAAAGAAGCAATAAAGTAAATATAGCGAGTGTGGAAAAGTGGTGGTAGGAGTTGTGAAATTGTCCCTTAAGCAATTGACTACTTTACTAGACCGATAGCAAGTATTATGTGGGAGAGGCCACTGCTAGCATGTCATCCCTGACTTGGAATTCTATGTACTTATGATTGGAACTATTAGCAAGCGTCCGCAACTACTAACGTTCATTAAAGTAAACCCAACCATAGCATTAAGATATCTTGGTCCCCCTTCAATCCCGTATGCATCAATTTCTATGCTAGGTTGACGCTTCTGTCACTCTTGCCCTTCAATACATAGTCCTATCAACATACAACTAACCCTATGGTGTGATCCACGCAGCTCATATGATGGGCACCAAAGGACAGCAACATAACCACAAGCAAATTAAATCAATCATAGCAATTCATCAACCACCGATAGGACAATGAAAATCTACTCGGACATCATAGGATGGCAACACATCATTGGATAATAATATGAAGCATAAAGCACCATGTTCAAGTAGAGGGTACAACGGGTTGCGGGAGAGTGGACCGCTGTAGATAGAGGGGGGAAGGTGATGGAGATGTTGGTGAAGATGGCGAAGGTGTTGGTGTAGATCGTGGTGATGATGATGGCCCCCGGCGGCGTTCCGACGCCACCGGACGCGAGGGGGAGAGAGCCCCCCTCCTTCTTCTGCTTACTTGACCTTCTCCCTAGATGGGAGAAGGGTTTCCCCTCTGGTCCATGGTCTCCATGGCATGGGAGGGCGAGAGCCCCTCCGAGATTGGATCTATCTCTCTGTCTCTCTCTGTTTCTGCGTTCTGTTTTCTGGCCCTTCACCGTTTCTTAAATTCCCGGAGATCCGTAACTCCGATTGGGCTGAATTTTGGACACGATCTCTATCCAGAAATTAGCTTTCTTACAGCGAAAGAAGGGCACCAACTGCCTTTCAGGTGGACCACGAGGGTCAGGGGCGCGCCTGGGGGGTAGGGCGCGCGCCCCTACCTCGTGCCCACCTCGGACACCGTTTCGCGTTGATTTTCTTCCCAAAAATCATAAATATTCCAAAAAAAAATGTCCGTCAAGTTTTATCCCGTTTGGACTCTGTTTGGTATGGGTTTTGTGCGAAACCAAAAACATGCAACAAACAGGAACTGGCACTGGGCACTGGATCAATATGTTAGTCCCAAAAATAGTATAAAAAGTTGCCAAAAAGTATATGAAAGTTGAATAATATTGGCATGGAACAATCACAAATTATAGATACGACGGAGACGTATCAGCATCCCCAAGCTTAATTCCTGCTCGTCCTCGAGTAGGTAAATGATAAAAAAGATAAATTTTTATGTGGAATGCTACCTAGCTTAATCTTGATCATATGTCTAATCATGGCATGAATATTAAGACACGAGTTATTCAAAGCAATAGTCTATCCTTTGACATAAAAACAATAATACTTCAAGCATACCAACCAAGCAATTATGACTTATTGAAATAACATAGCCAAAGAAAGCTCATCCCTACAAAATCATATAGTCTGCCCATGCTCAATCTTCACCACACAAAATATTCACATCATGCACAACCCCGATGACAAGCCAAGCAATTGTTTCATACTTTTGACGTTTCTCAAACCTTTTCAACTTTCACGCAATACGTGAGCGTGAGCCATGGACATAGCACTATAGGTGGAATAGAATATGATGATGGGGGTTATGTGGAGAAGACAAAAAGGAGAAAGTCTCACATCGACGCGGCTAATCAATGGGCTATGGAGATGCCCATCAATTGATGTCAATGTGAGGAGTAGGGATTGCCATGCAACGGATGCACTAGATCTATAAGTGTATGAAATCTCAAACTGAAACTAAGTGGGTGTGCATCCAACTTGCTTGCTCATGAAGACCTAGGGCATTTGAGGAAGCCCATCGTTGGAATATACAAGCCAAGTTCTATAATGAAAATTCCCACTAGTGTATGAAAGTGATAACTCAAGAGACTCTCTATATTAAGAACATGGTGCTACTTTGAAGCACAAGTGTGGTAAAAGGATAGTAACATTGCCCCTTCTCTCTTTTTCTCTCATTTTTTTCTTTTTTTTTCTTTTTTTTGGGCCTTCTCTTTTTTTTGTCTTTCTCTTTTCTTTTTCTTTTTTCGTCCAAAGTCTCATCCCGACTTGTGGGGGAATCATAGTCTCCATCATCCTTTCCTCACTGGGGCAATGCTCTAATAATGATGATCATCACACTTTTATTTACTTACAACTCAATATTACAACTCGATACTAGAACAAAGATATGACTCTATATGAATGCCTTCGGCGGTGCACCGGGATGTGCAATGATCTAGCGTAGCAGTGACATCAAAACATCATGCTAGCTATCTTACGATCATGCAAAGCAATATGAAAATAAATGCTCAAGTCATGTATATGATGATGATGGAAGTTGCATGGCAATAAATCTCGGAATGACTATGGAAATGCCATGATAGGTAGGTACGGTGGCTGTTTTGAGGAAGATATAAGGAGGTTTATATGTGATAGAGCGTATCGTATCACGGTGTTTGGATGCACCAGCGAAGTTTGCAAGGGCAATGCACGGTACCGAAGAGGCTAGCAATGATGGAAGGGTGAGAGTGCGTATAATCCATGGACTCAACATTAGTCATAAAGAACTCACATACTTATTGCAAAAATCTATTAGTCATTGAAACAAAGTACTACGCGCATGCTCCTAGGGGATAGATTGGTAGGAAAAAGACCATCGCTCGTCCCGACCGCCACTCATAAGGAAGACAATCAATAAACACCTCATGCTCCAACTCGTTACATAACGGTTCACCATACGTGCATGCTACGGGACTTGCAAACCTCAACACAAGTATTTCTCAGTTTCACAATTACTCAACTAGCACGACTCTAATATCACCATCTTTATATCGCAAAACTATTGCAAGGAATCAAACATATCATATTCAGTGATCTACAAGTTTTATGTAGGGTTTTATGACTAACCATGTGAATGACCAGTTCCTGTCATCTCTCTAAATAGATATAAGTGAAGCATGAGAGTTTAATTCTTTCTACAAAAGATATGCCCACGCTCTAACAAATATAAGTGAAGCAAAAGAGCATTCTACAAATGGCAGTTGTCTATGTAAAGAGAAACAGGCAATCGAAACTTCAAATGATATAAGTGAAGCACATGAAGCATTCTATAAAGCCATACTCAAAAGATATAAGTGAAGTGCAATGAGCATTCTATAAATCAACCAAGGACCATCTCATACCAGCATGGTGCATAAAAGAAAAAGGAAAACTAAATGCAAAAGACACTCCAAGATTGCACATATCGCATGAACGAAACGAATCCGAAAACATACCGATACTTGTTGAAGAAAGAGGGGATGCCTTCCGGGGCATCCCCAAGATTAGACGCTTGAGTCTCCTTGAATATTTACTTGGGGTGCCTCGTGCATCCCCAAGCTTGAGCTCTTTCCTCTCTTCCTTCTTCTCACATCGAGACCTCCTCGATCATCGAACACTTCATCCACACAAAACTTCAACAAAAAACTCGGTAAGATCCGTTAGTATAATAAAGCAAATCACTACTTTAAGTACTGCTCAAAACCAATTAATATTTTGTTTTTGCATTGTGTCTACTGTAATATAACTTTTTCATGGCTTAATCCACTGATATAAATTGATAGTTTCATCAAAACAAGCAAACTATGCATCAAAAACAGAATCTGTCTAAAACAGAACAATCTGTAATAATCTGAACATGCACCATACTTATGATACTTGAAAAATTCTTCCAAAATTAGGAAAAATAAATAATTTTTACAGAAAGACAGTGCAAAAAGAATCAGAACCATTTTACATTCCAGTAAAAAACTAAAATTCGCGCACTACAGCCAAAGTTTCTGTCCTGCACCGTACAAACCAACAAGTATTGTAAACATCCTAAAGGCAAACCTTGGCACATTATTTTTATAATACAATGGAATTGTACAAGGGGATAATTATTTTTATTGAAAAGTTTTGGGTTCCCCTCTTTATTTTTGTTGTTTTTAAACTATATGAAAGCACTCAACAGAAATAAATGACTCTCTAAAACTTCCGGGTTGTCTCCCTGGCAGCGCTTTCTTTAAAGCCATTAAGCTAGGCATATAGTGCTCAAGTAATGGATCCACCCGGATCCCATGGTATATCAAATCCAATTTGAATCAACAATGATTTGTAATTTAGTAGTGAGCACAAAGTAACATATATCAAGCAATGACAAAGTCTAACTCTCTTCCTATGCATCGGCATGTCATAAAAGAACAATTCATGCACACATAGTAAAGGCCAATGCATAGTATAAATAGTTTCTTGCACTTTTATCGTGTTGGAAACATAGGGAGGTGGAGATATAGTTCCTCTCTCATAATAATTCCAAGTAGGAGCAGCAAGCACATGCATATTATATCTATCAAAATCATCATGTGCAACGGTATAAGGCAACCCATCAATATAATCCTTAATAAGTGCAAACTTGTCCGATATAGTATAATCGGGAGAATTCAAAAAGATAATAGGGCTATCATGCGTGGGTGCAATAGCAACAATTTCATGTTTAACATAAGGAACTATAGCAAGTTCATCTCCATCAGCATAATTCATATTGGCATCTTGGCCACAAGCATAACAAGCATCATCAAAAAGGGATATTTCAAGAGAATCAACGGGATCATAACAATCATCATAGCAGTCATCCTTCGGTAAGCACAAAGGGAAATTAAACAATGTATGAGTTGAAGAGTTACTCTAATTAGAAGGTGGGCACGGGTAGCTAATCCGCTCTTCCTCCTTTTGTTCTTCGCTCTCCTCATCATCTTTTTCATCCAATGAGCTCACAGTTTCATCAATTTCTTCTTCCATAGACTCCTGAAAAATATTAGTCTCTTCTTGGACAGCGGAGTATTCCTTAATATATGGTTTAACATAGGCATTAGAAGCATAATTATCATAGCAATATTTAAGTATGGCAAAATTTTCAGATTTGTAAAGAGTACCATCATACTTTTCAATCAAAGAAGCAATTTCATAAGCACCCTTAAAAGCAACAAATTCTTCAATTTGTTGAACATCATAGTAATTATAAACACCCTTAGCATACGAAGATACGATTCCATTATCACTAAACTCACATTGGTAGGGAAGGTGTTTCTTAGGGTTTTCAGAACAACAAGTAAAATCATATAGATGACATAAATTCCAAGCATAGCATTGCAAACGATGAATTTGATCTAGTAAATGTTTACCTTTTTCAGATATACGGTGTCGCACATAACAAGCATGCTTATCTAAAGATTTGCCCTCAACTAAGCTAGTTGGGGTTTCAGCACGAGCACATAGGGATCGAAGATGATCCAAGTAATAAGCTTCAGCAGTGTGATAGATTTTGAGTGGTTCTTCAACCATTGGTTCAGTAGGTACAACTTTTTTTTTGGTATTTTGCGTTTCCTACCCATAACTAAAGATAGAAAACAACTAAGAATAGAAAATAAAAATTACTTAGTGATAAAGCAAACAAGCACACACGAGAATATTCACGCCACGCTATTGCTCCCCGGCAATGGCGCCAGAAAATATAGGTGATCGCAACAGTTTTCGATAAGTAAGAGTGTCAAACCCAACGAGGAGCTAAAGGTATAACAAATATTCCCCCAAGTTCTATCGACCACCGATACAACTCTACGCACGCTTGACGTTCGCTTTACCTAAAACAAGTATGAAACTAGAAGTACTTCGTAGGTGTTTTTGGATAGGTTAGCAAGAAAGTAGAGAGAGCATAAATAAAAGCTAGGGGCTGTTGTAAGTAAAGAAACAATAAAGTAAATATAGCGAGTGTGGAAAAGTGGTGGTAGGAGTTGCGAAATTGTCCCTTAAGCAATTGACTACTTTACTAGACCGATAGCAAGTATTATGTGGGAGAGGCCATTGCTAGCATGTCATCCCTGACTTGGAATTCTATGCACTTATGATTGGAACTATTAGCAAGCGTCCGCAACTACTAACGTTCATTAAGGTAAACCCAACCATAGCATTAAGATATCTTGGTCCCCCTTCAATCCCATATGCATCAATTTCTATGCTAGGTTGAAGCTTTTCTCACTCTTGCCCTCCAATACATAGTCCTATCAACATACAACTAACCCTATGGTGTGATCCACGCAGCAGCTCATATGATGGGCACCAAAGGACAGCAACATAACCACAAGAAAATTAAATCAATCATAGCAATTCATCAACCACCGATAGGACAACGAAAATCTACTCAGACATCATAGGATGGCAACACATCATTGGATAATAATATGAAGCATAAAGCACCATGTTCAAGTAGAGGGTACAGCGGGTTGCGGGAGAGTGGACCGCTGTCGATAGAGGGGGGAAGGTGATGGAGATGTTGGTGAAGATGGCGGAGGTGTTGGTGTAGATCGCGGTGATGATGATAGCCCCCGGAGGCGTTCCGGCGCCACCGGAAGCGAGGGGGAGAGAGCCCCCCTCCTTATTCTTCTTCCTTGACCTTCTCCCTGGATGGGAGAAGGGTTTCCCCTCTGTTCCATGGTCTCCTTGCGTGGGAGGGGCGAGAGCCCCTCCGAGATTGGATTTGTCTCTCTGTCTCTCACTGTTTCTACGTTCTGTTTTCTGGCCCTTCACCGTTTCTTAAATTCCCGGAGATCCGTAACTCCGATTGGGCTGAATTTTGGACACGATCTCTATCCGGAAATTAGCTTTCTTGAGGCGAAAGAAGGGCACCAACCGCCTTTCAGGTGGACCACGAGGGTCAGGGGCGCGCCTGGGGGGTAGGGCGCGCCCCCCTACCTCGTGCCCACCTCGGACACCGTTTCGCATTGATTTTCTTCCCAAAAACCATAAATGTTCCAAAAAAATTCCGTCAAGTTTTATCCCATTTGGACTTTGTTTGGTATGGGTTTTCTACGAAACCAAGAACATGCAACAGACAGAGGCGGCCTTTGGGCCTTTGGATCAATATGTTAGTCCCAAAAATAGTATAAAAAGTTGCCAAAAAGTATATGAAAGTTGAATAATATTGGCATGGAACAATCAAAAATTATAGATACGACGAGACGTATCAACGTCGCATTTGTATCTTTTACTATTTCTCAGGCCCCATCGTAGATAGGATCGATCGGTTGTTCGAAAGCCAGCTAAATTTTTACTGTTAAGAGGTAAAACTAGTTCATGCACTCGAATCTAGTACTACTTGGTTCAAACAAAGAAGAAAGGGGTGGGGGTGGGGGGTAGGGGATGATTTTTTTACCTGAATCTAGGACTTGGTCGAAAGAGGAAATAATGGGGGCGAAAAGTAGCAGAGACTGGCTATCCAACTGGTCTCTTGGTCTAATAGGGAAATAAAGGGAAACGCAGTACAAACTCAATATAAACCCGATCTATTGGTTGAGAAAGGAAAGAAAGTGGGGACTAGGGGACAAGTCGACAGAGTAAGTACATGACTAGATTTGCTAGCCTCACATAGTATAAGGTGGCTATACCGAACAAAAATGGGACCAACCCAGATATCCTGTTCTGATGTTTGTTGCCCCGAGCCACTCTTATGTAATGCCACTGGTAAAATGTAGCGATCACCGCTAAAAGTAAGGACACGTTAAACCAATGTTGTTTTCAATGTAATGCCTCTAGTAATATGAATCAATGGCACTTTTTTTCATGTCCTACTAAATTTCCCATTAAGATAAGTTGCTTCTTTTCGTTAGAAATGCAACTGTCCTGGTCTGCCTACTCTCCCGTTCCCAAATACCGACTATGTAGTAGCTGTTAATGTAATGTTGCTGGTAAAATGAAGCAATGGTACCATTAAAGTAATGTCGTATTTAACGGTTGTCATATTTAATCCTAATGCCCACACTAATATCTAGCAATGCTACTGCTTTAGAAATTGCTACTGTCCTTGTAGGATTGCCATTCAGATAAGGAACATGCTTCTTTTCATTTGATATATGTTTCATCACTTGTTTATCACCCTCCTTTCCACCTTTTTTGTGCAAACAGAGACATACATTTCATGCTTGATCTTAGTTGAACTGCACAAATGATATCCAAACTATAGTTGAACATTCCAGGAGCTTCACAACCAACCTTGATGTTGCTCAATTTTATTGCAACTAATGAAGAGGAAGCTCTGTGGGTTTCGTTTTCTGATGGAAATGGAACCGGAGCTGGAGCCCTTTTCTTAAATAAAATGAAGAAGAAGTTGCTAGCTCATGGGACATTGCTTCATTTTAGGTGAACTGCACCAAAAGGTCCCATGAATTGAATCATCCATGTTGGTGACTGCAGGTGTCATCCCTTCTACAATGGCGTTGACTGTAGACATGGTTCCCATCACGAGGTATGTTCCTTTTTGGTCTGACCGTTTGCCAAAGATCTTGCATGTTGAGTCTGCTCTTGTGCTACTGTTTTGGCACTGCCATGATAAAGCAGTAATGTTATTATTTTGTACCTTAATCTAGTGGCACTATTAATTTGAGGCAACGTTTTGGCACCGCTAGTGCCACTAATTTTTTTTATATATCGAAAGAGGGGGTTTCCTCTGATTTCATTAAAGAAATCCAACCATAGAGAACCATTATCACAACATCTCAGTGTAAATGGGCAGTTATGCTACTACTACTAGAACGGACTGAGTACTAGCAGGAGACAAGTTCGCCACATAAGCTAGGCAGGTAGGGGGACGCAGCACCAGCTCGACCAAGTTTGGATTACAACCCAAATGCTACCACGTAAACATCGGGGAAGATAGGAATTTGAAAGAGCCGACTTGACATCCCGATCTAAGCACCCCGGCCTCCATCCTTGACGACAAGACACCTTGTTTGCCACCTACTCGACCCTAGTGCCACTGATAAAATGAAGTAATAATACAGTTAAAATAGAGCGAGTGTCCTCTCTATCATTTCATTTCCAATGTAGACAAAGAAAGTGCTTCTCTTTGTTAGTATATGTTTCATCAACTAGTCCCATTGTTAACGTTTAAGCGTTTCTGCAAACTAGGGTGCTTAGGTTTAGTTGATCTGCACAAAAATAGAGATTGGAATGTCTCAAGGCCCCTCCTTGTACTACTACTGTACACTGATGTTCATCACTGGCAGAAGGTGTATCGGGGAGACTTGGGTCGATTTCCAGTATGAGGCGTACCGTATGAGGCGTCGCAAGGCCCATCTCGCCCTCGCAGCATGGCATACTATGATACTATCGCAATATTTTCTTATATTTATTAGTGTATGTTTCATCAACTAGTTCCACTATAATGTAATCACGCCTTTTCATTATCTGTGCAAACAGGGTTATTCAGCTGCATTTTGGTGGAACTGCACAAATGTACGGATGGAACCAGCATATATGCAGAGTGTGAGGTGCTAAGTAAAAATTACCAACACCAACCCTGCTCCATCTAAGCATTGGCATCCACCACCATAAGTGGGATGTGTGGCGCTCACTGTGGACGGATCTTTCTCGGCAGCAAATCCTCTAACCAAATACTAGTAGCTTAGACTTCAAAAAAATACAAGTAGCTTATATTGGCAGTTTTCTAGGGAGTACTTTTTATGAAATAAGCACCAATCTATTTTTCTTTATTTGTACACAGTGTCACAACTTTGATCCAAAAGTCCAAAGCTATTTTAGGGTGATTGGCGTAGTACTCAGAGACTGATTGTAAGCATGATTTTTGTTAGTTGTCACACTGATTGTAAGCATGAGCAGATGGAAGATTAGGTTAATGTGAAGCTTACCTTAAACCCTACCAACGTTGTTGAAATGAGGCGAGCATCGAGGGAACCATGGAGAAGGGCGGGGAAGCAACATCGCGCCATCCGGCCTCCTCTTGCGGTGGGAGAACGAATAATCCTGTGGCTCCAGCTGGCTCTGCACCCTCACGAACGACACACCGTACTCGATTGATTCCTTATCCTCTGGGTGCTCGACCTTCGACCTGTACGCCCACCACCTCCGCCCGACTTTCGCCTCGGGTGAATCTGTCTGCTCCATCGCCCAGAGGAGATACTCGATGAACTCGAAGGACTGCAGCGTGACTACCGCCGAGGAGTACATTGCCGCCCTCATCACCGTTGTCTTGCTCTTTCGCATACATTGCCACATGGCCCTCACCGTCCTCGAAATCTCCCACTCATTGTCAAACCAAGTAAGGATCTCCTTCAACCTGGCTAACTTTGCCTGGTCACGGTCGGCGATCTACCTGATTCACTGCTGCATCCTCTCCATAGATATCCTTCTGAGTGGTCCTGTGCTAGCTTTGGAAGATGGGAGGAGAGACGGTGGTCTTGCAATACAGAAGAGGGAGAGGTGAGACAGTGGTTTTGGAATGGAGATGATGGAGAGCAGAGGGGCTGGTTTTGAAATGGAGAACAGGGAGAGGTGTAGGACCTTGAAGTATGTCTAGAGGGGGGGTGATTAGACTACTTGACCAAATAAAAACTTAACCTTTTCCCAGTTTTAGTGTTTGGCACATTTTAGCTAACTTAGGACAAGTCAAGCAATAATCACACAAATCAAGCAAGCATGCAAAGAGTATATAGGCAGCGGAAATTAAAGCATGCAACTTGCAAGAAGGTAAAGGGAAGGGTTTGGAGAATTCAAACACAATTGGAGACACGGATATTTTTGGCGTGGTTCGGATAGGTG
This sequence comes from Aegilops bicornis, assembly GCA_021605145.1. NCBI lineage: Eukaryota > Viridiplantae > Streptophyta > Magnoliopsida > Poales > Poaceae > Aegilops > Aegilops bicornis. The sequence goes on from CM038669.1 coordinate 325,008,908, forward strand.
GTGCTATCCTACTTCCACGTTGATGGAGACTTCAACCCACGAAGGGTAATGGTTGCGCGACTCCACGGAGGGCTCCACCCAAGAAGGGTCCACGAAGAAGCAACCTTGTCTATCCCACCATGGCTGTCGCCCACGAAGGACTTGCCTCACTAGCGGTAGATCTTCACGAAGTAGGCGATCTCCTTGCCCTTACAAACTCCTTGGTTCAACTCCACGATCTTGTTGGAGGCTCCCAAGTGACACCTAGCCAATCTAGGAGACACCACTCTCCAAGAAGTAACAGATGGTGTGTTGATGATGAACTCCTTGCTCTTGTGCTTCAAATGATAGTCTCCCCAACACTCAACTCTCTCTCATAGGTTTTGGATCTGGTGGAAAGAAGATTTGAGTGGAAAGAAACTTGGGAAAGGCTGGAGATCAAGATTCATATGATAGGAATGGAATATCTTGGCCTCAACACATGACTAGGTGGTTCTCTCTCAGATATGGTAAGTTGGAAGTGTAGGTTTAGTCTGATGGCTCTCTCCACGAATGAAGAGGAGGTGGAGGGGTATATATAGCCTCCACACAAAATCTAACCATTACACACAATTTACCAATCTCAGTGAGACCGAATCAACAGACTCGGTCAGACCGATTTTAGTAAACCTAGTGACAGTTAGGGTTTTCGGTGGGACTGACATGCATCTTGGTAGGACCGATATGGTTAGGGTTAGGGCATAACGTAATCTCGGTGAGACCGATTACACAAACTCGGTGAGACCGATTTTGGTAATTAGCTAACCAGAGAGTTGGTCAGGTGAACTCGGTGGGACCGATTTGCTCTTTTCGGTGAGACCGAAATGTTACAAAAAGGAAACATAGAGTTTACATTGCAATCTCGGTGGGACCGATCCGCTCTTTCGGTGAGACCGAAAAGTTGCGAAAAGGAAACAGAGAGATTACAATCCCATCTCGGTGAGACCGAGATTCCTATCGGTAGAACCGATTTGCCTAGGGTTTGTGGCAGTGGCTATGACTATTGAACTCGGTGGCGCCAGATTGAAAGAATTGGTGTGACCGAATTTGGCTTTGGGTTTAGGTCATATGTGGATGTGGGAAAGCAGCTGAGTGTTTTGGAGCATATCACTAAGCACATGAAGCAAAAGGCTCATTAAGCAACACCTGATCCCTCCTTGATAGTATTGGCTTTTCCTATAGACTCAATGTGATCTTGGATCACTAAAATATAAAATGAAGAGTCTTGAGCTTTTGAGCTTGAGCCAATCTTTGTCATTAGCATTTTGAGGGGTCCACTTTCATCATCCATGCCATGCCATTCATTGAGCTTTCCTGAAATATTCATCTTGGAATAGCATTAGCTCAATGAGCTATATGTTGTTATGAATTACCAAAACCACCTAGGGATAGTTGCACTTTCAATCTCCCCCTTTTTGGTAATTGATGACAACATATAGATCAAAGCTTCGATAAAAGATAGTAAGATTAAGAACATCGTCGCTTTGAGAAGTATGTGATAAGCAAGAGCTCCCCCTAAATTTGTGCATATGTTAAAATTTGCTTTGGACTGCAAATGCACAATGAATTAGGCTCATGGGTTACTCTTCCATGTCACATACATCTTGGTGGAGCGCTCAAAATAACAACAATGAATACATGCACTCATCACCAAGCAAAGTGAATGATCACATAGGATAGATAGAATAATATCATCAAACATGCATAAGTGTAGCTTATGATCAAACACATGATCATCAATGTCTCACAAACATATCATAGTATATCAAGCACTCAAAAAGCAAACAAGTTTAGAAACCACCAAATCAAGAGAGAACAAAAGCAACACTCTATCTCTCGAAGCCTATGATCTATACATTTTTATCCCCCTTTGGCAACAAGTTACCAAAAAGTTCCTAGAAAATGCATAGTGCTAGATCGACTCTCAGGCTTGATCTTCTGGTGGAGGTGGAGTCTGGATCACTCCAAGGATGAAGGATTCTGTTGAAGTGGATGGAGCTGGAGCTGAAGTAGATGCTGGAGCTGGTTGGGCTGGAGCTGTAGCTGGAGCTGAAGAGGTGGCTCGTGCAGAGTTGGCACTGCGGTGACCTCTCGAGCTCGTGGCACTCTGGAAAATGCATCGATGGTCGCTTTGCCCTTCCTTTCCTGCATGTCATCTTTAAGTTGCTCTCTATGCCGAATCTCCGTTACTTTTACATCCAAGTCATAGAACTTTTGTTCCATGATTCTCTCTAAGCTCTCCTGATTTTGAGTGAGGATGGCCAGTCCTTTCTCAATCCTCAGTGTAGATGCAATCAAGTTACCCAGCTGTTCTTGCTTGTTCTTCAAGAGATATTCAGATGCCTCCTCTTGAGTTGGCATCCTGGCAGCTTTCTCCTTCCTTGCCTTCTCCTTCCTTTCTTGTGCTTGAACAGATGAAGGATCATTCTCATTCATGACAACCTTGTTGTCCTCAAAGTCTGGATAAAGTGGAAAATGCTCCTTATCCAGCAGATATTTGCCTTTGCCCATTTTTGAGTTTATCAATTCTTGGATCTGAGGGGCATATCCACAGCTCCTCTTCTAGTCTGCTGCAGTTCTCTTAATGGTTTCAACCATTAGGCTCATGACTTTGAACTTTTGTGGCACATCAAACAAATGCAACATGTTGATAGCATGCCCTCTGACCATATTATGATCTCCAGACTTAGGCAATAGAGTGTGCCTCAAAATCCAGTTGATGGTTGGCAGCCCTGACAGAAGGAAGTGGACTGATCCAAACTTATGAGTCTCTAGGGCATCATCTGGAATTTCCTTGTACATGTGTGCCATGGTGTTATGATCCATCTTCTTCTTTGCATAGACATCTAGGTCATCTTCATGTTCCACTGGGGCATTTATCAATTTTGCCCACTCCTCAACAGTAGATTGGTACCTCGTACCTTCTGACATCCACACTATCCTTCCATCCGGATAAAAGTGTGCTCTGGAGTAGAATTGCATGATGAGTTCATCGCTCCAGTTTGTGAGATTTTGCCCAACAAAGTCTGCTACTCCAACAGCAACAAAGTTGTCTTGCACTCCAGGATAGTGCTCTTCATTCTCCTTGATGTAGGTCCAGTCGACCCACCTCATGTCACATACAACTGGCTTCTTGTCAAGCAGAATGGTCTCATAGAAATCTTGCTGCTCCTTGGTGTGGAACCTGTAATCCACTGTTGTTCTTCTCCTCGTGGCATATGGATCTGACATCCTTCGTAGCCTTAGACCATTATCTCTTCGGATCTACATATCTTCAGCCACAGGATGAGCATCGTTGTGGTCTGGTATCTTGGGCTTAAGTTTCCTCAGAACTTGTCCTTCTTCATCTTCCTCCTCTGCAGCCTCAGGCATAGGAGCCTTGTTTTTCTCAGCTGCAGGTATGCTCCTTGTATTCCTCTTTGGTGCAGACTTGGGCTTGGAGGCAGCTTTGGGTGCTTCCTTGGGCTTGGATGTGGCAGCCCCAGATCTGATTGCATCACCCATAAGCTTAGGTGCCTTTGGTGCTGGTGCAACAACCTCTTCTTCTTCTTCTTCTTCCATGATGGAAGCCTTCCCAATAATTCTGGCTGTGGTCTTCTTGACCCTTTCTTTCCTTTTCTTCCCTTCAGCAGCAACTGGCTCTTTGGGTGCAGGCTTTTCAGGAATCTGAGTTGAAGCTCTGGCCTTTGGCATAGGCTGCCTGTCTGCTAGCCTTTTGACTTTCAGGCCTGGCTTGGTGCTCTGAGTTGAGCCATATTCCTTCTTGAGCACTACTTTCTTGGAAGTAGCTTCATCTTCTTCTGCTATGTAATCTTCATCCTCAGAATCTGAGGTTCACTTCTTCCTTTGCCTAGTGGCAGCTTTTGGCAAATTGCTTGGTGTGCTCCTGCTGCCATCATCTGAAGAGCTGGAGGGACTAGTGCCCTCACTCATCTGCACTTGCTCTTCTGACCTGTTCTGGCTGTCACTCTGATCAGACATGATGCAAACTGTGACTGCTCACCCTGTGAAGAGTTTATAGATGAGGTAGAGTAGATGAGGTAGAGTAGATGAGCATCACAAAATGCAGAGTTTTTGCAAAAAGATTGACTTGAAAATTCAGTTTTAGTTTTCCACAGAAAGCATTTCGGATCTACCGATTTTCAAACTCGGTGATACCGAAGCTATTTTGGAACCTAAACTGATGAACTCGGTTGGACCGAGTCATAGTTCGGTGGCACCGAGGCAGCTAGGGTTTCACAGAATCCTAAAATCGGTCTCACCGATTAGTAATTCTCGGTCAGACCGAGTCTCACTTGTGCAATGGCATAAGCCAAATCGGTGGGACCGAGTTTTTCAACTCGGTGGGTCCGAGATGGTTTCGGCGGAAACCTAACCCTAAATTTTCGAATCAAAACTATTCTATGGATTGTATTGATTGGACAGGAGTGTTTCAAACATGGCTAGAATCAATAGGAATACAATGTGCTAGGAATCAGATGGGGAAAAGCACAATGATCGAGTCCATACCCTAGTTCGGCGGAGACTCACTACGGCGGCAACCCCGTCCTGTTGACGGTGATGGAGACCAGCGACTGGAGGCGGCTGGCGGCGAGGACACAATCCGGAGACCACGGAGGCAGAGCGAGCTATTGCGCGGGCGAAGGGGTTCGGAGAAATTTCCAAATTTTTGCCCGTGACTATATATAGCCCGACCCTGTCGGTGTGACCGAGTGGAACAACTCGGTGGCACCGAGATGCAAAACTGTGTACAGTTATTGCAACTCGGTGAGACCGAACGGTTCAAATCGGTTGCACCGAGATCGAAAACATAGATCAACTTCATGATCTCGGTAGGACCGAAAGGGAGAAATCGGTCAGACCGAGAATCACAAAGAGGTTTTGGAAGTTTAAGTCTGTGATGAATCGGGGACTCCGAGTGCTCCTCACACAGAGTGGTTCGAATCTGACTTGATCAAATTTTGTGATGTAGCATGAATAGAGTTTGGGAAGACAAAAGCATAGATATCTAGAGAAGGTTCTTAGGCATTCTTGTCCACCCACTTCAAAAAAAAAGAAACCAATCAATCAAAACAACAAGTGGATGCCCTCGAATGAGTAAAGTATGCAACCAACATGCTCACACAATAAGATGGCAAATGAAATATGTGACAAAGCATGCACAACCAATACTAGCATCTATCAAACAATTGGCGATGACTAGGTCATCTATATTTGAGTATATTGACTTAGGAGTCAAACGATAGACATTTGATCATAGGTCATACTCATCGTTTAAGCTCAAGTGGGGTTACCACTTTTACATAAAGCATTGATATGTTCACACCATTAGAGTTGCTTTGACTCAATCCTTAGAGTTAAGCTCCCCCTAGATGTGAGATCTCCCCTTAGAGGGATGAACTAACCTTGGGTTTTGTCGATGATGACTTCATGTAGGTGTTGAAGATGTGAATGCTCAGTGTTGATGTAGATCTCTTGGAGCAATCCTTTGGAGTGAGTTGCACTTTCAACTTACCTACATGGGTTAGTCCCACAAGGAACAAACAAGAATATCCATAGACATAGAGTGATGTACACACAAAATGATGTCCATGAAAACATTAGGTTACCTTGTCCCTTTCCTTACCAACATGAGGGTTTGTGACTCCTTGAACTTATGCAAAATATGGAAGTTGATTGCACTTGTTCTTGCCATAATGATATGAGTGAAGAATGTTGGCGGAGTCACCCTCAAGAACTATCTAGTTCTTCTTCTTCGGGATCCACATCATCTTGATGGGAATCCTTGGAGTTGTAGTTGTTCTTGATGAGGTAGAACTTGACGTAGTCTTGGGAATCCACTTGACCGAGACCTTGGGTGCTTCTTCAAATGCATCAATCTCTTCTTGAAGCTTGTCTTTGCCCTTGTTCTTGTGGTCTTGTGGTGGAGGATCATCTTGTGATTTTGTTCCCTTGAAGGAAGTAGGATCATACTTCTCTTGTTGAGGAACAAACTTCGTCTTGGGGTATTGATTTCTTCCCACTCAACTCCATTGGCATTGAACTTCCGTTCAAAACCAACACCTTGATTCTTCCGGTGTCTTCCTTGCTTGCGTACAATTTCCTCGAATTGCTTACTCCCGGCAAGACTTTTGTATACACCTTTCTCTATAATTCCCTTCAATAAGCTATTTTATTGCTCAAGTGTAACTTGGCTAAGAGAATCATTAGTGGAATCAAGAGAACTACTAGAAGCAACAATATTGGATTTGACATTGTTATTGTTACTACTAGAGAAAGAATCTTTCTTGTTCTTGTTACTAGATTTGACTTGAGGCATGTAAGTAGATAAGAGTAAATGCTTGGCAATGTAAGAAGAACTTTTCTTGCGGAGATCATCATTGATTGCCTTGTTGTTACTACTAGAGAAAGAATCTTTCTTGTTCTTGTTACTAGATTTAACTTGAGGCATGTAAGTAGATAAGAGTAAACGCTTGGCAATGTAAGAAGAACTTTTCTTGCGGAGATCATCATTGATTGCCTTTAAGAACTCATGCTCTTGCTCAAGATTGAGCTTTTCAAAGCGTAACTTCTCATGAGCTCTTAAAAGTTCTCGATGATCTTCGAAGATAGTTTCATGAGCTAACTTAAGAGTGTTTAGTTCTTTAGTTAGACGCTCAATTTTCTCCTTATCATTGCCACTCGTTTTAGCATGATTAATTGACGTTTCATCATAGTATTCATCACTAGAGTTGTCAACAAGTAAATCATCATCACCTAGCAAGTCATCTTCATCAACATCAAAATCAACATACTCGGTGTGTGTTACCTTAGGACCTTTGGCCATGAAGCATCTTCCAATTCCTTCATTTGGTGATTCAAATATGTCGTAGGAGTTGGTTGACACAAGTGCTAGACCGGCAACACCTTCATCTTGAGTGTATTCGGAGTCGGAGTGATAGCTTCCCTCGGAGTGATGGTCGGAGTCGGAGCCGGATACCCATTCACCAACATGAGCTTGATGTCTTCGTTTTGTGTAGCTTTTCGATGACTTATCCTTTCTTTCCGAATCATTGCTTCTCCGTGAGGATCTTTGTTCATATCGATCATCTCCACTCCTCCTCTCTCTTGATGGTGATTCTTCTCTTTTGCTTCTTCTTCTTGGAGAATCTTCTCTTCTTTTGTAGGGTGTCGTACACTCATTGGAGTAGTGTTCGGGTCTCCCACAATTGTAGCAATTGCGCTCTCAACTAGACGATCTTTTGTCATGGTAAGATCTTGACTTGGAGCTTCTTTCTTTGCTTCTACTCTTGTAGGATTTGTTGAAGTTCTTCACCATTAAGCTCAATTCTTCATTGAAGGTTTGTTTCTCACTTGATGATGTGGGGGATTCACTTGAGGCTTTGTAAGCACCACTTGACTTGTTGTGAAGTTCCTCCTTATCCTTAAGTGACATCTCATGAGCAACAATTCTTCCAATGACTTCCGTTGGCTTGAGATCTTTGTAGTTTAGCATCATTTGGATCAATGTGCACACGTTATCATATTTTCCATCCAATGCTCTTAGGATCTTCTTGATAATGAATTTGTCGGTCATTTCTTCACTCCCTAAGCCGGCAATCTCATTTGTGATAAGAGCAAGCCTAGAGTACATTTCAGCGACACCTTCACCATCCTTCATTTTGAACTTGTCAAGCTGACTTTGGAGCACATCCAACTTGGATTCCTTGAAGGAGTCGGTACCTTCGTGCATATCAATCAAAGTATCCCAAATTTCCTTTGCGTGCTCAAGACGGCTGATTTTGTTGAATTCTTCGGGGCACAATCCGTTGAAGAGGATATCACAAGCTTGAGCGTTGTATTGCAACATCTTCAACTCTTCCGCACTAGCTTCACGGTTCGGTACTCTCCCATCAAAGAATTCACCTTGCAAACCAATACACACAATAGCCCAAACTGCGGGGTTATGTCCAAGAATATGCATTTTCATCTTATGCTTCCAACTAGCAAAATTTGTACCATCAAAGTAAGGACCTCTACGGTGATAATTTCCCTCGCTAGACGCCATACTCTCCTAGGTTGTGAAACCAAGGCTATGACCACCAAAAGCTATGGAAATCAAAGCAAATGGAGACCAAAGCTCGATACCACTTGTAGGACCTTGAAGTATGTCTAGAGGGGTGATTAGACTACTTGACCAAATAAAAACTTAACCTTTTCCCGGTTTAGTGTTTGGCAGATTTTAGCTAACTTAGGACAAGTCAAGCAATAATGACACAAATCAAGCAAGCATGCAAAGAGTATATAGGCAGCGGAAATTAAAGCATGCAACTTGCAAGAAGGTAAAGGGAAGGGTTCGGAGAATTCATACACAATTGGAGACACGGATGTTTTTGGCGTGGTTCGGATAGGTGGTGCTATCCTACTTCCACGTTGATGGAGACTTCAACCCACGAAGGGTAATGGTTGCGCGAGTCCACGGAGGGCTCCACCCACGAAGGGTCCATGAAGAAGCAACCTTGTCCATCCCACCATGGCCGTCGCCCACGAAGGACTTGCCTCACTAGCGGTAGATCTTCACGAAGTAGGCGATCTCCTTGCCCTTACAAACTCCTTGGTTCAACTCCACAATCTTGTCGGAGGCTCCCAAGTGACACCTAGCCAATCTAGGAGACACCACTCTCCAAGAAGTAACAAATGGTGTGTTGATGATGAACTCCTTGCTCTTGTGCTTCAAATGATAGTCTCCCCAACACTCAACTCTCTCTCATAGGTTTTGGATCTGGTGGAAAGAAGATTTGAGTGGAAAGCAACTTGGGAAAGGCTAGAGATCAAGATTCATATGATAGGAATGGAATATCTTGGCCTCAACACATGACTAGGTGGTTCTCTCTCAGATATGGTAAGTTGGAAGTGTAGGTTTAGTCTGATGGCTCTCTCCACGAATGAAGAGGAGGTGGAGGGGTATATATAGCCTCCACACAAAATCTAACCGTTACACACAATTTATTAATCTCGGTGAGACCGAATCAACAAACTCGGTCAGACCGATTTTAGTAAACCTAGTGACCGTTAGGGTTTTCGGTGGGACTGACATGCATCTCGGTAGGACCGATATGGTTAGGGTTAGGGCATAACGTAATCTCGGTGAGACCGATTACACAAACTCGGTGAGACCGATTTTGGTAATTAGCTAACCAGAGAGTTGGTCAGGTGAACTCGGTGGGACCGATTTGCTCTTTTCGGTGAGACCAAAATGTTACAAAAAGGAAATAGAGAGTTTACATTGCAATCTCGGTGGGACCGATCCGCTCTTTCGGTGAGACTGAAAAGTTACGAAAAGGAAATAGAGAGATTACAATCCCATCTCGGTGAGACCGAGATCCCTATCGGTAGAACCGATTTGCCTAGGGTTTGTGGCAGTGGCTATGACTATTGAACTCGGTGGCGCCGGATTGAAAGAATCGGTGTGACTGAATTTGGCTTTGGGTTTAGGTCATATGTGGATGTGGGAAAGCAGCTGAGTGTTTTGGAGCATATCACTAAGCACATGAAGCAAAAGTCTCATTAAGCAACACCTCATCCCTCCTTGATAGTATTGGCTTTTCCTATAGACTCAATGTGATCTTGGATCACTAAAATATAAAATGAAGAGTCTTGAGCTTTTGAGCTTGAGCCAATCCTTTGTCATTAGCATTTTGAGGGGTCCACTTTCATCATCCATGCCATGCCATTCATTGAGCTTTCCTGAAATATTCATCTTGGAATAGCATTAGCTCAATGAGCTATATGTTGTTATGAATTACCAAAACCACCTAGGGATAGTTGCACTTTCAAGAGGCGAGACGGTGGTTTTGGAATGGAGATGATGGACAGGAGAGGTTTCCCTGCCTTTTGGTCACTGACAGGTGGGCCCCGTGCTTGGTGGGACCCATGTGTTAGTGTCTCAATGGCAGGATGGGCTACGTCAGGGGATCCTCATCCGAGGAGAGAGGAGGTGGTTTTGCAATGGAGAAGAGAGAGAGGCGAGACGGTGGTTTTGGAATGGAGATGATGGAGAGGAGAGGATGTGGTTTTGCAATGGAGAAGAGGGAGAGAAGCGTGCGACAACGATTTAGGATTGGACGAGAGGGCCGGCGCGCTGTGACTGGATCAAAATCAAAATCAATTTACCCTTCAATTAATAAAGCGACACCACATTAACTAGTCTCCCTTTTATTCTAGGTCATAATTGACCATGATTTTCACAAATAAAATATATGTTATACGTTGCAAAAATAATATAATTTGAAAGTACATTCAGATACGAACCAAACGATACAATTTTTGGTGACATGCATTCACATTTTGCCTGTCAAATATAGTACATAGTCAAACTTTGACCCAAAATACACAAAACAAAAAAATACTTCCAAGACCAGCGCCGCTCCTCTCCTCTTAAACCACCGCCGCTCCTCTCCTGTTCCAATCTAAATCCAGCGTCGCTCCTCTCCTCTTCCATTTCAAAACCACCACCCCTCCTCTCATGTTCCAATCCAAAACCAGCGTCGCTCCTCTCCTATTCTAATCCAAAACCAGCATTGGTGCCCTCCTCTTCCATTAAAAAACCACCGCCGGCGAGTGAAGATGCTGTGGAGAAGTAGATCAATGGAGGAGTACAACTGATACGTGAGGATCACAGACGGCGACCCTGTGAAGCTAGCTAGGATCTTGGAGATACAGTCTTGGTTTGACAACAAGGACCAACTAGCGGCAACGGCGACATCCATGGCCAAATATCTGCAACAGAGCGAAAAGGCCGTGATACTCCCGAAGGGAGTCGCGCAGGAGTACATAGAGCTACTCCTCTGGGCTACGGAGCAAACAGATTCACCGAATCCGATCATGAGGGAGCAGTGGTGGGAGTATCGATCCCAGATGGAGCATCCACCAGAGATTGAAGGACCGAGCATCTACAGGGTGCCGTTTGTGAGGGTGTCGCGCCAGAGCGAGCTGGTGGAGTCTTTGTCGATCGAACCCAGCTGCAAGCAGAGAAAAGCAGTCGGCCCGATGACGCTTCCCCGCCATCCTCTCCCTCGCCGTTCACATCGTCTCACGGGGCGGCTGTCTGCCGCCGAGGAATAGGAGGGACTACTTCTCGCCCAATAGTCGTCGGGCAGGTTGTGAATTGTCGTAGGAGCTTAGGGTTGTCGGTTTGCGAGGTTGTGAATTGTGTTTTGTGTTGTGTATTTTGGGAGTACTTTCAGATATGAATGTCTTTTGAATTTCAAATTTGCAGTATTGAGCATATGAAGTATTTTATGAATTCTAGAGATCTAGTTTTAGCACTTAAAAAATGTAGTTTCATAGGAGTATAAAAGTGCGTACAATGTGATTCTCGGAGAAGAAAGCGCAAGTTTCGATTTCAGATAAGAAACTGCAACTTTTAGAGGCAGAGCATTTATATTAACACGGCCTTTTCAAACAGGGTTAACATCATGTTGGAAGTTCTATTCATGGTCGAAAATGGAACTACCAGCCAGTTAACATCATGCTGATCAACATTCATGCATACCACATCTTCATATGATGCACAGTCAAAAATATATGCTATTTTCAAAATGCCCACACAATGTCGAGTGTGCGAAAAGCAGAGAAAACGAGGGACGAAGTTTTGGCAAGTGTTGGACGCGGTGTGCATAGATGACAATGGGGACCCACATGTCAATAATGGGAGAGGCAAAAAATTTGGAGATATTTTCCCTGCATCAGGTGGAATCAAACCCGGGCGGAACAGCTGTCGGGTAGTGTACTTGACCACTGGGCTAGTTCAGTACTTCCGTTATAAATAAGGCACTGCCTTAGGTGCTCCGATCACCTCCTGCGCCTTTGTGTGCTCGCCACGGCGCCGCTGTCTGCCGTTCTGAACATGCTGAACAAATGAGAGGAACCTGGAGAGGACTGTACGTGGAGAGGCGGACAGTCGGGACCCACCAGGTCTATGGCCGTATGCAAGCAAGTGCCTCATCAAAAAAATACTTCCTCCTAATGCTATACTGACGTTGGGGCCCACAGGTTTGTCAACATAGTTACATTTTTTAGGTGCTTCAACGTAGGAGATAAATTTACAACAAAGTTGTGGAGCTGGCGGGTAGTATCATTTAGTATCACTGGGGCAGCAAGTATCCGCTGGGTTTTGGGCTGCCCCGTCTAGGCTTTATTTTTTAATATGTGCAGCCCACGACATGCCGGTTTGTATTTTTTTTAGGGACGTCATGTATCGACCGGCCTATGGACCACCCATCCGAGGTTTTATTTTTCCTCAAACATCGGCAGCCCAATTTATGTATTTTTTTGAAGAAAACGCAGAGGTCTGTTCTGTTTTTCTATATAAGAATAGGAACGCCTGGTCCAACTATTGTTTCCCTTCTAACTATATTATATATATTCAAATTATTTTATATGTTATTATATATTATTGTTATTGTCATCATATATTTAACAGATACTTACATATGTAAGAAAACAATATCCCACATCTTATTAACTTATAAAATAATTTCTTAACAATAAAATACTGGATTTTTTTGGCAAAGTAAATCCTGGTGATTGTGTACAAAAGCTTGGTAAGATTTAAGGACCAATGTAATAATAAATCACTTATTATTTAAATATATTTATAACAAAATGCTCAGCCCCTGTTTATTTTGTGATAACATTGTTGCGCCCAACCCAACATTATAATTAGAATCAGCCCAGCAAAATCGTGTATTTCGAGAAAGTGCAAATGGCCTGTAATTTTTTAGGAGAAAAATAAATGGGCCGCATGGACGCTACATTATTTGTTCACCCAACCCAGCAAATGGACTGTAATTCTAAAAAAAAGATCAAATTGACTGTAAATTCTGAAAAAATGGGTTGAATACTTGCCACATTTTTGGAGGATGAAATGTGAGCCAATAGGTCGAAGACAACGCAAGTCGTTGTCAACTTACTCAACAAATGATTCTGACATCGTTAGCCATTGGATTTACATCCAACGACCGGCATCCATCTTCAATCTCTCGTCTTCTTCCTCCAGCGCCGCCGGGACCACCTGCTCCCGCCTCCTGCTGCTAGCAGCTCTGCTTCGCATGCTTTGTTGTGAAGCGCTACCCCACCGTTGGCCAGGCCATACCTTCACCCCTCCACACCTCTTGTTCTTCTCCATCGACTGCCGAACCACACCGCCAAAACCAGTTAACCCTCGTACACCTCTCTGTCTGCGACTCTACTCCCACATCTTCCCATCTCCGGCTCGTTGCTGTCCGGGGCCTCGCCGTCGTCCACCACCTTGGATGCGCTCGGCGCAGAGTAGTCAACATGGTCAAGGAACGACATCCATCGAAAGTAGACTCTGTGTGGAGAGGCTGAAAGTTGGGTCCACGGCCGCACGCAAGGAAATGCCTCCTTATTACGCGCAAAATAATGATTCCTCCACCTGACAGCTGGGACCCATCGGAAGGGCCTCTGTATTTTGTGAAAAAAACGTTCCCCGGCCGATGTCGGACCCACCAGCTATATCTTCGCACGCAAGGAAGTGCCTCCTTATTACGCACAAAAAAATGAATACCCCCTACTAGCTAGGACCCACCATAATGGCAGGCTAACTTGTGGGCCTACTAAGTTGACGGGGACAGAGGGCTTTGTCAACTTAGTCAATATGAACGATTCTAGCTCCAGTGATCGTACGATGTCCATCCAACGGTCGTAGTGCTTCTTCAACCTCTGGTCTTGTTGCTCCAGCCGCCCAAACCAGCGTCGGTCGTGCCGCGTGCTCCTGCTTCCCGTGGCCGGCTGTGATGCCGCGGAGGCCTCACCGCCCCCTACTACTCTCACCACTTGCCACGCCTTGCGGCGACGACAGCCTCATACCGTAGCCGAACCAGTGAACCCTCGTACTCCTCTCCGCGTGGGCATCCACTGCGCGTCTTCCCCGGCTCTGTGTCGTCCCCTTCCTAGGCCTCTCTGTCGTCCACCGCCCTGGTGCTCTCGGCGTGGCTTGGTCAACGTGGTCAAGGAACGACTTCCATCGGAAGAGTATTGTACATGGAGAAGCTGACAGCTGGGTCCATGGCCACAGCAAGGAAGTGCCTCCTTATTACACAGAAAATAATGATTCCTCCACCTGACAGCAGGGACCCACCGGACGGGCCACCGTATTTCACGAAAAAAAATGTTTCCCCCTGACTACTGGGACCCACCAGCTACATCTTCGCACGCAAGGAAGTGCGTCCATATTACGGGCAAAAAATTGATTCGTCCCCTTGACTGCTGGGACCTACCAGCTACATCTTTGCACGCAAGGAAGTGCCTGACAGTCGGGACCCACCCGTCGAAGCGTACATAGCGTTGTCATTCTGGTCGTGAACGTGTACGTACATACTAGTCGATGTAGAGGCGCGCACGTGTGGTAGTAGAGGCGCGCACGTAGCATGTACACGTACGTACAGCGCCCAGGATGCAAGAAAGTAAATACGGCCACATACGTACATACGGGCGGGGTCTCAAACGCCTACTCGCGCATACGTACGGCCAGGGCTCGTGTACATGGCTGTGGCTGGGTCGAAACGGAGAAACTGCGTCGTCGTCGTGTTCATGAGGAGGCAATGGAATGCGTCGTGTTCATCGGGAGGCAACAGAACACGTGTTGTTCATCGGGAGCCAACCGGCTTGGATGGAACAGCCGATGGAAACGAGGCCTGGCGTACCGCAGAACGGAGGAAATGGCCTTGTGTTCAACCCTCCACAGTGGAAACGGGATCCTGTTCATCAGGAGGGGTCTGGCGTACCGCAAAACGGAGGAAACGGACCTCCTACGGTCGAAACGGGGTCCTGTTGATCAGGAGGGGTGTGGCGTACCGCAAAACGAAGGAAACGGACTTGTGTTGGAGCGCTACGGTCGAAATGGGGGTCCTGTTCATCGGGAGGGGTGTGGCGTACCGCAAAACGGGACTCCACGGGATACTGTTCATCTCCACCGTCGACCTCCTCCGGCCTCCACAGCCATCGCTCATCCACCGTCGACCTCCTCCAGCCTCCACTTGCGATCGCTCATCCACGGGCTCCTGTACATCCAGCCTCCATCGCGCTCCTCCACCGGCCATCGCTCAACCAGCCCTCTCCACGGGGTCCTGTTCAACCACCCCTCCACGGGCTACTGTTCATCCAACCCTCCACCGGCTACTGTTCAACCAACCCTCCACCGGCTACTATTCAACCAGCCCTCCACGGGGTCCTGTTCATCCAGCCCTCCACGGGGTCCTGTTCATCCACCGGCTCGATCGATCGGGGTAGTGTTCATCCAGCGGCAACGGCCTCTACTACCACGGGGTCCTGTTCATCCAAACCCCACCGGGAACTGTTCATTTAAACCCCCCAACAACGCTCACTGTTCATCAAGGGAAGGAGGCAGCAGTGTTCGATCGACTTCCGTTAGCAGCAGTAGCGAAGGAATCACTCGGGTTCAGTTAACAGCAAGGGATCGATCTATCGCTCGGGTTCAGTAACGCGTAACTGCTTGATTACAATCGCTTCGGGTTCGATTAGAGCCCAACGCCTCGCTTTCGGGTTCGAGTTAAGGCATAGCGCCTACACACCTGCAAGCGTCACGTACAAGAGAAAGCAGCATACGGCTTCGTCCCCCGGCCACCCACCGTAACCGGGAACTCCCCCGATATTTTCCTTGCCCTCGCTTCTACCATGGTTTTCTCTGTCATGGACGACCCAATGAATGTCATGCAGCTGCGTCTCCGGCCCGCCCAGGACGAAAAGCCCATTTTCTGTCATGATTTTTTGTCATAGAAGTAGGAGCCCACCACATCTATGATGATACCGGGTTTTGTCACAATTATCGTCATAGAGTGTCATAAGCATGACAGAAGAAAATTTCGTTCGGCCCAAAATGTCACGGATGTGTCTTCTTTTTGTAGTGTTTGGGTATTCAACATATATTTGGCCCACATGCAAAGCGATGGTGGTTTTCCTCTCGCACCCACTTAAGAGTAAGTATAACAGGGTGACATAAGCGGGCTATAAGGATTGCCACCTCAGATTTATGACGATGTGGAGGAGAGAGGAGAGGAGAGAGAAGAGGGGTGGGCTGTAAACTTGTAGTCGGCTGCAGCACAAGCTTCAATGCACTTTGTGAGGAAGAAAATGGGGTCATGCATTAACTACATAGTGTATAAAGCCAACAAATATTATATGAATGGGCTTTTAGGTTGGCTATAAGTAAGGTGGCACCAAGTTAGAGCTAGCAGCCAGCTATGTTATTAATCTTGCTCTAAGCGGTTATCAGTGATATCGATGCTTTCCATCTGTGGGCCTGCTTGGTCCATCACTACTTTTTGTCTGACAATGAGAGAGGTTAATTTGACTTATGAGGGATTTTTTTTGCTTGTAATACGGTATATATATATAGGTCATGCTCTGGGACGACATGATACAGTTTGAGCACACACACATGCATGTGTACGCATGAATCCCTCCCATCGAGTCGAAGTGGCTAGTGCAACGACACGTCATGAACCGGTCTTGCTCTGTGTGGGGACTGTACGATTTTCGACGCACGCGCCACAACAATGTGTGAAATGGTATTCAAACATGCATGCATGCATCACCCCCATACATATGCATGTAGTGGTTGTCTTCGAATGGTACACTCCCTCGCGTGGTTATCGACGACAAGCCTATATATTCGTGGGCCCGCGTGGCTATCCATGATCACCTTGACCGACAACAAGATTGGTTACCATGGCGGATTCTTCTTTTGGTTCGTATTATCATAGTATAGGTCATGGTGAGATTCGGACCTAATTAAGTTTGAGCACATATACTATGCACACATGCATGCATGAATCCTCTTCGTCGGCTTGAAGTGTGGTGTAACATACATATGCATCGTCAACCTAATAACCCTCACTTGGTGTGGGGATTTCTAGTTCGAAATCACGGTGCCACATCAAAGTTGTTCCATTGTGTATTTAAAAACACACCTCTCCATACATATATATGTTTGGGCCACATGCATGCAGTGGTTGTCTTCGGGGACTAGCTACTTGCATGATTATTGGCGAGCTAGCCCATCTCCGGGGTCACATGGACGGCCATCACTTTGACCAACAACAAGAGAGAGGTTGTATGACCAAGGTGGATTATTCTTGGTCCGTTTTACGATCCATCTTAGTGAGATGCCTCTCTGGCCCGCCGACTGAAAGTGTGGGGGGTGGGGCTGCTACTTCGCACTTTGCTAGGTGAACCTCGGTTGGGGGGGGGGGGAAGGGCATGCATTCATAGCTTAGGATTCCCTTCGTGCCGACATGAGGGGGGGGGGCTTCTAGCTACTTCGCACTTTGCTAGGTGAACCTAGGTTGGGGGGGCATGCATTCATAGCTTAGGATTCCCTTTGTGCCAACACAAGGGGGGCATGCATTCATAGCTTAGGATTCCCTTCGTGCCGACACGAGGGGGGCTGCTAGCTAGTTTGCACTTTGCTAGGTGAACCTTAGTAGGGGGCATGCATTCATAGCTTAGTATTCCCTTCGCGTCGACACGAGGGGGCAAGCAATACCATGCGCTTTGCAAGATAGGTGCCACATCAAAGTTGCATTTGGTATTTGAACATCAAACCACCCTTTTCATCCATAAATTTGGTCTGCATGCAAGCATGTTCGTGTTCTGACCCTCTCCCGCGTCATTTTTTGCCAAATTTATGAACATTAGACAAGTCGGATGACACAATAGGCACGGTTCACTCAAACTAACTGTGTGCCACGCCGGTGCCCCTGTCACGCACACATCCGCATAGTACATTGGGCTCCACGAGGGCACGAGGCTTCCCCTCTCAAAAATATCTACCCGCCTGCAGCTTTTTTTGTTTGATAACACATGGTTATTGTGTTTTGACCGTGTGTGATGTTTCTTGTTCCCAATCCCACCTGCATCCCTCGAAAATATCTACCCGCCTCGAGGGTTTTTCTGTTTTGTAACACACGGTTGTTATCTCTGAACCGTGTGCGATGCACCGCCATCAAAATTTTCAATAGCCCCGGCATTTCACTCCCGCGTTTGACTCCCGCGTAGTAAAATTTTCAGTACCCGCGTCATTTCCTCAAACGCACCCCCTCCCCCCTCCACACACACACCAAAACCTCCTCGGGCGTGCGCACACACACACACCCTCACTCGCTCAAAACCCTAGCAAGGTCCCCGCCGCCGCCGCCGCAAGGCCTCCATTGTCAACATCTGCCGGTTTGCCCGTGCAGCTTACCCACCAATCTCCATACCCAGGCCGCCCTGAGTTTCTTAGATGGCGCCTGATAAACGCCCCCTTTCCCACAGATCCCCATCCCCCACTCCAGATCGTTGCATCCTAAGCCCGGCTACGCTTCCTGTCGAGCTCGAGGAGCAACTGGCCCAAAAGAGGTGTATCGCGGTCTCTTCGCCCGATGTCACCGAGGAAGCTGACGACCATTACTGGCCGCAGGCACTCAAGCAGCGGGCCAGAGTATGCGGGTATGTCTCGGATGCCAGCTATGACATCGAGGTCATCGACAGTGACGGCCTGAGGCGGGCTATGTCACAGGTTAAGTGGCCCACCCCCAACCCCTCGGGTTCAACCGCTGTCGATCGCATCCATTGCCCCGCCATTGATCTCCTCTGGCTCGCTGTCAACAATTTGCCATCCTACATCGCCATCGAGCCCCTTTTGTCATTTCTGAAGGACACGTTCTGCGATGCTGGCTTGGGATCCACAGCTTCCAAGTCAGACCTCATCGACGGCGACCACGAGGAGGGCACCCTCTCCGGCTCTTCCAAGGGGAAAGAGCCCATCCGCTCTTCCAAGGGGAAGGAGACCGTCTGTGACATCAGGGAGGGCACCCTACAGCCATGGTCTTCCAAGGGGAAGGAGCCCATCTGCGACAACATGGAGCGCATCAAGGGTCCCTGCTCTTCCCACAAGAACGAGCCCATCTGTGACAAGTGAGGAAACCCATGATTTGTTTTGACGTGCCGCTTCACAGGGGGAAACCCATGATTTGTTTTGTTGAGTCCCTTTTGTAGTGTAGTGAGAATATGTCCAGTTTTAATTGCTAAATTTTGTTGTTTGTAGTATGCCTTGTTTATTTTAGTTGTTCACAATGTGATGCTCTATATGTGCAATTATTTAATGTGCAGTACATTTCACCAATCCAGTTTTAAACATACCGATAGGAATACATATATTTTCTTGCTGTTAAGCCTATTATAGCTAGCATATGCCTCTTTTAAAGTTTTTTGATTGTTCGATTTTTTGTAGTTAGCATATGTCTAGTTTCAAATGTTATCTTCGGTTGTTTGTAGTATGCCTTGTTTATTCCAGTTATTCCCAACGTGATGTTCTATATGTGCAAGTATGAACTATGCAGTTCAATTTCATCAATACCAGTTTCAACAATACCACCATGAATGACTAGATTTGGTTGCTGCATCTTGTAGTTAACACACCTTTCCATTTTTATTTAACAATAACCAGTGTACTTAGATCGGCACAATACCAGTTTGAATGACTATGTTTGCTTGTTGTTAAATGTTAGGCCTGTTGCAGTTAACACACCTTTCCACTTGTTTTGCTTTACTAGCGTGCTTAAACCTGCACACTGAAGCTATCTTTTGGAGATTATTTTGTCTGTCATGGATAATTTTGGTTGATGTTTAGCCTATTGTGCTTAACATGCCTCTCGATGTACCTACACAGGACAATTTTCAGAACGACTATTGTTTTCCATCGAGGTTAGTTTCATCCCATGGCTTATATATACTCACTGTTCAGGATATCGGTAGCTGGTACCATATATGCCGGGAGCTGATAAGGGACTAATCGATGAATCAGACTTTTAACTGAATATATCTGTAACCCATTTATCATTAGGTTAACTAGGGCCATATGTAATATATCTGAGGCTACATAGCGACATGCATTGTACTTGATTTCTAAATATGCAATCCTAGGCTACATAGCAACAAGGAAGAGTGTTACCTTAATGTTCTGATGATGTCTAGATATATGTAGAAGAGCAACAACAACAACAACAACAACAACAACCCTGTTTGGATACTCAACTTAGCAAAAGGTTAGAGTTAGTTTCTAGCTCATGACTAACCCTGAACTAACTTCATCCAAAGAGGTGTTTGGATGACAGGGTTAGATTGACAATAAGTGCACTAGGAGAACTAGCTCCAATTAGCACTCTTGGGTTGGATATTATTTTGGGGTGGGTTAGATGCAACTAGCTCAAACTAGCCCTCATGTTTGGATATACTTTAGGGCTATTTGAGCCCGAACTAGCTCAAATTAACTCTAACCCATGGATACAACAACATTTAATCAGCCGATAATTTGTAAGAATGCAATAAACTCCTTCCGGCCCATTATATAAGATGTTAATTCATCTAATATGTGAGTATATTGGATGTTATAAGATATTATAAAAGAGTGTTGTACTACATCATTATGCAATTGCTGTTTAGCTTCTAATATTAACTTGGTGCTTTTAGGTACATATGTCGTTGGTAAAGATCCGCGCTTCAGCCCTTTCTGCGTATGGGACAACGAGATGTCGATGAACCAGCATCAAGTGAGGAAGCTGATAAAGATTGTTAGTAAAATGGGTCAAAAGATGGCAATTAAACTATTTGTTTACACTTTATCCAAGACAACAACGAACTGCAGGATGGTAAGTAAGAACTTTGCAGCCTTCTTTTTACTGCCCATAATGAGTTGTGTTAGATGACAATGTATGAATCTTTTTCCTTTGCAGTGGTTGCCAAAGTAGTTTACTCAAGATTACCTCTCAAACTACATGATTGGTGGGCATGCAAAGGTTAAAGTATTTCTACCAGAACACGATGATTATCTAGATGTTTTCATGAAGACCGTGAAGGATGGGATCGGCCATCACAAGGGGTTGGACTAGAGTCGTGTGTGCCTTCTGCAGGGAGGATGGCACAATATGGGCATTCCGCTTCACCTTGTTCAGCAACCAGAATGTATTTCGCCTCTTTCTTTACCGTCTTTAATAGTACAAGTATACAACTATGGTTCATCATTCTTTATTTGGTTCTTATGTAATTCTTGAAAATATGTACCTATGAATCAAATAATGCATTGGTTGTTTGAGCCTGATGGATATGAATAAAGCTACATCATACATTCAAGTTCAAATTCAAATCCAAATCCAAATTCGGTACAATTTGAAATAGCATCAACTAAATTACGGTGAAATTATGCTCTCCAGGTCGTTATGGAACACACGGTTGGTAAAACACAAACGTTTGCGGTATACACCATAATCCGACACGGTTCACAGAGAGGAAACGTGTGCAAGCATGCACACACGATTGCCGCTTTAAAGCGTGCAGCGATGTCGCATAATATCACAAACAGTGCAGGCAAACTAAATATTTGTGTTAGTTCCCTTATCGTACACGATTCGCAACCGTGAACTGTTTCTGATGAAGTATGCATCGTAAATGTTGCACCACAGAATAGCGTGTGCGATAGTTGTCATGTACGACGATGTTACGACGGTCTGATGTTTCGTAATCCTGTCCGACACTCGTACGATGATTAGCTAATTTTCTTAATTAGTTATCGCATACGGTTTGGGAAAAGCGAATGTGTGTGATTGTATGCTTATCATACACGTTCTATAATAGTGAACCGTTTGTGATGGGCCGCGCATCGTAAATGTAGCACCACAGAATACCGACTGCGATAGTAATGCGAGCACAAACGAGTAGGAGTACTGTATATGCATCTTGTCTCCCTATCCCCGACGGTTTCTGGGTCGTGTGGAAAGGACCCCCTATCGCCCACACTCACTTGACAATGGTTCCAAATGCCGTCGCGGAAAGGGGTTAAAACCCGTTTGTATAGCACCGACGCGTACCAGTGCCAAGAGTTTGTTCCTACATCACTTTCTCTTGGATGAGGTGTGTCCCAATTGGACGGTAGGTGCATACGAGGAGTATTCTCGAATCTATAATTGTGAATCAAATTGTAAAAGTTGTTTCGATGTAACCTGTGTAAAGGCCTCCTCGGAGGGATTTCTCCTTGCACTTCAGGGCTTTCTTGGTTGTTTGTTAGTCTCATGGTCTGATGGGGATTAGGACGAGTGGAGATGTCGGCCAGTGTGCCCCTCTCAGAGGCTAGAGGGTGAACTCCAAGTAAGCACCCCTCACCGTTCTCCATGGAAACATCCTCAATTTCCTCTCCCTCTAGCTCCTCCTGTAGCAACCAAGCATCGTCTTCCACATTGTTGGAGGATGGGGAAGACATGATGCCTAGCTTGACAAATCTGACAGAAACCAGCAAGAAACAAGAACAGAAGATTTCTCCGCGATATGCTGGTCAATATGTTCAGGGGGTATATAAAGATTTTTTATCTTGGAAACAAGCAAAACGAGAGGAAAACAGAGTCGGGAAGGTTCCCAAGGTGGGCACAACCCACCTGGGCACGCCGGGTAAAGCGGTAGCGCTACAGTGTCTTGTACCCTCCTCGGTTGCCTTCCTGGTTGTTTCTTATTTTCCTAATTTTTGTAATATTCCAAAACTAACAGAAAATATTTTTGCGGATTTTTCGGAGTCTGTTTACTTACCATATCACGTACCTCCTCTTTTTCAGGGTTCTGGAGGGTTCCAGTAGGTTTCTTTTATGTGTTCCTCCGGTGTGATGGTTTGAATAATATTGCTTTCAACATTAATAGGTGTACCTGAGATGTAGTGTTTAATTCTTTGTCCATTGACCACCTTCGGGTTAGTACCTTTGGCATTATTAATTTTGATAGCTCCAGAACGATCGATAAAGCTCCTCGACAATATATGGTCCTTCCCATTTGGAAAGAATTTTCCTGCAAAGAATCTAAAATGAGAGCTGTACAAAAGCACATATTCCCCAACTTTGAATTCCCGCTTTTGGATCCTTTTATCATGCCATCTTTTAACTTTTTCTTTAAATAATTTGACATTTTCATAAGCTTGGGTTCTCCATTCATCTAGTGAGCTAATATCAAATAACCTCTTTTCACCGGCAAGTTTGAAATCATAGTTGTGTTCTTTAATTGCCCAATATGCTTTATGTTCTAACTCAAGAGGCAAATGACAATCTTTTCCATAAACCATTTTATAAGGAGACATGCCCATAGGATTTTTATAAGGTGTTCTACAGGCCCAAAGTGCATCATCCAATTTCTTAGACCAATTCTTTTGGGACCTATTAACAGTTTTTTGTAATATTAGTTTTATTTCTCTATTGCTAAGTTCAACTTGACCACTAGATTGAGGATGATAGGGTGATGCAATTCTATGGTTAACATCATATTTAGCAAGCATTTTATGGAAAGCACCATGAATAAATTGTGAACCACCATCAGTCATTAAATATCTAGGGACTCCAAACCTTGGTAAAATAACTTCTTTGAGCATTTTAACGGAAGTGTTATGATCAGCACTACTCCCTCTCTCTCAGTTTACAAGGCGTGTGCGTACCCCTAGGTCGTCAATTTGACCAACCTAATACAAGTCATATATTATAAAAAATATATACCAATATAAAATTCAGATGTTCTATTTTCAAACGGTATAATTTTTGTGTTATATAGTTTATAGTAGGGTGATAAAATTGCCAACCTAGGATACGCGCAGGACTTGTAAACTGAAACGGAGGGAGTACTAGTTGGAATAGCTTCTACCCACTTAGTAACATAATCAACAGCAACCAAAATATGTGTATACCCATTAGAGGAAGGAAATGGTCCCATATAATCAAAACCCCAAACAACAAATGGTTCAACAACAAGTGAATAATTCATAGGCATTTCTTGACGCTTACTGATATTACCAATTATTTGACATTCATCAGAAGATAAAACAAACTTACGGGCATCTTTGAAGAGAGTAGGCCAATAAAAACCAGATTACAATACCTTGTGAGCACATCTATCTCCCGCATGATTTCCTCCATAAGCTTCAGAGTGACATTTCCATAGGATTTGTTCCTTTTCATGCTCAGATACACAACGTCTAATAATACCATCTACTCTTTATTTATAAAGATGCGGGTCATCCCAAAATTAATGTCTTAAATCATAGAAGAATTTTTTCTTTTGTTGATATGTAAAACTAGGTGGTATGTATTTAGCAACAATATAATTAGCATAGTCGGCATACCAAGGAGTGTTGTGAGAAATATTTATTGCAGCTAGTTGTTCATCAGGAAATCTATCACCAATAGGTAGTAGGTCATCAAGAATATTTTCTAACCTAGACAAGTTATCAGCTACGGGGTTCTCAGCTCCTTTTCTATCAGTGATATGTAAATCAAATTCTTGTAGCAAAAGAACCCACCTAATGAGTCTAGCTTTATCATCTTTCTTTTCCATAAGATATTTTATAGCAGCATGATCAGACTGAACAATTACTTTGGAAACAATGTAAGATCTGAATTTGTCACAAGCAAACACGACTGCTAAAAATTCTGTTTTAGTAGTAGCATAATTTCTTTGGGCACTGTCTAGAGTTTTACTAGCATAATGAATAATATTTAATTTCTTATCAACTCTTTGTCCTAGAACAGCACCAACAGCATAATCACTAGCATCACACATAATATCAGAAGGCAAGTTCCAATCAGGTGGTTGAACAATAGGTGCAAAAGTTAAGGCTTTCTTAAGTGTTTCAGAGGCTTCTACACAATCATCATCAAAAACAAATGGAAAATCCTTTTGTAAAAGATTTGTAAGAGGCCTAGAAATTTTAGAGAAATCTTTAATAAACCTCCTATAGAAACCAACATGACCAAGAAAACTATGAATACCTTTAATATCTTTAGGACATGGCATTTTCTCAATTGCATCAACTTTAGCTTTATCCACCTCAATACGTCGTTTAGAAATTTTATGCCCCAAGACAATATCATAAAGTGGCACGTCTCCCAATTCAAGACAAGATTAGTTTGCTCACATCTCTGCAAAACTTGATCAAGATTGCTTAAGCAATCATGAAAGGAAGTTCCATAAACAAAAAAAATCATCCATGGAAACCTCAACAATCTTTTCACAAAAATCAGAGAATATAGCAGTCATACATCTTTGAAAAGTAGCATGTGCATTGCATAAACCAAAAGGCATACGTCTATAAGCATAAGTTCCAAATGGACAAGTAAAGGTGGTTTTCTCTTGATCAGGTTGTGAAACGGGTATTTGAGAAAAACTAGAATATCCATCAAGAAAACAAAAGTGTGTGTGCTTAGATAATCTTTTCAACATTTGATCAATAAAAGGCAGAGGGTGATGATCTTTTCTAGTTGCTTTATTTAACTTTCTAAAATCAATTACCATTCTATAACCAGTAACAATTCTTTGTGGAATAAGTTCATTTTTATCATTAGGAACAACAATAATACCTCCCTTCTTCAGGACACAATGAACGGGACTTACCCATCTAGTATCAGCTATGTGATAGATTATACATGCTTTCAGAAGCTTTAATATTTCAGTTCTTACCACTTTTTTCATCGTAGGATTCAAAGGTCGTTCATGATCAACAACGGGTTTAGCATCAGGTTCCATATTAATCTTGTGCTGACAGAGAGTGGGACTAATGACCTTAAGATCATCAAGAGTATATCCAATAGCAGCACGGTGCTTCATCAGCATTTTCAATAATCTTTCTTCTTCATGTTCTCAAAGGTTAGCACTAATAATAACAGGATATATCTTTTTCTCATCAAGATAAGCATATTTCAAAGTGTCAGGCAATTGTTTTAAATCAAACACAGGATCACCCTTAGGTGGATGAGAACCTCCTAGAGCTTCAATAGGCAAATTGTGCTTGAGCAAAGGTCGTTGTTCAAAGAAAATTTTATCTATTTAATTTCTTTCATGCATATGCATATCATTTTCATGGTCTAGCAAATATTGATCTAGTGGATTAGTAGAAGGCACAACAATGGAAGCAAGACCAATTATTTCATCATTACTAGATAATTCTTTCTTATGAGGTTGTCTACTAAACTTGGATAAATTACACTCATGAGACTCATCACCAAAGCTAACACCGACAATTTGTTTTTCACAATCTATTTTAGCACTAACGGTGTTCAAGAAAGGTCCACCAAAGATAATGGGACAAAAGTCGTCTTGTGGGGAACCAAGAACTAGAAAATCGGTAGGGTATTTTATTTTCCACACAAGACTTCAACATCTCTAAAAATCCCAAGTGGTGTGATGGTTTCTCTATTAGTAAGTTTAATAGTAACATCTATGTATTTTATTTCAGCGGGTGCTATGTCATTCATAATTTATTGGAATAAGGTAAAAGGAATAGCACTCACACTAGCACCTAAGTCACATAAATCATGATAACAATGATTTCCTATTTTAACTGAGACAACTGGCATGCCAACAACAGGCCTATGTTTATCTTTTTCATCGGGTTTGGCAATTCTAGCAGCTTCATCACAGAAGTAAATAACATGCACGTCAATATTTTCTACCAGATGATCTCTAACCATAGCAACACTAGGTTCTACTTTAATTTGCTCAGCAGGTTTAGGTGCTTTAATATTTCTTTTTCGAACCACAGTTGAAACCTTAGCATGTTCTTTTATCCTAACAGGGAAAGGTGGTTTTTCAATATAAGCAGTAGGCACAACTGGATCAACATTGTAAATAATAATTTCATCTTTAACCATGACCGGTTATTTAATTTCTTCTTTAATAGGGGGATGCTGTTTAAACCACTTCTCCATAGGGAGATCAACATGAGTAGCAAAAGATCCACAAAAAGAGGCTACTATCTCAGAGTTGCCTTTAATTTTTTTCTAAACTTGTGAAAAGCATCGGTATTCATAAAAGATTTAACACAAGCAAACTCAAGCTTAATACCCGACTCTTTACCTTCGTCGAGTTCCCAATCTTCAGAGTTGTGTTTATTTTTTTCTAAAACATCCCACCTGAATTCAACAATCTTCTTCATAAAAGAACCAGTACAAAAAGTATCGAGCATGGATTGATCATCACGAGAAAGCCGAGCATAAAAGTTCTGAATAATAATTTCTCTCGAGAGCTCATGATTGGGGCATGAATACAACATTGACTTAAGCCTCCCCCAAGCTAGAGCGATACTTTATCCTTCACGAGTCAAAAAATTATATATATAATTCTGATCACGATGAACTAGATGCATAGGATAATTTCTTTGGTGAAATTCCAATTTCAGTCGATTCCAGTTCCAAAATCCAATACCATCGCATAGACTATACCATGTCAATGCCTTTATCTTCAAAGATAAAGAGAAAACCTTCTTATTAGCTTCATCTCCGGGCAAACCTGCAAGCTTAAATAATCCACAAATTTCATCCACATAAATCAAGTGCATATCAGGATGTTCGGTTCCATCTCCTGCATAAGGATTAACTAGCAGTTGTTCTATTATACCCAAAGGAATTTCATAATCAATATTTTGAGTAAGTGTAGTAGGTTGAGGGGCAACTAATTGTGGTTCCGGTCGAGATGAAGATACCACGAACAAACCCCTTAAAGGATGGTTCTGCATAGTAACAAGTGACAATAAATTTCAGCACGTAGTAATAATTTTTCCGTACCAATTTCCACTTACCAAGAGCGCTTCACTCCCTGGAAACCACGCCAAAAAAGAGTCTTGGTGAACCACAAGTATAGGGGATCAATCGCAGTACTTTCGATAAGTAAGAGTGTCGAACCATACAAGGAGCAGAAGAAAATGATAAGTTGTTTTCAGCAAGGTATTTTCTACAAGCACTGAAATTATCGTTAACAGGTAGTTTGATAGCAAGATAATTTGTAACGAGTAAGTAACGATGACGGTAAATAAAGTGCAGCAAGGTAGCCCAATCCTTTTGTGGCAAAGGACAGGCCAAAACGGTCTCTTATAATAAGCAAAGCGTTCTTGAGGGTACACGAGAATTTCACCATATCACTTTCATCATGTTGGTTTGATTCGTGTTCACTACTTTGATAATTTGATATGTGGGTGGACCGGTGCTTAGGTGTTGTTCTAACTTGAACAAACCTCCTACTTATGATTAACCCCCTCGCAAGCATCCGCAACTACGAGAAAAGTATTAACATAAAATCTAACCATAGCATTAAACTTTTGGATCCAAATCGGTCCCTTACGAAGTAGCGCATAAACTAGGGTTTAAGCTTCTGTCACTCTAGCAACCCATCATCTAATAAATACTCCATAATGCATTCCCTTAGGCCCAAAGTTGGTGAAGTGTCATGTAGTCGACGTTAACATGACACCACTAAGGGAATCACAACATACATATCATTAAAATATCGAACACATATCAAATCCACATGATTACTTGCAACATGACTTCTCTCGTGACCTCAAGAACAAAAGTAACTACTCACAAATTATAATCATGCTCAAGATCAGAGGGGTATTAAATAGCATAATGGATCTGAACATATAATCTTCCACCAAATAGACCATATAGTAATCAACTACAAGATGTAATCAACACTACTAGTCAGCCACAGGTACCAATTTGAGGTTCCGGTACAAAGATTGAACACAACAGATGAACTAGGGTTTGAGAGGAGATGGTGTTGTTGAAGATGTTGATGGAGATTGGCCTCCCAAAGATGAGAGGGTTGTTGTTGATGACAATGGCTTCGATTTCCCCCTCCGAGAGGGAAGTTTCCCCGGCGGAATCGCTCCACCGGAGGGCATAAGTGCTCCTGCCCAAGTTCCGCCTCGAGACTGCGGCGCTCCATCCCGAAAGTCCTCTTCTTATTTATTTTTATAGGTCAAAATGACCTATATACCAGAAGATGGGAACCGGAGGTGGGCTGGACTGAGCATAATCCACCAAGGCGCGTCTGGGAGGCCTGGCGCGCCCTGGTGTCTTGTGCTCACCAGGTGGACCCCCTCCGGTAGTTATTTGCTCCAGTATTTTTTATATATTTCAAAATAATTCTTCATAAATTTTCAACTCATTTGGAGATGTGCAGAATAGATAACTCTGACGTAGCTTTTTCAGATCCAGAATTCCAGCCTCCGACATTCTCTCTCTTTGTGTAAACCTTGTATATTATGAGAGAAAAGACATTAGAATTACTTCATAAAGTATTATTATGCATAAAAACATTATAAATAACAGTAAAAAAACATGATGTAAAATAAACGTATCAATCCTCCCTAGCTAAGATCTAAGCTACAATGTTGACATCCCTATACAATAATTGTATTTCACCTGAGAGAATGAAGTTGTTTGTACACAAACATATATACAATATATAAAGCTACTAAGCTAGGACGCGCTAGGTGCATTGAGGTTGTAGCCGGGGAATCTCCCTGGTCGACACGTGGCACAATTGAACAGCGCACCGGAATAAATAATGATCGTATTTTTGTTTTAGTACAGATAATTGAAGTCGCTCATATATAAGAGCAATATAATCACTTCTATAAATGCACGCGCGCACACCCTAACCTTATAAGCATCTCCAAGAGACTGATCTGGCACATCATCTCGTACAAGTCGCACAATGAAACAACGCACCAGAATAAATAGTGGTAGTATATATTTTTTGAGCACAGTACAATCGAAGTCGCTCACATACAGAAGCATACAATCACCCCTATGAACGGACGCACGCGCATCGTACCCCTATGAGCACCTCCGAGAGACTGATCAGGCACATCATCTTGAGATTAACGAAGTCGTCACAGACGCCTTTGTAATCCATGGAAACGTCTTTTCCCACTGAACACGCATCGCTGGAATGCTTGAAATAAATTCTGGAAAATGCGAGCACCAATGCCACGTCTGGTACTTGAACGAACAATACTTTCAACAAAAAATACAAGCATATTAAAAAAAATCCGATAGTCGAAGAACTCTGTGATGTTAATTAGTTCAATCATTAGGAGCAACGGTGTCCGTTGAGGTAGAGTAGGATTGGGCAAAATAGTGAGAATCGAATTTAATGTCTCTTCTACTTCATATAGATAAAGTGATGAGCTCCTAATTATTGATTTGTTTATGTTCCCAAAATATGTCTTCTTTGGTGGTGTCCATGGATGATTGCTTAGACCATATTTTTTATGCCATATTCTAGATCCCGTGGCAATTCAATTTTTATAATTTTGTTTGAATGTTTAACAAGTATTATGTCCAGGTGCTTGATTCTTTAGAGCATCTCCAGTCGTTCGGCCCCTCAAAACACCGAAAAAGTGTTGCCTGGAGCCGAACCGACGTTAATTTCGGCGTGGGGGCGAACGTGTTCCCAGTCGCTGCCCCTAGGTCGCCCCAAATCAGCACAAACATGACATAAACTCGGCGATTTCATTCAAATTTGTACAAAAAACAAAAAACAAAAGGCATTACTTAAAAACAACTACGCCTAGCCCTACTACTCTGCTGCCGCCGCCCGCCTTCTACATGCCGAGGAGCCTGTAGAACCGGGTGTAGTCGTCGTCATCGTTGCCGCCGCCCTGCATCCCGTCGGCGCCGTCCCTGCTGCACCCCTGACCAGGGTCGCCGACGCCTGGGGGTTGGACGGCCCGGGCGCGTCCTCGTCGTCGCTGTCGAGGACGACGACGCCACCCTCGTGCGTCTGCGGCGCCGAGCATTGATCTACTCGTAGGCCCGGCGCCGGCGCTCCAACTGCTCGCGGACGTAATCCGCCTTCGCCCATTTGAGGGCGGTCTCGTCGGCGGCGGCCATCTCCTCGTGCTCCTTCACGTGGAGCAATCCCTGCTCGGTCTTCGGCCGGATGAGGCGGAAGGAATGAGGGAAGGGGCGGTCGCCCTCGTTGATGACGAGGGCGCCGCTGCGGGTGTTGCGCCGAAGCGGCGTCTCCTGCGGCTTCGGCTTAACGGGGCAGAGCACCGGCGACCAGGAGGAAAGCGAACCGGAGCCCGACGACGAGGAGGTCGTCGTCTCCATTCGCTGCGGCATCCAGGAACTACCGCGGCGACGAGAGAAGAACAAGGGCGCCGGGTACTCGAGGCGCGGCGTGTTGTCGGCCTCGATGTGGTCGAGGACGGCTTCGAGGGTGCGGCCGGGCACGCCCCACAACTCGTGCCGCCCGTCGGAGTTGAGGCGAACGTGGGGCACGACGCTGTTTGTGGAGGCGACCTGGTCGGCGTGCCGGCGGTCGAAATACATCGTTCACTGCGAGTGGCTATCGGCGACGTACCTCGTCTCGTTCCGCTGCGCCTCCGACAGCAACGAACGGATGCACGCTATCTCGGCGCGCCGTGCAGCACCGGTGGGCACCGGGGGTACCGGGACGCCGCCGGTGCTCAGCCTCCATGAGCCCGGCACCCGCATGTCCGGGGGCGCCGGGTAGTCGGCCTCGTAGAGGAGGCGCGCCTCGTCCTCGCGCAGATGACGTCGGCCGAAGCTGTTCGCCGCCGCGGCGTCGCCTGGGTAACGCTCCGCCATTGCTCGTCAGCGGGGGAAGAGTGGGAGAGAGGGGCTTCTGTGGCGAGAGGGGGCGGGAGGTGGCGAGTTGTGGCGAGAATGGCGACTGTGGCGTTCACCGGCGGGGAGGTCGGCTTTTATAGTCGAAGTTGGGCGGTGAGAAGCTGCCCGACGGGTGCCGCGTGGCGGGAGCGGGCGGGACACGCGTCAGGACGCCTTCACTGCACGGCCCATGAGGCATCAATGGAAGGCTGACCGGCGCGGCAGCCTTGGCATTGATTCTCGCGGGAACTGAGGCGATGAAGACGACAAAGGCGGCGAGTCGCTGACTCGGCGGGCCCATTCCCGTTTCCCCAGCGCCTCAAGCGCCCCCAGCGCGCCGGGTTCGACCTGGGTCCGCCGACGCCAAAATTGGCCCGAGCCGGTGAAAATTGAGCTTCTGGGGGCGTGACTGGGCCGAATTTTTGACGCCGGCGACAAAAAAGGGGCCTGAGGGGGCCTGTTGGAGGCGCGGCCCGAGATGCTCTTAGAGTCCCATCTGTTGAATGTTGTGGTGGAGATACCAGATAATACCAGCTTGCAAATTATACAAGTTTGCCGAGATAAGCGAGGAAAAAGTGGTTCTCTGTTTCGCCGATCACTTGGAAGCCAAACATTTAGATATGCAGATAAAGGAGAAGCTCTCTATGCGAATGGTCTGGCATATTGCTTCACAGTTGATCTTCTGCAGTCAAATCTAAATGGTACACAGTGATCAAAGGATTACAGTGTGTATGAAAAGGCTTCCTCTATGAAATGATTACAACCAGCTCGACCTTAAACCCATTGTCATTCCTTTTCTCATCTTAAAATGAAAAACAACATACATGCACGCGTGAGATTAGGCACCGCCTCGGCTTCCGCCTGCTAGTCAACATTATAAGGAACAGCTGCCATAGAGGAAAACCCTTCCGTTTGTAGTGTTCTAACGTCCACCAGGCAATTCGATTGTATGATTATCCGGCTGAATCCAACTTCATTAGCTAGCTCCAAACCTCGCCTGATCACAAGTGCGTTAGTGGTCGCTGCATCTAATGCATAATCAATCGAAACTTTTTTTTTTTGCGGATGCAATCCAAACTTGTTGCCGCTCAAGTTTCTTGTGTGAGGTGTTGGAGTTCAGAGTACCGGGCTTTTTCTGAACTATTGGGCTTCACTAACATAAAACAACCGTACACAATGTTCGTTTGGTTTAAGTCCAGGAAATGCCCAGCCAAAACTTTTACACTAGTACTCTTTTTTCTGTCCCCTAAAAAAGGTACTGTTTTTTGTTGCTAAAAAAAGTACTCCTTTTGTTTTTCTCCCTGAGAAAAGAAATTCGACGCAACGTTTTGGCTCTCGGGTGCATGGTGGACATTAAATTTGTTTAAAATAGTAAAAGAAATCTGATTTTTTTATGCTAGATGCCGCCCAGTCCCAGAAGTGAGTGGATCAGCACCGCATGCCATTCGTGATGTGGAGTGGGCGCTGCACTAGCCAAGAAGCCACGTTAGTCAAAGTCGATCTGAGGGAAGTCTGAACCCAACCAAACCAGGTTGCCTTGCCCCCATCATGATCGACCTCACCTCACCTCGGACAAGGAAAACCACCACCGCGAGCTCGGCTCAGCTCAGCTCGGCGCCTACGGCCCGCCGGACGTCCCTTTCCTGCGTCTGCGTGGCTTCGAATGCAACAAAGATCTCGGTCGGTGTCGACCACGGCGTGCGTGGGTGCGTGCGTCGCCGGTCGAGCAATGGGCATGCGTAGCGTCCGCGCCCGTCCGTCGCGCGCGCGACCCGATCGCGATCGACCTGCTCGCCGCCGCGTGATTTCACGCCATCGATCGATCCTTAGTCCACGTAGGCATACGCATACGCATGGTCCCGGACGGACGGTGTCGTGTATCCCAGCGAATTCAATGCCATGTTCGGTGACCGGAAACGGGCCACAGGCATAGTTTAAAAAACCGGACCGGACCGGCGGTCGAACCGGAAAAAACCGGAACCGGCGACCTCAGCGGTTTTTTAAGCTAATAAGACCGTTCTGCAATTAGACCGGAGAAAACCGGTCGAACCGGACGGTTTTTTGGAAAACCGGTGAAAAAACCGGGCCATTGAACCGGATAAAACCAGGAAATTTTTAAATAGAAATTTGGAGAAGTTAAATTAGATCTCAGGATGTTTGAGCAGTACGTGGGGCTTGCCCATGGCCCAATAACCAACTCGGTTGTGCTACTTTGTGGTCCACTATATATAAATAATTTTACTTGACCATTGTTTCACACTATATTAGCCCATATATTACTCAACATATATTATTTTATTGCTTAAAAAACCGACAATCGGACCGGTGAACCGGCGGTCCAACCGGTAAAAACCTGAACCGACAGCCTTTCCGGTTCGACTTCCGGTTTAGTTTTTTAAACTATGGCCACAGGTACTACTGCTGCTATTGAATTGAGATCCAGAGATGAGTACTGAACGGAGCGGTCACGTCAGGCAAAGTGTACGGGTGCACACTGCCGGTTCAGCCACTCTCTGTGAACTCTGTGTGAAGTCCTCTTGAAACAAGACGTCCACATTCTGGAGGAATGCGATGCTTCCCAATTCTCATAGTAGCAGCAGTTCACATGAGATGTGTACTGCTGGACTAAATCTTGTTTTTCCTACATGTGGGCCAAAATAATTCAGTTTCTTTTTGTTCTGAAATTTTTCATTACGTTTTAGATTTTATTAGATGATACCTAAACCTCGACTCAATGTAGTGTGCATCTGTGCGATCATCTATCTGATTTCCCGTCTCACGCGCAAGCAGCGGGAGGGAGCTCCGCCGCCGCTCAATCTCCCTACTCCGGCCACCTCCTCCACAACAAAGAGCAGATTCACAACCCCCTCACCATCCTCTCTTCATCCAATCCCAACCCCGCGTCATCCCCGCTCGGATGACTCGGGCGGAGCTGCAATCCTAGCCGTCGGGGGTATTTCCTTCTCCTAAGCTCGGGGGCCGACGACGATGGTGGGGGTCTCCCTCTCTCCTATCACAGGGGGTGGTGCAGGGCCCCTCAGCGTGAGGAGGCACGGCCGTCCTGGTCTTGGCGGCGCGGTAGCCGACCCTGCTTCGGGCGGCGGTGGCGGTCGGTTATGCGGCAGCGGGCCATCTGTCCTCGGATCGGTGGCGGTGGCGTGGAGGGCCTGGTGGACAGGTCGGCTGCATGTGTGATCTGGCCGGTGCGTCCTGCTCATCACGCGGTGGCGGAGATCGGTGGCGGTCTCGTGCACACAATGCTGGATGGGGAATCATCGAGGAAATCCGAGTGTAAACCTTGCTCTCGGCTAGTTGCCAAGGCCTGCGATGACGGTGCTCTTTTGTGTCGTCCCCTTCTTGAAGGCATGCCGCGGAGAAGCTCCAGATCTCTATCCGCTACCTTCGAGAGAAACCCTAGATCAGTCGATCAGATGATGGCGGCGCTCTTGCACTATCAGGGAAAACCCTAGTAGTAGCGCGGGGTTAAGGCTAGCAATAGCACGGTCCTGCGGTACTGCTAGGGCGCACAACTAACTTTTAGCAGTATCGCAGGACTGGCCCCACGCTACTGCTACTGGTGTTAGTAGTAGCGCGGGATTGGACCCACGCTACTGATAAAATAGCAGTAGCGCCTGTTTTTACCTCTCGCCACTATCATTAGTGCATATTTTATTTCTTTATATTTATACTATATTTATACACCGTTATACAGTAGCAATGAAGAGATTGTGGAAGAAACATAGATTAGATTAAAGTGGATAGATCCAAGTGAGCAAGTTCAGTTAGTAGGATGATATGTTGTTGGGACGGCACACAAGTGTCGAATGAAGAGTTGAATTAGTCGGGTTTCTTCCTCTATGATATATTGACCGTCTGTGATGGTCGCATCCCCCTTCCCTCATGCATTACCAAGGTCTATCATGAGGAGACGAGGAGGAAGCGACCCCCACGACACCAGTCGGGATTCTTCCTCTCTGAAAGTCACACATGGAGCCCCAACAAACTGAAAGTCGGCCCGTTACATATATGGATTAATAACATAAAAGATGGCCTATGTTTTGCTGGAATATTGTTTAATTCATGTTCATGCAAATCATGGGCACTCGATATTTACTACTTTATGAAGAAAATATGCCCTAGAGGCAATAATAAAGTTATTATTTATTTCCTTATATCATGATAAATGTTTATTATTCATGCTAGAGTCGTATTAACCGGAAACGTAATACTTGTGTGAATACATACACAAACAAAGTGTCACTAGTATGCCTCTACTTGACTAGCTCGTTAATCGAAGATGGTTATGTTTCCTAGCCATAGACATGAGTTGTCATTTGATTAACGAGATCACATCATTAGGAGAATGATGTGATTGACTTGACTCATTCCGTTAGCTTAGCACTTGATCGTTTAGTATGTTGCTATTGCTTTCTTCATGACTTATACATGTTCCTATGACTAGGAGATTATGCAACTCCGTTTACGGAGGAACACTTTGTGTGCTACCAAACGTCACAACGTAATCGGGTGATTATAAAGGTGCTCTACAGGTGTCTCCGAAGGTACATGTTGGGTTGGCGTATTTCGAGATTAGGATTTGTCACTCCGATTGTCGGAGAGGTATTTTTGGGCCCTCTCGGTAATGCACATCACTTAAGCCTTGCAAGCAATGCAACTAATGAGTTAGTTGTGAGATGATGTATTATGGAACGAGTAAAGAGACTTGCCGGTAACGAGATTGAACTAGGTATTGAGATACCGACGATCGAATCTCGGGCAAGTAACATACCGATGACAAAGGGAACAACGTATGTTGTTATGCGGTCTGACCGATAAAGACCTTCGTAGAATATGTGGGAGCCAATATGAGCATCCAGGTTCCGTTATTGGTTATTGACCGGAGACGTGTCTTGGTCATGTCTACATTATTCTCGAACCCGTAGAGTCCGCACGCTTAAGGTTTCGATGGCAGTAATATTATGAGTTTATGAATTTTGATGTAACTAAGGAGTTCGGAGTCCCGGATGATATCGGGGACATGACGAGGAGTCTCAAAATGATCGAGACGTAAAGATCGATATATTGGACGATTATATTCGGACATCGGAAAGGTTCCGAGTGATTCGGGTATTTTCGGGGATACCAGGGAGTTACGGGAATACGAAGAAGAAGTAATGGGCCTCATGGGCCAAGTGGTGGAAGAGAGGAGGCAGGGCGCGCGGCCCCCTAGCCCAAACCGAATTGGACTAGGGGGCCAGCCCCCCCTTTCCTCCTTTTCCTCCCTCTCCTTCCTTCTCCTTCTCCTTCCCTTCCTTCCCCACTCCTACTTGGACTAGGAAAGAGGGGGGAATCCTACTTGGAGTAGGATTGCCCTCCTTGGGCGCGCCTCTCCCCTTGGCCGTGAAGGAAATATGCCCTAGAGGCAATAATAAAGTTATTATTTATTTCCTTATTTCATGATAAATGTTTATTATTCATGCTAGAATTGTATTAACTGAAACATAATACATGTGAGAATACATAGACAAACAGAGTGTCACTAGTATGCCTCTATTTGACTAGCTCGTTAATCAAAGATGGTTATGTTTCCTAACCATAGACATGAGTTGTCATTTGATTAACGGGATCACATCATTAGGAGAATGATCTGATTGACATGACCCATTCCGTTAGCCTAGCACTTGATCGCTTAGTATGTTGCTATTGCTTTCTTCATGACTTATACATGTTCCTGTAACTATGAGATTATGCAACTCCGTTTACGGAGGAACACTTTGGGTACTACCAAACGTCACAACGTAATCGGGTGATTATAAAGGAGTACTACAGGTGTCTCCAAAGGTACTTGTTGGGTTGGCGTATTTCGAGATTAGGTTTTGTCACTCCGATTGCTCTGGAGAGGTATCTCTGGCCTTCTCGGTAATACACATCACATAAGCCTTGCAAGCATTGCAACTAATGAGTTAGTTGTGAGATGATGTATTACGGAACGAGTAAAGAGACTTACCGGTAACGAGATTGAACTAGGTATTGGATACCGACGATCGAATCTCTGCAAGTAACATACCGATGACAAAGGGAACAACGATGTTGTTATGCGGTCCGACCGATAAAGATCTTCGTAGAATATGTAGGAGCCAATATGGGCATCCAGGTCCCGCTTATTGGTTATTGACCGAGACGTGTCTCGGTCATGTCTACATTGTTCTCGAACCGTAGGGTCCGCACGCTTAAGGTTTCGATGGCGATGCTTATATTATGAGTTTATGAGTTTTGATGTACCGAAGGAGTTCGGAGTCCCGGATGAGATCGGGGACATGACGAGGAGTCTCGAAATGGTCGAGACGTAAAGATCGATATATTGGACGACTATATTCGAGTTCGGAAAGGTTCCGAATGATTCGGTATTTTTCGAGTACCGTAGTTACGGGAGAAGTAATGGGCCTTGATGGGCTTTAGTGGGAAGAAGAAAAGGCTGCTGCGCCCTCCCTCTAGTCCGAATTGGACTAGGAAAAGGGGCCGCCACCTTCCTACTCCTCCACTTCCTTCTCCCTTCCTCCCCTACATGGAAGGATTCCTAGTTGGACTAGGAAAGGGGAATCCTACTCCTGCGGGAGTAGGACTCCCCTTGGCGCGCCAAACATAGGGCCGGCCTCCTCCCTCCCTTGCTCCTTTATATACGGGAGCAGGGGGCACCCCATAGAGACACAAGTTGATCCTTGAGATCGTTCCTTAGCCGTGTGCGGTGCCCCCCTCCACCATATTCCACCTCGGTCATATCGTAGCAGTGCTTAGGCGAAGCCCTGCGTCGGTGAAACATCAAGATCGTCACCACGCCGTCAGGTCGACGGAACTCCCTCTCCCGAGCTTTGCTTTGGATCGGAGCCCGTGGAGCGCCATCGAGCTGAACGTGTGCCAAGAACTCGGAGGCGCCGGAGTAACGGCGCTGGGATCGGCCGGATCGCGAGGAGAACGACGACTACTTCCTCTACGCCATCATCGACTCGGAGGTGCCGGAGTAACGGCGCCGGATCGGCAGGATCGCGAGGAGAAAGTACGACTACTTCCTCTACGTTGTGATCGCTTCCGCCACGGTCTCACGAGGGTACGTAGACAACACTCTCCCTCTCGTTGCTATGCCATCACCTTGGTCCCGTGTGCGTAGGAAATTTTTGAAATTACTGCGTTCCCAACAAAGTGGCATCCGAGCCAGGTTTTATGCGTTGATGTCATATGCACGAGTAGAACACAAGTGAGTTGTGGACGATACAAGTCATACTGCCTACCAAAGCATGTCATACTTTGGTTCAGCGGTATTGTTGGACGAGACGATCCGGACCAACCTTACGCGTACTCTTACGCGAGACCGGTTCCCTCGACGTGCTTTGCACATAGATGGCTTGCGGAAGACCTGTCTCTCCAACTTTAGTTGAACTGAAAGGCTACGCCCGGTCCTTGAGAAGGTTAAACGGAGTCTATTTGACAAACTATCGTTGTGGTTTTGATGCGTAGGTAAGAACGGTTCTTGCTCAGCCCGTAGCAGCCACGTAAAACTTGCAACAACAAAGTAGAGGACGTCTAACTTGTTTTTGCAGGGCATGTTGTGATGTGATATGGTCAAGACGTGATGCTATATTTTATTGTATGAGATGATCATGTTTTGTAACCGAAGTTATCGGCAATCGGCAGGAGCCATATGGTTGTCGCTTTATTGTATGAAATGCAACGCCTGTAATTGCTTTACTTTATCACTAAGCGGTAGCGATAGTCGTAGAAGCAATAGATGGCGTAACGACAACGATGCTACGATGGAGATCAAGGTGTCGCTACCGGTGACGATGGTGATCATGACGGTGCTTCGAGATGGAGATCACAAGCGCAAGATGATGATGGCCATATCATATCACTTATATTGATTGCATGTGATGTTTATCCTTTATGCATCTTATTTTGCTTTGATTGACGGTAGCATTTTAAGATGATCTCTCAGTAAAATTATCAAGTAGTGTTCTCCCCGAGTATGCACTGCTGTTGCCAAAGTTCGTCGTGCCGAGACACCACGTGATGATTGGGTGTGATAAGCTCTACGTCCATCTACAACGGGTGCAAGCCAGTTTTGCACGCCAGAATACTCAGGTTATACTTGACGAGCCTAGCATATGCGTATATGGCCTCGGAACACGGAGACCGAAAGGTCGGCGTGAATCATATAGTAGATATGATCAACATAAGATGTTCACTATTGAAAAACTACTCCATCTCACGTGATGATCGGTTATGGTTTAGTTGATTTGGATCACGTGATCACTTAGATGACTAGAGAGATGTCTATCTAAGTGGGAGTTCTTAAGTAATATGATTAACTGAACTTTAATTTATCATGAACTTAGTCCCGTAGTATTTTTCAAATTTTTTTGTTGATCAATATCTCGCGTTGTTGGTTACCTATGTTTTTATATGTGTTCCTAGAGAAAATTGTATTGAAAATGTTAGTAGCAATGATGCGGATTGGATCCGTGATCCGAGGTTTATCCTCATTGCTGCACGTAAGAATTATGTCCTTAATGCACCGCTAGGTGATGTACCTATTGCAGGAGCAAATGTAGACGTTATGAACGCTTTGGCTAGCTCAATATGATGACTACTTGATAGTTTAATGCACCATACTTAACAGCTTAGAATCGGGACTTCAAAGACGTTTTGAACGTCATGGACCATATGAGATGTTCCAGAATTGAAGTTAATATTTCAAGCAAATACCCGAGTTGAGAGATATGAAATCTCCAACAAGTTCTATAGCTAAAAGATGGAAGAGAATCGCTCAACTAGTGAGCATGTTCTCG
This sequence comes from Aegilops bicornis, assembly GCA_021605145.1. Classification (NCBI taxonomy): domain Eukaryota; kingdom Viridiplantae; phylum Streptophyta; class Magnoliopsida; order Poales; family Poaceae; genus Aegilops; species Aegilops bicornis. Next base: position 325,049,274 of record CM038669.1, read on the forward strand.
ATTGTCCGGTACTTCAATCGCTTGAATCAAGTGGGAGTTAATCTTCCGGATAAGATAGTGATTGACAGGATTCTTCTAGTCACCATCACTAAGTTAGTAGAACTTCGTGATGAACTATAGTATGCAAGGGATGACGAAAACGATTCCGAGCTCTTCGTGATGTTGAAATCGACGAAGGTAGAAATCAAGAAAGAGCATCAAGTGTTGATGATTGACAAGACCACTAGTCTCAAGAAAAAGGGCAAAGGGAAGAAGGGGAACTTCAAGAAGAACGGCAAGCAAGTTGCTGCTCGAGTGAAGAAGCCCAAGTCTGGACCTAAGCCTGAGACTAAGTGCTTTTGCTGCAATGGAACTGGTCACTAGAAGCGGAACTACCCCAAGTATTTGGCGGATAAGAAGGATGGCAAAGTGAACAAAGGTATATTTGAGATACAGATTATTGATGTGTATTTTACTAGTGTTCGTAGCAACCCCTCGGTATTTGATACTGGTTCAGTTGCTAAGAGTAGTAACTTGAAACGGAGTTGCGTAATGAACAGAAACTAGTTGAAGGGGAAGTGAAGATGAGTGTTGGAAGTAGTTCCAAGATTGATATGATCATCATCGCACACTCCCTATACTTTCGGGATTAGTGTGGAACCTAAATAAGTGTTATTTGGTGTTGAGCATAAATATGATTTGATCATGTTTATTGCAATACTGATTATTCATTTAAGTAAGAGAATAAATTGTTGTTACATTTACATGAATAAAACCTTATATGGTTACACACCCAATGAAAATGGTTCATTGGATCTCGATCATAGTGATACACATATTCATAATATTGAAACCAAAAGATGCAAAGTTAATAATGATAGTGCAACTTATTTGTGGCAATCGCCGCTTAGGTCATATTGGTGTAAAGCGCTTGAAGAAAACTCCATGCTGATGGACTTTTGGAATCACTTGATTATGAATCATTTGATGCTTGCGAACTGTGCCTTTCGGGCAAGATGACTAAAACTCCGTTCTCCGGAACAATGGAACAAGCTACCGACTTATTGGAAATAATACATACCGATGTATACGATTCAATGAGTGTTGATGCTCGTGGCAAGTATCGTTATTTTCCGACTTTCACAAGATGATTTGAGCAGATATGGGTATATCTACTTGATGAAACATAAGTCCGAAATAGTTGAAAGGTTCAAAGAATTTCAGAGTGAAGTGGAAAAATCATCGTAACAAGAAAATAAAGTTTCTGCGATCTGATCGCCAAGACGAATAATTGAGTTACGAGTTTGGTCTTCAATTAAAATAATGTGGAATAGTTTCACAGCTCACGCCACCGGAACACCACAATGTTATGGTGTGTCCAAACGTCAGAATCGCACTTTATTGGATATGGTGCGATCTATGATGTCTCTTATCGGTTTACCACTATCATTTTGGGGTTATGCATTAGAGACAACTGCATTCACGCTTAATAGGGCACCATCTAAATCCGTTGAGATGACACCGTATGAACTATGGTTTAACAAGAAACCTAAGTCATCATTTCTTAAAAGTTTGGAGTTGTGATGCTTATGTGAAAAAGTTTTCACCTGATAAGCTCAAATCCAAATCGGAGAAGTGCGTCTTCATAGAATACCCAAAGGTAACTATTGGGTACACCTTCTATCACAGATCCGAAGGCAAGTTTTTTTTTTCGTTGCTAAGGTGGATCCTTTCTAGAGAAGAAGTTTCTCTCGAAAGAAGTGAGTGGGAGAAAAGTAAGAGCTTGATAAGGTAATTTGTACCTTCTCCCGAATTGGAAAGTAGTTCATCACAGAAATCAGTTCCAAAGTGATTCCTACACCAATTAGTGAGGAAGCTAATGATGATGATCATGAAACTTCAGATCAAGTTACTACAAAACCTTGTAGGTCTTCCAAAGTACAGTCCGCACTGTGAGTGGTACGGTAATCCTATTCTGGAAGTCATGTTACTAGACCATGATGAACCTACGAACTATGAGGAAGCGATGATGAGCCCAGATTCCGAAATGGTTTGAGACCATGAAATCTGAGATGGGATCCATGTATGAGAACAAAGTGTGGACTTTGATGGAGTTGCCCGATGATCGGCAAGCCATATTATATAAATGGATCTTCAAGAGGAAGACAAATGCTAATAGTAGTATTACTATCTACAAAGCTCGACTTGTCGCAGAAAGGTTTTCGACAAGTTCAAGGTGTTGACTACAATGAGATTTTCTCAAGCAGAAGCGATGCTTAAAGTCTGTCCGAATCATGTTAGCAATTGCCACATTTTATGAAATCGGCAAATGGATGTCAAAACTACATTCTTTAATGGTTTTATTAAAGAAGAGTTGTATATGATGCAACCAGAAGGTTTTGTCAATCCTAAAGGAGCTAACAAAATGTGCAAGCTCCAATGATCCATCTATGGACTGGTGCAAGCATCTCGAGTTGGAATAAACACTTTGATAGTGTGATCAAAGCATATGGTTTTATGCAGACTTTTGGAAAAGCCTCATATTTACAAGAAAGTGAGTGAGAGCACTACGGACATTTCGATAAGTATATGTGAATGACATATTGTTGATCGGAAATAATGTAGAATTATTCTGCAAAGCATAAAGGAGTATTTGAAAGGAGTTTTTCAAAGAAGGACCTCGGTGAAGCTGCGTACAAATTGAGCATCAAGATCTATTGAGATAGATCAAAAACGCTTGATGAGTTTTTTTTTTCAATAAGAACATACCTTGTCAAGATTTTGAAGTAGTTCAAAATGGGACAGTCAAAGAAAAGTTCTTGCCTGTGTTGCAAAGGTGTGAAATTGAGTAAGACTCAAATCCCGACCACAGCAGAAAATAGAAAAGAGAATGAAAGTCATTCCCTATGCCTCAGTCAGAGGTTCTATAAAGTATGCTATGCTATGTACTGCACCTATTGTATACCTTGCTCAATTTTGCAAGGAGTACAATAGTGATCTAGGAGTAGATCATCGGACATTGGTCAAGAACATCCTTAGTGAGGACTAAGGAAATATTTCTCGATTATGGAGGTGATAAAAGAGTCCGTCGTAAAGAGTTACATCGATGCAAGCTTTTTACACTGATCCGTATGACTCTAAGTCTCAATCTGGATACATATTATAAGTGGGAGCAATTAGCTAGAGTAGCCCCCGCGTAGCATTGTAGACATAGAATATTTGCAAAATACATACGGCTCAATGTGATGACCCGTTGACTAAGCTTCTCTCACGAGCAAAACATGATCATCCCTTAGTACTCTTTGGGTGTTAATCACATAGCGATGTGAACTAGATTATTGACTCTAGTAAACCCTTTGGGTGTTGGTCACATGACGATGTGAACTATGGGTGTTAATCACATACAGATGTGAATATTAGTGTTGAATCACATGATGATGTGAACTAGATTATTGACTCTAGTGCAAGTGGGAGACTGAAGGAAATATGCCCTAGAGGCAATAATAAAGTTATTATTTATTTCCTTATTTCATGATAAATGTTTATTATTCATGCTAGAATTGTATTAACCGGAAACATAATACATGTGTGAATACATAGACAAACAGAGTGTCACTAGTATGCCTCTATTTGACTAGCTCGTTAATCAAAGATGGTTATGTTTCCTAACCATAGACATGAGTTGTCATTTGATTAACGGGATCACATCATTAGGAGAATGATCTGATTGACATGACCCATTCCGTTAGCCTAGCACTTGATCGCTTAGTATGTTGCTATTGCTTTCTTCATGACTTATACATGTTCCCGTAACTATGAGATTATGCAACTCCTGCCATCGGAGGAACACTTTGGTACTACCAAACGTCACAACGTAATCGGGTGATTATAAAGGAGTACTACAGGTGTCTCCAAAGGTACTTGTTGGGTTGGCGTATTTCGAGATTAGGTTTTGTCACTCCGATTGCTGGGAGAGGTATCTCTGGGCCTTCTCGGTAATACACATCACATAAGCCTTGCAAGCATTGCAACTAATGAGTTAGTTGTGAGATGATGTATTACGGAACGAGTAAAGAGACTTACCGTAACGAGATTGAACTAGGTATTGGATACCGACGATCGAATCTCGGCAAGTAACATACCGATGACAAAGGGAACAACGATGTTGTTATGCGGTCCGACCGATAAAGATCTTCAGAGAATATGTAGGAGCCAATATGGGCATCCAGGTCCCGCTTATTGGTTATTGACCGGAGACGTGTCTCGGTCATGTCTACATTGTTCTCGAACCGTAGGGTCCGCACGCTTAAGGTTTCGGCGATGCTTATATTATGAGTTTATGAGTTTTGATGTACCGAAGGAGTTCGGAGTCCCGGATGAGATCGGGGACATGACGAGGAGTCTCGAAATGGTCGAGACGTAAAGATCGATATATTGGACGACTATATTCGAGTTCGGAAAGGTTCCGAATGATTCGGTATTTTTCGAGTACCGGGTAGTTACGGGAGAAGTAATGGGCCTTGATGGGCTTTAGTGGGAAGAAGAAAAGGCTGCTGCGCCCCTCCCCTCTAGTCCGAATTGACTAGGGAAAAGGGGCCGCCACCTTCCTCCTCCTCCACTTCCTTCTCCCTTCCTTCCCCTACATGGAAGGATTCCTAGTTGGACTAGGAAAGGGGGAATCCTACTCCCGGTGGGAGTAGGACTCCCCTTGGCGCGCCAAACATAGGGCCGGCCTCCTCCCTCCCTTGCTCCTTTATATACGGGAGCAGGGGGCACCCCATAGAGACACAAGTTGATCCTTGAGATCGCTCTCAGCCGTGCAGCGGTGCCCCTCCACCATATTCCACCTCGGTCATATCGTAGCGATTAAGGCTTAGGCGAAGCCTGCGTCGTGAAACATCAAGATCGTCACCACGCCGTTGTGCTGACGGAACTCCCTCTCCCCTGAGCTTTGCTGGATCGGAGCACGTGGAGCGTCATCGAGCTGAACGTGTGCCAAGATCTCGGAGGCGCCGGAGTTACGGCGCTGGGATCGGCCGGATCGCGAGGAGAACGTCGACTACTTCCTCTACGTCATCATCGACTCGGAGGTGCCGGAGTAACCGCTGGGATCGGCAGGATCGCGAGGAGAAAGTACGACTACTTCCTCTACGTTGTGATCGCTTCCGCTTACGGTCTACGAGGGTACGTAGACAACACTCTCCCCTCTCGTTGCTATGCCATCACCTTGGTCCTGTGTGTGCGTAGGAAAATTTTTGAAATTACTGCGTTCCCCAACAGGCCGGCCCTCTCCTCCTCCCCTCCTTTATATACGGGGGCAGGGGGCACCCCATAGACACAACAATTGATCCCTTGGATCTCTTAGCCGTGTGCGGTGCCCCCCTCCATCATATTCCACCTCGATAATACTGTAGCGGTGCTTAGGCGAAGCCTTGCGTCGGTAGAACATCAACATCGTCACCACGCCGTCAGGTCGATTTAAACTCTCCCTCAACACTCGGCTGGATCGGAGTTCGAGAGACGCCATCGAGCTGAACGTGTGCTGAACTCGGAGGTGCCGTACGTTCGTACTTGGATCGGTCGGATCGTGAAGAAGACGTACGACTACATCAACCGCGTTGTTCTAACGCTTCCGCTTTCGGTCTACGAGGGTACGTGGACAACACTCTCCCCTCTTGTTGCTATGCATCACCATGATCTTGCGTGTGCGTAGGAAAATTTTGAAATTACTACGTTCCCCAACAGTGGCATCCGAGCCTAGGTTTTATGTGTTGATGTTATATGCACGAGTAGAACACAAGTGAGTTATGGGCGATATAAGTCATACCGCTTACCAAAGATGTCATACTTTGGTTCGGCGGTATTGTTGGATGAAGCGGCCCGGACCGACATTACGCCAGACGCTTACGCGAGACTGGTTCTACCGACGTGCTTTGCACATGTGTGGATGGCGGGTGTCAGTTTCTCCAACTTTAGTTGAACCGAGTGTGGCTACGCCCGGTCCTTGCGAAGGTTAAAACAGCACCAACTTGACAAACTATCGTTGTGGTTTTGATGCGTAGGTAAGATTGGTTCTTGCTAAGCCCGTAGCAGCCACGTAAAACTTGCAACAACAAAGTAGATGACGCCTAACTTGTTTTTGCAGGGCATAGTGTGATGTGATATGGTCAAGACATGATGCTAAATTTTATTGTATGAGATGATCATGTTTTGTAACCAAGTTATCGGCAACTGGCAGGAGCCATATGGTTGTCGCTTTATTGTATGTAATGCAATCGCCCTGTAATGCTTTACTTTATCACTAAGCGGTAGTGATAGTCGTAGAAGCATAAGATTGGCGAGACGACAACGATGCTACGATAGAGATTAAGGTGTCGCGCCAGTGACGATGATGATCATGACGGTGCTTCGGAGATGGAGATCGCAAGCACAAGATGATGATGGTCATATCATATCACTTATATTGATTGCATGTGATGTTTATCTTTTATGCATCTTATCTTGCTTTGATTGACGGTAGCATTATAAGATGATTCCTCACTAAATTTCAAGATAAAAGTGTTCTCCCTGAGTATGCACGGTTGCCAAAGTTCGTCGTGCCCAGACACCACGTGATGATCGGGTGTGATAAGCTCTACGTCCATCTACAACGGGTGCAAGCCAGTTTTGCACACGCAGAATACTCAAGTTAAACTTGACGAGCCTAGCATATGCAGATATGGCCTCGGAACACTGAGACCAAAAGGTCGAGCGTGAATCATATAGTAGATATGATCAACATAGTGATGTTCACCATTGAAAGCTACTCCATTTCACGTGATGATTGGTTATGGTTTAGTTGATATGGATCACGTGATCACTTAGAGGATTAGAGGGATGTCTATCTAAGTGGGAGTTCTTAAGTAATATGATTAATTGAACTTAAATTTATCATAAACTTAGTCCTGGTAGTATTATCATATCTATGTTGTAGATCAATATCTTGCGTTATTGCTTCCCTATGTTTATTTTGATATGTTCCTAGAGAAAAACTATGTTGAAGGATGTTAGTAGCAATGATGCGGATTGGATCCGTGATATGAGGTTTATCCTCATTGCTGCACAGAAAAATTATGTCCTTGATGCACCGCTAGGTGATGCACCTATTGCAGAGAGCGTATGCACGTTATGAACGTTTGGATAGCTCAATGTGATGACTACTTGATAGTTTTAGTGCACCATGCTTAACGGCTTAGAATCGGGACTTCAAAGACGTTTTGAACATCATGAACCATATGAGATGTTCTAGGAGTTGAAGTTAATATTTCAAGCAAATACCCGAGTTGAGAGATATGATGTCTCCAACAAGTTCTATAGCTAAAAGATGGAGGAGAATAGCTCAAGCAAAGGAGCATGTGCTCAGATTGTCCGGGTACTACAATCGCTGAATCAAGTGGGAGTTAATCTTCCAGATAAAATAGTGATTGATAGAATTCTCTAGTCACCATCACCAAGTTAGTAGAACTTCGTGATGAACTATAATATGCAAGGGATGACGAAAACAATTCCCAAGCTCTTCGCAATGCTAAAAACAACGAAGGTAGAAATCAAGAAAAACATCAAGTGTTGATGGTTGACAAGACCACTAGTTTCAAGAGAAAGGGCAAAGGGAAGAAGGGGAACTTCAAGAAGAACGGCAAGCAAGTTGCTGCTCAAGTGAAGAAGCCCAAGTCTGGACCTAAGCCTGAGACTAAGTGCTTCTACTGCAAAGGGACTGGTCACTGGAAGTAGAACTGCCCCAAGTATTTGGCGGATAAGAAGGATGGCAAAGTGAACAAGCTATATTTGATATACATGTTATTGATGTGTACCTTACTAGTGTTTATAGTAGCCCCTGGGTATTTGATACTTGTTCGGTTGCTAAAAATTAGTAACTCGAAACAGGAGTTACAGAATGAACATAGACTAGTTAAGGGTGAAGTGACGATGTGTGTTGGAAGTGGTTCCAAGATTGATATGATCATCATCGCGCACTCCCTATACTTTCGGCATTAGTGTTGAACCTAAATAAGTGTTATTTGGTATTGGCGTTGAGCATAAATATGATTTGATCATGTTTATTGCAATACGGTTATTCATTTAAGTAAGAGAATAAATTGTTGTTCTGTTTACATGAATAAAACCTTATATGGTTACACACCCAATGAAAATGGTTCATTGGATCTCGATCGTAGTGATACACATATTCATAATATTGAAACCAAAAGATGCAAAGTTAATAATGATAGTGCAACTTATTTGTGGCACTGCAGTTTAGGTCATATTGGTGTAAAGCGCATGAAGAAACTCAATGCTGATGGGATTTTGGAATCACTTGATTATGAATCACTTGATGCTTGTGAACCATGCCTTATGGGCAAGATGACCAAAGACTCCGTTCTCCGAAACAATGGAGCGAGCAACAGATTTGTTGGAAATCATACATACTGATGTATGTGGTCCGATGAATATTAAAGCTCGCGACAAGTATCATTATTTTCTAACCTTCACAGATGATTTAAGCAGATATGAGTATATCTACTTGATGAAACATAAGTCTGAAACGTTTGAAAAGTTCAAAGAATTTCAGAGTGAAGTGGAAAATCATCGTGACAAGAAAATAAAGTTTCTACGATCTGATCACGGAGACGAATATTTGAGTTACGAGTTTGGTCTTCAATTTAAACAAAGTGGAATAGTTTCACAAATTCATGCCACCTGGAACACCACAACATAATGGTGTGTCCAAACGTCATAACCGTACTTTATTGGATATAGTGCAATCTATGATGTTTCTTACCAATTTACCACTATAGTTTTGGGGTTATGCATTAGAGACACCTGCATTCACGTTAAAAAGGGCACCATCTAAATCCGTTGAGACGACACCGTATGAACTGTGGTTTGGCAAGAAACCAAAGTTGTCGTTTCTTAAAGTTTGGGGTTGCAATGCTTATGTGAAAAAGTTTCATCCTGATAAGCTCAAACCCAAATCGAAAAAGTGCTTCTTCATAGGATACCCAAAAAGTTACTGTTGGGTACACCTTCTATCACAGATCCGAAGGCAAGATATTCGTTGCTAAGAATGGATCCTTTCTAGAGAAGGAGTTTCTCTCGAAAGAAGTGAGTGGGAGGAAAGTAGAACTTGATGAGGTAATCGCATTCTGCTCCCTTATTGGAAAGTACTTCATCACGTAAATCTGTTCTGTGACTACTACACCAATTAGTGAGGAAGCTAATGATGATGATCATGTAACTTCGGATCAAGTTACTACCGAACCTCGTAGGTAAACCAGAGTGAGATCCGCACTGCAGTGGTACGGTAATCCTGTTCGGAGATCATGTTACTTGACCATGACGAACCTACGAACTATGAGGAAGCGATGATGAGCCCAGATTCCGCAAAATGGCTTGAGGCCATGAAATCTGAGATGAGATCCATGTATGAGAACAAAGTATGGACTTTGATTGACTTGCCCGATGATCGGCAAGCCATTGAGATTAAATGGATCTTCAAGAGGAAGACGGTCGCTGATAGTAGTGTTACTATCTACAAAGCTAGACTTGTCGAAAAAGGTTATTGACAAAGTTCAAGGTGTTGACTACGATGAGATTTTCTCACTCGTATCGATGCTTAAAGTCTGTCCGAATCATGTTATCAATTGCCGCATTTTATGAAATCTGGCAAATGGATAACAAAACTGCAATCCTTAATGGATTTCTTAAAGAAGAGTTGTATATGATGCAACCAAAAGATTTTGTCAATCCTAAAGGTGCTAACAAAATATGTAAGCTCCAGCGATCCATCTATGGACTGGTGCAAGCATATCGGAGTTGGAATACACGCTTTAATAATTTGATCAAAGCATATAGTTTTATACAGACTTGCGGTGAAGCCTGTATTTACAAGAAAGTGAGTGAGAGCACTACATCATTTCTGATAAGTATATGTGAATGACATATTGTTGATCAAAAATAATGTAGGATTATTCTGCAAAGCATAAAGGAGTGTTTAAAAGGATTTTTTCAAAGAAAGACCTCGGTGAAGCTGCTTACATATTGAGCATCAAGATCTATAGAGATAGATCAAGACGCTTGATAAGTTTTTTTCATTGAGTACATACCTTGACAAGATTTTGAAGTAGTTCAAAATGGAACAGTCAAAGAAAGAGTTCTTGACTGTGTTACAAGGTGTGAAATTGAGTAAGACTCAAAGCCCGACCACGGCAGAAGATAGAAAAAGAATGAAAGTCATTCCCTATGCCTCAGCCATAGGTTCTATAAAGTATGCCATGCTATGTACCAGATCTATTGTATACCCTACACTGATTTTGGCAAGGGAGTACAATAGTGATCTAGGAGTAGATCACTGGACAGCGGTCAAAATTATCCTTAGTGGAATAAGGATATGTTTCTCGGTTATGGAGGTGACAAAAAGGTTCATCGTAAAGGGTTATGTCAATGCAAGTTTTGACACTGATCCAGATGGCTCTAAGTCTCAATCTGGATACATATTGAAAGTGGGGGCAAATAGCTAGAGTAGCTCCGTGCAGAGCATTGTAGACATAGAAATTTGCAAAATACATACGGATCTGAATGTGGCAGACCCGTTGACTAAATTTCTCTCACAAGCAAAACATGATCACACCTTAGTACTCTTTGGGTGTAAATCACATAGCGATGTGAACTAGATTACTTACTCTAGTAAACCCTTTGGGTGTTGGTCACATGACAATGTGAACTATGGGTGTTAATCACATGGTGATGTGAACTATTGATGTTAAATCACATGGCGATGTGATCTAGATTATTAACTCTAGTGCACGTGGGAGACTCAAGGAAATATGCCCTAGCGGCAATAATAAAGTGATTATTTATTTCCTTATATCATGATAAATGTTTATTATTCATGCTAGAATCAGATTAACCTAAACGTAATACTTGTGTGAATACATAGACAAACAAAGTGTCACTAGTATGCCTCTACTTGACTAGCTCGTTAATCGAAGATGGTTATGTTTCCTAGCCATAGACATGAGTTGTCATTTGATTAACGAGATCACATCATTAGGATAATGATGTGATTGACTTGACCCATTTCGTTAGCTTAGCACTTGATCGTTTAGTATGTTGATATTGCTTTCTTCATGACTTATACATGTTCCTATGACTATGAGATTATGCAACTCCCGTTTTCAGGAGGAACACTTTGTGTGCTACCAAACGTCACAACGTAACTGGGTGATTATAAAGGTGCTCTACAGGTGTCTCCGAAGGTAAATGTTGGGTTGGCGTATTTCGAGATTAGGATTTGTCACTCCGATTGTCGGAGAGGTATCTCTGGGCCCTCTCGGTAATGCACGTCACTTAAGCCTTGCAAGCAATGCAACTAATGAGTTAGTTGTGAGATGATGTATTACGGAACGAGTAAAGAGACTTGCCGGTAACGAGATTGAACTAGGTATTGAGATACCGACGATCGAATCTCGGGCAAGTAACATACCGATGACAAAGGAAACAACGTATGTTGTTATGCGGTCTGACCGATAAAGACCTTCGTAGAATATGTGGGAGCCAATATCAGCATCCAGGTTCCGTTATTGGTTATTGACCGGAGACGTGTCTCGGTCATGTCTACATTGTTCTCGAACCCGTAGGGTCGGCACGCTTAAGGTTTCGATGACATTAATATTATGAGTTTATGATTTTTGATGTACCGAAGGAGTTCCGAGTCCCGGATGAGATCGGGGACATGACGAGGAGTCTCGAAATGGTCAAGACGTAAATATCGATATATTGGACGACTATATTTGAACATCGGAAAGGTTCCGAGTGATTCGGGTATTTTCGGGGGTACCGGGGAGTTACGGGAATACGAGGAAGAAGTAATGGGCCTCATGGGCCAAGTGGTGGAAGAGAGAGGAGATGCGCGGCCCCCTAGCCCAAACCGAATTGGACTAGGGGGCCAGCCCCCCTTTCCTCCTTTTCCTCCCTCTCCTTCCTTCTCCTTCTCCTTCCCTTCCTTCCCCACTCCTACTTGGACAAGGAAAGAGGGGGGAATCCTACTTAGAGTAGGATTGCCCCCCCTTGGGCGCGCCTCTCCCCTTGGCCGGCCCTCTCCTCCTCCCCTCCTTTATATACGGGGGCAGGGGCACCCCATAGACACAACAATTGATCCCTTGGATCTCTTAGCCGTGTGCGGTGCCCCCCTCCACCATATTCCACCTCGATACATCAGAAGCGGTGCTTAGGCGAAGCCTTGCATCGATAGAACATCAACATCGTCACCATGCCGTCGTCGATTTAAACTCTCCCTCAACACTCGGCTGGATCGGAGTTCGAGGGACGTCATCGGGCTGAACGTGTGCTGAACTCGGAGGTGCCGTGCGTTCGGTACTTGATCGGTCGGATCGTGAAGACGTACGACTACATCAACCGCGTTGTTATAACGCTTCCGCTTTCGGTCTACGAGGGCGTGGACAACACTCTTCCCTCTCGTTGCTATGCATCACCATGATCTTGCGTGTGCGTAGGAAATTTTTGAAATTACTACGTTCCCCAACACTTTATAGCACAAGTCATGCTGAAGTCCACGAATTTTTTTGGCACGACCTTTGCTAAAATAGGACAGATCGAGCGCCTGAAATTTGCCGGAAGGGAAATGAGTCAACATTCCGGCAAAACATAGGCCGCTCCGAGGTGTTCCCTACAAAATCATACACATGTCCAAAGAGACAACCAATACATGTCTAAATATCATCATATATACAAATCGTACCACTCTCGACAAATTTTTTTAGTGACATGAGCGGAGGAGAAGAAGGAGGTGGACTTTTAGCTCACTGCCTCGGTTGTAGAAGAAGTAGAGGAAGCTCCGATGACGATCACTCTAGGGAGATGCAACACTAGAAAGCCTGCATATTCCACTGAGTGAAAATTTTAGATCATCAAATCTCATATAGCATTCTTTGATGACAAAGTGATAATGAGATAAAAATAATTAGTGTTCAATACATTTCTATATTGAAAAAACCTATTCGCTACCGAAAACATTTATATATTCGAAAAACCTATTTGACACCTAAAATACTTAATGTCAAATACATATTCCTTTGACTATGAGATCATGTAACTCTCGGATACTGGAGGAATACCTTGTGTGCTATCAAACGTCACAAGGTAACTAGGTGATCATAAAGATGCTCTATAGGTATCTCCGAAGGTGTCTGTTGAGTTGGCATAGATCGAGATTAGGATTTGTCACTCCATGTATCAGAGAGGTATCTCTGGGCCCTCTCAGTAATACACATCACAAGAAGCTTGCAAGCAAAGTGACTAAGGAGCTAGTTGCGAGATGATGTATTACGGAACGAGTAAAGAGACTTGACAGTAACGATATTGAACTAGGTATGAAGATACCGACGACCGAATCTTGGGCAAGTAACATACCGATAGACAAAGGGAATTACGTATGTTGTCATAAAGTTCGACCGATAAAGATCTTCATAGAATATGTAGGAACCAATATGGGGATCTATGCTCCGCTATTGGTTATTGACCGGAGAGGCGTCTCGGTCATGTCTACATAGTTCTCGAACCCGTAGGGTCCGCACGCTTAACGTTCGTTGACGATATAGTGTTATATGAGTTATGTGATTTGGTGACCGAGTGTTGTTCAGAGTCTCAGATAAGACCACAGATATGACGAGGAGCTCCGGAATGGTCCGGAGGTAAAGATTGATATATACGATGATGCTATTTGGATATCAGAAAGGTTTCAGAGTAAACATGATAGTCATCAGATCACCGAAAGGGGTTCCGGGAGGCTCCGGGAGGTCTATGGGCCTAATGTGCCAAGGAAAGGTACACACCAGCCCACAAGGGGGTTAGCGTGCCCTCTCCCTAGCCATCGACCCTAGAGAAGGAAAGGGGGAGGGCTAGCCCCTCCTGCCTTCCCCTCCTCATGGGAGAAAGGAAAGGGGGGCGCCACCCCCTCCTGCCTTCTCCCTGGCGCCACAAAAGGAAGGGGGTGCTAAAGGGCAGGAGCCCAAGGGGGCCGGCCGACCACCCTTGCAGCGCCTCCTGGCTGCCTCCCCTCCCCCACTATATATATATGAGGGAGGGGCGCCACACAAGAGGACGACAATCTCTTAGCCGTGTGCGGTGCCCCTCTCCACAGTTTAGTCCTTTGTCTAGTTTCTCCGCAGTGCATGGCGAAGCCCTGTGGGAACAAGTTCACCATCACCGTCATCACGCTGTCGTGCTACCGGAACTCATCTACTACTTCACCCGTCTTGCTGGATCAAGAAGGCGAGGACGTCATCGAGCTGAACGTGTGCTGAACGCGGAGGTGTCGTACGTTCGGTACTTGATCGGTTGGATCGCGAATGTGTTCGACTACATCAACTGTGTTGTTAAACGCTTCCTCTTTATGGTCTACGAGGGTACATAGACATACTTTGCCCTCTCGTTGCTATGCATCTCCATGGATAGATCTTGCGTGTGCATAGAATTTTTTTTATTTTCCATGCAACGTTCCCCAACAAAGCTGCCCCCCTATATAAGTAGCAGCAGCGAGTGGTACATATCCCGCGCTATGGCTATCTGGTTAGTAGCAGCGCGGGCTGTGCAGCCAACGCTTCTACTGTTGCCTCCCGGAGGGTGCTATGGGGGATGCTTATCAGTAGTGTTGGGTTGCCCGGGCCCTGCTGCTACTAATATGTACCTGTAGCATTGCCTCCAGACCCGCACTACTGCTACTTAATAGTAGCATTGGCTCCAAACCATCATTACTGCTAGGCATCTACCTATAAGGTATTTCCTAGTATTGTTGTGTCATTCTCCTCTTGGGGGCATCATTATTGGAGGTGTGCATTGGCTCGAGGGACCAGTGGACGGTTTCAGCAGCGGAGCGGCGTTTCATGTGACGCATTGACGACGTGGAGTCTCGGCGGCGTGGCGCTGCAGGGTCTCGATGACTGAAGAATGATGATGGACGCACCTAGGAAGGTGGCGTTGCTTGGCGCCGTGGAGGCATCGACGACAGGCCTAGTAAGGTCGATGTGTCGATACCAGCTTCGAAGATTGATCGATGGAAGACGGTGGCAGTGGCCTCTGCAGCGTGTGCATGCGCTGCCCGCTGAGAGTGCGCTGGACCGGTGTGTGTTCTAGACCGAGCGATGACGGCTTGGTTCATGCCTCCGGTTTTAGATGTTGGGCTTTGGTGTGAGGTTTGGGCATGCGGCCTCGACAATACGCACCCTTTCATCAAGTTGATAGGAGTAGCGACATATGTTGCTAGACTTCAGATTTATTGATGTATTTGTTAGAATAAATCCGAGGCATACCTTCGATCATCCGAGGACCAAGCAATCATACGAGGCACGATACCGAGATTTGTTAACGAGGTTCACCGATATGGCTACATCCCCGGGGCCTGACTATGGGCGCTCCTCCCCATGACACCGCTACAATACCGCACCAGGTCGCCCTGGACGCCGGCACATGCCGACGGCTTCCCCTGCGTTTCTGTGCTATTATGTTGGTGTAGGTTACATCGTGTGTCTACCCCCGCTATATATGAGAGGCTTAGGATACAAGTGTCCTACTAGTACACGACTACATATCCTATGTAAACACAATACAACTACAAGTCCAACTGTAACCTACCTTGTACAAAATATTCAACACAACTCCAACAAACTCCACCTTGGCGAATATTCTTCACCACCTTAAATTTGTCCATGCGTCAAACTTTCATGTACATTGGACTTGAGCTTATCCCATGAGAACCGCTACTACTCCAAAGACTCCATATGACTCCACCTTCAACTTGTAGTCCCTCTTTTCTTGACCACAGTCAACACTCGAGCAAAATTAAGTTCCTTGTTACTCTAGTTTGCGCTCCCAACTTTCAGAGTATCAGTCCAACGCCATCACACACTGATCACTGACCTGCGTGAAAAATGAACAACTCACATATTGGGTGTCACACATAAGAGTTACCTGAACTCAACATCACCGCTCCTTTCTTGACACCGTCTACAAACTTGAAGGAATTTCACCATTGCTTGTAGTCATCCCGAGTCAAATTCGCAGTTGTCTCACCACATGTATGACTTCCAGAGCCCTGGCCCGTCTCCATGCCCCGTGCATACCGCACGCCTCGCCGCTATTACCGCGTTGAGCCTCCGCTGTCCTGGTCGAGTCTCAAGGGTCGCGAACCCACACCACTCAACCTCCACTGCGGAGTACCATCGATCATCACCGACCGATGACGAGTTTCACGCTTCCATCAGACCACTGGGCTCCAGACCGAACTGCATGGCACTCGCTTTTTTCCGCTGAAATAGGCTTCGACTCTTTGAGCTCTTACGCCATAATCCCTCAATCAGCACCGAGTGAAGTCCTCCAGACTCCAGCTTCACCTTCAACATGACTCCATGGTGGTTGTACGTGCCACCCCGCGCCCCGTCGACTCAAAGCTCTCATGTGCACCGTCTTGAATCAACCCCGCGCCATAGTCTTATCAAAGCCACACAAGCCTTCAGGCCTGCGCCACGTGTTTCCACGCCCAGAAGTCGGTCACCATCAGCATCATGCTCCTATGTCGTCGCCGCCGATCCCGCACCATCTTCTGTACCAACCGACTTGCATCGATCCTGTTAGAGCATCTTCATGATACCACTTGTTAGAATAAATCCGAGGCATACCTTCGATCATCTGAGGACCAAACAATCACACGGTATGGCTCAAAATGGTTATGCATCACTTCAATGCCTCGGATTGCTTGGTCCTCAGATGATCGACGGTATGCCTCGAATTTATTCTAACAAGTGGTATCATGAGCTAGGTTGGACGGAGGTGCATCGTTGATCTGAGGCACCGTTGATCGTTGATCGTTGACCTTACAAGGTTATGCCAATCATCTGAGGTATGACACCGAGATTTGTTAACGAGGTTCACCGATATGGCTTCTCCGGGGCCTGACTATGGGCGCTCCTTCCCATGACACCGCTACAATACCGCACCATGTCGCCCTGGACGCCGGCACATGCCACCGGCTTCCCCTGTGTTCCTGTACTATTATGTTGGCATAGGTTACATCGTGTGTTTACCCCCGCTATATATGAGAGGCCTAGGATACAAGTATCCTACTAGGACACAACTACATATCCTATGTAAACACAATACAACTACAAGTCCAACTGTAACCTACTTTATACACAATAGTCGACACAACTCCAACAGTATTACTTTGTAAGGTCTTGATGAATAATTAACAAAATGGTTATGCATCACTTCAATGCAGAGGCCGAGGATCATCCTTCTTTTCAAATAAAATAAAATGAGTGTGTACCTATATTCACACAAAAAAAGGTGAGGTGTTCCATCTTTTACAGTTTCTCGTGGAATTCAATGGCGGAAACATGATTTTAAGAATCAACAAGTGGATCTATTATTTTCAAGAACCGTCTTTCCGATATCCCATTCCATGGCCGGTCACTCTCGCTCGTCCCTCTCCTGGCCATCCATCATCCAAAAAGAAGTGGCACGGGATTCCTCCTCAAAACATATTGTTCGCATAAAAAACACAATCATTAAACCTAGAGCTCGTGCCAATGTGCCCAATCATTACCCACTAACAACAATTAAGCAAGCCACACATCTTCATTTGCGGCAATAATCATCCAATACCGCCCAAGTTGAAAGTTGTGGGTGTCAGATTAACATCTTCTCATAGAGAGGGAAGTTCTCGCACTCCATCCAATCAATATTAATTGTCGATAATCTAGTACGTACAAAGTTGTACTAAATCAGCAATAATTAGTATGGACAGGATGGAGTAATATTCTCTTGTAATATTCCCTGGAACAGATCATACTAAAAAAACTTGGTCACATATGCATTGACGTGGACAGGCACCACGAGATCGGAGATCCATTGTCAACACAACACATTTGCAGCGAAGTGGACGTGCATGCCATTGTGAGCGGGCAAAGTCTGTTTTCCACATAATCTTCTATTACGATACCCGGATCTCCTGAACGTGCCATGACAGTAGCACGACTAGTGTCAGTGAGGTGGTCGAGCTGCCTAACTAATCAGCGGCCGCCCCGGTCGAATACTGGGTTCAGTTCAGAGATGTTCGAGGGCTCGACATGATTCTGTCAACCATTTAAGTAGTGCTTGCTGTCAAGGGGCATGGAATTCTATGACTGGGAGAGGAAGTCAATTTCTGTGGATCGGATCGCAGTGGATGCGTGCTGGATAATGGTAAGCTTTCTGGAAGTACAAAGTTAGGCATAAGGCCTTAGGTGAAAAATGATCAAGTTCAGAGGGTCCAAGTGTTGAAAGAACTGTTGACGCTCGATTACGACTAATAGCAGTCCCTGACTTGCGTGATTTGATCGCTAGTCTAATCAAGCGACTGTTTTGCTAATGACGGGAATATGGAGAAAAAAATGTTACTAATGACGGATAAACATTAAGCTTAGTCCGGGGTCATGGTACGAGCCATGAATCCCGTGTTATCCTGACCCTTTCCGAACATTTTGGGCTGGTGCTGACGGTTGCTTCTTGTTTTACTATCCTCTGGTACTAGTAGTAGAAGCAGCAGCGGTAATTAACCTGAATATATGTGGGTGACCTCTTTTCTTGCGCCTTAGTATCCGGCAAAATATGCATCCATATGAACATCTACAGCCGAACGCTTCAAATCCGTCACAAACGTGCGGGCAAATGGCTCGGTCACTGACCAGTCACGAAAATGCGACTCAGACGAAGCTCAAACGTCCGGGCTGACCGGCACACCTCATATCTAGCCAAAATATGGGACGGATATTGAGGCATCTGGACACGTCGGTCCCGGGCACGTTAGCCCGCCTGATTCCACATATATTCCTCCTCATCTGCTAGCCGAATCAAACCCTAACTACTTCACACCACTCCCTTCCGCCACCCAAGTTCTCGTTCGGCGATCTCCGACCTTCTACCAGCTGCGGGTAGCGGATCTGACTTCGACAATTTCGGATCCGTCGACTGGGGTGTCGTCTCGTGCGGATTGGGGGAGGCAATGGCCGTCCGCATTGCACTCCACCGCTCCCGGAAGGACATCGCCCGACCGACGGCAGGATCTGTCTGGCGCGACTCCATAGCATTGACGCATCGGACGCTTGGATTTTCTGTGGCTGGATCATCGCGGTTCAGGTAGCCTCCAAATCTCCCCTTCCCCACCACCGGTCCGGCGGAGTATGAGATCCACCGGGACCAGTGTGCCCCCCGTGGGAAGGAGAGGATAAGGGCGGCGGAGGCCCGCCTCGCTGTCGACATGGCGGAGGCAGAGGCAATGCTTCTTGAGCGTCATGGAGGAGGAAGCCATCCGCGCCCACATTGTAAAGAAGCGGCAGCGGAGGAACACGCGTGCCCTCGCCCGAGAATAGAGGCGGCATGTGCCATGGTCGGACTGCCACCCAAGGAGGAGAAGGAGGACAGCGACAGGGCTGACAGATCCGGCGGTGTGACATCCGGCTCGATCCCTACTGTGTCTTCGACCGGTATTTCCGCGAGAAGGACGGCAATGGTGCCGAGAAGAGCAAGGGCGCCCGTAGATGATCTTCTCTTCCATAGCCAAACGTGCCAAACTTTAATAGTCTGATGGCATGTTGTAATGTAGTAGCCGGACGATGTATGCAATGTATCATTTACGTACTTGCATGAATCTGTACGAATTTAAGGTATGCTAATTGAGATGTCAGATTATGAGAACGAAAATTTAAGACTTGACTGTCCGTGGACGTGATCGGACGCGTCTGCAGACGTTTGAGGGGTTGGATTTGCCAAGTCCTTTGGCTAAACGATGGCATATCAAACTCCACAGTTTTGCTATCAGGATTGAGACTTGCTCTCATATGTACTCCCTCCGTCCGGAAATACTTGTCATCAAAATGGATAAAAGGGGATGTATCTAGATACATCCCCTTTTATCCATTTTGGTGACAAATATTTCCGGACGGAGGGAGTACCATTGTTTTGGTCTCACTTCATTTCCATCTTATAGCAACTTGCGATTTTAAAACTACTATGATTTACTCGCAAATTCACTAGACATCATAAGAAATTATTGAGAATTCTTGATCTAGGCTTATGGCCGACACCATATTAAATCATTGTGCAAGGAAGCTTTAGCAGAAAGGGGAACTGCCACAAAAGCACAAGGAGCAAGAGGGTGCTATCAAATGCAAAACAGGCAAGGCATGGGAATAAAGCTGCCTATACTACTACCAGTACTACACTAATTATTGTGGACAGCATCTCCATTACACCTTTCCAATGTAGCCAGGCAAGGGTAGAAGGAATTCAGGATCAAATGCTTTCTCCAAGGAAATTGAAGCAAGCGTTCCCAAATGAAGATACCCTTCCCCATCACATCACCCCGCAGTTGGAAGTATCAAATGGGCGGGCCGGATTTCTCTTCTTGTTGTTCTCTTGACTTTCACAGGGTAAAATGAATAGTAACAACTGAACACAATGTTGGAAATGGGCACTACATTCTTCACATAGGAAAAGACTATTTGGGGCCTTTTTTGGACAATACTGAAGCTCCAGCTTGGTGACCTTGGATAGGCCAGTGCATCTGTGCATGTACCGACCAAGCACACATGCCAAGCCTAACCATCTGACCAAAAGGATTTCATTGGAATTATGGCCAGGACAGCTAATGGTTTTTGACATTTTGTGAAGGATAACGATCTTCATGCTGGGATCCATTACCTGGAGTCCTCGGTGGCATCCTACGTGAACCGGCTCGGGGCTGTCGGGATGCCGGTTTTGTAGGTTGCCGGAATGCAAAATTGTATTCAAAATGAATATGTTTGTTCAGAAGAAAAAAAGTTGGCAGTGGAAAGGAGAATTCATTATTTGGCCCTTTCATAAAATTTGGTTTCTTTTTTGGCCTAAAAACCTTCTTTCTTCCCTTTTTGACAGTTAAACTCCATTTTGTTTCTTACATGACACTTTCATCCCTTTTTAATTCCAAAGGTGTTAACTATGATGTACAAAGACAATTTTACCTTTGGTGACAATAAATGTCATCAAGAAAGGGAAGAGAAAGAGCGTAAATATGAATGTATGAAAGTGTTGCGCGTTGGAGATTCCACGTTCAAATATTCATATGCACCAGCGCCCAACCATCGTATTGCACAACTTGATCCGTGAGAGCCCGGCACTCAGTTGCTCACGCTAGAGTACGTACGAAGCTAGCACAAGAAGCATGCAAGCTAGCAGCTTGATTGATTTTGCCTGAACAATGTACGCACGTCTAGCCGGTACCTCACATGCGTACGCGAACTAGTAAAAGCTAGCTCTTAATCGATCGGATCAATTCGATCTCGGCGGAATATTCTCGTAACTATCCTACTGATTCATGTATATACATGGTAGTGAGGAGACATTTTTTTTTGGAACAATTCAATGGAGACATTTTACTCGATGGAGGCATGAAGCTTGTGCAGCAAATTGAGGCGCGAACACAGCTCAGGGACATCACCCGTCGAGGTCTAAACTATCACCCACAAGATTAATCTGCACAAATTATACACTACAGTCTACAGTAGACACTGAATGGGTAGTAATTATTCCACTTATCATACTATTATGAGTCCCCCACAATTTTTTTTGATGATTAGTCATATGGTACTATTTTTTTATTTATCCAACCACGACAAAATATATCACATCACCTATTTGTTTGCATGTGAACACCTATTTGTTTGCATGTGAATAATCTGATCACATACTACACTAGGGGTAAAAATGTCTTTTTATATCAGACTTAACACCGTTACTAGCCAAATCTGACGGAAGTGTCACATAGGGAACAAAATGAAGTTTAAGCGTCAAAAGAAGAAGAAAAAAGGTTTTTGGGCCAAAAAAGAAAGCAAATTTAAAAAAAGGGCCAAGTAAGGAATTCTTTCATAAAGCTGCCTATACTACTACCAGTACTACACTAATTATTGTGGACAGCATCTCCATTACACCTTTCCAATGTAGCCAGGCAAGGGTAGAAGGAATTCAGGATCAAATGCTTTCTCCAAGGAAATTGAAGCAAGCGTTCCCAAATGAAGATACCCTTCCCCATCACATCACCCCGCAGTTGGAAGTATCAAATGGGCGGGCCGGAGTTCTCTTCTTGTTGTTCTCTTGACTTTCACAGGGTAAAATGAATAGTAACAACTGAACACAATGTTGGAAATGGGCACTACATTCTTCACATAGGACAAGACTATTTGGGGCCTTTTTTGGACAATACTGAAGCTCCAGCTTGGTGACCTTGGATAGGCCAGTGCATGTACCGACCAAGCACACATGCCAAGCCTAACCATCTGACCAAAAGGATTTCATTGGAATTATGGCCAGGACAGCTAATGGTTTTTGACATTTTGTGAAGGATAACGATCTTCATGCTGGGATCCATTACCTGGAGTCCTCGGTGGCATCCTACGTGAACCGGCTCGGGGCTGTCGGGATGCCGGTTTTGTACGTTGCCGGAATGCAAAATTGTATTCAAAATGAATATGTTTGTTCAGAAGAAAAAAAATTGGCAGTGGAAAGGAGATGCAGTTGTATATTTATATGTTTGCTCAGAAAACGGAAAGGAGATGCAGTTGTATGTTTACTTTGACGAACAAGGTGCGGAACCAAATTAATTAAAGAACGTGATTTGTAAGTGCATGTTTGACAAACCGAGTTAATTGTAAGAAACCACCAAATTTAGGGCTTCATTTGCGAAAAACTATCTGGTCACTAATTATTTGCAAAAGTCACTGCGCATTTAGTAAACTTTTTGCAAAAAGCATTAATCAAGTGATTTGGCCTGATTAATCACTTTTTGACAAATGGGGCCGGATTGAAAGGAGAGCGAAAAATTCACACACACACCCCTGGATCTAAAATAGAAAAGCAATCTAGCCCTTGTTCCCAGTTGGGTATCGTCAGATGGCGCACACGGACGAGCACCTGAGGACGGTTGCTGCATGCTGCCTCCCGCGGCTGCTGAGGGTGCGGCTGGCAGTGGCGGAGCTATGCACAGGCAAAACGGTGCTATGGCCCGCCCAACCTATGGTTAAATCAGTAGCTAATAGGGCAAAGTTAGTTTTAGAAAGTAAAATTTACAGGCCTTCCTCTAGCTTAGCCAAATATGGCACGCCCAACATATTGTCCGTAGCTCCGCCACTGGTCTAGTGCTGCTCGCCGCCAGCTCCCCATCGTTGCGGCTGCCAACCGCTGCTGCTGCTCGCCTCCGCAGCTCCCCACCACTGTTGTTGCTCGACGCTGGTGCCCAGCCAGTGATGTTGCTTGTCGCTAGGGACGAGCCAGGTGCGCGGCCAGCTGCTGCCATGGCCAAAGGATGAGGAGAGCAAGCGGCAGTGGGCAGCGAGGGGGACCGCTCGCCGGTCGGCGGAGCTCCGGCAGCACAACGACAGGGCCGGGTGGAGCTTCCGACGGTGACGACGAGAGCCGGCGGGGGTGATGGGAGGCGCGGGGGTGGAGCTCAGGCAGCACAGCGGCAGGTCCCGGGTGGGGCTTCTGGCGACGGGATCCGGTGGTGGTGACGGGAGCCGTGGGGGGCGGAACTCCGGCAGTACAGCGGCAGGGACGGGTGGAGCTTCTATTGGCAGCGACGGGAGCCGGGGGGCTCCCCCGATCGGATCGGGAGCAAGGATGGGCTGGATTGCTTTTATGTTTTAGTTTTAGGCCTCATTCGGTTTGGAGAATTTTCATAGAAAAAACATAGAAACAAGCATTCGGTTTATAGGAAATGCGTACAGGAATTTTGTAAGAATACTATTCATTTTCTGTGTTTTTGGAGGAAACTACACATCCACTCAAAGCTCATTTTACACGTAAAAACGAGGCAAGTCAATTCCTTAGAATGGCAAGTGTCATCCTATCAAATTCCTATACTATTCTAATTCCTACATTTTGGTTACCTCCAAATCAAATGAGCCCTTAGGGGTGTCTATGTAATTGTTTTTGCTTAGCTAACTCCTTACGGCCCGGTCCCACTTGTCAGAAAGTGATCAAATGAGCCAAATCTTTTCATCATTGTTTTTTATAAAAAGTTTACTGAATGCACGGTGACTTTTACAAATAATTAGGGACCAGATAGTTTTCCATAAATAAAGCCTCAAATGTGGTGGTATTTTGCTTTTAACTCCGACAAACCAAATGTCAGATTAGCAAGATACTATACCCAAAGACCTGCAAAGTGGACGTTCTACCAATTTTAATTAATAATTATGACCCATCTGTACCTATTTCTAGTTATCCACATCGTATCTTTTTTTATGACATCATATCTTATCAATATAGCTTTCATCCTATCCAATCCATCATTTTTTCACTTTATGAATGGATGAGCCTCAGCTAAAACGGCTTGCACAAGAAACACAAGAAAGCAAGATGCCACCTACGTACGTAGAAAACTAATCACACATTTCCACAAAATGACATAAATGAAAATGACTAGCAAAGCAATACGGTATACAAGGCTTATCTTTTGTTATAGGAGTAGGTATATACGGAGTACAATAGAAGATTACTTGCCGGGAGATGCACACAACCAAACTTTTTGCGGGGAACCAAAATTAAAACTTGACGGCACATATCAAATCACAATACCAAAAGTACACAACATGCCCTAAACCAAGTAGGCATACGACACCGGCAAATGGACGGATTAGGAAAAAACATGTTTATCAGAATTTTTTTTGCGGGTAGCATGTTTATTAGATCAGTGGCAAGAAAATCCAGTCAGCATATGTTTATCACCAGCGGCTCAGGAAAATGAGCCAAAATATATTGCGTGGGGTATCCGGCGGATCGGCCGAAAATCGGTGTGGCTTTCCGTCCTCTATCTTTATTTTAGGGAACTTTCCGTCCTCTATCTGTACAACATTTTTCTTTTGTGTGCAGAGCATTTATTTATTTTTGCGGAGAGGGTTCCTTGTGGAGTACTGTAGACGAGTTGAACGGTTCGTGGCTTTGGCTTGGCTACGTGAGATGCGTGACGAGACGGCAGAGGGTCAAAGGTGGAAAGCAGTATTTAACTGAGAAAATCCAGTCAGTCAGGTCCGCCCGCGGGCTAACGGATTTATCTTATCGGACGCCGGCGCTTCATTTTGAATGGAGTATTTCACAATCTATCTCTCGGAAATAAAATCTTTTCGAAACGTGATTCACGTCACGGTTTGCCATTTTTTCCTCTGGAAAAAAAAGGATTGCGGATCGAGTCTGGATTTTTTGAAGCAGAGACACGCGACGACCTGGCGGCCCTGACGGCTCCGGGCGGGCTAGCGGTACCGGGTCGGCTAAGCTGGAGTGGACCACACCACAGGCTCGACTCGCCGCCCCCCACCGCGGGTTGACGTGGGGGGATGAGAAGAGGAGAGACCGCGCGCGGGCGCCAGCACGGAAGCGTTTGCGTTGGCGTCCGACAAGGCCAACGCGAGGAGAGAGAGAGAGAGAGAGAGGCAGAGCGCAAAGCAAACCGTAGCCGGTTTCGCACCCCGCCCCGCGGCTGCTTCCCCCCTCCCCTCTCCTCCGACGAATAAAGCCACCATTCCCCCCTCGCTCCCTCCTCCCACTCCCCCTCTCGCCAATCCTCCTCCCCGCACCACCACCTCCCTGCGCAGCGCCGTCGAGGTTCCTTCGGAGTACGGACTCTCCTCCCTCTCCCTGCCCGCCTGCTCGTGCTCGGTCCCTTCCTCTTCCTCGGGAGCGAGCGAGCGATTCCGATCGCCGTGGCCGTGGAGGGTCGTGTGGACGCGGAGGGCGAGGAGGCGCGTGGGCGCGGAGGGGCCATGGGCGGCCAGAGGGTGGAGGACGGCCGCCCGCCGTCCAATCTGCAGCGCTTCCTCGACTGCACCACCCCGACAGTCGACACGCACATTCTCCCCAAGGTGACGCCCCCCTCCCCCGTAAACCCCGCGCCCGCCCACGCGATCCGCGCCAGTACGATTCTCGGGAGTTTTAGGATTCGCCATTACTCCTCCGCTGATCTGCTCGCGTCACCTGTGTTCCTCCGCTCCGCCTGCCTGACATGGCCACTGAATTACTGCTCGCCGCTTGTTCGCTCGCACGCCGGATATGCTGAATAATTACAACTACTAGTACTTTACGAGTAGTACATATTTGTTCCTTGTTCATTTTGAGAAATTATTCACCTACTGGTACTGCTGCCAAGCTGTGCTTCCCTCCCTTCTCTTGCCTGATTGGGATGCGTCCTCGGTGGCGACGGCCGCGGGCATAAATTCCTACCTTTGGCTTGTCGATTTCGGCCCGCTGCTCAACTGTTCTAGTATTAATGACTGCCCTTCAGTCCTAGGCGGGCAGGCTATGCATACTTGTCATGTCTTAATCTGAGACTGAGACGCTGCTGCTCATCATGTTGATCCAGACCAATGGCCGGCTGTCGAATGACGCGTGGCACCATGCCGACGCCGACAGCGTCGAGTACTTCAACCTCGCCGACCTGTGGGAGCAGTACTACGAGTGGAGCGCGTACGGCGCCGGAGCCACCGTGCAGCTGCACGGAGGGGACAAAGTGGTTCAGTACTACGTCCCGTACTTGTCAGGGATACAGCTATACACCAACAAAGTCCTGAATGCGTCCAGGTCTGCACCAAGATAACCATGCTTGAATTTCACTTCATGTTGATTTCTGGATGGAGATTGAACCAGTTTTCTCTTTGCCTGTAGGAGTTTTGGTGAGGATTATGGCATGGACTTCTGGAGCGATGATGACGACAATGAGAAGATGTCAAGATCCTGGAGCTCAACATCTGACGACTCATTTAACTGCGACGTGGTAGGGGGGAACAGGAGGCGACCTGGCCATTTGTACTTTGAGTTCTTTGAAGTTTGCTCTCCTTATGGAAGGATCCCACTCATGGATAAGGTGAATTTCTATGACATGTCTTCTAGTAGCTTATCCTGGTCGTGCTATCTCTATTCTTAGCTGCTTGTTTCTGCCAGGTATATGAACTATCCCAGGGCTTTCCTGGGTTGACATCGCTGAAGAGTGTCGACCTTTCGCCTGTCAGTTGGATGTCAGTTGCCTGGTATGATCAAACCTACCCCCTTTAGTTTTATTCTTTAAAAGAAAGAAATTTTGGCAGACAAACAATCACACAACATAAGAGTTTCTTCACAAATCATGCTTGCATAGCCTGGCCATACTATTTTCCTTGCTTGTGATTCTAGATTGCAAGCACTGGTGCTCAACTTGTAGTTCTGTAGTGAATTGAAGTGTTTATGTTCAGTTTGACCCGTGTTGCTCTCATCATTTCTGTCTAGGTAGTAAGCGTTGTTTCTCTGTTCAGAAATCCTTTCTCGGCTATTCATTTTTTTCTCTGTGATAATTGTTATTTCCTGACATTGTCATTTATCTTTACTACTATATTTAGGTATCCTATCTACCACATTCCCTACCAACGCAATGTGAAGGACTTGTCTGCGTGCTTCCTAACTTACCATACCATTTCCTCTTCATTTCAAGGTACGTTGCTGTTGCATGTAAGACACTAACTAGACTAGTTTGATCATCTCTAATGACACAAGAACGTCATCATTTCCGTAGGACTCTGTGCCATTGCTGCATGACCTGTGACAATGATGCTAGTCACCAATCATCCTAGACTCGGGGTGATGTCCATTTGTGTTGTTTAGATGAGTCTGTAGACACACTGAGTCAAATTTCACTTTGCACTATGTGAATGTTCTCTCCTGATTTCGGTTAGATTGGGTTAGTGTGCTTGGAAGAGGATAACTGCAAGGTCATGGGACATAATGACAGTTCCATTCCCCAACACTCTTATAAACATGCACTCTTTCTTTGCTTCTGTACCAAGCTGTGAGTTGGAACTGATTCACTTAAAATATTAGGCTTTGACTATTTGATCAATACAAAAGTGTGCTAGCTTAGTCAAAGGTTTGCTTCAGTCACATGACATGAGAATATGCACTGCAGAAGTATGTCGGTCACAAGCACAGAATATGTGTTGTGTACTTTGGGGAAACCTTTTCCTGGATCATTGGTCTATGTTTAAACTATAATTAACAGAGGAGTGGCATTCTGGTGGCCCTAGGTAGAAGAAACTCGAAATGAACTGCAGCTTTCTCAATCACCTTTCTTGAGACCGATTGATTGAGTGGTTTCTACTGTTCAGATTCTGTGGAGTATATATGCTAAAGGCACACTGTGCTTAACGTGTTTGGTTATGTTGCTATATTCCAGAAAAGATGCATGTTAGATACATTGATGTCAAGATATGTTTTTTACTGCCAATTGGTATGATATGAGATGTTACCCCCCACCACACACACACACACACACACACACACACACACAAACAAACAATTGATGCTTAGCTTCCAAGAGTATGAGAGTTTTCTTCAAGGGTTTGTTCAGCTTGGTATTTTGCTTCCAAACCTTCATCTTCAGTTTCAAAAGGCCCCGTGTCTTAGCTTTCAAGTATATTAGACATTTGCTTGCGAGAGAAGGAGGTGCTAGCAGTTTCTTTCCCCAGTTAAGGGGAGAAAGAGACTCTCTTGTCACATAGCTTGACTTTGTTAGTTATTCTTAGAGATCTGTAGTTGTTTCTTAAAGGGTAGAAATTTCTATGTTTTACCATGAAGGAAGGGTTCTTTCAGGCACTTCTTTTACTTATCGATGGTGCAAGCTTGCTTGGATTGCAATGGTGTGCAACTGCACTTAGACACACCAGCTGTCCACTTCCCAGCAAAAAATAATCGCACTAGAGAGTCTAAACCAAGCCAATTCTTTGAGCTTGACCCTGCTTTTTCTTGCGGGGATTGGTACTGTAGTCCTTAATAACAGCTGCCCTAGTCACATGCCTTGAACACTGTTTCCAAACCGCAACTAGCTGTATTGATGGCATTATTAATGTTTCTGAACAGATCACACACCGGAGACCATGACCTACGGCTCAGCTGCCAGTGGGAAACAGAATGACCAGAAGGCCAACACAGTATCACTAGCCCCGTTTGGACTCGCAGCAAACAAGATACAGGGCTCTCTGTGGACCAACCCCAGGACAGGAGATCATAAGAGGATCGTCTCCCTCTTCGGCGCAGCAGACTCCTGGCTTAAGCAGCTTGGAGTCCGGCACCATGACTTCAACTACTTCGTCACTCACCCCATGTGAACTACTAATTTGCCCCCGTAGACTTGAAATCGTCGAAACTGCTTACACCACCGACAAGGGACGCAAACCATCTACCGTGTATCGCCCTCGTAAAAGTTGAGTCTAACATTCGTGGGATGGGTTTATACGGCTTGATTGCAGCACATAACAAATGTATCAGGACTTGAAAGGTTTTGTGTTTCTTGGCTGAAGATGTAACTAATGTGCACAGAAGTTTTGGTACTAGTCTGATATATCCAGCTCTTGTGGTTGGGTGCATATTGTAGCTACCTGCCTCGCCATGTGTACTCAACTAGCCTATGGAGGTTGTGTGCCCAGGATGAACTGCTTTTGCAGAGTCCTGTTTTCTGGGAAACTGCAGAGACATCAGAGTTCAGTTGGACCTGAATCAGTTCATTTTATTTATTTTATTTTTGCTTTTTTCGAAAAGGAGGTTGAAACCCCCGGCCTACCCGAATCAGTTGATGACAACTTCATTCTCTTTTAAAGCAATTGTATCAAAAAGTGAGATAGTTGCACAACTTGCGCCGGAAGAAACCATAAATTTAATTGCAATTGAGCGCCTGCAAACACAAAGTGGAGACACAAATTCATTAGTGGCATCTATTTAGTTTCTTTCCCTCGATATCATTTTCCTACAAAACTAATAAAGTAAAGGCATGCTATAATCAAACACAAAATGCTGACATATTGTATTCTTATGGCAACACGCATAGCAACTGAACTGGTATGTTGTGACAGTTCCATTGATGACCTTAACATGTAACCCAATCTATATCTATACCTACCAATAAAGCAAGATGCGTTTCTCCAATTTTTAAATCCATCCATCCATATTATTTTTCTTAATTTATTGATTTTTTTACTATCCAAGTTGGTACTATCTGTTTGTGCGACGTTGCATTAGATTTTCATGTACGTGGCTTGACAGGGCCTCCGCATAGCTACTTCCCTCGCTTAGTTGGGCTTCCGGCTGGGCCTCCATCCATGCTCAAAATTGTGTATGTCACATACGTCGTAAAAGGCCGCGGGTAATTGAGCTATAGCAATACACAGAAATAGTCCGACCTTGCTCCACTGAACCTCCTCGTCAAGCAAGGTTGTCTCTCGCAGGACCCAGCCAAGCCTGCAGCGCCGTCGCCACACCCTGGCTGCCCTGTAGATCACCACCACCCTACGTTCAAAACCCTAACCCTAGGCGCCGCCTCCTGATCGCCTTAGCGACCGCCTCTCGGTCGCCCCTTAGAGAAAAAACATGGTGGACCCGTACAGGATACTACAGGGCAGCCAGGGTGTGGCGATGGCGAGTCGGAGATCTTCGGAGTCTCCGGCAGATGGGAAGACCTCGGAGGATGCTGCGTCCCTATCGGCGAAGATGGGGGGTCTGGCGCTGACGGAAAATGAGGCGGCCGGATTTTGTTTTGATGAACCAGATCCAAGGATGAAGATAGAGGTGAAGTGGGCTGTCGTTGGCAAGTCCTTTTCCCCGCGCCCTCTGATCAAGCATGCTTTTGAGAGAGCGATGCAACGTGCATGGGGTCTCCACAGGGAGGCCCAATTCAAGATGCTTGGAGGTAATATGTTCATGATCAAATTTGGCAGCGAAGGGGACTGGAAACATGTTCTTCACAACGGCCCGTGGCAGTTTGATTTCAATGTAGTTGCCTTGAAGGACTATGATGGGGCGACCAGGCCGTCTGAGATGATCTTTGATTCGATTGAGGCCTGGGTCAGGGTCGATGATTTACCTCTGGACAAAAGATCAAGGCGTTTGGAGAGGCACTTGGAAACTGGCTTGGGAAAGTAGTCAGGGTAGATGTTGGAGAGGATGGTTTAGCGAGGGGAGCCCAATTGCGAGTTCGGGCCAGAATTGCACTGCATGAGCCCCTCGTCCGTGGTTTCTTCTTGAAGAGAAAGCCTGACGACACGGAGAAAACGTGGTTTGATTTTGCTTATGAGAAAGTACCTGTCGATGTCAAAACCGGCGGATCTCGGGTAGGGGGTCCCGAACTGTGCGTCTAGGCGGATGATAACAGGAGACAAGGGACACGATGTTTTACCCAGGTTCGGGCCCTCTTGATGGAGGTAAAACCCTACGTCCTGCTTGATTAATATTGATGATGTGTGTTACAAGAGTGGATCTA
The DNA here is from genome assembly GCA_021605145.1 of Aegilops bicornis. NCBI lineage: Eukaryota > Viridiplantae > Streptophyta > Magnoliopsida > Poales > Poaceae > Aegilops > Aegilops bicornis. The sequence continues at coordinate 325,080,643 of CM038669.1, forward strand.
CCACAAGATCAAAGAGGCTAAACCCTAGAAGCTAGCCTATGGTATGATTGTTGTTCGTCCTATGGACTAAAGCCATCCGGTTTATATAGACACCGGAGAGGGCTAGGGTTACAGTAGTCGGTTACAATGGTAGGAGATCTACATATCCGTATCGCCAAGCTTGCCTTCCACGCCAAGGAAAGTCCCATCCGGACACGGGATGAAGTCTTCAATCTTGTATCTTCATAGTCTTGGAGTCCGGCCGATGATGATAGTTCGCTATCCGGACACCCCTAGTCCGGAACTCCTCGGTAGCCCTGAACCAGGCTTCAATGACGATGAGTCCGGCGCGCATGTTGTCTTCGGCATTGCAAGGCGGGTTCTTCCTCCGAATAATTTATAGAAGATTGTGAACACTAGGATAGTGTCCGGCTCTGCAAAACAAGTTCCACATAACACCGTAGAGAGAATAATTTTTGCACAGATCTGCTGACGTATTCCGCGGCGTGACATCACACCACGGCCGGGCCTTTATATGAATCGTTTTTATTGTTCCACCTCGGCGTGTTTTAGCGAGGCGGTTTCTTGGCACGTCTTATCAAAGCGTAGATCGTGCCCCCTTATTCCGGGATTCTCATCAATACGGACGTGGGTAACTCAACCGTGCCCGTTGGCTGCCTTTTCTATCAAAGGCGAGTCCTAATCGACCACGGGTGGGCTCTTGGTATTCAACCTCTTTATAATGAGACCAAGGCCCTCTTCTTTTTACACCCTCCATCGAGTTCGCCTCGCGCTTGAGTTCCAACACCCAAAGCTTCAGATTTAAGCGCCGGACTTTCGACGATGTCCGCTCCGACCAAAGACGGCCGATGGATGTCTTCCTCCGTCATAGAAGAGGATGTGCTAAAGCTGCGAGACGCCGGTATCTAACCGCGAGATATTCGCATAGGCTGCCTGCTCGGGGCAGGTCATTCCCACTCTGAGCCCGGCGAGAACGTGGTCTTCGTGTCCCACTTCCTTGGGGTTTAGGCTTCCGATGGATCCCTTTGTGCGAGGGCTCATGTTTTATTATGGGCTGGAATTCCACGACTTGAATCCAGTCCATCCTCCATATCTCGTCATTCATTGTCGTATGTGAGGCCTTCCTCCACATTACCCCCCACTTTGGATTGTGGCTCAAAACCTTCAAGGTGGAGCCAAAGACGATCAAGGGGCAACAAGCAGAGTGCGGAGGGGTAGTCATAAGCAAATGTGTTGATGCTCCGTGGCCCGAGGGCTCTTTTCAAGGGGAGCTTGGTTTGTGGCAGCGGGAGTGGTTTTATATCACCGCTCCCAGGGGCACCAAATGGGCAGCGCTCACGTGCCAATCCTTACCATTGGTAACTGTAATTACCAAGCCTAATCTTTCACTGAATACCGAGTAAAGCAAGCAAGAAAGAGGGCTCAGGTCCACCACAGCGGCTGGCATCATGGGTCAACAAGGGGCTCGACTGGGGGCCATCCAAGGACGTTCCCCTGCTGCAGGGCCGTATTCGAGATCTCCAGGAAAGAGGGATCAATCTGCTGCGATGGCGCAGTTATGGTGATCCGGCGCCTTCAGCCCTCAAGCGTCGCCCCCTCCGCCTGTGGGAATTCAATCCGAGGGACCACGAGCTCTCAAAATTTCATGGGCACGACGCCTGTGGAGATGTATAAATTGTTCTTGGACCACAAGAGAAGTGTCCGGACTTGACCGAGGACGCAGGACTAAGCTGTGTCGCCAGATACTCAAGTAAGTAGTCCTGTAACCGGACAAGCTGTTCATTCATTTATTTCATATATATGCCCTTTAAAGGAGCCGTTTCTTGAACAGGAGTGGATAGCCAAGGCAAAGTTAATAAGGTGTCCGGCTCCCTCCCCGAGACCATGCCGGATCCCATGCTGACCAAGATGTTGAAGGTCGTGCCTTTTGAAGAAGGCGAAGGGGGAGCGGGGAAGCAACTGCCTCTGCGAAGGAGGCTATCAAGGAAGGAGGGATTAAGAGTCCCACCTTCCGAGGAGAGAAGAGGACCGCTTCGGAAGATCCGGAGGTCAAGGCCTCAAAGAGGGGAAAAGAATCTTCGGCGGAGAGTCCGGTGCTGGGAAGTAACCCAGCCGCATTATTTCCCCGAGGGGATCAGCCCTCCAGCGAGCCGTAAGTAAAAAGAAGGGGTCTTGTAAATAAGGAACATCCCTGTATTTATTCATGAAGATAACCGAAATTGTACCTTGTAGTTCGGACCTCAGCCCTTCTCAGCAGAGCTCGTCTTGAGGATCTTCTTCCGGAGATGATGGAGAGCAACGCCTCCACCTATCGCATCCTCATGTAAGCGGACGACCCGGAGGTGTCGTCGCGGAGGGTTCCCCAAGTCCAGCGGGCCGGAAGGTCCGGCGCCAAGTGGCGTCTTGATCGAGGAGCTGAAGGATCTGCTCGGGCGAGCGGCTATTTCAGAAGATCACCGTGCTCTAATGGGTACGGTGATTGGAACAATTGCATCCGTGGAGAGCGGATTGCATGAAGCCGTCAGAAGCTTACTGACGGGGTTTGAGGTACGCAAAAATGATGTACCTTCCGGCGCTTATGCATATAAAATGCGCTCAGTATAGATAGTAGCCACGAGACTTGGTATCTTTGTCGGAAGCGACAGCGTGCCTAGGATCATAATCTCGATTATTAATCGCCTTTCCTATGCAGGTGGCGGAACGTTCGTGGCCAGCCGGACTGATGGATTCACCGAGCTGAAGAAGCAACTTCGACGCTGCAGATGCGGACATCTCATTTGGTCAATAAATGACTTGATGAGTCACAAGGTATGTGGTTGCTCATGATCGCTTAGTAAGGAGCTGATGCCCATTCCTTACAAGTTGTATGCTTGATAAGATGGTCTTGCGCTTTGTGGAAGACCTTGAGCGAGAACTTGCTCGGGCCAAGGAGCAAGCCGAGAAAAAGGCAGCTGCCTTGAAGGCAGCGAAAGAGCTGGAAGCCGAGAAGGCTGCTCACTGCCGAAGCAGGGAGGAGATGGCCGGAATGGCCATGAAATTAAAAGTTGCTACCGACCGCCTGGAGGTTCTTGAAGGAGAACGCCGAGTGGAGCAAGAGGACCTGAAGAAGGCCGATGCCGAAGCCAAGGATGCCCGTAGTGCGATGCGGGCTATGAAGGAGGAACTGCGTCAGGTCGGAGACATTGTGGCTGGAAAGCCCTTTATGCTGCGTGGGAAGTTCACGGATCCGGTATGCTCAATTTGGGCGATTATGCGGTCGGAGGATCCTTATTTGGACTTGGCGGCGAGTCTGGCGGACGCTATCGTACACTTCGAAGCCGTGGAGGATCATGAAATGGAAGAGCTTTTACGGTCTCAATTCCATAGTCCGGAGCGTCCACTTCCGTTGAGTGATCGGCTGGTTGAGTGGGCTGAGCTGAATAGAATGTCCGGACTAGCCATGACGGATGTGGTCGCTCATCTGTGGCCGAAAAGGCCCAAGCCGAAGAGTTATTTTGGCTTGTTGCAGCAATTCCTTGGGGCGATTACCGCATATTAAAGCGGCGAAGCGGTCGACATGCATAGAAGGTGCACGGATGGCTCTCGCCGTGGTAAAACACATCGGGCGGAGATGGATGCCACCGCTGTTGCATCCCGAGGTTCGGACAAAAGCCAATTCCCCACCGAGCATTACTTTGAGGAGGTCTGCAGGCGCCAGATAATAGAGTCGCAGTGCTCGAAAGATGTTATGTTTGAATGACATGTATGATTTCTAGGATCATGTTTATAATGCAATGACTTTTTATACTTGTGTGTTCAAGTATTGAACTATCTCTGTCTTGACGTATATGTATGTATAATCTGAAAGATGGCGGTCTTTGGCCCCCACGCACATGGTGCGGGGGTGTTTGCAAAAAGAAAAACGCTTTTTCACACTTAATCCAACGTCTTGGTCCTTTTAAGGAGGTGATAGCATAGCAAACTAGGCAACCGGACTATAATGCTTTATCACTTTCACTTAACCATAGGAGCTCGAATGTGGGGCTACTATATAGCCCCTGATGGCACCGCGCTTCTCCGAACTCGGGGCTCGTATGTGCCTGACCGGGAAGCGGTCCTTCGTCAAAGCGGAGGAATTATAAACATTCCAATGGTCGATCGAGTGGTTGACCGGTCTCTCGCTATATCATGATGATCGGTTTGGCTTTCTCTCTTGAGGTGCTCTCCGGCGAACCGGGGCACAATCACAGATAGTTCTCCTGGTGCCGCGTTAGCCGATGATCTGAGAACTTAAGGCAGCAAAACACAGGAGCCGGGCAAACCCAACATTTGACCAAAGACATGATTCGGAGCTGATGCATATAAGGCCTAACTCGAGACGCCGAACACTCCCTGAGGTGTTCGGTCTTTATGATATCAGGCAGAACAAAGCCCTAAGCCCCTAGTGTCCAGGTACAGGCGGGAACTTCTGACGTGGCCGATGCCAAAACGCTATCCTCCTCCTCGGCTCTAGTAGGAAACCGGGGGATGTGTATCAACAAGAGACAGTAAGAAAGGTTTACGCAGGGTCTTAATCTGAAAAGAATCCTTGCAATGGGTCCCTACTGCACGTCTACGCCTGTGTCTCCGTTGTCAGTATCACGGACGGGTGTAGCACGTGCTTCATCTGTAAAAGAGAAGGACTTAGTTTCTAAGAAATATCGTGCAAAAATTGTATTAAAATAAAGTATACTTTGGAAGATGAAGAAAGTTGAGCTTTATTGGCTTTCATCATTTATGTGCGCGACCCCCAAAAAAAAGGGGTATGCGGCTGGGAAGCCCCTTGTTAAGTTACGTCGGACTCGTCTAACCATGTCCGAGGTCTAAATGACCTGTTTTTAGGGGCTTTGACCTGCAAGGTCGGATTAATGTGTGGCTGTCGAGGCAGCAGCACATTCTACGTGGTCGAAAGACACCTGGAGTTTTGAGATTATGCCACGTGGACCGGGCATTTTTAAGCGTAAGAGACGCGTAATGTGGTATTGCATTAAAGCGGGCGAAAGCTGTGCCCAAAGAGTGCTTAAGGGCTACTGCTAAATGGGGCGATGGGAGTGAGCTTTTCGCGACGGTGGTTGTCGGATGAACCGAACACAACCTCTAGTGGTACAGAGCCTGTATAATAAAGAGGGCCTGGCGTCATTCCTTTGAAGGAAGTGCTGCTATAGCAAATTTTGGTAGGTTCTATCCCCATTATGCGGACGGTGTCCTGGTATGGCAGTGTGCATGTGTGTTATCACATGAAGTGAGTTCACTGTTTTGACTTCTAGTGGGAAAGTCTTTTGTTTTCCGGAGTGCTGCTTTTGGGTTTCGTCACCTTCACTTGGTGTGTCGAGCCCCTTGTGTTCGGCGTTAAGTCGGCCGGACTGCTTGAAGACCCAACAATCTCTGTGGGTATGGTTTGCAGGCTTCCCGGAGGTACCATGTATTTGACACAGTCTATCCAATCTTGTTTAGGTTGGATAGCTCGTCCTTTATTATCCTTTAGGGGCGGTGTTTTGATGTTCGGCCGAGAGCTTTTGAATCCGGCGTTGACCGCCGTACTATTTGGGCCATTTTCTTTATACCCGCGCAGATCTTATCTGCGTCGTGATTTCCATTTCCATCCTCGATTTCGGATGTACTCGGTCATTTGGTCTTTGCATCTAGCCAGCCAGCTGTCTTCCCTAGCATAAAAGCGTGTCATGAGGCTTGTTAGTGCGGCCATTGTTCTTGGTTTTCTGGCCAAGGTGTCTGGCGAGCCATTCGTCTCGGACGTTGTGTTTAAAGGCCGCTAAGGCTTGTTGTCCGGACGATCGACTATTTGGTTCTTTTTAGTGAGGAACCTGTTCTGAATTTGCGTGCTGACTCTCCGGGCTGTTGAGTTATGTGACTTAAATCGTCTGCATCTGGAGGCCGGACATAAGTCCCTTGAAAATTTGCTCGAAACGCATCCTCAAGCTCTTCCCAACTTCCAATCGTATTTTCTGGGAGGCTTTTAAGCCAATGTCGAGCCGGCCCTTTGAGCTTGAGGGGTAGGTATTTTATGGCATGGAGATCGTCTCCTCTTGCCATATGTATGTGTAGGATATAATACTCAATCCGGACTCGGGTCTGTTGTTACATCGTATGCCTCTATGTTTACGGGTTTGAATCCACCGAAATCCATGATCCGATTACCTCGTCGGTAAAACATAGTGGGTGTCGGTACCACAATGTTGGGTGTGCCGTAGTCTTCAAATGCTCGGCTGGTTGTGTTACTTCCTGGAGTCTTCTTTTTTGGCCCATAGATAGACCTGGCCGGGTTATCCTTTTTCTGAGAATCTTTATGCTGATCGTGTGCCGGCTTGTGTGCGTCGCCCCTTGTTGCTCTTGGCCTGTCATCTGGTCGTCTATCCGGCCAGGCGGCTTCTTTCTTTTTTGACTGGGGGGGCTCTAAGGCCTCCTCGTCAAATTCGGGCAACAACTTATGCCGGGTAGCTCTTTGTCGGTGACTAGTGCCATATTTATCTGCGGTGTTGAGTACTTTGCTCCATCTCATTCTGAGTGCGTCCTCCGCTGTTTTGAGCTTCCGCTTTTGCTTCTTCAAACTTCTTGAAGTGGCGACGAGCCTTTTATGAAGATTCATATGCTCTGGTTGAAGGAAATATGCCCTAGAGGCAATAATAAAGTTATTATTTATTTCCTTATATCATGATAAATGTTTATTATTCATGCTAGAATTGTATTAACCGGAAACATAATACATGTGTGAATACATAGACAAACAGTGTCACTAGTATGCCTCTACTTGACTAGCTCGTTAATCAAAGATGGTTATGTTTCCTAACCATAGACATGAGTTGTCATTTGATTAACGGGATCACATCATTAGGAGAATGATCTGATTGACATGACCCATTCCGTTAGCCTAGCACTTGATCGTTTAGTATGTTGCTATTGCTTTCTTCATGACTTATACATGTTCACTGTAACTATGAGATTATGCAACTCCGTTTACGGAGGAACACTTTGGTGCTACCAAACGTCACAACGTAATCGGGTGATTATAAAGGAGTACTACAGGTGTCTCCAAAGGTACATGTTGGGTTGGCGTATTTCGAGATTAGGTTTTGTCACTGCGATTGTCGGAGAGGTATCTCTGGGCCCTCTCGGTAATGCACATCACTATAAGCCTTGCAAGCAATGTAGCTAATGAGTTAGTTGTGAGATGATGTATTACGGAACGAGTAAAGAGACTTACCGGTAACGAGATTGAACTAGGTATTGGATACCGACGATCGAATCTCGGGCAAGTAACATACCGATGACAAAGGGAACAACGTATGTTGTTATGCGGCCTGACCGATAAAGATCTTCGTAGAATATGTAGGAGCCAATATGGGCATCCAGGTCCCGCTATTGGTTATTGACCGGAGACGTGTCTCGGTCATGTCTACATTGTTCTCGAACCGTAGGGTCCGCACGCTTAAGGTTTCGGCGATGCTTATATTATGAGTTTATGAGTTTTGATGTACCGAAGGAGTTCGGAGTCCCGGATGAGATCGGGGACATGACGAGGAGTCTCGAAATGGTCGAGGCGTAAAGATCGATATATTGGACGACTATATTCGGAGTTCGGAAAGGTTCCGAGTCATTCGGTAATTTTGAGTACCGGAGAGTTACGGGAATTCGCCGGGAGAAGTATTGGGCCTTATTGGGCCCTCAAGGGAAAGAGAGAGAGGATGCCTAGGGCAGGCTGCGCGCCCTTTGCCCTAGTCCGAATTTGGCTAAGGGGAGGCCGCACCTCCTTCCTTCCCTTCTCTTTTCCTCTTCCTAGTCTCCTACTCCCAATACATGGAAGGATCCCTAGTTGGACTAGGGAAAGGGAATCCTACTCCCGTGGGAGTAGGACTCCCCTATGGCGCGCCTCCTCCCTAGGCCGGCCTCCTCCTCCCTCCCTCCTTTATATACGGGGCAGGGCACCCCATGGACACACAAGTTGATCCTTGAGATCGTTCCTTAGCCGTGTCACGGTGCCCCTCCACCATATTCCACCTCGGTCATATCATAGCGGTGCTTAGGCGAAGCCCTGCGACGGTAGAACATCAAGATCGTCACCACGCCCGTCGTCTTGTGAACTCCCTCTCCCGGAGCTTTGCTGGATCGGAGCCCGAGGAGCGTCATCGAGCTGAGCGTGTGCCAAGAACTGGAGGCGCCGAGTATGCTACTGGGATCGGCTGGATCGCGAGGAGAACGTCTGACTAGTTCCTCTACGTTGTGATCGACTCGGAGGCCCGGAGTAACGCTGGGATCGGCTGGATCGCGAGGAGAACGTCGACTACTTCCTCTACGTTGTGATCGCTTCGCTTTGGTCTCACGAGTGCGTAGACAATACTCTCCCCTCTCGTTGCTATGCATCACCATGATCTTGCGTGTGCGTAGGAAATTTTTTGAAATTGCTACGTTCCCCAACAGTGGCATCCGAGCCTACGTTTTTATGGTTTGTTGTTTTGCACGAGTAGAACACAAGTGATTTGTGGGCGATACAAGTCATCGCCTACCGACATGTCATACTTTGGTTCAGCGGTATTGTGAGATGAAGCGGCCCGGACCGACATTACGTGCAGACGCTTACGCGAGACTGGTTTCACCGTTCACGAGCACTCGTGCTTAAAGGTGGCTGGCGGGTGTCTGTCTCTCTCACTTTAGTTGAACCGAGTGTGGCTACGCCCGGTCCTTGAGAAGGTTAAAACGGAGTCTATTTGACGAAGTATCGTTGTGGTCTTGATGCGTAGGTGAGATTGGTTCTTGCTTAAGCCCGTAGCAGCCACGTAAAATTTGCAACAACAAAGTAGAGGACGTCTAACTTGTTTTTGCAGGGCATGTTGTGATGTGATATGGTCAAGACGTGATGCTATATTTTATTGTATGAGATGATCATGTTTTGTAACCGAAGTTACTGGCAATCGGCTGGAGCCATATGGTTGTCGCTTTATTGTATGAAATGCAAACGCATACAGTAATTGCTTTTACTTTATCTCTAAGCGGTAGCGATAGTCGTAGAAGCAATAGATGGCGTAACGACAACGATGCTACGATGGAGATCAAGGTGTCGGCGCCCGGTGACGATGGTGATCACGGCGGTGCTTCGGAGATGGAGATCACAAGCACGAGATGATGATGGCCATATCATATCACTTATATTGATTGCATGTGATGTTTATCCTTTATGCATCTTATTTTGCTTTGATTGACGGTAGCATTATAAGATGATCTCTCACTAAAATTATCAAGAAGTGTTCTCCTGAGTATGCACCGTTGCGAAAGTTCTTCGTCTTTGAGACACCACGTGATGATCGGGTGTGATAGGCTCTACGTTCAAATACAACAAAGCGCAAAACAGTTGCGCATTAGAATACTCAGGTTAAACTTGACGAGCCTAGCATATAACAGATATGGCCTCGGAACACGGAGACCGAAAGGTCGAGCGTGAATCATATAGTAGATATGATCAACATAGTGATGTTCACCATTGAAACTGCTCCATCTCACGTGATGATCGGTTATGGTTTAGTTGATTTGGATCACGTGATCACTTAGATGACTAGAGAGATGTCATGCTAAGTGGGAGTTCTTAAATAATATGATTAATTGAACTTAAATTTATCATGAACTTAGTCCTGGTAGTATTTTGCAAATTATGTTGTAGATCAATAGCTCGCGTTGTTGCTTTCATATGTTTATTTTCATATGTTCCTAGAGAAAATTGTGTTGAAAAATGTTAGTAGCAATGATGCGGATTGGATCCGCGATCGAGGTTTATCCTCAATGCTGCCTGAAGAATTATGTCCTTAATGCACCGCTAGGTGACAGACCTATTGCAGGAGCGGATGCGCACGTTATGAGCGTTTGGCTAGCTCAATATGATGACTACTTGATAGTTTAGTGCACCATACTTAACGGCTTAGAATCGGGACTTCAAAGGCGTTTTGAGCGTCATGGACCATATGAGATGTTCCAGAATTGAAGTTAATATTTCAAGCAAATACCCGAGTTGAGAGATATGAAGTCTCCAACAAGTTCTATAGCTAAAAGATGGAGGAGAATCGCTCAACTAGTGAGCATGTGCTCAGATTGTCCGAATACTTCAATCGCTTGAATCAAGTGGGAGTTAATCTTCCGGATAAGATAGTGATTGACAGAATTCTCTAGTCACCATCACTAAGTTACTAGAACTTCGTGATGAACTATAGTATGCGGGGATGACGAAAACGATTCCCGAGCTCTTCGTGATGTTGAAATCAACGAAGGTAGAAATCAAGAAAGAGCATCAAGTGTTGATGATTGACAAGACCACTAGTCTCAAGGAAAAGGGCAAAGGGAAGAAGGGGAACTTCAAAAGGACCGGCAAGCAAGTTGCTGCTCGAGTGAAGAAGCCCAAGTCTGGACCTAAGCACGAGACTAAGTACTTTTGCTGCAATGGAACTGGTCACTGGAAGCGGAACTACCCTGAATATTTGGTGGATAAGAAGGATGGCAAAGTGAACAAAGGTATATTTGATATACAGATTATTGATGTGTATTTTACTAGTGTTCATAGCAACCCCTCGGTATTTGATACTAGTATAGTTGCTAAGAGTAGTAACTTGAAAGCAGGAGTTACGTAATGAACGAGAAACTAGTTGAAGGGAAGTGACGATGAGTGTTGGAAGTAGTTCCAAGGTTGATATGATCATCATCGCACACTCCCTATACTTTCGGGATTAGTGTGGAACCTAAATAAGTGTTATTTGGTGTTGAGCATAAATATGATTTGATCATGTTTATTGCAATACGGTTATTCATTTAAGTAAGAGAATAAATTGTTGTTCTGTTTACATGAATAAAACCTTATATGGTTACACACCCAATGAAAATGGTTCATTGGATCTCGATCATAGTGATACACATATTCATAATATTGAAACCAAAAGATGCAAAGTTAATAATGATAGTGCAACTTATTTGTGGCACTTGCCGTTTAGGTCATATTGGTGTAAAAGCGCTTGAAGAAAACTCCATCTTTGATGGACTTTTGGAATCACTTGACTATGAATCATTTGATGCTTGCGAACCGTGCCTTTTGGGCAAGATGACTAAAACTCCGTTCTCGGAACAATGGAACAAGCTCTTGACTTATTGGAAATGATACATACCGATGTATGCGATTCAATGAGTGTTGATGCTCGTGGCAAGTATCGTTATTTTCTGACCTTCACAAAATGATTTGAGCGGATATGGGTATATCTACTTGATGAAACATAAGTCTGAAATAATTGAAAAGTTCAAAGAATTTCAGAGTGAAGTGGAAAATCATCGTAACAAGAAAATAAAGTTTCTGCGATCTGATCGTGGAGATAAATATTTGAGTTACGAGTTTGGTCTTCATTTGAAACAATGTGAAATAGTTTCGCAACTCACGCCATATGGAACACCACAACATAATGGTGTGTCCGAAAGTCGTAAACGCACTTTATTGGATATGGTGCGATCTATGATGTCTCTTATCAATTTACCACTATCGTTTTGGGGTTATGCATTAGAGACAGCTGCATTCACGTTTAATAGGGCACCGTCTAAATCCGTTGAGGCGACACCGTATGAACTATGGTTTAACGGTAAACCTAAGTCGTCGTTTCTTAAAGTTTGGAAGTTGTGATGCTTATGTGAAAAAGTTTCATCTGATAAGCTCAAACCCAAATCGGAGAAGTGCGTCTTCATAGAATACCCAAAGGAAATTGTTGGGTATACCTTCTATCACAGATCCGAAGGCAAAAACATTCGTTGCTTATAAATGGATCCTTTCTAGAAGGAGTTTCTCTCGAAAGAAGTGAGTGGGAGGAAAGTGGAGCTTGATTAGGTAATTTGTACCTTCTCCAGAATTGGAAAGTATTTCATCACGGAAATCAGTTCCGGTGATTCCTACACCAATTAGTGAGGAAGCTAATGATGATGATCATGTAACTTCAGATCAAGTCACTACCGAATCCCGTGGGTCTTCGAGTAAGATCCGCACTGAGTAGTACGGTAATCATGTTCGGAAGTCATGTTACTAGACCATGATGAACCTACGAACTATGAGGAAGCGATGATGAGCCCAGATTCCATGAAATGGCTTGAGGCCATAAAATCTGAGATATGATCCATGTATGAGAACAAAAGTATGGACTTTGATTGACTTGCTCGATGATCGCCAAGCCATGTTAAATAAATGGATCTTCAAGAGGAAGGCGGACAGCGATAGTAGTGTTACTATCTACAAAGCTCGACTTGTCACAAAAAGGTTTCGACAAGTTCAAGGTGTTGACTACAATGATATTTTCTCAACTGTAGCGATGCTTAAGTCTGTCCGAATCATGTTAGCAATTGCCACATTTTATGAAATCCGGCAAATGGATGTCAAAACTACATTCTTTAATGGATTTATTAAAGAAGAGTTGTATATGATGCAACCAGAAGGTTTTGTCAATCCTAAAGGAGCTAACAAAATGTGCAAGCTCCGGCGATCCATCAATGGACTGGTGCAAGCATCTCGGAGTTGGAATATACGCTTTGATGTGTTGATCAAAGCATATGATTTTATCTGAGACTTTTGGAAAGGCCTGTATTTACAAGAAAGTGAGTGGGAGCACTACAGCCTTTCTGATAGAGTATATGTGAATGACATATTGTTGATCGGAAATAATGTAGAATTATTCTGCAAAGCATAAAGGAGTGTTTGAAAGGAGTTTTTTCAAAGAAAGACCTCGGTGAAGCTGCTTACATATTGAGCATCAAGATCTATAGAGATAGATCAAGGCGGCTTGATAAGTTTTTCAATGAGTACATACCTTGACAAGATTTTGAAGTAGTTCAAAATGGAGCAGTCAAATAAAGAGTTCTAACATGAGTTACAAGGTGTGAGATTGAGTAAGAACTCAAATCCCGACCACGGCAGAAGATAGAAAGAGAATGAAAGTCATTCCCTATGCATCAGCCATAGGTTCTATAAAGTATGTCATACTGTGTACCAGATCTATTGCATACCCTACCACTAAGCTTGGCAATGGAGTGCAATAGTGATCTACGAGTAGATCAATGGACAGCGGTCAAAATTATCCTTAGTAGAATAAGGATGTGTTTCTCGATTATGGAAGTGAAAAAAGTTAAATGCGTAAAAGGGTTACGTCGATGCAAGTTTTAAACACTAATCTAGATGACTCTGAGTCTCAATCTGGATACATATTGAAAGTGGGAGCAATTAGCTAGAGTAGCTCAAGTGCGAGCATTGTAGACATAGAAATTTGCAAAATACATACGGATCTGAATGTGGCGACCCGTTGACTAAACTTCTCTCACAAACAAAACATGATCACACCTTAGTACTCTTTGGGTGTTAATCACATAGCGATGTGAGCTAGATTACGACTCTAGTAAACCCTTTGGGTGTTGGTCACATGTCGATGTGAACTATGGGTGTTAACCACATATAGATGTGAACTATTGATGTTAAATCACATGGCGATGTGAACTAGATTATTGACTCTAGTGCAAGTGGGAGACTGAAGGAAATATGCCCTAGAGGCAATAATAAAGTTATTATTTATTTCCTTATATCATGATAAATGTTTATTATTCATGCTAGAATTGTATTAACCGGAAACATAATACATGTGTGAATACATAGACAAACAGAGTGTCACTAGTATGCCTCTACTTGACTAGCTCGTTAATCAAAGATGGTTATGTTTCCTAACCATAGACATGAGTTGTCATTTGATTAACGGGATCACATCATTAGGAGAATGATCTGATTGACATGACCCATTCCGTTAGCCTAGCACTTGATCGTTTAGTATGTTGCTATTGCTTTCTTCATGACTTATACATGTTCCTGTAACTATGAGATTATGCAACTCCGTTTACCGGAGGAACACTTTGGGTGCTACCAAGCGTCACAACGTAATCGGGTGATTATAAAGGAGTACTACAGGTGTCTCCAAAGGTACATGTTGGGTTGGCGTATTTGAGATTAGGTTTTGTCACTCCGATTGTGGGAGAGGTATCTCTGGGCCCTCTCGGTAATGCACATCACTATAAGCCTTGCAAGCAATGTAGCTAATGAGTTAGTTACGGAATGATGCATTACATAACGAGTAAAGAGACTTGCCGGTAACGAGATTGAACTAGGTATTGGATACCGACGATCAAATCTCGGGCAAGTAACATACCGATGACAAAGGGAACAACGTATGTTGTTATGCGGTCTGACCGATAAAGATCTTCGTAGAATATGTAGGAGCCAATATGGGCATCCAGGTCCCGCTATTGGTTATTGACCGAGGCGATGTCTCGGTCATGTCTACATTGTTCTCGAACCGTAGGGTCCGCACGCTTAAGGTTTCGATGATGCTTATATTATGAGTTTATGAGTTTTGATGTACCGAAGGAGTTGAGTCCCGGATGAGATCGGGGACATGACGAGGAGTCTCGAAATGGTCGAGGCGTAAAGATCGATATATTGGACGACTATATTCGGAGTTCGGAAAGGTTCGAGTCATTCGGTAATTTTGAGTACCGGAGAGTTACGGAATTCGCCGGGGAGAAGTATTGGGCCTTATTGGGCCCTGCGAAAGAGAGAGGATGCCTAGGGCAGGCTGCGCGCCCCTTTGCCCTAGTCCGAATTGGGCTAAGGAGGAGGCCGCACCCTCCTTCCTTCCCTTCTCTTTTCCTCTTCCTAGTCTCCTACTCCCAATACATGGAAGGATCCCTAGTTGGACTAGGAAGGGGAATCCTACTCGGTGGGAGTAGGACTCCCCTATGGCGCGCCTTCTCCCTAGGCGGCCTCCTCCTCCCTCCCTCCTTTATATACGGGGCAGGGGCACCCCATGGACACACAAGTTGATCCTTGAGATCGTTCCTTAGCCGTGTGCGGTGCCCCTCCACCATATTCCACCTCGGTCATATCATAGCGGTGCTTAGGCGAAGCCTGCGACGGTAGAACATCAAGATCGTCACCACGCCGTCGTCCGACGGAACTCCCTCTCCCGGAGCTTTGCTGGATCGGAGCCCGAGGAGGCGTCATCGAGCTGAGCGTGTGCCAAGAACTCGGGCGCCGGAGTATGGCGCTGGGATCGGCTGGATCGCGAGGAGAACGTCTGACTACTTCCTCTACGTTGTGATCGACTCGGGCGCCGGAGTAACGACGCTGGGATCGGCTGGATCGCGAGGAGAACGTCTGACTACTTCCTCTACGTTGTGATCGCTTCCGCTTTGGTCTCACGAGTGCGTGAGACAATACTCTCCCCTCTCGTTGCTATGCATCACCATGATCTTGCGTGTGCGTAGGAATTTTTTTGAAATTGCTACGTTCCCCAACACTGGTGATGTGAGATCATCTTCGCCGGGGATGGGTTGCTTGTCCCGTTCATGCCCGGCTGGCTGCTTGTTGACATGTGCGTCGTCCTTTGCCCGCCTGCTCTAGGGCGGGTCCGTATGGGTGCCGTTTTTGTCGATGCCGGCCTTGGCGGCGCTTGCGTCGCCGCTTTGTTTGTTTGTTGGGGAGTTGTCCTTCGCCACGTCCGTTTTTCCTCATTGTCGCTTCCTTTTGGTGTATCCACCATGTATAAGTTGTGGGCTGGGGTGGCTTTCCAGTGCCCGTTAGGCGCTGGTTCTTGGTCGTCTCCGGCATCGTCGTCCATACCGTCGATGTCTTCGGAGTCGTCGTCTAGCATGTCGGTTAGATCGTCGACAGCGGCTACCAAGTGGGTGGTGGGTGGGCTTTGAATTTCTTCGTCATCCGCATCCCAACCTTCCTGACCGCAGTCCGGCCAGGGCTCTCCTGATAACGAGAGATACTTTAGCGAACTCAAGATGTCGCCGAAAGGTGAGTGTTGAAAGATGTCCGCTGCGGTGAATTCCATGACCGGCGCCCAACCGGATTCGATCGGAGGGGGCGCGGGAGGTTCGAAGTCCGGCAAGGAGTCCGGCACCTCGGAGTCGCGAGCTTTATGAGGGACAAGATCAGTGTTCGGCTCTATCGCCGTAGAGGTTGCAGCCCCCGAGGCGGTGTCTAGCCATCCGTCCCGGATCTGCGCAGCCGGCTCCGAATTGAAGATCGGAGCGGGTTCGAGTCTTGACCTCGAAGTCTTGTCCGGCTGCGAGCTAAATCACGCTCGTCGTGGCAAAGGCTGCACGCCGGCTGTGGATCGACTCCATCGAGATCAAGTCCCGCGGATGTCGGCCGTGAAGTTCAAACTTCCAAATCTGACTGGCCGGCGAGCGTAGCTTTCGATCTGCTCGGATGGCCAAGCGAATCGGCCCCTTGAAGCCGCCGAATCTGAAGATCTGTCCGGGAGAAAAGTCTCACCTGGACCGCGTCGTTGATGATGGTCGAAGAAGCCATCGAGCCTATCGGTGGCGACACGGAGGAACTCTCAATGAAAGCACCAATGTCGGTGTCAAAACCGGCGGATCTCGGGTAGGGGTCCCGAACTGTGCGTCTAGGCGGATGGTAACAGGAGACAAGGGACACGATGTTTTACCCAAGTTCGGGCCCTCTTGATGGAGGTAAAACCCTACGTCCTGCTTGATTAATATTGATGATGTGTGTTACAAGAGTGGATCTACCACGAGATCAAAGAGGCTAAACCCTAGAAGCTAGCCTATGGTATGATTGTTGTTCGTCCTATGGACTAAAGCCATCCGGTTTATATAGACACCGGAGAGGGCTAGGGTTACACAGATTCGGTTACAATGGTAGGAGATCTACATATCCGTATCGCCAAGCTTGCCTTCCACGCCAAGGAAAGTCCCATCCGGACACGGGATGAAGTCTTCAATATTGTATCTTCATAGTCTTGGAGTCCGGCCGATGATGATAGTTCGGCTATCCGGACACCCCCTAGTCCGGAACTCCCTCGGTACCCCACTTCTGTTTTGACTGCGGTAGACTGGTGCATGTGGATGGAGTTTGTGACCCACCGGTGGACCCTCTGTCGCAATGGGGAGAATGGCTGCGTGCCTCGCCGGGTAGATCATCGTCGAGTCATCAGGAGAAGAAGCAGCGGCAAGGAACATCTAGCAAGAATATAAGCAGGGAGAGCTCAATGTCAAGTGGGGGTGACAATGGACAAAAGAATGCACATGTGCGTGACTTACCAACCCGCAGATCTCTATACAAAGAATATACGCCTTCGGCGGTCTCCCACACTAGTGGGCAAAAGCAGAAGGGGAAGGAGTAACAAGAGGTCCAAAGCCCGAATAAAATGCACAATGGTGCAACAGAGGATGAGGAGAGGGATCTTCGTAACGATTTAGAAGAAAAACGGGAAAAGCACCTCAGACATGAGCTGCATCAGAAGGTGAGAGAAGGTATCATCTCCCCGAGAAAGAGTCACGACCACAGAGAAGGGCAGCAACGCAGGGAGGAGAAGGCACCTCGGGAGCATTACAGGAAACCGGGGTATTATGTCAGGAAGCCTAGAAGCGATGTGGGATCTTCTCGACAGCGAGAGGACCATTATCGGTACGTGCCCAGGGAGAAGCAGAGATCTTCTAGGCAAGTGTGGGTGCCAGTAGGAGAAGGAATTCGGAGGGAAGAGGGTGATGCTCTCGTTGGCGAAAAAGCAGCGAGAAGGTGTAAATGCGTCTTTGAGAGGATCGGTGATAATGGAGCAAGATCGGCGGACCCCGGCAACCAGGGCCGCCGGGAGCAATGAATTTCCTCATTTGGAACTGTCGGGGGTTGGGGTTGGACCCGACAGTTGGAGAGTTGAGGGACCTGATTAGGTCGTACAACCCAGCGGTGGTTTTTCTTTGTGAGAAAAAGAAGAAGGCGCCTGCTATGGAGAAAGTAAAATGGAGTCTAGGGTTCCGGCACGGCTTTGCGGTAGATTGTGAGGGGAGAAGTGGTGGATTAGCTCTTCTTTGGAGGGATCATATTTCGGTCACTCTCGGTGGTGCCCGATTACTTTATTGATGCGGAAATCATGTCGAGGGAAGGACCGTTAGATTCACTTTGGAGTCTACGGTGAACCTAGGACGGAACACAGTGCGGAAAACTTGGGATGCCCTTCGTTATTTGAGGCGACAAGACAATTTACCTTGGCTGTGTGCGGGGGACTTTAACGAGATTCTGTTTCAAACAGAGCAGAAAGGAGGCAATCCGAGGAGCTTCCACCAGATGGAGGATTTTCGGGAGTGCCTTGGTGATTGTGGATTAGCGGACCTGGGCTTCACCGGTTACCCATTTACATGGGATAATAAGCAAGATGGTGGCGCAAATATTCAGGTTCGGCTCGACAGGGCCACATGCAATGATGAGTTCTTGCACCTTTTTCCGGAGACTGGGGTCGAACATGTTCTGACCGAGGAATCTGACCATGTGGCACTGCTAGTCAGAGCGGCGGCATCACTGGATGCAGCGGGTCTAAAGAAGCACAGGATGTTCAGATTTGAAGAAGCATGGACAAGGCATGAAGATTATGAGCAGATGATTGCGAGGGCCTGGGAGCTAGCAAAGCAAAGCATGGGGTGCATGCTTGGTATGAGCGGGAAGCGGGCACTATTACCAAGGCCATGCGGGCGTGGAGTAGGGATGTGTTCGGATCCCTTCGCAAGCAGATTTTCAAACTTAAAACCCAAGCTGAGATGCGAAAGAAAGAGCGCTGGTGACTGGTTATTTCCAGGAGGTCAAGGACATAGAGAGTCAGCTTCATGATCTTTACGAAAAGGAGGAGATTTACTACAAACAGCGTTCGCGGATTGACTGGCTGCAGTGGGGAGATCAAAATACAAAGTATTTCCAGAACCGTGCATCGCATCGAAGGAGGAAGAACACCGTAAAGGCATTGTGCAGGGAGGATGGCACGCTTTGTACCTCTGATGATGACATGCGGACTATGGCAAGCAATTTTTATACCTTGTTGTTCAGCTCCGAGGGCTCTAATGCAGCGGCAAGTGTGTTGCAACACATTGATCCTCTAGTCACGGAGGAGGTGAATGGGAGACTCACAGCCATGATCTCCGACTCTGAAATTGAGACGGCTCTTTTTCAGATGGGCCCTACGAAGGCGCCGGGGCCGGATGGCTTCCCGGCTTTGTTCTATCAGCGACACTGGTCGCTAGTTAAGGAGGATGTGTGCAGGTCGGTCAAGGATTTTTTGTGTGGAGTGGCGACACCGGAAGGTTTCAATGACACAGTTATAGTGATGATTCCTAAAGTTACTTCACCGGATTTGTTGTCTCAATTTAGACCTATTAGTCTGTGCAATGTGCTCTACAAAATTACCTTGAGATTCTTTGTGCCAATAGACTGAAGGGAATCCTCCCCGTTTTGATCTCAGAAGAACAGAGTGCCTTTGTTCCGGGGCGGCTCATCACAGATAATGTTTTGGTGGCTTACGAGTGTGTCCACGCCATCAGGAGGAGGAAGAGGAAGAAACCTTTGTGTGCGATTAAATTAGACATGATGAAGGCATATGACCGAGTGGAGTGGATATTTCTTGAGAGAGTGTTGGAGAAGTTTGGTTTTCATGAGGCATGGATTCATATGATAATGAGGTGCGTGACGTCGGCAAGATTCATGGTGAAGCTCAATGGGGGAATATCGGACTCTTTTACGCCGTCTAGGGGTCTCCGTCAAGGAGACCCCTCTCACTATATTTGTTCTTGTTTTGTGTGGAGGGCTTCTCGGCATTCTTTGAAACATGCACAAAGTTCGGTGACATTAAGGGGTTTCTTTTGGGAGCACCTTGGCCCGTGGTTACCCACCTCCTCTTTGCTGATGACAGTATAGTGTTCCTTGAAGGTGCTGAAAGTAACCTGCTTGCTCTCAAAACAATCCTGCAGGACTATGAGGCAGCTTCAGGACAGAAAGTTAACTTACAAAATCTTCTATCTTCTTCGGGAAAGGAAGTACAGAGGACACCAACGATCATCTTAAGGCTATCATCGGGATTACTTCTGAAGCTCTCGGTGAGAAATATTTGGGACTGCCCACTGCGGTGGGGAAATCTAAGGAGGGCACTTTTAAATATGCCCGGGAGAGTGCAAAGGGTAAGGTCATCGGCTGGAAAGGGCAAGGTCTATCGAAAAAGGCTCGGGAGGTGTTGGTCAAATCGGGGCTCCGGTCAACCCCAACATTCACCATGAGTTGCTTCCAACTTACCAAGAAATTGTGCGGGAACCTGACATCTATATCTTCTAACTTTTGGTGGGGTGAGGCAAATGGTGAGAAGAAGGTTCACTGGATAGCGTGGAAGAAAATGTGTGAGAGAAAGCAAGAGGGAGGGATGGGTTTTAGAGATATGGAAGCTTTCAACCAAGCACTATTCGCCAAGCAAGCACAGAGATTATTGCAGGTCCGTCTTCTCTTTGTGGACGCGTCCTCAAAGCACGCTACTATGATCATGGATCAATCCTAAATGCAACCTGTCCGAGCGGTGCATCGTACACTTTTAGAAGCATTTTACATGGCAGAAATCTGCTTTTGGACGGTCTTATATGGCGAGTAGGTGACGGATCCACCATACGCATTCATCATGATAATTGGATCCCTCGCAAAGGAAGCCTACGGCCACTGGGCCAGGTGTATATGCCGGGGATTACGAGGGTGAGCGATCTCCTAAATGATGAGGCTAATGGTTGGGATCGACACAAGTTGGAAGCAATGTTCACCAACGGCGATGTGCAGGATATTCTACAGATTTGCGTGGGTGGACCGGGTACGGAGGACATCCTAGCTTGGAATTTTACAAACAATGGAAAGTTTTCCGTCAAATCTGCTTACCACCTATGCATGGAGAAGAAGAAGGCGAGAACTGGACAGCCAGGATCGTCCTCAACTGCGGTGAACCACCGGAGTTGGTTGGCGCTGTGGGGCACCAACGCGCCAGGGAAAGTGTTGATCCATGCGTGGCGGTTGATCAAGAATGGATTGGCGGTTGGTTCGGAGCTTCTTCGCAGAAGGATCAAGCCCGGTGTTTTATGCCCAGCGTGCGGGAGGGAAGAAACGGTATATCACAGATTCTGGGGCTGCTACCATTCCATACTTTTTTGGAAGGAGCTCAACTCGGTATTGGGTGCAAGGGTGGCGATCCCACCTTGGACGACGGACACCCAGAGTTCGGTTGCATCATGGCTGCTTGATGGTTTCGGATTCTTCAGAGGATGAGAAATCAGCGATGGTTCAGGGCTTGTATGCGATGTGGCTGGCAAGGAATGAAACCCGGGATGGGAAACGAATTGAGGAGGCCAATTTGGTGCCGAGGAGGGTAGCATCGATCATGGAGGAATGGAAGAAAGTCCGGGGCCAAAAGGAGGCCTCAACACCTCTACCCAACGCGCTAGATGGGAACCACCGACATCAGACTGGCTCAAGGCCAACGTCGATGGCGCTCTGTCGCGGACGGGGCAAGGTGGAGGTAGCGGATTGGTGTTCAGAGATGAGGAGGGTGCCTTTAGAGGTGCGGATGCAGTTTTTCACCCGGATATCACATCGGCAGAGTTGGCGGAGCTGTTGGCATGTAGGAGGGCGGTCGAACTAGCGCTGCAAAGAGATGTGCCCAAAGACTGCCTTAATGTGGCTAGGATGCTAAATGAGCAAGATCGAAATCTGTCGGTGGTGGGTATTTTGGTGGAAGAAATCAAATTGATGGCCACAAACTTGGGGGAGTTCAGAGCTACTTGGGTGAGAAGGAGGCAAATAAAGCGGCTCATGAGATTGCCGTTTAGGTTTCTGTAATAATGTTTCGGTGTCGTGGGAGATGTCCCCCCCAGATTGTATTATAAGCATTATCTCTGATGAACTCCCTAATTTAGTTTAATAAAGTGGAGGAGTGAATTTCAAAAAAAAAAAGGTTAGGTGAGTATCAACCAACCATATCGGTGCAAAGTTGGGACCAGATGAGATTGGTTGGCTCGGGGCCAGAGGAGGATGACGCGTGAGCAAGTAGGCCGGTGGGATGGGCTTCCTCTCATCAGCAAGAGAGGAAGGCAGCGGAGGGTAGAGGGGTTCAAGGTGTTCATGGTGTAATTTGGCTAGTAGTTTGTTGATAGGCCAAATTAATTAGTGGTCAATCAAGCTAATCAGTTACTATTTTGTTTAAAGATTGCAACAGGAAGTTCCATGGACAAGAGGATACTTGGGACATGTCCTAACCAGACTCAGGGTATCTCGGAGTTACCACAATGCTACCTAGGACAAGTCCTAACAGGGATCAGAGGTCAAAGATGAAGATTGCAATGCTATGGGTGGAGTTACACAAGGGAAAATGCAACATGCAGAAATACACGTGAAGAGTGGAGAAATATGATTCATAAGTGATCGCCATTATGTGTTGTGATTAGCGACGTTGCGGGAATATTTTATTCATAAAAGGCAAGGCAAGAAGTGCTTATACTATGAATATGGCCAAGAGGGGTTGCCATGCAGGTTAGATATGCGTGTTAGTTGGCCGATTAAAAACGTAAAGTGATATATATGGTAATCGTGCTATACATGGTAATCCAATTAAGATGGTCAGATTCTAGTCGATTTAGCTTTGGAATTGTTTTCGTATACGCCAAGTCCAACGTGCCAATATAAATGTAGGCCGTGGCCGATTGAAAAAATATCAATCGATCTATCAATACAAACATTACTTTTTACGTATGTTTTATCTATCGTTCTTTTCCTGCTGAGCCCTAGCGGCCCTAGGGTTTGGTTCATCTTTGTCGTTTTGCGCTGAAAAGCGGCCGTCTTTCCTCTACGAAAGCGAGGGGATCTTTGTTGCTTTGCTCGGAAAGCAATCGTTCGTCGTCATGAAAGCACGACGGTTATCTTAGTGTTGCGCGGCAATTTTGCGTGCCAACAGAAGGTTGGTGGGCCTACATGGGGCGTAGCTGACGCTCGAGACGGTCGGCTCGATTGCGGGGAGGTTGCTAGCGGGGTGAAGAGCTCCCCGGCCAGAGGCGGCAGGGCCGTGAGGTTGAGGACACCGCAGGCGAAGTCGGCGGTCGGGATGGCTGGCTCGGTAGGGGAGGTTGTTGGCGGGGCGAAGAGCTCGCCGACCAGAGCAGCGACAGGGCCGTGAGGCTGGGGAGGCGCGAAGAGAGCGGTCTCCTGTGCTGCTTGTTATGTCATTTAGAGGATGCTAGTGGGCGCCGGTTTGGGAGGCTTAGGGGGAGAGAGAGAGAGAGAGATTTGGTGCGCCAGCCCAGTCGGTTGCTGAACAGTTTCCATTTTAAAAACAAAATATTCTCAAAAAAATTAAAAATAGAAAATTGCCTCAATTATTTTTTAAAAATAAAAAAAACGGGAAAAGGTGATTCCACATAAAATTGGTTCCACAAATATTTCAAAGGTTTGAAATATTTGAATTTGATTCGAATAGGTTTGAACTAGAAGTAGGTGATAGGAATGTCCAAATTTTTGTAAAATGTTTGGTGGAGCTTGGTTATGTGTCAGAAGAATTATGTTTGGGGCCAAGATTTGAGGTAGAAAAGGCATATGATTTTTTGAGAACTATGCATTGGCTTTATGAAAGTGGACAAGAATAGAAGTTTTTTTATGTCAAAGAAACAATTGGCAACATGAAAGTAATTCAGAAAAGAGTTAAATACATCTACTGTACACCAACTTGCACCGCGGGAACACTTTCATACAAAAACTTGAAAATTGAGACAAATGGGTCACTAAACTTGCTTTGCGGGAACAAAATCACACAAATTGAGTCCGAAATGGCCATGTAGGACGCCACGTCGATTATAGCGACTTGCACGTTCGAAGGAATATTTCAAAACATCCCCATTGTATGTTGAAATAACAAACTGAAACTCTAAGCGATAGTCTGAAACTAGTACCTGTAGACACATACACTTAAGCGGAGATGCGCCTGATTCCTCTGACATGGAAGATGAGCAGCTGAAGTCACCTATGTCTACGTGCATGCTCCGAGGCTGTAACTACGTCGTGCTCGAGCTAACCGTACTCGATCAAAAGTCGAAACACTAGCTTCTTTGCCCGCCCGGTGTCGTGTTTACTGCGGCTGCTGCGTGGTAATAAATCGGCGACATTTTACATGCCGCGAAGCTAGGACCTGCTAGTCATGGCCGAAGCTCTGGAGCCGTCATAGCAGCTCTGGCACCATCGTGTCTTTGTCGACGGCGGACGGAAGATGAGCCATGTTCCTTCATGCGGTGTGCGTAAACACAATAAACGACGCAGTGCCGGATGCTTGATCTCCTCTACATAGCTCATCGGGCGAAACAACTATCTCTAAATCTCAGGTCTTGGGTTCCGACTCCCATGTCCCATTTTTTCTACTTTTTCAGCGGGACACCTCTGTATGTGTTACATGCGTTACGAACCTACAAACAACTATGTTTGCTCTGTTTTTCATGTACATGCTCTGTTTTCAGATGGACAAAATTCACTATGTACCATGAATTTCAAATTTAACTTCAGGATTAGAAAAATTCATAACATTACCTCCCTCAAAACGAAAGAAGAAACACTTTCGAGCATGTCGGCTAAGACAAAACTGCGCCAGCCGAGCCGAGAAGAGCTCAAACTTAGCCCGACTTTGAATTAACAAAGTCATCAACCGCCAGGATTATAAGGGCACCACATTACAAAGGGGATGAATGCAAAGCAAAGCGGAAAGAAGATACAAGCTGCTAGGCGAGAAAAACACAATGGCAACAACCGAGCCAAGCACACAACACCGTTGCCGACGACCGACACTACGCCTCTAAACTACATTTAAGTAAATTCGCCTTTGAATTATGAACATATATCAAAAACTACAATACACTGATTTACGCTGCTCAATTTTGAACCTATATCAATTCTGAAAGTGCAATACAAGATTTAGCATTTCTGAAACTGATTTGAACCTATATCAATTCTGAACCTATATTCTTCTTTCTTTGGGCGATATTAACGACAAAAATCTGAACCACATGCTTAACATTGCAGGAACCCCATATATCTAGCATTGTTTCGAACTACATTTCGTAGATTCGCCCTTTGAATTATGAACATATATACAAACATACAGTACACTAATTTCTGCCACTCAATTACGAACCTATATCGATTACGAAACTGCGGTACAATATATCATATTTCTGAAACTGATTTGAATCTATATGGTTTCTGAATCCATATTCTTCTCATGCTACACTATATTAATAGCAAATCTGAACCCCATGCTGAACACCACAGCCAACAAATGTTTACGATCAAAAGCAGGGGACACCACAATACATGAAAAACACAGTACATCTATGCCGAATCTGATCAAACAATGAATCTTAACCACACGCCTCCCTAAACTCCACAAAAAGCCAAGACTTTCATCTATGCCGTGGCCAGAAATACCGACGATCACACCCGATCAAAACCCTAGCAGAACATGATCAAAGAGGGGATCCGTGTCGGGGCAGGCTGATCTGGC
This sequence comes from Aegilops bicornis, assembly GCA_021605145.1. NCBI lineage: Eukaryota > Viridiplantae > Streptophyta > Magnoliopsida > Poales > Poaceae > Aegilops > Aegilops bicornis. The sequence continues at coordinate 325,106,079 of CM038669.1, forward strand.
CCACGAACACCTATGGGACCGGCGGACCGAGCCCCTTTCGGTTCGGCGGGGAGTGGAGGTCGCACGAAGAGCAGATCGAGGCGAAGCACGCGAGAGGTTTACCCAGCTTCGGAGCTCTCCTACTGCTGCATGTCTAGGTGTATGGCGTTCTTGCTCAGGAGCGCTGAGTGCTACAGTACACACGAGCTGCTAACGAGACTGAGCATGGGAGGGAACCGACCCACCCCCTCTACGTTGCGCATGGGCCTCCTTTTATATGCTAAAGGAGTTTCCCACAGGTGGCAACGTAGACAAGGGTACAAATGGAAAAGTAGTGGTTGGTACACCTACTTGTACAATGTACAGTGTATCATACCTAACCCTGACGGCAGGGGACAAAGGCATTAAATGCCCATCTACGTCGTCCTAACAGTGCAAACAGGGACCATCAGGGGTGCCACCGCTTGCCACGATGGCTATATTGTCAGTGCCGCTTGCCACCTCGCACCGCTGGCTGCCTGACCTCTGCCACCTTGCAGCGCTGGAAAGGTCCAAAGGCGACACGTTAGTGGATGCTTGTTGGAAGCGTGGAAATCTGAAGAGGTGGTGCCGCATGACAAGCGCCTTGCAGCGGTTGTTGCCTTGTCGCGCCGGAAGCTTGTCGCTCACACGGCTTTCCGGCAAGCTCCTCTTGCCGGGCCTTGTCTCCTAGGTGTCTTGGGTGGCCTTCCGGCAAGCTCCTCTTGCGGGGCCTTGTCTCATTGGCTTGAATACTTTGTTCTTGAATGGCTCCAAAGAAACCACGGAGGACCTTGGCGGTCACCGGTAAGCCTTGCAGCGGAGGGCTGCAACTGCCCGTGCACAAGTTCGGGATACTAGGGTACCCCTACTCTAGTACACCGGCAGAGCCCCGAACTGGGCCACACGCAGTGCCGGCTGTTGGGCCAGGCCCAAAACAAGGCACGGGCACCACGCGGCCTGGGTCGCACCATAACTCACCCGGACCCACCGCCCTCCACGAGCAGCACGCGCCAGGCGTGGCGTCGTGTGAGAGATCGTGGGCGAGATCGTGGGGGTTTCTTTATTCGGAATAACGGAATGTCCGCCCCCTCCCTCCTTATAAGCAGGGGAAACAGGGGCAGGTCGTCCACCCTGCCAGTTGCTGTCCCATCGAAAAACCACCGCTGCTCCCCCCTTCTTCCTAAGGCCGAAGAGAGCGGCGCTCCGCCCCCCATCGCCACCAGCATCATCAACGCCGTCGACCTCCTCCACCGCCTCCGCCATGGGTCCGAAAGCCGACAAGGGGAAGGCCGTGAAGTCGGCCGATGCAGCGACTTCTTGGCGCCGCGGAAGGAGCGGGCCATCTTCCCCTCAGCTCGCCGGGAGCCGAGGGAGAACTACTACCTCTTCTCGTCGACGGAGACGCGAGCGCACTCCAGACGCAAGGTACTCCCGCCGCTGCTTCGGAATTGGCCCCGACCGGGTATCCCTTCTTCGCTCTTCTTCTCTCTGCAGGCTCTGCCCGCCTTTCTCTGAATTCTTCGTGACATCATGAACACCTACGGGTTCCGCCTCCTTGATTTCACCCCAATGCCGTTCGACCATGGCAGTTTTAGCACATCTCTGCGAAAACTTTGTCGGAGTCCACCCAAATGTAGCCCTTTTCCGCCACTTCTTTTTACCCCGAGTTGAGAGAGGGAGCCTCTTCTTGGGAGGAATTGCTTGGATCTCCAGGGTCGGCAAGAAGGAAGCCTATCTGGAGGGAGAGCTCCGTAGCAAATGGGAGGAATGGAGGGCAGATTGGTGCTGGATTGTCGAGGAGAACCCACAGCCATTTACCGCTCAGCGCCAAACCCCGATGGTCTTGTGGCAACGATTGGAGCAATCGGCCCCGGAAGGCGCTTAGGCTGAAGATCGCGATCACCCGAATCCTTCGCCTCGGACTTGCCGGACTCACCGTAAACCTTGTTGGCGCAGACTTTCTTCGCCGCGCCGCCCCTTGCGGGAGAGGAGGAGACCTGCACAGGAGTCTCGACGCGGCAGATATCATGAGGTTGCACCGGGCCTCAACTTCAACTTCACCGTCTTGGAGCTTGACGCGATGCTCTTAGAGCTGTTCAAGCCCGATCCGATCATCGAGAGATGTTTAGGTTGCCGAGGGGCATCGTTCATTGTGCAACAATTCTGCGCTTGACCGCATCCGCGCAATGATGCCGTCGTGCGACTCACATGGAATTGTCCCAACTTGGCAAGAGCCGGCAGATGACGTCGTGCGGCAGTTCTTCGACAATCTGGTAGAAATGCCGGTCCGCCCCGATGAGCAGAGGGGCCTCACCCGCGACACCACCGACGATGAGATGCAGCGCATCGCCACCAGGCTGGAAGAGGCGGCAGCAGCCGCTACCGCGGGCGAGTTTGGCTTCACTGTGGAGGAGGCAGAGGCAGCAGAGGTGGCAAGCCTTGTCGAGCAAAAGGAGTTTGCCGGCGAAGAGGAGCTTGCCGAGCCTGAAGCCGAGTCGAGCGAACCCGCCGAGGGCGCATCCTCCCCGCCTCCAAGCAGCTTGCCGCGAGCGGAGCCACCAGCTCCACCAAGAAGGCGTCTTCGCAAGGCCGAGACGTGGCGGGCGGCGAGGCGGGCCCAACAGCCGTGCGCGCCCGGCAGCAACTCCACCGCAGCAAGCAACTGTTGCAGCAGGAGCACCTCACGCCGCTCACGGCAACTAGAGCGGGGCCCTCGCAAACCACCGGTCCAGCTCCGCCAAGCGTCAAGGAACCCACTCCTCCGCCTCGTCGTCTTTGAGGCGGGCCAGAATTGACCTCTCCGCGCTCAGCTCCGACGAGGAAGAAGAAGAGTAAGAATCCTGGCTGTACTTGTAATTCTTCGATTTGTTGCTTTGTCTTGTATCTGATTTTCTTTACTCTGAACCCATTCCTTTTCGAATGGCCCGGAAGAATGTCGAAGAGATCCAAGACCCGGTGATTGTCGTCGAGGGCGAACCCACTGCGACAGCGGAGGGCGCGTCTGAGACCACCTTGCCGGATGCGGCAACTCTTCTTCAAGCAGCCCCAGTAAGTATATGGTCTACTTCTTGCTGTTTGGCGTGCATGGGTGCTCTTTCTTTGATGATATCTCGATCGTTGATTTGTGTAGGAAGCAGAGCAGCCTCCTTCGCTTCGACTACGCCGCCAAGGGTGGATTCCCGGCAAGGAGCATTCTCAAACAAGGAGACTTCTTGACAAGGGCAGTTCTCCGGCAAGGGACGGCACCAGCGATCCCTTGGCGGCGGAGACCATGACCGTAGACCCCGGCACAGGTAATCCTCTTGCCTGAAAACTTCCCTTATGTTCTTCTTCTTCTGATTTTTTTTTGAATATTTGCCTGACTTTCTTCATCCATTCGCCACAGAGCCAATGGAGACCGAGGTCGCCGGCGAGGAGGACGTGCGCGGCAACACTGATGACGCCGCCGCCATCGAAGAAGAAACCGGCGCTGACGAGCCCGCCGACGAAGAGGCCGCCAAAGCTGCCGCCGCAGAAGCTGGCGAGGGGTCTGGCGATCGCACTGACGACCCTGAAGCCGCAGGAGCGCCAGGCGCTACGCCGACCGTCGATCCCTCCGTCGCTGCGACAGCGTCGGGCTCCGAAGAGCCCCAGCCCGGCGCCTATTTGAAGGCCGGCGATGGCGTCTTCATCAAGCTCCCATGGGAGTCGAGTTCCAGGGCGCCGGCCGAGGGCAAAACTTTTGATGAAGAGCTGCTCGACTCCGCTGGACTGACGCTGGTCGACGCGCCAAGCAGCAACAGCGGTGAGCCTGAGGAGGAGCAGCTGCGGAAGCTGTTGTCGCTCTACCGCGCCCAAACAAGCCAAGCTGGAATCCCGGGAGGCGCTTGTCACGGCGGGAGCAGACATAGAGAAGCGCTGCGGAGGAGCTCCGGGGCCGCAACCGTGAAGCTCTCCGGTCCTTGGCGAAGGGCGGGAGTGGCTTGCCGAGGAGCGCAAAGCCTTCCTCCTCGAGAAGGCTGAAGCTGAGGAGCAACAACGGCTTGCCGCCGAGAAGCTGTCTGCGCAGGAAGGTGAGTTGGCGCAGCGGAAGGTTAACCTTGACAGCCACGAGGAGGATCTTGCCATGCGCGAGCAAACATTTGGCGGGGCTCTCAAGGAAGCAAAGGATGCTGCCGCAGCTGTCGAGGCCGCCAAGAAGGAGCTGGAGACAAAGGTGGCGCAGTTGGAGGCCAATCTCAAGGGGAGCGGCGAGGAGCTTGCTGCACTCAAGCACGGCCTTGAGAAGGACGCCTACACTCTTGGCGAGCTGCAGGCCGTCCTCGCCGAGAGGAGCAAGGAGCTCAGCGCCGCCAAGGACTCAATGCAGATCTTGAGTTGAAGCTAACTACTTTGACTCGGGGCTGGACAACGCCAAGGAGCAGGAGGTGGCCTTGAAGGAGAAAATCAAAGGCCGACAAAGGCGCTTTGGCAGTGTTCTTGCCACCTGTAATGCCTTGAGGGAGAATGTGGAGCACCTTGGACCGAGGGTCTCGTGGATCTGCTGCAGCCATCAACAGGGAGCCGATGGAGTGGGGATGGTGGATCTTGGATATTCCTCCCACGAGCACCTCCAACCCAGCGCCAAGCTTAGCTTGTTCTTCAAGGGCGTGGTGGCGGCCCTCCAGCGACTCAGGAAGAGGTCCCAAAACAGCTGGCCGAGGAGTCGCGCCAAATCTGTCTGAGCTCTCAAAAGGTCTTGATGAAGGTGGCCTTCCGCAATCCAGGCCTCAACCTCACCAACGTCCTCAAGTCCTTGCCACGGATGCTGATGTGGGCGCTCAAGACCTGAGTCGCACCCATCGTGGACAGGGTGAGCGGAATCAAGAGGGTTGAGGGCGATCGCGTAGATTAGGCCGCCCGTTTTCTCTTTCTCTTGCCGCTACTGGTCATGTCATAAGAACAATCCATTAGAGTTGCGGCAAGCTATCTTGTAATATAACTCTATTTTGGGTATCAATTACTATGTTATTTCCTTTACTTGATTCCTTCCTTTGTATGTTTTTGCCCTATGCTTCTAGGGAACTTGTCGGCGCAGCACCGAGCCATGAGTCTTGAGTGCGGACGTCGGCCTTCTTTGGCGGCGCCGCTTCCAAATAACCTTATCGCAACTAGTCGCAGCTCACTTAAGTTGTTGAGCGGACTCGAAACTAAGTAAGGGCGCAACTAGCTACGAGTTGGTTCCTCTACGCACAGGTTTTCCATACAAAGTATGGTCGTTCAAGGAAGATAACTTAAAATTTTTAAAACTGATTGCTCAAACTTTGGCAACTTAGCTTTTCTGTCGTTTGCTTCCGGTGAGGCTAGACTTCCTTGAGCGACGCTTGGTCCACACCATTAACTTCTCCTTTCCCCCCGGCAAACTTGTGTGCGAGGGAACCTTCCTTTCTTTGAGAAGGAGAAAGAAGAGAAAGTAAAGATATGGAGCCTTATGGCTCGTTATCACTTACCAGGGGTAGGTGCTGCACAAAGTGTCAGATAACGCATGCAAAATAGAAGTAAAAAACATGAAATTGACAAGATGTGCAAAGCACGCTAGCTTTACTGATGCACGGGGTCTGCGCCCGGCTTTGTACAAAGGATTACATGCAACAGCGGCAAGACTTGTACAAAAGGTGGTTGCCGGAACAGGTTCCGACAACCGCGCTTTTTGGTTAAAACTTACTAAGATGCTCAATGTTCCAGGTGTTGATCACCGGAATGCCATCTTGGGTCTCAAAGGCGGACAACGCCAGCCTAGTGACTCGTTTAACCCGGTAAGGGCCTTCCCACTTCAAGGCGTCAACTTGTTGGAATTCTTGGCGGACTCGAACGCGGCGAAGAACAAGGTCGCCTTCCTCGAGACTTGGCGTTAACTGCGGCTATGGTAGCGGCGCAAAGCTTGCTGGTATCGAGCAGCTCGTACAACATCCTGAAGGCGATCCTCCTCAAGGAGCGGTAGCGTCATCTTGTCGCAGCTGCTCTTGCTCAAGCTCATCATAAGCGAGCACTCGAGGCGATCCGTATCACGAGTTCCGTGGGGAGAACTGCCTCTGCTCCATAGACTAGAGATAAAGGTGTTCGGCGGTGGCTCGATTTGGCGTCGTCTGATCGACCAAAGAACCACCGGCAGCTCTTCAATCCAGTTTCTTCCGCACTTGTGCAGCACTGCCGAAAGTTACGGTCTTGAGCCCGCCGCAGACTTCAAAGATTTGCCCTCTCCGCTTGACCGTTGCTTCCCGGATGAGCAATGAAGCGAAAGCGAACCTTGGCGCCAAGATCTTGGACGTCTTGCATGAAGGTGCGGCTTGTGAACTGCGTGCCGTTGTCGGTGATGATCCTGTTAGGGATTCGAAGCGGCAAACAATCGACCAAGAACTTGACTTACGTCTTTGTCACCTTCCTCATCGCTTCCACTTCCGGCCACTTTGTGAACTTGTCGATTGCAACGTACAAGTACTCAAAGCCCAAACAACTCGGGGAAAGGGGCCGAGGATGTCGAGCCCCGGACGAAAATGGCTAGGATAAAGGGATCGTCTGGAGAGCTTGAGCTGGCTGGTGTATCTGCTTGGAATGGGCGGCATGCTTCACACTTGGTTACTTGTGCGATTGCATCTGGAGGGCTGTCGGCCAAAAGAAACCTTCTTGCCGAATGCTTTTTCCGGCAAGCGCTCTAGCGCCAATGTGGTGACCACATATGCTCCATGTATCTCTGCCAACAGCTTTTGTCCGTCTTCCGGTGAATACACTTCAATTTCACACCGTTGAGTCTTCTTACATGCAGGTGTCTTTGTCGAGAAACTGGTACATACTCATTTGCCGGGCTACTCTTTCCGCTTCTTCTTGCTCTTGGGAAGTTCTCTGTCTGAAGGAAATGGACAATCTGCTGCGCCCATGCTTTGGAGCTTGCGGCTCGACAACAAGGACTAAAGGCACATCTGTTGCTGCGGGAACACCAGATTCCTGGCGAGAACCTGCGGCTCGGTAGGAGCTTGACGTTCCCGGCAAGCTTGCGGAGCAAAACTTGTCGGGAGGCGTCTGCTTCAACGAAACAAACCACAGGGCTTGTCGGAGCAGACTGCTCCTCGGCTGTTGGTGTTGATCTTGAGGACCTTCTTGGCGGCAACCGGGAAGCTCTGCGGGAAAATAGTCACCAAAGATCAACTTCCTCTTCTTGCTCTGTCCGGTCGATGGTGTTACAGACGGTTGAGTTAGCTTGAGCACAAAATCCCTGGTTCCACGAGGTAACTTAAATCTGGCGCTTTGACATGCCATCAGCAATGTCGTTCTGAGCTCTTGGAATATATTCCATCTGTAGGCCGTCAAAGTACTCTTCTAGCTTCCTCACTTCATCAACATAAGCTTCCATCAATGGACTCTGATAATTCTTGTTCACTTGGCGGATGACAAGCTGTGAGTCACCCCTGACAATGAGCTTCTTGATCCCAAGGTCTACTGCGATCCTGAGACCGGCAAGCAAACCTTCATACTCTGCAGTATTGTTTGTTGCTTGCTCCTTGGGAAAGTGCAGCTGGACTACGTACTTGAGGCGCTCTCCGGTGGGTGCGACAAGTAGCACGCCCTTCAGCGCCTTGCACAGCGAAGGCACCATCAAAGTACATCAGCCACTCTTTGCTTGCCTCCTTGACGGGGATGCTCGTTTCTGGAATTTCTTCATCTGGTGTTGGCGTCCATTCTGCTATGAACTCCGCCAATGCCCTGCTTTGGATAGTTGAAGTGCTCTCAAACTTGAGGCCAAAGCTTGACAGTTCCAGTGCCCACTCGACAATCCTGCCTGTTGCCTCTGGGTTTTGCAGTATCCTCTTCAGCGGAAAATGAGTGACAACTGTGATCTCATGTGCCTGAAAGTAATGGCGCAGCTTTCTCGAGGCCATGAGGAGGCCAAAAAGCAATTTCCGCACACCAGAGTACCTTGACCTAGCCCCCTGCAGAAGGGAACTGACAAAGTAAACTGGGCGCTGCACCATTCTTTTCTGCATCTTCTCATGTGTCTGCGCAGATCCATCCTTGTCAGGACCAGAGCTTGCCGGAGAAGCCCCCTGCTCCTCGCTGGTTGCATATGCCGTGGCTGCTAGCTCATCATCTGCCTCCCTCTCCGCTACTAACGCATCACTAACCACTTGATTGGTTGCCGCTATATATAGCAGCAACTTCTCTTGTGGCATAGGTGCGACAAGTGTTGGAGTAGAGGACATGTATCTCTTCAAGTCCTGCAGCGCAGCCTCCGCTTCCGGAGTCCATTGCATCGGACCTGCCTTTTTCAAAATTTTGAAAAATGGCGGTAGCGCTCAACAGAACCTAGAGATAAACCTCTGCTGAGAGCAGCTACGCAACCGGCAAGCCTTCATTACATCCTTGGCGCTTTGGTGCTTCAATCTGCTCAATGGCCTTGATCTTGTCGGGATTGGCTTCAATTCCCATTTGAGACACGAAGAACCGAGAAGCTTGCGGAAGGGACTCCAAACACACACTTCTCGGTGGTTGAGCTTGAGGTTGATCTTGCAGATTTGCAAAGGTTTCGTCTAAATCTTGAATCAGGGTCGCCTTGTCCTTGCTTTTGACCACTATGTCATCCATGTAGGCTTCCACATTTCTGTGCATTTGCGGCTCAAAAGCGTCATGAACTACTCTTGCAAATGTTGAACCAGCATTCTTTAACCCGAAGGGCATCCGTACAAAACAGTATGTGCCACATGGGGTGATGAATGCGGTCTTCTCCTCATCCTCTTCCGCCATGAAGATCTGATGATATCCTGAGTATGCATCCAGAAATGAAAGCAAATCACATCCGGCCGTGGAGCTAACAATCTGGTCGATGCGCGGCAAGGAAATGGGTCTTTGGGACAAGCTTTATTGACATCGGTAAAGTCGATACAAAGCCTCCATTTCCCGTTAGCCTTGCGTACAACTACAGGATTGGCCAACCACGTAGGATGGAGCACTCTTCTGACAAGGCCTGCTGCTTCCAATTTCTTGATTTCTTCTGCGATGAACTCTTGGCGCTCCACTCCCTGCTTCCTGACTTTCTGCTTGACGGGCCGCGCATGAGGAAAAACGGCAAGATGGTGCTCAATTACTTTCCTGGGAACACCGGGGATGTCAGACGGTTGCCACGCAAACACGTCGATGTTCACCCGCAGGAAAGCAACGAGCGCGCTTTCCTATTTAGGATCGAGAAAGGCACTGATGGTGAAGGTACCACCAGTGCCGTCCTCCTTGGCGGACACCTTCTTGGTCTCTGGCGGAGCTGCCATCGTCTTCTTACACTTGCCGGTGGAGCTCGATGGTGCGTCCTCGACAGTAGCGCAGCACTCCGAAGAGGTGCGCTTGCGGAGTGGGCATCGAGCTCTTGCGGACTTGGTCTTCTTCTTCCCCGGGAGCTTCAGCGACAAGTGGCTTCTGTCTGTTGCATTCTTTGCTTCCCGGTAGATCTTGTCGGCGCAGATAAGAGCATCCTTCTTGTCGCCAGGGACTGAAATGACACTTATCGGGCCTGGCATCTTCAGCATGTTGTAGGCATAGTGAGAGGCTGCCATGAATTTGGCGAGTGCTGGATGGCCAAGTATTCCATTGTAAGGCAATGGAAAGTCAGCAACGTCAAAAGTGACCCTCTCGATCTGAAGTTCAACTTCACGCAAAATGTCACCGGCAACGTGATCTTTCCTTGACTTGCTCCTTCCGGATTGATTCCTTGGAAAGTGCGGTCACTTCGAGCTCGCCATCGAGATCTGGAGTTTACGGAGCACCGGAGGAGATCGATTCAAGCGGCCCGCCGTCAACTAACATCTTAGTGACCTTGAGGTTGCGGATAGTTGGTGAAACCAACATCGGCAAGCACCCGACCGCATGATTCTGCGATCAGGGTGGTCCTCAATATCAAGATGATAGGCATGCTGGACCATTTCAGAGGCCTGCGTGACTCGATGGATGGTTCTGCTGCAATGACTTCCCGCATCCACTGCTTGAGTTGGCGGTGTCAAGTATGCAGAGAAGCACCGCCGTCAACGCACAGGACCTCTGTGGCTTTCTGGAACTCCTGCTCATCGGCCTCGTCATCATCCATGTCTTCATCATCGTCGTCGTCTTCATCCTTGTCGCGGCCGCGGGGAGGTCTGTCTCCTTGCCGCTGCTTGGCCTTGCCGCGGCGTCCTCCTCGGCAGGGCGTTTCTTGCTAGCTCCTCCAGCACCTTCCTAGGCCTTCTCCTTGTCGCGTCGTTCGTATTCAGCCTTCTGCTGCTCGACAAGCTGCTCGACCTTCTTGCAGCTCTGGAGGTCATGGCCCTTGGTGCGGTGGATCTTGCAGTACTGCTTGCCGGAGCCGTCCTGCTTGTCGGCGGCCGCCACAGACTGGCAGTTGACGCCAGCGGCAACCTCCTTGCCGGAGCTACCAGCCTTGGTTTTCTTGGCGCCACCTCCGTTGCCGGACTGCTCAACAACTAGTACATCTCTACCTTTCTTTTTCCTGTTGCCCCGCCGCCGGCCCTTCTTTGCCGGGGCGGTCTCCTCACTATCAGATCCTCCACCTTCAAAGTATTCTCTCCGGGAGTCTCCTCCCTTCCTCGACGCGTGCACACTTGTCGGCGGGGCATATAACTCACCGACGTCTACGATCTTGCACATCGCCATCTCCTCCCGCATCTCTGCGGTTTCGCGACGCTCGATGGAACGCAGCTGGTCACCTGGCGGGGTGGACATCTAGGATGTTGTCTTTGCCTTGGCTGAATCTCTGAATGTATTTGCGCATGGGCTCTCCTTCCTTACGGGTGAGCGGATGAAGGTCGCTTTCTTGGCCATGGGGCTTGTGGTCACCTGTAAAAGCGCCGACAAACTGATGGCATAGATCTGCCCAAGTGGATATGGAGTTGTCCGGCATGTGCATGAGCCAGGATCTGACATTGGGCTTGAGCACCAGTGGGAAGTAGTTGGCAAGGATCTTGTCGTCTCGCCCCCCGGCAGCTTGCACCGCGATGGTGTAGATGCTGAGGAACTCCGACGGATGCATCTTGCCGTCGTACTTCTCTGGTACGTCTGGCTTGAAGTTTTTCTTGCTGGGCCACTGGACCTGCCGCAGCTCACGAGTGAATGCAGGGCAACCTACCGCGTACGGCAAGTCGCCTGGTTCCTCTGGCGCGTGCATGTCGACAGAGGGCCCAGCCGGCTTGTCGGATTGACGCCGCTTCTCTTGGCGCTCGTCACGAGTTCGAGCGTCTTCTTGTTGTCGTTCGTGAAGAACTTGGCGCTTATCGCGACGAGCTCGTGGATCCGATGACGCGGTGGAGTCGCTGTCGGGGTGGATCCGGTGAGTCGGCGATCTTGGCCTTCGGGGTGGAGAGTGCATGGTGGTTGCACCCCCACCGGTCTCGTCGCCACCGGCTCGTGTTTGGCAGTCCTGCCGCGGCAGCGATGTACTCGGTTGCCGCGGAGCGTCGCCGTTGGCGAAGCCGATGAGACTCTGAATGGTGGCCCTCCATTCATCGACCTTGTCGGCCGTTGGAGGGTAATCCAGGAGCAGTTGAGCTCTCGCCAAAGCTTCTGCTGGAGTGGTGGGTGGTAGTGGTGAACGGTGCGAGGAGCGGGATATGCTCGGACTTCTAACTATGTTAGAAGGAGCAGTATCCCGTCCAAGCGACCGTGCCTCGCTCGCGGTAGCATGTTGGTGTGCATGCAGGTCTTGAGCATCCCGAGATCCACCAGCTTGATCTTGGTCCAACGAGCGTATGGCATTGTGAATGCGATGACGCTGTCGGTCCCGCGCCTCCTGAGACGGGCGCGGTGCATGCACGGACGCCGAGGTCTACGCAGCCTTGTCCTTGGACTTGGCAGCACCGTGAGCTCCCCCGTCGCCGTCCATTCTTCCGCCGGCGTCTACTCCACCACCTGTTTGCTCCGGTGGCGGTGGGTTCGACGCGGACGGAGCTTCTGCCGCCAAGCCTTCTTCTTGGTGGCATGTTGATGAAGATCTAGCTCGCGTGGGCGCCGGATCAGGTTCACACAAGCTCGACGCCCCTACCGGGCGCGCCAAAGATGTCGGGCAGGCTGATCTGGCCCACGAACACCTATGGGACCGGCGGACCGAGCCCTTCGGTTCGGGGAGCGGAGGTCGCCTGAAGAGCGGTCGAGGCGAAGCACGCGAGAGGTTTACCCAGCTTGAGCTCTCCGGAGAGATAACACTCCCTCTTGCTGCATGTCTAGGTGTATGGCGTTCTTGCTCAGAGCGCTGAAGTGCTACAGTACACACGAGCTGCTAACGAGACTGAGCATGGGAGGGAACCGACCCACCCCCTCTACGTTGCGCATGGGCCTCCTTTTATATGCTAAAGGGGTTTCCCACAGGTGGCAACATAGACAAGAGTACAAATGGAAAAATAGTGGTTGGTACACCTACTTGTACAGTGTACAGTGTATCATACCTAACCCTGACGGCAGGGGACAAAGGCATTAAATGCCCGTCTATGTCGCCCTAACAGTGCAAACAGGGACCGTCGAGGCGCCACCGCTTGCCACGATGGCTATCTTGTCGTAGCCGCTTGCCACCTCGCACGGCTGGCTGCACCTCCGCCACGCAGCGCTGGAAATGTCCAAAGGCGACACGTTAGTGGATGCGCTGGGCGTGGTACAGAGAGGTGGTCTGCCACGGCAAGCGCCTTGCCGCGGTTGTTGCCTTGTCGCGCCCGGAAGCTTGTCGCTCACCGGGCCTTCCCGGCAAGCTCCTCTTGACGGGGCCTTGTCTCCTAGGTGTCTTGGGTGGCCTTCCCGGCAAGCTCCTCTTGCCGGGGCCTTGTCTCCTTGGCTTGAATACTTTGTTCTTGAATGGCTCCAAAGGAACCACGGAGGACCTTGGCGGTCACCCGGTAAGCCTTGCCGCGGAGGGCTGCAACTGCCCGTGCACAAGTTCGGGATACTAGGGTACCCCTACTCTAGTACACCGACAATCCGGGAGCGGGAGAACTCTATTTCGTGCCATAGTCCGGAGGAAATTCGCCGACGCCTCAAGGACGTGGCTCCATCCAGCATAGATCACCACAGCGAGGGCGATGCGAAGGAGACGAACCAGCCACAGCGATGCGGAACAAGCCACGAAGATGAAGAGCGAAGGGATTTGGAGAGGGTTACTTGGTGCCAACGTGACTTTTGGCATAAATGCGGGGTTATCCATAAATCTTTCCCCTCCTCAATCTCAATCTGGACTACGGGTTCAATGTTTACATTATTCAGGGAGGTAGTGGGGTTTCTACAAACTAACCAGCCACCAGCTCGTGCTCCCTGCCGACGTGGCGTGCCACGTGGCCGTTTCGGACTAATTTGTATGATTTTGTTCCCACAAAGCAAGTTTAGTGACCCATTTGTCTCAATTTTCAAGTTTTTGTATGGAAGTGTTCCTGCAGTGCAAGTTGGTGTACTGTAGGTGTATTTAACTCTTCAGAAAATAGGTCATTTGTTGTAAGTAATAGGTTTGGGTTGTTACAACATCGAAGGGGAGGAGGGCACGGGGCGGCATTGGCATCTCGTGAGGAATAGACGAACAACATCCTGTGGTTGCCCGACAGCGGCTGTGATATATTCTTTTCTCCCGTTGCAACACACGGGCATTTTTGCTAGCTCTATTGAAGCAAAATAGCAGCATCAAGAAAAAACACCAATTCTGAGATATTTTTGAAAAGAATAGATGGTGCACTAAAATTTTGTAGCAATAAATAAGGGCGCTGCTACGCGTCGGCCGGCGAATATTTTTAAAAGATCCGCCGCCTTGCGAGACGTCAGATTAGGCGGAGTGAGCGGCCGAGCCTCACCCTCTACAGTTGCAACAAGGGTCGTGTTGCAGTAATTTTCTGCAACACGAGTCATGTTGGAGAAAGTTTTGTAAAACATAGTCAAGTTGCAGAATATTTTTGCAACAAGTTGTAGATTATTTTTGCAACAAGTTGTAGATTATTTTTGCAACAGAGGCCTTGTAACAAGTTTTTATTGCAACAAAGGTCATGTTGCAATAGAGCTCTTGTTACATTTTTTTGCAACAGAGGCCTTGCCACAATTTAATTATTTTTGTAAGGTCCTGTTACAGTTTTTTTGCAACAAAGACCTTGTTAAAGAAAAGAGAGATCATGGGAGATAGGTCCACCGCATCACATGAAACGCGTGGCGTGCAACCAAGGCGGCGGACGCGAGCGTGATAATTCGCTGGCTGAACCATATCTTGTCCCAATAAATAATTATACAACGTATATTTTTTCACCAGTAAATATTAGCCTAAAATTGGTAAGGTGCAATCTGATCTTGATGAGATTGGAGAAACAGAACATTTTTTTGGAGAAGGATCACATCTATTATATGAAGGAAATATGCCCTAGAGGCAATAATAAAGTTGTTATTTTATATTTCCTTATATCATGATAAATGTTTAGTATTCATGCTAGAATTGTATTAACCGGAAATTTGATACATGTGTGGATACATAGACAAAATACTGTGTCCCTAGTAAGCCTGTACTAGACTAGCTCGTTAATCAAAGATGGTTAAGTTTCCTAACCATAGACATGTGTTGGCATTTGATGAACGGGATCACATCATTAGGAGAATGATGTGATGGACAAGACCCATCCGTTAGCTTAGCATAATGATCGTTCAGTTTTATTGCTATAGCTTTCTTCATGTCATATACATATTCCTTTGACTATGAGATTATGCAACTCCCGGATACCGAAGGAATGCCTTGTGTGCTATCAAACGTCACAACGTAACTGGATGATTATAAAGATGTGCTACATGTATCTCTGAAGGTGTTTGTTGGGTTGGCATAGATCAAGATTAGGATTTGTCACTCCGAGTATCGGAGAGGTATCTCTGGGCCCTCTCGGTAATGCACATCATAATAAGCCTTGCAAGCAATGTGACTAATGAGTTAGTTGCGGGATGATGCATTATGGAACAAGTAAAGAGACTTGCCGGTAACAAGATTGAACTAGGTATGAAGATACCGACGATCGAATCTCGGGCAAGTAACATACCGATGACAAAGGGAATAACGTATGTTGTCATTAGAGTACGACCGATAAATATCTTTGTAGAATATGTGGGAGCCAATATGGGCATCCAGGTTCCGCTATTGGTTATTGACCAGAGAGGTGTCTCGGTCATGTCTAGATAGTTCTCGAACCCGTAGGGTCCGTGCAACAATGTTCGATGACGATTTGTATTATGAGTTATGTGTTTTGGTGACCGAAGTTTGTTCGGAGTCCCGGATGAGATCACTGACATGACGAGGAGTCTCGAAATGGTCGAGAGGTAAAGATTGATATATTGGACGATGATATTTAGACACTGGAATGGTTTCAGAATGGTTCGGGTATATTTTGGAGTACCGAGGGGTTACCGGAACCCCAGGGAATTGTTGGGCCTACATGGGCCATAGGGGAGAGGGGAGGCAGCCCACAAGGGGTGGTCGTGCCCCCTCCCATGGGGAGTCTGAATTGTACTAGGGGAGGGGACGCGCCCCCTTTCCTTCTCCTCTTCCCTCTCCTTCCCCCTTTTCCCCCTCCGTAAGAAGGAAAAGAGGGGGGGGGGGGGGCGCCCCTTGGCGTGCCCCCTCCAGGCCGGCTGCCTCCTCCCCTCCTCCTTTATATACGGGGGCAGGAGGGCACCCCATAGCACAACAATTATTCTCTTAGCCGTGTGCGGTGCCCCCCTTTGCAGTTTACTCCTCTGGTCATAGCAGCATAGTGCTTAGGTGAAGCCCTGCACGGATCACATCACCGTCACCATCACCACGCCGTCGTGCTGACGAAACTCTCCCTCGACCCTCTGCTAGATCAAGAGTTCAAGGGACGTTATCAAGCTGAACGTGTGCTGAACTCGGAGGTGTTGTACGTTCGGTACTAGATCGGTTGGTTCGTGAAGACGTTCGACTACATCAACCGCGTTAACCTAACACTTCCACTTTCGGTCTACGAGGGTACATGGACACACTCTCCCCCTCTCATTGCTATGCATCTCCTAGATAGATCTTGCGTGATCGTAGGAATTTTTTTGAAATTGCATGCTACGTTCCCCAACAGTGGCATCCGAGCCAGGTCTATGCGTGCATGATATGCACGAGTAGAACAAAAAGAGTTGTGGGCGATAATAGTCATACTGCTTACCACCAACGTCTTACTTTGATTCGGCGGTATTGTTGGATGAAGTGGCATACATGACCACGTTCATGAGACCGGTTCCACCGACAGACATGCAACTTGTTTTGCATAAAGGTGGCTGGCGGGTGTCTGTTTCTCCAACTTTAGTTGAATCGAGTTTGACTACGGCCGATCCTCGTTGAAGGTTAAAACACAGTTGATGAAAAATCGTTGTGGTTTTGATGAGTTCTTGCTAGAAGCCCTTAGCAGCCATGTAAAACTTGCAACAACAAAGTAGAGGACGTCTAACTTGTTTTTGCAGGGCATGTTGTGATGTGATATGGTCAAGACAAGATGTGATATACGTTATTGTATGAGATGATCATGTTTTGTAAAAGTTATCGGCAACTGGCAGGAGCCTTATGGTTCTCGCTTTATTGTATGAAATGCAATCGCCATGTAATTGCTTTACTTTATCACTATGCGGTAGCAATAGTTGGTGCGACGACAACGACGCTACGATGGAGATCAAGGTGTCAAGCCAGTGACGATGGAGATCATGGCGGTGCTTTGGAGATGGAGATCAAAGGCACAAGATGATGATAGCCATATTATGTCACATATTTTGATTGCATGTGATGTTTATCTTTTATGCATCTTAGTACGTCGGTAGCATTATAAGATGATCCCTTACTAAAATTTCAAGGTATAAGTCTTCTCCCTGAGTATGCACCATTGCGACAGTTCGTCGTGCTGACACACCACGTGATGATCGGGTGTGATAGGCTCTACGTTCACATACAACGGGTGCAAGACAATTTTGCACATGCGGAATATTCGGGTTAAACTTGACGAGCCTAGCATGTATAGACATGGCCTCGGAACACTGGAGACCGAATGGTTGAACGTGAATATAGTAGATATAATCAACATAGAGATGTTCACCATTGAAGACTACTCCATCTCACGTGATGATCGGACATGGTTTAGTTGATTTGGATCACGTGATCATTCAGATGACTCGAGGGATGTCTATCTAAGTGGGAGTTCTTAAGTAATATGATTAATTGAACTTAATTTATCATGAACTTAGTCCTGGTAGTATTTGCATATCTATGTTGTAGATCAATAGCTCGCGTATAGCTCCCCTGTTTTATTTTTGATATGTTCCTAGAGAAAACTAAGTTGAAAGATGATAGTAGCAATGATGAGGACTGGGTTCGTGATCTGAGGATTATCCTCGTTGCTGCACAGAAGAATTATGTCCTTAATGCACCGGCTAGGTGACAGACCTATTGTAGGAGCAGATGCAGACGTTATGAACGTTTGACAAGCTCGGTATGATGACTACTTGATAGTTTAGTGCACCATGCTTTATGGCTTAGAACAGGGACTTCAAAACGTTTTGAATGCCACGGAGCATATAAGATGTTCCAAGAGTTGAAATTGGTATTTCAGACTCATGCCCGTGTCGAGAGGTATGAGACCTCTGACAAATACTTTGCCTCAAGATGGAGGAGAATAGCTCAGCTAGTGAGCATGTGCTCAGAATGTCTGGGTACTACAATCACTTGAATCAAGTGGGAGTTAATCTTCCAGATAAGATAGTGATTAACAGAGTTCTCTAGTCACTATCACCAAGTTACTAGAACTTCATGATGAACTATAATATGCAAGGGATGACGAAATGATTCCCAAGCTCTTTACGATGCTGAAATCGGCGAAGGTAGAAATCAAGAAAGAGCATCAAGTGTTGATGGTTGACAAGACCACTAGTTTCAAGTAAAAGGGTAAGAGAAAGAAAGGGAACTTCGAGAAGAATGGCAAGCAAGTTTCCACTCCCATGAAGAAGCCCAAAACTAGACCCAAGCCTGAAAGTGAGTGCTTCTACTACAAAGGAAATGGTCACTGGAAGCGGAACTACCCCAAATACTTGGTGGATAAGAAGGATGGCAAAGTTAACAAAGGTATATATGATAGACATGTTATTGATGTGTAAATTTACTAGTGTTAATAGCAACCCCTGGGTATTTGATACCGGTTCAGTTGCTGAGATTAGTAACTCAACACAGGAGTTGCAGAATGAACAGAGACTAGTTAAGAGCGAAGTGCTGATGTGTGTTGGAAGTGATTCCAAGATTGATACGATCACCATCTCACACTCCCTCTACCTTCGGGATTAGTGTTGAACCTAAAATAAATGTTATTTGGGGTTTGCGTTGAGCATGAATATGATTGGATCATGTTTATTGCAAAACAATTATTCATTTAAGTCAGAGAATAATTGTTGTTCTGTTTACATGAATAAAACCTTATGTGGTCATACACCCAAGGTGAATGGTTTATTGAATCTCGATCGTAGTGTTACACATCCTATATACCTAAGAGATTGACCCCCACTACATGTAATTATCTAAGCATGCAAGCTATCCACCTCAGCAAGCTTCCAACTCAGCAAAATGAGAGTTATCCGTGGGCCATGTCATCCTTTTTCTGGTGCCACACTCACGGTGGAGTTTCCCTCAACGTGTGGACTGTATGAATTCTGGCCAATTAACTCCGCACCTATCGATTTCTATCACTAGATCCTACCAATTCAACTTCTCCAATGCATAATGTAGCCTTTTTTCCTTTCCTTTTCAACAAACTGCGTGCTTTCTCTTACATACACATTGATTCCTAACCTTGTTCGTCTTCTGTAACTCAAGTCGTTCATCAATCACAAATAGACAACAAGGCGCTGGGGACAGATGAACGGTGGAGTCCCATCTCTTTCGAGTACATGCTCAAGCATCCTCCTTGTTACAGCCAAGCAACGTCATGGTTTATCTGGTGAGCCGCTGACCCTCGCACACTTTACATTTTG
This sequence comes from Aegilops bicornis, assembly GCA_021605145.1. Taxonomy (NCBI): domain Eukaryota; kingdom Viridiplantae; phylum Streptophyta; class Magnoliopsida; order Poales; family Poaceae; genus Aegilops; species Aegilops bicornis. The sequence goes on from CM038669.1 coordinate 325,125,072, forward strand.
TGTTTGGCACTCCATGTTGTCTTCCTGCCAATGTCTGTCCAGCGTAGGCACGCCCACTCTCGTGTCAAGTAGAGGAAGAACCAGTCGCAACGCAGCGGAGAGGAAAAACAAGGGTATGTCTTTGTTCTGCCGGAGTATGTGCCACCCGCCGGACAGTTGGTTGCAGCCTCCGCTTCGCCGCAAAAACGCACGAGGAGGACGCCACGGTGCGACGCAAACGGTATGACACGGTCGTCAAAGAGGCCGGCGGCGCCCAAGACGAAGGAGCCGACCAGGGGATGGCCGGGGCGGAGGACCTTCTGTGGCGCATGGACGAAGCCGAGAACGGCTGACCTTCCCCGCCGTGGCGCCGATCCTCGATGAGGAAGCTTGCGAGGGAGGGGCAGTGATAGGCGCCCTCTAACTATCGGCGGTGGAGGAACGACTGCTCAGTGAGATGGTGACAAAGGCACAACAGTGCTTTTGCGCGGGGCTGACCGCAAAAGGTCGGGGACGCCCGGCACGCGCGCCAGGATCGGCAACCTCACGAGCTAGAGCTGCGCGCATGTGCATGCTACTGTTGTTACATGTGTGCACGTCGTTCGCTGGTACTAGCATGCGCGCATGCATGCAGGCAAGTATGATTAATTCCTTGCTAATTAACCTACCTACCTTAGCCAATGGTTCCTATATAAGTGATACATGCATAACTAATCATATTAGCTACAAACATAATTGGTCTATGAATAGTACGTGAAATTCATGCCTCCTCTAATCAGATATGTTTGTATTTCTTTTTATCCTCAATTTGTTTATTGTGTATTTCCAAATTTTCCATTTGCTTATACTGAACTTTCTCTCTTACTTAAAAAAAACATTTTCTACTATTTCTTTTTAAGCTATTACTACCATTGAATATATATTTTTAGAAACACTACCATTGAATATTTGAACAACATAATTTCGTTCAATTTAACTTTTTAATTCCCGCAACAACGTGCTGGGTATCATCTAGTATTCATAATATTGATGCCAAAATATGCAAAGTTGATAATGATAGTGCAACATATTTGTGGCACTGCCGTTTAAGTCATATTGGTGTAAAGCGCATGAAAAAACTCCATGCAGATGGAGTTTTGGAATCACTTTATTATGAATTATTTGATACTTGCGAACCATGCCTCATGGGCAAGATGATTAAAACTCCGTTCTCCGAAACAATGGAGCGAGCCAATAACTTATTGGAAATAATACATACCGATGTATGCGGTCTGATGAGTGTTGAGGCTCGTGGCGTGTATCTTTATTTTCTAACCTTCACAGATGATTTGATCAGATATGGGTATATCAACTTAATGAAACACAAGTCTGAAACATTTGAAAAGTTCAAAGAATTTCAGAGTGAAGTAGAGAATCATCGTAACAAGAAAATAAAGTTTCCACGATCTGATCGCAGAGGCAAATATTTGAGTTACGAGTTTGGCCTCCATTTAAGACAATGTGGAATAGTTTCACAACTCATGCCACCTGGAACACCATAGCGTAATGGTGTGTCCGAATGTCGTAACCGTACTTTATTAGATATGGTGTGATCTATGATGTCTCTTACCGATTTACCACTATCGTTTTGGGGTTATGCATTAGAGACAGCTGCATTCACTCTAAATAGGGCACCGTCTAAATTCATTGAGACGACACCGTATGAACTATGGTTTGGCAAGAAACCTAAGCTGTCGTTTCTTAAAGTTTGGGGGTTGTGATGCTGATGTGAAAAAGCTTCAGCCTGATAAGCTCAAACCCAAATCGGAGAAGTGCATCTTCATAGGATACCCAAAAGAAACTGTTGGGTACACCTTCTATCATAGATTCAAAGGCAAGATGTTTGTTGCTAAGAATGGATCCTTTCTAGAAAAGGAGTTTCCCTCGAAAGAAGTGAGTGGGAGGAAAGTAGAACTTGATGAGGTAATTGGACCTTCTCTCGAATTGGAAAGCAGCTCATCATAGAAAACTGTTTCCGTGATGCCTGCACTAACTAGTGAGAAAGCTAATGATAATGATCATGAAACTTCGGATCAAGTTACTACCGAACCTCGTAGTTCAACCAGAGCACGTTCTTGTTGGGGAACGTTGCAGAAAATTAAAATTTTTCCTACGGTTTCACCAAGATCCATCTATGAGTTCATCTAGCAACAAGTCATGGGAGAGTGATTGCATCTACATACCACTTGTAGATCGCGTGCGGAAGCGTTCAAGTGAACGGGGTTGATGGAGTCGTACTGCCGTGATTCAAATCACCGATGATCCTAGTGCCGAGCGGACAGCACCTCCGTGTTCAACACACGTGCGGAGCGGATGACGTCTCCTCCTTCTTGATCCAGCAAGGGGAAGGAGAGGTTGATGATGATCCAGCAGCACGACGGCGTGGTGGTGGATGCAGTGAACTCCGGCGAGGCTTCGCTAGCGACTACGGGAGGAGGAGGAGGTGTAGCGAGGAAGGGAGGCGCCAAGGGCTTGAGGTGCGGCCACCCCTCCCTCTCCTCCCTTTATATAGGTGCAAGAGAGGGGGAGGAGCAGCCTTGCCCCTTCCTCCAAGGAAGGGGTGTGGCCAGAGGGGGAGGTCCATCCTCCCCAAGGCACCCTCGGAGGTGCCTTCCCTCTTAGGACTCTCCCTCTCCAAGTCTCCTTGGCGCATGGGCCTCTTGGGGCTGGTGCCCTTGGCCCATATAGGCCAAGGCGCACCCCACAGCCCATGTGCCCCCGGGCAGGTGGACCCCGGTGGACCCCGGACCCCTTCGGCACTCCGGTACAATCTTGATAAAGTGCGAAACTTTTCCAAAGGACCAAAATAAGACTTCCTATATATAAATCTTTACCTCCGGACCATTCCGGAACTCCTCGTGACGTCCGGGATCTCATCCGGACTCGAACAACATTTGGTTTGCTGCATACTCATATTCATACAACCCTAAGCGTCACCGAACCTTAAGTGTGTAGACCCTACGGGTTCGGGAGACATGCTTGAACATGACCGAGACGTTCTCCGGTCAATAACCAGCAGCAGGATCTGGATACCCATGTTGGCTCCCACATGTTCCACGATGATCTCATCGGATGAACCATGATGTCAAGGACTCAATCGATCCCGTATACAATTCCCTTTGTCTAGCGGCATTGTACTTGCGAGATTCGATCGTCGGTATCCCGATACCTTTGTTCAATCTCGTTACGGCAAGTCTCTTTACTCGTTCCGTAACACATCATCCCGTGATCAACCCCTTAATCACATTGTGCACATTAAGATGATGTCCCTCTTGAGTGGGCCCAGAGATACCTCTCCGTTTACATCGGAGTGACAAAGACCGATCTCGATTCGTGCCAACCCAATGCAGACACTTTCGGAGATACCTGTAATGCACCTTTATAGCCACCCGATTACGTTGTGACGTTTGGTACACCCAAAGCATTCCTACGGTATCCGGAGTTGCACAATCTCATGGTCTAAGGAAAAGATACTTGACATTAGAAAAGCTTTAGCATACGAACTACACGATCTTTGTGCTAGGCTTAGGATTAGGTCTTGTCCATCACATCATTCTGCCAATGATGTGATCCCGTTATCAATGACATCCAATGTCCATGGTCAGGAAACCATGACCATCTATTGATAAACGAGCTAGTTAACTAGAGGCTTACTAGGGACATGGTGTTGTCTATGTACCCATACATGTATCTAAGTTTCCTATCAATACAATTATAGCATGGATACTAAACGATTATCATGAACAAGGAAATATAATAATAACTAATTTATTATTGCCTCTAGGGCATATTTCCAACAGTCTCCCACTTGCACCAGAGTCAATAATCTAGTTCACATCGCCATGTGATTAACATCGATAGGTCACATCGCCATGTGACCAACATCCAAAGAGTTTACTAGTGTCGCTAAACTAGTTCACATCACCATGTGATTAAGACTCAATGAGTTCTGGGGTTTGATCATGTTTTCCTTGTGAGAGAAGTTTTAGTCAACGGGTCTGCAGTATTCAGATCCGTATGTACTTTGCAATTCTCTATATCATATTGTAAATGCTGCTTCCACGTTCCACTTGAAGCTATTCCAAATGGTTGCTCCACTATACGTATCCGGTTTGCTACTCAGAGTCACTCGGATAGGTGTTAAAGCTTGAATCGACGTAACCCTTTACGCCGAACGCTTTATCACCTCCATAATCGAGAAACATGTCCTTATTTACTCCAAGGACAATTTTGATCATTGTCCAATGATCCACATTCTGGATCATTCTTGTACCCTATAGTGACTCATGGCAAGGCACACTTCCGATGCGGTACACAACATAGCATACTATAGAGCCTATGTCTAAAGCATAGGGGCGACCTTCGTCCTTTCTCTCTTTTCTGCCGTGGTCGAGCTTTAAGTCTTAACTTCATACCTTACATCTCGAGGCAAGAACTCCTTCTTTGATCGATCCATCTTGAACACCTTCAAGATCATGTCAAGGTATATGCTCATTTGAAAGTACCATTAAGCGTTTTGATCTATCCTCATAGATCTTGATGCTCAATGTTCAAGTAGCCTAATCCAGGTTTTCTATTGAAAAACACTTTTCAAACAACCCTATATGCTTTCCAGAAATTCTACATCATTTCTGATCAACAATATGTCAATAACATATACTCATCAGAAATTCTATAGTGCCCCCACTCACTTCTTTGGAAATACAAGTTTCTCACAAACTTTGTATAAACCCAAAATCTTTGATCATCTCATCAAAGCGCACATTCCAACTCCGAGATGCTTACTCCAAATCCGAAGAAGGATCGCTGGAGCCAAAGCATAACTTTAGCATCCTTAGGATCGACAAAAACTTTCTGATTGTATCACATACAACCTTTCCTTACAAAACTGGTAAGGAAACTCGTTTTGACATCCATCTGCCTGATTTCATAAATGCAGCTAATGCTAACATGATTCCGACGGACTTAAGCATCGCTACGGATGAGAAAATCTCATCGTAGTCAACTCTTTGAACTTTGTGAAAAACTCTTCGCCACAAGTCGAGCTTCATAGACGGTGACATTACCGTCCACGTCCGTCTTCTTCTTAAAGATCCATTTATCTCAATGGCTTGCCGATCAACGGGCAAGTCCACCAAAGTCCATGCTTTGTTCTGATACATGGATCCTATCTCGGATTTGATGGCTTCTAACCATTTGTTGGAATATGGGCCCACCATTGCTTCTCCATAGCTCGTAGGTTCATTGTTGTCTAGCGACATGACATTCAAGACAGGATCACCGTACCACTCCAAGCGATGCACGCGTCCTTGTCGCCCCACGAGGTTCGGTAGTGACTTGATCTCAAGCTTCATGATCACTATCATAAGCTTCTTCTTCAATTGGTGTAGGCGCCACCGAACAACTTCACGTGCCCTGTTGCACACTAGTTGAAGTGATGGTTCAATAACCTCATCAAGTCTCAACCATCCTCCCACTCAATTCTTTCGAGAGAAACTTTTCCTCGAGAAAGGACCCGTTTCTAGAAACAATTACTTTTGCTTCCGGATCTTGAGATAGGAGGTATACCCAACTGTTTTGGGTGTCCTATGAAGATGCATTTACCCGTTTTTGGGTTCGAGCTTATCACGATGAAACTTTTTCACATAAGCGTCGCAGCCCCGAACTTTTAAGAAACGACAACTTAGGTTTCTCCAAACCATAGTTCAAACAAAGGCCGCCTCAACGGAATTACGTGGTGCCCTATTAAAGTGAGTGCGGTTATGCGTAATGCCTAACCCATGAACGATAGTGGTGATTCGATAAGAGACATCATGGTACGCACCATATCCAATAGGGTGCAACTATGATGTTCGGACACACCATCACACTATGGTGTTCGGTGCGGTATTAATTGTGAAACAATTTCCACAGTGTCTTAGTTGCGTGCCAAAGCTCGTAACTCAGATACTCATCTCTATGATCATATCATAGACATTTTATCCTCTTGTCACAATGATCTTTAACTTCACTCTGAAATTACTTGAACCATTCAATAATTCAGACTTTGTGTTTCATCAAGTAAATATACTCAACATCTACTCGAAATATCTGTGAAGTCAGAACATAACGATATTCATCGCATGCCTCAGCACTCATTGGACTGCACACATCAAAATGTGTTACTTCCAACAGGTTGCTACCTTGTTCCATCTTATTGAAACCGAGGCTTTTCAGTCATCTTGCCCATGTGGTATGATTTGCATATCTCAAGTGATTCAAAATCAAGTGAGTCCAAACGATCCATCTGCATGGAGTTTCTTCATGCGTATACACCAATAGACATGGTTTGCATGTCTCAAACTTTTCAAAAAGCAGGTGAGTCCAAAGATCCATCAACATGGAGCTTCTTCATGCGTTTTATACCAATATGACTTACATGGCGGTGCCACAAGTACGTGGTACCATCATTACTATCTTATATCTTTTGGCATGAAAATGTGTATCACTACGATCGAGATTCAATAAACCATTCCTTTTAGGTGCTAGACCATTGAAGGCATTATTCAAATTAACAGAGTAACCATTATTCTCCTTAAATGAATAACCATATTGTGACAGACATAATCCAATCATGTCTATGCTCAACGCAAACACCAAATAACAATTTTAGGTTTAACTCCGGTCTCGATGGTAGAGGGAGGCGTGCGATGCTTGATCACATCAACCTTGGAAACACTTCCAACACGTATCTTCAGCTCACCTTTAGCTAGTCTCCGCTTATTCCGTAGCTTTTGTTTCGAGTTACTAACACTTAGCGACCGAACCGGTATCTAATACCACAGTGCTACTAGGAGTACTAGTAAAGTACACATTAACATAATGTATATCCAATATACTTCTATCGACCTTGCCAGCCTTCTCATCTACCAAGTATCTAGGGTGGTTCCGCTTCAGTGTCCGTTCCTCTCATTACAGAAGCACTTAGTCTCGGGTTTGGGTTCAACCTTGGGTTTCTTCACTAGAGCAACAACTGTTTTGCCGTTTCATGAAGTATCCCTTGTTGCCCTTGCCCTTCTTGAAACTAGTGGCTTTACCAACCATCAACAATTGATGCTCCTACTTGACTTCTACTTTCATGTGTCAAACATCGCGAACACTTCAAGGATCATCATATCTATCCCTGATATGTTATAGTTCATCACGAAGCTCTAGTAACTTGGTGGCAATGACTTTGGAGAAACATCACTATCTCATCTGGAAGATCAACTCCCACTCGATTCAAGTGATTGTTGCACTCAGACAATCTGAGCACAAGCTCAACGATTGAGCTTTTCTCCCTTAGTTTGCAGGCTAAGAAAATCGTCGGAGGTCTTATACCTCTTGACGTGGGCACGAGCCTGAAATCCCAATTTCAGCCCTCGAAACATCTCATATGTTCCGCGACGTTTCGAAAAACGTCTTCGGTGCCTCAACTCTAAACCGTTTAACTGAACTATCACGTAGTTATCAAAAACGTGTATGTCCGATGTTCGTAACATCCACAAACGACGTTTGGGGTTCAGCACACTGAGCGGTGCATTAAGGACATAAGCTTTCTACTGTCCGCATAATCACTATTGTCAACTTTCAACTATATTTTCTCTAGGAACATATCTAAACAGTGGAACTAAAGCGCGAGCTTACGACATAATTTGCAAAGATCTTTTGACTATGTTCGGGATAATTAAGTTCATCTCATGAACTCCCACTTAGATAGACATCCCTCTAGTCATCTAAGTGATTACATGATCCGAGTCAACTAGGCCGTGTCCGATCATCACGTGAGACGGACTAGTCATCATCGGTGAGCATCTTCATGTTGATCGTATCTACTATACGACTCATGCTCGACCTTTCGGTCTCTTGTGTTCCGAGGCCATGTCTGTACATGCTAGGCTCGTCAAGTTAACCTAAGTGTTCTGTGTGTGTAAATCTGGCTTACACCCGTTGTATGTGAACGTAAGAATCTATCACACCCGATCATCACGTGGTGCTTCGAAACGACGAACTTTAGCAACGGTGCACAGTTAGGGAGAACACTTTCTTGAAATTGTTATGAGGGATCATCTTATTTACTACCGTCATTCTAAGTAAACAAGATGCATAAACATAATAAACATCACATGCAATTATATAGTAGTGACGTGATATGGCCAATATCATATAGCTCCTTTGATCTTCATCTTCGGGGCTCCGTGATCATCTTGTCACCGGCATGACACCATGATCTCCATCATCATGATCTCCATCATCGTGTCTTCATGAAGTTGTCATGCCAACGACTACTTCTACTTCTATGGCTAACGCGTTTAGCAATAAAGTAAAGTAATTTACATGGCGTTCTTCAATGACACGCAGGTCATACAAAAAATAAAGACAACTCCTATGGCTCCTGCCGGTTGTCATACTCATTGACATGCAAGTCGTGATTCCTATTACAAGAACATGATCTCATACATCACATATATCATTCATCATTCATCACAACTTTGGCCATATCATATCACAAAACACTTGCTGCAAAAACAAGTTAGACGTCCTCTAATTGTTGTTGCAAGTTTTACGTGGCTGCAATAGGGTTCTAGCAAGAACGTTTTCTTACCTACGTGAAAGCCACAACGTGATTTGTCAACTTCTATTTACCATTCATAAGGACCCTTTTCATCGAATCCGCTCCAACTAAAGTGGGAGAGACAGACACCCGCTAGCCACCTTATGCAACTAGTGCATGTCAGTCGGTGGAACCAGTCTCACGTAAGCGTACGTGTAAGGTCGGTCCGGGATGCTTCATCCCACAATACCGCTGAAGCAAGATAAGACTAGTAGCGGCAAGAAATTTGAAAACATCTACGCCCACAACAAATTGTGTTCTACTCGTGCAATAGAGAACTACGCATAGACCTAGCTCATGATGCCACTGTTGGGGAACGTTGCAGAAAATTAAAATTTTTCCTACGGTTTCACCAAGATCCATCTATGAGTTCATCTAGCAACGAGTCATGGGAGAGTGATTGCATCTACATACCACTTGTAGATCGCGTGCGGAAGCGTTCAAGTGAACGGGGTTGATGGAGTCGTACTCGTCGTGATTCAAATCATCGATGATCCTAGTGCCGAACGGACAGCACCTCCGCGTTCAACACATGTATGGAGCGGATGACGTCTCCTCCTTCTTGATCCAGCAAGGGGGAAGGAGAGGTTGATGATGATCCAGCAGCACGACGGCGTGGTGGTGGCTGTAGCAGAACTCGGCAGGCTTCGCTAGCGACTACGGGAGGAGGAGGAGGTGTAGCAGAAGGGGAGGCGCCAAGGGCTTGGGTGCGGCCACCTCCCTCTCCTCCCTTTATATAGGTGCAAGAGAGGGGGAGGCGCAGCCTTGCCCTTCCTTGGAGGAAGGGGTGCGGCCAAGAGGGGAGGAGTCCATCCTCCCCAAGGCACCCTGAGGTGCCTTCCCTCTTAGGACTCTCTCCCTCTCCAAGTCTCCTTGGCGCATGGGCCTCTTGGGGCTGGTGCCCTTGGCCCATATAGGCCAAGGCGCACCCCACAGCCCATGTGGCCCCCAGGCAGGTGGACCCCGATGGACCCCGGACCCCTTCGGCACTCCGGTACAATACCGATAAAGTGCGAAACTTTTCCGGTGACCAAAATAAGACTTCCTATATATAAATCTTTACCTCCGGACCATTCCGAACTCCTCGTGACGTCCGGGATCTCATCCGAGACTCGAACAACATTCGGTTTGCTGCATACTCATATTCATACAACCCTAGCGTCACCGAACCTTAAGTGTGTAGACCCTACGGGTTCGGAGACATCTGCGACATGACCGAGACGTTCTCGGTCAATAACCAACAGCGGGATCTGGATACCCATGTTGGCTCCACATGTTCCACGATGATCTCATCGGATGAACCACGATGTCAAGGACTCAATCGATCCCGTATACAATTCCCTTTGTCTAGCGGCATTTTACTTGCCGAGATTCGATCGTCGGTATCCCGATACCTTTGTTCAATCTCGTTACCGGCAAGTCTCTTTACTCGTTCCGTAACACATCATCCCGTGATCAACCCCTTAATCACATTGTGCACATTAAGATGATGTCCTACCGAGTGGGCCCAGAGATACCTCTCCGTTTACACGGAGTGACAAATCCCAGTCTCGATTCGTGCCAACCCAACAGACACTTTCGGAGATACCTGTAATGCACCTTTATAGCCACCCAGTTATGTTGTGACGTTTGGTACACCCAAAGCATTCCTACGGTATCCGGGAGTTGCACAATCTCATGGTCTAAGGAAAAGATACTTGACATTAGAAAAGCTTTAGCATATGAACTACACGATCTTTGTGCTAGGCTTAGGATTGGGTCTTGTCCATCACATCATTCTGCCAATGATGTGATCCCGTTATCAATAAAATCCAATGTCCATGGTCAGGAAACCATGACCATCTATTGATAAACGAGCTAGTTAACTAGAGGCTTACTAGGGACATGGTGTTGTCTATGTACCCACACATGTATCTGAGTTTCCTATCAATACAATTATAGCATGGATACTAAACGATTATCATGAACAAGGAAATATAATAATAACTAATTTATTATTGCCTCTAGGGCATATTTCTAACAGTTCCGCACCAGAGTAGTACGGTAATCCTGTTTTGGAAGTCATATTACTAGACCATAACGAACCTACGAACTATGAGGAAGCGATGATGAACCCAGATTCTGACAAATGGCTTGAGGCTACGAAATCTGAGATAGGATCGATGTATGAGAACAAAGTATGGACTTTGGTTGACTTGCCCGATGATCGGCAAGCCATAGAGAATAAATGTATCTTCAAGAAGAAGACTGACGCTGATGGTAATGTTACTGTCTACAAAGCTCGACTTGTTGCAAAAGGTTTTCGACAAGTTCAATACGATGAGACTTTCTCACTCGTAGCGATGCTTAAGTCTGCCGAATCATGTTAGCAATTGCCGCATTTTATGAAAACTGGCAAATATATGTCAAAACTGCATTCCTTAATGGATTTATTAAAGAAGAGTTGTATATGATGCAACCAGAAGGTTTTCTCAATCCTAAAGGTGCTAACAAAGTGTGCAAGCTCCAGCGATCCATCTATGGACTGGTGCAAGCATCTCGGAGTTGGAATATACGCTTTGATGAGTTGATCAAAGCATATAATTTTATACAGACTTGCGGTGAAGCCTGTATTTACAAGAAAGTGAGTGGGAGCACTATAGCCTTTTGATAAGTATATGTGAATGACATATTGTTGATCGGAAATGATGTAGAATTTTCTAGAAAGCATAAAGGAGTGTTTGAAAGGAGTTTTTCAAGGTAAGACTGATAACCCACAAGTATAGGGGATCACAACAGTTTTCGAGGGTAGAGTATTCAACCCAAATTTATAGATTCGACAGAAGGGGAGCCAAAGAATATTTGAAGGTATTAGCAGCTGAGCTGTCAATTCAACCACACCTGGAGATTAATTATCTGCAGCAAGTAATCAGTAGCAAAGTAATATGATAGTAGTGACGGTAGCAACGATAACAGTAACAATGATAGCAGTATTTTTGTAGCAAGTGTAACAGTGATGATAGCAGTAGTAACTTAGCAGAAACAATATAAGATAAATTCGTAGGCATTGGATCCATGAGTTATTGGATGATATTCATCATGTGACAGTTATAACCTAGGGCGATACGACACTAGCTCTAGTTCATCGATATAATGTAGGCATGTATTCCGTAAATAGTCATACATGCTTTATTAAAAGAACTTGCATGACATCTTTTGTCCTACCCTCCCGTGGCAGCGGGATCCATATTGGAAACTAAGGGATATTAAGGCCTCCTTTTAATAGAGAACCGGAACAAAGCATTAACACATAGTGAATACATGAACTCCTCAAACTATGGTCATCACCGGGAGTGGGCCCGGTTGTTGTCACTCCGGGGTTGCCGAGGGAGTCCTGGATTAAGGGGTCCTCGTGCGTCCGGCCTATATGACATGGGCCGAACTGATGGGCTATGAAGATACAAGACAGAAGACCTCTTCTCGTGTCCGGATGGGACTCTCCTTTGCGTGGATGGCAAGCTTGGCGTGCGGATATGTAGATTCCTTTCTCTGTAACCGAATTTGTACAACCTTAGTCCCCTCCGGTGTCTATATAAACCGGAAGGTTTAGTCCATTGTGGCAATCACAATCATACAGGCTAGACATCTAGGGTTTAGCCATTACGATCTCGTGGTAGATCAACTCTTGTAATCCTCATATTCATCAAGATCAATCAAGCAAGAAGTAGGGTATTACCTCCATCAAGAGGGCCCGAACCTGGATAAACATCGTGTCCCCCGTCTCCTGTTACCATCGACCTTAGACGCACAGTTCGGGACCCCCTACCCGAGATCCGCCGGTTTTGACACCGACATTGGTGCTTTCATTGAGAGTTCCGCTGTGTCGTCATCGGAAGGTTCGATGGCTCCATCCATCATCTACAACAACGCTGCCCTGAGGGAGGTTTTTCTCCCTGGCCAGATCTTCATATTCGGCGGCTTTGCACTGCAGGCCAACTCGCTTGGCCATCTAGAGCAGATCGACAACTACGCCCCAGGTCACCAGATTAGTTTTGGAAATATGGACTACATCGCTGACATCCGCGGAGACTTGATCTTCCAAGGGTTCCGCTCTGGCCTTAGATCCGGAGCACATAGCCTGGTCCGAAGACGGGATTACTAAGCCTGTCGGACTATCTGCGGCCGCTACACCTAGTACGGGAGAGCCGGGGTAAATAGTGTCGCTTGCAGCCATCACGAAGCCGGACTCTACCCCGGACACTGGCCCCGAACCCTCGGAGTCAGAATCGTGTGAGCTCGGCCAAGGAGTCTCCCTCCCGTCGTACTCCACGGATTTTCTTCTCCCTGGCAGAACCTCGCCTTTAAGCGAGGCCCTGGACTTGATGCGATCCCTCGTTGATACGTCTCCAACGTATCTATAATTTTTGATTGCTCCATGCTATTATATATTCTGTTTTGGATGTTTAATGGGATTATTTATACACTTTTATATTATTTTTGGGACTAACCTATTAACGAGGCCCAGCCCAAATTGTTGTTGTTTTTGCCTATTTTAGTGTTTCGCAGAAAAGGAATATCAAACGGAGTCCAAACGGAATGAAACCTTCGGGAGAGTTATTTTTGGAACAAACGTGATCCAGAGGACGTGGAGTGGACGTCAAGAAATCACCGAGGAGGCCACGAGGCAGGGGGCGCGCCTACCCCCCGGGCGCGCCCTCCACCCTTGTGGGCCCCTCGTGGCTCCACCGACCTACTTCTTTCTCCTATATATACCTACGTACCCCCAAACCATCGGGGAGCACCACGAAAACCTAATTCCATCGCCGCAACCTTCTGTACCCATGAGATCCCATCTTGGGGCCTTTTCCGGCGTCCTGCCGGAGGGGGCATTGATCACGGAGGGCTTCTACATCAACACCATAGCCTCTCCGATGATGTGTGAGTAGTTTACCTCAGACCTTCGGGTCCATAGTTATTAGCTAGATGGCTTCTTCTCTCTCTTTGGATCTCAATACAAAGTTCTCCTCGATTCTCTTGGAGATCTATTCGATGTAATCTTCTTTTGCAGTGTGTTTGTCGAGATCCGATGAATTGTGGGTTTATGATCAAGATTATCTATGAACAATATTTGAATCTTCTCTGAATTCTTTTATGTATGATTGGTTATCTTTGCAAGTCTCTTCGAATTATCAGTTTGGTTTGTCCTACTAGATTGATCTTTCTTGCAATGGGAGAAGTGCTTAGCTTTGGGTTCAATCTTGCGGTGCTCGATCCCAAAGTGATGAGGGGAAATGACACGTATTGTATTGTTGCCATCGAGAATAAAAAGATGGGGTTTATATCATACTGCATGAGTTTATCCCTCTACATCATGTCATCTTTCTTAAAGCGTTACTCCGTTCTTATTAACTTAATACTCTAGATGCATGCTGGATAGCGGTCGATGTGTGGAGCAATAGTAGTAGATGCAGGCAGGAGTCGGTCTACTTGTCACGGACGTGATGCCTATATACATGATCACACCTAGATATTCTCATAACTATGCTCAATTCTATCAATTGCTCGATAGTAAATTGTTTACCCACTGTAATACTTATGCTATCTTGAGAGAAGCCACTAGTGAAACCTATGGCCCCCGGGTCTACTCTCCATCATATTAATCTCCCGTCAACAAGTTATTTCTGGCACTGTTTATTTTTCTTTCTTTACTTTTAGTCTTTATCATAAAAATACCAAAAATATTATCTTATCATCTCTATCAGATCTCACTTTTGCAAGTGGCCGTGAAGGGATTGACAACCCCTTTATCGCGTTGGTTGAAAGGTTCTTATTTATTTGTGTAGGTACGAGGGACTTGTGTGTGGCCTCCTACTGGATTGATACCTTGGTTCTCAAAAACTGAGGGAAATACTTACGCTACTTTGCTACATCACCCTTTCCTCTTCAATGGAAAACGAACGCAGTGCTCAAGAGGTAGCAAGAAGGATTTCTGGCGCCGTTGCCGGGGAGTCTACGCACAAGTCAACATACCAAGTACCGATCACAAACGCTTATCCCTCGCATTACATTATATGCCATTTGCCTCTCGTTTTCCTCTCCCCCACTTCACCCTTGCCATTTTATTCGCCCTCTCTTTTCCGTTCGCCTCTTTTCCCCTTGCTTCTTATTTGTTTGTGTGTTGGATTGATTGCTTGTCACGATGGCTCGAGATAATACTAAGTTGTGTGACTTTGCCAATACCAACAACAATGATTTTCTTAGCACTCCAATTGCTCCTCTTACCGAAGCTGAATCTTGTGAAATTAATGCTGCTTTGTTGAATCTTGTCATGAAAGATCAATTCGCCGGCCGTCTTAGTGAAGATGTCGCTACCCATCTAAATAGCTTTGTTGATTTGTGTGATATGCAAAAGAAGAAATATGTGGATAATGATATTGTTAAGTTGAAGCTATTTCCGTTTTCTCTTAGAGATCGCGCTAAAACTTGGTTTTCGTCTTTGCCTAAAAATAGTATTGATTCTTGGAATAAGTGCAAAGATGCTTTTATCTCTAAGTATTTTCCTCCCGCTAAGATTATCTCCCTTAGAAACGATATTATGAATTTTAAGCAACTTGATCATCAACATGTTGCATAAGCTTGGGAGAGAATGAAATTAATGATACGTAATTGCCCTACTCATGGTTTGAATTTGTGGATGATTATACAATTTTTTATGCTGGATTGAATTTTGCTTCTAGAAATCTTTTAGATTCGGCTGTGGGAGGCACTTTTATGGAAATCACTTTAGGAGAAGCTACTAAACTCCTAGATAATATTATGGTTAATTATTCTCAATGGCATACTGAAAGATCTACTAGTAAAAAGGTGCATGCAATTGAAGAAATTAATGTTTTGAGTAGAAAGATGGATGAAATTATGAAACTGTTTGCTAATAAAAGTGTTGCTTCTGATCCTAATGACATGCCTTTGTCTACCTTGATTGAGAATAATAATGAATCTATGGATGTGAATTTCGTTGGTTGGAATAATTTTGGTAACAACGCTTATAGAGGAAACTTTAATCCTAGGCCGTACCCTAGTAATTCCTCTAATAATTATGGTAATTCCTACAACAACTCTTATGGAAATTTTAATAAGTTGCCCTCTGATTTTGAGACTAGTGTTAAAGAATTTATGATTTCTCAAAAGAATTTCAATGCTTTTCTTGAATTTTTTTTGCCTAAGATTGATTAATTGGCTAGGAACGTGGATAGACTTTCTCTTGATGTTGATTCTTTGAAACTTAGATCTATTCCACCTAAGCATGATATCAATGAGTCTCTCAAAGCCATGAGAATTTCCATTGATGAGTGCAAGGAAAGAACGGCTAGGATGCGTGCTAAGAAAGATTGCTTTGTGAAGGTGTGTTCTTCTAGTTTTTATGAGAATAAGGATGAAGATCTAAAAGTGATTGATGTGTCCCGTATTAAATCTTTGTTTTGCAATATGAATCTTGATAATGATGGGACTGGAGATGAGTCAACTTTAGCTAGAAGGCGTCCCAAAAATTCGGAGTCTTTAGATCTTGATGCTAAAATTGGTAAAAGTGGGATTGAAGAGGTTAAAACTTTAGATAGAAATGAACCCACTATTTTGAATTTCAAGGAATTTAATTATGATAATTGCTCTTTGATAGATTGTATTTCCTTGTTGCAACCCGTGCTAAATTCTCCTCATGCTTATAGTCAAAATAAAGCCTTTACTAAACATATCATTGATGCTTTGATGCAATCTTATGAAGAAAAACTTGAATTGGAAGTTTCTATCCCTAGAAAACTTTGTGATGAATGGGAACCTACAATTAAAATTAAAATTAAAGATCATGAATGCTATGCTTTGTGTGATTTGGGTGCTAGTGTTTCCACGATTCCAAAAACTTTGTGTGATTTGCTAGGTTTCCGTGAATTTGATGATTGTTCTTTAAACTTGAACTCTTCGGATTCCACCATTAAGAAACCTATGGGAAGAATTAATGATGTTCTTATTGTTGCAAATAGGAATTATGTGCCCGTAGATTTCATTGTTCTTGATATAGATTGCAATCCTTCATGTCCTATTATTCTTGGTAGACCTTTCCTTAGAACGATTGGTGCAATCATTGATATGAAGGAAGGGAATATTAGATTCCAATTTCCGTTAAGGAAAGCATGGAACACTTCCCTAGAAATAAAATTAAATTAGCATATGAATCTATTATGAGAGCCACCTATGGATTGCCTACCACAGATGGCAATACCTAGATCTATCCTCGCTTTTTATGCCTAGCTAGGGGCGTTAAACGATAGCGCTTGTTGGGAGGAAACCCAATTTTATTTTTTGTTTTTTGCTTTTTGGTTCTGTTTAGGAATAAATAATCCATCTAGCTTCTGTTTATATGTGGTTTTGTGTTTTAATTAGTGTTTGTGCCAAGTTAAACCTATATGATCTTCTTGGATGATAGTTATTTGATCTTGCTGAAAATTCCAGAAACTTTCTGTTCACGAAAACAACTGTTAAAAATCACTAGAACGTGATTAAATACTGATTCCAATTGCATCAGATCAATAAACAAATTATCTAGGTCGTCCTATTTTGGTAGAATTTTTGGAGTTCCAGAAGTTTGTGTTAGTTGCAGATTACTACAGACTGTTCTGTTTTTGACAGATTCTGTTTTTCTTGTGTTGTTTGCTTATTTTGATGAATCTATGGCTAGTAAAAGAGTTTATAAACCATGGAGAAATTGGGATACAGTAGGTTTAACACCAATATAAATAAAGAATGAGTTCATTACAGTACCTTGAAGTGGTGTTTTGTTTTTTTCCGCTAACGGAGCTCACGAGATTTTCTGTTAAGTTTTGTGTTGTGAAGTTTTCAAGTTTTGGGTAAAGATTTGATGGATTATGGAACAAGGATTGGCAAGAGCCTAAGATTGGGGATGCCCATGGCACCCCAAGGTAAAATTCAAGGATAAGCAAAAGCTTAAGCTTGGGGATGCCCCGTAAGGCATCCCCTCTTTCGTCTTCGTCTATCGGTAACTTTACTTGGAGCTATATTTTTATTCACCACATGATATGTGTTTTACTTGGAGCGTCTTGTATGATTTGAGTCTTTGATTTTTAGTTTACCACAATCATCCTTGCTGTACACACCTTTTGAGAGAGACACACATGATTCGGAATTTGTTAGAGTACTCTATGTGCTTCACTTATATCTTTTGAGCTATATAGATTTTTGCTCTAGTGCTTCACTTATATCTTTTAGAGCACGACAGTGGTTATATTTTATACAAATTACTGATCTCTAATGCTTCACTTATATTATTTTGAGAGTCCTTTAGAACAGCATGGTAATTTGCTTTTGTTATAAAACTAGTCCTAATATGATAGGCATCCAAGATAAAAACTATAAAGTGCATTGAATACTAAGAGAAGTTTGATACTTGATAATTGTTTTGAAATATGAAGATGGTGATATTAGATTCATGCTAGTTGAGTAGTTGTGAATTTGAGAAATACTTGTTCTAAAGTTTGTGATTCCCGAAGCATGCACGTATGGTGAACCGTTATGTGATGAAGTCGGAGCATGATTTATTTATTGATTGTCTTCCTTATGAGTGGCGGTCGGGGACGAGCGATGGTCTTTTCCTACCAATCTATCCCCCTAGGAGCATGCGCTTAGTACTTCGTTTCGGTAACTAATAGATTTTTGCAATAAGTATGTGAGTTCTTTATGATTAATGTTGAGTCCATGGATTATATGCACTCTCATCCTTCCACCATTGCTAGCCTCTCTAATACCGCGCACCTCTTCGCCGGTATCATATACCCACCATATACCTTCCTCAAAACAGCCACCATACCTACCTATTATGGCATTTTCTTAGCCATTCCGATATATATTGCCATGCAACTTACCACCGTTCCATTTATTATGAAACACACCATCATTGTCATATTGCTTTGCATGATCATGTAGTTGACATTGTATTTGTGCAAGGCCACCTTCATAATTCTTTCATACATGTCACTTGATTTATTGCATATCCCGGTACACTGCCGGAGGCATTCACATAGAGTCATAATTCGTTCCAAGTATTGAGTTGTAATTCTTGAGTTGTAAGTAATAAAAGTGTGATGATAATCTTTATTAGAGCATTGTCCCATGTGAGTAAATGATGATGGAGACTATGATTCCCCCACAAGTCGGGATGAGATTCCGGACTAAAAAAAGAGGCCATAAAAAAAGGCCCAACAAAAAAAATATGAGAAAAAAAAGAGAAGGGACAATGCTACTATCCTTTTTTCACACTTGTGCTTCAAAGTAGCACCATGATATTCATGATAGAGAGTCTCCTATGTTGTCATTTTCATATACTAGTGGGGATTTTACATTATAGAACTTGGCTTGTATATTCCAATGATGGTCTTCCTCAAAATGCCCTAGGTCTTCGTGAGCAAGCGAGTTGGATGCACACCCACTTGGTTTCTTCTGTTGAGCTTTCATACACTTATAGCTCTAGTGCATCCGTTGCATGGCAATCCCTACTCACTCACATTGATATCTATTGATGGGCATATCCATAGCCCGTTGATACGCTTAGTTGATGTGAGACTATCTTCTCCTTTCTGTCTTCTCCACAACCACCGTTCTATTCCACCTATAGTGCTATGTCCATGGCTCACGCTCATATATTGCGTGAAGATCGAAAAAGTTTGAGAACACCAAAAGTATGAAACAATTGCTTGGCTTGTCATATGGGTTGTGTGTGATTTAAATACTTTGTGTGGTGAAGATAGAGCATAGCCAGACTATAAGATTTTGTAGGGATAACTTTCTTTGGCCATGTTATTTTGAGAAGACATGATTGCTTTGTTAGTATGCTTGAAGTATTATTATTTTCATGTTAATATTAAACTTTTATCTTGAATCTTTCGCATCTGAACATTCATGCCACAATAGAGAGAAATACATTGAAGAATATGCTAAGTAGCATTCCACATCAAAAATTCTGTTTTTATCATTTACCTACTCGAGGACGAGCATGAATTAAGCTTGGGGATGCTTGATATGTCTCCAACTTATCTATAATTTTTGATTGCTCCATGCTATTATATATTCTGTTTTGGATGTTTAATGGGCTTATTTATACACTTTTATATTATTTTTGGGACTAACCTATTAGCCGGAGGCCCAAATTAAATTGCTGTTTTTTGCCTATTTCAGTGTTTGCAGAAAAGGAATATCAAACGGAGTCCAAACGGAATGAAACCTTAGGGAGAGTTATTTTTGGAACAAATGTGATCCAGAGGACTTGGAGTGGACGTCAATAAATCATCGAGGAGGCCACGAGGCAGGGGGCGCGCCCTCCACCCTCGTGGGCCCCTCGTGGCTCCACCGACCTACTTCTTTCTCCTATATATACCTACGTACCCCGAAACCACGAAAACCTAAGTCCACCGCCGCAACCTTCTGTACCCGTGAGATCCCATCTTGGGGCCTTTTCCGGCGTCCTGCTGGAGGGGGCATTGAACACGGAGGGCTTCTACATCAACACCATAGCCTCTCCGATGATGTGTGATTAGTTTACCTCACACCTTCAGGTCCATAGTTATTAGCTAGATGGCTTCTTCTCTCTCTTTGGATCTCAATACAAAGTTCTCCTTGATTCTCTTGGAGATCTATTCGATGTAATCTTTTTTTGCAGTGTGTTTGTCGAGATCCGATGAATTGTGGGTTTATGATCAAGATTATCTATGAACAATATTTGAATCTTCTTTGAATTCTTTTATGTATGATTGGTTATCTTTGCAAGTCTCTTGAATTATCAGTTTGGTTTGGCCTACTAGATTGATCTTTCTTGCAATGGGAGAAGTGCTTAGCTTTGGGTTCAATCTTGCGATTTTCGATCCCAAAGGATGAGGGGAAATGACACGTATTGTATTGTTGCCATCGAGGATAAAAAGATGGGGTTTATATCATATTGCATGAGTTTATTCCTCTACATCATGTCATCTTGCTTAAAGCGTTACTCCGTTCTTATGAACTTAATAATCTAGATGCATGCTGGATAGCGCTCGATGTATGGAGTAATAGTAGTAGATGCAGGCAGGAGTCGATGTGTGGATTGACAACCCATTTATTGCGTTGGTTGCAAGGTTCTTATTTGTTTGTGTAGGTATGAGGGACTTGTGTGTGGCCTCCTACTGGATTGATACCTTGGTTCTCAAAAACTGAGGGAAATACTTACGCTAGTTTGCTGCATCACCCTTTCCTCTTCAAGGGAAAACCAACGCAGTGCTCAAGAGGTAGCACTCGTCATTACAGAGGAGCAATGTTTGAACTACGCCCAGCCCGGACTAGGGGCTGAGAGCAGGGAATTTTACGTCCCACCCACCACTGTAAGTGCATCTAGTGCCCCTTAGTGATTTTGGTGTATTGAAGACTTATAGGTTAAGGAATTAATGCGTTTGTGAGTGTACACAGGTCTATAAGTCTATGAGGAGTTTGATATTTACAGAGAAAGTCGAGCCCTAAAAATGAAGTTCTTCGACTGAAGACTTTGATATTTTGAAGACTTTCTGAAGACTTTGAAAGTGAAGAAATTGGTGTGACCTTGAAGACTTGGTATTCATTTGAGGAACATGAAGCGTGAAGACTTTCGTTTTCGTTGTTTCATTTTCTCTTTCTTGAGTCATAGGAAACACCGTCTTTGTTAAAGGGGTCGAGGAAATACTAAGGAAAAATTTCCATGTGATGCTCAACTCAAAATCCTACACCTACCAATCCCTTCGAGTGAAGCCCTTGGAAATCTCATACAGTTCAGCCAATTTCTTCAGTGACGGCGACGAAGTTCTTCCGGTCGCTGAGGAATTTGTTCTGACTGAGGAGTTAGGAATTCGCCAAAGTCTTGGATTGCCTACAGTGAGGAACATGATAGCCCCGAGGAATTTGAGATTCAAATTTCCGACCGTTCTTTGTCTTCTTGGCCATTGTCCCAAAATATCTTATCCACCTAACGGTCATATCATTGAAGGGCATTTATGTCTTATCATGTCGAGGTGCTCCCTAGGCTATAAATAGCCGCCCCCTACAACCACTAGCTGGTTGGCTGCTCCGAGTGAAACTTGACACTTGTCATTTGAGAGCAACCCATCCTCTGAGGACTTTGAGCGAAAATCATCGAGTGAGGAAAAACCCAAAAACCAAACCCCTACAAACCCAAAGTGATTGAGCATCATCAAGAGATTGATCCTGCGTGGATTCGACGCTTGTTACCTTTGAAGACTGTGCTTCTTCCAGACGGTTAGGCGTCATGGTCTAGAGCATCCAAGAGGAATTGTGGATCGCCGAGTGACCAAGTCTGTGAAGGTTTGGAAGTCGCTCAAGACTTACCACGAGTGATTGGACGAGGTCTGCGCCCTTAGTTCAAGGAGAATACGGTGAGGACTTGGTGTCCCGAGCTGCGTGCTTTCGGGCCGATCGGGTGTCCGGATCTGTGTCCTCGAAGTTTAAATACTCAGCCGCTCCAACCAGACGCATAACCGAGACAACAGCTTGAACTGGTCTACCAAATCATTGTCTTCACCAACCTAACTGGTTCTATTTCCTCAACCCTTTCATTTCCTCATTATTGTGTTGAGTGTTCGTTCATATATGTGTTTGAAGACTTTGACTGAAGACTTTCTCAATTTCCTCAGTTCAATTTCTTCAGTCTGTTTGTCTTCATCTTGTGCTATCCTGTGTTTACGCTTTCTGTACTCTTGATTGTCTTCATTTCATCATGATGACCATGCCCTCATTCTGTTATGCTTACTTCTGAGTACTTATTCCGCTGCAAGTAGTTCTTCGCTAAGGAATTTCCTCACCGGCAAATTCCTCAGTGAAGAATTTATAAAAATCATATATTCACCCCCCTCTAGTCGATATAACGCACTTTCAATTGGTATCAGAGCAAGGTACTCCCTTGTTCTGTGTGATTTTGGTTTAACCACCTGGAGTTTTAGTTATGTCAACCGCAGGTATGATCAAGGTCTCGGCAGGTGGCCTACCTTTGATGGGACGGACTACCCCTTATCGAAGAACAAGATGCGAATGCATCTTGAGGCAATTGACAACGATCTACGGTATGTTGTGGAAAATGGTGTTCCCTCACCACACCTTCTCTGAATGCTACCGATGTGAAGAGATTCAAGCAACTCGATTCTCAAGCGAAGAATATCATATGTGGCCATCTGAGCAAATGACAATATGGAAGAGTGAGTGCTTTGGAAACTGCCAAGCTCATCTGGGACAGGCTGTCCAAAGTAAATGAAGGAGTCTCAACTCAGCGTGACTCTCGAGTTGATGTTCTTCGCAATCTCTTCAACCGCTTCAAAAGACTCGACAACGAAAATGTTCAACAAACCTTCGATCGCCTCACTGACATCTCAAATGAGCTTCAAGCGCTTGGTGCCACGGACATCATCGACCATGAGGTGGTGAAGAAATTGTTGAGATCGCTGATTCCTCATTTGATACTCGCACCGATGATACAAGAGCGTCTTGACTACAAGTCACTTGATCCAAATTGATATCCTCGAGAGGCTAAATACTCATGAGTTTCAGCTTGTCAAAAGAGAGATCTCTATGGTTCTAGCTATGGAAAAACACGTGCCTCAAGGCCAAGGCTGTGTCTCAATCTGAGTGTGAAGACTCCGGTAGTAGCCTTGGAGATCCTCAAGAATTAGGCGAGAGCTAGCAATTGCTTTCGTGAAGAAATTCCGAAGTTCTCAAGGCGTGGTCGCTTTGGAAAATCCTCAAGAAGCGATGATTCCTCATCCAAAGTGACTATAAGAGAAGACTTTGTCACAAATGCAAGAAACCTGGTCACTACATCCAAGATTGTCCTCGAT
This sequence comes from Aegilops bicornis, assembly GCA_021605145.1. Classification (NCBI taxonomy): domain Eukaryota; kingdom Viridiplantae; phylum Streptophyta; class Magnoliopsida; order Poales; family Poaceae; genus Aegilops; species Aegilops bicornis. The sequence goes on from CM038669.1 coordinate 325,148,610, forward strand.
GGGAAAAGGAATTAAAGAAGAAGAAACACAAGGATTACAGTTACGATGACGCCAAGAAGAAGAAGAAATCATCGAAATCTTCATCATCAAAATCCTCAAAGCCTTCTTCTCACAAGAAGAGCAGCTCCAAAAAGGCTCGGGCATTCATTGGCAAGGAAATGGACTCAAGCTGAATCGAGGAACGTGAGGAAGAGGAGGCATCAAGAATCTGAGTCCGGTGTGGCGAAGTCTAGCTCTCGCCATCGCTTTCGTCGACAAGTACATCTTCAACTCTGAAGAAAATGACCTCACCAACAAAGCCGAGGAAGATAGTGATGACTACGCCCCACCTATTGCTTCATGGCAAAGGGTGCCAAGGTACTCAAATATACCTCCTCTGAATCTAGTGAAAATGAATCGATGAAGATCTAAAGCCCAGATACTCAAAACTTGCTAAGATTGTCAGTAAAACAACAAAGGGCTTTAGAAAAGGTTCAAAACATGCTAGATAAGAGTGATGATATGTTAGGTGAAGAAATGGATCGCACTAAAGCCCTGATTGAAAATCTTCAGAGACTTCAGTCTAGGTTTGACAGCCTTCAAGGTCATATAACACTCTCTTATCTGATCATGAGAAACTTTCTTATGAATTTCTTCAAAGAAAGCAAGATCTTGAGAAGCTAAGAGTGAGTGATGAAGATCTTCATAAGGAGCGCGATTCATTACTTGCTCAACAAATCAACGCTTCTCAGGAAGAATTTGTTCCTCCATGCTTAAAGTGCATTGAACGTGAATCTGCTAAATCTTCACCTGAATGTTCAAATGCTTCAACTGTTACAAATTCTTCACCTGCCTCTGCTATCATGTAACATCCCAAAATTCTAAAATTTGGAATGTTATAATAAATAAATAGTTTTGATTGATTGATTGTTTGTTGTGTGATTGATTGACTGAAATTGAGTGGAATTTGAAACTTTTGAAAGTTGAATGAGAGGGAATGAAATGACTTTCCACGACTTTCACTTTGCCTTTTATATCCATGAATTCAAATTCAATTCAAACACAAAACCCTAGAGAGAAGATGATATGACTTCTTCCATTTGAATAAATGAAAAGGGTTTTGAAAAGATTTGAATTCTGTTTGAAAATATTTAAAATTTTAGAAACTTTATGCAACTTAATGATTTTCATGAGAGAAGATAAAATGACTTCTTCAATTATATGAAATATGAGTTGGAAGTTAAAAGAATCAAATTGAAAGTCATTTGAAGGTATTTTGAAACTCCCTTCAAATTTGGAATTATTTGGATTTTATTCAAATTATTTTTCTCCTAAAATAAATAAATGGAAATATGGGTAAAATGATTCCCTTCAATGGAAAATTAGGAGAAAATAAATTTGAAGTCATTTTGGTATTTTTAAAATGATTTTTATTGGATTTTATTAGAGCGAAACACTCTTTGTTTTATTTGAATTTTTGTGTATTTTATTTGAAGCTGGAATAAAGTTCATCGTGTAGGAAAAGTTTTTCTGAAAATTTTGATATATATATGTCCTATATAAAAAATATATTATATATATATATTCCCTCTCCTAATTCAAAAAATAGAAAAAAGAGAGGACCCCAGCGCCAGAATAACCCGGCCAGTAGCCAATGACCCGGCCTGCCCGGCTTCTGAGCCCGGCCTTGAACCCCTCCCCTCGGTCGCCTTCTCACCCTTCTCTCTCTCACGACACCCGGCCCCACCACCTTCTTCCTCCCCACGCCAACCCCGCCGTCATTGAATCCAAGGATCCGGATCCTCCCGATCCTCGCCCCGATCGCCTCGTCCAAGTCGTCCCCCTATAAATACCTCCCTCGCCCGTTCCGCCTCGCCTCGCCCGACCCTCTCCTCTCGCCGCAATTAAATGAGACCAGAGGCGCCCATGCCATTGCCCCACCGGTCGCCTCGAACCTCCCCGAGCTCACCCGACTCCACCCCGAGCCCCCCTTGCTCCGCCGCACCCTCCCGACACCTCCGCCGACTTCCCCGACCACCGGAGCCACCGGAGCCGTCGTCGCCCGAGCCGCCGTCGCCGTCGACCCCGCGGTAAGTCGCCGGAGATCCCCGTCGCCGTTCGATTTAGATCGTAGGGTTGAGATTAGATCGCTGACTGTAGGTTTATTTTAAGTGAACCGGTTTTTATCCCGGTTTAGTTTTGGTTTTATTAGGTTTAGTTAGACCGGCCGACTCGGTTTATTTCCTCAGCGCTTTTTAGTTATTTAACGCCTAGCGCTAGATAGGCCCATTAGCCCAGCTTTTCCTTTTTAATTTTATTTTTCGTTTCTGCTTTTAATGTAATAGTTTCAGTTTTGTAAAATCCATATCTTTTAATCTACTTAATATTTTTAAGTGATTCTTTTTTTTTGGTTTGCAAATTTATTGTAGCTTCTGTAGAAAATAAGTTTGGCCATGTTTAAATTATTTAAAATTGCTTTATTTTAGTTTTAGACAGATTAGTAATTCTGCTATAAAATTAGTTAGGAATATTATTTTTAGTGATTCTTTTTGTCACAACTTTGTTTTGACTTTACCTAATCGTAGGAATTTAATTGGGAATTTTATATTTAATAAAAAAATAGTTTTAATCAGAATCATGTTATTCCTATTTATTTAACTAGCTACTGTTTTCCTATTGTTTTACTTAGCAAATAATTTTATTTTTCCTATGTGATAGTTTATTCTAGTTTAGTTTCTGTAACTTTAGAACATGAACTTTTATTTATAATAAATAAAAATTTTATTTTATTTTTACTTGCTAGGATTGTTTTAGGCATAACAGAGTTTTATAATAGCTTTTAAGGTGATTCTTTTTGCTCCTAGTTGCATGATGAATTCTTTTCTATTAGTTAGCAAAACCCATGCTTGGTTCTGTTAAGAAAAGTTTTAGTTGTGTAAAACTATTTCTTAGTTGATGCTTGATGTGGTGAAAACCTTGATTTGTTTTCTCCTAGTTTTTCTTTGGTAGTTTTGTTGTGTAGTTTTCCTTTGTTTTTATTTGGTGTCCCTTGATTTGCATTTTTAATTGTTGGTTTTATTATGAGTGTTAAAATTGTTTGCTAGGATGTTTGCTTATATGAATGCTATGACTATATAGATTTTCAACGGAGTGACGAATAGTTCTACCAAGTCATTATTCGAGAGTATTGTTATCTTCATCAACTTACCAGCAAGTTCACTTTGACCATGCTTTCATACCTATGTTTTTATTGCATTTAGTGGCATCTTTGCAACAACCCTACATTAGTGATATTGAATTCTTGTAGTTGAGTAGTATGCATGAGGTAGGAACCCATCACCCTGTTACACAGCCCGGGACGAGATTTTATTTTAATGCTACGCTATAGTAGACGGGGTTTGGTATGAGTGCACGAGAGTGGTGTGAGGATGGAGGATCTACGTCAATGACGACAACTCCATGATGGAATCTGCAAGGACTGCATCTTCAAGGCATCAAGACTTCAAGACTCGAGACAAGAATTCAATACACACTACTGGGTGAAGGATGGTTGACGGGCACACTGGAGAAACCAAGGTTGGCGGGATGCATGGAGAAGCGCCATGACATCTTGCGGAAAGCTTCACCCAGACTCAAAGAGACGGAAGAATACTTCATGCCCGAAGCTTACCTGCAACCGCAAGTCAATATGGGCTCGCTTGGTTGACCTTAGTTGTGACTCTGGCTGGGGACGGTGCTAGCAGATGTAGAACTACGGTAGGATTGGATGAGCACCGACGGTGGTCAGAGGAACTCTTCGGAAGACCATGTTTCGGTCATCTTGTTCTCAAACACCCTGAAGTGCGAGAACGTAAAGAGAGGGACGAATATTGCGGGTAAAGTGTACAAACCTCTGCAGAGGGTTAAAACCTAATCGATTAGCCGTGTCCCCGGTTATGGACAATTTGAGCATCTGGACTTGGACCTATCTCGGAACTCTCAACACCGGATTGATAACTTAATTGTGGGCAACATATGATGATTTTGGGCTATGAGACATCGGTTGGCGGAACCATGTCATGATAGAAAACTCCATAGTACAGACTTCATTTATTCCTTTGATGTAGGGAAAATAAATCAGCTTTTACACAAACAAAACTCAGACCACGAGCCACAAAGCCATATTGCATATAGTATAGTTTTATCATCTGCTTTTCTCATGTTGTGATCTTGCTTGTACATTCAATGTCTTGACCTACACGGCTGCAACGTATCATGTTGCGTATATTTACTCCGAGTAAGAGTACGCAGTGCGAGGTTACGGTCTACACTCAACTCGCCGATGGCGTTGATGGGACTCCACACCGATTACTTGTTTCATTGAGACTTATGAGGTATATATCAGTTTTACGTTAATTATACATGTGATTGCACTTTGATATATACATTGATGTACTGTGTGTGCCAAAGACATCTTGATCCGAGGATGGCACAACAACACGTAGGCTTGACCGTCTGAGGTCGGGTCGCCATGAGATATGGTATCGAGCACATGTTGACTGTAGGACGTGACCCTAGGAAATGACCGAGTAATATGAAGACCCCAACGGAGCGACCTTTGTTTTTGTTACTACTCGTAACACCTGATTCCTTTTACTAAACCTTCCTTAATTCAAACTATAGATGGAGAGCTACATTACGAACAAAAGAGAACACTACGAGAAGGTTCTTGGAGGCCCCTTCCTTGTGGAGCTAGTCAGTCAGCCGGGTTACCGATACACGAGATCAAGGCAACTAAGAGGACATCTAGATCATGGGGAGTCAAGACCCAAGTTTTTGGCCGTAAGAAGACCCCAATACTGCAGACATCAGCTTGGCACCATAAATGGTGATCGTGATATGGGCATCAACACTACCGTCCATGATGCCATTGCACGCTTATGCTATCGCCATCGTCTTTGCACTAAACCCACACTTCTTTGGAAGGATTGGATGGCGAAGTTTGATGGAGCAACTATTGCCTTGATGGAAGTGCAAAAGATGAAGTTCTCCCCTTTGTTAGTATACAATCGGGATCTAGAAAAATACATCAAGAATCTTCAGATGGACCTCCTGGAGGCCCTATTTGACAATGAAGCACTACGAGAAGAAGTTGAGACTCAGAGACTGAAGGTAAACAACCTGGAGGAGGAGAACCTCGAGATCCCGAGAATGCGTCAGGAACTGAAAAACAGCAGGACCCTGTCTCATGCCAAGGACGTTGAGATCCAGAAGCTCAAGGAACAACTTCAGGACATACAGGGTCGTCACAAGAAACTCCGCATCGACAGGGAAAATCTAGCAGAAAAATTGGAGGAGATTAAGTCCACATAGAAGAAGCCCCAATGGGGACAATGATCAAGTTCCCGGTAAATTAGCTTAGTAGTAGCCACCATGAGAGAAATAAAGATGAATGCTTTCTCGATTTAAGTATCTGACCATACCAACTTATGTGGGTGGCGATACTAAAGAATTGATTGAATAAATGAATGCTTGGTTGCTATTATTTTCTGTGTTTATTGAATGGTTGGATAGATGCGATATTCGTAGGCTTGTTATGTCAACTTTGAGAGACGTAAGTTCCGGAAGAATGGTAAAGGTCTTCATATGGGAAATTGGAAACTCCCGAGCATTGAAGACCTGAAGAAATGAGGACTTAGAAACGAAACCATAGTAGAACGGTCCATTACAAACGGTACTTTTGAGCTAGGATTCTTTTGTTGATGGGTGGGTATTTGCTTTCTCTTTCTATCTTAACCAGACCCCGAAATCTTGAACCCATGGACAACTGAACACCAAACTTTTCTGGAGACAATTGCAATTTCACCATGGAGATACATTCTTTGTTCTGAGTACCCCTCTTATCCTACACATGCAGATGACAACCCTTTGTGAGTCTTTCCTTAAGGGCCCTGAAACGATCATGACCCTGACAAGTGATCATGATTACCCGAAGATCCTGAAGGACATGATGAAGCATATTCACCTTGAAGGAGATGCACTTTACAAAGGCTACCCCTTCATGCAAAAGGGAGTGGAACTTTGGTATGTGGAGGTACACCTCCACCGTTTGAAAGGAGTTTGCCCAAAGATGATGGGGCAGTACTTTTTCATCTCACGTGTACCACAAGCAACTTTCTTCGACGCTGTTCGTGAAGCAGCCATGGAAGCCATACGCCGATCGGAGAAATACTTGAAGCAAGACTCCGTTATACTCAGAATACCTCGTAGAAGTGCATGCGAGAGATGGTGGAGGTGAAGCTCAAGGCCACCACGATGAAACAGAAGATTGAAGATTTCAAGGCACTTGTCGCACAATTCTAGTTGGACTGAAGAATCCTCAAGGAGGAAAAATGAATAAAGTTGGAAGTAATGTCTGACCATACCGAACCATGTGGGTGGCAGCATTTGTAATAAACCTTTTGGAATTTGGATTTACGAAAAATGGTTAAGGATGTAATAAAAGATTTGATATGAAAAATAATATGATTTATGGATAAACTAGTGCATTTCATTTTAAGCGTGTTAGTACTCCGTAACGCCACAAGATCAATGAAGAAAGAAACGTGTTATTCATGACGGTCCATAGAAGGGAGCTGGACCAAATAAGTTGGAGTTTTGTATGATCGTCACCACAAGAGTATGAAGAAACAGCAGTACTCTTGGATTTAAAGGAGGTGTAATATGGAACAAGGGAGTTACTCCAAGGATGAGTTAAAGCTGCATTAGTGTTGTAGTGGGCCATAACCCACGTGCCCGTGGATTTTGAAAAGGAACAGATGTAACCTTGATGAAGGAAGAAAAATTGGAAGAATCAGTGATTCAATCAAGATATCGTTTCTTAGGAGGTTACGAAAACCCAAGAGTTGTGAAGAACGATAGATGTTTTGTTTGGCTTGCTGAACCAAAGGATTTACTCGAACTCGGTTCGTCAACAAGAGAAATTCCGCAATGCTTGTGAGTATGCCCAAGTGTTAGAATACGTGATTCGATGTCCGCATATATAGTAATGGTTCAAGTGCGGGATGGATTGGCCCCATACCGGAGACTTCTATCATGAACTATCATATGTTGATGGAAAATCGTAGAGCCTTGAAAACCTTAGAAGAGTGTCGACACGTCAAGCCGTAAAACCATAGAATGGTAGGGCGATGGAACCCTTACAGCAAATGATGCCAATCATAGAATATACGGTGATATCCAACCCCGACCATATTCAAGCAGAAGAAACAGTGAATTTTCGACCAACATGAGATTATCGATAGTTGTTTAGTATTGGCGGCATCTGCCGGAGATGAAGACCCGCCTCGGAAGAACCTCGCCAGGATGAAAGGACACGTGTTGAGAAAAAGGTTATACCCTACCGAAAGAGCCTCAAGAAACCCGAGCGACACTTAATCACAACCCAAAGGGACGGAGTACTGAGTTCCGTCGGAACCATAACCCTGCTTTTAAGTGTGGTAGCACACTAGACCATTCCGATCGATGGAATTGCTGGAAGACCCCAAACTCTAACCCTTTCTTGCTAGCCTCTTCGAATCTCGAGGACGAGATTCATTTTAAGTGTGGTAGATTTGTAACATCCCAAAATTCTAAATTTTGGAATGCTATAATAAATAAATAGTTTTGATTGATTGATTGTTTGTTGTGTGATTGATTGAGTGAAATTGAGTGGAATTTGAAACTTTTTGAAAGTTGAATGAGAGGGAATGAAATGACTTTCCTGACTTTCACTTTGCCTTTTTATATCCATGAATTCAAATTCAATTCAAACACAAAACCCTAGAGAGAAGATGATATGACTTCTTCCATTTGAATAAATGAAAAGGGTTTTGAAAAGATTTGAATTTTGTTTGAAAATATTTCATATTTTAGAAACTTTATGCAACTTAATGATTTTCATGAGAGAAGATAAAATGACTTCTTCAATTATATGAAATATGAGTTGGAAGTTAAAAAGAATCAAATGAAAGTCATTTGAAGGTATTTTGAAACTCCCTTCAAATTTGGAATTATTTGGATTTTATTCAAATTATTTTTCTCCTAAAATAAATAAATGTAAATATGGGTAAAATGATTCCCTTCAATGGAAAATTAGGAGAAAATAAATTTGAAGTCATTTTGGTATTTTTAAAATGATTTTTATTGGATTTTATTAGAGCAGAAACACTCTTTGTTTTATTTGAATTTTTGTGTATTTTATTTGAAGTCGAATAAAGTTCATCGTGTAGGAAATGTTTTTCTGAAAATTTTGATATATATATGTCCTATATAAAATATATATATTATATATATATTCCCCCTCTCCCTAATTCCAAAAAAATAGAAAAAAAAAGAGGACCCCCAGTGTGACCGAATAACCCGGCCGGTAGCCAGCTTGACCAGCCCGGCGGCACCTTGCGCCCGGCCTTGAACCCCCTCCCCTCGGTGCCGCTCGCCCTTCTCTCTCTCTCTCTCTCTCTCTCTCTCTCTCTCTCTCTCTCTCTCGTGACACCGGCCCCCACCACCTTCTTCCTCCCCTCGCCAACCCCCGCCGCTGAATCCCGAAGGATCCGGATCCTCCCGATCCTCGCCCCGTTCGCCCCCTCGTCCAAGTCGTCCCCCCTATAAATACCCTCCCTGCGCCCGTTCCGCCCTCGCCCCTCGCCAGCCCTCTCCCTCGCCGCAATTAAATGGGAGACCCGAGTGCGCCCTTGTGCATTCTTGCCCATGCCGGTCGCCTCGAACCTCCCGAGCTCACCCGACTCCACCCGAGCCCTCCTTGCTCCGCCGCACCCTCCCGACACCTCCGCCGGCGTCCCGACCACCGGAGCCACGGAGCCGTCGTCGCCCGAAAGCCGTCGCCCGTCGACCCATGATGTAAGTCGCCGGAGATCCCCGTCGCCGTTCGAATTAGATCGTGAGGGTTGAGATTAGATTATGACGGTAGGTTTATTTTAAGTTAACCTGTTTTTATCACGTTTTAGTTTTTGTTTTATTAGGTTTAGTTAGACCGGCCGACTCGGTTTATTTCCTCAGGCGCTTTTTAGTTATTTAACGCCCGAGCGCTAGATAGGCCCATTAGCCCAGTTTTCCTTTTCAATTTTATTTTTTTCGTTTCTGTTTTTAACAGAATAGTTTCAGTTTTGTAAAATCCATATCTTTTAATCTACTTAATATTTTTAAGTGATTCTTTTTTTGTTGGTTTGCAAATTTATTGTAGTTTCTGTAGAAAATAAGTTTGGCCATGTTTAAATTATTTAAAATTGCTTTATTTTAGTTTTAGACAGATTAGTAATTCTGCTATAAAATGAGTTAGGAATATTATTTTTTAGTGATTCTTTTTGTCACAACTTTGTTTTGACTTTACCTAATCGTAGGAATTTAATTGGGCATTTTATATTTAATAAAAAAAATAGTTTTAATCAGAATCATGTTATTCCTATTTATTTAACTAGCTACTGTTTTCCTATTGTTTTACTTAGCAAATAATTTTATTTTTCCTATGTGATAGTTTATTCTAGTTTAGTTTCTGTAACTTTAGAACATGAACTTTTATTTATAATAAATAAAAATTTTATTTTATTTTTACTTGCTAGGATTGTTTTAGGCATAACAGGAGTTTTATAATAGCTTTTAAGGTGATTCTTTTTGCTCCTAGTTGCATGATGAATTCTTTTCTGTTAGTTAGCAAAAACCCATGCTTCGGTTCTGTTAAGAAAAGTTTTAGTTGTGTAAAACTATTTCTTAGTTGATGCTTGATGTGGTGAAAACCTTGATTTGTTTTCTCCAAGTTTTTCTTTGGTAGTTTTGTTGTGTAGTTTTCCTTTGTTTTTATTTGGTGTCCCTTGATTTGCATTTTTAATTGTTGGTTTTATTATGAGTGTTAAAATTGTTTGCTAGGATGTTTGCTTATATGAATGCTATGACTACATAGATTTTCAACGGAGTGACGAATAGTTCTACCAAGTCATTATTCGAGAGTATTGTTATCTTCATCAACTTACCGAGCAAGTTCACTTTGACCATGCTTTCATACCTATGTTTTTATTGCATTTAGTGGCATCTTTGCAACAACCCTACAGTAGTGATATTGAATTCTTGTAGTTGAGTAGTATGCATGAGGTAGGAACCCATCACCCTGTTACCAAGCCCGGACGATATTTTATTTTAATGCTACGCTATAGTAGACGGGGTTGGTATGAGTGCACGAGAGTGGTGTGAGGATGGAGGATCTATGTCAATGACGACAACTCCATGATGGAATCTGCAAGGACTGCATCTTCAAGGCCTCAAGACTTCAAGACTCGAGACAAGAATTCAATACACACTCTTTGGGTGAAGGATGGTTGACGGGCACCTGGAGAAACCAGTGGTTGGCGGGATGCATGGAGAAGCGCATGACATCTTGCGGAAAGCTTCACCCAGACTCAAAGAGACGGAAGAATACTTCATGCCGGAAGCTTACCTGTGCAACCGCAAGTCAATATGGGCTCGCTTGGTTGACCTTAGTTGTGACTCTGGCTGGAACGGTGCTAGCGAGGATGTAGAACTACGGTAGGATTGGATGAGCACCGGACGGTGGTCGAGGAACTCTTCTAAGACCATGTTTGGTCATCTTGTTCTCAAACACCTCAAGTGCAAGAACGTAAATAGTGGTATCTAATCTTGTGGGTTTAGTGTACAAACCTCTGTAGAGGGTTAAAACCTAATCGATTAGCCGTGTCCCCGATTACGGACAATTTGAGCATCTGGACTTGGACCTATCTCGGAACTCTCAACACCGGATTGATAACTTAATTGTGGGCAACATATGATGATTTTGGGCTATGAGACATCGGTTGGCGGAACCATGTCATGATAGAAAACTCCATAGTACAGACTTCATTTATTCCTTTGATGTAGGGAAAATAAATCAGCTTTTACGCAAACAAAACTCAGACACAGAGCCACAAAGCCATATTGCATATAGTATAGTTTTATCATCTGTTTTCTCATGTTGTGATCTTGCCGGTACATTCAATGTACTGACCTACACGGCTGCAACGTATCATGTTGCAGACATTTACTTCCGACGAGTAAGAGTTATGATACAGGGTTACGGTCTACACTCAACCTGCCGATGGCGTTGATGGGACTCCACACCCGATTACTTGTTTCCACTGAGACTTATGAGGTATATATCAGTTTTACGTTAATTATACATGTGATTGCACTTTGATATATACATTGATGTACTGTGTGTGCCAAAGATATCTTGATCCGAGGATGGCACAAGAACACGTAGGCTTGATCGTCTGAGGTCGGGTCGCTACATATCACTAATTCCTCATCTGAGGACATTGCTAGTATCATTGACAATGCAGGGCTGAAGGAATTGTATATGACAGGCATGTACAAAAGCCTCAAAGGGCATCAGACTCTTTGTGATGTGCTTAAAAGCAGATCCTCAACAGAACCCTAGGAAAGAGGGTATCGCCTTTGAGAGGAAACTCAATGCCGATGGAACATATTGGAAGCTTTGAAAGTATCCCAAAACCTCATGGGTTCTTTGCAAAGGGACCTCCATTGATCCATCTAACTTATCTGGCTTTACATGCGAATCTCCTTATTATTACGATGAGTCATTTGACTCCAACTATAAACTGTTCAAAAATCGTAATGGTGAAGTATTTGCTAGATATGTTGGCACTAATCTGCAGGAACGGTTCTCCTATGAAGAAAATCTGGGTTCCCAAGAAGTGCCTTGAAAGTCTTCGTGTGAATGTCCTCATGACACCACCTGTGAAGAATAAGAACCCCAGATCAAATTCTTCATATGGACCAAATTCTTCATATGGATCCAAGTCCTCATACGGACCAAATTCCTCAAAAGGATCAAAGTCCTCATATGATTATCATCGTGCTAACAACTCTGCTTCGCAGGTAGAGCTAAGGGCTATGAATATGTGCATTATTCTTCAAACCAATATGTTCATAAGTCCTCGAAGAATTTCTCTGCTTATTCATATGCTTACCCTAATCCCTCTTATGTGAAACAAAATGGATTGGCCTCTATGCCACCATTCTCATATGGTGCTCGCAGAGTGATGAACTCTTTGCCACCCCTTCAGATGTGGGTGGTGAAGAAAAAGAACTAATCTCTTCTCAGAGGGTCAGGTCTCCAGACATGCTTTAAACGTCTGAAGAATTTGCTGGGGGCCTGAAAAAATGCCTGAAAGGACGCAGGCTAATCATGATGAAATGAACTTTCATTTCACACGTCCTCATACTGCTTATCTATTAATACTGACTGATGAAATTCATCTGATGAACTTGATATCATATTCTTCACTGATGAAGTATATGAGATCGTAAGTTGTACTAATTCATCTGCAGGATGGTCAACCCAAAGCCACTGAGTGGTCTCGATAGTGGATGTACGAATCACATGACTGGTGACAAGAATCTATTGATGGATGCTCCCTTATCACCGTCACATCTGAAGCATATCATCTTTGCTGACAAAGGCAAAAGTCAGGTATTGGGTCTTGGTAAGGTTGCGATCTCTAAGGACATACACATAGACAAAGTCATGCTTGTTGAGTCCTTAGGATACAACCTCATGTCAGTCTCAATGCTTTGTGATCTTGATATGGTTGTTATCTTTGGCAAGTATCGTTGTGTTGTGATTATGGAAGTGACAATTCCAAAGTCTTGAAGGCTTTACGAGAGGAGACTTGTATATTGTTGATTTCTCTACAGACCACAACCAGCCATGTGTCTACTTGCAAAAGCTTGAAAGGCTGGCTATGGCATCGGCGACTTGGTCACGCAGGCATGAGGAATTTACTGCACGCTTGCAAAGAAGAAGCATGTCATTGGCATTGAAAATGTCAAATTCCTCAAGGATCACTTGTGCGGAGCCTGTGAAGCTGAAAAATGACCAAGGCCAAGCATCCAAATGAAGACTATCATGACCACTACTCGTCCCTTGAATTGCTTCACATGGACCTCTTTGGTCCCAATCATTACTCAAATTGTCGTTAATGATGCATCTTTATATGGCTTTGTTATTGTTGATGATTACTCTCGTTACACATGGGTACACATTGTTACTTACAAAAATCAAGTGCGTGAAGTCTTCAAACGGTTTTCCTCGAGGGCTTCAACTAACTTTGGTGTGAAGATCAAACACGTTAGGAGTGACAATGGAACCGAGTTCAAGAATTCCGGTCTTGATGCCTATCTTGATGAACTTGGTATTACTCATGAGTTATCTGCTCTCTATACTCCTCAGCAGAATGGCGTTGTGGAGCGCAAGAACAGAACTCTTGTTGAGATGGCTCGCACTATGCTTGATGAATACAAAACGCCTAATCGTTTTTGGATTGATGCAATTGATACTGCGTGCCACATCATCAACAGAGTATATATTCACAAATTCTTCAAGAAGACTGCCTATGAACTCCTCACTGACAAGGAACCCAATGTAAGTTATTTCAAAGACTTCGTTGCTAAATGCATTATAAGATATCCTCATCACAAATCTAAATTTGCACCGAAAGCACATGAAGGTGTTATGCGTGGTTACGGAAAGGACTCGCACACCTACAGAGTCTTCAACATCGCTCTTCACAAGATTGTTGACATTGTAGATGTGCGGTTCGATGAAACTAATGGCTCGCAAAGAGAGCACCTACCTTCTGTGTTAGATGAACCAGCCCCTGAGGGATCTATTAAGTTCAAGGCAACTGAGGATGTCATTCCTACTGAAGAATCTGCTGAAGAATTCATTCTCAGACGCCAAGAACGTCGAGCTGATGCACTGAAGATAATGTCAAGACAATGGTCTTTGAGGAAAATGATCAAATTCCTCTACGTCAACCTGCTCATCCTCGTGTTGAAAAAGAAGTGCAAGTTGACAAGATCATCGATGACATTGAAGCGCCAGGTCCTCTCACACGCTCAAAAGCTTCACATTTATCTAACTTTTGTGGGTACTATGCTTTTTTCTCTATCACAGAGCCCACTAAGATAGATGAAGCATTTCTGGAATCTGAGTGGATTCAGGCCATGCAAGAAGAATTACATCAGTTCGAGCTCAACAATGTCTGGGAACTGGTCAAACGTCTAGATCCTCGCAAGCATAATATCATTGGCACAAAGTGGATCTACCGCAACAAGAAAGATGAAAATGGCCTTGTGGTGAGGAATAAGGCACGACTAGTAGCTCAAGGCTACACCTGTGTTGAAGGAATTGATTTCGATGAAACTTTTGCACTGTCGCTAGACTTGAGTCTATTTGCATATTACTCGCCTATGCTAACCATCACAATATCACTTTATATCAAATGGATGTGAAAAGTGCATTCCTCAATGGTAAGCTTGAGGAAGAAGTATATGTTGCTCAACCCCGGTTTTGAAGATCCAAAGAATCCCGACAAAGTCTTGAGACTCAACAAGGCCCTCTATGGTATCAAACAAGCCCCAGGCGTGGTATGATACATTGAAGGAATTCTTCGTGAAGAATGGCTTCACACCCGGTTCACTCGACCCTACTCTCTTTACTAAATCATATGATGGTGAACTGTTTGTGTGCCAAATATATGTTGATGATATTATCTTTGGATGTACTGACCAACGTTATAGTGATGAATTTTCCTATATGATGAGTGAAGAATATCAAATGTCTATGATGGGAGAGTTGAAATTCTTCTTAGGTCTTCAAATTAAATCAACAACACAATGGCATATTCATATCTCAGAGAAATACCTCAAAGATGTCCTCAAGAAATTCGGCATGCAAGATTGCAAAGGTGTCAAAATTCCTATGCCCACAAATGGCCATCTATGCCTTGATGAAAATGGTATTGACTTCGATCACAAGGTATACCGCTCCATGATTGGTTCTTTATTGTACTTATGTGCATCTAGGCCAGATATAATGCTTAGTGTTTGCATGTGTGCCCAATTTCAAGGTACACCGAAGGAATCACACCATAAGGTTGTGAAGCATATTCTTCGATATCTAGCTCACACACCAGCACTAGGATTATGGTACCCCAAGGGCTCTACTTTTGATCTCATTGGATATTCTGACTCTGACTATGCTGGTGATCATGTGGACCGCAAGTCAACATCTGGTACTTGTCATTTCCTCGGACGATCTTCGGTCTGTTGGTCCTCGAAGAAATGTAACTGTATCACTGTCTCATCGCGGAAGCTGAATACATTGCTGCTGGCTCGTGTTGTGCTCAATTGCTATGGATGAAGCAAACTCTCAAGGACTACGGCATCAACGTGAAGAATGTGCCTCTATACTGTGACAATGAGAGTGCCATCAAGATTGCTCACAACCCTGTTCAGCACTCGAAGGCAAAGCACATTCAAATTCGTCATCATTTTCTTCGTGATCATGTGTTGAAGGGCGACATCTCCATCGAGCATGTGAAGACTGAATAACAGGTAGCCGATATCTTCACTAAGCCCTTGGATGAGAAGAGATTTAGCAAGTTGCGGTGGGAGCTAAATATCTTAGAATCTTCGAATGTTCTTTGAAAAGGACACACATCCTGACACTTATGAAAAATTGATGACTTAGATGTGCAACACATGAAGAAACGTCTTTCTTCAATCAATGAAGAATAACATTCTAAGTGTGAAGAAATTAATGAAGAATTTGATTCTCAGAACCCTACGACAATTGTACGCGGTGTCTGAAATCATCATTCTTATACGGTGGGACACGCCACCACCAAAGTTGAAAATCTTCAATTTGAGTTTTTCCTTAGTTTTTGAATTTCTTCAGTTTTTCAAATTCTTCAACCTTGGCAAAATCTTCACTGTTTCCGTCATTTTTCTTCATAGGCTATACATATATATGGGTTTACGTCCTCTACAACATTCACTTATGGCTATTTCTTCAAGTTGTTTTTTCTGCTAAGTGAATGTGATCGGACCCTTCCCCCTCTATGCTATACTCAACCTAATCTATTCACAAATTCTTCATGTGCGTTCTATTTGAAACTCGTTCAAAATCTTCACTGTGTCCTTGTTAGCTGAAGAAATTGCGAACGGAACTTAAAAAAAAACTGATCTTATCGAAACTTTCGGTTTTGCCGCTCAAACCGTTCCGCATCCCACGATGCATTATTTTACTCACCCACGATCGTACATGATCTCCACTACACAGTACGTGGGTGACACATGTCGTGAGAAGGAGAATGGTCAGGGGCACGTTCGTCCTAAATCTTCGGGCGAACAGTTTTCACTGCCTCTATAAATACCCCTCTCTCCATCCTCACTTCTTTTACCCCGCTCGACCTCTCTCTCCCGTTCGAGCTCCTCAAACCCTAGCGCCGCTTCTCCATAAATCGCCCGGTGAGGAAGAGCTTGCTGCCTCGACCTCTTCGCCCGACGTACTCGCGATCATGGAAATCCTCACTCCGCCGCCGCTGTAGCTGTCTTCCTCCGCCAAGTTAGGGCTTGGAAGATCTGAACAGACGAGCTTCACATCTACAAAACCCAGTTCGTCGTGTTCTTCATTTAGGGTATTTAAAAGTTACTTTTACTACCCTCGTTGATCCAAATTTTACACTACAAAATCTTCAAAGGTGTCTTGTTCTTCAAATCCTCACACACAAACACCTCACTAGTTATATGCTCTTGATTCGTTTCTCTAAGCAATCATTTTCTTCAAGATTCCTCAATTGTGTGGATCCTCGATCTGTACAACTCTGGAACCTAAGACAAAGAACGCTTAGTGAAATTCTTCAAGGCTCATCTGGTCAAAATCCTCAAAACTTGTTCTTTCTGAAAAACCTTCTGAGAACGCATATGACCTCTCCAAATTCCTCGCAACTATACTCTGTTCACAGGTACTCATGTCCGCTGCTGAATCACTAGGTTCTCATCAACTTAACTCATTTGCAGCGTTCCTCGAAGAAAAGTTGCATACTTCTTCAGAGAATTCGTTTGTTCAAATTCCTCAGCTGAAGAATATGGCAGAAGGAAAGAAGCCACAGAAAGGAGGAAAAAGGCCTGAGGTCATGACCACGTTTGAAATCCCTGAGGAAATTTATGCTGATTATTGCACACCTGATGAAGCCGAATTCGGCAAAGAGAACAAAAATCAGCGCAAGGTGCGCATCCAAAGGATTGAACGGAGATGGGCACGGGAATGGAGGGAGTACAGATATGTAACTCCAAAGTACATGAAGAAATTCGCACTCAATCCTCCATGCCCAAGAGCTCCTTTGGCACCTGGCCAAGAAGTGACCCCACCAAAGATCAAGCGTGGTGAGGACTTTCCTGAAGAATGGGCCAAGCGCCAAGCCAAGTTGGCAAGACAAGCCAATGAGGCAGTGAGGAAATTCAATGAGGACTCTGCTACTGCTGCTGCCCCTGAGGTCTCTGTCAAGCCAAGAAAATCTATGGCAAAGAAGCCCGCTCACAAGCCAAGTGCTTCACCAACAAAGTGCCCTCACGGCCAAGTTCCTCGGCCAGTGCCCTCACGGCCAATTCCTCATCTTGCCCCGCTCCTCCAAAATCCTCGGCTCCTTCAAAGTCCTCGGCAGCTCCTCCCAAGTCCTCGGCCGTTCAGGCAAAGTCCTCGGCACTGCATGCATCCGCCACGTGCCAAAGGACTGCTAGCTTCTCCATTGCCTCTGGTGTCTCAAAGCAAGTTCCTCACCGCACCAAAGTCTTCATCTGGCCCGACTCTTTGAAGACTAAGGCCACACGGTGGGCGAGGTCCTCGGCCAAGTCCCAGAAGAAACAGGTTGCTTTCAAGAGCCACTGAAGATGATGAGGCCGATGATGATGAACTTGCGGAAATCATCGAGACCGCCAAGAAAGGGCCGCTAGAGCCAAAGGCACATCTGTACCCTTCTTTGTTGGATCCGAGGAAAATCCTCGATTACATTGATCTCTGGCACAAGGATCCAAACACCCCTATGCCTGATTTTCATCTGACCCCTGGACAAAGTCATATGCTGACCCATTTCATCACTGAAGAGAAATGGAAGTTTGAAAAGGCAAGAGAGATCAAGAAAGCTCAATACAGAAAGGAGAAGTTCCTGAAGAAAAACGTTGTCAAAATGACACCTGAGGAACTTCTCAAGGTCCAGACTGAAATTCAAGACCTCAGCAAAAACTTTGATGCTTATTATGCTGATTGGCAAGGGGCCAAGGTCAGATTCGTCAACCTGACGAAGAAGTTCACAAATGTTGCTGCCCCAACGCAACATGCAATTCCTCAGGCTGGAGCCTCAGCTCAGCCAATCGAAGAACATGCCAAGCACCGATGAAGTTCGAGCTCTTTGAAGAAAATGCAGTTCGAGGCTTATGATCCCATTCCAAATTGAAGAAATTGCCAGGGCATCCACTAGTGGTGCGCCTTAAGAAACTGAACAAGACAGGGCAACTGCATCAGTTGCGCCTGAGGAAAATCATCCAGATTCCTCAGCTCCTCCTGCGCCAACACCAACTCCAATTCTTCCATCTGCCTCGATGTGAAGAAGACCAAGGCTGCGAGCGAGCTGCAGTCAAGAAATGGAAAGCATCAGCTGCGTCAAATTCTTCGGCTGCAAAGAAAATGAAGCCAATGACGAGCTCCTTTGAAAATCCAATTGATGCTGTTCCAATTTCCTCAATTCCATCAAAGGACCTTGTTCCTTTTGATGAAGATTATGTGATCCCAAGCGGATCTGATGAAGAAAATCATTCTCTTTGCTTCGTCGAGCAGATTGATGAAGAAATTGAAGTGGAAGCAATCCCTTCAACCCCAATCATTTCCTCGCCTATGCCTCGTGTCACAAATTGAAGAGGCGGTGTTGAGGAACTTGAAGAAGATGTGGATATTGGAAGCACAACGCCAGTGATGAACGATGACTTTTGGGAAAGTCGACATCCAAATTCTCCACTCTTCACCCCAATCCAACAGATACCTCGGTCCCCTGCTCCCTCTTTGTTCAAATGGGCTCAAGAAACTCATCCCACTTCATCGTCCTGAAGAAATTCCAGCCACTAAGCGATGAACTCTTCTTCTTGATCCTCGGTACTTTTGTTGAGGAACAAGAAATTCCTCGGCTGAAGAACACGAGATTGCGATTCACGAGGTCGTGATGCAACTCACGACACTCCTTTGCCAAAGCCAAAGGATCCCTTCTCAACAAAGCAAAATTTCAAGGCTGAAGACTTCTTGATGAGCACGTATTCTTCTTGATTACAATCCATATGATTCTGCTCGCATAAGGAAGAGGCGTTTCTGGACTGCCAGCCAAGCCAATTTCTATTCCTCAGTGCTTTTCAATAAACACAAAGTCTTCGATCATGCTCATATTCCTCATGTGGACATGGAGTGTCTACCAGGCTTTGAGCCAGTCCTCAGTGTTCTTCACGACGCAGGACTTACCATTTCTGCAGCGATATACGTGGATCGGAATGAAGAACTTATTCTTCAATTCTATGCAACGCTGCACATCACCGGAGACGTCAAGACGTGAACTCATGGGTATTAGATCGGATGTCCGAAAATGCTCACTACAAGGCACCAAAGAATCGAATTGCTTCGTGCTCTACCACTCGATCCTCCACTTGGCGGTGCTCGTTGTATCTACAACGAACCGTAACTTTCAAATCACTATATGCAAGTCTTGATGAAGCCTTTGAAGCCAAGGCAGGCCCCAAGAACCAAATTCCTCGTCAAGGAATTATTGTATGTGCCTCGGACTGTCTATCGGATTACAGCGAAGGCAATGAGTCATATCAAAGGCCACGACTCAAATGATGAAGAAGTCGTTGGCATCATGAAGAATATGCTTTTCAACTTAATCCGTGGCGTTCCCGTCAACTTCCATGATTTCTTCATGAGGACTCTGGCAAACATTGCTATGTCACCATTGGAGCTGAAGCCTTATGCGCCTTGGATAATGAGATTCATCAGTCACGATCTTCACTCAATTACAAGGCTGATACTACGAACCCACTGCAGCTACTTGCCCCGATTGAAGTCCTCAAGCGGACATTTACCTCGGTGATGACAAGGGCAAGGCCATCGCTACGATCGATGAAGGCATTCGTCCATTGGATGGACAGTTTAAGTAAAGCCGCATCCTACTCCACCAATGATGACTCTCGCCACACATGACTCTGCCAAATACCTCAGTCAAGCAAACTCCTCAAGCTCGCACCTGTGGTGATGATCGATCGTGAGTTACTCCTCGCCTTCATCGGAAGGTTGATCGCAATCATAAATGGGTCAAGCGTCGGTTTGGTTCAATTCTTCACAACATGACCTCAACACACAATGCGGTGAAGAAAACCACTACTACCTCCATGAAACCTTCAAAGCGCACTGGCTGTTCTTTCACATGTCTACAAGGAAGAACTGACAACAATGGGACTCAAGGAAGAATTTGACTGGTCTGCACCTCCTCCGAAGAAATACAAGAAGGTCAAAGTTCCTTCCTTGGTGGCCAGCTCCTATTCTTCCTCGCACGACACTAATGAAAATGAAGACTTGGACGACACCGCGGCAGGCCCTACTACAACAACCGACCCCAACAACGCTGGCGCTCCTTCATCAACTTGAAATTCTTCAGGGGCGTTAGTCCTCAGTTTCGATCCTTTTGGTCATTCGATGACAAAGGGGGAGAAATTTGAGTTAGTCTTCAAGCGGGTCTATTTTATTGCCCATATACAATTTATTTTTGTTAAGTTACAACTCTCGTTCTTCTGAAACTTTTATTGGATCGAGTTGTAATCTTAAACCCGATGGTGCTTTGATACTTTTGATGCACTATACTCTGATTCTCTTGAGCTTCGTGAGCTCTGATACTCTTGATGCGTTATTTTGCATGCTTGTTCCTCATTAATGTTATCGCACGCATGCTGAATTACGTCAAGCACCATATCTCATCATGCATTTCAAATTCTTCATGTTATATGTCAAATGCGTGTATGAATTACAAGATATAGGGGGAGATCTCCATGATTCAACTCTTCAAATGTGCATTGCCTCAAAAGCAGATTCCTCACTATGCACATCTTTAGGGGGAGTTCTTCTATATCTTGCAATCAAATTCCTCATTATCAGTATTTACACTTCATATGTTTATCCCCGTTGAAAACTTAACCTATATTGTCATCAATCACCAAAAGGGGAGATTGTAAGTGCATCTAGTGCCCTTAGTGATTTTGGTGTATTGAAGACTTATAGGTTAAGGAACTAATGCGTTTGTGAGTGTACACAGGTCTATAAGTCTATGAGGAGTTTGATATTTACAGAGAAAGTCGACCCCTAAAATGAAGTTCTTCGACTGAAGACTTTGATATTCTGAAGACTTTCTGAAGACTTTGAAAGTGAAGAAATTGGTGTGACCTTGAAGACTTGGTATTCATTTGAGGAACATGAAGCGTGAAGACTTTCGTTTTCGTTGTTTCATTTTCTCTTTCTTGAGTCATAGGAAACACCATCTTTGTTAAAGGGGTCGAGGAAATACTAAGGAAAAATTTCCATGTGATGCTCAACTCAAAATCCTACACCTACCAATCCCTTCAGTGAAGCCTTTGGAAATCTCATACAGTTCAGCCAATTTCTTGATGATAGAGACGAAGTTCTTATGGTCATGAGAATTTGTTCTGATTGAGGAGTTAGGAATTCGCCAAGTGGATTGCCTACAGTGAGGAACATGATAGCCCGAGGAATTTGAGATTCAAATTTCCGACCGTTCTTGTGTTCTTGCCGCCACCTGTCCCAAAATATCTTATCCACCTAACGGTCATATCACGTAAGGGCATTTATGTCTTATCATGTTGGGCTGCTCCCTAGGCTATAAATAGCCGCCCCTACAACCACTAGCTGGTTGGCTGCTCGAGAGAAACTTGACACTTGTCATTTGAGAGCAACCCATCCTCTCGAGGACTTTGGCGAAAATCATCGAGTGAGGAAAACCAAAAACCAAACCCCTACAAACCCAAAGTGATTGAGCATCATCAAGAGATTGATCCTGCGTGGATCGACGCTTGTTACCTTTGAAGATCTGTGCTTCTTCCAGACGGTTAGGCGTCATGGTCTAGAGCATCCAAGAGGAATTGTGGATCGCCGAGTGACCAAGTCTGTGAAGGTTTGGAAGTCGCTCAAGACTTACCACGAGTGATTGGACGAGGTGCATGTGACCTTAGTTCAAGGAGAATACGGTGAGGACTTGGTGTCCTGAGCTGCGTGCTTTCGGCTCGGGTGTCCGGGGCTGTGTGCCCTCGAGTTTAAATACTCAGCCGCTCCAACCAGATGTACAAGCCAGAGACAACAGTTGGGCTGGTCTACCAAATCATTGTCTTCACCAACCTAATCTGGTTCTATTTCCTCAACCCTTTCATTTCCTCATTATTGTGTTGAGTGTTCGTTCATATCTGTGTTTGAAGACTTTGGTGAAGACTTTCTCAATTTCCTCAGTTCAATTTCTTCACCGCTTTGTCTTCATCTTGTGCTATCCTGTGTTTACGCTTTACATACTCTTGATTGTCTTCATTTCATCATGATGACCATGCCCGCGATTCTGTTATGCTTACTTCGAGTACTTATTCCGCTGCAAGTAGTTCTTCGCTAAGGAATTTCCTCACTGGCAAATTCCTCAGTGAAGAATTCATAAAAATCGCCTATTCACCCCCCCTCTAGTCGATATAACGCACTTTCAACCACCCACTTCATAGCCACTGTCGAGGACTTAACTGACATGCTCGATTACGGCTCTAAAGACATCAACGGCATGGAAGACGATGCCGGAGAAGAGCAGGCCCAAAGCCCGCCTTTTACCGGCCGCTGGACGGCCACCTCTTCGTATGACGTGTACATGGTAGACACACCCAAAAAGGGTAACGGCGATGACAAAGAGGATCTAGTTGAGGATGAACATCCTAAGATACAACCAAAGCACCGGCATCAGCGTCGCCGCTCTAAATCACGCCACGAAAAAGACAGCAACGTTGGCACAGGAGATGACAACACTCCGGACGGTGCGGAAGACAAAGAAGACCCCGTCGAGCCAACTTTCGAACGGGACGATCGGGAAGATGGGCTAGTTAGCCATGACGAACAGGCCATAAACGAAGACTCGGAGGATAGCAACTATCTTCCACTCTCCGAGGATGAGGTGAGCCTTGGCATCGAGGACTTTATTGTGCCTGAGGAACCTCTCGAGCAGGAGCGCTTTAAGCGCCGGCTAATTGCCACTTCAAGGAGCTTCAAAAAGAAGCAGCAGCAGCTGCAAGCTGATCAACATCTGCTCAACGATAGGTGTACTAATGTCCTGGCAGCCGAGGAATATGGCCTCGAGCGCCCAACCAAAAGTTACCCGAAGCGCAGATTACTACCTCAATTCGACGACGAGGCCCTTGAGCCTGTACCATCAACACGTAATGCGGCTGACCGACTACCACGTGGCGGGGACAAAACGGAAACTCAAGCCGAACACCAGCCCATACCACCTTGTCATAAAGGTAGACATACAACAGCTCGGGGATATACATATGACCTGCGTCAGGACCTGGACAGTAGAGCAGGTCAGAACAGATCGATCTACGGATCGCGAGGGCGTGCCCCAACGCGCGACGAGGCTATCTAGCCGGACGTGACAAGCATAATCACGTCCGGCCCGAAAACCGCAGACGGACTCCATTCGAGCTGCGTCGCGACTTGGCCCGATATAGAGGCGCCGCACACCCCCTCTGCTTCACAGATGAAGTAATGGAGCACCAATTCCCAGAAGGGTTTAAACCCGTGAATATCGAATCGTATGATGGAACAACAGATCCCGCGGTATGGATCGAGGACTTTCTTCTCCATATTCACATGGCCTGCGGTGATGATCTTCATGCCATCAAATACCTCCCGCTCAAACTCAAGGGACCAGCTCGGCACTGGTTGAACAACTTGCCTGAAAAATCGATTGGCAGCTGCGAGGACTTGGAAGACGCCTTCCGCGACAACTTCCAGGGTACATACGTCCGACCTCCGGATGCCGGTGACTTAAGTCACATAGTTCAACAGCCCGGAGAGTCAACCAGGAAATGCTGGACTATGTTCTTAACTAAAAAGAACTAGATCTCGACTGTCCGGATGCCAAAGCCCTAGCGGCCTTCAAGCACAACATCCGCGACGAATGGCTCGCCCGACACCTCGGCCAGGAAAAGCCGAAATCCATGGCAGCCCTCACGGCACTCATGACCCGCTTTTGCACGGGAAAAGATAGCTGGCTTGCCTGTAGCAATAATAATTCAAGCGAACCTGGCACCTCTGAAGCGAGAAATAGCAACAGCAAGCCCCGACGCAACAGGCACAAGTGTCGAAACAATGGTGACAATACCGATGACACGGCGGTCAACGCCGAATTTAGTGGCTCCAAGTCCAGCTAGCGGAAGAAGACATTTAAAAGGAACAAGCCGGGCTCATCCAGCTTGGACCGCATACTCGATCGTCCATGTCAAATCCACGGCACCCCCGATAAGCCAGCCAATCATACCAACAGAAGTTGTTGGGTCTTTAAGCAGGCCAACAAGTTAAAGGCCGAGAACAAAGAGAAGGGTTCACAGAGTGAGGACGATGACGAGGAGCCCCATCAACCAAACACAGGGGGCCAGAAGAAGTTTCCCCCCAGGTTAAAACGGTGAACATGATACACGTCACCCATATCCCCAAGAGGGAGCGCAAACGTGCGCTCAGGGACGTCTACGTGATAGAGCCGGTCGCCCCAAAGTTCAATCCATGGTCATTGTCGCATTTTGGGTTTCGGAAAAACCCTCGAGGTTCGAACACTGGGGTGCACACGAAGATCTCTCCCTCCCCCTAGCTCACTCTCGCAACGATCGTCAGGCCTAGCGCGATGAACCCAAAGAACGAGAGTCACAAGAGTTTATACTGGTTCGGGCCACCGATGTGGTGTAATACCCTACTCCAGTGTGGTGTGGTGGATTGCCTCTTGGGCTGAGGATGAACAATTACAAGGGAAGAACAGCCTCCTGAGGAGAGGTGCTCTTGTGCTTGGTGAGCTGGTGTGGTGTCTCTCCAGCTGATCTAGATCTGTTTTTCCCTTCTATGGTGGTGGCTAGTCCTATTTATAGAGGCCCTGGTCCTCTCCCCAGATATTGAGCGGGAAGGGATCCAACAACGGCCAAATTCGAAGGGGGACAACTAGTATAAGTTTTCCTGACTAAAGGTGGTCTTCGCCTGCCAAAGGCTCTGGTGGTGACACCGTCTTGGGCTCCACGGTGACCTCTGTATTGCCGTCCTCCTGGTCTCAGTCTCGTTGCACCGATATGGAAACCTTTGCCTAATGCCTCGGGACTCCTCGCCTGCGCTTGCCTCTTTAGCACCAAAGAGGAAACGAGGACACTACACACAGGCGCCCGCCTGGCCTTGATCGTCATGGCTTACGTCACGGGAACCTCCCAAGGTTCCCCTTGCCTTGATCTCTCCGCCCCTCGCGAGCCGGCCTGGTGAGGCCATCCCTGAGGGGATCTTGTGTCGTCCGCCTCGCGAGGCTTGGCCCCTCGCGAGGGTCTTGAGTGTTTGCTGGTGAAGATGGGCCGTATAGGGCCGCTGGTGGAGCCACGCTGTGGGTCGCAGGCAGGCAAGTCTGGGGACCCCCGTTCCCAGAACGCCGACAGTAGCCCCCGGGCCCAAGGCGCGCTCGGACTTGGCTTCGAGGCGAAGCCAAGGGGCAAGCGGAGCGCCGGGGGCCCCCACAGCCTGCGGCCTTGGTCAACACGTGACAGTTGATTGGACGTGGGCGTCTCCGCTTCCCCATGCTGCCTCGGCAACTGCCCGACTTGACGAGTCCCTGCTGCATGCAAGAAAAAACCATCATTAGCTGTGATCGTGGGGGTCGCCGGTTGGCCTTCCTCTGACTATAAATGAGGAGAGGGCGGATCCCCCATCGCTCATCTCTTCCTGCCCCGCTCGCTTCTTCTTCCTCGCTTCATTGCTAGTTAAGACTCCCATGGCGCCTATTCGGAGGTTCTCAGCCGTAGAGAAGGGAAAAAACCCCCGCGACGAGCCAGGGCCACCTCCGCTGAAGAAGAGACCGGGCCACCGCCGCGACGTGGTCGCAAGGCCGGAGGTGTCGAGGCGTTGGTGCGAGCGGCCTCCCCTCGGGTACCCGCTGCCTTTGTACGCCCAGGCTGGGGGCTTCGAAGGAAGAGGCGACGAGCGCCGCCGCCCGCGCCGGGGCCGTGGTCGCCACGCCAGCGGCGACGCACGCCGTCGCCCCAGGAGTCCACGCTGCAGACTCCTCACGCGAACTCGTGATGTGGGCGGCGATGCCTCCACGCACTTGGATCCGCTTCCAGCAGTTCTTCTTTGCTGAGATGCCACCGAGGGGCCCCCTTGAGCTTTGGCTACAGCACGCCGACTGTGATGCACCGGCGACTGGAGCGGAGGTTGAAGTCGTTTCCCTAGGCAAGATCCTCATGACCTGCGGCTGGGGCGAGGCTGCTCGGGTTTGCCGCGCGGAAGGCGCCCTCGCCATCCACTTCGAGTACGGCAGCGCCTCCACAATGTTCTTCAAGGTCTTCGACGCGGAAGGCCGCCGCTTGGAGTGCTGCCCGGGAGAGGGTTGTCGGGGCGGCACAGCGGCCAGCGCCGAGCTTGCCGCTGGCTTCGTCAGCGGCTCTTCCAGCAGCAGCTGTGGCGCTTGGGATTCCAGCGACTCTCCCGAGCCCTACGAGACCCCGGAGATGAGCGACGACAGCTATGTGCCTCCGAGCTTTCGCCGGGCCCGGAGCAAGGCCGCAGTGTCCGGCTGCCGCCGCCGTTGATCTGGATGGGGTTGGCGCTGGCCTCCCGTGGCCCACTGTTGATGATGGCGTCGGCTGCCCTGGCGCGTGTAGATAGAGCTCCTAGGAACTCCCTTCCTTTTGTTCCCTGCGAGGAATCGAAATGGACCCCGTGGGGGCGTGTAAAGGGTCTGTAATGTCTTCTGTTCATATTGTTCCTATTATGAAAATTTGCGAACGCATGCCTTGTTTCGGCTCGGTCTCCCCTTTCCAACCCCACGACAGCTTGGTGCTCTATGCCGATAGGTCCCGATCCCCAGGCAGGCTGCAGCCGTTGCTGGTATGCCAGGTCGCGATGCCGTGGTCAAGGCCAGGAGGTGAGCGGCCTGAGGTCCAGTAAGAGCTCCTGAGGCGCGATGCCCAAGAGGCCCCCTTTAGCGCTCAAGCAACTACCGAGAGGCAGGAAAGGGCGGTCCCGTAACAAGGCTACCACATGTGAGGATCCTATGCTGTAGCGCTGGGTCGATCCAGGCGCGAGACTTATCTTGGCATTTCGGAGCTGGTTCGTCGCATCACGCCAGACTTGTGCGTCAACTACTGTAGGGTATCTAGGTTAGGCCCATGCGAGCCTCCCCCTCTTCTCCACGCTCTTCTATGTGCTCTGCATCCTCAGGTCCCAGCCCTCGAGCGAGCTCAGCCGCCGCTGGTATGCCAAGTCGCGATGCCATGGTCAAGGCCAGGGGGTGAGGGCTGGAGAGCCAGTAAGAGCTCCTGAGTCGTGATGCTCAGGAGCCCCCCTTTTAACACGCAAGCGAATCGCATGGGAGAAGAAGGAGCTCATGGTACCGCCCGCTGTCGTCCTCAGGAGGTCCCTGCAGGTTAGCACGAGGAGGGACATAGATCGCCATGATGATTGTCAGTCTACCGCAGGTCGCTCTGCAAGAAGATGAGGGCACTGAGGTCCTGGTGAGGTGGCGTGCGCGAGGCGTGCCGCGAGCCAGAGCTCGACCGCTCAAATTTGTCGACGTTGCAGGGACGGACCCGAGCACAAGCGCCGTGCCAACAAGTGTAGCTCCCGTGGTGGGTGACAATCAAGGAGGTGATAACCATAGATAGATCATGCATGAAAAGCAAACTAACTTAGGTGAATGCAAGAATGATTCATGCCACCGGGACGGACCCGAGCGGCCTGGGGATAATGCAGCCCGAGGGGCGCCCCCAACAGAGTAAGCTAAAGATTCAAAAGGATACATGCCACAGACACAGGCCCACGCGGCCTGGGAATGATGCTGCCCGAGGGTGCTCCCAGCTAAATAAACTTGGAAAATGTCACCTGGTTCCGTTGTCGAAGGGATGTTGGGGTAGCTGAAGACATGCGGCGAAGGGGTTGCTCCTTACGAGCCACCGGAGCCCTGAACCTCAGGAGGCTCTGGGGTTCCGGGTGGTTCCTTGAAGACCATCTCCATCTCCGCCAGGACTGTGTGATGCCTGGCCTCCTGAGCCGCTGGGACACTCCGCAGGTTGCGTTGGAAGGCGGCTGTCACGCTCGGCAGGCCGAATGGCATGCGAAGTTAGCTGTGAGGTGTGCCCTCGCAGCATCCCACGCGCGAAGGCCAGAAGGGTTCCTGAGAAGCGGCCCTATTGAGCCCTGGGATGTCGATGCAGACGCGTAGCCCACCATCCTCGCCAGGATGGGGAGCTGCGCCAGGTGGGCGGCGGTCGCCGCGCATGGCTCTTGCTTCTTGAAGCTCTTGGGTAGTCTGGGTGATGAACTCGTGAGCACCAGGCGCTCCTAGCCCGGTGCCCTCCTGAGGGAAATGTGCCGCAAAGCACGCCCCCACATGGTGCCCGAGCGCCTCCCTCGTGATGTTGGCTAGGTCTGAGGCCCTCCAGTGGAGAGCCCCCGAGCCTTGCCCGAGGATGGCGCCGGACGCACCTTCCTATGCAAGGGAGGGAGGCTCCCCAGGCGCGGGCACTGATCCTGATGTGGCACCGCTAGAGGCGCCGCTCCCCTGAGGCCCTGTACGGAGTAGCTGCTTCTTCTTCTTGGGCACTCTCGTTGTCTGGGTCTTCGATTGCTGCGGCCTGGAAGGCGCGCTTGAGGGAGCACGCCGCATCTTTTTCTTCGCAGGGGACTGTGATGATCCCGCCGCTCCCTGGCATCTTGAGGACGTTGTAGCCGTGGTGGGTCACTACCATGAACTTTGCCAGTGCTGGGTACCTGAGGATGGCATTGTACGGCAGATGGATGTGGGCGACGTCGAAGTCGATGAGCTCGGTGCGGTAGTTGTCGCGTTGTCCGAAGGTGACAGGGAGGCGGACTTGTCCTATCGGGGTGGTGGAGCCGTCGGTTACTCCTGAGAAGGGATTGGTGGGCTGAAGCTGATCATATGGCACTTGGAGGATGTCGAATGTCTCGACGGACAGGACGTTAAGCCCTACACCGCCGTCAATGAGGGTCTTGGTGACTTGTACGTTGCTGATGACGGGCGAACAGAGCATCGGGAGGGCACCAGCGGTAGCCGCGCACTTGAGCTGGTCTGCCGAGCTAAACGTGATGGCGCACTTGGACCACCGGAGAGGACGTGTGGCCTCAAGCTTGGGAAGGGTTGCGTTCACCTCGCGAGCAAAATGCTTGAAGACGCGCTGAGAGGCTGGGGCTTGAGCTCCACCCAAGATGCAGGCGATGGCACGTGGTTCTTGGAAGCCCCCAGCCCCTCATCCTGAAGGTGGTCGTCGTTCCTTCTTGGTGGTGGCGGCAGCATAGGAAGACCGGCGTTGCACTGAGGGCGATCCTCGCGAGGCTGATCCCTCCATGCGCCCTCACGAGGCTGGTCCGGCCAACGGTCCTCGCGAGGCCGGTCGCGCCACTGCTGACGAGGGCCGCGATCGTCCCAGCGTCCTCCACCTCGTCCTCCTCCTCGGCCGTAGCCCCGATCGCTGCGCTCGGGGTGTCGACTGAAGTGTCCATCTCGAATGGCCTTGAGCTCTTGACAATCGTTGGTGTTGTGGCTGTGTACATTGTGGAAGGCGCAGAATGGTCGGCTGCTCCTGGATGACTCGGGGTGGTCCCGGCCGCGCTTCGTGTCTGGCTCTGCCGCAAGCACGACTACTCCCTTGCGCTTCACGTCCTTGGCCTTGGCTTTCTTCCCCTCCAGGTCGGTAGCCGGGAGCTCGAGAAGGGAAAGGCGCCCCTCCTCAGCTCTTGTGCACTTGGTCGCCAGGTTGAACAGCTCCAGGGCCGTGCATAGCTCCTCGTGGATGGCGAGCTCCTCCTTCATCTTGACGTCGCGGACGCCATCAGAAAACGCCGAAATGATGGCCTCGTCCGTGACCTTCGGGATCTTGAGGCGAACGTTGTTGAAGCGCTGGATGTACTTTTGCAGGGTCTCTCCTGGCTGCTGCCTGACGCGATGCAGGTCACCCATGGCCAGAGGGCGGTCGTGAGTGCCCTGGAAGTTGGCGATGAAGCAGTCACGCATCTCGTACCAGGAAGAGATCGAGCCCGGGGGCAGGTTCAGGAGCCATGAGCGAGCGCCATCCTTGAGAGCCATGGGGAACCAGTTCGCCATGACCTTTTCGTCGCCGTTGGCCGCCTTGATGCTCAGCTCGTAGAGGTGCAAGAACTCCGCGGGGTCGGGGGTGCCGTCGTAGCGAGGAGGAAGGTCTGGCTTGAACTTGCCCGGCCAGGCGACGCTACGCAGCTCAGAAGTGAAGGCGCGGCAGCCTGCCGTGGCCACCGGAGCCCTTTTCGGAGGTGGAGCCTGCCCTTGGTGCCCGCGCACCGCCACTGCTGGCGGCGCACGGTTTTGTCATGGTGGCTCTGGGAGTGTGGGAGCCTTCTCTTGCGGCCTGGGGACCTCTTTACAGCTTCCTTCTTCTCGCGCGGGGGCCCGACGTGGTGGGTCGCGCTGGGGGGCCGTGCGCCTTCGCGCCAGAGCGTCGTCTTGGTGCAGAGGTGGTGGAGGTGCCCCGTGACCCACGTCGCTCGCAGCTGGTGGGGGGCGAGGCAGCGAGAGGGATGGCGCGGGCGAGCCCCCTGCGGCGCTGATGATCTCGGCGACGCGGTCCAACCAGTCCTCATAGAGGTCGTCGACTGGGCGGTAGTGCAGGAGCTCGCGTGCCATGAGCAGCGCGGACTGCGCGTCCGTGGGAGCGCGACGAGCGTGGGACGACGAGCCAGCTGGGGTTAGCGACGGAGTGGCGGTGCGGCCGTCCCGCCGCATAGAGGGGTGCAGCGAGGACGCTTGCTGCTCGTTTCCTGCCGGGCCGGTGGCGGCGTTGGTGGCGGGCGATGGAGAACGACGGGGAGGCCCGCCGACAGGGGCGGTCTGAGCGACGCGGGCGGCAAGGGCAGCCCGACGCTCAGCGCGGGCCCGACGAGCATCCGCCATGGATGCGACGAGGCGACGGGACGCGGATCGGTGGGAGGAAAGCTTCGGCGCACCCCTACCTGGCGGGCCAAATGTTGGATTTTGGGTTCCAGCAAAACCCTCAAGGTTCGAACACTGGGGTGCACACGAA
The DNA here is from genome assembly GCA_021605145.1 of Aegilops bicornis. NCBI lineage: Eukaryota > Viridiplantae > Streptophyta > Magnoliopsida > Poales > Poaceae > Aegilops > Aegilops bicornis. The sequence goes on from CM038669.1 coordinate 325,179,864, forward strand.
GATCTCTCCCTCCCCCTATCTCACTCTCGCAACGATCATCAGGCCTAGCGCGATGAACCCAAAGAACGAGAGACACAAGAGTTTATACTGGTTTGGGCCACCGATGTGGTGTAATACCCTAGTCCAGTGTGGTGTGCTGGATTGCCTCTTGGGCTGAGGATAAACAGTTACAAGGGAAGAACAGCCTCCTGAGGAGAGGTACTCTTGTGCTTGGTGAGCTGGTGTGGTGTCTCTCTAGCTGATCTAGATATGTTTTTTCCCTTCTATGGTGGTGGCTAGTCCTATTTATAGAGGCCCTGGTCCTCTCCCCAGATATTGAGCGGGAAGGGATCCAACAACGGCCGAATTCGAAGGGGGACAACTAGTACAAGTTATCTTGACTAAAGGTGGTCTTCGCCTGCCAAAGGCTCTGGTGGTGACACCGTCTTGGGCTCCACGGTGACCTCCGTCTTGCCGTCCTGCTGGTCTTGGTCTCATTGCACCTATATGGAAACCTTTGCCTGATGCCTTGGGACTCCTCACCCGCGCTTGCCTCTTTAGCACCGAAGAGGAAATCAGGACACTGCACGCTAGCGCCCGCCTGGCCTTGCTCGTCATGGCTTACGTCACGGGAACCTCGCGAGGTGCCCCTTGCCTTGATCTCTCCGCCCCCCACGAGCCAGCCTGGTGAGGGTGTACCTGGGGGGTCTTGTGTCGTCCGCCTCGCGTGGCTTGGCCCCTCGCGAGGGTCTTGAGTGTTTGCTTGTGAAGATGGGCCGTACAGGGCCGCTGGTGGAGCCACGCCTTGGGCCGCAGGCAGGCAAGTCGGGGACTCATTCCCAGAACATCGACAGTCGTCCTATCCGATCACCTTTGATCGCAGGGACCATCCGACCAGTATCCGTCATGGCGGTTCAGCCCCACTGGTCCTCGACCCAATCATTGATGGATTCCACCTCACGCGCCTCCTCATGGACGGTGGCAGCAGCCTCAACCTGCTCTATCAGGATACAGTCCAGAAAATGGGCATCGACCCATCAAGGATCAAACCCACGAACACTACCTTTAAAGGAGTAATACCAGGTGTAGAGGCCCGCTGCACGGGTTCAATCACATTGGAAGTTGTCTTCGGATCTCCGGACAACTTTCAAAGCGAAGACTTGATCCTCGACATCGTCCCCTTCCGCAGTGGCTATCACGCGCTGCTCGGACAAACTGCATTTGCTTTATTCAATGCGGTGCCACACTACGCTTATCTCAAACTCAAGATGCCCGGACCACGCGGTGTCATAACAGTCAATGGAAACACGGAGCGCTCCCTCTGTACTGAGGAGCACACCGTAGCCCTGGCAGCAGAAGCACAGAGCGGCCTTATCAAGCAGAACCTTAATTCGACGGCCAAGCTCCCGGACACTGTCAAGCGAGTCTGGACTACTCTGCAGCAGTACAGTCCAGCTCGTCAAGAGCTCGACTAGCAATTCGGCCTCCGTCTCAGTCCCGACCAAATGGCGGCATACGTACCGCGTGTACATAACTACACACCCAAAATATCATGGGCATGGACGGAGGCGTAATTTGATTGTGGCTCATCATGCGGCTCACACACATAATTTTTCTTTTTCTTTTTTTACCATTTTTGGTCTCTTTTTCACGGGCCCCTCCCGACGGCCTGATCATCCGTCGTTTTGAAGGATAGATACCCCAAGGCGGCTAGCAGTACAGACGTGTGGGGGAATCTCTAGATGTTGTTCTTGATGACCATTCTACCTGTTTTCAGGACCTGCACACAGCTCCCCCTTGGTCTTGGCATGTTAAATAGCCAGGTTGCTTATCGCACTATTTGTACAAATACGCTTTTACGTATCAATCAAATTATAATAAAAACAGTTTGCGGGCCCAACTTATGTGGCACTAGCTTACTACTTCATTTAATTATTCTCATCGATTGCACCCGTACACTTTGGTACGCTTTAATTCGCCAGGGGCTTCATTGCGCTCCATACTACGACAACAAGTCCGAACACTTTTACAGTATAGTTCGGCACCCCGAATTCAGCATTATATGCATTGGCTCCGAATCATGTCTTTGGTCAATAGTTGGGTTGCCCGGCTCCTGCGCTTACTACCTTACGTTCCGCAATATCGGCTAGGGTAGTAAAGGGAGAACTACTGCGATTGTGTCCTGGTTTATCCAGATGAGCACCTCAGTAGAGAAAGCTGAAAACTGACTGTCATGATGCGGCGTGAGAGCCGGTCAGCTATTTGGAGGTTAAAATTTCTTGCGATTTTTTCCGCATTATGCGATGGATCGGCCTCCACCCGATAAGGTGTCTACAACACCCTAGTCCGGATTAACAAAATACCAACCAGGGGTTGCGCCTACATTTTTCATTGTCAAACTCCTATGGCTAAGTGACGGTGATAAAGCCACATAGTCTAATTGCCTGGTTCGCTACGCTAAACACCTCCTTCAAGGACCAACCTTTGGATCAAGAGTGTTTAGATTCAGTCCCGAACACCCCCGTACTACCTACATGGGGGCTGAAGCATTACAAAAAAATACACTTCCGTGATGATACGTGTTTGTCACAGTAGGTCACGTTTTTTGTCATGCATGTACATCCATGACAAATTTATGATAGAATCAAGATAGTCATACATTACATCATAGAAGTGTTCCATGACATTACCAAAATTATTATCACGAAGTGTCCACTTCCATGACGATAAATCGCGTCACGTAAGTGCTTTTCGTCAAGGGTGACCGACACGTGGCATCCACCGTAACGGAACACCGTTAAGCTATCGGGTCCGGGTTTTGGATCCGATAACCCGTTAACAACCGGACCAATGGGGATTTTCCACGTGTAAAATCATCGATGGGTCAGAGGAAACACGTGTGAGCTCCGTGTTGGCACATGTGTCACTCATCCAATGGGCGAGATGCGCCTATGATATGTGAACACGTGGACCAGACCAAAAGTGGCCCATAAAGTTTAAATGGGCCGGCCCAACTAAAGGCCCACACGATTTTGCGGACCATAATGGGCCGGCCCACCTAAAGGCCCACAAGATTTTGCGGGCCATAATGGGCCCGCCGAGGTAAAGGCCCACAAGATTTTTGCGGGCCATAATGGGCCGGCCCAAGTGAAGGCCCACAAGATTTTTGTGGACCATAATGGGTCGGCCCAGCTAAAGGCCCACGAGATTTCGCCGACATTAATGGGCCGGCCCAGCTGTAGGCCCACAAGATTTTGAGGACCCTAGTAGGATGGCCCATTAACTGGCTGCCATGTTTTGGTCCAAATGCCGACCCATATTTGATCTGGTCCATTAATGGCCTGCCACGTTCCGAGCCTAATAATGGCCCATATGAGATCCGGCCCGTTAAAAGCCTCCCAAGTTCTGGGCCAAATTATGGCCCAGATCGGGTCCGGCCCTTTAAGAGGCTTTGGGCTAAATTATGGCCCATATCAGATTCGGCCCGTCAACTGGACGCTATGCTTTTGGGCCCACTTGATAAAGGCCCATTTAGTAATCCGCCTAATATTAGTTTAAATCTGTTAAGGGCCCGTTTAACATTTCGCCCTATATTAATTTTGGCCTGTTAAAGCCGTCATATAGTTGGGCGAACTACGGCCCGGTTTGCATCCGCTTTCGCCATGACCGATAATCTGATTGGGCCAAACAAGGACCGAGACAATTTTGGCCTATTATAAGCCCATGATTTGATTGGCACATTCATGGGCGGGGTCTATTTCGACTCGCCGCCGCCCGTGAGCTGTTCTCGCACGCTTCGTGCCCAACCTACTTTTCACCTCCTAAAGGCCCATTGAGTTTTCTTGGGACAATAGGGTCGGCGGTTTACTCGGCCTATTAAAGGCCCGAATCTACTAGTGGGCGGTTACATTTAGGCCTGTTAACGGACCAAGATGACGGGGCCCATGATGCGGATCATACATGGTGATTTGCATGACGGCCCGATTATGTACCGTAATTTTACGGTTTGGCCGGTTTACTGCAAAGACATGATATATATACAGTAAAATAACTGCAGCATCGTGAATAAGAAAAAACCTAGACTATACAATAAAGAAATTACGGCATATTACATCCACTGGGCATCAAAGTTCGCCACTATGATAATAAAGCACAAGCAGACAGCAGATTACATACACTGGGCATCAAAGATTGCCACTAGTGCAACTAAACACGCCGACAAAATAATATACAAAACCGACATCACTTCAATAGAGTTCAAGAGGTTAGCCCTGCTCGGGAGCTGCAGCGCAAGCAGCCGAGCAAGCTGGTGAGACTGCACTTGTTTTCCACTTATATCCTCCTCACTCTGAAAGATAAACAAGCAGACAGATGACAGGTTTTGCACATATAAGTATCAGTGCTGACAATTCATCACATTTCTTACTGACGAATAAAGTGACACAGTTTAAAATAGCATTAACACAATATGGTATTGTTCAAGTCAAGACATGGCAGGAAATGACATTGTGAAGGAGTTGGCAGCTTCACGACACCACTGGATTACAGACCAAGAACTCATAAGTATCAATGGTTAGTGTGTCATTCAATCTATCCCATTTCAGATTGGCAAAATAAGATCACTTGCTCTGTATAGTTTAATTTACATGGTATGAAGAAGGAACTTGGTTGTACAACTAAAAACTTAAATTGAGAAGGACAAACTTTTGTTTATGAACTCGAGTACATAATAAACTTAAAACATGCAATTTGATGCAAACACCAAAAATAAACAGCTGTTGCAGTCATGCCTAACCAAATATACTGTGACACCCCCGATTCAATCGTACACTAATCATGCATGCAAATGTGTACGATCAAGATCAGGGACTCAGAAGATATCACAACACAACTCTAAAAACATAAATAAGTCATACAAGCATCATAATACAAGCCAGGGGCCTCGAGGGCTCGAATACAAGTGCTCGATCATAGACGAGTCAGCGGAAGCAACAATATCCGAGTACAGACATAAGTTAAACAAGTTGCCATAAGATGGCTAGCACAAACTGGGATACAGATCGAAAGAGGCGCAGGCCTCCTGCATGGGATCCTCCTAAGTACTCCTGGTCATCGTCAGCGGGCTGCACGTAGTAGTAGGCACCTCCGGTGTAGTAGGAGTCGTCATCAATGGTGGCGTCTGGATCCTGGGCTCCAACATCTGGTTGCGACGTAGAAGGAATAGAGGGAAAAGAAGGAGAAAGCAACCGTAAGTACTCATCCAAAGTACTCGCAAGCAAGGAGCTACACTACATATGCATGGGTATATGTGTAAAGGGGCATATCGATGGACTAAACTGCAGAATGCCAGAATAAGAGGGGGGATAGTTAATCCTGTCGAAGACTATGCTTCTGGCCACCTCCATCTTGCAGCATGTAGAAGAGAGTAGATGGTAAGTTCACCAAGTAGCATCGTATAGCATAATCCTACCTGACGATCCTCTCCTCGTTGCCCTATTAGAGAGTGATCACCGGTTGTATCTCGCACTTGAAAGGGTGTGTTTTATTTAGTATCCGGTTCTAGTTGTCATAAGGTCAAGGTACAACTCCGGGTCGCCTGTTACCGTGGACACGGCTATTCGAATAGATCAACTTCCCTGCAGGGGTGCACCACATTACCCGACATGCTCGATCCCTTAGGCCGGGCACACTTTCCTGGGTCATGTCCGGCCTCGGGAGATCAACACGTCACAGCCCCACCTAGGCTCAACAAAGAGGTCAGCACGCCGGTCTAAATCCTATGCGCGCAGGGGTCTGGGGCCATCGCCCATTGCACACCTGCACATTGCGTACGCGGCTGTCGGGGAGGCTGATCGTACCCGCGAACACCTATGGGGCCGGCGGAGCAGGCCCCTTGTGGTTCGGAGGGGGTCGGAGATCGCACGAAGAGCGGATCGAGGCGAGGCACACGAGCAGTTTACCCAGCTTCGGAGCTCTCCGGAGAGATAAAACTCTCTGCTGCTTGTTTGATCTATTGTGTTCTTGCTAGGGAGCAATGCGAGCTACAAAACCTAGCGTGAGTGTATCTAGTCTATGGCCAGTCGAATGAACCAAACCAGCCGAACCTGCGGAACCCTTTCTACGTTGCACTCGGGCCTCCTTTTATATGCTCAAGGGGTCTCCGACAGGTGGCAACATAGATGAGGGTACAAATGTAAAAACAGGAGTTGGTACACCTACTTGAACAGTGTACAGTGCAAAATACCTAACTCTGACGGCAAGGGACAAAAGCAATAAATGCCCGTCAGTGTCGCCCAAACAAAGGTAACAGAGGCCGTCAGTGCGCCTCCGCCGCCACGATGGCGAGCTGTCAGCGCCGCTTATCACTGCTCTCCGCTAGCTGCACAGCCGCCGACACGCAGCGCATGGAACGGTCCCATGGCGACATCGTCGCTGGGTGAGCTGGAGCGAGACGGAGAGAAGTTGCATGCCGCGGCAAGCGCCTTTGCAGCGTCGAATCCTTGTCGCGCCCGGAGACTTGTCGCTCGAGCCTTCCCGGCAAGCTCCTCTTGTCGGGGCCTTGCCTTCCGTATGCCTGGAGTGGCCTTCCCGACAAGCTCCTCTTGTCGGGGCCTTGTCTTCTCAATCAAATACTTTGTTCTTGAATGGCTCCAAAAGGAGCCGTGAAGGATCTTGGCGGTGGCGAGGCAAACCTTGCAGCTGGTGTCAGAATCGTCTGCAGTGCACGAGTACGGGATACTAGGGTACCCCTACTCTAGTACACCGACATGTCGGGGAGGCTGATCGTACCCGCGAACACCTATGGGGCCGGCGGAGCAGGCCCCTTGTGGTTCGAGGGGGGCGGAGATCGCACGAAGAGCGAATCGAGGCGAGGCGCAGCGGTTTACCCAGCTTCGGAGCTCTCCGGAGAGATAAAAGTCCTACTGCTGCTTGTTTGATCTATTGTGTTCTTGCTAGGGAGCAATGCGAGCTACAAAACCTAGCGTGAGTGTATCTAGTATATGGCGGTCAAATAATGAACCAAACCAGCCGAACACTGCGGAACCCTTTCACGTTGCACTCGGGCCTCCTTTTATATGCTCAAGGGTCTCCGACGGTGGCAACATAGATGAGGGTACAAATGTAAAACAGGAGTTGGTACACCTACTTGAACGAGTATGCGATTGCAAAATACCTAACTCGACGGCAAGGGACAAGAGCAATAAATGCCCGTCGTTGTCGCCCAAACAAGGTAACAGAGGCCGTCAGTGCGCCTCCGCCGCCACGATGGCGAGCCTGTCGGCCGCTTATCACTGCTCTCCGCTGGCTGCACAGCCCGCCGACACGCTGCGATGCATGGAACGGTCCCATGGCGACACGTCGTTGGGTGAGCTGGAGCGGAGACGGAGAGAAGTTGCATGCCGCGGCAAGCGCCTTTGCCGCTGCCGGAATCCTTGTCGCGCCCGGAGACTTGTCGCGCCCGAGCCTTCTCGGCAAGCTCCTCTTGCCGGGCCTTGCCTTCCGTATGCCCTCGAGGGCCTTCCCGACAAGCTCCTCTTGTCGGGGCCTTGTCTTCTCAATCAAATACTTTGTTCTTGAATGGCTCCAAAAGGAGCCGTGAAGGATCTTGGCGGTGACGAGGCAAACCTTGCCGCGGGGTGCTGCAACTGTCCATGCACGAGTACGGGATACTAGGGTACCCCTACTCTAGTACACCGACAGGAGCCCCCGGGCCTGGGCCGTACACGGTGCCGAGCGCTTGTCGGGCCAGGCCCAGAACTGTGCACGGACACGCGCGGCCTCGACCACGCCGCAACTCGCCCGGACCCACCACGATCCCTATTAACGGCACGTGCGGACGTGGCGTCGTCAGGCGAGATCGTGGGCGCGGTCGGGGGTTCTTTATTAATATAAGCGAACGTCCGCCCCTCCTCCCCTTTATAAGAGGAGGAAACAGAGGCAGGCCGACCGCCCCTGCCATTGCTGTCTTGTCAAGAAACCACCGCCGCTCCCCTCTTCTTCTCCGGTGCGAAGAGAGCAGCGCCCCGCCCCCTTCCGCCACAAGCACACTCACCGTCGTCGGCCTCCTCCGCCCCCCTCGCCATGGCTCCGAAAGCCGACAAGGAGAAGGGCGTCAAGTCGGCCGAGGCGCAGCAGCTTCATGGCGCTGCGCGAAGCGAGCCATCTTCCCCGCAGCTCGGCACACGGGAGCTGCTGGGCGTCTTCTACCTTTTTCGGTCGACGGAGACTCAGGCGCATCCGCGCACGAGGGTGCTCCCGCCTCCGCCGCTGATCTGGCCCCAACAGGTACCCTTTCTTCGCCCTTTTCTTCTATTGCGGTCTTTGCCCGCCGTTTTCCAAGTTCTTTTGCGACATAATGAACACCTTTAGCCTCCGCCTCCTTGATTTCACCCCCAACGCCATCTTGACCATGGCCGTTTTAGCACATTTGTGCGAAAACTTTGTCGGAGTCCACCCGAACGTGGCACTCTTCCGCCCTTTCTTTGTTACCCGCGTCGAGAGAGGAGAGCCACATGCCGGAGGGATAGCCTGGGTCTCTAGGATCGGCAAGAAAGAGGCCTACCTAGAGGGGGAGTTCCGGAACAAGTGGGAGGAGTGGAGAGCCAACTGGTGTTGGGTCGTAGAGGAGAACCCACAGCCCTTCACCGCCGTGCGCCAAACCCCAATAGTGCGCGGCAGGGATTGGAGTAACTTGGCGCCGGAGGATGCGAAGCTGAAGATAGCTGTGACCCGAATTCTGCGCCTCAGGCTTGCCGGGTTGATGATGGAGCAGTTGGCGCGAGACTTCATTCGCCGCATCGCTTCCCTTGCAGAAAGGAGGAGGCCTGCTTGGGAGTTCCGTAACGCGGACATCATGAGGCTGCGTCCGGGCCTGAATTGGAACTTCACCGTCATGGAGCTGGACTCAGTGTTGCTCGAGCTGTTCAAGAACGACCCCGAACATCCAGAGTGGTTCAGGTTGCCGCGGGGGGTCGTCCCTTCGTGCAATAACTCGGCGCTCGACCGCATCCGCGCCATGATGCCACTGTGCGACTCCCACGGAATCGTCCCAACATGGCAGGAGCCCCTCGACGAGATCGTGCAGCAATTCTTCGATGACTTAGAAGAAGTGCCGATCCGCGCCGACGAGCAGAAGAGGCTCACCCGCGACACCACCGACCAGGAGATGGCGAGGATCGCCACCAGGGTGGAGGAGGCGGCAGCAGCCGCTGCCGCTGGAGCCTTCGGGTTCACCGTGGAGGAGGCGGATGCGGCGAAGGCGGCAAGCTCTGCCGAGCGAGGGGAGGTCGCCGGCGAGGAGGACGAGCTTGTCGAGCCCGAGGCCGGGTCGGGTGGACCCGCCGAGGGCGCTTCTTCTCCTTCGCCAAGCGACTTGCCGCCAGCGGAGCCCCCGGCTCCGCCGAGGAGGCGTCTTCGCAGAGTTGGAGACGAGCCGGGCGATTGATCGCCCACAAAGCAGAAGCGCCGCTCGGCCCGCTCCACCGCGGCAAGCGAGGTTGCAAGGAGCGCCCCACACTGTGGCGACAACTGGGGCGGAATCTTCTCAGGCCACCGCCGATGCCTCCGCCAAGCGGCCAAGAGAGCCCACTCCCCCGCCTCATCGGACCGGAGGCGGGCCGGAGTTTGACTTCTCCGCGCTCAGCTCCGAGGAGGAAGGCGAAGAGTAAGCTCTTGAGACTTGTGCTTGTATTTCTTCAATTTTTATTGCTTCATCTTGAATCTGATTTGCTTCGTTCTGGACTCTTTCCTTTTCAGGACGCTGGCCCAGAGAGCGGCGAAGAGGGCCAAGATTCCGACGATCGTCGTTGAGGACGATTCCCCCGTGGCGACAAGGGACGCGTCCGAGACCGCCTTGCCGGACCCGGCAACCCTTCCTCAGAGCAGCCCCCAGCACAGCCCCCAGAGTAAGTGTGCCGTTTTCTTCTTACTATTAGGTGTGCAGGGGTGCTCCTTCTGCGTTGATTTCTGATAGATTGCTTGTGTAGGAGCAGAGCAGCCTCATCAGGAGGGCTCGGAAGCCGCCTCCGAGATCCTGCCCGCTGCCACTACGCCCGCCAAGGGAGAACTCCCGGCAAGGAGCTCCCTCTCCGACAAGGGAGGCCACCCCGACAAGGAGGCCACTGGCAAGGGAGGCTACCCCGACAAGGGGCGGCGCCAGTGACCCTCCGGTGGTCGAGGCCACGGCCGCGGACCCCGTCAGCAGTAATTCCCTTCTACGAAAATGTCCCTTGGGTTTGCTTTCTTTTGTTTCTCTTTTTTGAACATCTTCTTGACTGCTCTTTCTTCGTCTGACGCAGACCCGATGGAGGTCGAGGCCGCCGGCGAGGAGGAAACGCGCGGCAACACCGGCGAGGCCACCATTGAAGAAGAAGAGGTCGTCGTCGTGGAGGAAGAGGCCGTCGCCGACGAGCTCATGGCGAGGAGGCCACCGAGGCTGCCGACGCCGAGGCCGGGCGAGGGTCGGCCGATCGTCGACCGAGGCCGCAGGAGCGGCAAGCGCCTACCGACAAAGCCGACTCCCCTGCTTCTTGCCAAGGCCAGTTCGAGGAGCCCCCCACTGGTGCCTACCTGAAGGCCCGGCCGAAGGCGTCTTCATCAAGCTCCCCGAACCGAGCTCAGGCGCCGGTCGAGGGCGAGACCTTCGACAGCGAAGCTACTCGCCTCCGCTTGGCCGACGCTGGTGGACGCGCCAAGCAGCAAGAACGGCGAAGTTCGAGGAGCAGCTACTGAAGAAGCTGCTGTCGCTCTACCGCTCCCGGCAGGCCAAGTTGGAGACCCGGGAGGCGCTCGTCGCGAGGGCAGGAGCGGACATGGAGAAGCGCGCCGAGGAGCTCCGGAGCGCCAACAAAGAAGCCCTCCGCGACGTGGCGGAAGCGCGGGGGCAACTCGCAGAAGAGCGCACGGCCTTCATCCTTGAGAAGGCCGCAGCTGATGAGGAGCAGCGGCTGGCTACCGAGAAGCTCGCCGCGCAGGAAAGCGAGTTGGCGCAGCGGAAGGTCAACCTGGACAGCCACGAAGAGGACCTTGCCGCGCGCGAGGAGTCGCTTACGGGCGCTTAAGGAAGCGGGCGACGCCGCCGCAGCCGCCGAGGCCGCCAAGGAAGAGCTGAAGGCGAAGGTGGCGCAGCTGGAGGCCACCCTCAAGAAGAGCGGCGAAGAGCTTGCCGTGCTCAAGCGTGAGCGCGAGAAGGACGCCTACACTCTGGGTGAGCTGCAGAGCTGTCTCACTGACAGGGCCAAGGAGCTCGACGCCGCCAAGGATTCCATGGCGGATCTGGAGCTGAAACTGACCACTCTGACGCAGACGTTGGATGGCGCCAGAGAGCGGGAGGTGGGCTTGTTGGAGGCGATCAAGGCCAAGGAGGAGCTGCCGCGAATGCTGCCTCCGCCCGCAATACTTTGAGGGAGAGCGTGGAGCACTGGACCGAAGGTCTTGTGGACACCGCCGCCGACATCCACAACGAGCTGATGGAGCTGGGGATGGCGGACCTTGCGTACTCCTCCGACGAGCATCTCCAACCCAGCGCCAAGCTCAGCTTGTTCTTCAAAGGCGTGGCGACGGGCCTCCAGCGACTCCGGAAGAGGTCCCAAAGCAGCTGGCCGAGGAATCATGCCAGGTTTGTGCGGGGGCCCTCGAGAAGGTGTTGATGAAGGTGGCCTTCCGCAACCCGGGCCTCAACCTGAACGGCATCCTCAGATCCTTGCCGCCCGAAGCCAATGTGGAGGAGCTCAAAGCCCTTGTCGCACCCATTGTAGACAAGGTGAACAAGATCAAGCGGATTGAGGGCGACCGCGTGGACTAGGCCGCCAACCTTATCTTTCCCTTGTCGCTACTGATCATGTTTAGAAAACTTTGTTAGATCAGCGACAAGTTATTCTGTAATATACTCTATCTTAGGTGAATCGATCAATGCAACGTTATTTCCTCTACTTGATTTCTTCCTTTGTATGTTTCTGCCTTACGCATTTAGGGGACTTGTCGGTGTGGGCACTTTTTGCATGGCCGAGTGCGAACGTCGGCCTGGGCAAAGTCCGCCTCCGACAAGCAACCTTGTCGCGACTAGCCGCAGCTCACTTAAGTTGTTGAGAGGACTCAAACAAAGTAAGGGCGCGACTAGCCGGGCGAGTTGGTTCCTCTGCGCATGTGTTCTCCATACAAAGTACTTATCGCTCGAGGAACTTAACTTAAAATTTTTAAAACTGATTGCTCAAACTTTGGCAACTTAGCTTTTCATCTCTTGCTTCCCGATGAGGTGAAGCTTCCTCGAGCAGTGCCTGGTCCATAATATTATCTCCTCCTTCCCCCCTGGTTAACTTGTGCGCGAGGGAGCCTTCCTTTCTTTGAGAAAAGAAAAAGAAGAGGAAATAACGTTATGGAGCCTAACGGCTCGATTCTCGCTATCGTGTGGTTGCTGCACAAAGTGTTTGCCAAATCATGCAATAAATTGATGAAAGCATGAACTTGACAAGTTGTGCGCAACACATGAGCTTTACTGATGCACGGGGTCTGCGCCCGGCTTTGTACAAAGGATTACATGCAACAGCGGCAAGACTTGTATTAAAGGTGGTTGCTTTAACAGTTCCGACAACCGCGCTTTATGGGTAAAACTTACGAAGATGCTCAATGTTCCAGGAGTTGCTCACCGAATGCCATCTTCAGCCTCAAGGCGGACAGCGCCAGGCCTAGTGACACGCTTTCACCCGATAAGGGCCTTCCCACTTCAAGGCGTCAACTTGTTTGAATTCTTGGCGGATCGAACGCGCCAAGAACAAGGTCGCCTTTCCTCGAGACTTCGCACTAACTCTGCGGCTATGGTAGCGACGCAGAAGCTTGTCAGAAGAGCGGCTCGCACAATGGGCTGAAGACGATCCTCCTCAAGGAGCAAAGCGTCATCCTGTCAGCAGCTGCTCTTGCTCAAGCTCATCATAAGCGAGTACTGAGGCGATCCAGATACGAAGTTCCGTGGGGAGAACTGCCTCTGCTCCATAGACTAGAGCGAAAGGTGTCTGGCCAGTGGCTCGATTTGGCGTCGTCCTGATCGACCAAAGAACCACCGGCAGCTCCTCGATGCAGTTTCTTCCGCACTTGTGCAGCCTGTCAAAAGTTCTGGTCTTGAGCCCGCGCAGCACTTCAAAGATTTGCCCTCTCGCTCGACCGTTGCTTCTCGGGTGAGCAACAGAAGCAAAGCAGACCTTGGCGCCAAGGTCTTGGACGTACTGCATGAAGGTGCGACTCGTGAATTGTGTGCCGTTGTCGGTGATGATCCGGTTAGGGATTCCGAAACGACAAACAATTGACCTGAAGAACTTGACTGCTGATTGTGCCGTCACCTTCCTCACTGCTTCCACTTCCGGCCAGTTTGTGAACTTGTCAATGGCGACGTACAAGTACTCAAAGCCCCCGACAGCTCGGGGGAAGGGGCCGAGGATGTCGAGCCCCCAGACCGAAAATGGCCAGGATAAAGGGATCGTCTGGAGAGCTTGAGCTGGCTGGTGAATCTGCTTGGAATGGAACCGCACGCTTCACACTTGGTTACTTGTGCAGTTGCATCCTGGAGGGTTGTCACCAGAAGAAACCTTGCCGGAAAGCTTTGCCGGCAAGTGCTCTTCTTGGCGCCAATGTGGTGACCACATATGCCTCCATGTATCTTCGCCAACAGCTTCTCATCCATCTTCCTTGGGAATACACTTCAATTTCACACCATTGAGTCTTCTTCCATGCAGTATCTTTGTCGACAAACTGGTACATACTTGACCGCCGCTACACTTTCCGCTTCTTCTCGCTCTTCGGGAAGTTCTCCGTTCTGAAGGAAATGGACAATCTACTGCGCCATGCTGGAGCTTGCGGCTCGACAACAAGGACTAAAGGCACATCTGCTGCTGCGGGAACATCGGCTTCCACGGCAAGAGCCTGCGGCCCTGCCGGAGCTAGATGCTCCCCGACAAGCTTGCCGGAGCAAGACTTGTCGGGAGCGTCTGCTTCAACGAAACAAACCCTGGGGTCTGTCGGAGCAGACTGCTCCTCAGCACTGTTGGTGTTGATCTTGGGGATCTTTGCAAGGACGGCTTGGGGAAGCTCTGTCGGAAAGTATTCACCAGAGGCCAACTTCCTCTTCTTGCTTTGTCCAGTTGATGGTGTTACGGTTGGCTGAGTCAGCTTGAGCACGAAAATCCCTGGTTCCATTGTGTAACTTAAGTTCAGCGCACTTTGACAGGCCGTCAGCAATATCATTCTGAGCTGTTCGAACATGTTCCATTTGCAGGCCGTCAAAGTGCTCTTCCAGCTTCCTCACTTCATCGACGTAGGCTTCCATCAACGGACTCTGGTAATCTTTGTTCACTTGTCGGACGACAAGTTGCGAGTCACCCCTGACAATAAGCTTCTTGATCCCAAGGTCCATCATGATCCTCGAGACCGCAAGCAAACCTTCATACTCTGCAAGATTGTTTGTCGCTTGCTCCTTGGGAAAATGCATCCGGACGACGACTTGAGGTGCTCTCCGGTGCGATAAGCAAAGACGCACGCCGCACCGCGCCTTTGCAATGAGAAGGCACCATCAAAGTACATCAGCCACTCTTTGCTTGCTTCTGTGACGGGAATTCTCGTCTCCGGAATCTCTTCATCTGGCGTTGGCGTCCATTCTGCTATGAATTCTGCCAAGGCTCTGCTTTGGATAGTTGAGGTGCTTTCAAACTTGAGAGCAAAGCTTGACAGCTCTAGTGCCCACTAGACAATCCTGCCTGTCGCTTCTGGATTCTGCAGTATCCTCTTCAGCAGAAAGCGAGTGACAACTGTGATCTCATGTGCTTGGAAGTAATGGCGCAGCTTTCTCGAGGCCATGAGGAGGCCGAAAAGCAATTTCTGCACGCCAGAGTACCTCGATCTAGCCCCCTGCAGGAGGGAACTGACAAAGTAGACTGGGCGCTGCACCATCCTTTTCTGCACCTGTTCATGTGTCTGCGTGGACTCATCCTTGTCGGGACCAGAGCTTGTCGGCGAAGCCCCCTGCTTGTCGCTGGATGTGCTCGCCGTGGCTGCTGGCTCGTCATCCGCCTCCCTCTCCGCTACTAACGCAACACTAACCACTTGATTGGTTGCCGCTATATATAGCAGCAACTTCTCTTGCGGCTTAGGTGCGACAAGTGTTGGAGTGGAGGACAGGTATTTCTTGAAGTCCTGCAGCGCAGCCTCCGCTTCGAGTCCA
Source organism: Aegilops bicornis (assembly GCA_021605145.1). Taxonomy (NCBI): domain Eukaryota; kingdom Viridiplantae; phylum Streptophyta; class Magnoliopsida; order Poales; family Poaceae; genus Aegilops; species Aegilops bicornis. The sequence continues at coordinate 325,195,048 of CM038669.1, forward strand.
TTTCATTGGACCTGCCTTTTCAAAATTTTGAAAAGGCAGGGCGCCTCAACAGAACCTAGAAATAAACCTGCCGAGAGCAGCCACGCAACCGCAAGCCTTCAGACATCCTTGACGCGCTTTGGTGCTTCAATCTGCTCAATGGCCTTGATCTTGTCGGGATTAGCTTCAATCCCTCATTTGAGATGACGAAGAACCCGAGAAGCTTGCCGAAGGGACTCCAAACACGCACTTCTCGGGGTTGAGCTTTAGGTTGATCTTGGCGCAGATTTGCAAAGGTCTCGTCCAAATCTTGAACCAGAGTTGCTTTGTCCTTGCTTTTGACCACTATGTCATCCATGTAGGCTTCTACATTTCTGTGCATTTGCGGCTCAAAAGCGTCATGGACTACCCTTGCAAATGTTGAACCAGCATTCTTCAAACCGAAGGCATCCGTGTGAAACAGTATGTGCCACATGGTGTGATGAATGCGGTCTTCTCCTCATCTTCTTCAGCCATGAAGATCTGATGATATCCTGAGTATGCATCAAGAAACGAAAGCAAATCACATCCAGCCGTGGAGTCAACAATCTGGTCAATGCGCGGCAAGGGAAATGGATCTTTGGGACAAGCTTTATTAACATCCGTGAAGTCAATACAAAGTCTCCATTTCCCATTTGCTTTGGCGACGACTACGAGATTGGCCAACCACGTAGGATGGAGCACTCCTCCGACAAGGCCTGCTGCTTCCGGTTCTTGATCTCTTCGGCTATGAATTCTTGGCGCCCACCGCTTGCTTCCTGACTTTTTTGCTTGACGGGCCGCGCATGAGGATTAAACGGCCAGCGGTGCTCAATCACTTTCACGGGAACACCGGGGATATCGACGGTTGCCATGCAAACACGTCGACATTCGCCCGCAGAAAGCAACGAGCGCCTTCCTATTTAGGGTCGAGAGAGGCACCGATGGTGAAGGTACCACCAAGTGCCGTCCTCCTTGGCGGGCACCTTCTTGGTCTTGGCGGACCCACCATCTTCTTGCACTTGCCGGTGGAGCTCGATGGTGCGTCCTCGACGGTAGCGCAGCACTCAAGAGGTGCGCTTGCGGAGTGAGCATCGAGCCCTTGCCGGACTTGGACTTGGTCTTCTTCCCCGGAGCTTCAACGGCAAGTGCTTGGCAACTGTCATGGCTGCTGCATCCCGGAAGATCTTGTCGGCCGCAGATAAGGGCATCCTTCTTGTCGCCGTGGATGTAGATGACGCTTATCGGGCCTGGCATCTTCAGTTGGTTGTAAGCGTAGTGAGAGGCTGCCATGAACTTGGCGAGTGCTGGACGGCCAAGTATCCCATTGTAGGGCAATGGGAAATCGGCAACGTCGAATGTAACCTCTCTCACCCTGAAGTTCAGCTCACGCCAAACGTGACCGGCAACGTAATCTTCCCTTCGGCTTGCTCCTTCCCGGATTGATTCCTTGGAAGGTACCGGTCTCTTCGAGCTCGCTGTCAGGGATTTGAAGCTTCTGGAGCACCGCGGAGGAGATCAGATTCAAGCCGGCCCCGCCGTCAACTAAGATTTTTGTGACCTTGAGGTTGCGGATGGTTGGAGAGACCAACATCGGCAAGCACCCGACCACAGTTATGCGATCAGGGTGGTCCTCAATATCAAAAATGATAGGTGTGCTGGACCACTTGAGAGGCTTGCGTGACTCTACGGATGGTTCCGCTGCATTGACCTCCCGCATCCATTGCTTGAGTTGGCGGTGGGAGGTATGCAGGGAAGCACCTCCGTCAACGCAGGGAACCTCCGTGGCTTTCTGAAACTCCTGCTCGTCAGCGTCGTCGTCTTCCATATCTTCGTCGTCGTCCTCATCTTCATCCTTGTCGCGGCCGCGGGGAGGTCGATCTCCTTGCCGCTGCTTGGCTTTGCCGCGACGTCCTCCCCGGCCAGGACGTTTCTTGCTTGCTCCCCCAGCACCTTCCTAGGCCTTCTCCTTGTCGCGCCGCTCGTACTCAGTTCTCTGCTGTTCGACAAGCTGCTCGACCTTCTTGCAACTCTGGAGATCTTGGCCCTTGGTGCGGTGGATCTTGCAATACTGCTTGCCGGAGCTGTCCTGCTTGTCGGCAGCCGCCACCGACTGGTGGTTGGCGTCAGCGGCAACCTCCTTGCCGGAGCCACCAGCCTTTGGCGTTCTTGTCGCCACCTCCGTTGCCGGACCGCTCGATTGCTAGCACTTCTCCGCTTTCTTCTTCCTATTGCCTCGCCGCCGCCCTTCTTTGCCGGGCGGTGTCATCACCGCCGATCCTGCTTCGCATTCTCTCCAGGACTCTCCTCCTTCCTCGTGGCGTGCACACTTATCGGCCAAGGTGTACAGCTCATCGACGTCCTTGACTTTGCACATCGCCATCTCCTCCTCATCCTGCGTTTACGCACATTCTGATGAAAAGCGCTGATCACCGCGACAGGGTGGACGTCTGGGATGTTGTAGTGCACACGGCTGAATCTCTGAATGAACTTGCGCAGGGACTCTCCTTCCTTCTGGGCGAGAAAGTGAAGGTCACTCTCTTGGCCATGAGGTTTGTGGCCAGCTGTGAAAGCGCCAACAAACTGATGGCACAGATCTGCCCAAGAGGATATGGAGCTGTCCGGCAAGTGCATGAGCCAAGACCTGACGTTGGGCTTGAGCACGAGCGGGAAGTAGTTGGCGAGGATCTTGTCGTCCCGTCCCCCCGCAGCCTGCACCGCGATGGTGTAGATGCCGAGGAACTCCGACGGTGCGCCCTGCCATCATACTTCTCCGCACGTCTGGTTTGAAGTTTTTCCGGTCAGCACCTGGACTTGCCGCAGCTCGCGAGTGAACGCAGGGCAACCTATCACAGACGGCAAGTCGCTGGCCCCTCCGGCGCGCTGCATGTCGACAGAAGGCCCAGCGCTTTGTCGGATCGACGTCGCGCTTCTCTTCGGCGCTCGATGTGAGTTCGAGCGTCCTCTTGTTGTCGCTCATGAAGAACTTGACGCTGATCGCGGCGAGCTCGCGGATCCGACGACGTAGTGGAGTCGCTATCGAGGTGGATCCGGTGAGTCGGCGATCTTGGCCTTCTTGGCGGAGAGTGCATGGTGGTTGCACCTCCGACAGTCTCGTCGCCACCGGCTCGTGCCTTGTCGTCTCGCCGCGGTAATGATGGCGTTGGTTGCCGCGAGCGCCGCCGTTGGCAAAGCCGATGAGGCTCGATAGTGGCCCTCCACCGCCGACCTTGTCGGCCGTTGGAGGGTAGTCGAGAGCAGCCGAGCTCTCGCCAGAAGCTTCGCTGGAGTAGTGGGTGGCATTGGAGAACGGTGCGAGGAGCGGGACGCTCGGACTTCTAACTACGTTAGAAGGAGCAGCACCCAGTCCGGGCGACCGTATCTCACTCGTGCCAGCATGTTGGCGCGCATGCTGGTCTTGAGGGTCTCGATCCAACGAACATATGGCATTGTGAACGCCATGACGTTGTTGGTCCCGCGTCTCCTGAGATGGGCGCGGGGGATGCACGGACACCGAGGTTTGCGGTGCCTTGTCCTTGGACTTGGCAACGTCGCGAGTACCTTCGTCGGCGCCGTTCTCCGCCAAATGGTTCGCCCCACCACCCGCTTGCTGCGGTGAGGGTGGGTACGACGCGGACGGCTCTGCCGCCGCCGAAGCCTTCTTCTTCGGTGGCATGTCGAGGAAGATGTTGATGACGCTGCTCGTGTGAACGCCGGATCAGATTCACACGGCCTCGACGCCCCCTACCTGGCGCGCCAAAGATGTCGGGAGGCTGATCGCATTCGCTGAACACCTATGGGGCCGGGCGGAGCAGGCCCCTTGTGGTTCGGAGGCGGAGATCGCACGAAGAGCGGATCGAGGCGAGGCACACGAGCAGTTTACCCAGCTTCGAGCTCTCCGGAGAGATAAAACTCCTACTGCTGCTTGTTTGATCTATTGTGTTCTTGCTAGGGAGCAATGCGAGCTACAAAACCTAAGCGTGAGTGTATCTAGTCTATGGGTCAGAATGAACCAAACCAGCCGAACCTGCGGAACCCTTTCACGCTGCACTCGGGCCTCCTTTTATATGCTCAAGGGTCTCCGGTGTGGCAACATAGATGAGGGTACAAATGTAAAAACAGGAGTTGGTACACCTACTTGAACATTGTACAGTGCAAAATACCTAACTCTGACGGCAAGGGACAAGAGCAATAAATGCCCGTCGTTGTCGCCCAAACAGTGTAACAGAGGCCGTCAGGTGCGCCTCCGCTCGCCACGATGGCGAGCCTGTCGGCCGCCGCTTATCACTGCTCTCCGCTGGCTGCACAGCCGCCGACACGCCGCCAGCATGGAACGGTCCCATGGCGACATCGTCATTTGGGTGAGCTGGAGCGGAGACGGAGAGAAGTTGCATGCCGCGGCCGAATCCTTGTCGCGCCCGGAGACTTGTCGCGCTTCGAGCCTTCCCGGCAAGCTCCTCTTGCCGGGGCCTTGCCTTCCGTATGCCTGGAGTGGCCTTCCCGACAAGCTCCTCTTGTCGGGGCCTTGTCTTCTCAATCAAATACTTTGTTCTTGAATGGCTCCAAAAGGAGCCGTGAAGGATCTTGGCGGTGACGAGGCAAACCTTGCCGCGGGGTGTCAAGAATCGTCCCCTCGCACGTCACGGGATACTAGGGAACCCCTACTCTAGTACACCGACAGCGGCCGGAAGCAGACCTAGCCCCCTTAATACAAGCGCGAGCTTACGGTCCAATGCGGCGCGCGCCGCTCAGTCTCTGACGTCAAAAAGAGCTTCGGCTGATACCACGGCACCGATTGCCCATATCTTGTCCCACGTGGCGGTTAGTGCGTATAAGGTCAACGACCCAACTCAGATCAAATACCAAGATCTCGATAAGCGTGTTATTATGAAATAACCGCGGACGCCGACCAGGGCCAGGCCCACCTCTCTCCTAGGTGGTCTCAACCTGCCCTGTCGCTCCGCCACAAAGATCCACACAGAGGGCCGTCGGGAAAGTATGTCCTTTCAGCCCCCAATCCGTGAATCACTCGCGGGTACTCCTCGAGCCGACCCGACTTTAGTCACCACATGTATCATGTATAAAGTATATAGTATATAGTATATACCCGTGATCACCTCCCGAGTGATCACGGCCCGATAGTATAGCACAGCAGACGGACAAGAAGGTAGGGCCACAGATGGAATACTAGCATCCTATACTAAGGATGTAGGATTGCAGGTAAAGGTAACAACAGTAGTAACAAAGTTAGGCTATGCATCAGAATAGGATTAATCGGAAAGCAGTAACATGCTACACTACTCTAATGCAAGCAGTATAGAGAAGAATAGGCGATATCTGGTGATCAAGGGGGGAGGGGGGCTTGCCTGGTTGCTCTGGCAAGAAGGAGGGGTCGTCAACACCGTAGTCGAACTGGGGGTCGCCGGCAGTCTCGGGGTCTACCGGAAAGAAGCAACGGAGGGGGAACACAATAAATAATAGAGAAATCAAAGCAACACAAGGCATATCATGGCAATACACGGCGCTAGGTGTGCCCTAACGCAGTACTAGGTGATACCGGCGAAGGGGGGAAACAGCCGGGAAAGTATCCCCGCCGTTTTGCGTTTTCGGACAGAGGAACCAGAGGGGAAAAGTTGCGTGTTTGCTATGCTAGTGATGTGTGGCGGACGAACGGGCTGCGTATCCGGATTCGTCTCGTTGTTCTGAGCAACTTTCATGTACAAAGTTTTTCCATCCGAGCTACGGTTTATTTTATATTAATTATTAAAGATTTAAATCATTTTTAGGATTAACAGAATTAATTAATTTAGGAAATACAATTATGACGTCAGCATGATGTCAGCGGTCAACTCGGACCATTGACCGGTCAAACTGACCTTGTAGATCCCACACGTCATAGGTTGTTCACTAATTATCAACTAACATTTTAATTAGCAGGTTAATTAGATTTAATTAGTTAACTAAACAGAGTTAATTAATTAATTGTTACTATTTTTATTATAATTTTTTAACGTTTAAGAGGGCGCGGCCCCACATGTCATTGGCCCTAAGGGCCATAGTGGGTTGGGCGTCGGGCACACCCGAATGGGCGCCAAGGCTCGTGGGAGCCGCGTATATGCGAGGCGGCGCCGGCCGAGCCGGAGCTTGAGGTCATGCTGGGCTGCGGTCGGGTGGCTTGCCGGAGCGCAACCACGACGAGCTAGCTGTGTACGGCGAGCAGCGGGGCCACGCGAGGCCGCGACGGAGCAAGCAGCAGAAGGTCACAGCAGGCAGGGCCGGCGAGGCTGCGCGCGGGTTAGGCACGGTGTTGGCGAGTGCAGTGGTTGGTCGAGACGGCAGGGGCGCGAGCGAGGTGCTGGTCCAGTCGCGACGCAGGGAGGAGGCCGCGGCCGTGTGCGGATAGAAGGGCGCTGCGGTGGCGAAGCAGCACGGGGCTGATGGCCATCAGGGACGGCAGCAGGACCATGGCGCGAACGACGGGCGCGGTTGGATCCGAGGACGAGAGTAGAGGGGGAGAGGAGAGGGACGATGCTTACGGGTGGTGCAGGGGATCGGGCGATGAGGCGTGATGAAGCGAGTCGGGGAGGTGGTGAGGACGAGCAGTCCGGCAAGGAGGATGGGGACGACGTGGTCGAGGCGGAGAGGCTCCGGCGAGGTGGCTCCGGCAGGCGGCATCGGACGGCGTCGAGGTCATGCCCCGATCCATTTCTGGATCAGGAAGGGGGCGAGGACGGGGAGGCGCGCGACGGGGTCAAGGCGACGATGGCGGGGCGGCACCTGAGACGATGAGCAGCGTCGGGGAACACCGACGGCAAGGTGGGCAGCGGGGCAGGGATCGGAGCTCGATCTAGATCGAGGGGGAGAGAGGGAGTAGAAGGGATCGTCCTGGGGGGGGGGGGAGTGGTGGTCGTGGGCTAGGGTTTGCCCTGGGATGGAGTTAAGGAGGGGGTGCGTGGGGGCCAGCCGGGCCGGCCTGATTGGCCCGGAGGCCAGCTGGGCCGTCGCCTAGTGGGGGGGTTGCCTGCTTTTATTTTGTTGTTGTTGTTTTGTTTTATTTTCTGTTTGCCTTTTTCTTTTTATTTATATAACTTTTTCTGTTTTAGTTTGGTTCCTATTAATTTTAGTTTTAGTAAAATGTACACGTAGCATCTAAATTAGTATTCCAACTTAGTCCATAGTCACAAAAAGTCTAGTCCTCAAATAAATTAGTTTGACATTTTATTAATTACGAAAGGCATTTAAATAATTGTTTTACTGCTGTTTTACTCATCTTATGGTATTTAAACATTTTGCAAAGGTGTGGTTTCTCCACCGTAATTACCTATGCAATATTTGGTTCACTCCGAACATTTTAGTTTTAAAATTTGAATTTTTTTATTGTTTGCTTGATTTTGAATTTGAATTCGAACATGTTTCGAACTAACGCGAGATTAGCAACAGTAATCGACGTGACATGGCATCATTAGCGGAGGGTTACTGTAGCTTAATTATCCGGGCGTCACAATTCTCCTCCACTACAAGAAATCTCGTCCCGAGATTTAAGAGGTGGAAAACGGGGGAAAGGTCTGGTTACGAAATTCTAACGAATCTTCTCGGTCTTGGTTGCTCTTCTCGAAGTGGTCGATCCATTATATTGATGTCTTCATTTTTCTGCTTCAAGTCATCAAGATGAAGTCGGCATCCTTTCTTTGGGGGTTCCATCGTACTTACGAAAGAATAAGGGGGGTATTCCGGGAGAACGAACCTCTACAAGGTTGACTATCTGGTCGATAACATCGGGGAAGGTGGCAGAAAGTAACTCTTGAATTGAAACTTAAGAAAATATCGAGAGCAAAGTAATGAGGTTTCATGGGAAGTTTTCGAGCGAAAGGTGCAACCGTTCGATGCCGGAAACAGGGCGTGAAAGGGGCTCAAAGCAATCGGGAATAAGTATTGTGTCCGGTAGCAGATTTGATGATCCCTCGGAAGGTGGCTCGTGAATTACATATGAGGCCACACACGAGGAACAACCTTGGGAACAGGGGGTGCAGGAGAGTCAGGTTTCGATCCTGTGGAGCTGTGGGTTATGGGCCCACCATGTGGTCCAAAAGTAGGAAGGACGCTGACATATTGCACGGTCATGGTAGCAAGGCATGGAAGAAGATAGCCTGTCAGTTATGTCGGCAACAATGTCGGTACCAAGGGCGAGGGACGAAGAGAACCATTTTCCTGCTCGTTGAAACGAGGCAGACCAATAGGCAAAGTTCTCGTCCACCGGTGGTTACCGGAATGTCATCAACAATAGTAACAGGGTCTTGCTGACAGAATTGTACACCGAGGTGTTTACATAAGCAGGAGAATATTTCTGCTTGAATCATATAGATCACAAGAAAGGTTAAACCAAACAGTGGAAAGGAACATGTGATTATCAGATTAAATAGAACAATGGAAAGGAGAAATGTGTTTAAACACATATTTCAGGGGTATATCCTTTCCAAGGACAAGAAGAGCATGATATCCGTGACAAGATATAATGTAGAAAACCCTTTAGGAAAGGGGGAGAAATTTCATGACATTACCCATACAACGGTGTTTGGATAACTTGATAAAGAAAATTTAGCTTGTGCTTCAAATGTTCTTGTTGAAATCAGAGTACCACATACATGCTTCAAGATAGCATTGACATGGTCTTCAGGCAAAGGTCAGACTATGGATCCACAAGGGACCCATCAGGAACAACTCATAGAATAAGTCTTACAATTTTCTCATGGAAGAATGGATAACCTTGCTAAAAAAGAAACTATATCAATAGGTCCTCCGGGCAGGTGTGTTAGGATGACATCACCTTATCGGGTTAAAGACCAATGTTATAACTCTTGCGAATATGTTCCAACCATCATAGCTGACCGAGGTTCAGGTCCGATTGGTGTCAGGATACCTCAGACTCGGGATGCCTGAGAAGAAAAGGTGCAACACAAATTGACAAGATGACAATGTAAGATCCTCGGGAAATGAACTATGGAAGCGATTTCTGAAACAAGAGTTCATCATTAAACGAAGGAGAGGATGAGGAGGTGACTGATTGACTCAGCGACAATCCATTGATATTTCCAAAAAGATGGATTTCCACAACTATGTGAACAAGGAGATAACATTAGCTAGATCAAATGACTTAATGATGTATGCTCGAGGAAAACATACACAGTTAAACATTGGTTGAAATGTGCACCCGAAATATGGGCTAGGTAGCACGATCAATGTTTGAATGATGATTCAATAATCCATAGACGTAGAATGAAACTATAGACCAATAACTTCAAAGCAATAGGGTTTCTAGAAGTTTATACTTTACACATCACAGACCATTTGTTGGTATTCTGGTTAGAAACAACACGGGGACCAAGAAAAGAATGGTGATGTTAATAAGTATCACTTGTATCAAGAATTATTAAGGGTGGTGAATTTCCCATGACATTCTTGACATAAAAGATAGCAATACTCCAAGGTAGAACATAACATAAGTTGGATAGCAAGGATCTCAAGGTACAACACAAAACATGAACAAGTTTGTGTTGAAGGGAAAGCAAGAATGTTGCCGATGATAACACAAATCATCGAGGGGCAAGGATGGTATTTCTCACCATGAATTCAATTTATATCCTAGAGGAACTCAGAATGTTGATCATGACCATGACAAATTTTGTCGAGAGGTTTCATGGAGATGTAATCGGTCGGCGATGACATCAAGTCAACGGAATGATGAAGCGAAAAGTTATTGAAACCATGGGTACGAAAAAAACTCGAAATCAAGCTTGTTGTTCATGGACAAATGATATGACGAGGAAGATCGGCATAAGGTTATCTCATCGTCAAAATTTGTGCTCCGGGAAGGACCAGGTAGCATAGTTAAAAATTAGCAGGATAGTGATATAGCCGATAAGGCTAGGAATGTCTTGAAGGTTTATTAAACTCGTAAGCAATGAAAATTACTTAGAGTAATCAAATCGAAGTGCGGAATCGATTCACTTATCGGTGTTCTCGAGTGACTAACAACTCAGAACTCGGAGGAAATCTGAAATCGGTAAGAAATAACAGTTCATGAAGAAACCATAAGAAGTTATACAGTTCCACGATATTCTCGAGATACCAGAGCGTAATACTCGATGGTAGATCAAAGTAAAGGTTGGACTGGGGTATTGATCCGCAGAAGACAAATGCTTAAACTTGGCCGAGAAATGGGATCAAAGAAGAACAATATGGCCAGAACCATAGCTGCAAGGGATCCAATTTAATGACACCAAAAGAATTAGCCAAATGATTAATTATTTTGCAAGAAGCTTCCATGATAAATTCCACATCGGGTCCATGGGCATGAAAACAAAGTTCAAGGTCGACTCCCACTTCTTTAATGCATAACCTTTCATTCACTTCTTGTCTTCAAAGAAGTTGTAGGGTAGACAATTATCTGGTAAAACACCAGAAGGGCTTAACTTGTGAAAACTTTCGGGTTCATACGGTTTTAGGGAAGCTATAGGTTCAACCCAATGAGGCATCTTAGGAACACATACCACAAGTTTCAACAGTAAATATCACCAGCTCGAAAGCAGAGCATGGTTGGCCAAATCAGAGAATAGGATTTACTAATGGCATTATGTATCAGGGAAGAATTCACAAGGCGATTAAATATGAAGGACACTATCAAATAATAACCCAACAAAGGATCTGACGGTCCATAGCGGAGCTGATGTGAGCATCGACACACAACTAGTTGAAGAAAGAATGCAAGGGCATCGGATCATAGAACATCTGAATGATTCAATGCTTAGGCATCAAAGGAATTATGATTTCCAAATCGAAGGATCAGAAGCAGGCGCTCTGATCAAGGGTGGATAAGTTCAATAGAACTAAGGGTACAATTGACGGCAAATAGATTGGTCCAGAACAAGCTCATGTTCAAAATGACGTCTGAGCCAGAAGATAATTTAAAAGGATCAACTAATGATTGCGTGCATTCACACTCATGTTGAATCAATAGGATCAAAATGACGGTGTCTAAGGATACTAACAAATATTGCCAGACATATGGAAAGCCTCCATAATGCAAGAAGACAAGTATTGCAGAGCAATAAGCTACTGAGGATTTTTGGAGGATCAAATAGTATTTCGAAGACCATTGTGAAACACATGAACAACTGGGGATGAGCGGATACTCGATAAGGGCGAGAAATTATTCGTAGGGGTATTCAGGTGCAAGGAACAGCAACGCAGTAGGCACAAAATATTCTCGGAACAATAGAGAGAATTTTCGGTGTATCTTGTAATAACAAGAACAATGGGATTTGAAAGGGGAAGTGTATGTAGTTATCCATAATGATATAACAGTGGTAGGGAATTTACAAAGGCGATCGGCACAAAGTCTCAAAAGAGTAGCAGAGAGTAACTTTGAAATCTTCTGGTGCAGTCGATGATCATCTGGACTGAATGGGCTCTTCGGGTGGATGTGATCACGAGACCCTAAAGTTAGATTTTAGCAAATTCATTTTAACCCGAGTAGAAGAGAGATCAGAGTCCCAGAGTATAGGTCGAGGAGTAAAAGCTCCTAATACCTCCAAATGGTGACGTGGGCCCATGGGCCGCACAACCATGTTAGTAAAACAGTTTTCATCGACTAGACTCAACTTCGGCCAAGGAGTTGGAAAGGGGGATTCCTACATGCATTCGGCTCTGATACCAACTTGTGACGCCCCCGATTCAATCGTACACTAATCATGCACACAAACGTGTACGATCAAGATCAGGGACTCACGGGAAGATATCACAACACAACTCTAAAAACATAAATAAGTCATACAAGCATCATAATACAAGCCAGGGGCCTCGAGGGCTCGAATACAAGTGCTCGATCATAGACGAGTCAGCGAAAACAACAATATCTGAGTACATGCATAAGTTAAACAAGTTGCCATAAGATGGCTAGCACAAACTGGGATACAGATCGAAAGAGGCGCAAGCCTCCTGCCTGGGATCCTCCTAACTACTCACTCGTCGCCGCCGGGCTGCACGTAGTAGTAGGCACCTCGGTGTAGTAGGAGTCGTCGTCAACGGTGGCTTCTGGATCCTGGGCTCCAACATCTGGTTGCGACAACCAGGTAGAAGGGATAGAGGGAAAAGAAGGAGAAAGCAACCGTGAGTACTCATCCAAAGTACTCGCAAGGAAGGAGCTACACTACATATGCATGGGTATATGTGTAAAGGGGCATATCGGTGGACTGAACTGCAGAATGCCAGAATAAGAGGGGGGATAGCTAATCCTGTCGAAGACTACGCTTCTGGCCATCTCCATCTTGTAGCATGTACAAGAGAGTAGATGGTAAGTTCACCAAGTAGCATCGTATAGCTTAATCCTACCCGACGATCCTCTCCTCGTTGCCCTGTTAGAGAGCGATCACCGGGTTGTATCTGGCACTTGAAAGGGTGTGTTTTATTTAGTATCCGGTTCTAATTGTCATAAGGTCAAGGTACAACTCCGGGTCGCCTGTTCCCGTGGACACGACTATTCGAATAGATCAACTTCCCTGCAGGGGTGCACCACATTACCCGACACGCTCGATCCCTCCGGCCGGGCACACTTTCCCGGGTCATGTCCGGCCTCGGGAGATCAACACGTCGCAGCCCCACCTAGGCTCAACAGAGAGGTGAGCACGCCAGTCTAAATCCTATGCGCGCAGGGGTCTGGGGCCATCGCCCATTGCACACCTGCACGTTGCGTATGCGGCCGGAAGCAGACCTAGCCCCCTTAATACAAGCGCGAAGCTTCACGGTCCAATCTGGTAGCACGCCGCTCGATTGACGTCAAAAAGAGCTTCGGCTGATACCACAACGCCGGTTGCCCATATCTTGTCCCACGTGGCGGTTAGTGCGTATAAGGTCAACGACCCAACTCAGATCAAATACCAAGATCTCGTTAAGCGTGTTATTATGAAGTAACCGCGGACGCCGACCAGGGCCAGGCCCACCTCTCTCCTAGGTGGTCTCAACCTGCCCTGTCGCTCCGCCACAAAGATCCACACATAGGCCCGTCGGGAAAGTATGTCCTTTCAGCCCCCAATCCGTGAATCACTCGCGGGTACTCCTCGAGCCGACACGACGTTAGTCACCACATGTATCATGTATAAAGTATATAGTATATAGTATATACCCGTGATCACCTCCCGAGTGATCACGACCCTATAGTATAGCACAGCAGACGGACAAGAAGGTAGGGCCACAGATGGAATACTAGCATTCTATACTAAGCATGTAGGATTGCAGGTAAAGGTAACAACAGTAGTAACAAAGTTAGGCTATGCATCAGAATAGGATTAATCAGAAAGCGGTAACATGCTACACTACTCTAATGCAAGCAGTATAGAGAAGAATAGGCGATATCTGGTGATCAAGGTGGGGGGGGGGGCTTGCCTAGTTGCTCTGGCAAGAAGGAGGGTCAACACCGTAGTCGAATCAGGGTCGCCCGGTAGTCTCGGGTCTACCGGAAAGAAGTAACGGAGGGGGAACACAATAAATAATAGAGAAATCAAAGCAACACAAGGCATATCATGGCAATACGCGGTGCTAGGTGTGCCCTAACGCAGTACTAGGTGATACCGGCGAAGAGGGGAAACATCCGGGAAAGTATCCACGCCGTTTCGCGTTGCGTGTTTGCTATGCTAGTGATGTGTGGCGGACGAACGGGCTGCGCATCCGGATTCGTCTCATCGTTCTGAGCAACTTTCATGTACAAAGTTTTTCCATCCGAGCTACGGTTTATTTTATATTAATTATTAAAGATTTAAATCATTTTTAGGATTAACATAATTAATTAATTTAGGAAATACAATTATGACGTCAGCATGATGGAGGGGGGGGGGGGCAATTCAAGAAGTTTACCACAAAATCTTCTTCATAAGCATTGCCTTTATTCTACATTTTGTTAAGAGTAAATATAGATGTGACAATATAAGAAAAAATGGAGAATATTCAAGATAAGATGAAGAGTGATGCTACATAACCAAGTAGCTATAAATGTAAGTATAGCGATACAGGCAAAAGGTACATCCAAGAGCAATGCAAAGCGAAACTTCTTCAGTACCATCGGTGTTATCCAACCTTATGGTAAGAGTAAATATAGATCTTATGTGTAGAAAATGGAGGGAAAGGAAAATAAGCTGCAGAGTGATGGTACATGAACAACTACCTGCCAATATAAGTACACTGACAAAGGACAGCAGGTACTTACAAGAACAATGCAGAGCTAAAAAATTTCATTGGCATTGGATATATTCTACACTAATGTAACCATTCATAAAGATCAGATAATTTGGAGCGAACAATTGATAAGCAAGCTATCATGCATACTACTGTCACATAATGAACCAGGTATGTATGCAAGTGCGATGATACTGAGGACAATAGGTACTAACAAGAGCAAAGCAGCGGGCAACATATTTGCGATATTCTGTCATTCTTTTCAAACCGGAATTCTTTTTCGAGCAGATTTCCTGCAAAAAAGATCCGTAAGGCACATGCGGAAAAATAGAAGTTCAAATTGTCATGCGATATCATAGACAGTACCTCATCCTCGGAACGAGACCAGTACATAACAAGGTTTTTCCATTCAATGTCTTCTAAATTTAGCACATGAGACTTCACCAGAAATTCGTTTATAGACTTGCCATCAAAGGGTGATTTCCTCAGGTAACACCAATACTGCTGCAATGCTTCCTTGAAAAGCGCAAGCAAGCTTTGCTCGTCATGACTATCCAGATTGACCCTCGCCTACTTACAACAATGTAATGTAAATCATTGATGTGTTCAATCAGCGGAAAACAGGAACATAATCACCATGAATAATAGCACTTACACGTAAGTGGGACAGGAAGATGTGAAAATGGTGTTTGTCTTCACTATAATCTTCCAATGATGGGAATATATGGACGTAGTCCCTAACAACATTGAAAGCATTGTCTTTTAAACTGGAAATAACTGGAATGGGGTTCCAATCTACAGGAATTGACCGTCTCTGCAGTTGGGATAGGTCTTCGGCCGGTGGACTTGCTGTACTTTTTGCTGGAGTGGGATTTTTCTGTGGTATGGCTGGTCCTATGGCAACTGAAATCGACATACCTTTTGCTAGAGTGTAGGTCCTGTGTGGTGGGGCTAGTGGTGTGGCCAGTGAAGTATGGGTACAGTCTGCTGGAGTTGGTCCTACGTTTTGTGCCACTGGTTGTACAACCAATATAAGTGGGGTGCTGTCTGATTTCTCCGGCACAACCACGTTTTTCAAGGACTTTGCTGATGCTCCTTCAGGTTCGGCAATCACCCTCTTTCTTTTTGATGTCTGATGCACAAGAACAACATTTGAGTGAAAAAACATGGTATGATGACAGATGGAATATGTATTGATAATGGATGGGCATGGCATCTAGACATATATGATGAGTAAACTAAGCAGATGGCGGTGCAACAAAGTAGTAGAAATGCAAGACAACATATGCAAGATACGCGCAATCAATAAAACCTTGCCAAATTAGAGCAGGCACCTTGATGGGTGAACATGACAGGCCATCTGCCTTTGACTCCTCGAGGTTAGAATAGTCATTAGGACCATATTCTGAACAAGAACCTACAGGCGGGGAGCGTATGAGTTTCATTGCATCCAGAATGGCACTCAATGCCTTGGTGCCCATTTTGTAAGTCATTGCAGTGTTCCATAATATTCTTCTAATGCACAGATTCTTATATTCACTGTAATTACATATAATATCTGAGAACCATGAAAGCATAAATAGTTGTGAGATTATCTTTGTAATGCAGAGGATATTCTAATATAGGGGCGCCCCTGTAAACACTTGTGTGCTATCACTGGATTCTGATGAGAGAGCTCATGTGTGCTGTAATATGGTGCGTGCATTTACATAATCTGGCACAAGTACACAAAAAATAGGCTCCAGAAATAAGGATAGTTGGCAGATGATAGGTTCAAAATATAATGTATAGAGAGTTTATTGCCAAACCATGATAACAAGAGCACACAACAACTAGGCAGATCATAGTGTACATAAAAGGGGTACACCATAACCACGATATATAAATCGGGAAAGTGGAGCCGGCTTGAAAATACGGTGTTGTATTGCCGCTAGTAATTGAAAGCCTATCGATCAAGTACGTGCCAGCTCTATCAGCTGTTGACTGCAGATGTCCCTGCTCCCCTTCCTGACAAGGAACATACTGTACGTACTAAATACAGAATAACAAAAGAGGAACATGTTAAAGAACAGAAGAGGAAGCATATTATTGAGGTTCTGCTTAATTGCATAAAATGTTGGTTTCCCACTCATGATGAATCACAGCGCCCAAAGAAATGCAATTACATGTTGTCTCTCTATATGTGGCAATTTTGAACAAGAGTCATTAGGATCATATTCTGAACAAGAGTCAATAGGTGGGGAGCGTATGAGTTTCATTGCATCCAGAATAGCACTCAATGCTTTGGTGCCAATTTTGTAAGTCATTGCGATGTTTAGCTTCAAGAGTGGACTGCTGCTAGTGCGACACAAAGCAGCTACACAGATCATAGTGTAGATATAACGGGAAAACCGTAAGCATTAGAGTAAAATCAGCAAAGTGGAACTTGCTGGAATATATGTGCTAGTATTGCCGGTACGGCTAGAAAGGCTTCAGATACCAGATCTCTTCAACTGAAGGTGCGGTCTTTATTAATATCAGTGTAACTCTCAAAGGCGACATAGCTCCCCGCATTTCCTTGCTATTCTTATAGGATTCAAGTGGACAGGCCACTACAAATCCTATTCCCATGTTTACAAAATCCTACAAATCAAAGAGGCCCGAAGAGTTCAAAGTGTCCATACCAACCGACCGTATAGACCTCTACAATCGCAAATGTCCTGCTCATCTTCACTACAAGGAACATATCTTGTACTATTATCATACTCCTCTGTTCCAAAATATAAGTCTTGGTAGAGATTTCCACTATGGATCACATACAGATGTATCCAGATACATTTTAGAGTGTAGATTCACTCATTTTGCTCCATATGTAGTCCATGGTGGAATCTATACAAAGACTTGTATTTAGGAACGGAGAGAGTACTTATTAAAGAAGAACGGAAGAGGAACATGCTAAAGAAGAGCAAGCAGATTTTCGATAATAAAATGGTCGTTGCGCAGTGCCCACATATGATGAGCCAGAGCGACTTAAGAAAGCGACTCCCAGTTGTCTCTCTATATGTGGTGCACGTGCTTTTTCGAAAGTAAAGTAGGAACATTAGCTGACCAATTAAATGCTATCTGTTTTAGTAATATCATCATCATATCAGATTCGTACTTGAGCAACAAGTTTGGAATTATGAGTGGCACGTTGTTTAGCTTGATGGATTGAGGAGTAGTGCTAAGCAGGTACGATGATGGTACCGAATATAAAGGCATGTACGCATTTGGGTGAGTCGACCATTTCAGGCGGTTGGATGAAGATCCTACGTCTCCTAACCCTTCTTCTTCCTCGTCTCTGATTCTTCCCATATAGAACACCACACGGGCCGCCGGCCGGACCATCGACCCCCACCGCCTCTGTTCCTCCGCCACCCCACCCCCACCCCCGCCCCCACCCGCGTCGAGTTTTATTCGTTCGGCGAGGCCCCACCACCGCCCCCCTGAGGGAGTCCTGGACTAAGGGGTCCTCGGGCGTCCGGCCTGTTATCCGTGGGCCGGACTGATGGGCTGTGAAGACATGAAGACCGAAGACTGTACCCGTGTCCGGATTGGACTCTACTTGGCATGGAAGGCAAGCTTGGCAACCGACTATGTAGATTGCCTCTGATGCAACCGACTCCATGTAACCCTAGATCTCTCCGGTGTCTATATAAACCGGAGAGCGTAGTCCGGATAGACAGATACACATGACCATAGTCATACAGGCAATACTTCTAGGGTTTAGCCATTACGATCTTGTGGTAGATCAACTCTTGTAACACTCATATTCATCAAGATCAATCAAGCAGGAAGTAGGGTATTACCTCCATAGAGAGGGCCCGAACCTGGGTAAACGTCGTGTCCCCCGTCTCCTGTTACCATTGATCCTAGACGCACAGTTCGGGGCCCCCTACCCGAGATCTGCCGGTTTTGACACCGACATTGGTGCTTTCATTGAGAGTTCCACTTTGCAGTCGCCAAAAGGGATGATGGCTCGCCTTGTTGTCAAGGATAATATCATCTCCGGAGGAGCCCTGGCCCCAGGCCAAACCCTCCGGCTGGGCGGCTTCGTCATGACCGCCAGTTCGGCCCTTAAGCCGACAATGACCTCTCAAGTCGTCAAAAATCGCCTCCGTGTTGATCCCGAATACTCCGCTCGGATGGATCCGACGGAGTTATCATCGTTGAATGAACTCCTGGATCGCATGACCGCCTTGGGGGTCGCTACAGACTACGATCAGGTTGGGCTTAAACCCGATCAGAGAGAAATTAAAACTCCGCCGATCACCCACCAGATAGCGGTAGTCGAGGAGCGGAACAACTCTTCTTCTATATTGAAGACAAACTATGTTCGGATCTCCGATCTTGAAGGGCCGGATAAACTCCGGCAGAAAGGCATGTCTCGTCCTCCGAACATAGAGTCGGACGATGAGCCTAAAAAATCAGCCAATATCCCGGAGCCCGAACTCTCAGGTTCGGTTGATTTTCAAACTCTGGATCCAAAATTGGGCCAGGGTTCGGATTTAATTCCACCCACCCACCCAGACATAGACGCTCTCATGAGGATCAAACAACAGTCTCAGGAAACGGTACACCACTTCTGGGCCAGATTCCTCCTTGTCAAAGATAAGGTAAAGGATTGCCGCGACGAAGACACGATAGCAGCATTTTGCAAGAACTGCGCGGACAAAGGTATCCTGAACGCCATCAATAGCTGCCGCATCCTAAATTTTGCTGAGTAGCAACTATTGTACACAAGTACAGCGCGATTTAAAGCGCCTGGAAAACTCAGGCAACTTGCTGGGAACCGTCGATCCCAACTCAACTCCTCATAAAAGCGAAGAGGACGCACCCCCGTGGCAAGCCTAGCCCAACAGTCATAAAACATAAACCCATTATGCGGCACGGCACCGTTCTGGAGGGATGGCACAATGGCCCATGCAAAATACATACAACACCAGACACTGTGGCAACCCACAGCCTTAGAGCATGTTGGATGTAACGCCCCGGATTCGATGCGCCAGGTGTCTGCAAGTTATTCACCGGCATTGCCATGTCATTTGCTTGCGTGCTGCATTTTTTTCATGTCATCATGTGCATTTCATTTGCATACGTGTTCGTCTCATGCATCCGAGCATTTTCCACGTTGTCCGTTTTGCAATCCGACACTCCTATGTCTCCCAGAGCCCGCTTTTGCCTCTTTTCATGTGTTTAAACTTTCTCGGAATGGCCCGAGGTTTGCCAAGTGGCCTTGGTACAGCACCGGTAGACCGCTTGTCAAGTTTCGTGCCATTTGGAGGTCGTTTGATACTCCAATGGTTAACCGGTATCCATAAAGACCTCTTTTGGGTTGCAGCCCAACACCCCTTCAAAACAGCCCAATAACCCATCTAAGTCACCTCCATCCTCTCCGCCGTTCTATCACGATCGTGTGGGCGAAAACCGCTCCTCATTTGGACTCCCCTAGCTCCCTATACCTATATATATGTGCCCCTCCCCGATTTTCCGCGCAGTCCAAACCCTAGCCAACTCCTCCCCGCCGCCGGACATGTCCACCGTCGCCAGCCACGTCGGGCCGACCAATGGCATGCTGCCACGTCACCCCGCCGCGCGCCTCCACCAACCGCCGTCGTCGCCACGTCATCCAGCGCTTCGTCGCCGCCGCCGCCACCCGAAACCGCCAACCCGCCAGCGCGCCTTGTAACTGCCAGCGGGGCGCCCAGCGCCCGAGCCAGCAGCGATGCTCCGCCGCCAGCGCCCGAGTCGCCAGCGTACCTCCTCTCCGGCGCCCGGTACCTTCGCCGCCGCCCGCTCCACCGCGCGCCCCGGCGTCCGCCTTCGCCGCGGGGGCGAACCTCCTCCGCGCTTGGCTCCTCCCGCCGCCAGTCGCCGCCCGGCCGCCGTTCGCCAGCGCCTCGCCCGCCGCCGAGCTTCACGCCCGCCGCCCGTGTCTCCCACGCCCACACCGGGATCCGGCCGGATCCGGCGAGATCCGGCCCGGATCCGCCCGTCTCCACCGTCTCCTCCAACTCCGGCGTGTTTTCCGGCGAGATCCGCCGCCGCCTTGGGATCCGTGCCGCGGTCAACCCTAATCTGCGAGGTGAAATTTGTATGTCCCCAGATCCCAGTATTTTTTATGCATCTTCATCGCATCATAACTTGCTGCATACTGCTCCGTTTCGTGCGTGTAATATGTCAAATTGTTCATCTCAACGAGTCCTTCATTTGACTCCATTGAATCATTTTCATTTAAGCTTATCTTGATGCCTGAATCATCGTTGCAATAGTGCTATATGATGTTGATCTGCTGAAACTGTTATAACTTGATGATTTGTCATTTTTGTTGCATTTGATGTGTGCATCCTATGAGCATGAGCTCTACATGTGTTTTGAAATATGCCATACCATCTTTCCAGTGATGCAATCCATGTATTTGTTTGAGTCTTTTACTGAGTGCATCAAGCTTGTTAAGTAGGGTACTTGCTGTTGCTGTTTTACTAGGCTGTTTCTGTTATATTTTGTTGCCATGAAAACCTGCTTCTACAAGTCATTCTATGCATAATCTGGAGATGTTCACTAAGGATTTTTTGTTATACATGTCATGCTATATCCATCCATGTCCCTTGTTGCATTTATAGCTTACCGTACCTTGTTGTAATCTTGCTCCAAAATTGCTAAATAATGTTGCTGTCAGCCTGTTAACATTATGATCAGTTGTTGCCATGTGTTTTGCTAGTGATCCATGCCCACTATGAACTTGTTCTTGCCATTTTTAGCTTCATAAACATGTCTTCATACTGTGAGTTGCCTTGCCATGCCATGTATTGCTCTGTGGTGAGTGGTTCAAGCTCACCAACATGCCTACTTATCGTTGTTCCTGCCATGTATGAATCTGTCATATCTTTTGCGATGTTTACATGGGTGCCATCATATCTTCTGGTCCTTTTTGGCTCATGGTCAGTAAAGGCCTTTTGTTCTATGCCTTTTTTTGCCATGATACATTCCTTTAGCATGTTTTTTGATAGCTCTAAACATTGCAACCTGATGTTATTTCTGCAAAGTCTGAAACTGTTAGTATTTTCAATCTTGCCATATCATTTTGAGCATGTTCTAGTGATTTCTGGAGATAGCTCAGTGTTCATGTTTTGTCATGCTTTATCTGTACATCATGCCCGTGCCTTTTGTTTTCACGTTGAGATGCTGTAGCATAGTGTTTTGATGCTTGCAATATGCCTAGTTGCTGTTTTGGACAGCTTGTCCTTTAAACTTGTATAGGGTGTATGTGTTGAACCGTTGCTCCGTTTTGAGTGTGCTCTATATGAAACTTGCTTATAATTGCATGTAGTTTCATATTATCATGTTGCATCCTTGTTTTGAGGTGTTGCTTGATGTTTGAATGCATTTTGCATCAATGCCATGGTTAACTTGTTTTGCTCATATCTTCTAGGCCGTAGCTCCGAATTAAATGAACTTTATATGTAACTTGACTAGAATTTCGTGTAGATCATCGTGGTGCATCTTAACTTGCTGTTTAACAACTTGAACATAAGGTTTATTCAGATCTGGACCAATTTCGAAATTTGCATATGGGGACTTACCGGAGTTGTTATATGTTGTTTCCGGCCTCATTTAAATTTGCTTTGATGTGTTGTTCTTGTTTGCATCATCTCTTGCCATGAGTAGCTTCATGTAGCTTTGTCATGCATCATGCTTGTTGTGCATCATGTCTTGTCTATGTGTGGTGTGTTTACCATGTTGTGTGCTTCTTCTCGATAGTTCCCGTTTTGTTGCGATCATGAGGATTCGTTCGTCTACGCTTGGTTCGTCTTCGTGGCTTCACCTTCTTCATGGACTCGTTCTTATTCCTTGCGGGATTTCAGGAAAGATGACCGTCACCTTGGATCTCATTACTATCATTGCTATGCTAGTTGCTTCGTTCTTTCGCTATGCTGCGCTACCTATCACTTGATGCTCAAGCCTCCCAAATTGCCATGAACCTATAACCTTTGCACCCTTCCTAGCAAACCATTGCTTGGCTATGTTACCGCTTTTTCTCAGCCCCTCTTATAGCGTTGCTAGTTGCAGGTGAAGTTGAAGATTGCTCCATGTTGGATTATGTTTATGTTGGGATATCACAATATCTCTTATAGTATTAATGCATCTATATACTTGGTAAAGGGTGGAAGGCTCGGCCTTATGCTTGGTGTTTTGTTCCACTCTTGCTGCCCTAGTTTCCGACATATCGGTATTATGTTCCCGGATTTTGCGTCCCTAACGCGGTTGGGTGATTTATGGGATCCCCTTGACAGTTCGCTTTGAATAAGACTCCTCCAAATAAGGCCCAACATTGGTTTTACCATTTGCCTCACCACCACCTACTTTTCCCTTGGGAGTAATTAACCCAAGGGTCATCTTTATTTTAGCCCCCCCCGGGCCAATGCTTGTCTAAGTGTTGGTCCGAACTAGAGCCCTTTGCAGCGCCTCCTCGGGGAAACTCGAGGCCTGATTTTAGTTGTACGGACTGCTCATCCGGTCGTGGCCTGAGACGAGATACGCTGGCTACTATCGAGGGTGTCGGCACGCAAGAGAGGTCTTGCTGGTCTTGTTTTATTACTATCGAAATGTCTTGTAGCCGCGATTCCGAGACTGATCGGGTCTTCCCGGGGAGAAGGAATATCCTTCGTTGATCGTGAGAGCTTATCATGGGCTAAGTTGGGACACCCCTGCAGGGTATAATCTTTCGAAAGCCGTGCCTGCGGTTATAGGCAGATGGGAATTTGTTAATGTCCGGTTGTAGATAACTTGACACCTGATCCGAATTAAAACGCATCAACCGCGTGTGTAGCCGTGATGGTCTCTTCTCGGCGGAGTCCGGGAAGTGAACACGGTTTCTTGGGTTATGTTTGACGTAAGTAGGAGTTCAGGATCACTTCTTGATCATTACTAGTTGACGACCGTTCCTTTGTTTCTCTTCTCGCTCTCATTTGCGTATGTTAGCCACCATATATGCTTAGCCGCTGTTGCAACCTCACCACTTTACCCCTTCCTTTCCCATTTGAGCTTTGCTAGTCTTGATACCCATGGTAATGGGATTGCTGGGTCCTCGTGGCTCACGAGATCACTACAACACCGATTCTTGAGTACAGGTTATGCGATGATCATGACGCGAGAGCGATGTTTGCTTGTTTTGGAGTTCTCATACGCTTCTTCTTCGATCGAGGATCGGTTCAGTCGGCAGCCTGGGCTAGCAGGGTGGATATTGTTTGAGTTTCTGTTTATGATTCATCCGTAGTCGGATGTTGATCTTGTATATTGTATTGTTGTATTCATGTGACATTGTATGTATTGGATGTATCCCCACTATTATGTAATGTTGATGTAATGATATCCACCTTGCAAAAGCGTCTTCAGGATGCGCTTCTATCCTTGGTGGGACCTTCGAGTTCCTTCTGGATAGGGTCGCATCTTGGGCGTGACATTGGATACTTCGGCAGGTAGCCAAGAGCGGCGAGGACATCCTTATCAAGGACACCCCAGAACAGCACCCTCTAGAAAACGACGACACAAGGGTATTGACGGTCTTTGAGACATTCGCTTCAAACAATAAGCGTAAAAGGGCACTGGGCGATCTCGCCGAAGTTTGCCAGGTCGCCACAATTGACCCCTAGAATGACACGGCCATAACCTTTAACGCCAGTGATGAACCTACATACAGAACAGTACAAGCGCCAGCCGCATTAGTCCTCAGTCCCAGCGTGGACGGTTTTCGACTTACAAAAGTCCTCATGGACGCCGGCAGCGGACTGAACTTCATTTACGAGGACACACTCCATAAGATGGAAATAGACAGGAGCCGCATCGAGAAAAGCAGCACAACCTTTCGAGGTATCATTCCTAGTCGGGAAGCGCGGTGTGCGGGAAAAATTACACTTGATGTGGTATTCGGCACGCCGGAGAATTAGCGGTCCGAAGAAATAACTTTCTAGGTGGCCCCTTTTAACAGCGGATATCACGCCCTGTTAGGGCGAGCGACCTTCACGCGCTTTTCAAGCTGTACCTCATTATGGGTATATGAAGCTAAAAATGCCCGGGCCTAATGGAATAATCACGCTCGTCAGCGATCCGGATATAACACTCCGCGCCGAGAACAAAACCGCATCCCTGGCCCTCGAGGCATTACCAGAGGCCCTTGCGGCCGAAGAATTAACCGCACTATGCTCCACTGTGGATAGGGACGATGTGATCCTGGACAAACGACCCAAATCCACTTCCTTCAAGCCAGTAGAAGAAATAGTCAAATTTCAGGTCCATCCAACAGACCTGAAGAAAACAACATCTATCGGAGCACAACTCAGCCCCACAGTCGACGCCTCACTACGAGAATTCTTGCACGAAAACTGGGATATATTCGCCTGGCATCCCTCAGATATGCCAAGAATCCCGCACGAGTTGGCCGAACACACCCTCAACATACTGAAGGGATACAAGCCGGTCAAACAAACACTGCGGTGCTTTTCCGAACCCAAACGACAAGCTATGGGGAAAGACTGGCCAAACTCATCGATGCCGGATTCATTAGAGATATTAAACATCCGGACTGGCTGGCAAACCTGGTAATGGTACCAAAGAAGGATAAATCCTGGCGCCTGTGCGTCGATTTCAAAGACCTTAACAAGGCTTGCCCTAAGGATCCCTTCCCCCTCCCTCGCATTGATCAAATCATTGACACTACCGCAGGACACGACTCGCTGTGCTTCCTTGATGCATATTCCGGATACCATCAAATCAAAATGAAGGAGTCCGATCAAGCCGCAACAACATTCATCACGCCATACGGGCCGTTTTGCTTCAATACCATGCCTTTTGGGTTCAAGAACGCCGGCGCCACCTATCAGCGCATGATCCAAACATGCCTCGAGAAACAGATCAGCAAGAAAGTGGACTCTTACGTTGATGACGTTGTCATCAAAACCAGACACGTCGAATCACTAATAGACGATTTGCGTCTCACATTCGACAACCTCCGCACATATGACATCAAGCTTAACCCGGAAAAGTGCGTCTTCGGCGTCCCCGCCGGAAAACTACTGGGCTTCATCGTTTCCAATAGAGGAATTGAAGCAAATCTAGCCAAAATCCGAGCTCTGTCACAATTGGCTACGCCAACCAAACTTAAACAGGTCCAAAAACTCGTTGGGTGCATGGCAGCTTTAAGCCGCTTTATCTCCAGGTTGGGGGAAAAGGCGCTGCCCCTTTATCGCCTTCTACGGCGCACCGATAACTTTGAGTGGACAGACGCATCGACCTGGACTAGAAGAAATAAAATCCCTTCTGGCAAGCAACCCAATCCTGGCCGCGCCAAACGTCGGTGAACCAATGCTCCTATATATATCAGCAACACACAGTGCGTGGCGCCCGTACTGCGTCGTCGGCGAGAACAGGATGAACACAAATTTCCGCTCCATAAGCCGGTATACTACGTATCCACCATCCTCACACCATGCAAATCCCGGTACCCTCACTATCAAAAGATAGGATATGCAGTCTTCAGGGCATCTCGAAAGTTGCAACACTACTTCCAGGAGTGTTCAATCATGGTGGCCTCTGAAGTGCCCCTCAATGATATAATAAACAACCGGGATGCCACGGGCCAGATTGCCAAATGGTCCATTGAGCTCCTTCCATTCGACATCACGTACAAACCTCGTCGAGCCATCAAATCCCAAGTACTGGCTGACTTCGTCACCGAATGGACAGAGGCCGAAATCCCTAAAGAGTAGGGCGCATATTCCAACTGGGCTATGCATTTTGATGGCTCCAAAATGTTGGCGGGGCTAGGGCGGGCGTCGTATTAACGTCCCCCATGGGAGATATCGTCCAGTACATACTCAAAATATTATTAACAGACTCCAACAATGCAGCCGAATACGAGGCCTTGCTACATGGCCTTCGGATGGCCGTATCAGTGGGCATACAACGCCTGGAGGTGCGTGGGGACTCAAACCTCGCAATATCCCAAATTAATGGAGACTTGATGCCAAAGATCCAAAGATGGCAGCTTATCGCAACACCATCTTAAAAAAGTCGGCCCGGTTCGAGGGGCTCGAATTTCATCACGTCACCCGCGAAAGTAATCAGGCGGCAGACGTCCTCGCTCGCATCGGCGCTAAGTGTGACCCTGTCCCACCTAACATCTACCTCGAAAGGCTCTTTAAGCCATCCGTGGTGTGGCAAGGGGGAGACAACAACGACAGTCCCGTTCTGAACACAAACATAGATAGAGAACACGCCGATATCATCGGAGGCTCAGCCACCGAAATAACACCATCGGCCCACCTCATTATGGCAGTCATTGCCCCGTGGACCGAACCATTCTTGGCCTACCTTAACAGGAAGGAGCTCCCAGAAGATCAGAATGAGGCTCACCGCATTGTCCGATGTTCGAAGGCCTATAAAGTTCACGAAGGAGAGCTCTACAAGAAAAGCACTACCACAGTCCTTCAAAGGTGTATCTCCGAGGAGGAGGGGCGGCAACTCTTGGCAGAAATTCACGCCAGTCTCGGTGGGCACCACGCCACAACGAGGGCACTTGTCAGCAAGGCCTTCCGAACATGATTTTATTGGCCTACGGCCCGAGCAGACAAGCAGGACCTCGTCCAGCGCTGCGTGGGATGCCAACTCTTCGCCAACCAAAGACATATGCCCCCAACCGCCCTACGAACAATCACCATTACATGGTCCTTTGCGGTCTGGGGTTTGGGAATGGTTGGACCTCTTAAAGGGGGAAGCCATAAGAAAAAATATCTGCTGGTCATGGTGGATAAATTCACCAAGTGGATAGAGGCTAGACCAGTTAAAACGGCCGAGTCCGGACCGGTTATTGCATTTATATCCGATGTGGTGCACCGTTATGGTGTCCCGCATGACATCATCACCGACAACGGTTCCAATTTCGCAGCCGATGAGGTAAAAACCTAATGTGCTAATCTGGGCATTAAGCTCGATTACGCCTCTGTCTACCACCCGCAAACAAATGGTCAAGTCGAACGAGCCAATGGTCTTATTATGAGCGGCATCAAACCCAGGCTAGTGCGGTCTTTGAAAGAATCAGACAAGCACTGGGTTGAGGAGCTCGACTCCGTACTCTGGGGGCTGCGGACCACGCCCAACCGTGCTACCGGATACACACCTTTCTTCATGGTGTATGGGGCAGAGGCTGTATTGCCCTGCGATATTATACACGACTCACCTCGAGTGCGTATGTATGAAGAGAAAGAGGCCGAGTTGGATCGGCAGGACAACTTAGATGCCCTGGAGGAGGAGCGCGACGTCGCCAAAGCCCGGTCAGCATTTTATCAACAATGAGCTCGAAGATATCAAAGCGAGAAATGCAGGCCAAGACTTACAACGTTGGCGAACTCGTTCTATGCTTGCCGGAGAAGAAAAAGGACAAACTCAAGCCCAAATGGGAGGGTCCCTTCATAATTGACGAAGTTCTTACCGGAGGAGCGTACCGTCTTCGTGATGCATCAGATAATCGCCTAGAGCCGAACCCCTGGAACGCGGCCAGACTCCGAAGGTTCTATGCCTAGCACCGAATTCTTTGTTAGTCTCCTTCTCCCCTTGTTTCCATTATTTTTTCTCTCTTTTACACCTTTTTTCGCTTTAAACCTCTCATACGGCTTGACCGAACACTGTCGAGGTACACATCTTTACATATGTACGCCCTTTATGCCTGGGGGCTTCTTGTACAGAAGCTTTTCATTATTCACGGAGCATCAAGCTCCTCACATATGAGTTTTTCCATATGTACCTTTTCTTCCCCATTATATGCATCAATATGACTTAAGTTTTTGCCAAGCTGGGTTGCCTGGCTCCTTTGCTTATGCCCTACGTTCCCGTTAGTTCAGCTAGGGCATAAAGGGATCACCTCTGCGATTGTTACTGCCGGGTCATCTGGATGTGTACCTAAGACTGGGTGAAGCCGAAAGCTAGCATTCTTAAGGGAATATCCGGTCGGTGAATTAAAGATGTTTTCTGTACTCACTCCATTACGAACCCCCAGAAGCTGTACACGCTGTGATCTTCACATCACAATTCAGACATGTATCCTAATGCATGCACACCCAGGGAAAGGAACCCTTAACGGAACTATTCTCTCTAGAAGACGTTTCTTACTATTTCAATGTAGTATAACATAACTAGCAGAATACAACTTGTCTGTTCAAGCAACTATGACCCCTACGCCTAGTTTTCCAAGCATACCCCGGTCTATTCGGCCGCGAGGGTATTCGGAAACACTCCGCACCATCGAGTCTGGAGGTTGAAGCGAAAAGGTCTGCCATGACAAATGCTATACAATTCAGCTAGAATTACATAGGGTAAGGAAAGTACATAGTCATTTGGACTCAAACACTTCCTTCTCTATACCGTCCAACAGGCGGTCTAACTTACAATCCTGTTGGGAATATTTGGCGGCCACCTCTACTTGGTCATACACTAAACTAACGGGAATTTCTTCCCCATTCGACCCTAGTGGTCCGACCCAAGCCATGTGATTAGGATCAAGCTTGGTATACCGAGTTTTCACCATGGCCCAAGATTCTCGCGCACCCTCTCGACAGGCCGATATCTTCCATAGTTGGATACGCCGCCGCGCTCCTTTGAACAGCTCTACAAGCTCCTCCATACTTCTTGGAGGGGAAGCGGATGGCCACAGGTCCTTCGCAACACTCTGCATCGCCAGCCGTGCCTGTTCGTGCACTTGCAATAGCCTTTGCAGCAGATCACTCGATGATCCGGACACCTCCTCTTCAGGAAGGCCCGTCAATATACCTGCAATCATAACTATATCAGTTCCATCTATCTCCGAACTACTTTAACAATAGTTCGGACACATACTGAATATGCCGCCCCGCAGCTTCTTGTTCTCCTTCACGGAATCGGCTAGCTGGGCCCACACATCCTTCAGCTCTTCGCCTAGCTAGGTTTTGCAATCCTGGAGCTCATTTTTCTCAACAATGGCACCTTGACACGCCGCTTCCGCCATGACATGTAGCCTCTTGGCTTCTTGTTCATTCGCTTGCGTGACTTCCAGCGCCTCTTTGAGTTCCTCTAGCAATCATGTCATGATATAGGCAGGATTGTTAGCATTAATGGCATATGATTATATTTTCTCGATGGAGGGGAATATTACCAGGCGACGCCTTTTTGGACTTTTCCAGTTTGGCGGTAGCAGAATTTAGCTGCGCCCGACATTGTTCCAGCTCTTGGGTTAGCAGGTTGTTCTTCTCTGTAAGAACCTGGCCATACACTGGTCCTTAAATCAGTTGTACCAACTGCTTTCAGTCCCGGGGGCTACTGGCATATGGCCATCCTAATCGAACAAAGAAAACTTAGCCGCACATCTGTTAAATGCTGCTTTGTGGCTCTACTAAGCCCGTTTCGAGCAGCTCAGATGTACGCATCAGCCGAGCTGAAGGCATTGAATGCCTCTTCCGAGAACTCTAGGTCTCGTAAAATAGCCCTGCAGCGCCGATGATTCATGGCACTCTCCACTTCTGAGTTGGTAACAGACATATTCTCCGAACCCTCAGCCGAAGGACAGTCCGACATTGTTCCCATATCTGCTCCCGTCTCTTCCACGGGGTTTAAATCCCGGGCGCCGGGAGTACGGCCGGACGGACCCTCGGACATAGTCCGGTGAACCTTTTTCCTAGAACCAGACAAACGTATAAGTTGCAGTTGGATGTGACTACTAAAGTATACCTTCAAATCCTTACCTCTTTGATGAGGGACCGGTCGTGTCTTCACCGACCTTCCTTTTAGAGGCCTTGCTCGGCGCTGGAGCCACCCTCTTTGGAGCCTCCCCCGGAGTAGCATGACGCGCGGAACGCCTCCCCTGTGGAGCACGATGCAGTGCGATGGGTGAGGCAGTGCGAGGAAGCTCTTTCGAGTGAGACTTTTTCTTGATAACTTACGTGGGAAGCAGGAAGAAGACCAGGGTAATCGGCGATAATGGCCACTTCCGTGCCATCGTAGCTCGCCTGGTAAAACACCCCTTCCACGAGTACCACGAATATATCCGGATCTTCTTCAAACCCAGGATCCAGCTTCCGGTTGTGGTTCTCAGGCTGTGGGCCGGGGCTGTAAAACCCCTCGGTGATTTTTCGCCAATGCTGTTATAAGCGGATTAGAAATTTATCAAAGGTAATCCGGGAAGCGGAATGAGTAAAGAAGAAGGACTGGGGCTTACCCAACTGGGAGGATTATACATAGAATATCCATCCCTGTGATTGATGCGAAGAAATTCCTCTTCCTCCCCTTTGAACAGCTCGACCAATATCTTGGCTAGAGCGGCGTGGGTGTCCGGACCTTTCCGACCACAGCGGGAGGCGTCGTCCTCCCCGTTGTGGTGCCACATTGGGAGCCCTCTATATTGAAGCGGTTGAACCCCTCGTCGCCATTACCTCAACCATTGTTAATCTGGACTGAGCGAGCGTCTTTATCTTGCCTAGGAGCTGACAAACCTCCGCATTGTCATCCTCTTCAAGGCTCCGGGGACGCCAACTATGGCGCTTCTTTAGCGGAGCGCTTGCAAATTCAGGGAGACCCTTTCGAACTGGGTCGGGAAGTGCAACATCCTCGATGAAGAACTATTCGGAAGGCCACTCTTTTGATGCCCTCCTTGGTGTGCCGGTCAGGTATCCGGTATCGGCAATGCGCCACACTTCGGCTCCGCCCACTTCAAATATTGAACTCTCATGGTTATGCGGGACAAGACAGAACAATTTTCTCCATAGTTCAAAATGGGCTTCAACACCCAGAAATAACTCGCATAGAGCAACGTAACCTGCGATGTGCAAGATAGAGGCGGGAGTGAAGTTGTGTAGCTGGAGGCCATAATATTCCAGAAGCCCTCGGAGGAACGGATGGACTAGAAATCTGACACCTCTTAGCAGATAGGGGACGAAGCACACTCGCTCCCCCCGGATGGATTGGGGAAGTCCTCCGCCTGAGTCACGCCATTGAAGGAGGCCGACCCTGCCGAGCAGGGGACCAGATCCATGGGAGGAAGAAATCCCTGTGTTTTCAACTTTGCTAGTTGACTATGAGACACAGAGCACTTCTCCCACTCGCTTCTCTTTGGGCTGGAACGGGAGGAGGAGCTGGGAATGCTAGACATGTTGGAATGGTTTCTTCTGGCAGTCTCCGGGGATTTTCTCGGTGTAGTGTCGCCTGGATCTAAGATCCAATATCTTTAAATAGGCGCTCTGCCTTGCGTGGACAGGGTATTATTCGCATAATACCCTGACTTTTCGCATTCGCTCGACACGTGGAAGACGAAGTTATTAGCGCACAGAAGCCGAGGGGAGCGATATTGGATCAATAGCCGAATATATTACTTGGAGAAGGAACCCGCCTTGCAATGCCGAAGACAATCTGCATGCCGAACACCTCGTCGTTGAAGCCTGGTTCGGGGGCTACTGAGGGAGTCCTGAACTAAGGGGTCCTCGGGCGTCCGGCCTGTTATCCATGGGCCAGATTGATGGGTTGTGAAGACATGAAGACCGAAGATTGTACCCGTGTCCGGATTGGACTCTACTTAGCGTGGAAGGCAAGCTTGGTAACCGACTATCTAGATTGCTTCTGATGTAACCGACTCCATGTAACCCTAGATCTCTCCGGTGTCTATATAAACCGGAGAGCGTAGTCCGGATAGACAGATACACATGACCATAGTCATACAGGCAAGACTTCTAGGGTTTAGCCATTGCGATCTCGTGGTAGATCAACTCTTGTAACACTCACATTCATCAAGATCAATCAAGCAGGAAGTAGGGTATTACCTCCATAGAGAGGGCCCGAACCTGGGTAAACATCGTGTCCCCAGTCTCCTGTTACCATCGATCCTAGACACACAGTTCAGGACCCCCTACCCGAGATCCACCGGTTTTTACACCGACACCCCCCACAACCAAAGTCCCCACCCGAGCCCCTTCGTTCGCACCGGTGAACTCCGGCGAGCTCTGAAAATTCGACTGACCCAGTTTTGAAATTTAGTCTGCTGTGATTTAACTAGTGTGGAATATAAAAGGGGAAAACCATAAGCATTGGGAGTATAGTGTTGAGCGTGCCATGGCGGATCTGAAGGTGCAAACCGGACAAAGGCAACCATGACCAATGTTTGCTCTCAACTAGCAAGTAAGTGATGGACAAGAAATTAGAGTAAAGCAGTGGCGATCTATTTTCTTGCTGCGATAAATAAGTTGAGCAGATATGAAAGAGTACCGCCTCTGGTGCGGCGCCGTGTATGCATCTGCTGAGAATTTGACGGTGTTGCGGTAGCGATGGCTGTCGGCAGCGTGGAAGCAGATCTAGGAGGGTAGACGGTGGCGGCGGGGTGCGGTGGGCGAGGCAGTCGTAGGAGCGGCCCGGCAAAGGTGGACGGCAGCGGGGATGAAGCGAGAGGATGGGATGCAAGGATGCGGTCGAAGCCGTGGATGAGAGAGGTCGATCTCTTGTAATGGGCCGGCGGCGTCGGGGTATCGACTCGGCATGGTGGAGGAGGGCGGCGGTGGATGGGGTGGCGGGCGGAGGAGGCTGGGGTGGAGAGGGTGTTTTGGCGCCCACGAGTCTGAATGGGGAAATGGAGGTGGAGAGGAAGGGAACCATGTCTTGGTAGCGTTGTCTCAAATGCGAGGAAATTTACAAACTTAGCCCCCGTTTCAAATTTCCTACATCACAACAATATTAGTCGGTTGGGGATAGGATGGTAATCTCGCATACAGTGAATATTAGCCGACGAGAGTTTGTTTTTGGCGCCCACCATGTATGAATCAGGGAGGGAGTCGATTTCGGCCGAGGACACACTGTGTTTTGGCGCCCACCATGTATGAATCGGGGAGGGAGTCGATTTCGGCTGAGGACACACTGTGTTCTGGCGCCCACCGTGTATGAATCCGGGTGAGAGGCGGTTATGTCACGTTTGAGGGAAATTACAAACCTACCCCTATCGAAACCTATATAAATAAAGCAGATAGGCTTTTCGTGGCGAGGATAGGCGGTAGTAATTTCCATCTCATGATTTTGTTTTCGGTGATTCTGCGACTTTCCCCGATTCCTTCAAATTTTGCAGAGTGCATGTTTACCGTGCCAACTCAATTCGAATCTCGTTTGTATTCTATTTTTTCGGGCGGGATCCATTTTTGATTCGAATAAAATTCTATATACATCATTTTTTATATATACTTTCAAAAGCACAACACCCTTTATACATAAATATGGTTTACAAATGGCATGATCTCAGATTCATAAGGTTGTATCCATCAATTTGGATTTTCAAATATTTGAAACCACTTTATGTTGAAATCCAATGTATGCATTCCTCGCTAACTGTCTCCAATTAATGTGTGTTTCATGCGGGTTTTTACTTCTCAAACATGTATAATGTGTTTCACACATAACATATAGTGTAATCCCGTTTAGACATTAATTGCATATAAACCATGCATTGTTTCTAATTAAAGAATCTATGGATCACCAATATTGATAAACTAGATAACATTACACGTGTCCCCAAATTCAAATGAATATGCATGTTCGATACACCAATTTGCGTTATGATATTATCGATGTCGTGATCTCCAGTTTAAATATTTGAATCCCATTTAATCCAGATATTCGCCTCATATAACTATCACTCATGCTTATATAGGACTATCTCTCTAGACCTATACACGTTCATCGCCTCTCGAGTATCTCTCGTGGTACCTATATGTCAACAATGATCTTTTATCTTCGTAACACACTGACGGTACTCTCTCCCTCGACCTTCATCACTCTATCTCTCTCTAAGTATATCTCGCTCCCTGCTTTGTGTCTCTAACTATGATTCTCCATGTGGAATCTCTTTCTCTCACACAAACACAAAACTTTGTCTTCCGGGCTCTCATTTCTCTCAACTATTACTTTGTGTGCCACTTTCGCACCCCTCATACTGAGATGTCTTTCGATCCTTAGGTATGAGAACCTACGACTCTTCCTCTTAAATATCTCTTCCTCACACACAAACACAAACTCTGTCTCCCAGGGTCTCATATTTCTCCACTGTTCTCTTGTATGTCTCTCACACACACTCTCTCTCCCTAGAGATATCTTGAGTTCCCTAATATGTTTCTCTAGCTATCAATCTCATTTTTAAATATCTTTCTCTCTCTCAGACACAAAACTCCGTCTCTCGGGATCTCATTTCTCTCCGATATTTGTTTGTATGTGAGTCACATGCACCCTTTCTTCATCTCTCTCACACCCACACCCATAACTCAGCCTTCTGATCCACTCGACTCCTATATCTAACGCACACTAGCTAGCATCTTTATCTTTCTATTTATCCATTTCTCCATCAACCTTCTTTCATTTATAGGTTGATCTCTTTTGCACCATCGTTGTGCCTCACTCCCTCTGCTCGCCATAGATGCATGCTCCAGCCTACACCACTATCTCTTAAAGACAAAAACACATGCTCAATTGTCGGGCCTTCTTCCCTGCATTCTCGCATGCATTCATATTGTCATACTGATCCGTCTCTCCCATGTCGTTGATCTTAGCTTATGACTTATGTCTTCTTTCTTTTATCTCGATCATGCGTGCGCGTGCACACACACACACACACATCCCACGTATACATGTATACCTCTCACACATGCGCGTTTAAGGTCTCTATGTCTCCATACGTAGTTAATTACCCTCAACCCTAACGCCACATCGAATCGTTCTCTTCTTGTGTGCACATAACTTCCGCCTGGATGGGTAAAACACACACTCACACTTAACAATCTCCTTGTAGCTACCCGCCCTCTCACTCTTCCCCTATATCCCCGAAACCAATAAGACCATCCCTTCGTTTAGTTCTGCCTACATGCACCATCGATATATAGTAGTCTTCCTCGGTGTCTCTCGAACAAACACGTTCTCTCGATGTCGAATACTTCACGCACACACACCTTGTCTTCCCTCTCTATGGGCATTTTCTCTCTCGCACCCCATCGTTGGTGGGCTCTGCCATACACATCACCTCTCTATGATGAAGCCATGCACACTTAAATTACATCCGCCACGGAGGACCCCGCGACACACACACACACACACGCACGCACCCACCCACACACACTCACACACACACAAACACGCACACACACAGTAATACTCCATCACACACACACGCACACACACACACACACTAAGATTCCATCTCTCTCTCTCCCACACACACACACACACATACACTGAGACTCCATCTCACACACACATGCTCTAGGCGGAGCATTTGTTCCTACCACCCTTCATCCACCCTTACACGTATGATAAACAATCACCTTAATTTACTTGTATAACATGGACAAATTCCACTTTACTTTAGTAGTTAGCAAACTTATCATCTGTACCCTTATAAAAAACCGAGTTGGCGATGATGGTGTGGCTGCCATCTTGTAATATAGACCGCCTGATCTATATCTGACGGATAGAAAGCAAACTATGATAATTTTACAAAAGATAGCCGCACCTCTCTCCACATCCTTATCTCCCACACCTCATTGCTGAGCAATTACAAAAGAAAGTCTCTGGAACAATCTAGCATGGTGGCCGCTGCCGCCTGCCGGCGCCGTCCATCCCCATGCCTCCGCCCATTCCGACCACCAGTCACCACCACGCTCCACTCCTCCTCACCTTATCTCTCATCTTTCATTTTTTCGATGACATTCTCGAGATACCAGTTTTCGATAAAATTCTCGAAATATCATTAGTTTTGACATATGGGATTACTCCTGCATGGGTAAATCACAACATGTGTTTTGTAAAAAAATGCATATTGATGTTCCGTGCAATGCACGAGCATCTTGTTTGTAATTATATAATGCAAATCCCGAGCAGGAAGTGACATTTTTTTACACAACCACGTTAACATGGCCACGTAAATCACTAGCTAAAGTAAATACCATTATACTTATATCCTGATGCAAAAGGTTGAGTACATGTCCGAAGAGTAGAGTCACACACACGCACTCTGTCTCTCGGAATATCACACACACACACACACACAAACACCATTTACGTGACGCCCACTTAAGCAGGCACGTATGTTACAATTTGTGCACCCGCGGGTACACGTGATGTTGCACATTTATTTAAGCCGGACGGCGAACCCAAACAGTAGCTGCATTCATTCCCCTCCCGCCGCCTCTTCTCTTGTCACCGTCGCCCGATAGCCATGGCCCGGCCGAAGGTAACAACATACACCATACTCCCGCCGGAGCGGCTCTTTAATCTGGAAATTTTAGTGGTCATGCATGCATCTTTTTGTGCTAGCACTCCTATATAAGGTTTGACCGATCGCTTCCCGCGGACGTGCGCGGGCGGTGGAAGAGGAAGGAGAAGGGAAGCAGGCTGTGGTGTAACATTTTTTACCACAATTTCTTAGGAAACTGAGTGCAATAATTGTGTAGTTTTGCAAACTACCAGTACTACACATGAAACGGTTCAAAACCTATACTCCCTTGCCGGTAGCGCACTTCCAGCGTGAAAGCGGTCAGCGTCATACAGGCGTCGATGCCGCATTAATGCACGGCCAGGCGGAGGCGACCTCTCACTGGCGCCCGGCTTTGAAGCGGTAGCGGCCGAGAGAGCGCCGCTTCCGGTGCCAAGCTGCTCCGCGTCGAGGCTGGCCATAGGCCCTGTTTGGATCCATGGGTTAGAGTTAGTTTGAGCTAGTTGGGGCTCAAATAACCCTAAAGTATCCAAGCATGAGGGTTTAAATTGGAGCAAGTTGCACCGAACCCACCAAAAAAATCTATCCCACACAAGAGGTGCTAACTGGAGATAGTTATCATTGGGACCAGTGAAAAATCACTTCTCTCTCTCTATCAAGTGAATTTATTGTCAATCTAACCCTATCACCCAAACACCTCTTTCGCTACAGTTAGTTCAGGGTTAGTCTAACCTCTAGCTAAGTTAGAGTATCCAAACAGGAGCAGTATAGGACATGCAAGTTGCTCATAGCATACAGTCAAATTCGTACGTGAAAGGATTTTTTTCTTTTTGAATACGGAACGTGTAAGGAATTTTTTTTATAATGCTCTTGGCATGTCGCTAACATGTGATGAGTTAACCGACCTCAATAGACGGCAAAAACGCTAGCCCGCTGCACTTTGAGAGAGACGAGGAGGGAGAAGCGATACGGGTTGCTGGATTACTAGAGATAGGTGTCGCACGAAAGCCAAGAAATATGGTGATAGCGTGGGTTAGCCATGTACTAGTATGATGTAACTACACTGGGCTGTCGTGTTTCGTACTCTTCCAGTCCACTGTGGAGATGATTGGTTGATTTTATATCGCTGAATAATATAAAATATTATGAGTGCAGACGCTCCACCCCGAGGTTCCTTGCTCCTTCTAAAGCGTCGGGAATCTATGTTCTTCCACTCTATTTTTTTCGTGAGCTTTGTTCATCCTTTTGTCTACACGCCGACACATCTAGCATCAAGGTGCACGTGTCATGCAAGGATCGTTCCATCTATATGAAGAACACGTGGACTGGAACTACGAGACGGACATGTACCCGGGGAGTGAGCGTGCGAACCTGTGTAACGTAAGCGCGATAAGTGAAGTAGAAAGGCACAAATAGCATGAACATGCGTGGCATATAGGCATTTGTCTCTTACTACCACTAAATGTTGTACGTGCAATGCCCGGTGATGTTATGGAGTACGTGACTAAGTACTCTACTACTACTATATTAATTGGAGGTAATGTCGGATTTCGAGTTCCGGCAGACCCTTGAGGTTCGAACACTGGGGTGCGCGTGGAATCTCGCCCCCTACCTACCTGCACCCCGCCGCCTCGCTAGGATCTAAACTACGAAAGGAACAGCACAAGAGACACAGGGTTTATACTAGTTCGGGCCACCATTGTGGTGTAATACCCTACTCTAGTTTGTGGTGTGGTGGATTGCCTCTTGGGCTGATGGTGATGAACAATACAAGGAAGAACAGCCTCGCGAGGGTCTGTTCTTGGCCGGGGTGATGAACTGCTAGGAGGAGTTCAGTCGCCTTCTCTCTCTCTCTCTCTCTCTCTCTCTCTCTCTCTCTCCGTCCAAGGTGCATCCAACTACTGATCAGATATCTCTACTATGGTGGCTAGCTCTACTTATATAGGCAGAGGCCCTGGGCCTCTTCCCAAATATTGAGCGGGAAGGGCGCCAACAATTGGCCATTTTGAAGGGGAACATCTGGTACACTTATCTTGACTAAAGTTGGTCCTCGCCTGTCAAAGGCTCTCGTGGTGACGCCGGCTTGGGCTCCACAATGACTTCCTTCCTGCAGTTGGACTGGTCTTGGTCTTGTTGCACCGAAATGGACGCCTTTGCTTGATGCTCTCGCCTGTGCTTGCTCCCTTTGCACCAAAGAGGAAAGGAGGACCTTCTTGGCGGGCTGGCGCCCTTTGGGCGCCCTTGGTCGTCATGGCTTGCGTCATGGGCACCTCATGAGGTACCCCGCCTTAATCTCTCCACCTCCTCGCGAGCCAGCCTGACGAGGCCGCGCCTGAGGAAGCTCCATGTCGTCCGCCCCGCGAGGCTTGGCCCCTCGCGAGGGTCTTGAGCTTGTGTTGATGAAGATGGGCCGTGATGGGACCCCTTTGATCCACGCCGCAGGCGAGCAAGTCTGGGACCCCGGGCCCAAAGCGCGCCGCGGACTTGGCTGAGCGGCGAAGGGCAAGTCTTGAGCGCCCTTGAGCCCTAACAACCTCTTGACCTTGGGCGCCGCGTGGCGGTTGATCGGACGTGGGCGGCACTGTTCCCGCACGCCTCCTTATTTTGTGCCGTGCTAGGCGGACTCGTAGCCGCACACAGCCGCTCCCCTTTTCGCTGCTCGATCGTCCCCCACTCTTCCTCCTCTCGAACTCCGGCTGCTCCTAATCCAATCTCGAACCTTCCTCCCCCTTGGTTGCCATGGCTCCGGCGAAGAAGGGAAGAGGAAGAAACCCATGCCTCCGCCTCGCTCGCCGTCGTCGGCGGCCCCCGCCGTCGATCGGTCAATCATACTCAATCGAGAGGGCCTGGGCAAGGTCAGCTCGGCTTTGGCCACCATCTTCAATGAATGCGGGCGGACGACAGCCTGGCCCGCGTCCCACTTCGCCATCGACAGGATAATCACTGAGGTCCAGTATTTCGCCGACGCCCTGTGGGCGGGGCTGGTTCCCCCCTTCTCTGATTTCTTCAATGTTGTGCTCTCCCACTATCAGATCCATATGATGCACTTGGGTCCGGAATCCATCACTCTTCTTGCGGTCTTTGCCTTTGTTTGTGAGGCGATGATGGGCATCCTTCCCTCAGTTGCCTTGCTGCGCCACTTCTTCTCTCTGCGCCTTGTTGACCGCACCCAATGTTCGGGGTGTGTGAGCTTCATTGCTGCATCTGAAACAACGGCTTCAGGGATTGACTTCACCCTTCCTCCGCCCGCGCCAGGGTTCCGCGAGCGGTGGCTGTCTGCGTGGGCGTGGGGTGCCCAGCCCCTGCTGTCGAGCCAACATCACCCGCTGTCCCCAATTCAGGTTGGGGCGAGCGGCGCTCACGAGCCCCGGCTGCGCCTTCGTCTGGCGTCGCGTTCTGAGGGCGCCTGATGTGACGGCGCCCAAGGTGGTGAAGGAGTTCTGTTATGCCGCATTGCCCTCTCTCGGCGCCATTCCCGCGGATGTGGGCCTTCGGTGGGCGTGAAGACCGTATGAGGCTCCGAGAAGAGGACCTGACGCCCCGAGGAAGGTGCTCTTGGTCTTGGCTGGGATCCCAACCTGGCAGCATCCGGCAAGGGGGTGCTTTCTTTGTACTTTTGCTCAGCGGTGACTT
Organism: Aegilops bicornis; assembly: GCA_021605145.1. NCBI lineage: Eukaryota > Viridiplantae > Streptophyta > Magnoliopsida > Poales > Poaceae > Aegilops > Aegilops bicornis. The sequence goes on from CM038669.1 coordinate 325,235,171, forward strand.
TGTGAAGCGGATGCCCGGCTTCGACGAATGGGGGTTGCGCCCTGCAGGCCTCATGGGGTCTCGCGAGAACTTGGTGGTGGTGACTGCCCTTCCAGTCGGCCATGGCGGCTCTTCCTCGAGTGGCGGAGCAGGGAGGCACGAGCCGCTGGAGGCCGAGGGGGCCTCCGCAGGGGTGACGGTGCCAGGCGGCGCTCTTGAGGGAGCAGCTCCTGAGGCCCAGGCTGCCGCGGCTGGGGGTGGCGAGCGGCTGCCCATAGTGCCTGCGGCTGAGGCCCCTGGGGCCCCAGTTACTCTTCTTGGTGAGGTGACCGGCGGCGTGCATCAGGTAGACGCACCCGACACGGGACGTCTTGACGCTCCTTCTCGTCGCAGGCTGAGCCCTGCGCTCAACTCTTGGGTCGCTTCCGCGTGGACTTTGAGGCTCTCCGGAAGAGATGGGAGGCCTTGGGTGACGATTACCCTTGTCGCCTGCTGAAGCGCATGAAGTACTTCGCCACCGACGAGTAAGCTTTCCCCTTTTCTAGCTCCTGATCTTTCTGTTGCTTTTACTGATCTTTGCTCTGCAGGGCCCTTCCTACGGAGCTCACGGAGATGGCTGAGGAGCCATCCCCCTTGGCTCCTCCCTTTCCACCGTCTTCGAGCACCCCAAGTAGTAGAGCCCTCGTGGTGAGGCCGGCCGGAGAGACGAGCCATCCTGAGGTGCACCGCGTCCCCGCGCGCCTCGCGACCCACCTTCGCGAGCCTTCTCGTGGCATAGCCAGCCTGCCGTGGGCTTCTCGTCTGGTCGTCGACCGTGATTGGCTGAGGCATTCCCTGCGCTCTTCTTTGGGGGATGGGCTGGCTCCTGGTCGGGCTTCTGGCGAGGCGTGCCCGGCCGTGGCGAGGGCGCCAGCCCCCGGCTGCCCGAGGGAGGAGTGCTGATTCGTGGCCCTCGGCGCTTGCCTGGGGCGGATGATGGTGTAAGACGTACTTGAGCGCGCCCGGGAGCGTCGCGCTCTTCACCAAGGGTTTCTTCGGAGGGCGGCTGATGCGGTGAGCCTGCTTGGTAAAGAGCTCGCCGATGAAGACGCGCACCTCGAGGCCGAGGGCCCGCGCCTGGCCGCGGAGAGGCGCGAGCTGAAGGTGGCTGTCGCCCTTGCGCGCCATCAGCGTGATCTTGATGATGTGGAGGCCAAGGCGTCGCTGGCGGCCTCTCGGGAGGTCCGTTCTCGGGCCATTGAAGAAGCTCGAGAAGCTGACCGGCGGCGAGAGGCGGCGGAGGAGCGGGCGCGGGAACTCCTGGCCCGATGCCGCTCACTTGAGGAGCAGGTGGAGCTGCGCGAGGCGGCCTTGCATCGATGAGGGTGGCCTCAGCGACCAGCAGAGCTCGAAGCGGGAGCAAAGCGCCGACGCTGGAAGCCGCCAACGCGCACGCCGAGTAATCAACGCCTGGAAACAAGGGAGCGCCTGGTGACGAGGGCGGAGGATGATGTCGCCGCGCGGGAGGCCCGTGTCCCGGAGGAGGTCGGGCGTCGGGTGGCGACGGCGCGCCTGAACCTCGAGCACGAGTTCGAGGAAAGGCTGGTGTTGATCCGGGCTGAGGCCGAAGGTAGGACTGCTGCCTTGAGGGCCAAGCAGGAGGAAGCGACGCGGCGGGCCGATGCTTTCTGGGCCGCCCTTGAGGTGGCGCAGGGGGAGTTAACTACCTCCCGTGCCGAGGTGCTTCTTCTTCGCCAGCGGGTGGACGAGGCCGAGGCCGTCAGCGCGCGATAGAATGCGGGCGAGATACGCCCGGTAGCGGATCTGGAGCATGAGCATGGCCCCATGCTCACCATGCTCCGGGAGAGATCCAACACAGCCTTGGGTAACATCTGCGAGGCGGCTGTTGGCGAGCCGCACGCAGTTAACTACGCCGGCAACCTTCAGTTCTTTACCGACATGGTGACTCAGCTGGAGGCACGGTCGGTCAGAGCCAACAGGTTGGTGGAGGAGAGGAGCCGCGCCCTGCTCGGGCGCGCCTTTTCTTGCGTCTTCAGCCATCTCCAGGATATGGACCCCCACTTCGACTTTGACGCCGCCATCGCCCCAGTACCCCAGGCCGTCCGGGACGACCTGGCGCACTGGGTGGAGGACAACATGGACGCCCTTGTCAGGGCCTTCGCTTCAGACAACGATGGCGTGATCGTGGCCGCTGAAGGCGGCGTGGTGAACGGCCCACGGCCGCTGGTGACGACGTGAGAGCGGCAATGAGGCGGCGACGCCCGGCGACAATTCAGGGGGTGCCCCTGAGGATGCATTGGGGGATTTATCCGACTGACTGCGCACCGTTCATGTTTCCTGCACGAATAGAGCTCAGGTTTTGCCCTGACGGTTGTGAGAGCATTTTGGGAGGGGGAGCCCTCATGTAAAACTGGCGTTCTGCGTATTAGTAGATACTATATCACCCGTACGCCTGTGCCAAGTGGCTGGCTAGTTTACCTTTGTCCCGCGCGGGCCCCGAGATAGCCTGTGGAGGGCTGTGGCGTCTCGAGTGTCTCCCGATCGAACCCGTAGGATCTGCAATAAAAGCCTCCTGAGAGGATGCGGCGGCGGCAGTCTGGGCTGCACGCAAGCTAGGCCCAACCCGGCTCGCGAGGAGCTCACGAGGGGAGGCAGCTGAGGCAAAGCGGTGAGTGGAACGCGAGAGATTGCTCGAACGAGACTAAACACCCCCTTCCCCAAACACACGCAAATCTCAAATTCGAATCCAACTTAAATCCAGCGGGGGAAAGTGATAACCGAAGGGAAAAGCAATGAAAGCAAACCAAAAAAGGCCGCGTCCGGCACCTAGTCTAGTCTTGGACGTCTTCTCACCAGCGTGGAGCTAAGTGCTGCCACTGGGCGTGGGAGGGAGCCCCAGGGCCTGCGGCCGGCACCACTGAGACTCCGGGGCGTGTACAGCCCCACTCATTATTACGTGAGAGTGTCACAGGGCGGCGAGCTTCACAGGCACTGGGCATTCTTCACAGGTACCGGCCTTGCTTCATATCGCCGGACAAGGGCCCCGCCTTGCGCCGCACTCTAGTGCCATCAACGACGACCGGAAACCAGGACGCCGCCGATGGGGTAGAGCGGTCGCCAGTTCCCAAGCGACCACGGGTCCTCCGCCAGGGGCAGGCCCTGAGGCACCTCCCCAGCAGAAGGCCTACCTCCTGAGAACGCCTTGCTCCGAACGCCACGGTGGTGATGCCGGATCTCGGCCGCTCTCCTGCAGCCCCCGGCGCCCTCCTCTCGAGGGGTAGGAGACTGCGGGAGTGGGGCAGCCGCTCGCTGTGGCGACCTACACCTCCTGCGATTCATGATTAACGTATGCCTGCTCCTGAGGAATTAGTGGTACCCGATAATCGTCGCTTCCAGCATGGTCGGTGGGTCCTTCACGGGGCTCTTGGAAGAGCTCACTGTCATCGCCTCGTCCCCCGGCCTGGTGAGGCGAGCCTTGTTCGCCTGCCGTCTTTGGTGCCCTTGGTCCATCATGTGGGGCATGTATTCTTCTGGGCCGTCATCCGAAGGTCAGCGCCATAGTGCTCGCGTGCCATGCGGTTACGCTGAAGCGCCCACACAGGTGGTAGCGCGGCAACCAGCTGAGGCCGTGGGTTGCGGCGAAGTCCTTCTTCGCTGGCGGAGCAGAGGCAAGATCGCCACTGCCCGGTGCCGATAACCATTGGCTGGCGTTGGCGTAGCCTTGGGGCCCGCAGCCGCGGGTGGAGCCCCCGCGCGGGCCGCCCTGGACCTGAGGTAGGAGCTAGGTGCAGAGGGGTGAGCCCCTGAGGCGGCAAAGCATAGGAGCTCTGCTACCCGCTCTAGCAGCACGTCGCGGCCGCCTTCCAACAGCCTGCACTGCAGTAGCTCCCGGGCCACCGTGAGCGCGGCCCTCGAGTTCGCCTGCTCCCGGCGGGTGTACGGCGTTGCAGCCGCGGCGTGGTTGGAGGCCCTCGCTGCCTACCGCGCCTGCCGCGGCGTGAGAGCCGTCGAAGCCTGTCCGCATCGCCCGCGGCCCGCAGCGCCCTGCGGACCGCGAGCTGCCTGGGCATGGGGTCGGTCGGCGGCGGCTCTCTGTGTGGGCGGGCCAAAGCCGCCCGAGGACGGGGTTGCCCGCTGGTCGCCCGGACATGATGAGGACGATGCGATGGGACACACGAAGTGGCAGGAGGTGGATCCCGGCGCACCTACAGCGCGCCAAATGTCGGATTTCGGGTTCCGGCGGACCCTTGAGGTTCGAACACTGGGGTGCACGTGGAATCTCGCCCCCTACCTACCTGCACCCCGCCGCCTCGCTAGGATCTAAATTACGAAAGGAACAACACAAGAGATACAGGGTTTATACTAGTTCGGGCCACCATTGTGGTGTAATACCCTACTCTAGTTTGTGGTGTGGTGCATTGCCTCTTGGGCTGATGGTGATGAACAATACAAGGAAGAACAGCCTCGCGAGGGTCTGTTCTTGGCCGGGGCGATGAACTGCTAGGAGGAGTTCAGTCGCCTTCTCTCTCTCTCTCTCTCTCTCTCTCTCTCTCTGTGTGTGTGTGTGTGTGTGTGTCCAAGGTGCATCCAACTACTAATCAGATGTCTCTACTATGGTGGCTAGCTCTAATTATATAGGCAGAGGCCCTGGGCCTCTTCCCAAATATTGAGCGGGAAGGGCGCCAACAATTGGCCATTTTGAAGGGGAACATCTGGTACACTTATCCTGACTAAAGTTGGTCCTCGCTGTCAAAGGCTCTGGTGGTGGCCTTGGCTTGGGCTCCACAATGACTTCCTTCCTGCCGTTGGACTGGTCTTGGTCTTGTTGCACCGAAATGGACGCCTTTGCTTCATGCTCTCGCATGCGCTTGCTCCCTTTGCACCAAAGAGGAAAGGAGGACACTGCACGGGCTGGCGCCCGCCTGGCGCCCTTGGTCGTCATGGCTTGCGTCATGGGCACCTCGTGAGGTACCCCACCTTGATCTCTCCTCCTCCTCGCGAGCCAGCCTGACGAGGCCGCGCCTGAGGAAGCTCCCTGTCGTCCGCCCCGCGAGGCTTGGCCCCTCGCGAGGGTCTTGAGCTTGTGTTGACGAAGATGGGCCGTGATGGGCCCCCCTTTGAGCCACGCCGCAGGCCGCAGGCAGGCAAGTCTGGGGACCCCCGTTCCCAGAATGCCGACAGGTACATATTAGGTTTTACATTTGTTTACGTGTATGCCCCGAGACCTTCCAACTAGACATGTCTTTCTCTCCGGGTCGCACTTTGTATCGTTGATACCACTAGTACAGTAGTACTACTACATGTGGTCTCCAATGCAGAAGTGGAGACGCTCTACCACGTTGTTCATGTCCCAGTCCTTTCGCTGACGTGTACGACATCCAGCACGTGCCGTGTGTTTGGCACTCCTTCGGCGTAAGAGTTGAAACGCTAGCATTCATTAGAAATAAAAAATAAATATAAATCACCAGTGATACTATACCACGCGGTTTCCTTGCTCCTCGGTATCGGAAAGAATACTTCCGCTCGCCGACATGTGGGACATCGACCATCCTGGTCCACTTGCCATGCCCGCAGATCTCCAAGGGAGAGTCACCCCAGTCGTCGCATCGCAGTAATTACTAATGAGCCGTCAAATCACAGGCCCAACCTTACCCACTGTGAAGTTGCTCGGACGAAGGAACCATCATGACTTCGTTGAATTCCGCTTCTTGAAGAAAACTACTGTACCAGCAGTACTACTAGCTACAGTAGTTACTCCAGTAGAGGCCTCTGGTTCATAGGATAGGAATTTTATAGGAATATGAAAATCATAGGAAGTGAGATGACATGCATCTCAATTCCTATAGAGAAAGAGATGCCATTTGATGCATAGGACAGGAATTTTTCCATTGAGTCTAGGCTAATGTACTGGTAATTTGCTCTAAAAACTACAGTAGTAATTAGTACTCCCTCCGTCCCATAATGTAAGACGTTTTTTAACACTAGTGTAGTGTAAAAAAACGTCTTACATTATGGGACAGAGGGAGTAGTACAGTTACATGCTCGTAATTAATTAAACAAACGTACGGGCGACACAGACACACACACTAACTACTAGTACTACTACTTCTCACATGCTGGCCAGACGCCTTCGTTCTCCTTCCCGACTTTGTTGGTGACACCCCACCGTGCTTGGATCTCAGCCGACCTCTCCGCAGCAGCACATGCGTCCTCTTCTTTCTTGCGGCGGCGGGCCTCTCTTTTGGCTGCCTCTTGCTCTACTGCCCATTCGGCCTTGGCAGCTTCAAATTCCGCCCACATAGGTGTGAGGTCACGAGCGGCGATGAACTCGGCACGACGGGATGCCACCGCTTGCCTACCATTCTGTGTGCGGTCGTGGGCGGCGAGAACTTCGGCGGCGGCGGGATGCCATCGCTTCCTTACCGGTTAGTGTGTGGCGCGGTGGCATGAACGACGCTTGGTGACAGCTCTGGGGTGGAGTGGCCGGACAACCGTAAAGTGCATTGGTTTGTCAAGAGCTCAAGGGCAGAAGATGAAGGAAATTTGGATTCCCCTTCAATCCTGGTCATTTATTACCGAGTAAAATGCATTGACGGTCATTGAACTTGTCTTGATAGCTCACTTTGATCATTGTATACGAGATATGGTGATTATACGGTCACTGGCTCAGCGTATAGCTCCGCTTTTTGTCTGGTTGACCCAGCCAAACAGTCCACATGCGCCTCATCAGCTCGTGTTCTTTATCTATCTATCTATGCAGGCCTACCTGTCAGTGGAGAAAGAAATAAAAACCAAAATTATGCGTCATTGACATTCTTTGTTTAGGCGTTTCTTTGGAGGCCTCCATGAATACCGAGCATGTATTCACCTGGCTCAGCACCAACGGTCATACTCGTGACTCGGCGCCTTGCTCATGTATATCGTCCATCACAACGACAATCTATAAAGCAGCCTAGCTAGAGAGGGTACTATGGTGAGGAGTATGTACTATCGTGAGCAACCGATCATAGTGCCACTGCACACGAGTGTGTGCCTGATCGATTCGTCCATTATTCGTAAGTTATGTATGGTTGTGTGGTGTCTAATGGTGGTTGTCGAATTCTAGCTGGTGACAAGAGCGGTTGCATGGACGCCTGGTTGTCAATATGTGCCGCATACGCTTCAAAGGCTCGTCATCCATGAGTTCACATTTTACCACCACGTCAGCGTCTGACAGCCCTGGCCTACCGAATCCCCTTCAATCGCAAGCGCGCGCGTCCCGCCTGAAATGATCACCGTCTCTCCAGAACGTCAATGCCGCATTCACCGGCGTTAACTGCAGGTGCAGTTGGTGTGCTGACATGCGGGCCTGATGCCTGTTGGGCCCACATGTCAGTGAGACAATGCACCTGCGGTTAAGTCACTGAAGAAGCGTCCGCATTCACGCCCGACTCGACCTCTCACTAGCGCCGGCATTGCAGCAGCGCGACGACCGAGAGAGCGCCACCCGCGCGGCATCCTGGTGCAAGCGACTGCTCCGCGTTAATGACACCACGGCTGCCGACGAACCTACTCCGGTGCCAGCCGTCCATCCGTCTGCCACGGCTCATTGCCATTCACCCGCTATATTAACTTGAGCCCCAGCTCCCAGCCATAGCCAAAGACCCACACTCATTCTCCTCCGGTCCCTTCCTTCTGTTGGCACCACCCCAACCATGGCCTCCGAGCACTCGAAAGCTCTCTTGGGCGTCTTGTTGCGGGAGGCGGGCGAAGGACATCGGTGGCTCCGCTCCGAGCGCGATCCAAAGCTCTCTTGGACGTACTCTCACAGGAGCAAACGAAGGAGATCGCCGGCTCCCCCCCCCCCGGCAGCCCTCCACCGCCACGACCACGAAGCCGGCGCGCGTGCGCTGGCACAGCCGGCAGCGAGGAAGAGTAGTACACGGTAGGTCACCACCGCTCTGGTCCCAGGAAGGCCACCGCTCCTCCACTTAGTCGACGCCAAGCTTGGTGCGATAAAAATCGGCGACCAATTAGCCGCTTGACGGCGACGTGGAGGCGGAAATCTTCATAACCTTGTGCTCCGGAGGAGGAGGTTATCAAGGCGGATAAGGAGGAGGCAAAGGCAATGGCCGAATTTCTCGGGTTCATGGCCGGACATGGTGGTCGGGGCCCGGCGATCGTTTAGATTAGGTTTACAATAGGTTTTAGTACGGTTTGTGATAAATATGTAATGAATTTTGTCCAGTTTATAGGAAAAGTTCTCGAAATGTAATGAATTTCATCCGGTCAATTTGAAATTTGCTTTGTTTGCACGAATTTCGTCCGGTTAGTTCATATAGTTGTCGAAAGGTATGCGGGCAGCATTGGATGGCATCCTCGGACAGATGCTGGTGTAAATTTGAGGGCCAGCACTGGAGATGACCTAACTATCATGCTATAATCGCTAACAGTGATCCATTATTTTGCAGGGAACAATTATCCCTCGATCAAAATCAGATCCGCCATGTTTCTCACTCCTCCCACGTAAGAGTGTAGACTCTTGCTTACATAAAAATGGAGCAAGTGGACTGCACTGTGGCACGTCATATCTCTCAAACTAGCACGCCTAACGTGCGGGAAAGCACCGCCCTTGTCATTTTGTTCTGGATTTCTATCAATCGATCGCACGAAAATATTACGCTTTGCAAATTCAAAAGGAAAAGGTGGCACACTTACAACTTGTACGCGTCGCGTTCACGTCGCACCCCTGACAGTCCGGCTCGCACGCCGCTCACCAGAGGGGACACACGTTGTCTTGCATTTTCACTGACATGTGGGACTGCAATTGAATAAACCGCCGATAGCCGAAATCTAATCGCTCGGCGGGCGTCAGCTGAGAGGAGAGAGACGGGGGAGGGAGTAGAGATCGCCCGCCGACCGTGCACGGACTCCAAGAAATATGTGGTGATAATGTGAGGTGGGCCATGCGGGAGTCCGCACCGCTTCTAAGCCCGCTTCTTACCGCCCTGGCCCACCAGAACCCCTCCCCCACCCCACCACCTCCCCGCGCCCCCCTCAGAGGCCAGCTGCCCGCATTCATAGCAAGTAGTACCAGTAAAATTCTGGGCTATAAAGGGCATGTACAATGGTTGATAAGATAGTCTTATCATAAGTCTTGCATGTAATTTAGAGATGACAAAAAACATGTGTACAATGGATCATCTCTTAGCCTTATCTTCAATAACTAGTTATTCCTAAAAACATGGTGAAACATATTGTGCTTAGAGACCATCTCTTGTCTTCTCGACAAGCCCGCTTATGTAGAGGAGAGAGAGGCATTGACAAAGTCAAGGAGTGGGATCTGCAGGAGCCCGTCTCTACACATGCTCCTAGGTATAAAAAAACTAATTCTAAAAAAAGAGGCATAAAACAATTGTGTCTAAAGAAATAAATGTAAAAAACATTTGAGAGGAAATAGATAGAGAGAGAGTGAGAAAAAGTTTTAACCTTATAGTCAACACTATGGTAGTATTACATGAGGAAGGAGGGTGCACATGCTAAGTTCACTGGGCTGCCGTGTTTCACACTCCTCCATTGTAACAGTGGAGACAATAGGTTTCATCAAAAATAAACAATGAATACTCGTTGCTCATCCACTATATCGGAAAGAATACTTTCATTCGCGGACATGTGGGACGTCGACCATCCTGGTCCACCTGCCATGTACAAAATTATCCTGGTCCACCTGCCATGCACAAAGTTAGTCAGACGAAGGAACTATCATGACTTCATTGAATTCCGCTTCTTCATGAAAACTTACTCTACCCGCAGTACTGCTACCACACGCGAAGACTGGACGACACTGTACCACATCATATCATTAAAACCCACTAGGCCAAACTAGCCCGCCTAGGATTTGTACTCCCTCCGTTTCAAAGTTAGTAGTACAAAGTTGACTCATCTATTTTGGAATGGAGGGCGTCTATCTTGCTATGATTTTGTGTTGTACGTCTCTGTACTTTTGCTACGATTTTCCTACCCTATGAACCAAATGAGGCATGAATGTATCCGTGTCGACTATTGTCTGATTGATCGCTAAGCCTACAATTTGAGGAGCTTGGGCTATTGGCCGATCGACGACGGATCAGTATAAGCGTACCACGAGCTCATCAGCCCCAACATTTCTCTTCGGTGAGTGTTTTGCAAGTACTATAGCTCGCACAGTAGCTAGCCTACTAACACCAAGAATCATCAAATAAGCCCTGCTGATATGATAAATAGTTCAAACTTACATCTAAGCATGCCATAGATTACATCAAAAGCTAGTGACGATACATCTTTTTCCATAACTCGGAGAGGGTTCGCATGATTCACTATCAAACAAAAGTAGCAAGTACCGCCCACACAAGACAGTGCACTAGCCCTAAGATGGTTTGATCACGCATCGTTCTGGTAATTAAACATAGGACAATGCAAACCACCCTGAAGGATTAGCGCGACCAACTATTTCTTGTCATCAATCTCTAGGGAAATGACCACAGAACGGACAGCGGCATGGGAATCGATCTCTGGGGCGATGTTGTCACAGCCCTAGAACTTGCTTGTAACTAGTGGCATTGCATCCATGCATCATGTTTAACTTCCATGAAACTTGAAATGGGGATGTCCAAAACCCTAGCACCAAATGGAATTCAAATAGGTTCAACCTAAAAATATTTTCAATGAACCTGAAATGCCCTTCAAAAATGCTCATCACCTTTGCTTTGGTTCAGAGCCTCTGCCAAAAGTGGTGCACCATTTTCTAGGTCATCCAAAGGTCTTTGAATAAAATCATAGGTATTTGAGTTTGAGCATTTCAAATTATATAAAATATTTCAAATGCCCAAATATTGCCAAACCAAAATGTTTCATGTTGGAAATATTCCAACAATGGACCAGGAGCAGTTTGGTGATTTTTGAAACTGTTTTGGTATTTTTAAAAACTCCACAAAGTTGCAGAATAATAGAAAAAGAAAAACAGTTGGAAATGCATACCTGGCGCCACCTACCCGGCCCACCTGCCGGCCCAGCCCAGCCAACAGCATGGTCTGCTTGGCTCAAAGGCAGCAGTGCTCGGCGGCGGCGAGCACCGCATGGGTGCCACGCACCTGGTCGCCGCCCCGCCGCTCCCCTCGCCCAGCTGCCGACGTGGTTCGCTCTCCCTTTCTCCCCCGAATCCCTCGGACACCTCCTCTCCTCCCCGGCTCCTCTCTCTCGCGGTCCCCAGCCATGGCCGACGCCACCGCCGCCGCACCATCGCCGTAACCGCGCTCCCCGTTGTCTGCACCCCTCCTCGCCGTGTCTAGGAGCTCCGCCACCCTCCTCTACCCCGAGCTAGCCGAGCCTCGCATACTCAAGTGAACCGAGGCCACCGCACCGACCTCGCCCGAGTTTGCCATCGCCGGAGATCCCCTTCAACGCCGTCGTCGCTCCGGCCCGTCCCCGACCGCACCGAGTATTTCTCCAAGTTGCCTGTGAGCCTAGCTACCTTTCCCTCCCTTCCTTTCCTGCTCCCGAACTGTGTAGTGACCTCCCGGAGCTCAACCACACCCGCCGACGTGGAGCTCGTCACCGACGTGCTCCCGGTCACCCTCCGGCCACCTCTTGGTGTCCATCGCACTCACCACACTCCGTAGCGTCTAACCAAGCACTCCCCTCACCTCACCGAACACCCTAGCCCCGAGTTCGCCTTCGGCCGAACTCGGCGGCCGCCTAGGTCGTCGCCGGCGCCGATTCCGGCCACCGCGACCCCGGCTAACTCCACCAAGAGCTTCGGCTCGTCCCCAGCTCCTTCTAGATGCCCTCCGCGGCCCATTTGGTCGCCGGAGTGGCCAAAACCACTCTCGCCGCGTCGCTTGGCTCGGCTGACTAAACGCCGGGCAAGGCTTTGACTTTGACCACGGTGGGCCTGGTTGACTCGATGAGTCAATGACAGTGGGGCCCAACCACATTAACTAAATAGGTTTAGTTTTAATTAATTTTAGTTAAACTAATTACCACGACAACCTGGACCCACAGTCGGGTTTGAGGCGTCTCCGTTGACTATGACGTCATTACGACGTCGGTGACGCAGCTTATACCTTTTCGGATTTAATTTAATTCAGGAAATTTCAGAAAATACCCTAAACTTCTAAAATTCATAGTAATTCAACCGTAGCTCAGAATGAAATAATTTATATATGAAAAATGATCAGAAAAATATGAAGAATCTGTTTATGGCACTTTCATGCATGATTGAACAAGTTAACAGCACTGAATAGGATGAATTATGATTAGGGCAATTTATGAAATAACATTTGGAGTTGGAATTTGTTCTTGTTTGAGTTCCACTTCAATTAACTTGGCTAGATATTGCATTAGGTGAATTCAGTACCTTAACATGACATGTCATTCATGTGAATGTGCATTGCATTGATTGTGTTCTCTCTTGTTTGCCGTAATTGTCCCCTCTCGATGAGCGATGTCACAAGCGATGAATTCGATGACACCGATGAAGAACTATATTATCTTCAAGTGCCGGGCAAGCAAAACCCCTTGTTCATTCCGATATAATCCCACTCTCTCACTCCTGCTCTATTTTCTTGCATTAGGACAACAACGACTCATGTGTTACTTGCCATGATAGCTGAACCCCTTTATCCTCTGCATGACCTGTCATTCCACAAGAATTAGATGAAACCCACTAGCATGAGTAGGAGTTGTTTGAGCCTGTTGTGCCTACTCATTCATGCTTGTTTGTCATGCACTGCTTTGCTTAGAGTTGAGTCAGGTCTGATTCATCGGGAATGAATTGGAATGGTGTGTGAACATGTCCTCGTGTGTGAGCTAAGTGTGTGAACACGATTTGGTAAAGGTAGCGGTGAGAGGCCATGTAGGAGTACATGGTGGGTTGTCTCATTGCAGTCGTCCTCGTGGCTGAGTTACGTGTTTGTGATCCATGAAACAGTTACTACCACGCATTGGGCCCGAAACCAATGGACCCTCTCGGCTTCTTAACCACCCTTGTTCCCAGTCCGGGAGTTGCAAGTAGTTTCTGGTGTTTGTAGCATGCTGGGGGCCGCACACAACGCTGACCGTAGGGGTGGGTTGTGTTGCGGTAGGCACCGTGGCCTGGTGTACCGATTCGCCCGTTTGGTGTCTCGGGAACCCTGCACACATCGTTCGGGGCTGTATGGGAAACCTCGGCCGGACTCCCTGCGGATGGAACCCGAGTAGGCGATAAACCTGGACTAGGGAATTGAGTGTTTAGGTAGGTCGTGGCCGACACCCACGTTGGGCTTCCGCTTGAAGGTTGCCGAGTACATGTCGTGTAAACGGCGGTAAGTTGTGAGAGCGTGTGTGAAGAAGTACACCCCTGTAGGGTTAATATGATCTATTCGAATAGCCGAGTCCACGGAGAAGGACTTCTGGGTTGCCTATACCAGTTCATAGACAAGTGAAAGTGGATACTCTAAAATGCGCAAGATAAGCGTGAGTGCTATGGATGGCGTTCTCGTAGGGAGACGGAGCGGGTCCATAGTGGTGTATTGATATGGTGAATATGTGGACTCGTGTGCGCCACCTCAAAAGAGTTACTTGCGATGTAGTTCAGGATAGCCACCGAGTCAAAGCTGGCTTGCTGCGGTTAAACTCCACCACCCTCTTTTGATAATGATGCATCGTAGTTAGTTACGATGTAAGTCTTCTGAGTAATGCGTTTGTACTCACGCTTGCTTATTTTATGTTTTGCGTAGAGACTTCAGTCTCGCTAGTAGTTCCGCTTGGACTTTGACGTTTAGCTTGTTACCTCATTTCGATCTTGTGCCCTCGGCGAGATCTGGTAGATAGTCGGGCTTCTCGGCCTTTTTCATTTATAGTTATGCGTACTTAGACATGTTTAGTTTCCGATTGTGCTTTGAATTGTCTTCTCTGAGTGTTTGGTCATGAGTCCAATGTTTGTAATATCTGGCTCCTCGGGCCTAATGAATAAATATTTGAGTCGTAGAGTTATGTTGTGATGCCATGTTGTATCTACACATATTGAGCATATTGTGTGTATGTTTGAAATGCTTGGTATGTGTGGGATCCGACAAACTAGTTGTTTATCCTTGGCAGCCTCTCATATGGGGAAATGTAGTCTCGTGCTTACGAGCGATAGTAGTCCGCTACAGCCGGTTCACCGGAGTCCTGCTAGCCCAAAGACTACCGCTTGGACACTTGACTGGCGGCATGTGTTTCACGCCGTTCCTATGTCTGTCGCCTTCAGAAATGTCGCGCGGTGTTATTCGGAGTCCTACCTAGCCTGCTACAGCCCGGGATACCGGAGTCCTGTTAGCCAAGTGCTACAGCCCGATTATATACGTTGATGACCGACATGCTCGATGTGATTCATGTATGCCTGTTCCCATAGGTTAGCGCCGCTTTGGGTTCACGACTAGCCATGTCGGCCGGGTTCTCTGTCATATGGATGCTAGCGACACTATCATATACGTGAGCCAAAAGACGCATAACGGTCCGGGCCATGGTAAGGCGACACCGTGGGAATACCGTCGTGAGGCCGCAAAGTGATATGAGGTGTTACCGGCTAGATCGATGTGACTTGGAATCGGGGTCTGACAGCGTTGGTATCGAGCCTGTTGCTGTAGGATTACCAAGCCAAACCGGTCGAAGTTGAGTCTAGAAATGCTTTAGTTATGTAAGGGAATTGATTGTGGAAGGGAACGTAAGGCTCTTTTTACTCCTTATACCTCATGGCCTTCTGATCTGAGTCAACCTCTTCTCTTCTACGGGGTTAAGAGCTAGGCCTTCTCATCTATCTATCAGGATAACGTGTTACTAATCCATAGACCTTTAAGATTGTTGGTTTTAATCCCCAGTTCAGTTCCTACTAGTTCTATATGTCAACTGTTGATCTCGGAACCTTGATATTGTGATGTTGAGTGGTTATGCCATCATTTTTGCAGGATGTCTCAAATCATTTTGAGCATTTACAGCCGTTATGCTGTCCGAGTCATCCCAGGTCTCTAAATAGTCTGATGCATTTGCAAATCCTTTCCTTCCGTTTCCGATGTCCTTTTTGGTCAGAATAAGCACACTAACCGGTGCGTTGAGGTAATTTATTGCCTTGACATATATGTTGGAACTATTATTATGACCCTAGGTGTTTAGGAAGTCACCTAGCAATTTAGCAATGCTTTTGTATCCCCAGTGTGATGATTCTGGCATTATTCTTGAAAGCATCCCGATGTTATTAGTCAGTAGGCATTCTATTCCTGGGTTCTTGAACCCGAGATTCACCTTACTTCATGTTGATAGTGTTTGCTAGTTCCTTTAGGATATTAGCAACCTTTGTGATAATCCTCGAGGTCCGTGGTATTTCCTTCTTCCAAATACCATGGACCACTTATGGCAGAAGTTTGTTGGATCAAAAGACCACAACAGAAGTGGCCTCGATGAGTTCTCCATTCTATATTGTGAATCTGCCAATTCTACCTTCTCTGCATGGGTTATCCAGAAGAAATATTGAGCTTTGTTCGACATACTAACCTATGCATCCACAACTCAGAAATTATATGTTCCTTGAGTTGTCCCTCTTTAGTTGTATTCTGACCCTCGTCTATCAGTCGGTAGTCAGGAGTAGTTGTGCGTTCATGTCATCAATGCCTATTATTCTTGTGGTCCGTCAAGCCATTCTGTTCTGGAATGACTAGGAGAAACAAACTCTAGTACCTCATCCATATCCAGGATTGGGTAAAAGCAGTTGTATTCCACATGTCAAAATGCCAATCCAGCTTTGATTCTGCTCTACCTTGGAGTGTTACCATCTTTATGTCAAGAGTGTCATGAGAATCGCACCACCTCTTATGAATTCTTGATGCAGTGATACCCTTGCCATCATTATTCATTCCTCGGTCCCGAGTTGTTGTAACCGGAATGCCGACAAGTGAATTGTGATGTGTGAAGTCAATACTCCGAGCAACTCGTTGCTTGGCAGCTAATGGACAATATCCTCATTCTTAGCGTGTTGGTTATTAAATCATCATCCTAAGATTGATCGTGCTAACTAGTCCTTAATTCTGGTGCACACTTCGATTGATGAGTTAGGATCTTGTCAAGTCCTCACTCATTTGATCATGTCGTCTTGCCTCAAAAGCAAGATTGTTCCCGAGCTTAGTAACATACCGGTGGTTCGTGATTTTCCGAATATCTTCTGGAAGTATTACCGTGTTGTCCCCTGACTGTTATGTTGAGCTCGTGATCAAGTTGGTTTCTGTGAACCACCCTTTCTCCGTGAATCTGTGTTGGATACCCACAGGCTAGTTGGTTAAGCCAAACAACAAGTTGGAGAGTTGGAAGATCAAAGCGTGCCTGACTTAGGTCGTTCCTAAGGGATATTCTTGTGTAGTGTGTGTTGAAGAAAGATGATATCTTCGTCGATTGGTCCCTGTGATCAGTTGCTGGACCTATTGTCTTACCAATCCTTTGATTTGAGTGTGGGCTATCGTCAAATCAAATCAGTACCAACGATGTTTGTAATGTTGTCTTACTCATGGTTGATTCCTCGAGCATACACCATTATATCTTTTGGTCTGACCAATACTATCACCGTGTTCACATGATGGTGGAAGTCCAGTGATATGGAAATTCCGATGAGTTGCTGTTGAGCCCATCAGTAGCATTTGTCTCCCCCATGAGTCATGTTGAACATCAACCTAGTGCTGGAAACTTTTATGAGCATTATCTTCATGTCCCATTCGTGAAGAATATGTTGGATGAAAGAAGTGACTTTCTCTGATTCACGTGCATCTGGTGCAAGTTGCCGCCGTGAGTTCGAGAGAGAGATTGCTTTTGTTTCCCCTGGTACCATCCCAAGTCAGTCATGCATGTGCAAAGTATGCTATGGTTTGACAGGCTCGCAACCTTCACCCCATATGTATCCCTAGCACACTAAGCCACTAACTGATTTGTTCAGGGGCAAGAAGTTTCTTCATAAGAGCTAATCATATGACTTATGCAAGGACTTCGATATCCTCGATAATGGTTCCCCACCTGAACTCGGTAGTGTTTCGTTATAAGACTACTACGTGGGCTTGATTGTCTGGGACATCGTGTTCACATGTTAGTAGCAGAACCAGCTCATGTTTTGGAGCCTTCTATCGTAGTTCATTCCCGAGAATCTCGCGACATCTTCTAAATGCCGATTTGTGTTGCAAACTTTCATTTTTCTCTCTAGACTCGATGAGTTTGGAATATCCTAACACCAACCAGATCTGAATCTCAGGCAGATATGATGGTTGGAACCTTCCCAACAATTGCATTTTGTTCCCAGCTTGCATCCCATCGTGCCAATTTTCCATGGGCTGCCCTTCTCAGTAATTGATGTCTAGGATCATCCTCAAAAGTGGACTTACCATGGGTCCCCTCCACCTCCAATGATAAGCAAAAATCATCCATTGCATTGTCTTCAACAAGGTAGTCCACATCATCCATTCTAGTCCGGGTGTACCATTCCTTTGCACCCCACCAAACGATCGTTTGTGATTGCCTTAGGTTGGTATAAAGAGTTTCAATGATCTTTGCATCAAAAGTAATTCTTTTTGCCACTTAAGGGAATAATTCTACGAGTCACTTTTCCTAAGGTCTCCTGTTCTGGTATCATGGCAATCATCTCCTTGTTACTTTCAAACATGCACCATTTTACTTAAGCGTGGAATGGTTGCCTACCAATTTGAACCTTCGTCATCCATTTCTTCTCCATCATTCCCAATGTGTGTTTGGTGTCTCAACTCAAGAGTTGTTCTTACGTCTCTCCATGAACTGATCTTGAGTTGCTCGATCTTCGAGAAGATTAAATCCTGTAGGGTTTCCCCCTCTTTCTGTTGTCGTGTCGAGTGAAGATCTCGAAAGCAAAGACGTCAAGACCAAGATGATGGAATGAATCAATCTCTTCGAGAAGGGCAAATGGATCATGGAGATTGTGATAGCTTTGTGACCTCCCCTTTTCCTCTTACCTCACATCTTGAATCTCGGGGCGAGATTCTTGTTTAGTGGGGGTGAGTTGTCACAGCCCTAGAACTTGCTTGTAACTAGTGGCATTGCATCCATGCATCATGTTTAACTTCCATGAAACTTGAAATGGGGATGTCCAAAACCCTAGCACCAAATGGAATTCAAATAGGTTCAACCTAAAAATATTTTCAATGAATCTGAAATGCCCTTAAAAAATGCTCATCACCTTTGCTTTGGTTCAGAGCCTCTGCCAAAAGTGGTGCACCATTTTCTAGGTCATCCAAAGGTCTTTGAATTAAATCATAGGTATTTGAGTTTGAGCATTTCAAATTATATAAAATATTTCAAATGCCCAAATATTGCCAAACCAAAATGTTTCATGTTGGAAATATTCCAACAATGGACCAGGAAGCGATTTGGTGATTTTTGAAACTGTTTTGGTATTTTAAAAACTCCACAAAGTTGCAGAATAATAGAAAAAGAAAAACAGTTGGAAATGCTTACTGGCGCCACCTACCGGCCCACTGCCCAGCCCAAGAGTCAGCAATGAGCTGCTTGGCTCGGCCAGCAGGCAGCCAGTGCTCGGCGAAAGCACCGCATGGGTGCCACGCACTGTCGCCGCCCGCCTCTCCCCTCGCCCATTGCCGGCGTGGTTCGCTCTCCCTCTCTCCCGAATCCCTCGGACACCTCCTCTCCTCCCGGCTCCTCTCTCGCGCTCCCCAGCCATGGCCGACGCCACCGCCGCCGCACCATCGCCGTAACCGCGCTCCCCGCCGTCCGCACCCCTCCTCGCCGTGTCTAGGAGCTCCGCCACCCTCCTCTACCCCGAGCTAGCCGAGCCTCGCATACTCAAGTGAACCGAGGCCACCGCACCGACCTCGCCCGAGTTCGCCGTCGCCGGAGATCCCCTTCAACGCCGTCGTCGCTCCGGCCCGTCCCCGACCGCACCGAGTATTTCTCCAAGTTGCCTGTGAGCCTAGCTACCTTTCCCTCCCTTCCTTTCCTGCTCCCAACTGTGTAGTGACCTCCCGGAGCTCAACCGCACCCGCCGCCGTGGAGCTCGTCGCCGACGTGCTCCCGGTCACCCTCCGGCCACCTCTTGGTGTCCATCGCACTCACCACACTCCATAGCGTCTAACCAAGCACTCCCCTCACCTCACCGAACACCCTAGCCCCGAGTTCGCCTTCGGCCGAACTCGGCGGCCTAGGTCGCCACCGCGCCGATTCGCCACCCATGACCACGGCTAACTCCACCAAGAGCTTCGGCTCGTCCCCAGCTCCTTCTAGATGCCCTCCGCGGCCCATTTGGTCGCCGGAGTGGCCAAAACCACTCTCGCCGCCACGTCGGGCTCGCCGGCGGCTAAACGCCGGCAGCCGACTTTGACTTTGACCACGGTGGGCCCTGGTTGACTCTGATGAGTCAATGACAGGTGGGGCCCAACCCTGTTAACTAAATAGGTTTAGTTTTAATTAATTTTTAGTTAAACTAATTACCCTGACAACCTGGACCCACAGTCAGGTTTGACTGGACGTCTCCGTTGACTATGACGTCATTCTGACGTCAGGCTGACGCAGTTATACCTTTTCTGGATTTAATTTAATTCAGGAAATTTCAGAAAATATCCTAAACTTCTAAAATTCATAGTAATTCAACCGTAGCTCAGAATGAAATAATTTATATATGAAAAATGATCAGAAAAATATGAAGAATCTGTTTATGGCACTTTCATGCATGATTGAACAAGTTAACAGCACTGAATAGGATGAATTATGATTAGGGCAATTTATGAAATAACATTTGGAGTTGGAATTTGTTCTTGTTTGAGTTCCACTTCAATTAACTTGGCTAGATATTGCATTAGGTGAATTCAGTACCTTAACATGACATGTCATTCATGTGAATGTGCATTGCATTGATTGTGTTCTCTCTTGTTTGCCGGTAATTGTCCCCTCTCAGTAGACGATGTACCGACGATGAATTCGATGACACCGATGAAGAAATATATTATCTTCAGAAGAGACAGGCAAGCAAAACCACCTAGTTCATTCAGATAAAATCCCACTCTCTCACTCCTGCTCTATTTTACTGCATTAGGACAACAACGACTCATGTGTTACTTGCCATGTAGCTGAACCCCTTTATCCTCTTGCATGACCTGTCATTCCACAAGAATTAGATGAAACCCACTAGCATGAGTAGGAGTTGTTTGAGCCCTGTTGTGCCTACTCATTCATGCTTGTTTGTCATGCACACTTCGCTTAGAGTTGAGTCAGGTCCTGATTCATCGGGAATGAATTGGAATGGTGTGTGAACATGTCCTCACGTGTGTGAGCTAAGTGTGTGAACACGATTTGGTAAAGGTAGCGGTGAGAGGCCATGTAGGAGTACATGGTGGGTTGTCTCATTGCAGTCGTCCTCGTGAACTGAGTTACGTGTTTGTGATCCATGAAACAGTTACTACCACGCATTGGGCCCGAAACCAATGGACCCTCTCGGCTTCTTAACCACCCTTGTTCCCGGTCAAGGAGTTGCAAGTAGTTTCGGTGTTTGTAGCATCTTTGGGGCCGCACAACGCTGACCGTAGGGGTGGGTTGTGTTATGTAGGCACCGTGTCTGATGTACCGATTCGCCTGCTTGGTGTCTCGGGAACCCTGCACACATCGTTCGGGGCTGTATGGGAAACCTCGGCCGGACTCCCTGCGGATGGAACCCGAGTAGGCGATAAACCTGGACTAGGGACTTGAGTGTTTAGGTAGGTCGTGGCCGACACCCACGTTGGGCTTCCGCTTGAAGGTTGCCGAGTACATGTCGTGTAAACGGCGGTAAGTTGTGAGAGCGTGTGTGAAGAAGTACACCCCTGCAGGGTTAATATGATCTATTCGAATAGCCATGTCCACGGAGAAGGACTTCTGGGTTGCCTATACCAGTTCATAGACAAGTGAAAGTGGATACTCTAAAATGCAAGATAAGCGTGGAGTGCTATGGATGGCGTTCTCGTAGGGAGGCGGAGCGGGTCCATAGTGGTGTATTGATATGGTGAATATGTGGACTCGTGTGCGCCACCTCAAAAGAGTTACTTGCAAATGTAGTTCAGATAGCCACCGAGTCAAAGCTGGCTTGCTGCAGTTAAACTCCACCACCCTCTTTTGATAATGATGCATATGTAGTTAGTTCTGATGTAAGTCTTGCTGAGTACGTTTGTACTCACGTTTGCTTATTTTATGTTTTGCAGAGAGACTTCAGTCTCGCTAGTAGTTCCTCTTGGACTTTGACGTTTAGCTTGTTACCTCAGCTACGATCTTGTGCCCTCGGCGAGATCTCGGTAGATAGTCGGGCTTCTCAGCCTTTTTCATTTATAGTTATGCGTACTTTCGAGACATGTTTAGTTTCCGCTTGTGCTTTGACTTGTATGCTCGAGTGTTGGGTCATGAGACCCATGTTTGTAATATCTCGCTCCTCGGAGCCTAATGAATAAATATTTGAGTCGTAGAGTTATGTTGTGATGCCATGTTGTATCTACACATATTGAGCATATTGTGTGTATGTTTGAAATGCTTGGTATGTGTGGGATCCGACAAACTAGTTGTTTATCCTTGGCAGCCTCTCATTTGGGGAAATGTAGTCTCGTGCTTCTGAGCGATAGTAGTCCTCTACAGCCGGTTCACCGGAGTCTCGCTAGCCCAAAGACTACAGCTTGGACACTTGACTGGCCGGCATGTGTTTCACTTCGTTCCTATGTCTGTCCCTTCGGGGAAATGTCACGCGGTGTTATTCGGAGTCCTGCCTAGCCTGCTACAGCCCGGGATACCGGAGTCCTGTTAGCCCAGTGGTACAGCCCGAATTTATACGTTGATGACCGACATGCTCGATGTGATTCATGTATGCCTGTCCCCATGGGTTAGCGCCGCTTTGGGTTCCACGACTAGCCATGTCGGCCGGGTTCTCATCATATGGATGCTAGCGACACTATCATATACGTGAGCCAAAAGACGCAAACGGTCCCGGGCCATGGTAAGGCGACACCCGTGGGAATACCTTGCGTGAGGCCGCAAAGTGATATGAGGTGTTACCGGCTAGATCGATGTGACTTGGAATCGGGGTCCTGACAGATGTCCACAGGACTGACCACGACATCGGAATCGATCTCTGGGGCGATGTCCACAGGATGGACAACGGCATCGGAATCGATCTCCGGGGCGATGCCAACAGGACGAACGGCGACATCAAGAATGATCTCTGGGGCGTTGTCCACACGATGGGCCACGACATCGGAATCATCAAGGACGTCCACTGGCACCTGCACAACCCTAACATATTAGCAAGCACATTGCAAATAATCAAAAACCACAACTTTCAGTAATAAGCCATTATTTTTTACCTTTTGCAGCTCACTGGGGGATCCCATCCCTCCGAGGGCCATCTCCTCGTCCTCGATGGGAGCCATCACCTTGCTAGGGGAATACTGCTTCTCAACGGCGACTATCTCCTCAAACTTGGCCTTGAGCCTCGCATAGGTGGCCATCAGAGTTTCTGGGGTAGGCACGATGGGGCCCTTGCTGTTCTTCCAACTTTCTTTGAGGAGTTCGTCCGCCAACATCGTCAACTCTTTGGCCAGTGCTTGTTTCTTGGAGTTCTTCGTCTCCATGGGTTGGCCCACCAACATGGTCAACTCGTTGGTCGGTGCTCGCTTCCTGGAGATCGCTGTCTCTAGTGGGTTGTCCGCCGGCAACTCTTTGCCTAGTGCTCCAGGATCCATCAATGAACTGACAAACAAAAAGCAATCGAAAGGAAACCACAATCGCAATGAAAATAGGAAAAGAATAGGC
Organism: Aegilops bicornis; assembly: GCA_021605145.1. NCBI lineage: Eukaryota > Viridiplantae > Streptophyta > Magnoliopsida > Poales > Poaceae > Aegilops > Aegilops bicornis. The sequence goes on from CM038669.1 coordinate 325,257,965, forward strand.
TGTGAGAATCGGTCGGTGCTTCGCAAAAAGGAGATTCTTGGAATGAAAATATAGCAGCATCACTGATTCGCCTACCTTTCCTTCGTCGGTACAGAAGAAAAATGGCAGAAGTGAGTAGCACAGGTGAGGTTTTCTTCAAGAAAGGGGAGAAAGGGCTTCAATGAGCGTTCCAGTGAAATGATGCTTGCTTCGTCCAGTCCAACTTCGAGGCCACTTTACTACTGCTGGTAAAGGTGTGGGTTTTGTGATATGATGGGTCATGAGGGCCACACCGGAGTTACCGGTGAGTTTCGACTGTAGCACCTCGCTGTGATTTGGTGGATGGCACGCGGGCCCGGATGCTTTGATGTCCAGCATGTAGATAGAGTGGCTAGTTATATACAGTAGGAATGGTCAATATTGTGCACCGCGACCAAGGCGGAGAGGAAAATGAGAGAACTACGTAATTAATGCATGAGTTTAATTAGGGTAGTTTTGTAAAGTACGAGATACATTCCTCCAATCACAAAATGCCTTGGTTGATGAGATTTGAGATTTGAGCCCTATAAACCGGAAGGGAGATTTCAGATTTGAGATTTGAGATACTACACACGGTGTACTCTAGTCACTTGTTGGAATCTCTAGAAAGACTTATACCGCGTGATTCTTTGCTTCTTCTTACTACTACGTACTACTTCGCCGACATGTGGGATAGCCAGCAGCATCCGAGTCGATGTAATACGTGTCATGCACCAGATTAGAGTGCGGAACGGAAGGGGGCATCACCCCGGTCGTACCGCCTGGCCCTGTTTGGATACTCTAACTTAGTTAAAGGTTATAGTTAGATTCTAATCCTAAACTGACCCTGAAGTAACTCTAGCGAAAGAGGTGTTTGGATGACAGGGTTAGATGGAGCGCGGATACGGCGAGGTGCCTTCATAGGCGGTGCGAGAGGGAGGGAGGGAGAGGACAAGAAGCTTCGTGGAACTGGGTAGGGATCTGCTGCAGGGAGAGCGAGAGAAAAATGTGTTTTTAGTGTCCCGAGAAGAACTAACCCAAATAAGCACCTCTTGGGTGGGTTAGATTTTTTTGGGTTAGTTGAGTTCAAACTAACCAAAACTAACTCTAACACATGGATCCAAACAGTAACCCAAACTAACCCTCCTGTTTGGATATATTTGGGTTAGTTGAGTTCAGACTAACCCAAACTAACTCTAACACATGGATCCAAATAGTAATGCGCCATCCAATCGCACAACCCGACCTTTCCAGCAGTAAGTAAGTTGAATCCGCTACTCCCTCACCCTCCTCGCCTCTCTGTCAAACCGCCTACGCGAAAACTGCCGCGCTTACTGCCCGGGAAAAGCCCCGCCCTCAACTTTTAACTACGCGAAAATAGTTTGAGCTTGTTCATTCTATATAAATACTAGTACTGTATCTTTAATCACCCGTGGGGTTGTTCAATGAATGGAGGGCCGGGGAGCACAAGTGAAAAATACTACTACTACTAGTAGTAAGTAGGAGTCGTACAGGTAGTCACCTTAAATAGAGAGTTTCTTTTCTTTAATGCCACGTACACAAATTGAAACGCTTGTTGTGGAGAGAAAAATATAATCACTCCACTATATATGTACGTAGGGGCCTGAGCGCTTGCTTTACTAGGGTTGCGGTCGGTGTCAAAACCTCCGGATCTCTGGTAGGGGGTCCCGAACTGTGCGTCTAGGCGGATGGTAATAGGAGACAAGGGACACGATGTTTTACCCAGGTTCGGGCCCTCTTGATGGAGGTAAAACCCTACGTCCTGCTAGATTAATATTGATGATGTGTGTTACAAGAGTGGATCTACCACGAGATCAAAGAGGCTAAACCCTAGAAGCTAGCCTATGGTATGATTGTTGTTCATCCTATGGACTAAAGCCATCCGGTTTATATAGACACCGGAGAGGGCTAGGGTTACACAGAGTCGATTACAAAGGTAGGAGATCTACATATCCGTATCGCCAAGCTTGCCTTCCACGCCAAGGAAAGTCCCATCCGGACACGGGACGAAGTCTTCAATCTTGTATCTTCATAGTCTTGGAGTCCGGCCGATGATGATAGTTCGGCTATCCGGACACCCCCTAGTCCGGAACTCCCTCAGTAGCCCCTGAACCAGGCTTCAATGACGACGAGTCCGGCGCGCATGTTGTCTTCGACATTGCAAGGCGGGTTCTTCCTCCGAATAATTTATAGAAGATTGTGAACACCAGGATAGTGTCCGGCTCTGCAAAAATAAATTCCACATACCACCGTAGAGAGAATAATATTACACAAGTTCAATCTGTTGACGTATTTTGTGGCGTGACGTCGCACCACGACCTAGCCTTTACTCAAATTATTTTTATTGTTCCACCTCGGTAGCGTTTAGAAGCGGTTTCCTTGGCACGCGTCTTGTCGAAGCGATCGTGTTCCCCTTATTCCGGGATTCCCATCAATACGGACGTGGGTAACCCAACCGCGCCATTGATTGTGGCGCTTGGGAGATAAGCGAGTTTTACCAGGCTGGTGGGGACACATGTTTTTGTCCGCCCATATAAGGGGATAAAGATCCAACCTTTTTACCCGCGCCTTCTTCCTCCTTGGCTTATCCATCTCCGCGAACTCGAGCTCCAGTGCCCAAGTCCGCACTTCTCAGCTCAACCTTCTCCAACTATGTCCGGAGCGGGAGGCAAGTGGATGGCCTCCTCCGTCACGGAGGGGCAGATCCAGAAGCTGCGCGACGCTGGATATTTGTCCAGCAACATCGCGCATCGGCTCCCCGACGAGGGAGAGCTTGTCCCCAACCCCAGGCCCCATGAGAGGGTAGTATTTCTTCCCCATTTCCTCCGCGGACTGGGCTTCCCGCTTCATCCCTTTGTCCGGGGGCTCATGTTCTACTACGGCCTATATTTCCATGATCTGGCCGCCAATTTCATCCTCAACATCTCGGCGTTTATCGTCGTGTGCGAGGCCTTCCTCTGCATCCAGGCCCACTTCGGCTTGTGGCTCAAGACCTTCAGTGTCAAGCCGAAGGTTGTGAAGGGCAGCCAAGCGGAGTGCGGAGGCGCCATGGTGGGCAGGATGTCCCACGTACGTGGCTGGAGGGTACTTTCGTGGAAACCATCAAGGGGTGGCAATCGGGGTGGTTCTACATCACCGAGCCGCGTGACCCTGATTGGGCAGCGGCCCCCGAATTCAGATCTGGATTCCCCACCCGGCTCTCTCATGGAAAGAGACAGGCCTGAAGTGGGGGGATTCAGACGAGCTATCCGGACTCCAAACATGCGTCCGAAACCTGGTGGACAAGAATCTCAAGCTTGTCGACGTAATCCAGGTGATGCTCATCCGCCGGATCCTCCCATGCCAACAACGGGCCTTCAATTTGTGGGAGTTTGATCCGGCACAAAGAAATAACCAGAGCCAGCTCTTCGATACTACGTGCGAAGATGCACGGAAGAGTGCCGTTCAAGGCGCTGAAGCCCCGCATCCGCTAACAAGGACGCGGATACAGCTCGCGGCGTCAAGCGGCGAGGTAAGTTATTTATCCTTTATGAGACTCTTTTTCATAGATTGACTCTCGTGGGATCTAAAACTCCCTATTCTTCGACAGATCGGTTGAAGACGTCCAGACATATTAACTGTCCGGCTCCTTTACCAGAAGACCCAGCGGATGCCCGATTGACGGGGATGCTGGCTCCAGCACCCCATGTGGTGCCGGAGAAGAATGCCAAGAAGGAGGCCACGGGAACTCGAAGGAGCTCCGGCGCCAGTCTTTGTCGGATTCTGAAGCAGAATCTTCTCCTGAAGACGAGGAGGAAGAAGAAGAAGCTTCTCCCCCAGCGGGTGAGGAGAGGAAAAGGAAGGCCGCCCCAACTGGGGAGGCCGGAGGGTCCGAGAAGGGAAGAACCCTTCCTCCGGACTTTGACTACGACGGGGAGGATTGGCCTACAAGGGCCAAGCCCCTGGCGAGATCGTAAGTATTCGGACTCCCGAATAACTTCAAGGTTTTTTTATTTTCGCCACATAGTGTCTTTCCAATGCCGCATACAACCCTGCAGTCCGCCCAAGGATGATCTTCCCGTTTCGTCGAGCGGGTCCTTGGGTGCGTCGGATATGGATTCCCTTCCGACTGCCTCCACCCCGTCTTGTGGACGGCCGAGGTGGGATCCCAAAAAAGGACCCACCAGGAGGAGGAGGCCCCGGAGGTGTCACAGGACACCCTCCCGGACTGTGCACCGGACTCAGCCCCGGAGGCCACAGTGGCTCCGGAGTCCGATGGGCGACCCCTTCGTAAGAAGGGCAAGACCACGACGCCGGCTGCCTCCGTCCAACCGGAGGTGCCAGATAATTTGCTGGAGGCGCTTAACGGCGCCTCCATCGAAGAGGAGCAACACACTGCTATGAGTGCGGTGATTCAAAAGGTTCAGCTCGCCAAGAGCGGGCTGACCGAAGCCTGCAGTAGCCTTCTAACAGGCTTTGAGGTAAGAATTTCAATATATGTAAAATGGTACCACATAGACAGTAGCCCCTGATGCTCGGTTCGGTGTTCGAAAGAAAAGCGGACTGAGGATCTTTAGAAAGATAAACGCAGGAGTCATAAAAATATGTCAATATGGGATTGCAGGCTGTCTTCTGACCTCCGCCGCCTTATCGCGAGGTCAATAATTTGAAGAAAAACCTCGGCGGTCTGAGAGCAGCTCGGTCATGCCAAGAAGCAGCTCGAGGAAAAGAAGGTGAGTAATACCTTATGAAAATTGTACCTTACAGAAAAGGATTTGGTTGCAAGAAAAATGACAAGGATAACGTGGGTATTGTAGGGGCCACTAACGAGGTGGCAACCCTGAAGGAGGCGGTGGCCACGGCCGAACGTAATGCGGCCGCGGAACGCACAGAGCGAGAGAAGCAGGAGGCGCGGGTGGCGGAGGTACAACAAGAGCTCCAGGATCTCGTGAAAAAACATGAGAACTAGGAGCGTGACTCGAAGACTCGAGAGTCTAAGCTTGCAACTGCTCTTGAGAGTGCCAAAGCCGCTAAGGCCGAAGCCTACAAGGCCCTCCAGGAGATTGAGGCGGTGAAGAAAATAGCAGCGGGTAAGGCATTTTCATGCGAGTAAGCATGTGAGTGTTAATTACATTGCTTACCCGAATCGGAGCTCTCGAGGCGTTCGCAGATCTTCCTCATGGCGTGTCCGATGCTGCCGCATTCTCTACCGGGCCGAGGAGGGAGCTCGACGGAGAAGGTCTTCTGGTCTCGATATCTTTGAGGCCGGACATCTGGTGCCCCTTAGCGACCGGTGAAGCAGGTGGTCGAGCTCCTAAGGCGGCGAACAGGCCATGAAGGGCCTCATAGTTCGGTGTGGCCTAAGGAGGCCATGCACAGGAGCTACTTGACTGGTCTGCGGGTGATGGATGCATGCCCGTGGGTTGAAGTTATCAAGCATTCCTCTTGTATTGAGGGTGCCCGTGACGGACCCGCCACCAGAGGGCAAGGAGCACCGCACGCCCGAGATGTATTATAAGAGTGTGCTGAAGGGCGCCCGCACTATTGCGGGTGAGTGCTCCAAAGATGTAATATTTGAGTAGACTCGCATTTTGTTATCCTGTCTTGAAAACTTTGTTCATATCGCTAAGCAACGCTTGTTAATTTAAAATATTACCTTCTATGCGGCTGTTTATCAAATCGAGAGATGGCAAGTCGTCGGCTTCACCCCCATGCCACAGTCTTTGGGGTGTTCGGGATAAACTTGAGCGCTCTTGTTCCCATTTTGGGTCCATATAGGAGGCGCTCAACACACGGTGAACAAGGCAACCGGACTTATAATGCTTGAACACTCTCACTTAGCCATAGAATTCTATAATTTTAAATTTCGCGAAGCCCCTAGTCTTCGGAAGGCCGAATTTGGGGCGCTATCCATGCCTTGGCGGACAAGATCCGGCTCCTCGCTCTAAGCGGCATAAGTCTTTAAGGACTCGCAAAAACCTCTCGAGCAGCGACCGGTCTCTCGCCTCATCATGACGGTCAGTTTTAGCTTTCTCCATCGAGGCGTTAACCCAGCTCAAGCTGAGGCGGAATCGCAATGGTTCTCCCAGTGCTACCTTAGCCGATATAACGGAACGTAAGGTACCAAAACATGGGAGCCGGGCAAACCCAACTATTGACCCAAGACATGATTCGGAGCCGATGCATATAGTGCTATAAGTTCGGGGTGCCGCACTTGTGAAAGTGTTCGGACTCATCACACCATAATGCGGGAAACATAAGCCCCTGGTGTATATTAGCCGTACCAAAGTGTACGGATGCAACATGCCGTGAATGAACATATGTATGAAAAAGAAATGCAATTATAAGCAAAAAGGTGCTGCATTGTTTTATTCAATAAGTGCTGCTACGAATGCGAGCGATACAAATAGTGCGATAAGCAAGGTATGGAACTGTTAAACATGTCCCCCTCCAGGGGTAGGCTGCAGATTGGTGTATAAAAATGCTCGTAATGGAGACACCTGTATATTCGTTGTAGCCTTTATCCTTCCCTGGCTGTTGCATCGTGAGTTCGGCAGGTCTGCTGCCGGACAGGCTTCGACAAGCGGAGTCCTGTGGGTAAAAAGTAAAAGGTAAAAAGAAAAGAAGAAGGAACGACACACTTGAGAGCCCCTGGTGTGGTTGAGCCGCATGATCTGGGTTTAGCGTGGTCGTGCCCTCTCCCCATGCCCATGGTATCTTCGTGAGCGTAATGGTGTACGCCAAGGACCTGCTGACGCTTTGCATGGGCTGGGGTTGGGGCCGCCTTGCTCTGGCGTGCTCTGAGCGTGCTGTGGTCTTGTTGTAAGTTACTCCGGGCGCGCTTAGCTGTGTCCGGCCGCTTAACAGCCGGACTCGAGAATTGCCTTAAGAGGCTGCATTGCACTTCTGCCGCGAGAGCCGTTATATGTTCCTCCGTGCGAAGAGAACGTTCAGTGTTTCTGTTGACCGTAATGACTCCTCGAGGGCCTGGCATCTTGAGCTTGAGGTATGTGTAGTGCGGCACCGCGTTGAACTTTGCAAGCGCTGCGTCCGAGCAAGGCATGATAGCCGCTGTGGAACGGGACTATGTCGAAGATTAACTCCTCGCTTCGAAAGTTATCCGGGGATCCAAAGACCACTTCCAATGTAATTGAGCCTGTACAATTGGATTCTACACCTGGTATGACGCCTTTAAAGGTCGTTTTGGTAGGTTTAATCCTTGAGGGGTCTATGCCCATTTTGCGCACTGTATCCTGGTAAAGCAGGTTCAGTGCCGCCATCCATCGAGGACTACGTTAGGTGAAATCCATCGGCGATTGGGTCTAAGACCGGTCGCGGTGAATCCGCCGTGGCGGATCTTTGGTGGGGTGGTCCTTCGGTCAAAAGTGATCGGGCAGGAGGACCATGGATTGAACTTGGGCAACTGGCTCCATCGGCGTAGACATCCCGGAGTGCATGCTTCCGCTCCCTTTTGGGTATGTGCGTTGCGTATATCATGTTCACCGTCCGCTTTTGTGGGAAACCCTTCATCCTTTATTGTTCGGCGGTTGGGTCTCGTCCTCGTCATCGCTATGCAGCCCTTGTCATTGTTTTCGGCAATTAACTTGCCTACCTGCTTGAATACCCAACAGTCCCTGTTGGTGTGGTTAGCTGGCTTTTCGGGGGTGCCGTGTATCTGGCACAAGCGGTCGAGTATTCGGTCCAAATTGGACGGACCCGGAGTAGTTCTTTTGAATGGCTTTTTCCGCTGACCGGGTTTAGAGCCTCTGAATCCGGCATTGATTGACGTATCCTCAATATTGTCACCGTTAGTGTGGCGTTTGTTTTTGTTACGACGCGGCCTGCCATTTCGGTCCTTGAAGTCCGGACTGCCAGAATTTTTGCTGAGGTTGCTGCTGCGTGCTAGCCAGCTGTCCTCACCCGCGCAGAAGCGGGTCATGAGTGATGTGAGGGCTGCCATGGATTTCGACTTTTCCTGTCCTAGGTGCCGGGCAAGCCACTCGTCGCGGATGTTATGCTTGAAGGCCGCGAGGGCCTCCGCATCCGGACAGTCGACGATTTGGTTTTTCTTGGTTAAGAACCGTGTCCAGAATTGTCTGGCCGATTCATCTGGCTGCTGAATTATGTGGCTTAGGTCATCGGCGTCTGGTGGTCGCACATAAGTGCCCTGGAAGTTATCGAGGAATGCGGCTTCCAGGTCCTCCCAGCTCCCAATTGACTCTGCTGGCAAGCTGTTGAGCCAATGCGGGCTGGTCCTTTAAGCTTGAGGGGAGGTATTTGATGGGCGTGAAGATCGTCACCGCGGGCCATGTGGATGTGAAGGAGATAGTCTTGATCCAAACCGCGGGGTCTGTTGTGCCATCATAGGATTCAATATTGTGGGTTTAAACCCTTCGGGATCTGATGATCCATTACTTCGTCTATGAAGCATAGTGGGTGTCTTGGCGCCTACTGTCTTTGGCGATATCACGACGGAGCTCAAAAGAGCTTTGTCTATTTTGTTCGCCCGGCGGACTTCACTGTGTCCGGGCGCGACGGTTGTCGCCACGCATCGTATGCCCACGCGGTCCATAGATCGATCTTGATTGTCTTGCCTTGTCCTCCAATATATCTCGCGGTCCGGAGCGTTCCCACGTGGCCGTGTGCTTTTTGAGCGATGCCGGGTGCGGTTCTAGTGAAGGGCCTAGAGGCCTCTCTGTCATGACCACGGGGTGGTTGGTCACCGTATTGTCTCCCCTGGTGATGCGGGTTCATAAGCCTCCTCCTCTAATCGGGGAGCAGCTTGCGTTTAGGGTAGCTTTTGGAGGGCGTTCGAGCTCATGCTCTTCGACGCGAGGACTTGATCCATCCGTCGGCTAGCAGATCCTGATCAGCTCGAAGCTGTTGCTGCTTTTCTTGAGGCTGTTCGCCCGTGGCCATAAGCCTGCGTCTAAAACGCTCTTGTTCGACGGGATCCTCGAGCACGATGAATTCATTGTCGTCGAGGCTTGCTTCGTCTTCGAGGGAGGCATATAATCCTCTACCTCTTCTTACGCCGCTCTCTCTTGAGGGCTGGCGTCTCCATCCTCCCTGCTGGATCTTGCGGAGTGGATTGTCTTCGCACCTTGTCCGGTGTATTGTTATCTCCGGTGCGGAATCTTCATTCTTCTTTGTGGCGGGATTTAGAGCGGCGCCGCTTCTTGCGGCGCTTGGGCTGCTTCTTGGAGGGTCATCCTCCGTTGTTCCATCGCCATTCCCATCTTTTGGGATGTCCACCATATATATGTCGTGCGACGAGGTAGCCTTCGATTGCCACATGGGCGCTGGGTCTTGATCGTCTCCGGCATCGTCGTCTATACCGTCGATGTCTTGAGTCGTAGTCTAGCATGTCGATTAGATTGTCGGCGCTGACTACCAAGTGGGTGGTGGGTGGGCTTTGAATTTCTTCGTCGTCCGCATCCCAACCTTCCCGACCGTAATCCGCCAGGGCTCTCTGGATAAAGAGAGAGACTTTAGTGAATTCAGGATGTCGCCAAAGGGCGAGTCTTTGAAAAGATGTCCTCGGCAGTGAACTCCATGACGGGCGCCCAATCGGATTCGATTGGCTGGGGCGTGGGGGGTTCGGAGTCCGGAGAGGAGTCCGGCACCCTAGAGTCGAGGTCTTCGCAAAGGACATGGATAGGGTTTGGCTCGATCACCGTAGAGATTAAAGCCCCCGAGGCGGTGTCCAACCACTCGTCCTCGATCGAGGAATCCGGCTCCGGATTAAGGGTCGGAGCGGATTCAGTGCGGCCTCGAGGCCTTTGTTACTGCGAGCTAGATCATGCCCATCGAGACAAGGTCTGGCGCGCTTGGCTGCGGCCCGAATCCGTCGAAGATCAAGTCTCCGCGGATATCGGCCGTATAGTTTAAACTTCCAAATCTGACCTGACGGCCAGGGGCGTAGCTTTCGATCTGCTCCAGATGGCCAAGCGAATTGGCTCGCAGTGCAAAGCCGCCGAACACGAAGATCTGTCCGGGGAGAAATGTCTCACCCTGGACCGTGTCATTGTTGATGATCAAAGGAGCCATCGAGCCTATCAGTGACGACACAGAGGAACTCTCAATGAAAGCACCAATGTCGGTGTCAAAACCGGCGGATCTCGGGTAGGGGGTCCTGAACTATGCGTCTAGGCGGATGGTAACAGGAGACAAGGGACACGATGTTTTACCCAGGTTCGGGCCCTCTTGATGGAGGTAAAACCCTACGTCCTGCTAGATTAATATTGATGATGTGTGTTACAAGAGTGGATCTACCAAGAGATCAAAGAGGCTAAACCCTAGAAGCTAGCCTATGGTATGATTGTTGTTCGTCCTATGGACTAAAGCCGTCCGGTTTATATAAACACCGGAGAGGGCTAGGGTTACACAGAGTCGGTTACAAAGGTAGGAGATATACATATCCGTATCGCCAAGCTTGCCTTCCACGCCAAGGAAAGTCCCATCCGGACACGGGACGAAGTCTTCAATCTTGTATCTTCATAGTCTTGGAGTCCGGTCGATGATGATAGTTCGGCTATCCGGACACCCCCTACTCCGGAACTCCCTCAGTGGCTCTCTTCATTCTCTCACCCTCTCCAGATATAAACAAGACAGCGGTAGCGACATTTTCTCTCTGCTCACCGCTGGTCACAGATCCCGCCGGATCCCTTCGGCTAGTGTGTGTAGAGGACTAGGTGCATCGTTCACGCGGTCATCACGAGCGAGGGAGGAAACCCATAGCTGCCGGAGGGGCCCGATCCTCTGCCTGTGCCGTTCTCTCTGACACAACGCCGGTTCGAGAGGTCCTCCGACCCTTCTTCCTCCCTGCCATATTGTTCGCAGATCCGACCTGCCACCGCCGACATCCTGACGACCCTCAGGAATAAGTTCTTCGGAAGCGGCCTTGCTCTACTGCCCCAGCTCCCCACGTGTCTACATGTGCATCTTTTTGTACTCCCATCAGCTCTTCCAAAGCCACCTAAATTTTTAGTATTATTAGAGGTAAAGCTACTTCATGCATTCGAATCTAGGGCTTTGTTCAAACAACAAAGAAAAGGGGGGGAAAGTTGTAGCATGAATCAAGGACTTGATTCTAAGAGGAAATAATATGGTGAAAGTAGTAGAGACCAGATACCCAACCGGTCTCTTGGTTGAAAAGGGAAATAATGGGAAAACGCAGTACAAACTGGATAAAGAACATATCTATTATTGGTTGAAAAAAGGATAGAAAGTGGCGGCTGGTGGACAAGTCAACAGAGTATGTCCAGGAATAGATTTGTTGACCTCACATAGTAAAAGGTCTCCAGGATTAGAATTGCTGCCCTCACATAGTAAAAGGTCTTAGGATTAGATTTGCTGCCCTCACATAGTAAAAGGTCTCCAGGATTAGATTTGCTGCCCTCACATAGTAAAAGGTCTCCAATATTAGATTTGCTGCCCTCACATAGTACAAGGTCTTCAGGATTAGGTTTGCTGCCCTCACATAGTAAAAGGTCTCCAGGATTAGATTTGCTACCCTCACATAGCATGAACAAACTCGGCATCACCACTTTATGCCTCCTTGTAGGTACATTGTCTTGATCGTCCAGCGCATGTCCTTATACCAACCTTTTTCTATTGTTAATGTAAGGGCGCATGTAAAATGAAGCGATCACACTGTTACCTTAGGGACATGTCTAACCAATGTTATTGTTAATCTAATGCCTCCAGTGATAAGATGCAATTAAACTGTGTTACAAATGGCACTCCTACTATTTTCCCCGGTATGATACGTAAGTTTCTCCTTTACGCTGCTGAGTGTCCTGGTGTCCCCATGGTCCCATGCCCTTAAACCAACTCTTTAGCTGCTGTTGATTTCTCAGATCCGTAAACAAGCAATGCCACCATTAAAGTAATCCCATATTTGAGGAATCTCATTGTTGATCGTAATGCTTCTGGTAACATGAAACATTGCTGACGTTTTAAAATTTCTACTGTCCTTGCGTGATTGCCATGAACATAATTAAGATGCTTCTTTTCATTCTGTATATGTTTCGTATATTCTTATTGACCAGCAACTTCTTACTTTCTATCTTTTTGTGCAGATATTGTGACCTATCCATTTCACCTTGTTGCTATTGTGACCTTTTGGTGAACTGCACAAAACACTTTTTTTTGGAATGAGTGTCTTGTGCAGTTCAACTAAAATGTCACGTGGGTAACATCTCTCAATTTTGGTGGAACTGCACAAAATGGTGATTGGAGTTCCCAAAATCTCCGTCAAGTTCTGCTGGTAATCTCGTGCAACATTTTATTAGCCTTTGCAAGATGAGCCATCACTGCCACCACAATGGCACTTTATTTTAGTGGAACTACACAAAAGGATAAGAAAATTATAGTTGCACCTTACATGAGCCGGACAGCCAACCTTAATGTTCCTCAATTTTAGTGCAACTACTAAAGAAGAACCTGCCAGCTCACGAGAGCAAGTACTTCTTGCTAGCTGAATGATGCAATCTTTGCTTCATTTCAGGTGAACTACAGAAAAGGCGCATGAATTGAATAATGGAACTCCAGGCAGGCCTCATCCGAGTGGAGCTGCAGGTTGAGTTCAAGGAGGCCACTATTAAAGTGAAATCATGCTCTTCTTGTTTGTGTTGTGCAAACAGGAATACTCAACTACAGATGTTGTGACGGTCAAGAGCATTCGCCAAGTTTTTCGATTGTATGACATGGCTAGTCAAGATGGATTTAATCCCGATATTCACTTTATCAAAGGGCTCTCATTGGTTGGTTCTGAATCTTGCAAGCCGGGAATCAGTGAGATGTGTAGGCATCTTTGTTGTACTTATTATTTGAATCTTATTTGTTGGTTCTGAATCTTGCAAGCTGGGAATCAATGAGATGTGTAGGCATCTTTGTTGTACTTAGTATTTGGATCTTATTTGTTGGTTCTGAATCTTTCAAGCTGGGAATCAATGAGATGTGTAGGCATCTTTGTTGTACTTATTATTTGAATCTTATTTGTTGGTTCTGAATCTTGCAAGCTGGGAATCAATGAGATGTGTAGGCATCTTTGTTGTACTTAGTATTTGGATCTTATTTGTTGGTTCTGAATCTTTCAAGCTGGGAATCAATGAGATGTGTAGGCATCTTTGTTGTACTTATTATTTGGATCTTATTTGTTGGTTCTAAATCTTGCAAGCTGGGAAACACGGCATGCTGATGCACAGGACAACAACCATAACAAACATTTCAAACTTGGTAGTATTATCTTTGTGAAAGTGCGACAAATGTGCTGATCGTGTGCGTCCTGAGAATAATAATTCTAATTTTTGTTCATGTTGATCCTGTGGCACTGATAGAACGAGCCAACGCATTGCTTGTTTTAAGTATAAATTTCTATTAAAGCTAATTAAATTTAAGTAAAGTGACCACTAACTCCTGTTATTACAGTACCAGTACAGACCTGCTCGTGAACCAACGTGTGGCCGGAGTAGGTTTCTTAATGGAGGCATTTGAATGCGCCGAGGGTGCATCTTCTATCGGGCGTGTAGCGGACGAGGGAGTGGTAGTAACTGTTGTTGCCTGTACACACTCAGTTTATTGTTGAATCCATTTCCCCAAGAGCTGAAAATCGAACTGTTGTCGCCGCCTACACACTCGTTCACTTGAAGAAACTCCAATGGTGATCCGAGGGGTGAGCCTGCTGGATATGGACTTCAGCAAGGAGTTCCCCTTTGAGTTCGCCGTCCACTCCTATGGCTGCACCAAGTTGAATGTGATGTACACCAACGATCCGGACTCGGTGAAGCTCTGCCTCGCCGAGTTCAAGCAGTACCTACAGGACAAGAAAGCACAAGTTTGCAGGACTAGACCTTGTGCCCATCCATTCGTCTCCTGACAGGGACCAGCGAATCGCCGTCGCCCAAGTATGTGTGCCGGACGAGGTTCTCATGTACCACTTCTGTAGGGCCATCAGAGGTTCTGGAGCATTCGCCCGTTTCATCGGCAGCGCCTACTGCACCTTCGCTACGGCGGAGAGAAGGAAGAATGCGATGATGCGGCCATCTGGTGCAACAAGCTTGTCAACATCCAGAAGCAATACAAGATCATCAGCAACGGGCAGGAGAAGGACACGTGGGAGGTACCTCTGAATCTAGCCTACAGAACCTACGCGGCCAAGGACGCATACGCATGCTACGACATGTACAGGAAGATCTTGGACATGAGGGCGTGTCTGCTTCCCGTAACCGACGAGTACACGGACAGCCGCAGCGTCATGATCAAGCATGCCAGGAAGGTCTAGATGTTGTACTTTATCTGTTTATATGCACCTTTATCATCTGAGTGTTTCATGCACTAGCCTATGTGTCGTAATTATCTGTTTTGTCCGAAATATTTCTTTTAAGAACCCATTAACCTGTTTGCTTTTTTTAATGGCTATTTGCTTATGTATGTAACTAGTTCACTTGTCCGTTAAAAAAACTAATTCACTCGGCTGCCGTGCTTTGAATCTCCTTCCTCCCAACATATTCCCTCCTCGTGTGGACCCAAAGAGGTCTCGTACCACGTACATATGGGACCAACCACCTATCCATTTGTATTTCTTTGTTTTGTTCAATCTTTCGTCCTCTTCCTATACAGCGGCTGGCCAACATAACCTATGGCATTGGCCAGGCCATCCCTCTATTACCACACATTGTCCAGCGGCGGCAGCTCCATCGGCCCACCCTGCACCCGAACAAGTCAATCCTTGTACTCCCCTCCGACTGCGTCTTCCCCCGCTCCGGTTCGTTCGGTCCGAGGTCTCGACGTTGTCCTCCGCCTTGGCGCTGCCGTCTGTCGTTCCTAACATGGTCAACAAAACAAGAGGAATCAAGAGACAACTGTTCGTCGAGAGGCTGACAGTCCCGGGCCCACCAGGTCCATGGCCTAGGTTTTGTTGTTTAACATGGGCAGCCCACGACATGTTTCAACATTTTTTGGATCCAGCAGGTATCAAGCGGCCTCTGGGCCTCCCAACCTAGCTTGTCAATAACATCACCAACCCAAGTTATGTTTGTTTTTTCTAGACGACGCACAACTCAGTTCTATTTTTCGTTTTCATTAATCCTATATCTGAATTTTCTCCCACTTTCATTTTCAATGTAAACTGAGTTTTCTCCCAGTACTTTTCCCTAGAACCAACTCAACTGTCCCACGTCTAGCTTAAAAAATAATAATACCCCACGTACTATTAACTCATCAAATTTAAATGATATTTTATTTCAAAGTTGAAAGTTCTTACAAAATAATAATAATAATTGTTTATATATAACTTGGCAAGTTAACTCCTAGTGATTGCGTACATAAGCTTGCAAAGATTTTACTGACCAATGCAGTAATAGACGTGCAATCATGTGTTTATGTTTTTATAACATTTCTCCGTCTAGCCCAACATGTTATTTTCACCCAGCCCAGCAAGTCCATGGATTTCGAGAAAAATGCAAATGGGCTTTAAATTCTACCATATATATAAACGGGTTGCATAGATGCTACATCATTGTTCCACCCAGCCTACCAAATGGACTAAAAAAACAAATGGACTGGCTGACATGTGGGCCAGTTGGTCAAAGCCTAAGAAGGCGTTGGATTTACATCCAACGGCCGTCATTCTTCTTCAATATCTCATCTTCTTCCCCCAGCGCTGTCGGGACCGCCTGCTCCAGCCTCCGGCGTCCAGCGGCGTAGTTTTGCGCTCCTCAGCAAAAACGCTACCCCGCCGACGGCCAGGCCATCCCTCCACTCTGCACCTCCTGTTATTCTCTACCGAGTGTAGGCCCACCCCGTACACGAACCAGTCAAGTTTCCCACTCCTCTCCGTCTGTGACTCCACTGTCGCGTCTTCCCCATCTCCGGGTCGTTCCACTCTGGGTCCTCGCCGTCGTCCACCGCCTCGGTGCGCTTAGCGCGGCGTGGTCAACATACGAGAGTCATCGAAAGAGGACTGTACGTGGAAAGCCTGATGGATGGGGCCCACGAGGTCCATGGTCGCATGCAAGGAAAGTTCCTCCTTATTGCGCACTGTACGTGGGAAGGGCTTCTGTATTTCGCGAAAAAATGTTCCGCCGCTAACAGGTCGGACCCACCAGTTATATCTTCGCATGCAAGGAAGTGCCTCCTTATTACGCACAAAAAAATGAATACCCCCTGCTAGCTGGGACCCACCATAGTGGGTGGCTGACTTGTGGGCCTACTAAGTTGACGAGGACGGAGGGCTTTGTCAACTTAGTCAATATGAACAATTCTAGCTCCAGTGACCGTCCGCTTTAACCCCTTCATCGAAGGGGCCGAACTATTATAAAATTTCGTGTCTTTGCGTCCGCTTTAACCCCTTGAAGTTAACCCGTACGATCGCCTCACGACTAAGTCCTTTCATGAGGACATCTGCCGTGACAATTCCACGACAGTTGGCGCCCACCGTGGGGCTATCGCACGATGGTTTGATGATCTTAGAGGGCAAGTTCGAAGGACTCGAAGGCTATGTTGTGGGCTGGATGACCAAGAGTCGTCGCGGCAAGCTCTACATCGACGATGCAGGCTGGGGCCCCGAGGCCGGCTCGATTGAGTACGGGTACCGGGTCCCCTTTGGTGGCATACACGTGTTCATCGGCAAGATCGGTGAGCCGGGGCTGGGCGGATATCTGCACCGACCTCGTCGAGACGGGCTCGTGGGCGAAGAAGAATCCTGCCCTGGCTAAACCGGTTGTCGAGCGTGCTTTCGTGGGAGTCATCCACGGAGGAGACTATAATGACGGATCAGCATCTGGTGGCGAAACTGTTGTCTACTCGATGACGAAGTCGTCGACCGGGAAACCGAGTCTCTCAGATTACCGCAAGATGGCGGATCGGCGGCTGTTCCGATGGTAACAGTATTCCGGACCCCTTTGATCTGCCCAACCGGGTTGGAATATTCATGGCCGGTACACAAGCGACGCTTCACTCCTCAACCGCCGCGACAACGGTCGCCGGTTCGACAGCGGCGGTGGCAGCCGAGGCAGGAGGCCCCTGTCGCCGCCGCTCAAGTTTTATCGTAATTATTTGATGCATTGGTTGTGCTCATGGCGGAGGCTAACCCGGCGGATCAAGATCTGCATAACGCAGAGATTGCAAAGATGAAGGAGCAAATCACTCGAGGCTAAAGCGGATCCGCAGCTCTGACGCTAGGATGGTGGCGAGCGGGCCGCTTTGGATCTGCGCAGGCTTATAGGCTCATGCTGGATCGTAATGCGTCGCATGAAGTCATGAAAAGAAAGTACAGATCCCGTTTGCCCTCGGTTTTCGAGGAAGAGACATCTTCAACACCCGAGGCGGGGACCGATAATCCGCCGCCCGGTGGTGAACCGGCGGAAGCACACAGGGGCGGCGCCGATTCAGCATCGCGTGATAGATCTACCTCGCCATCATGCCGGCGCGCCTCAAGCTGTGCAAACACCTCCAGGTCACTACTCCAACCCGATGGATAACCTTGTTGCGGCAGCGGCGCGGTTGGAGGCGATTCCAATCGAAGGCGATTCACCACAGGCGGTGGAAACACGTCGGGTCAAAGAGCTCCTTAGGACGGCTCTGGTCCAACAGGAAGCATATTCAAACAGCCGCGATCGGATCCACTCCACCCCCCGCCCGAGCCGGAGCTATAGCAGGCATGCAGATGAACCGGCCGTGTCAAGTAATGTGCAGCGCGGTGCACCCCGCGGCAACAACCCGGCGGGTGATTTCGAAAACGCTCAAGAGGTGGTGGACCGGGCCAGGCACGAGGGGGGGCGAGTTAGCAGACAAAGATCAAGATTATCAGCTTGCGCCCGGTTCGACCGACTATCTTCGAGCCTGAGTTACATCTAGCTCTTTGGGGTGCCTTGCCTCGTCCTCGCTTTCGCAATATACGCTTGCCCAAAGATTTCAAGGGGCCACGCATAAGGTGCCCAATTATACCGCCGATCTGGCTCCAGAAGCATGGATAGAAAGCTATGAGATGGCCATGGAGATGCTGGATGTGGATGAAGCTGCGTGTGCGAAGTATTTTACCATGATGCTTGAAGGTACGGCCCGTACTTGGTTGAAAAACTTGCCACCCAATTCCATCAGTTCATGGACCCAGTTGCGGACCCGGTTCATTCAGAATTTCAAAGACACCTGTAAGCAGCCCATGTTTGTGGTGGACTTGGCGGCTTGTGTCCAGGCTGAGGGAGAATCCACAACCCATTGGGTGCGCCGCGTTTCAGAAGTTCTACATTCTTCAGACCGGATCAACACTGATTCTGCAATCTTAACCCTAGAGAGCAACTGCCGGTTTGAGCCTTTGAAATTGAAGCTGGGTCGCATGAAGCGTTTTTGCAATGACATGGCACTCTCATGGGCGTTTTAGTGAAGTATGCTGATTCTGATAGTACCAAGGATCCCGAGTCCGAGGAGGATGATACAGGGAAGGGAAAACAGAACAACAACTCCAGAGGCCAGCAACATCAGTCGGCGGGTAATGGAGGAAACAAGCGTAAGGCGAATGGTAACATGGGCTTTGTAGCCAATACCAACGCGCAGGACAAGGGCCAACGGCGCAGGGGTAAAAATCCAAACCGAGGTGGTGCGCCTAATCACAATCCGGACCGGTTGAATTATCTGTTGAATCAACCCTGTCCGAAGCATGGGACGAAGGAGACGCTAGCAAACCACCTCTGGAAGGATTGTTACATTATGCAGGAGTTTAAAAGTTCCAACGCTTTCCGGTATGATCAAGACCCCGGCAGCGGTTCAGGGTCCGGCCCAGGTTACGGTGGAGGAAATTCCGGTTCAGAGTTTAATGGTAATCCGGGTGGGCAGAACAATCAGAACAATCAGAACAATCAGAACAACCAAGGTGGTTACAATCAGCAGCAGCAGGAGTCGGGTTATCAAAGCAATCTGAAGCAATTGAATGGTGGACAATATCACATCTACACCACTAGCTTGGACAAGCGAGACCAGAAACTTCAGAAGCGGGCAGTCAACGTTGTTGAACCGGCCGTGCCGCATTACCTACGCTGGTCAGAGCAGCCTATTGTGTGGAGTAGAGAGGATCATCCTCCCCGGGTTGACAATCCGGGTCAGCTAGCCCTAGTGGTGGCGCCTCAGGTGGGAGGATACAAGTTCACCAAGGTGCTTATGGACGGAGGGAGCAGCATCAACATCCTGTATTATGAGACCTTCCGTCATATGGGGTTAACGGATAAACATCTCAAACCGTCCAATACAGTGTTTCATGGTGTGGTGCACGGCAAGTCAGCATATCCGGTTGGTAAAATAGCTCGGAAGTGGCCTTGAGGATGAACATGACTCCGGATCGGAAACATTGACATTTGAAGTGGTGAAAATTCAAAGCCCTTACCACGCCTACTGTTTGGGCGGCCGGCTTATGCCAAGTTTATGGCGCGACCTTGTTATGTCTATTTGCAGCTAAAAATGCCAGGTCACAAAGGGACGATAACAGTTCATGGGAGCCGCAAGATCGCTTTAGAGTGTGAGGAAGGTGATGCGGCTTACGCAGAGTCGGTCTGTGCCACCGAAGAGCTAAAGTACTATAAAGACAATGTTGATCCAGCAGATATGACCCCATTGAAGAAGCCAACTACAGAGCACGATCCAGATCTGAAGTTTAAATCGGCGGCTGAGACTAAACTTGTTGACTTTGTGCCCGGTGATTCGTCCAAGCAGTTCATCATCAGTGCTAACTTGGATCCTAAATAGGAAAGCGCGCTCATCGAGTTCATCCATGAGAATCGGGACATTTTTGCATGGAAGCCTTCTGACATGCCAGGTGTACCGAGGGAACTCGCTGAGCACACTCTTAATGTTGATCCCAAGTACAAACCGGTAAAGCAGTTTCTTCGCCGGTTTAACGAGGGAAGGCGCAAGGCCATTGGAGAAGAGGTTGCCAGGCTCTTAGATGCAGGTTTTATCGTTGAAGTTTTCCATCCAGAGTGGCTTGCTAATCCGGTGTTGGTCCTTAAGAAAAACGGCACTTGGCGCATGTGTGTGGATTACACAGATCTTAACAAGGCTTGTCCAGCAGATCCTTTCGCCCTCCCCCGCATTGACCAGATTATTGATGCTACGGCGGGTTCTGAGTGTTTGAGCTTTTTGGATGCGTATTCTGGATATCATCAGATCAAAATGGCGGTTAAGGACTAGGAGAAGACAGTGTTTATCACTCCCTTTGGAGCCTTCTGCTATGTGTCTATGCCTTTTGGGCTCAAGAGCACCCAAGCAACTTATCAGCATTGCGTACAAAACTGCTTGCACGAAAGCAGATCGGCCGTAACGATGCATGCTTATGTGGATGATATTGTGGTTAAGTCAAGGAAGAAGGAAACACTGATTGAGGATTTGAAAGAAACCTTTGACAACTTGCGGGTGTACAAGATGATGCTTAACCCGGCCAAATGTGTTTTCGGTGTTCCGGCAGGTAAGTTATTGGGTTTCCTTGTGTCCAACAGGGGGATTGTAGCTAATCCGGAGAAGATTACAGCTATCACCTCCATGGCTAAGCCAAAGTGTATCAATGATGTCCAGCGATTGGCGGGCCGGATTGCTGCGCTGAGCCGGTTTATCAGCCGCCTCGGAGAGAAGGCCATCCCTTTGTACCAGATGCTGAATAAGACGGATCAATTTGTCTGGAGTTCAGCCGCCGATGAAGCATTGGAGGAATTAAAGCGGCAATTGGCCAACCCGCCTGTTCTCGCCGCTCCCGTTGACAAGGAGCCGCTTTTGCTGTATGTTGCTGCTAATGCCAGGGCAGTTAGCATAGCCATTGTGGTCGAGCGGAAGGAGGCAGGGAAGGAGTATCCGGTTCAACGTCCGGTTTATTACATCAGCGAGGTGCTCATTGAGTCCAAACAGAGATATCCGCATTGGCAGAAGCTGGTGTATGGAGTTTTTATGGCAAGCCGGAAGCTAAAGCAGTATTTTCAAGGGCATCCCATCACGGTGGTCAGTTCAGCTCCCTTGGGCGATATCATACAGAACCGGGAAGCGACTGGCCGGATTGCTAAATGGACCATAGAGCTTGGGCCGCACGGTTTAAGATATGTGCCTCGGACGGCAGTAAAATCCCAGGCACTTGTGGATTTCATTAATGATTGGACGGAGTTACAAGCGCCTGAAGAAAAGCCAGATCATACTTATTGGACCAACCACTTTGGCCAGGTCCAGCGGTTGGAGGGCTCGGGGCTGGAGTTGTGTTAACTTCCCACGAGGTGAAAAGTTTTGTTACATCCTCCGCTTAATGTTCCCTTGTACTAACAATGCAGCTGAGTATGAAGCCTTGCTCCATGGTCTTCGGATGGCTAAGGAGATGAATCTAAGCCGGGTTAAGTGTTTCGGTGACTCGGACTTGGTGGCCCAGCAGGTGTCTGGTACTTGGGATTCCAAAGACCCACTCATGGCCGCATATCGTCGGGAGGTGGATGTTGTTGCAGGTCATTTCAAAGGCTATCAGGTGGACCATGTGGATCGTCGGAAGAACGAAGCGGCGGACGCTTTAAGCCGGTTGGGCTCTCAACGCATAACCGGTCCCGCCCAATGTCTTCCTTGATGTACTGCACAATCCGTCAGTCAAGCTTCCTGATGAAGTAGATTTGGCTATTCCTGATCCGGAGGCTCAGTTGGTGGCTGCCCTGCATGTCATTCCGGATTGGACGCTCCCTTATTTGGCGTACATGAGCCGGGGCGAGTTACCAGAAGATGAGACGTTGGCCCGACAGATAGTTCGGCGGTCTAAGTCTATGACCATTGTTAATGGCGAGTTGCATCATTGCAGTGTGTCAGGGGCGTCTCAATGTTGTGTGTCCCCTAAGGAAGGCTGTGAAATATTGCGTGAGATCCACGAAGGGGACTGCGGTCACCACGCCGGTTCAAAATCCTTGGTGGCTAAGGCGTTCCGCCATGGTTTTTATTGGTTGACTGCCCATGCTGATGCGGAAGATCCGGTCAGGCGATGTGATGGTTGCCAGAAGTTTTCTAGGCGTGCTCATATACCGGCCCAAGAATTGAGGATGATTCCAATTACTTGGCCATCTGCGACTTGGGGGCCGGATATGGTTGGACCTTTCAAAAGGTCCAAGGACAAGAAGACCCACCTGTTGGTGGCGGTTGACAAATTTACAAAGTGGGTAGAGGCGTAACCTGTTAGCAAGTGTGATGCGCCACGGCGGTTCAGTTCATCAAAAGGTGATTTTCCGGTTTGGGTTTCCACACGGTATCATCACGAGATAATGGTACCAATTTGTCCAAAGGTGCCATGAAGGAGTTCTATGACGTGAGCACATCCGCTTGACGTTTCTTGATAGCTCACCCACAGTCCAATGGTCAAGCGGAAAGAGCCAATCAAGAGATCCTGAGAGGTATTAAGCCCCGGCTTATGGTCCCTTTACAGAGGACGCTGGGTTGTTGGGTAGAAGAGCTACCATCTGTGTTATGGAGTATAAATACTACCCCTAACAGATCCACTGGATACACACCATTCTTTATGGTCTATGGAGCGGAGGCGGTTCTCCCCAACGATATCCGTCATGACTCGCCTCGTGTGGCGGCCTATGTTGAGGCAGATAATGAGGCAGCACGGCAAGATGCTTTGGATCGATGGATGAAGAACGAGATATGGCGGCTGCTCGCTTCGGCGATTTACCGACAAGATCTTAAATGCGATATCACGATCGATGGGTCGTAACCGTAACCTTTCAAGAAGGAGACTTGGTGCTTGGCTCATTCAAGACCGAACATGATATGCACAAGCTATCCCCACCTTGGGAAGGGCCTTTTGTGGTCAGCAAGAATCTGCACAACGGGTCATACTATCTGATTGATATTCGAGAGCATAAAGACTCACGCACGTCAGAAGAGGAGACCAACAGGCCGTGGAACATAGCTCATCTTCGGCCTTATTATACCTGAGCCATTGGCTCTCCTTATGTACATATTATGACAATGTATATACTATGAATAAAAGCAATAAACCGGAGCCTCGGCTAAAGCAGGTATCCGCTCAGCAAAAATCCGGCTTGGGTACATGGAGTTATTGTCTTAAAAGCGGCCTCCGGTTTATCCCTTGAGCTTGCTCGTCGAAGCTTTTAGATATCACTTGGGGGCTTGGTCGTATCCGAACCAATGCCACACCTCTTGATAGGGGAAAGCCACCAGATCACTTGGGGACATGGTCAAGTCTGAACCAGTCACGCCTCTTGATCGGCCTAAGGCCATAGAGTCACTTGGGGGCTTGGTCGAACCTGAACCATTGCCACGCCACTTGATCGACATAATGCCACGGTTTCAGTTGGGTACCTGGCTGACTTGAACCATAGCTACACCTTATTAGGAGCTTGGTCGTGTCCGACCATGGTAATACCATCTGATCGGCTCAGTAAAGCCTCTTTCTGCAAATTGCTATTTGATTTTTTGTGGTTGCGTTTTAAAACCGATAACATTTTTTCAAACCGGTTCGGCCAGTCAATCGACGGCTTTCAGTTTATGTTAATCCGGAAATAACTTACCCGGTTTGACTTTTTCTGTTAACGTCCCATAATGGAGTAACATGGGGGCTTAACATGACCCGGCATGGTTTACATGGTAAACCGGCATTATAAATACAGGAGCTGTTTTCTCCTTTGACGGTAATGGTTTATACAACCTCCGCTTCCAAAGTTGGCTAAGCCAACTACATGCCCTTGTTGGCGGTATTTTTGTATCACAAAATTTTGATCATATACCTCAATATTTCCTTACATATACATATGAGCGTCACAAACCGGGCGACACAAGCCGCCGCCGTGGCAGTTTAAGAATTTGTGATTGCAAGCAAAATAGATTGAAGGTTTCAATTATTCAATCAAAAGTATCAGCACCTTTGTGCGAAGGTTGCAGACTGAAGGTATAAAAGTTATATTCAAAAAAAAGGTGCTGGCTATTCTATTACAAGGCCTTCCGAGGCCCAACATTTCGAATGGCGTTATGACTAGCAGTTTATGATGCATCAACCGGGTTGACGGATTAAGCTTCCTCGCCGGGTTGACGTGAAGAAGATGGGTCGTCTGGCGTCGGTTCAGCTTCTTCCTCTTCATCACCCAATGGCCGGAAGTCATTGGTAGACCAGTCAATCCGGTTTAAAGCCTGAAAGATAGCCTCTTCACTTATAAGCTCAGCCGGATCAACGTCAGGGGCATAAGTGTGCTTACGGATTGGAGGAACAAGGTTCTGCACTTCAGGAATGACAAATTCCACCCGCTTGTTGTTTGCATCATAGAAAGAGCGGTAAACCGCCAAAGTTGGCTTCGCTGCCGATTGACTCGCCAGAGGACGCATCTCCTTTGTTATTCGTTTGAGGGCGTCATTATCAAAGGCTTCGCCGCTTTCTTGAGCGCCGGGAAGCCCTTGGCTATGTCGGCGGATCAAGGTCCGCTATCCACGCCTTGGCGCGCGTTAAAGCCAATAAAGTGCCAGCCCGGGCCGCGGATCGCTTCAACTCTCCAAGTTGTGCCGGAATCATGGATAGCCGGTCCAGCGTATCTTTGATCAAGGACGGAGCTGTGTTATCATACGATGTAGCGCATATGACTCACTGGGTGCCGGTATACAGCTGCTCAATCAGCGTGTATACAGCCTTGAGCTTCTTCCGCATATCAGAGCCCAGATGAGCAATACGCTTCCCTATACCGGTTTAAGACAGCTCAGGTTAAACTGGCGGAAATATCAAAACGGAATAGTAATCGGCGAAAAATCTCTGACCAAAGATCGCAGAGGTCATGGCATTAATCTAGCGCTTTAGTCCGGTCAGCTCTTCTGTCACCGGTTTAAGAGCCGCTTCAGCATCTTCAGCCCGTTTCAACAGCCCGGCCTTCTCCGTCTCCCAGTTGGCCTGCTCGGATTTATACCACTCCTTGAGCTGCTCCATAGTGGTCAAGGCAGTTTTCAATTCGTCCTTGGCCTTGGTGGTTTCTGCTTGTTGAGTCTTCGATTGGCACGAAGGTCCTTGAGTTGTACGGTTTGCTGGTCTATCTCGCTCTGATAAAAAATGGATCACGTTAGTTGTTTCATTATGAAGTCCCAAGCTCAATACAGGTATTCAACTTGGCACTTGGGGGCTAATGGCTAATTGATCTCATCTTGCTATGATGATACATGCTAAAGTACCGGTTTAACTATGCTAAGTTGAACAGGCCCTTGGGGGCTACTACACAACAAAAGTACAAGAAAGGCAGAACTCCTTACCTCATAGCGTTCCTTCATACGATTCACCAGGCCGGCTTCAAGTCACGACTTGTGTAGAGTCGGTTCGAGAAGCGGAGTGAAGTTCTTGGGCGGAGAAGTTACCATAAGGTCGACAGATCAGTTTTTCCCTTCTCTTTACTCATGGCGATAAATTCTTCCTTGGCACTTTGTGTTTTGATAGGGCGGCCGGATTGCGTGGGCGGTATAGGCGGTGCCCGTCACTACGACATCATCATCTTTGACCGGGCTGGCGGATTGGCATTCTTCCTTGGGCTTGGTGTTTTCATACCCAGGCTCGGCGTTTCAAGCAATCAATTACTGTTCATTGCGAACTCGGTGGAGCAGGATGTGATGTTTCCACTTGGGCGTCCGGTTCAGCCTCTGGCGGCTTAGCATTGTCGTCTTGGTTCAACCCGGCAGAACTGTTTTTAGCAACTTCAGGCTTTTCGCCATGGTGCTCGGGAGTCTTCTCCGGATCAGCATCCACAGTAGGGTCAAGGGTTTTCGCCTTCTTACTTAAGCAAGCCTTGGTGCTGCAATATTCAGAGTTAGAATGTGATGAACCGACTAATGCGAAGAAAACAAAAAAGAGCATTATGCTTACCCGCAAAGCAACTTTCGTGAGGAGGCGATTGCGTGGTTGATGAACCGCCAGATGAGTTGGAAGAGGCCTGATAATTCGGATCAGACGGATTGAGAGGACATCGGAAGAAACCTTTCAAAGGATAACGCTTTTCAGGAGAACAAATCACCTCTGGATGACGCTTCCGGGTTGGGGTGTCAGGTAAACCGGACGATGTAATTTGTTGACCGGCCGTCCGGGTCGCATCAGCTCTTCAGCCTGCTTTGTGTCTTCAAAGAAAGGTTCGGATTCAAATGAGCACGGGAGTGAGATTTTTTCACTTTCCGGACTGTGCGGCGAATTCTGTTAACTGGCACAAGATCAGATTCGGAAGAAAGAAGGATTACCTCAACAGGGTCGGCATGACTGGCTTCAGCATCATCCTGGGAATTGAAACTGTCAATAGGATGAAGGATAAAAGAGACAAAGTAAATCAAGCTTTACCTCAGCTTCTGACTCTTCTTCTTCCGGCGGATCAGAAGACTCGGCGGTTCTCCTCTTAACAGCCTACTTGGTGGTCTTGGACTTTACGAGGAACCCGGGCGGTTTGGTTTGTTTCGAAGGAGCTGTTAGCACGAGAAGTAACACGGATTAATACATATCAATAAGGCATTAACATCAAGAGCGATGAGCGGAGCCTTACATGAGGCGGTTTGTTGGAAACACGGAATGGGGCCAACCCAGTTTGGCTGCAGACGGAGATCGGCTCATCGAGCATCTTCTTCACTGTCTCAGTGACTTCAAGCTCAGTTATTGCTAGCTCATGACGTCTTTGAGGGTCTTTGACGCTACCAAAGGTATTCGTGCATCAATCCGGGGCGGCGGCTTAATGGCAAGATGCCCCAAGAAACCCAACATCGAACAAGGTCAATACCAGTTAAGCCATTGGCCATTAGAGCCCGGAGTTTGATAATTTGAGGCGCAAAATTCTTCCGTTATGCGGCGGTCAAGCGTAAAGGCAATGGGTGATGGTTGCTAAGCCGGTGAGGGCGGTAGCCCGGCAAGGGGTTCTCACTGTCGAGCGGTATTCCGCAATAAAACCAGGTTTGGTTCCAATCTTTCGGATGGCTATGGTGTTTTGCGTGAGGAAAGTCTACTTCCTTCCTTTTACGGATTGAAACGCCACCCGGTTCCGTGTTAGGACCATCGAGAAAACTCCGTCTGGCGGTTCAAATGAAAGAAATCCCGGAACAGCTCCACAGATGGTTCTTCTTGAAGATAGACTTCACAGAAAACTTGGAAATTGCATATATTGGACACAGAGTTCGCCCAATATCTTGTGGATGGAGTTGGAAACTTGCGAGGACATCCCGGAAGAATCTCGATCCGGGCAGGCTGAATCCCCGGTCTAAGTGCTGCATAAACACAATTACTTCGCCTTCTTGAGGTTCAGGAGGGCATTCGGTATCCGGAACATGCCAATGGAGGACATTTTTGGAGGCTAAAGCGCCGGTGGTGACATATCCATTGAATTGCGTCTCAGTGATCTTGGACCGGACCCAATTGCAAGCTGAGAATTGTTTGGCCATTCCGGAAGAAGAGATCATGCGAAAGGAAAAGTAAAAACGGTTCACCATTAACGGTTCGTACATATTATACAATGCTAAACCGGTAGTTTGGCAGTCAGTTCCAACTTCCGGTTTAACTGAGGACTAATGGAGTATGGCGGATTAGCTATCAAAAAGTTAAACCGCCCTTAGGAGGAAGAGACGGAACTGGAAAATCTGCTAAGTGTGGACAGAAACAGGTTTCACATATGAATAGATTTAATTTGGATCTACCAAAGATTCAGTAAGGAAAAATTTCTGCGACCCATGCAAGCCTTATAAAGGGCAGGGAAGTTCGTGCGTTCTAACAAGAGGGTCTGAACAAAAAGACAGATGTGCAACGTGTTAAACTAAAGGCGAAACAGTTACTACACAGGATATACGCTACGGTTGGATTAAAAAGCCAGAGCAGGTATGAAGAGATTAAGGATGAACACCTATGAACGACGACATGAACAGGAGCCTCAAGATGCAGATCTAGGGCATGAGGAGGAGCCTTACCCGATGCACATAACAGCGGAGGAGCGCCGAGAGTCTCTGGTACAAACAGGTTGATGCAGCGCCTTGCATCGACGCGGCGTTCGGAGGTCGGAGGCGACGGCGGAGCTTCAGAGCTGGAACGTCGCGAGGAAGAAGAAGCACGGAAGGAGGAAGGAGAGAAAGGGCCTGTCGGTCTATTTATAATAAGACGGAGTAATTAACGGGCGCGAGAATGGAGGCGTTGAAAGCGGCAGACGGCGCAGCGGTCGCCTCGATTTCCGGGATAGTATTAAATGAAGGGAATCTTACTGTTGGGCTTCGTTAATAGAGATGACGTCAAGATGCTCTGTTGCTGTGGTCGGAGGATGACGTCATGGCGGTTTAAGCAGATGGCGGTTTACGAGATATGAAGGAAGAGATTCAGAGTTTTCTAAGATGTTGAAGATTAACATGAACAGGTTCAAGTCAATCTGGGGCCTAATGTTGGGGATGTAACTACTGAATATAAACCGCCCGTAAGGGCCGGTTTACCCTCGGCCAATATTGGGGCCCACGAAGACTCAGAAGGTGGCGATTGTTGTATAGTTTAGAGGCCCGGAGCCCAGGGGCGAGTTAGGGCCCATAATGGTAGAACCGCCATAACCATGTAACTTGTGTTGTAAGATAAGGGAAAGAAGAGACCGAGCCGGACACTTGTATGAGCCGGCCTCGGGACTCTGTAGACCGGCCAGATCAACCCGTGTATATAAGGGGACGATCCGGCGGCGGTTTAGGGACAGACAACAACAATTCGAGGCTTAGGCGAAGCTATTGCTCCCTAGTCGCCGAAATCACATCAATCCCATCACAAACTAGACGTAGGCTTTTACCTTCATCGAAGGGGCCGAACTAGTATAAAATCTCGTGTCTTTGCGTCCGCTTTAACCCCTTTAAGTTAACCCGTACGATGGCCTCACGACTAAGTCCTTTCATGAGGACATCTGCCGTGACAATTCCACGACACCGGCCACGTCTCGTTGGCCTTATAGAGAACCTTCCAGATGTCTTCATGTCTAATTCCGAAGAACTGTTGCAAGGTCTGGTGCTCGGCGGATCGCACTCCTACAAATGGCAGGTCCGGCATTGACATGGAAGGATCCGCGAACAACCATCACCGGATCACATTGACAAGCTTGATGTTCTTGTCTATCATGCTCCCGATGCGCTGTCTCAAGCGCTTATCTCGCCGTCCGACGAAGACCAGCCCAGGCCCTTTTCTAGCTGTGGAGGTGAGCCACATCGGGCTCCGGACTAGAATTCGGGAGCCACGGCCTAGGTGGCGTCGCGAGGCTCTGTGACGCAGAACCACTACTATTACCACCCTTTGACGGTCCCCACGAAGGTACCTTTGGGCCATGAAACGTTGGGCATCTTGATCACCATGGCGCCTCTGCACTCTGCATGTTGACCACCCACCACCTTCGGCTTCACATTGAATATCTTTAGCCACAATCTGAAGTGGGGTGGCCATTAGAGCCCGGAGTTTGATAATTTGAGGCGCAAAATTCTTCCGTTATGCGGCGGTCAAGCGTAAAGGCAATGGGTGATGGTTGCTAAGCCGGTGAGGGCGGTAGCCCGGCAAGGGGTTCTCGCTGTCAGGAGCGGTATTCCGGCAATAAAACCAGGTTTGGTTCCAATCTTTCGGATGGCTATGGTGTTTTGCGTGAGGAAAGTCTACTTCCTTCCTTTTTACGGATTGAAACGCCACCCGGTTCCGTGTTAGGACCATCGTAAAACTCCGTGCACGGCGGTTCAAATGAAAGAAATCCCGGAACAGCTCCACAGATGGTTCTTCTTGAAGATAGACTTCAGAAAACTTGGAAATTGCATATATTGGACACAGAGTTCGGACCAATATCTTGTGGATGGAGTTGGAAACTTGCGAGGACATCCCGAAGAATCTCGATCCCGGGCTGAATCCCCGGTCTAAGTGCTGCATAAACACAATTACTTCGCCTTCTTGAGGTTCAGGAGGGCATTCGGTATCCGGAACATGCCAATGGAGGACATTTTTGGAGGCTAAAGCGCCGGTGGTGACATATCCATTGAGTTGCGTCTCAGTGATCTTGGACCGGACCCAATTGCAAGCTGAGAATTGTTTGGCCATTCCGGAAGAAGAGACTGCGAAAGGAAAAGTAAAAAACGGTTCACCATTAACGGTTCAGACATATTATACAATGCTAAACCGGCAGTTTGGCAGTCAGTTCCAACTTCCGGTTTAACTGAGGACTAATGGAGTATGGCGGATTAGCTATCAAAAAGTTAAACCGCCCTTAGGAGGAAGAGACGGAACTGGAAAATCTGCTAAGTGTGGATGTAAACAGGTTTCACATATGAATAGATTTAATTTGGATCTACCAAAGATTCAAGAAGGAAAAATTTCTGCGACCCATGCAAGCCTTTATAAAGGGCAGTGGAAGTTCGTATGCGTTCTAACAAGAGGGTCTCGAACAAAAGACAGATGTGCAACGTGTTAAACTAAAGGCTAAAACAGCCATTACACAGGATATACGCTACGGTTGGATTAAAAAGCCATGGCAGAGCAGGTATGAAGAGATTAAGGATGAACACCTATGAACGACGACATGAACAGGAGCCTCAAGATGCAGATCTAGGGCATGAGGAGGAGCCTTACCCGATGCACAGAACAGCGGAGGAGCGCCGAGAGTCTCTGGTACAAACAGGTTGATGCAGCGGCCTTGCACTGACGCGGCGTTCGGAGGTCGGAGGCGACGGCGGAGCTTCAGAGCTGGAACGTCGCGAGGAAGAAGAAGCACGGAAGGAGGAAGGAGAGAAAGGGCCTGTCGGTCTATTTATAATAAGACGGAGTAATTAACGGGCGCGAGAATGGAGGCGTTGAAAGCGGCAGACGGCGCAGCGGTCGCCTCGATTTCCGGGATAGTATTAAATGAAGGGAATCTTAATGTTGGGCTTCATTAATAGAGATGACGTCAAGATGCTCTGTTGCTGTGGTCGGAGGATGACGTCATGGCGGTTTAAGCAGATGGCGGTTTACGAGATATGAAGGAAGAGATTCAGAGTTTTCTAAGATGTTGAAGATTAACATGAACAGGTTCAAGTCAATCTGGGGCCTAATGTTGGGGATGTAACTACTGAATATAAACCGCCCAGAAGGGGCCGGTTTACCCTCGGCCAATATTGGGGCCCACGAAGACTCAGAAGGTGGCGATTGCTGTAGAGTTTAGAGGCCCGGAGCCCAGGGGCGAGTTAGGGCCCATAATGGTAGAACCGCCATAACCATGTAACTTGTGTTGTAAGATAAGGAAAGAAGAGACCGAGCCGACACTTGTATGAGCCGGCCTCGGGACTCAGAGACCGCCAGATCAACCCGTGTATATAAGGGGACGATCCGGCGGCGGTTTAGGGACGTATAACAACAATTCGAGGCTTAGGCGAAGCTATTGCTCCCTAGTCGCCAAATCACATCAATCCCATCACAAACTAGACGTAGGCTTTTACCTTCATCGAAGGGGCGAACTAGTATAAAATCTCGTGTCTTTGCGTCCGCTTTAACCCCTTTAAGTTAACCCGTCGATGGCCTCACGACTAAGTCCTTTCATGAGGACATCTGCCGTGACAATTCCACGACACCGGCCACGTCTCGTTGGCCTTATAGAGAACCTTCCAGATGTCTTCATGTCTAATTCCGAAGAACTGTTGCAAGGTCTGGTGCTCGGCCAGATCGCACTCCTACAAATGGCAGGTCCGGCATTGACATGGAAGGATCCGGCGAACAACCATCACCTGGATCACATTGACAAGCTTGATGTTCTTGTCTATCATGCTCCTGATGCGCGTCTGAAGCGCTATCTGCTCGTCCGACGAAGACCAGCCCAGGCCCTTTTCTAGCCAGGAGGTGAGCCACATCGGGGCTCCGGACTAGAATTCGGGAGCCACGGCCTAGGTGGCGTCGCGAGGCTCTGTGACGCAGAACCACTACTATTACCACCCTTTGACGGTCCCCACGAAGGTACCTTTGGGCCATGAAACGTTGGGCATCTTGATCACCATGGCGCCTCTGCACTCTGCATGTTGACCACCCACCACCTTCGGCTTCACATTGAATATCTTTAGCCACAATCTGAAGTGGGGTGGGATGCGGAGGAAGGCCTCACACACAACAATGAATGCCGAGATGTTGAGGAAGGAGTTGGGGGACAGATCGTGGAAATCCAGCCCGTAGTAGAACATGAGTCCGCGGAAAAATGGGTGGAGAGGGAATCCCAATCCACGGACGAAGTGGGGGATGAATACCACCCTCTCATGGGGCTCCGGGGTGGGGATGATCTGCCCCTTTGCCGGAAGCTGCTGGGAAATTTCCTTGGCCAAATACCCAGCCTCCTGGATCTTCGTGATGTCCTTCTCCTTGACGGAGGAAACCATCCACTTGCCCTGCGCTCCAGATCCAGACATGGTTGGAGTGCTTTTTGAGGTGGAGAGGATGGAGGTTTGGGCGCTGGAGCTCGAGAATGGATGGGCAGAGAGAAAGAAGGCATGGGTGAAAGGGTGAATCCTTATCTCCTTATAAAGGCAGCAAATATCAAGTGCCTCCCCACTCGCCTTAAAACTCGCCTATTGCCCAAGGGTCGTGCAGACGGCGCGGTTGGATTACCCACGCCCGTATTGATGAGAATCCCACGATAAGGGGACACGATCTCTGCTTCGACAAGATGTGCAATAAAACCGCACCTTGAAACATGGAGCGGGACGCTTAAAATCGGTTTGAAATAATGACCGGGCAGCGACGTGATGTCACGCTACAAAAGTTGTTAGTACATTGGACTCGTGAAATATTATACTCTCTGCGTGTGTGTGGGGTACTTGTTTTGCAGAGCTGGACACGTTTTCTATGTTCGAAGGCTGTTTTGGAGTATTCGGAGGAGGAACCCGCCTTGCAATGCCGAAGACAATCTACGTGCCGGACACCTCGTCATTGAAGCCTGGTTCAGGGGCTACTGAGGGAGTCCTGGATTAAGGGGTCCTCGGGCGTCCAGCCTATATGACATGGGCCGGACTGATGGGCTATGAAGATACAAGACAGAAGACCTCTTCCCGTGTCCGAACGGGACTCTCCTTTGCGTGGATGGCAAGCTTGGCGTGCGGATATGTAGATTCCTTTCTCTATATCCGACTTTGTACAACCTTAGTCCCCTCTGATGTCTATATAAACCGGAGGGTTTAGTCCATAGGGGCAATCACAATCATACAGGCTAGACATCTAGGGTTTAGCCATTACGATCTCGTGGTAGATCAACACTTGTAATCCTCATATTCATCAAGATCAATCAAGCAGGAAGTAGGGTATTACCTCCATCAAGAGGGCCCAAACCTGGGTAAACATCGTGTCCCCCGTCTCATGTTACCATCGACCTTAGACGCACAGTTCGGGAGCCCCTACCCGAGATCCGCCGGTTTTGACACCGACAGTTGCCGGATCATAACACACAGTAGGTGACTATAACTTGCAAGATCGAATCTAAAACATGGATACAATGATGAATTCATAAACGGTTCAGATCTGAGTTCATGGCACCTAGGCCCAAAGTGACAAGCATTAAGCATAGCAAAGTCATAGCAACATCAATCTAAGAACATAGTGGATACTAGGGATCAAGCCCTAACAAAACTAACTCGATTACATGATGAATCTCATCCAACTCCTCACCGACCAGCGAGCCTACGAAGGAATTACTCACTCCCGGTGGGGAGCATCATGGAATTGGTGATGGAGATGGGTTGATGATGACGAAAAACAAAGATCCCCCTCTCCGGAGCCCCAAATGGACTCCAGATCTGCCCTCCCGAGGAAGAACATGGCTTGGCGGCGGCTCTGTCTCGTGAAACACGATAATTCTTTCTCGCTGATTTTTTTCTGGAAATATGTGATTTTACAGTATAAAGGGGGTCGTCAGCGGGGCCACCAGGTGGGTACAACCCACCTGGGCGCGCCAGGAGAGGGGGGCGTGCCCTGGTAGGTTGTGCCCACCCAGGTGACCCTCTCCAGCAGGTCCTGGCTCCATAAATTCTTATTATTGATATAAAAAATCCTCACAAAGTTTCGTTCCATTCCGAGAACTTTTATTTCTGCACAAAAACAACACCATGGTAGTTCTGCTGAAAACAGCGTCAGTCCGGGGTTAGTTTCATTCAAATCATGCAAATTAGAGTCCAAAAAGATGAAAAGCGTGAGAAAAAGTAGATACGTTGGAGACATATCAACTCCCCCAAGCTTAAACCTTTGCTTGTCCTCAAGCAATTCAGTTGATAAACTGAAACTGAGAAAGAAAAACTTTTACGAACTCTTTTGCTCTTGTTTGTATAAATAAGCTTAAACAACACCCAGGTTTTCAGCCATTATAACTAACCATGTCGACAATAACTCTTAAAGATTATAATGACTCATATCAATGACACAATCAGCTAGCGAGCAATAATAAGATATCTCAAACATCAACACAGTATCAAAACAACCATTATATAATATGCCAATAGTGGTGTCTCACTAGCCCTTTCTGAGACCGCAAAACATAAATGCAGAGCACCTTCAAAGTTCAAGCAGCGACTAAACATTGTAATTCATGGTAGAAAAGATCCAGTCATGATGCACCCAACATTAGCTATACACAATGCATAAATCATGACAGCTGTGCTCTACTCAGTTTAAAAGCGCTTGTTTCAGAAGGTGGTGACACAACATAAAAGTAAATAGAAAGTCCCTTCGCAGAGGGAAGCAGTGATTTGCAGAGGTGCCAGAGCTCAGTTTTTAAAACAGAGATAAATGATATTTTGAGACATGCACCCTTCCGTAGGATCTTGAGAAGAGGTGTCTAGAGGGGGGGGGGTGATTAGACACTAAGTACCAAAGTTGCAGTTTTTAACTTCTTTAGGTTTAAGTGGAGTTTAGGCACAAGTTTAACATTCACAATACAAAACAAGCAAGCATGCAAAGAGTATGTGAGCAGCGGAAAGTAAAGCATGCAACTTGCAAGAATATAGGAAAGGGTTTTGGAGGATTCAAACGCAATTGGAGACACGGATGTTTTTGTCGTGGTTCCGATAGGTGGTGCTATCATACATCCACGTTGATGGAGACTTCAACCCACGTAGGGTAACGGTTGCGCGAGTCCACGGAGGGCTCCACCCACGAAGGGTCCACGAAGAAGCAACCTTGTCTATCCCACCATGGCCGTCGCCCACAAAGGACTTGTCTCACTAGCGGTAGATCTTCACGAAGTAGGCGATCTCCTTGCCCTTACAAACTCCCTGGTTCAACTCCACAATCTTGTCAGAGGCTCCCAAGTGACACCTAGCCAATCTAGGAGACACCACTCTCCAAGAAGTAACAAATGGTGTGTTGATGATGAACTCCTTGCTCTTGTGCTTCAAATGATAGTCTCCCCAACACTCAACTCTCTCTCACAGGATTTGGGTTTGGTGGAAAGAAGATTTGAGTGGAAAGCAACTTGGGGAAGGCTAGAGATCAAGATTCATGTGGTTAGAATGGAATATCTTGGCCTCAACACATGAGTAGGTGGTTCTCTCTCAGAAATGGTAAGTTGGAAGTGTAGGTTTGTTCTAATGGCTCTCTCCACGAATGAAGAGGAGGTGGAGGGGTATATATAGCCTCCACACAAAATCTAACCGTTACACACAATTTACCACTCGGTGGGACCGAATCAACAAACTCGGTCGAACCAATTTAGTAAACCTAGTGACCGTTACGGTTTTCGGTGGGACTGACATGCATCTCGGTAGGAACGATATGGTTAGGGTTAGGGCATAATGTAATCTCGGTGAGACCGATTACACAAACTCGGTGAGACCGATTTTGGTAATAAGCTAACCAGAGAGTTGGTCAGGTAAACTCGGTGAGACCGATTACTCAAACTCGGTGGGACCAATTTTGGTAATAAGCTAACAAGAAAGTTTGTGTCGGGGCAGGCTGATCTGGCCCACGAACACCTATGGGACCGGCGGACCGAGCCCCTTTCGGTTCGGCGGGGAGCGGAGGTCGCACGAAGAGCATATCGAGGCGAAGCACGCGAGAGGTTTACCCAGCTTCGGAGCTCTCCGGAGAGAGAACACTCCTACTGCTGCATGTCTAGGTGTATTGCGTTCTTGCTCAGGAGCGCTGAGTGCTACAGTACACACGAGCTGGTAACGAGAGTGAGCGTGAGGGGAACCGACTGACCCCCTCTATGTTGCGCATGGGCCTCCTTTTATATGCTAAAGGGGTTTCCCACAGGTGGGAACGTAGACAAGGGTACAAATGGAAAAGTAGTGGTTGGTACACCTACTTGTACAGTGTACAGTGTATCATACCTAACCCTGACGGCAGGGGACAAAGGCATTAAATGCCCGTCTACGTCGCCCTAACGGTGCAAACAGGGACCGTCAGGCGCCACCGCTTGCCACGATGGCTATCTTGTCGGCGCGCTTGCCACCTCGCACCGCTGGCTGCACAGCCTCCGCCACGCCGCTGGGAAGGTCCTGTATGCGACACGTTAGTGGATGCGCTGGAGCGTGGGTACAGAGGTGGTCTGCTGCGGCAAGCGCCTTGTCATGTTGTTGTTTTGTCGCGCCCGGAAGCTTGTCGCTCACGGGCCTTCCCGCAAGCTCCTCTTGCCGGGCCTTGTCTCCTAGGTGCCTTGGGTGGCCTTCCGGCAAGCTCCTCTTGCCGGACCTTGTCTCCTTGGCTTGAATACTTTGTTCTTGAATGGCTCCAAAGGAACCACGGAGGACCTTGGCGGTCACCCGGTAAGCCTTGCCGCGGAGGGCTGCAACTGCCCGTGCACAAGTTCGGGATACTAGGGTACCCCCACTCTAGTACACCGACAGGAGCCCCCGGGCCTGGGCCACACACGGTGCCGAGCGCTGTTGGGCCAGGCCCAAAACAGGGCACGGGCACACGCGGCCTGGGTCGCACCATAACTCACCCCGGACCCACCACGCCCTCCACGAACGGCACGCATCGAACGTGGCGTCGTGTGAGATATCGTGGGCGAGATCATGGGGGTTTCTTTATTCGGAATAACGGAACGTCCGCCCCCTCCCTCCTTATAAGCAGGGGAAACAGGGGCAGGTCGTCCACCCTGCCAGTTGCTGTCCCATCGAAAAACCACTGCTGCTCCCCCCTTCTTCCTAAGGCTGAAGAGAGCGGCGCTCCGCTTCTATCGCCACTCAAAGATCATCAACGCCGTCGACCTCCTCCACCGCCTCCGCCATGGGTCCGAAGCCGACAAGGGAAGGCCGTGAAGTCGGCCGAGGCGCAGCGGCTTATGGCGTTGCGGAAGGAGCGGGCCATCTTCCCCCCTCAGCTCGCCGCGAGGGAGCTGAGGGAGAACTACTACCTCTTCTGGTCGACGGAGACGCGAGCGCATCCGCGCACGAAGGTACTCCCCGCCGCTGCTTCGGAATTGGCCCCGACTAGGTATCCCTTCTTCGCGCTCTTCTTCTGCGGGCTCTGCCGCGTTCTCTGAATTCTTCAGGACATCATGAACACCTACGGGTTCCGCCTCCTTGATTTCACCCTCAATGCCGTTCTGACCATGGCAGTTTTCGCACATCTCTGCGAAAACTTTGTCGGAGTCCACCCAAATGTAGCCCTTTTCCGCCACTTCTTTTTACCCCGAGTTGAGAGAGGGAGCCTCTTGGGAGGAATTGCTTGGATCTCCAGGGTCGGCAAGAAGGAAGCCTATCTGGAGGGAGACCTCCGTAGCAAATGGGAGGAATGGAGGGCAGATTGGTGCTGGATTGTCGAGGAGAACCCGCAGCCATTTACCGCTCAGCGCCAAACCCCGATGGTCTTGGCAACGATTGGAGCAATCTGGCCCCGGAAGACGCTTAGGTGAAGATCGCAATCACCCGAATCCATCGCCTTAGACTTGCCGGACTCACCGTAGGCAATCGTTGGCGCAGACTTTCTTCGCCACAGACGCGCCTTGCAGGAGATGTGGAGACCTGCCTGGGAGTTTCAGTATGCGGCAGATATCATGTGGTTGCGCACGGGCCTCATCTTCAACTTCACCTTCTTGGAGCTTTACTCGACGCTCTTAGAGCTGTTCAAGCCCGATCCTGATCATCCGAGAGATGTTTAGGTTGCCGAGGGCGTCGTTCGCTGTGCAACAACTCGACGCTTGACCGCATCCGGCAAATGATGACGTCGTGCGACTCACAAGGAATTGTCCCAACATCGCAAGAGCCGGCAGATGACGCGTCGTGCAGCGCTTCTTTGACAATCTGGTAGAAATGCCGGTCCGCCCGATGAGCGAGAGGGCCTCACCCGCGACACCACCGACGATGAGATGCAGCCAGACGCCACCAGGCTGGAAGAGGCGGCAGCAGCCGCTGCCGCGGGCGAGTTTGGCTTCACTGTGGAGGAGGCAGAGGCAGCAGAGGCGGCAAGCCTTGTCGAGCTAAAGGAGTTTGCCGGTGAAGAGGAGCTTGCCGAGCCTGAAGCCGAGTCGAGCGAACCCGCCGATGGTGCATCCTCCCCGCCTCCAAGCAGCTTGCCGCGAGCGGAGCCACCAGCTCCACCAAGAAGGCGTCTTCGCAAGGTCAAGACGAAGCGTGGCGGCAGACGGGCAGACAGCCGCAGCGCCCAAGGCAGCGGCCCAACGCGGCAAGCACTGTTGCCGCGGGAGCACCTCACGCCGCTGCGGCAACTGGAGCGGGGCCCTCGCAAACCACCGGTCCAGCTCCCGCCAAGCGTCCAAGGGAACCCACTCCTCCGCCTCGTCGTACTGGAGGCGGGCCAGAATTTGACCTCTCCGCGCTCAGCTCCGACGAGGAAGAAGAAGAGTAAGAATCCTTGCTGTACTTGTAATTCTTCGATTTGTTGCTTTGTCTTGTATCTGATTTGCTTTACTCTGAACCCATTCCTTTTCAGGACGCTGGCCCAGAGAATGTCGAAGAGAGCCAAGACCCCGGTGATTGTCGTCGAGGACGAACCCACTGCGACAGCAGGAGGCGCGTCCGAGACCACCTTGCCGGATGCGGCAACTCTTCTTCCAAGCAGCCCCCAGCGCAGCCCCCAGCGTAAGTGTATGGTCTACTTCTTGCTGTTTGGTGTGCATGGGTGCTCTTTCTTTGCTGATATCTGACTGTTGATTTGCGTAGGAGCAGAGCAGCCTCCTTCTGCTTCAACTACGCCGCCAAGGATGGATTCCCCGGCAAGGGAGCGTTCTCCGGCAAGGGAGACTTCTCCGGCAAGGGGCAGTTCTCCGGCAAGGGACGGCACCAGCGATCCCCTGGCGGCGGAGACCATGACCGTGACCCGGCATGTAATCCTCTTGCCTGAAAACTTCCCTTATGTTCTTCTTCTTCTGATTTTTTTTTGAATATTTGCCTGACTTTCTTCATCCATTCGCCACAGAGCCAATGGAGACCGAGGTCGCCGGCGAGGAGGACGTGCGCGGCAACACTGATGACGCCGCTGCCATCGAAGAAGAAACCGGCGCTGACGAGCCCGCCGAAGAAGAGGCCGCCAAAGCTGCCGCAGAAGCCGGGCGAGGGTCCGGCGATCGTGACCGACGACCACGAGGCCGCGGAGCGCCAGCGCCACGCCGACCGCCGATCCCTCCGCCGTTGCGGCAGCGTCGGGCTCTGAAGAGCCCCAGCCCGGCGCCTATTTGAAGGTCGGCGATGGTGTCTTCATCAAGCTCCCATGGGAGTCGAGTTCCAGGGCGCCGGCCGAGGGCGAAACTTTTGATGAAGAGCTGCTCATTCGGCTGGATCGACGCTGGTCGACGCGCCAAGCAGCAAAGCGGCGCGAGCTGAGGAGGAGCAACTGCGGAAGCTGTTGTCGCTCTACCGCGCCCGACAAGCCAAGCTGGAATCCCGGAGGCGCTTGTCGCCAAGGCGGAGCAGACATCGAGAAGCTGCCACGGAGGAGCTCCGGGGCCGCAACCAGGAAGCTCTCCGGTCCTTGGCAGAGGAGCGGGAGTGGCTTGCCGAGGAGCGCAAAGCCTTCCTCCTCGAGAAGGCTGAAGCTGAGGAGGAACAGCGGCTTGCCGCCGAGAAGCTCTCTGCGCAGGAAGGTGAGTTGGCGCAGTGGAAGGTTAACCTTGACAGCCACGAGGAGGATCTTGCCATGCGCGAGCAAACATTTGGCGGGGCTCTCAAGGAAGCAAAGGATGCTGCCGCAGCTGCCGAGGCCGCCAAGAAGGAGCTGGAGACAAAGGTGGCGCAGTTGGAGGCCAATCTCAAGGGGATCGGCGAGGAGCTTGCTGCACTCAAGCACGAGCGCGAGAAGGACGCCTACACTCTTGGCGAGTTGCAGGGCCGTCTCGCCAAGAGGAGCAAGGAGCTCAGCGCCGCCAAGGACTCCAATGCAGATCTTGAGTTGAAGCTAACTACTTTGACTCAGACGCTGGACGGCGCCAAGGAGCAGGAGGTGGCCTTGAAGGAGAAGATCAAGGCCGACGAGGCGCTGCTGGCGAGTGTTGCTGCCACCCAGAATGCCTTGAGGGAGAATGTGGAGCACTGGACCGAGGGTCTCGTGGATACTGCTGCAGCCATCAACAGGGAGCTGATGGAGCTGGGGATGGTGGATCTTGGATATTCCTTCGACGAGCACCTCCAACCCAGCGCCAAGCTTAGCTTGTTCTTCAAGGGCGTGGTGACGGCCCTCCAGCGACTCCGGGAAGAGGTCCCAAAACAGCTGGCCGAGGAGTCGCGCCAAATCAGTGCGGGAGCTCTCCAAAAGGTGCTGATGAAGGTGGCCTTCCGCAATCCAGGCCTCAACCTCACCAACGTCCTCAAGTCCTTGCCGCCGGATGCTGATGTGGAGGCGCTCAAGACCCTGGTCGCACCCATCGTGGACAGGGTGAGCGGAATCAAGAGGGTTGAGGGCGATCGCGTAGATTAGGCCGCCTGCTTTTCTCTTTCTCTTGCCGCTGCTGGTCATGTCATAAGAACAATCCATTAGAGCTGCGGCAAGCTATCTTGTAATATAACTCTATTTTGGGTATCAATTACTATGTTATTTCCTTTACTTGATTCCTTCCTTTGTATGTTTTGCCCCTCGCTTCTAGGGAACTTGTCGGCTGGCACTGAGCCATGAAGGCCGAAAAGTGGACGTCAAGAAATTTCGGGCGGCGCCGCTCGACAGTAACCTTGTCGCAACTAGTCGCAGCTCACTTAAGTTGTTGAGCGGACTCGAAACAAAGTAAGGCGCAACTAGCTACGAGTTGGTTCCTCTGCGCAGGTTTTCCATACAAAGTACGGTCGTTCAAGGAAGATAACTTAAAAAATTTAAAACTGATTGCTCAAACTTTGGCAACTTAGCTTTTCTGTCGTTTGCTTCCCGGTAAGGCTAGACTTCCTTGAGCGACGCTTGGTCCACACCATTAACTTCTCCTTTCCCCCCGGCAAACTTGTGTGCAAGGGAACCTTCCTTTCTTTGAGAAGGAGAAAGAAGAGAAAATAAAGATATGGAGCCTTATGGCTCGTTATCACTTACCAGGGGTAGGTGCTGCACAAAGTGTCAGATAACGCATGCAAAATAGAAGTAAAAAGCATGAAATTGACAAGATGTGCGAAGCACGCTAGCTTTACTGATGCACGGGGCCTGCGCCCGGCTTTGTACAAAGGATTACATGCAACAGCGGCAAGACTTGTACAAAAGGTGGTTGCCGGAACAGGTTCCGACAACCACGCCTTACGGGTAAAACTTACGAAGATGCTCAATGTTCCAGGAGTTGCTCACCGGAATGCCATCTTCGGTCTCAAGGCTGACAAAGCACCAGGCCTAGTGACTCGTTTCACCCGGTAAGGGCCTTCCCACTTCAAGGCGTCAACTTGTTGGAATTCTTGGCGGACTGAGCGCGCGAAGAACAAGGTCGCCTTCCTCGAGACTTCTGGCGTTAACTGCGGCTATGGTAGCGGCGCAA
Source organism: Aegilops bicornis (assembly GCA_021605145.1). Classification (NCBI taxonomy): domain Eukaryota; kingdom Viridiplantae; phylum Streptophyta; class Magnoliopsida; order Poales; family Poaceae; genus Aegilops; species Aegilops bicornis. The sequence goes on from CM038669.1 coordinate 325,299,817, forward strand.
AGCTTGCTGGTATCGAGCAGCTCGTCTGACATCCTCAAGACGATCCTCCTCAAGGAGCAGCGCGTCATCTTGTCGCAGCTGCTCTTGCTCAAGCTCATCATAAGCGAGCACTCGAGGCGATCCGTATCTGAAGTTCCGTGGGGAGAACTGCCTCTGCTCCATAGACTAGAGCGAAAGGTGTCTGGCCAGTGGCTCGATTTGGCGTCGTCCTGATCGACCAAAGAACCACCGACAGCTCCTCAATCCAGTTTCTTCCGCACTTGTGCAGCCTGTCGAAAGTTCTGGTCTTGAGCCCGTGTAGCACTTCAAGCATTTGCCCTCTTCGCTTGGCTGTTGCTTCTCGGATGAGCAATGAAGCGAAGCAGACCTTGGCGCCAAGATCTTGGATGTATTGCATGAAGGTGCGGCTTGTGAACCGCGTGCGTTGTCGGTGATGATCCTGTTAGGGATTACGAAACGGCAAACAATCGACCAAGAACTTGACTGACCGTGGCTTGTCACCTTCTTCATCGCTTCCACTTCCGGCCACTTTGTGAACTTGTCGATTGCAACGCATAAGTACTCAAAGCCCCGACAGCTCGGGGAAAGGGGCCGAGGATGTCGAGCCCCCAGACCGAAAATGGCCAGGATAAAGGGATCGTCTGGAGAACTTGAGCTGGCTGGTGTATCTGCTTGGAATGGAACTGGCACGCTTCACACTTGGTTACTTGTGCAGTTGCATCCTGGAGGGCCGTCGGCCAAAAGAAACCTTGCCGGAATGCTTTTCCGGCAAGCGCTCTAGCGCAAATGTGGTGACCACATATGCCTCCATGTATCTCTGCCAACAGCTTTTATGCATCTTCTGGTGAATACACTTCAATTTCACACCGTTGAGTCTTCTTCCGCATGCAGTGCTATCGACAAACTGGTACATACTCATTGCCGGGCTACTCTTTCCGCTTCTTCTTGCTCTTCGGAAGTTCTCCTGTCACGAAGGAAATGGACAATCTGCTGCGCCCATCTTTGGAGCTTGCGGCTCGACAACAAGGACTAAAGGCACATCTGCTGCTGCGGGAACACCAGCTTCCACGGCGAGAACCTGCGGCTCAGCCGGAGCTTGACATTCCCCGGCAAGCTTGCCGGAGCAAAACTTGTCGGGAGCGTCTGCTTCAACGAAACAAACCCTGGGGCTTGTCGGAGCAGACTGCTTCCTCAAAGCCTTGTTGGTGTTGATCTTGAGGACCTTCTTGGCGACGGCTTCGGGAAGCTCTGCCGGAAAATAGTCACCAAAGATCAACTTCCTCTTCTTGCTCTGTCCAGTCGATGGTGTTACAGACGGTTGAGTTAGCTTGAGCACAAAAATCCCTGGTTCCACAGGTAACTTAAGTGCGGCGCGCTTTGACAGGCCATCAGCAATGTCGTTCTGAGCTCTTGGAATATATTCCATCTGTAGGCCGTCAAAGTACTCTTCTAGCTTCCTCACTTCATCAACATAAGCTTCCATCAATGGACTCTGATAATTCTCGTTCACTTGGCGGATGACAAGCTGTGAGTCACCCCTGAGAATGAGCTTCTTGATCCCAAGGTCTACTGCGATCCTGAGACCGGCAAGCAAACCTTCATACTCAGCAGTATTGTTTGTTGCTTGCTCCTTGGGAAAGTGCATCTGGACTACGTACTTGAGGCGCTCTCCGGTGGGTGCGACAAGTAGCACGCCCGCACCGGCGCCTTGCAGCGAGAAGGCACCATCAAAGTACATCAACCACTCTTTGCTTGCCTCCTTGACGGGGATGCTCGTTTACGAATTTCTTCATCCGTGTTGGCGCCCATTCTGCTATGAACTCCGCCAATGCCCTGCTTTGGATAGTTGAAGTGCTCTCAAACTTGAGGCCAAAGCTTGATAGTTCAGTGCCCACTCGACAATCCTGCACATGCCTCACGGGTTTTGCAAGATCCTCTTCAGCGAAAAGCGAGTGACAACTGTGATCTCATGTGCTGAAAGTAATGGCGCGGCTTTCTCGAGGCCATGAGGAGGCGAAAAGCAATTTATGCACACCGTAGTACCTTGACCTAGCCCCCTGCAGAAGGGAATCGACAAAGTAAACTGGGCGCTGCACCATTCTTTTCTGCATCTTCTCATGTGTTTGCGCAGATCCATCCTTGTCGGGACCAGAGCTTGCCGGAGAAGCCCCCTGCTCGTCGCTGGTTGCATATGCCGTGGCTGCTAGCTCATCATCTGCCTCCCTCTCCGCTACTAACGCAGCACTAACCACTTGATTGGTTGCCGCTATATATAGCAGCAACTTCTCTTGTGGCATAGGTGCGACAAGTGTTGGAGTAGAGGACATGTATCTCTTCAAGTCCTGCAGCGCAACCTCCGCTTCCGGAGTCCATTGCATCGGACCTGCCTTTTTCAAAATTTTGAAAAATGGCAGGGCGCGCTCAGCTATAGCGACCCGACCTCAGACGGTCAAGCCTCTGTGTATCTGTGCCATCCCTGGATCAGTATGCTGGCACACACAGTACATCAATGTATATATCAAAGTGCAATCACATGTATAAATAACGTAAAATGATATATACCTCATAATACTCAGCGGAAACAATCAAACGGGTGTGGAGTCCCATCAACGCCATCGGCAGGTTGAGTGTAGACCGTAACCCTGTGTCGTAACTCTTACTCGTCGAAGAAAATCCTGCAACATGATACGTTGCAGCCGTGTAGGTCAAGACATTGAATGTACCGCAAGATCACAACATGAATAAACAGATGGTAAAACTATACTATATGCAATTTGGCTTTGTGGCTCTGTATCCTAGTTTTGTTTGCGTAAAAGCTGATTTTATTTTCCCTACATCAAAGAAATAAATGAAGTCTGTACTATGGAGTTTTCTATCATGACATGGTTCCGCCAACCGATGTCTCATAGCCCAAAATCATCATATGTTGCCCACAATTAAGTTATCAATCCGGTGTTGAGAGTTCCAGATAGATCCAAGTCCAGATGCTCAAATTGTCCGTGAATCGGGACACGGCTAATCGATTAGGTTTAAACCCTCTGCAGAGGTTTGTACACTTTACCCGCAAGATTCGATCCCTCTCCTTATGTTCTCGCACTTCCGGTGTTTGAGAACAAGATGACGAAACATGGTCTTCCGAAGAGTTCCTCGACCACCGTGCGGTGCTCATCCAATCCTACCGTAGTTCTACATCTGCTAGCACCGTCCCAGCCAGAGTCACAACTAAGGTCAACCAAGCGAGCCCATATTGACTTGCGGTTGCACAGTAAGCTTCCGGGCATGAAGTATTCTTCCGTCTCTTTGAGTCTGGGTGAAGCTTTCCGCAAGATGTCATGGCGCTTCTCCATGCACCCCGGCCAACCACTGGTTTCTCCAGGTGCCCGTCAACCATCCTTCACCCAGTGAGTGTGTATTGAATTCTTGTCTCGAGTCTTGAAGTCTTGAGGCCTTGAAGATGCAATCCTTGCAGATGCCATCATGGAGTTGTCGTCATTGGCGTAGAGTCCTCCTTCTTCACACCACTCGTGCACTCATACCAAACCCCGTCTACTATAGCGTAGCATTAAAATAAAATATCGTCCGGGCTTGGTAACAGGGTGATGGGTTCCTACCTCATGCATACTACTCAACTACAAGGATTCAATAACACTCTTGAGGTGTGATTGCAAAGATGCCACTAAATGCAATAAAACATAGGTATGAAAGCATGGTCAAAGTGAACTTGCCTTTGCTGACGATCTTCGAAAACTAGGGACTCGTGGTAGCAAGCTTACGCTCCGGAAATTCTACCGAGGCAAAGAACAATCATAATAAGCATATAGCATATGATCACTTAACATAATAGCATGCTAACATAATACACCAAACAAACGAATCAAAACCTAAAGGAAAACTCGAAGAAATCCAACTCAATGCTTTCCTACTTCAAGCAACAACTAAAAATAGTTTTACATAACAAAAAATTTCTTAACAGAACCTAAGCATGGGTTTATGCTACCTAACGGAAAAGAATTCATCAAGCAACTAGGTGCAAAAAGAATCACCTTAAAATCTATTATAAAACTCCTATTAGGCCTAAAGCAAATTCTAGTAAGAAAAATAAAATAAAAGTTTTATTTAATTTAAATAAATGTTCATGCTCTAAAGTTACAGTAACTAACCTAGAATAATCTATCTCTCATGAAAAATAAATTTATTTGCTAATTAAAACAATAGGAAAACAGTAGCTAGTTAAATAATTAAGAATAACATGATTCTGGTTAAAACTATTTTTTATTAATCCTAAAATGCCCAAATAAATTCCTACAGTTAGGCAATGTCAAAACAAAGTTGTGACAAAAAGAATCACTAAAAAAATAATATTCCTAACTCATTCTATAGCAGATTTACTATTCTGTCTAAATCTAAAATAAAGCAATTCTAAATAATTTTAACATAGCTAATTATATTTTCTACAGAAACTATAAGAAATTTGCAAACCAACAAAAAAAGAATCACTTAAAAATATTAAGTAGATTAAAAGATATGAATTTTTCAAATCTGAAACTATTCTGCTAAAACAGAAAATGAAAAAATAAAGAAAAAGCGGGCTAATGGGCCTATATAGCAGCTTGGCGTTAAATAACTAAACTACGCCTAGGGTTTAAAAGCGAATCGGCGGTTTAAATAAAAACCTAACTAATCGATATAAACCGGAAATAAACCGTTCACTAAAAACTAACCTAATAAAACCATACCCCTTCGGGGGATCTAATCCTAACCCTAGAAAACAGATCGGACGGCGGGGAGGTGCTCCGGTGACTTACCGGACGGCGACGGCGACGGCGGCTCGGGCGGCGATGGTTCCGGCGACTCCGGTGGTCGGGGGCGTCGGCGGGGACCTCCGGCGGGTGCGGCGCGGCGAGGGGAGTCCGGGGGTGGGGTCAGGTGAGCTCGGGGTGGCCGAGGTGGGTCGGGACGGTGGCAATGGCGGCGTGCTCGGTCTCCGTGGCTGCAGGAGGAGGAGAGGCGAGGGGCGAGGGGGGAACGGGTCGGGTGGGGGTTTATAGAGGGCACCGGCTTGGGCGAGGGCAATCAGGCGAGGATCATGGCGAATCCCGGATCCGTGGGATCCGTGAGCGGCGGCACGGGGTGGCGTGGGCGAGGAAGACGACGGGTGGGGCCACCCGTCGGTGAGAGAGAGGGAGCGTCGGGCGCGGCGCGGCAAAGGCGAAGGTTTTCGGGCTCGGTTGGGCCGGCTCAAGGCCCGGGCTATAGCTAACTGGCCGGGCCGGGTGTTAGGTCAAGCAGTTGGCTGGCCAGCCAGAGGGCTTTTCTTTTTTTTGAAAATAAAAACAGAGAGAAAATATATAAAATATAAATATTTTATATAGGACATATATATATCAAAATGATCACAAAAAGATTTCCTACAACATGAACTATTTTTCAAGTTCAAATAAAATACACAAAAATTCAAATAAAACAAAGAGTGTTTCTGCTCTAATAAAATCCAATAAAATCATTTTAAAAATACCAAAATGACTTCAAATTTATTTTCTCCTAATTTTCCATTGAAGGGAATCATTTTACCCATATTTCCATTTATTTATTTTAGGAGAAAAATAATTTTGAATAAAATCCAAATAATTCCAAATTTGAAGGGAGTTTCAAAATACCTTCAAATGACTTTCAAATTGATTCTTCTTAACTTCCAACTCATATTTCATATAATTGAAGAAGTCATTTTATCTTCCCTCATGAAAATCATTGAGTTGCATAAAGCTTTGAATTTGAAATATTCTCAAATGAAATTCTAATCTTTTCAAAACCCTTTTCATTTCGAATGGAAGAAGTCATTTCATCTTCACTCTAGGGTTTTGGTGTTGTAATGGAATTGAATTCATTGAGATCCAAAAAGGGCAAAGGGGATAGTTTTGGGAAAGTCATTTTATTCCCTCTCATCCAACTTTCAAAAAGTTTCGAATTTCACTCAATTTCACTCAATCATTCAGACAACAATCAAACAAACAATCAAAACTATTTATTTAATATAACATTCCAAAATTTAGAATTTTGGGATGTTACATCAGCAGACCTAGAGATAAACCTGCTGAGAGCAGCTACGCAACCGGCAAGCCTTCGTACATCCTTGACGCGCTTTAGTTCCTCAATCTGCTCAATGGCCTTGATCTTGTCGGGATTGGCTTCAATTCCCCGCTGAGACACGAAGAACCCGAGAAGCTTGCCGGAAGGGACTCCAAACACACACTTCTCAGGGTTGAGCTTGAGGTTGATCTTGCGCCAGATTTGCAAAGGTTTCGTCTAAATCTTGAATCAGGGTCGCCTTGTCCTTGCTTTTGACCACTATGTCATCCATGTAGGCTTCCACATTTCTGTGCATTTGCAGCTCAAAAGCGTCATGAACTACTCTTGCAAATGTTGAACCAGCATTCTTTAACCCGAAGGGCATCCGTACAAAACAGTATGTGCCACATGGGGTGATGAATGCGGTCTTCTCGTCATCCTCTTCTGCCATGAAGATCTGATGATATCCTGAGTATGCATCCAGAAATGAAAGAATATCACATCCAGCCGTGGAGTCAACAATCTGGTCGATGCGCGGCAAGGGAAATGGGTCTTTGGGACAAGCTTTATTGACATTGGTAAAGTCGATACAAAGCCTCCATTTCCCGTTAGCCTTGCGTACAACTACAGGATTGGCCAACCACGTGGGATGGAGCACTCCTCTGACAAGGCCTGCTGCTTCCAGTTTCTTGATTTCTTCTGCGATGAACTCTTGGCGCTCCTTGCACCTTCCTGACTTTCTGCTTGACGGGCCGCGCATGAGGACAAACAGCAAGATGGTGCTCAATTACTTTCCTGGGAACACCAGGGATGTCAGACGGTTGCCACGCAAACACGTCGACCTTCACCCGCAGGAAAGCAACGAGCGCGCTTTCCTATTTAGGATCGAGAGAGGCACTGATGGTGAAGGTACCACCAGTGCCGTCCTCCTTGGCGGACACCTTCTTGGTCTCTGGCGGAGCTGCCATCGTCTTCTTACACTTGCGGTGGAGCTTGATGGTGCGTCCTCGACGGTAGCGCAGCACTCCAAAGAGGTGCGCTTGCGAAGTGGGCATCGAGCTCTTGCCGGACTTGGTCTTCTTCTTCCCCGGAGCTTCAGCGGCAAGTGGCTTGCAATCTGTTGCAGGCTGCTTCCCGGTAGATCTTGTCGGCGCAGATAAGAGCATCCTTCTTGTCGCCAGGGACTGAAATGACACTTATCGGGCCTGGCATCTTCAGCATGTTATATGCATAGTGAGAGGCTGCCATGAATTTGGCAAATGCTGGACGGCCAAGTATCCCATTGTAAGGCAATGGGAAGTCAGCAACGTCAAAAGTGACCCTCTCAGTCCTGAAGTTCAACTCGCTGCCAAATGTCACCGGAATGTGATCTTTCCCTTTGGCTTGCTCCTTCTCGGATTGATTCCTTGTAAAGTGCCGGTCTCTTCGAGCTCGCCATCAGGGATCTGGAGTTTCTGGAGCACCGCGGAGGAGATCAGATTCAAGCCGGCCCCGCCATCAACTAACATCTTAGTGACCTTGAGGTTGCGGATAGTTGGTGAAACCAACATCGGCAAGCACCCGACCGCAGATTCTGCGATCGGGGTGGTCCTCAATATGAAAGATGATAGGCGTCTTGGACCATTTCGAGGCCCTGCGTGACTCGATGGATGGTTTTGCTGCATTGACTTCCCGCATCCACTGCTTGAGCTGGCGGTGTGAAGTATGCAGAGAAGCACCGCCGTCAATGCACATGACCTCTGTGGCTTTCTGGAACTCCTGCTCATCGGCCTCGTCATCATCCATGTCTTCATCGTCGTCGTCGTCTTCATCCTTGTCGCGACCGCGGGGAGGTCTGTCTCCTTGCCGCTGCTTGGCCTTGTCGCGGCGTCCTCCTCGGCCGGGACGTTTCTTGCTAGCTCCTCCAGCACCTTCCTGGGCCTTCTCCTTGTCGCGTCGTTCGTATTCAGCCTTCTGCTGCTCAACAAGCTGCTCGACCTTCTTGCAGCTCTGGAGGTCATGGCCCTTGGTGCGGTGGATCTTGCAGTACTGCTTGCCGGAGCCGTCCTGCTTGTCGGGGACCGCCACAGACTGGCAGTTGGCGCCAGCGGCAACCTCCTTGCCGGAGCTACCAACCTTGGTTTTCTTGGCGCCTCCTCCGTTGCCGGACTGCTCAACAACTAGTACATCTCTACCTTTCTTTTTCCTGTTGCCCCGCCGCCGGCCCTTCCTTGCCGGAGCGGTCTCCTCACTATCAGATCCTCCTGCTTCAGTATTCTCTCCGGGGAGTCTCCTCCCTTCCTCAGCACGTGCACACTTATCGGCCAGGGCATAAAGCTCTCTGACGTCTCTGATCTTGCACATCGCCATCTCCTCCCGCATCCTGCGGTTTCGCACGTTCTGATGGAACGCGCTGATTACATGATAGGGTGGACATCTGGGATGTTGTCTTTGTCTGTGGTGAATCTCTGGATATACTTGCGCAGGGGCTCTCCTTCCTTCTGGGCGAGCAAATGAAGGTCACTTTCTTGGCCATGGGGCTTGTGGCCGCCTGTAAAGGCGCCGACAAACTGATGGCATAGATCTGCCCAAGAGGATATGGAGTTGTCCAGCAAGTACATGAGCCAGGATCTGACATTGGGCTTGAGCACCAGCGGGAAGTAGTTGGCAAGGATCTTCTCGTCTCGCCCCCCGGCAGCTTGCACCGCGATGGTGTAGATGCTGAGGAACTCCGACGGATGCATCTTGCCGTCGTACTTCTCACGCATGCGTCTGGCTTGAAGTTTTCTTCTTGCTGGGCCCTTTGGACTTGCCGCAGCTCACGAGTGAATGCAGGCAACCTACAGCGTCTGACAAGTCGCTGGTTCCTCTAGCGCATGCATGTCAACAGAGGGCCCAGCGCGCTTGTCGGATTAACGCCGCGCTTCTCTTCGGCGCTCGATGCGAGTTCGAGCGTCTTCTTGTTGTCGTTCGTGAAGAACTTGGCGCTGATCGCGACGAGCTCGTGGATCCGATGACGCGGTGGAGTCGATGTCGGGGTGGATCCGGCGAGTCGGCGATCTTGGCCTTCGGGGTGGAGAGTGCATGGTGGTTGCACCCCACGGTCTCGTCGCCACCGGCTCGTGTTTGGCAGTCCTGCCGCGGCAGCGATGTACTCGGTTGCCGCGGAGCGTCGCTGTTGGCGAAGCCGATGAGACTCTGAATGGTGGCCCTCCATTCATTGACCTTGTCGGCCGTTGGAGGGTAATCCAGGAGCAGTTGAGCTCTCGCCAAAGCTTCTGCTGGAGTGGTGGGTGGCAGTGGCGAACGGTGCGAGGAGCGGGATATGCTCGAACTTCTAACTATGTTAGAAGGAGCAGTATCCCGTCCAAGCGACCGTGCCTCGCTCGCGGTAGCATGTTGGTGTGCATGCTGGTCTTGAGCATCCCGAGATCCACCAGCACGATCTTGGTCCAACGAGCGTATGGCATTGTGAATGCCATGACGCTGTCGGTCCCGTGCCTCCTGAGACGGGCGCGGTGCATGCACGGACGCCGAGGTCTGCGCAGCCTTGTCCTTGGACTTGGCAGCACCGTGAGCTCCCCCGTCGCCGTCCATTCTTCCGCCGGCGTCTACCCCACCACCTGTTTGCTCCGGTGGCGGTGGGTTCGACGCGGACGGAGCTTCTGCCGCCGAAGCCTTCTTCTTCGGTGGCATGTTGATGAAGATCTAGCTTGCGTGGACGCCGGATCAGGTTCACACAAGCTTGACGCCCCCCTACTTGGCGCGCCAAAGATGTCGGGGCAGGCTGATCTGGCCCACGAACACCTATGGGACCGGCGGACCGAGCCCCTTTCGGTTCGGCGGGGAGCGGAGGTCGCACGAAGAGCAGATCGAGGCGAAGCACGCGAGAGGTTTACCCAGCTTCGGAGCTCTCCGGAGAGATAACACTCCTACTGCTGCATGTCTAGGTGTATTGCGTTCTTGCTCAGGAGCGTTGAGTGCTACAGTACACACGAGCTGCTAACGAGACTGAGCGTGAGGGGAACCGACTGACCCCCTCTACGTTGCGCATGGGCCTCCTTTTATATGCTCAAGGGGTTTCCCACAGGTGGCAACGTAGACAAGGGTACAAATGGAAAAGTAGTGGTTGGTACACCTACTTATGCGATGTCTGACGTATCATACCTAACCACGGCGGCGGGGACAAAGGCATTAAATGCCCGTCTCGTCGCCCTAACGGTGCAAACAGGGACCGTCGAGGCGCCACCGCTTGCCACGATGGCTATCTTGTCGGCGCCGCTTGCCACCTCAACCGGCCGGGCTACACAGCCTCCGCCACGCCGCTGGAAAGGTCCTGGGCGACACGTTAGTGGATGCGCTGGAGCGTAAATGCAGAAGGTGGTCTTCATGCAAGCGCCTTGCATGATTGTTGCCTTGTCGCGCCGGAAGCTTGTCACTCATCGGGCCTTCGGCAAGCTCCTCTTGCCGGGGCCTTGTCTCCTAGGTGCCTTGGGTGGCCTTCCCGGCAAGCTCCTCTTGCCGGGGCCTTGTCTCCTTGGCTTGAATACTTTGTTCTTGAATGGCTCCAAAGGAACCACGGAGGACCTTGGCGGTCACCTGGTAAGCCTTGCTGCGGAGGGCTGCAACTGCCCGTGCACAAGTTTGGGATACTAGGGTACCCCTACTCTAGTACACCGACAGTTTGCATTGCAATCTCGGTAGTACCGATTACACAAACTCGGTGAGACCGGTTTTGGTAATGGACATACACAGAGAGATTACAATCCCATCTCGGTGAGACCGAGATCCCTATCGGTGAAACCGATTTGCCTAGGGTTTGTGGCGGTGGCTATGACATCTGAACTTCGGTGGTGCGGATAGAAAGAATCGGTAGGGCCGAGTTTGACTTTAGGTTTAGGTCATATGTGGATGTGAGAAAGTAGTGGAGGGTTTTGGAGCATATCACTAAGCACATGAAGCAAGAGGCTCATTAAGCAACACCTCATCCCTCCTTGATAGTATTGCCTTTTCCTATAGACTCAATGTGATCTTGGATCACTAAAATGTAAAATGTAGAGTCTTGAGCTTTTGAGCTTGAGCCAATCCTTTGTCCTTAGCATCTTGAAGGAGTTCCCACATCCTTTAGTCCATGCCACTCCATTGTTGAACTTATTTGAAACATACTAGATAAAAGTGTTAGTCCAACAAGAGATATGTTGACATTAATTACCAAAACCACCTAGGGAGCACTTGTGCTTTCAATCTCCCCCTTTTGGGTAATTGATGACAACATACATCAAAGCTTTAGATAGTGATATAAAAGGAAAAAAGCAAGTAAAGCTTCGGAAAGACATGTAACAAGCATAGGTTCCCCCTACATGTATGCAATCATGTGAGTATGGAATAGAGAAGCATGTGAGAGCAAAACCATGATAGAGTAGGCAATGTGTTACATGTATCTTGGCCATATGCATCAGAGCAAAAGATTTTTGAGGAAAATACCTTCATGATCATGAGTCCTTCTTGCAAATAGTATGTACACCAGCAGGAATTCCTCATACACATGATTGTGATGCATATACTTACCTTGTAGTCTTGAGTTGGCTTATGATGGAATGAACCTGCACAAACAAGGTTAGATAACACAGGTACATCTACTAGCCAGAGCAAACAAAAGAAACCACAAGAATACCAAGACTGGGATGACATGTAGAGAGTGAGTACTAAGTACCACATTGGATTAGACATGTCCCCAAGAGTAAAGATATGCAATGAATTTAAATGATTTCTCTCCCTTAGATGTCTTGCTCCCCCTGAATCTAGCATGGGATATTGGGAGAAGATAGGGAACAGAAAATCAGAACTGAAAGGTATAAATGAACAGAGCTTAATGCAAATAAGCACATATGAACATGTCTTTCCCCCAAAAAGACATGTGGCATCTCTCCTCTTGAAAATCAAGCATCTGGGATCCTTGAGAAATACTTTCTACTTGAGTATTCTCTCCCCTGGAGATCTCTTTCTCCCCCTTAATACTCTCTCCCTTTTGGAAGTGATAAGCTTTAATGTGATCTCTCTCTCCCCCTTTGACATCAATTTCCAAGAAGGGTCTTCTGGAATTTGTTGTGAATGGGTTTGGTCCTTGAGTCACAACACAAAACACTGGATAAAATTGTGATGCTTGTAGAGGACAAGATTCATTGAGTGGAGCTGGAACAGAAAGAAAACATAGAACAAGTGGCAAACTGTTTTTCCTGTTGTGAAATCGGTGGCACCGAGTGGTATGCTTCTGTGGTACCGAAAGGATTTGGTTGGACCGAAAACAACAATTCGGTGAAACCGAGTTCATCACAGAGAAAGCACTTGTCACCTCAGCTCACTAGACTAGTAAGATCTCACAAAGATTTGCAAGGAATTAACTGAATGATATGCAATGAATTGGATGCAGGAAATGTAGTGCAACTGAAAAGAAGGAAATAAATCTAGATGAAGGTTTTTTTTGAAAGGGGAAACAAATATGCATGATTCAAATGCTAAAACACAGATAAGAACACGAGAGAACTTCATCTAGAGATGGTCGGTGACAAAGTCACCTATGTTAGAGTATATTGACTTAGGAGTCAAGTGAGATCACTTGATCATGGGTCATACTCATCGTTTAAGCTCAAAATGGGGTTACCATTTTTCGCTTAAGCATCTTGATGTATTCACATCTTGTCGAGTTGCTTTAGCTCATGACTCGAGTAAAGCTTCTCTAAGATGGAATAACATACCTTGGTTGGTGGTGTTGACCATGTAGTTGAACTTGTGTGGGTTGCTCGAGGTTGATGTAGCTCATCAAGAGTTGGGAGCACCACTTAGAATTTGAGTCCATCTACCTACATGGGTTAGTTCTTGCAAGGAGTAGCACTTGTATAAAGGAAATTTAATCATGAAGCTCAATCATAGAGATTGTCAAAGGATATGTTTGAAAGATTCCGTGCTTCCTTGACTTCAACCACCATAGTGTAGAGACTTGGTGATGTAGAGATCGCTCAAGATGTGAGTGGATTACAATCTCATGGAATTTGTTTCAACCAAGTACCTACATGGGTTAGATAACATGCAAGATGCAAATATATCCAAGATATAATATTTTCATCATAAGAGAGATGTCATGGATTAGTCATAAGCTCATGTCTTGCATGTATCCAATGGAGTTTCTACTCCAAGTTTGAAGCATCAATGATGTTCAATTCTCCTCTCAACCTGCAAAACACTTTCTCATCAAGGGGTTTAGTGAATATATCTGCTAATTGCTTTTTGGTTCGAACATGCTTAAGATTAATGTCACCCTTAGCAACATGATCTCGAATGAAATGATGACGAACTTCAATATGCTTAGTTCGAGAATGTTGTACGGGATTATGACCAATTTTGATAGCACTTTCATTGTCACAAAGCAATGAAACATGTTTCACATATATCCCATAATCTTTAAGAGTTTGGGTCATCCATAGCAATTGAGCACAACATGAACCAGCGGCAATGTACTCCGCTTCGGCGGTAGATAAGGATACTGAGTTTTATTTCTTGGAGGACCAAGACACAAGAGATCTACCAAGAAATTAACAAGTACCCGAAGTGGACTTTCTATCAACCTTGTCTCCGGCATAGTCCGAGTCGGAGTATCCAACAAGATCGAAAGAGGCCCTCTTAGGATACCAAATGCCAAAATTTGGTGTATGAATTAAGTATCTCACTATCCTTTTTACGGCCTTAAGATGACATTCTTTAGGAGCAGCTTGATATCTTGCACACATGCACACAGTTAGCATAATATTGGGACGTGAAGCACATAGATATAACAATGAACCGATCATAGAGAGATAAACCTTTTGATCAACCGGTTCACCATCTTTGGTCAACTCAAGATGTCCACTAGTAGGCATGGGTGTAGACATACCTTTGCACTCTTGCATATTGAACTTCTTGAATAAGTCCTTAGTGTACTTCGTTTGAGACACAAAAGTACCTTCCTTAGTTTGCTTGATTTGCAACCCAAGAAAGAACTTGAGCTCACTCATCATTGACATGTCAAACTTCTCCGACATCAGCTTTCCAAAACTTTCACTAAAATGAGGGTTAGTTGATCCAAATATGATATCATAAACATAAATTTGGCATACAAATAGTTCTCCATTAACCCTTTTAGTAAAAAGTGTGGAATCAATTTTCCCAATTTCAAAGCCTTTTTCAATAAGGAACTTGGTCAAGCATTTATACCACGCTCTAGGAGCTTGTTTAAGACCATAAAGGGCTTTGTGAAGTTTGTAAACATGATTTGGTTTCTTAGGATTGACAAAGCCGGAGGTTGTTTAACATAAACTTCCTCCTCTATTTCACCATTTAGAAAAGCACTTTTAATGTCCATTTGTTACAAGGTGATATTATGGTGATTAGCATAGTCAAGTAAGAAGCTAATGTACTCAAGTCTAGCAACGGGAGCATAAGTCTCACCATAGTCCATACCTTCGACTTGTGTGTAGCCTTGGGCGACGAGATGTGCTTTGTTGCGAACTACTTGTCCATCTTCATCTTGCTTGTTGCGAAACACCCATTTGGTACCAATGATGTTGTGGTTGTTGTCGGGCTTCTCAACCAATGTCCAAACTTGGTTTCTCTCAAAGTTGTGTAGCTCTTCATGCATAGCATTTATCCAATCCGGATCTTCCAATGCTTCTTCGACCTTCATAGGTTCAATGCTAGAGGTGAAAGAATAGTTTTCACAAAAAATTGCTAAACGAGTTTTAGAGCGAGTGATTCTCCTGGTTTGAATATCATTGTAGATTTGCTCGACAGGATGGTTTTTAGCAATTCTTGCTCGAACTCGTGAAAGCTTTTTCTTGGGTCTCGTTTGAACATCTTATTCATCATCATCATCATCTTCTTCTTCTTCTCCATTGTTGGCGTCGTTGTTCTCTTGTCGTGGTGGAGAAGGAGGTTGTTGACGTTCGTGATGTTCTTCCTCGTTTTCTTCATCTTGGTGTGTTCCACTTGTGGATGCTTCTGTATCAACTCTTGGTTCACCTTGTCGTGAAGTAGAAGCTTCCACTTGGACAGACGAGGTACTCTCCTTCACCTCCATGGACGGACCTTGCCAATAGACAAATCTTGGATTGCTTCCGAAGGGTCTTCGTCTCCTACATCAATTGGCAATTGCTCTACTTGCAAGCCGTTAGATTCATCAAACTTCACATCTACCGTCTCTTCAACATTTCGGGTGAAATTATTGTAGACACGGTAAGTGTGAGAGTTTGAGCCATAACCAAGTAGGAAACCTTCATGAGACTTAGGAGCAAATTTTGAACGATGATTCTTATCAAGAATGTAGCACTTTGAGCCAAATACTCGAAAGTATCCAGCTTGGGGTTTGTTACCGGTGAGGAGTTCGTATGCCATCTTGCCGAGTAGCTTGTGAAGATACAAGCGATTTGTTGCATGACAAGCTGTCTCAACCGCTTCCGCCCAAAAGTGCTTCGGCGTCTTGTACTCATCAAGCATCGTTCTTGCCATTTTGATGAGCGTCCGGTTATTCCTCTCAACAACTCCATTTTGTTGAGGTGTGTACGTAGCCGAGAACTCGTGTGAAATCCCTTCTTCGTCAAGAAATGTGTCCACATTTGCATTCTTGAACTCCGTTCCGTTGTCGCTGTGAACCTTCTTGATCTTCACTTCAAATTGATTTTGGGCCTTCCTAGCGAAGTTTTTGAAGATCTTTTGGACATGCGATTTATCATCGAGAAAGAACACCAACGTAAATCTTGAAAAATCATCAACTATAACTAGACCAAAAGAATTTCCACCGAGACTTTTGTAAGCGTTGGGACCAAAGAGATCCATATGAAGTAGCTCGAGTGGCCTCCTTGTGGTCATGATGTTCTTCACGGGATGCCTTCCTCCAACCTGTTTACCTGCCTGACAAGCACTACACAGTCTATCCTTATCAAATATGACATCGTTAACTCCAAGTATATGATTTCCTTTAATAAGCTTGTCAAGGTTTCTCATGCCAACGTGACCTAGTCGTCTATGCCATAACCAACCTTTTGAGGATTTAGCAATGAAGCAAGTTTTAGGTTGTGCCTTTTTAGAGAAATCAACAATGTAAAGATCACCTCTACATATACCGGTAAAGACCATTTTATGGTTGTCTCGACGAAACACTTGGCAATCTACTTCAGTAAATAGGACATTGAAACCGAAATCAGCAAGTCTAGATACTGAAAGTAAGTTGTAGCCAAGAGATTCAACGAGCATGACATTCTGAATGGAGCTATCATGTGAGATGGCCACCTTACCGAGGCCAACCACCTTACCCTTTGAGTTGTCACCGAAAGTGACATACTTTCGAGGACTATTATTTTCAGCAAGCTCACGAAAATGTCTTTATCTCCGGTCATGTGATCGGTACATCCACTGTCAAGAACCCATTCCTTTCCTCCTGACACATATCCTCAAGATTTGCCATAAGACCAAAGTGTCTCATTGCATCATCAAGATCGAAGTCACTATCATCATCCTCACCATAGTATCCATGTTCAACATCGTCATGTGGTGGATCAAGTCCTAGAGAGGGTAATTCGTTAGAGTGAGTTTGACAATGATCTTGCTTATGAATTCTTATAGCTTCGGAAATAATATCACCAATAATTCCAACATCTCTTTGGCATGCATAGGGTCGGTGTGTTCAAATAGACGATCACCAAACATAGAATCACTAGTATTCATCTTACTCAAGGCAATAGACTTATAGAGAATCTCATCTAGATTTTTCAAGGAATAATTTGGAAAGCGTTCCTCAAGAGTAGGCAAGATTCTAATCAAGTTTCTAGGCAAGCCTCTAGTGATAAGATTAACAGTTCTAAGATTTCTAGTCATGTCAATAGATTCATCAAGGGTAGGATGCATAGGATCAACATGAGGCGCACAAGGGCTAGCAATGTACTCGTTCAAATGATATTGATTGAAAATTACAAGCATCTCATTTTTCCACTCATGAAAATACTCTCCATCAAGAATAGGCACTCTATGTCTAAGACTCCCCAAAGTAGACTCATCCATCTTCCTCCAATGGTGATTAAACCAAGGCAATGGAGACCAATGCTCTGATACCACTTGTAGGATATTAAGAAGAGGTGTCTAGAGGGGGGGTGATTAGACACTAAGTACCAAAGTTGCAGTTTTTAACTTCTTTAGGTTTAAGTGGAGTTTAGGCACAAGTTTAACATTCACAATACATAACAAGCAAGCATGCAAAGAGTATGTGAGCAGCGGAAAGTAAAGCATGCAACTTGCAAGAATGTAAAGGGAAGGGTTTTGGAGGATTCAAACGCAATTGGAGACACGGATGTTTTTGTCGTGGTTCCGGTAGGTGGTGCTATCGTAAATCCACGTTGATGGAGACTTCAACCCACGTAGGGTAACAGTTGCCATGAGTCCACGGAGGGCTCCACCCACGAAGGGTCCACGAAGAAGCAACCTTGTCTATCCCACCATGGCCGTCGCCCACGAAGGACTTGCCTCACTAGCGGTAGATCTTCACGAAGTAGGCGGTCTCCTTGCCCTTACAAACTCCTTTGTTCAACTCCACAATCTTGTCGGAGGCTCCCAAGTGACACCTAGCCAATCTAGGAGACACCACTCTCCAAGAAGTAACAAATGGTGTGTTGATGATGAACTCCGTGCTCTTGTGCTTCAAATGATAGTCTCCCCAACACTCAACTCTCTCTCACAGGATTTGGATTTGGTGGAAAGAAGATTTGAGTGGAAAGCAACTTGGGGAAGGCTAGAGATCAAGATTCATGTGCAATGGAATATCTTGGCCTCAACACATGAGTCGGTGGTTCTCTCTCAGAACTGGTAAGTTGGAAGTGTAGGTTTGTTCTAATGGCTCTCTCCACGAATGAAGAGGAGGTGGAGGGGTATATATAGCCTCCACACAAAATCTAACCGTTACACACAATTTACCAAACTCGGTGGGACCGAATCAACAAACTCGGTCGAACCGATTTAGTAAACCTAGTGACCGTTAGGGTTTTCGGTAGGACAGACATGCATCTCGGTAGGACCGATATGGTTAGGGTTAGGGCATAACGTAATCTCGATGAGACCGATTACACAAACTCGGTGAGACCGATTTTGGTAATAAGCTAACCAGAGAGTTGGTCAGGTAAACTCGGTGAGACCGATTACTCAAACTTGGTGGGACCGATTTTGGTAATAAGCTAACTAGAAAGTTTGCATTGCATTCTCGGTAGTACCGATTACACAAACTCGGTGAGACCGGTTTTGGTAATGGACATACACAGAGAGATTACAATCCCATCTCGGTGATACCGAGATCCCTATCGGTGAAACCAATTTGCCTAGGGTTTGTGGCGTTGGCTATGACATCCGAACTTCGGTGGCGCGGATAGAAAGAATCAAGAGGGCCGAGTTTGACTTTAGGTTTAGGTCATATGTGGATGTGAGAAAGTAGTGGAGGGTTTTGGAGCATATCACTAAGCACATGAAGCAAGAGGCTCATTAAGCAACACCTCATCCCTCCTTGATAGTATTGGCTTTTCCTATAGACTCAATGTGATCTTGGATCACTAAAATGTAAAATGTAGAGTCTTGAGCTTTTGAGCTTGAGCCAATCCTTTGTCCTTAGCATCTTGAAGGAGTTCCCACATCCTTTAGTCCATGCCACTCCATTGTTGTACTTATCTGAAACATACTAGATAAAAGTGTTAGTCCAACAAGAGATATGTTGACATTAATTACCAAAACCACCTAGGGAGCACTTGTGCTTTCACCTTCTTATTCACTTCACGACCATCAGTTATCAACATCTTCCATGCTAAGCACGCTAGTGGCGGTTCCCAAGCGATAAAAGTAAAGGTTTTGACTCCATTGGGAGTTTTTGTTTGATTATTCAAGAGATGAACTCCTTTTCATGGTTGCAGTTTGGGACTGGGCATCCCTATTACCGCCCATTTCCTTGTGCGATGGCGAGTGAATAAACACTCGACCTGAGGATAACCCGCTTAGCATGGAAGATATCGACCACCACCAGTCGTTCCATGAACGATTCAGGCACACAAACAAGATAATTTTTAGAAGTGTTTGGAGGTGGCACATGCAAATTTACTTAGGACGGCAGGGTAATACCGCATATAGGTAGGTATGGTGGACTCATCTGGAATAACTTTGGGTTCAAGGTTTTTGATGTACAAGAAGATTTCCCACTTAGTACAGGCGAAGGCTAGCAATTAAGATTGAGAAGCGGCCAACTAGAGAGCAACAACGATCATAACCAGGCATTATGCATAAGTAATTGATACATCTCCAACGTATCTATAATTTTTGATTGTTCCATGCTATTATATTATCTGTTTTGGATGTTTAATGGGCTTTAATATGCTCTTTTATATTATTTTTGGGACTAACCTATTAACCGAAGGCCCAGTGCCAGTTTATGTTTTTTTGCCTATTTCAGTGTTTCGCAGAAAAGGAATATCAAACGAAATCCAAATGGAATGAAACCTTCACGATGATCTTTTTTGGACCGAAAGCAAACCAAGAGACATGGAGATGAAGTCAGAGACGCAACGAGGCGGCCACGAGGCAGGAGGGTGAGCCCAGGGGGTAGGCGCGCCCCCACCCTCGTGGGCCCCTCGTAGCTCCACCGACGTCATTCTTTTGCCAATATATACTCTTATACCCTAAAAACATCAGGGGGAGCCACGAAACCACTTCTCCACCGCTGCAACCTTCTGTACCCGTGAGATCCCATCTTGGGGCCTTTTCCGGTGATCTGCCGGAGGGAGAATCAATCACGGAGGGCTTCTACATCAACACCATAGCCTCTCCGATGAAGCGTGAGTAGTTTACCACAGTCCTTCGGGTCCATAGTTATTAGCTAGATGGCCTCTTCTCTCTCTTTGGTTCTCAATACAAAGTTCTCCTCGATGTTCTTGGAGATCTATTCGATGTAATACTTTTCGCGGTGTGTTTGCCGAGATCCGATGAATTGTGGATTTATGATCAAGATTATCTATGAATAATATTTGGTTCTTCTCTGAATTCTTATATGCATGATTTGATATATTTGCAAGTCTCTTAGAATTATCGGTTTAGTTTGGCCTACTAGATTGATCTTTCTTGCAATGGGAGAAGTGCTTAGCTTTGGGTTCAATCTTGCGGTGTCCTTTCCTGGTGACAGTAGGGGCAGCAAGGCACGTATTGTATTGTTGCCATCGAGGATAAAAAGATGGGTTTTATATCATATTGCTTGAGTTTATCCCTCTACATCATGTCATCTTGCTTAATGCGTTACTCTGTTCTTATGAACTTAATACTCTAGATGCATGCTGGATAGCGGTTGATGTGTGGAGTAATAGTAGTAGATGCATAATCGTTTCGGTCTACTTGACACGGACGTGATGCCTATATTCATGATCATTGCCTAGATATTCTCATAACTATGCGCTTTTCTATCAATTGCTCGGCAGTAAATTGTTCACCCACCGTAATACATGCTATCTTGAGAGAAGCCACTAGTGAAACCTATGGCCCCCGGGTCTCTTTCTTTTTATATTGCATCTCTTTTATTTACATCACATCTCGTTTACTATTTTGCAATCTTTAGTTTCCTATTTATACAACAAAAATACCAAAAATATTTATCTTACTATCTTTATTAGATCTCACTTTTGCGAGTGACCGTGAAGGGGTTGACAACCCCTTTATCGCGTTGGTTGCAAGGTTCTTGATTGTTTGTGCAGGTACTAGGTGACTTGCGTGTAATCTCTTACTGGATTGATACCTTGGTTCTCAAAAACTGAGGGAAATACTTAAGCTACTTTGCTGCATCACCCTTTCCTCTTCAAGGGAAAACCAACACATGCTCAAGAGGTAGCAAGAAGGATTTCTGGCGCCGTTGCCGGGGAGATCTACGCTCAAGTCAAGACATACCAAGTACCCATCATAAACTCTTCTCCATCGCATTACATTGTTTGCCATTCGCCTCTTGTTTTCCTCTCCCCCACTTCTAAAACGATTTTCAAAAACCTTTGCCTTTTCTTCGCCCCTCTTCCGTTTGCCTCCTTTCACTTGCCTCTTGTGTGTCCGTGCGTTAGATCGTTTGCTTTACCATCATGGCTAGTCCTCCTATCATTGTTAATACTCTCGATAATGAAGTTCTCAATTTTAAACAAAGGAGTGAGAAAATCTAAAAGATGCTTGGTATAGAATTTGCAATGCTCAAAATAGATCTACTAAAAAGCAATCCACGCCCGTTCTTCTTTGCAATTTTTACGTTGGCATCACTCCTTAGAATAGATATGTTCTTGATACCATTACCGAAGGGAATTTCTTGGGAAGCCATACTTTTGATTCTTATAATGCTATGATAGACTTGTTAGGCCCACCACCTCTTTTGGTCAATGGAACTATTTTAACTCCGGAACATGTGATGCAAAGGCTTGATATTATTGAAAATAAAATTGCCACTGTAGAGTTAATTGAAAATTTGGATAAAATGATCCACAACCACATTATCCGATATGGATCTAAGGTAGGAGTTACTGTGAAAAATCTTAGGGAAAAGGAACCCATAGTTAATGAAAAGATAGGCTGAGATTCCACTAGAATTGATAAACTCAAAGACATTATTACCAACTTGGGATCCACTTTTTCTGCCGTTAAAAATACCTCAAATCCTCCTCCTACCAAAGTTGCCAAGTTTATCTATGTTCCTAAAAATAAGGGTGAATCTTCTAGTAAGGAAAATGAAGACCTCAAATCAATAAGTGTTCACCTCAACTTTTTCGATATCATTAAGGAACCTTTTACTACAAATGAATTTCTCGATTCCTTGCCTAGGAGTTTGATCATTAGCAAAACCAAATAACCTTCTAAGGGTCATGAACGTTCAATTGAAGAATTGCATACCAAAGATGACAATACCTATATATATTCTTGTTCTTATGCCTAGCTAGGGTCGTTAAACGATAGCGCTTGTTGGGAGGCAACCCAATTTTATTTTTGTTCCTGTTTAGTAATAAATAATTCATCTAGACTCTGGTTAGATGTGGTTTTATGTCTCAATTAGTGTTTGTGCCAAGTAGAACCTTTGGGAAGACTTGGGTGAAGTCTTTGTGATCTTGCTGTAAAAAATAGAAACTTTTGCGCTCACGAGATTATATGCCATTTTTAATGGACAGTGCTTTTAGGTTGATTATTTTTCAAGATGATTAATATAAACATTACTCACGTCCACCTATTTATTTCAGAATTTTTCGAGTTACAGAAGTATTTGTTTGATACAGATTGCTACAGACTATTCTGTTTTGACAGATTCTGTTTTTCGTGTGTTGTTTGCTTATTTTTATGAATCTATGAGTAGTATCGTTGGGTATGAACCATAGAGAAGTTGGAATACAGTAGGTTTAACACCAATATAAATAAAGAATGAGTTCATTATAGTACCATAAGGTGGTGGTTTATTTTCTTATACTAACGGAGCTCATGAGATTTTCTGTTTAAGTTTTGTGTTGTGAAGTTTTCAAGTTTTGAGTAAAGATTTGATGGATTTTGGAATAAGGATTGGCAAGAGCCTAAGATTGGGGATGCCCAAGGCACCCCAAGGTAAAATTCAAGGACAACCAAAATCCTAAGCTTGGGGATGCCCCGGAAGGCATCCCTCTTTAAATCTTAAATCTAACGGTAACTTTACTTGAGGCTATTTTTTTATTCACCACATGCTATGTGTTTTGCTTGGAGCGTCTTGTATGATTAGAGTCTTTGCTTTTTAGTTTACCATAGTCATCCTTGCTGTACACACCTTTTGGAGATACACGCATGAATCGGAATTTATTAGAATACTCTTTGTGCTTCACTTATCTCTTTTGAACTAGATAATTTTGCTCTAGTGCTTCACTTATATCTTTTTAGAGCACGGTGGTGGTTTTATTTTATAGAAATTATTGATCTCTCATGCTTCACTTATATTATTTTGAGAGTCTTTTAGAACATCATGGTAATTTGCTTTGGCTATAAAATTTGTCCTAATATGATGAGCATCCAAGATGGGTATAATAAAAACTATCATATAAACTGCATTGAATACTATGAGAAGTTTGATTCCTTATGATCTTTTTGAGATATGAAGATGGTGATATTAGACTCATGCTAGTTGAGTAGTTGTGAATTTGAGAGATACTTGTGTCAAAGTTTGTGATTCCTGTAGCATGCACGTATGGTGAACCATTATGTGATGAAGTCAGAGCATGATTTATTTATTGATTGTCTTCCTTATGAGTGGCGGTCGGGGATGAGTGATGGTCTTTTCCTACCAACCTATCCCCCTAGGATCATGTGCTTAGTACTTCGTTTCCATAACTAATAGATTTTTGCAATAAGTATGTGAGT
This sequence comes from Aegilops bicornis, assembly GCA_021605145.1. Classification (NCBI taxonomy): domain Eukaryota; kingdom Viridiplantae; phylum Streptophyta; class Magnoliopsida; order Poales; family Poaceae; genus Aegilops; species Aegilops bicornis. Next base: position 325,323,301 of record CM038669.1, read on the forward strand.
TCTTTATGACTAATGTTGAGTCCATGGATTATACGCACTCTCGCCCTTCCACCATTGCTAGCCTCTCTAATACCACGCACCTTTCGCCGGTATCATACACCCACCATAAACCTTCCTCAAAATAGCCACCATACCTACCTATTATGGCATTTCCATAGCCATTCCGAGATATATTACCATGCAACTTTCCACCATTCCGTTTATTATGACACGCTCCATCATTGTTATATTGCTTTGCATGATCATGTAGTTGACATCGTATTTGTGGCAAAGCCACCGTTCATAGATTTTCATACATGTCACTCTTGAATCATTGCACATCCCTCTACACCGCCGGACGCATTCACATAGAGTCATTGTGCCTGTCTAGTCCAAAAGATCTGAATCCTCCCTCAGTATGGCTCGGGCCTCCTCTTATTGTCAAAGGGGCTGCCACAGTGGCTCACAGGAGGTGGAAAGTATATACAGTAGTCGAGTCTATCTCCTGGCATCATAGGACAAACGCATTTAATGCGCTGCCGACGTGCCCTTCTTGCTTTATCGGGGACAGCGAGGAAGCTCGTCCCAGCTGTCGCCGCCTGGCCTGGCCTCGACACGCGTCTAAGCCGACGAGGTGTGTAGTGCCATGCTGGCTGGCTGGTTGCTGAGTTTGTGCAGTGGCAGAGTCTTCACGAAGATCTGCATGCCACCACGCAGGTGCTTGCTGAGTTGGCCTAGAGGCCACATGTTGCTACACAGGTGCTCGCCTAGTTGGTGGGCTGGCAGTTGTGAGGGAATGGCGGTGGAGTCTTGGCTGGTGGGGGCCTGGCTCTGGCCTCGCGGATGTCTTCGGCAAGAGTCTTGCCGGGGCCCCGGCAAGGGTCTTGCCGCGGCGTCATAGGCTTCCCCGGCAAGGGTCTTGCCGGGGGGTCTCGTGGGTACCTTCAGCAAGGATCTTGCCGAGGATCTTCGTCTTCTAATTCTCATCTAATCTTGTATGTTCATTGTCTTCACAAAGATCTGCATGCCACCATGGAGGCGCCTCCCGAATTTGGTTCCAATGTGGTTGAGGGCATCGGAACTCTTAGGCTCAAGGGTGGCAGCCCTGCTGTCATTGGGCAAGATGCCCCGACAAGGTTCTTGTCGGGGCTGCGAAGGCCGCCCCAACAAGGACCTTGCCGGGGGAGTTTCACCTCGCCCCTCAGCTCTTCATGCTTCTGGTCTCGAGCACGGCTCTGGTCGTCTTGTGTCTTTGTTTCCTCTGCCCCACCAAGCGTTGCCATCGGTCTCGTGGCTACAACTGCCCGCGCACAAGTAAAGGGGTACAAATAGGACCCCTACTTTTGTACACCAACAGGAGCCCCCGGGCCTGGGCCACATATAAGCGCGAACCGTTATTGGGCCGGGCCTAGAACGATGCGCGGGCGCGTGCGTGGCGGAGTTTTACCGTAGTAACTCCCCATGCCCATTGCGCTTCCCCACGACCCTCGTTGAATGCGCGACATGGGGGTCGTGCGTGACGTGGGGGTTATGCGTGGGGCGGTTCCTGCACGCGTGCGCCACATCGTGGTAAATGGTAAAGAGGCGGCCCGCGCCTTCCCCATAAAAAGGAAAAATCACAGGTGCGCTGCTTGTTTACCCTCTATGCCTCTTCCAATCTTGGAACCGTCGTTCCCCTTTTCTTCCTCCGGTGAAAGATTCGAAGCTCTCGCCTCTGCTTGCTGCCGCTGCGCACCCATTGCACTTGATGCTTCGCCCTCTCCCAGCTTCCATGGCACCCAAAACCGGCAAGGGCAAGGGAGGGGCCAAGGACACCGGGGAGAAGGATGCGCTGGAGAGCGAGTTGGCGGTGCGGCGGACGCAGCTCGCCTACTTCCCTTCGACGGTCTATGCGGTCCACCTCAAGAAATACTTTTTGCCCCTGTGGGGGAGGAAGACGACGGGGCACCCTGCCACGCACGTCGTCCCCGCCGATTTTGCCAAGGCTGGCCAAAATCGGTACCCCTTCTTCATCGATTTCTTCTCTTGCAGGCTCTGCCCCCTTTCTCTGACTTCTTCAACGATGTCATGCACACCTACGGCTTCCATCTTCTGGATCTTACGCCGAATGTTGTGGCGTGCATGGCTTTCTTTTCCCACCTCTGTGCGGGCTTTGCTGGAGTGCTCCCCAGCACGGCGCTCTTCCGCCACTACTTCTCCCCTCTCCTTCAGCCAGGGGGCGCCATCTCCGGCTGCATCACCTGGATCCCGAGGACCCAGGAGAAGGGCACGTATCCAGAGGGTTCTCAGAAGGAGATGTGGAAGGAATGGCGGAGCCGGTGGTGCTGGATCGAGGAGGAGGACCCGCAGGAGTTCTGCCGGGTTCGTCAGAGCCCGCCGACCCGACGCTGGGACTGGAGCCATCTCGACCCAATGACGAGAAGCTCACGGTCGCTACCACCAGGATCCATCGCCTCACCATGGTCGGGCTCACCCTCGAGATGATCGGTCCCGACTTCATCCGGGGCCGAATCGCCCCGCTGCACAATAAGGGGAGGCCGACCTGGGACTTCAGGAACGCGGCCGACATCATGAGGCTCCGCCCTGGTCTGAAGCACAACTTTACGGTGATGGGGCACGCCCACTTCTGCAAAAGGCTCTTTCAGCTCGACGTGAATGGCGACGGCAGAGCTGAGAGGACCGGCAGGGCCGCGAAGGCCGGCAAGGTCATCACGGGCCCCCTGTTTGGGTTGCCGGTGGGAGTGGTCCCGCTGAGCAACAACTCTCGCCAATCCGCCATCATCGCCATGATGCCAGACTTCAATCTGCATGGCCTTGACCCGGCCTGGGCCGAGCCGCCAGCGGAGAAGGTGCAGGAGTTCTTTGACACTTTGTCGGAGAGCTATGTCCGTGACGAGCCACTGCTCATCCAAGACACCACCAAGGCGGAGCTGGACTACATCGCCGCTAGGGCGGCGGAGGCAGTGTTGGAAATATGCCCTAGAGGCAATAATAAAATGTTTATTATTGTATTTCCTTGTTCATGATAATTGTCTATTGTTCATCCTATAATTGTATTAACTGGAAACCGTAATACATCTGTGAATACATAGACAACAACATGTCCCTAGTGAGCCTCAATTTGACTAGCTCGTTGATCAATAGATGGTTATGGTTTCCTGACCATGGACATTAGATGTCATTGATAACGGGATCACATCATTAGGAGAATGATGTGATGGACAAGACCCAATCCTAAGCATAGCACAAGATCATGTAGTTCGTTTGCTAGAAGCTTTTCTAATGTCAAGTATCATTTCCTTAGACCATGAGATTGTGCAACTCCCGGATACCGTAGGAATGCTTTGGGTGTACCAAACGTCACAACATAACTGGGTGGCTATAAAGGTGCACTACAGGTATCTCCGATAGTGTCTGTTGGGTTGGCACGAATCGAGACTGGGATTTGTCACTCCGTATGACGGAGAGGTATCTCTGGGCCCACTCGGTAATGCATCATCATAATGAGCTCAATGTGACTAAGTAGTTAGTCGAGGGATCATGCATTACAAAACAAGTAAAGTGACTTGCCGGTAACGAGATTGAACGAGGTATTGGGATACCAACGATCGAATCTCGGGCAAGTAACGTGCCGATTGACAAAGGGAATTGTATACAGGATTGATTGAATCCCCGACATCGTGGTTCATCCGATGAGATCATCGTGGAACATGTGGGAGCCAACATAGGTATCCAGATCCCACTGTTGGTTATTGGCCAGAGAGCTGTTTCGGTCATGTCTGCATGATTCCCGAACACGTAGGGTCTACACACTTAAGGTTCGGTGACGCTAGAGTTGTTATGGGAATTAGTGTGCAGTTACCGAATGTTGCTCGGAGTCCCGGATGAGATCCCGGACGTCACGAGGAGTTCCGGAATGGTCCGGAGGTAAAGATTTATATATGGGAAGTCCTATTTTGGCCACCGGAAAATGTTCGGGATTTTTTGGTATTGTACTGGGAAGGTTCTAGAAGGGTCCGGAGTAGGGCCCACCTGCATGGGGGGACCCACATGAACGTGGGTAGTGGGGGCAAGGCCCTACACCCCTGGTCAAGGCGCACCAAGATCCCCCCTTAGAAGGAATAAGATCATATCCCGAAGGGATAAGATCAAGATCCCTAAAAAAGCGGGATAATAATCGGTGGGGAAGGGATATGATGGGATTTCTTTCCCCCACCTTTGACAACGCCCCAATGGACTTGGAGGGCAAGAAACCAGCCCCCTCCACCCCTGTATAAAGTGGGGAGGCGCATGGGAGCCGCAACCCTTCCGCTGGCGCAACCCTCTCCCTCCCCAACACCTCCTCCTGCGTAGTAGTGCTTGGCGAAGCCCTGCCGGAGAACTGCAAGCTCCACCACCACGCCGTCGTGATGCCGGAGCTCTCCCTCAACTTATCCTCTCCCCTTGTTGGATCAAGAAGGAGGAGACGTCCCCGGGCTGTACGTGTGTTGAACGCGGAGGCGCCGTTGTTCGGCGCTTACATCGGAATCAACCGTGATCTGAATCGCTGCGAGTACGGCTCCTTCATCCGTGTTCTTGTAACGCTTCCGCATCGCAATCTTCAAGGGTATGAAGATGCACTCCCCTCTCTCTCGTTGCTAGTCTCTCCATAGATTGATCTTGGTGATGCGTAGAAATTTTTTAATTTCTGCAACGATCCCCAACTGTGGTATCAGAGCCAGGTTTATGCGTAGATTCTATGCACGAGTAGAACACAAAGTAGTTGTGGGCGATGATTTGTTCAATTTGCTTACCTTTACTAGTCTTATCTTGATTCGGTGGCATCATGGGATGAAGCAGCCTGGACCGACCTTACACGTACGCTTACGTGAGACAGGTTCCACCGGCTGACATGCACTTGTTGCATAAGGTGGCTAGCGGGTGCCAGTCTCTCCCACTTTAGTCGGATCAGATTCAATGAAAAGGGTCCTTATGAAGGGTAAATAGCAATTGGCATATCACCGTTGTGGCTTTTGCGTAGGTAAGAAATGTTCTAGCTAGAAACCCATAGCAGCCACGTAAAACATGCAACAACAATTAGAGGACGTCTAACTTGTTTTGCAGGGTATGCTATGTGATGTGATATGGCCAAAAGGATGTGCCGAATTATATATATGTCATGTTCTTGTAATAGGAATCATGACTTGCATGTCGATGAGCATGACAACCGGCAGGAGCCATAGGAGTTGTCTTAATTTATTGTATGACCTGCGTGTCATTGAAAATGCCATGTAATTACTTTACTTTATTGCTAACCGTTAGCCATAGTAGTAGAAGTAATAGTTGGCGAGACAACTTCATGAAGACACGATGATGGAGATCATGATGATGCAGATCATGGTGTCATGCCGGTGACGAAGGTGATCATGTCGCGCCTCAAAGATGAAGATCACAGGAGCGAGATGATATTGGCCATATCATGTCACTCTATGATTTGCATGTGATGTTTGTCATGTTTACATCTTATTTGCTTAGAATGACGGTAGCATAAATAAGATGATCCCTCATAAAATTTCAAGAAAGTGTTCCCCCTAAATGTGCACCGTTGCGAAAGTTCATTGTTTCGAAGCACCACGTGATGATCGGGTGTGATAGATTCTAACATTCGCATACAACGGGTGTAAGCCAGATTTACACATGCAAAACACTTAGGTTGACTTGACGAGCCTAGAATGTACAGACATGGCCTCGGAACACAAGAGACCGAAAGGTCGAACATGAGTCGTATAGTGGATACGATCAACATGAAGATGTTCACCGATGATGACTAGTCCGTCTCACATGATGATCGGACACGACCTAGTTGACTCAGATCATGTATCACTTAGATGACTACAAGGATGTCTATCTGAGTGGGAGTTCATTAAATAATTTGATTAGATGAACTTAATTATCATGAACATAGTCAAAAGGTCTTTGCAAATTATGTCGTAGCTCACGCTTTGGTTCTACTGTTTTAGATATGTTCCTAGAGAAAATTTAGTTGAGAGTTGACAGTAGCAATTATGCGGACTGGGTCCGCAAACTGAGGATTGTCCTCATTGCTGCGCAGAAAGATTGTGTCCTTAATGCACCACTCAGTGTGCTGAACCTCGAGCGTCGGTTGTGGATGTTGCGAACATCTTACATACACATTTTGATGACTACATGATAGTTCAATGCGTAATGCTAAATGGTTTAGAATTGAGGCACCAAAGACGTTTTTGAAACATCACAGAACATATGAGATGTTCCAAGGACTGAAATTGGGATTTCAGGCTAGTGCCCACGTCAAGAGGTATGAGAGCTCCGACAAGTTTCTTAAGCCTGCAAACTAAGGAGAAAAGCTCAATCGTTGAGCATGTGCTCAGATTGTATGAGTACTACAATCGCTTGAATCGAGTGGGAGTTAATCTTCCAGATGAGATAGTGATGGTTCTCCAAAGTCACTGCCACCAAGCTACTAGAGCTTTGTGATGAACTATAACATATCAGGGATAGATATGATGATCCTTGAGCTATTCGCGACACCGCGAAAGTAGAAATCAAATAGGATCATCAATTGTTGATGGTTAGTAAAACCACTAGTTTCAAGAAGGGCAAGGGCAAGAAAGGGATACTTCATGAAACGGCAAATCAGTTGCTGCTCTAGTGAAGAAACCCAAGGTTGAACCCAAACCCGAGACTAAGTGCTTACGAAATAAAGGAACAATCCTTTGAAGCGAGAACTACCCTAGATACTTGGTAGATGAGAAGGTCGGCAAGGCCGATGTAAGTATATTGGATATACATTATAATGTGTACTTTACTAGCACTCGTAGTAGCACCAGGGTATTAAAATACCAGTTCGGTTGCTAAGTGTTAGTAACTTGAAATAAAAAGCTACGGAATAAACGGAGACTAGCTGTAACGCCCTCGATGCGGCTATATCTCCCACGTGTCGAGGCACGACTTAGAGGCATAACCGCATTGAAAGCAATGTCGCAAGTGAGGTAATCTTCACACAACCCATGTAATAAATAGGGGAAAGAGATACATAGTTGGCTTACAGTCGCCACTTCACACAAAACATAATTAAACATCCATAAATCATAGTACACTCAAGGTCCAACTACGGAACCAAAATAAAAGAAGATACCCCAAATGCTACACAGATCCCCGATCGTCCCAACTGGGCACCACTACTGATCATCAGGAAAAGACACATAGTAACGACCACGTTCCTCGTCGAACTCCCACTTGAGCTCGGTTGAGTCACCTGCACTGGCATCGTCGGCACCTGCAACTGTTTTGGAAGTATCTGTGAGTCACGGGGACTCAGCAATCTCACACCCGCGAGATCAAGACTATTTAAGCTTATAGGAAGGACTGAGTAGTAAAGAGGAGCTGCAGCAAGCGACTAGCATATATGGTGGCCACTTCGCATCAGAGAGCGAGAAGAGGAGCAATGCACGGACGTGAAGCTAGTAGCGATCAAGACGTGTTCCTGAACTTCTTACGTCGGACATAACTCCAACACCGTGTTCACTTCCGGACTCCGCCGAGAAGAGACCATCACGGTTACACACGCGGTTGATGTGTATTTTATTTGAGGTCAACTTCGGTTTTCTACAACCGGACATTAACAAATTCCCATCTGCCTCATAACCGGGCACGGCTTTGAAAGATATTACCCTGCGGGGGTGTCCCAACTTAGCCCATTATAAGCTCTCACGGTCAACGAAGGATATTCCTTCTACCGAAGACCCGATCAATCTCGGAATCCCGGACTACAAGACATTTCGACAAAGCAATAAAACAAGACCAAGAAGCCACCCGGTTGTGCCGACAAATCCCGATAGGAGCTGCACATATCTCGTTCTCGTGGCACATCCAGATGAGATAGGCTACGAGTAAAACCAAGCCTCGAAGTTTCCCGTGGTGGCCCCAAGAAGGCTCGGTTCGAACCAGCACTCGAAGAACCGGTCCGGGGTTAAAATAAAGATGACCCTCGGCTCGCGAAAACCCGGGGAAAAAGGCTTAGGTGGCAAATGGTAAAACCAATGTTGGGCCTTCTTTGGGCGAGTCTTATTCAAAGCGAACTGTCAAGGGGTCCCATAAATCACCCAACCGTAAGGAACGCAAAAGTCAAGGAACATAACACCGGTATGACGGAAACTAGGGTGGCAAGAGTGGAACAAAACACCAGGCATAAGGCCGAGCCTTCCACCCTTTACCAAGTATATAGATGTATTAAATATAGCAGATATATATATATATTGTGATATCCCCAACAATTAAACATGTTCCAATAAGGAACAACATCTCCATGTTTCAACAAGGAACAAACTTCAACTTCACCTGCAACTAGCAACGCTATAAGAGGGGCTGAGCAAAGCGGTAACATAGCCAATCAACGGTTTGCTAGGAAAGGATGGTTAGGGCTGACATGGCAATATCGGTGGCATGATATAGCAAGTGGTAGGCATCGCAGCATGGGCATAGCAAAAGAGCGAGCATCTAGCATAGCAAAGATAGAAGTGATTTCGAGGGTATGGTCATCTTGCCCGCAATGTTCTCGAGTTGTCGAAAGATTGATCCTCGTAGCGTTCTCAACAGGTTCCTCGTTCACGCATTTCGCCTCCCGGCTCTACCCAAAGCAACAACACAAACAAAGGAACCACAATAAATCACGGTGCAATGCACAATCAACATGATGCAAAACATGGCATGATATGCGGATGTGATATGCAATGCGTATGCGCGCTCCGGAAGGAAATGATGAACCAGGCATCAACTTGGCAAACCAAGTATGCCACTGGAAAGATGAGATGATTTCGGTTGAAATCGATATAAAGATCACCGAATCGGATACACGGTTTGCAAATGACAAGCAAAACAAGAATGGCACAAATCTGCCATTAACAGCATGATGCCACTTAGCAAGCAACAAATAATTAAGCTACTGCACCCAAACGTATCAACAAAGTATATTGCAGTGATCTACACAAGATGCTTGACAAAAGATGAGCACTGAGCTTGGCTAAATCACATCATAACAGGTTCAAACAAGCATGGCAAAAGTGCACAAAATATCAGGCTGGACATGGCAAAAACAGCATCAGGTTGCAATGTTCAGAGCAATAAAACTACATGCTACAGGAACTTAAAGTAGCAAAACAAGGCATGGCACGAATCTACTCAAAGCATAGAACAAAAATCCCTTACTGACTATAAGCCAAAAAGGACTCGAAAATATAGTAACACCCATGTCAATATTGAAAGTTTCGTTAACAGATTCAGCAACATGGCATGTCAAAAACTGATAACAAGTAGGCATGTTTACAAGCTCAATGCACTCACTACAGAGCCTTAAATGATAAACTAAGCATACATATATCAATAAGACATGTCATAGAAGACATACATGGCAAGAATAATAACATAGCATACATGGATCAACTACAACAACCTTGGCAAAATTGAATAACATGTAAACAATCTGCCAGGAAACATTTTATAGCAAAAGTAGAGCTCGATTGACTCAAGCTATGGTACTCCATAATTGCAAACAAGGACATGGATGGATAGAGCAAGACATGTTTAACAAAACCTCCTTACTGAAGTATCTCAAAATATGCATGGATCTCTCGGTAGCATCAAGTTAACATGGCATCAAAATATCAGCTAAACAGGGCTGAAAACAGCAACATCAGGACACCTACTTTGCATGCTTGTGCTAGTCACCACATAGATCACAAAAATACATGGAATACACTCCTGGAAAGATGGCATGGCATATTACAAAACACATGTAGGACTCCAATTCATAGGGTGCACACATCAATCATGGCAAAAATAACAAAAGTGCAAGTTCTGTTAAGAAACAGAAACTAACATCACATAGCCCTCTTCTAACAGCATTTCGGGCATCAATATGAGCTTAAATGAAAATGATGCAATGAGATGAAATGATCTACTATTCGAGACGAACATTTTGACGTATTATACGCGCAAAATGGATCTACAGATGCAAAGATATACTCGGTTGAAAATGCAACAAAAACAACGAGATGCAAAAGACTTGGGGAAAAAAAAGGGAGGGGAGAGAGTCAACGGGCTCTCGGCCCGAGGCCGGATCGGGCGGATCGGGCGGCGGCCGGATCGGATCGGGCGCTGGCGGCGGCTCCGAGCTCGCGGAGGAGGCGGTCAGCGGGATCCGGTGGAGGAGGGCGGCGCCGGATTCTGCGCGTGAGCTCACGGGAGGCGGCCCGGCGGAGGCGGGCGAAGGCCCGGCGGGGCGAGGCGGGCGAGGCGCTGGGCGGCGCCGGTGGCGGCGGCAGCCGGGGCCGGAGGTCGCCGGAGGCGGAGGGCGGCGGCGGCGGCCGAGGCGGCGCTGAATCGGCGGCGCGGGCGCGGTGGCGGGCGGTTTCGCTCGGCCTGGGCGGCGGCGCGGACAAGCGGGCGGCGCGATTCGTCGGTCGGCGGCGGCGGACGACGTCCGGTAGCGGGCGGACACGTCCGGTGGCGGCGGAGGACGAATTTTAGGGTTTCGGGGAAGGGATGATCCGGATTTGGAGGGGGTTTGCTTAAATAGGCATAGAGGGAGCTAGGAGAGTCCAAATGAGGTGTAGTTTTCGCCCACACGATCGTGATCGAACGACGGAGAGCATGGGAGTGACTTAGATGGGTTATTGGGCTGTTTTGGAGGGGTGTTGGGCTGCAACTAAAAAGAGGCCTTTGCGAGAGTGCGGTTAACCGTTGGAGTACCAAACGAGCTCCAAATGACCCGAAACTTGACCGGTGGTCTACGGGTGGTATACCAAGGCCACTAGACAAACCTCGGTCCATTTCGAGAAGGTTTAGTACCCGCACACGGACAAAAGCGTAAAAAGGGACCGCCGGGGGAGATAGGAGTGTCGGATTGCAAAACGGACAACGGGGAAAATGCTCGGAATCATGAGACGAACACGTATGCAAATGCGATGCACATGATGACATGATATGAAATGCATGACATGGACAAAATGCAAAAATGAAGAAAAACCCAACCACGGAGGGAATATCATATCACAATGCCGAAAATGGCAAGAGTTGGAGTTACAAATATGGAAAGTTACATCCGGGGTGTTACACTAGCTGAAGGTGAGATGACGATATGTGTTGGAAGTGTTTCCAAGGTTAATGTGATCAAGCATCGCATGCTCCCTCTACCATCGAGATTGGTGTTAAACCTAAATAATTGTTATTTGGTGTTTGCGTTGAGCATAGACATGATTGGATTATGTTTATTGCAACACGGCTATTCATTTAAGGAGAATAATGGTTACTCTGTTTATTTGAATAATACCTTCGATCACTACAAAAAAAAGACACATCCGTGACATTTTGGGCCGAACGAAATTTTTTCTGTCATACACATGACACTTCTATGACGATAATTGTGACAAAACCCAGTATCATCATAGATGTGGTGGGCTCCTACTTCCAAGACAAAAAATCATGATAGAAAATGGGCTTTTCGTCCTGGGCGGGCCGGAGACGCAGCTGCATGACATTCTTTGGGCCGTCCATGATGGAAAAAACCGTGGTAGAAGCGAGGGGAATTTCGGGAGTTCCGGTTATGGTGGGAGGTCGGGGCCGGCGACGCTGCTGCTTTCTCTCATACACGACGCTGCAGGTGTGTGCGAGGCGTTGGCTCTATTTGAACCCGAGTGAGGCGTTGGGCTCTAATCGAACCCGGCGACAGACCGCAGGCTACGCATTACTGAACCCGAGCGATCAATCGATGGCTGTTAACTGAACCCGATCGAGCGATTCCTCCGCTACTGCTGCTAACTGAAGCCGATCAATTGGATGAACAGTGAGTGTTGCGTGGGGGGTTTGGATGAACAGTGAGCGGTGGCGTTGCCTCTGGATGAACAGGACCCCGTGGTGTGGTGGAGGGCTGGATGAACAGTAGACGGTGGAGGGGTGCCCGTGGAGGGGTGGATGACGAGGACCCCGTGGTGTGGAGGGCTGGATGAACAGTAGACGGTGGAGGGGTGCCCGTGGAGGGGTGGTTGAACAGGACCCCGTGGTGTGGAGGGCTGGATGAACAGTAGACGGTGGAGGGGTGGTTGAACAGTAGCCAGTGGAGTAGCGCGTGGTGGAGGCTGGATGAACAGGAGCTCGTGGAGGCTGGATGAACAGGAGCTCGTGGAGGCTGGAGAAGGTCGACGGTGGAGATGAACAGTATCCCGTGGAGTCCCGTTTTACCGTACTCCACACCCCTCCTGATCAACATGACCCCCGTTTCGACCGTAGGAGGTCCGTTTCGTCCGTTTTGCGGTACACCACACCCCTCCCGATCAACAGGACCCCCGTTTCGACCGAAGGAGGTCCGTTTCGTCCGCTTTTGGCGACGCCACACCCTCCCGATCAACAGACCCCGCTTCGACCGTGGGAGGTCAGTTTCATCCGCTTTGCAAGACACCCTCGCGATCAACAGATCCTGCTTGAACGTGGCGGTCGAACACAAGGCCGCTTCCTCCGCTTCGCTGCACGGCAGCCTCGTTTCCATCGCCAGCCTGGCCCAAGCCTCCCGAGAACACGACCACGCATTCCGTTACCTCCCCATGAACACGACAACGACGTTGTTTCTCCGTTCCGACCCAGCCATGTACACGAGCCCTGGCTGTACGTATGCGCGAGTAGGCGTTCGAGACCCCGCCCGTATGTACACATACGTGGCCGTATTTTCTTTCTTGCACCCTGGCCGCTGTACGTACGTGTACATGCTATGTGCGCGCCTCTACTATGACACGTGTGCGCCTCTACATCGACCAGTATATATGTACGTACACGTTTGCGACCAGAATGACAAAGCTACGTACGCTTCGACCAGGTGGGTCCCGACTGTCAGGCACTTCCTTGCGTGCGAAGATGTAGCTGGTGGGTCCCAGCAGTCAGGGGCAAGCATTTTTTTTCGTGAAATATGGTGGCCCGTCCGGTGGGTCCCTGCTGTTAGGTGGAGGAATAATTATTTTGCATGTAATAAGGAGGCACTTCCTTGATGCGGCCGTGGACCCAACTGTCAGCCTCTCCACATATAGTCCATGTCCGATGGAAGCCATTCCTTGACGATGTTGACCACGCCGCGCCGAGAGCACCAGGGCGGTTAATGACGGCGAGGCCTAGGAAGGGGACGATGCGGAGCTGGGGAAGACACGACAGTGGATGCCCACGCGTAGAGGAGTACGAGGGTTCACTGGTTCGCTGCGGTGTGAGGCTGCCGTCGCCGCAGAATAACAGGGGGTGTGATTGAGTAGAGGGATGGCCTGGCCAGCGGTGGGAGTAGTAGGGGGTAGTGAGGCCTCCGCCGCATCGCAGCCGGCCACGGGAGGCAGGAGCACGAGGCACGACCGGCGCTGGTTTGGGCGGCTGGAGCAAGAAGACCAGAGGTTGAAGAAGCACTACGGCCGTTGGATGGACATCGTACGGTCCTTTGGAGCTAGAATCATGCATATTGACTAAGTTGACAAAGCCCTCCGTCCCCGTCAATTTAGTAGGCCCACAAGTCAGCCTCCCACCAAGGTGGGTCCCAGCTAGCAGGGGGGTATTCAGTTGTTTGTGCGTAATAAGGAGGCACTTCCGGTGGGTCCGAGCTGACAGCAGGGGGGACGTTTTTTTCGTGAAATACGGTGGCCCGTCGGGTGGGTCCCAGCAGTCAGGGGAAAACGTTTTTTTCGTGATATACTGGTGGGCGTCCGGTGGATCCCTGCTGTCAGGTGGAGGAATAATTATTTTCCGCATAATAAGGAGGCACTTCCTTGCGGCTGTCGTGGACCCACCTGTCAGCCTCTCCACGTACAGTATTCTTCCGATGGAATTCGGTCGTTGACCACATTGACCACGCCGCGCCGACAGCACCACGGCGGAGGACGACGGTGAGGCCTAGGAAGGGGACAACGTGGAGCCGTTGAAGACGCGGCAGTGGATGCCCACGCAGAGAGGAGTACGAGGGTTCACTGGGTCGGCTGCGCTGCCGTCGCTGCAAAATAACAGGGGGTGTGGGTGAGTGGAGTGGAGGGATGGCACGCCAGCGGTGGGAGTAGTATGGGGCGGTGAGGCCTCCACGGCTGACACCGCCACGGAGGCGGAGCAAAGCGGCACGACCGCGGCCGTATTGCTGGGCCGGAGCAAGAAGACCAGAGGTTGAAGAATCACTACGGCCGTTGGATGGACATCGTACGGTTAGTCGAGCTAGAATCGTGCATATTGACTAAGTTGACAAAGCCCTTCGTCCCCGTCAACTTAGTAGGCCCAATATACTGGGTCCCAGCTAGCAGGGGGAGTATTCATTTTTTCGTGCATAATAAGGAGGCACTTCCTTGCGTGCGAAGATATAGGTGGTGGGTCCGAGCTGTCAGCGGCTGTAACGTTTTTTTCGCGAAATACAGAGGCCCTTTCGGTGTGTCCCAGATGTCAGGTGGAGGAATCATTATTTTGCGCGTAATAAGGAGGCATTTCCTTGCATGCGGCCAGGACCCAAATTTGTCAGCCTCTCCACGTACAGTCCACTTCAGATGCATGTCGATCGTTGACCACGCTGACCACGCCACGTCGAGAGCACCAGGGCGGTGGACGACGACGAGGCCTCGGAAGGGAACGACACGGAGGCAGGGAAGACTCGGCAATTGTTTTTGTTTCCCACGCGGAGGGGAGTACGACTGTATGAGGGTTTACTGGTTCGTCTGCCGTCGCCGGAGAATAACAGCAGGTGTGGGTGAGTAGAGGGATGACTAGGCCAGCGATGGGAGTACGGTGGGCGGTGTGGCCTGCGCGGCAGCACAGCCGGCCGCGGGGAGGATGGAGGAGGCAGTCCCGCCGGCGCTTGTTTGAGCGGCTGGAGCAGGAAGAGCAGAGATTGAAGAAGCACGACGGCCGTTGGATGGACACCCAACAATATACAGGCTATCTGTGGAAAGCCTCAAATCTGTGGAAAACAGCATACAACCCATCTGCCATTATTTCAAATAATTTACAGCCCATTTGCTAATTCTTACGGTATTTTTGGAGCCCATATTCTTTATGTTAGCATTACAGCCCATATTGTGGCCACGGTTAAAAAATTATACGAAATTTTGCATATGTCGGTGCGGTCTGAACTATTTTTAATCCCGAAATTTCAAGTCACATTTAGACTGATTTTAAAAATAAATGTATATCAATATGAAATCCAATAAATTGTCCACGCATAAAAATCAATGCAATTTAGAAAAAAAGATATTTGAAAATAATTGCCGGTTTGATGTGTTTCGAAAATGTACAAACCATTTCTCATTACTGATAGGCCATTTTCTCGGCCAGCCGAATGAAGCTCTCCCCGTCTTGAAAGATTTGCAGCCCAACATGCCTGATAAAGCGACTTACTTGACAAATCACAAAAAAACTGGGCTAGCCATTTTCATAAAGAAAAAAAACTACTTGGGCTGGTCTGTGGTAAACATAAAAGAAAAAGGCTGTCTAGACAGGCCGTAGTGTCCCGCATGACCCAGTTGACACCCTGCCTGGCCTCAAAAACAAATTAGATAACGCCACTCCAATTATGGCTATTCATAAAAATGCCACTGCAATTTCCAAACTTTGAAAAATGCTACTGCAATATTTGCAAACTTTGAAAAACGCCACTGCAGTTTGGAAGCTTTGAAAAACGCCACTCCAGACTTCGAAAAATGCCACTAGAAATGGCATGAAATGGCATTTTTCAAAGTTTGGAAATTGCAGTGGCATTTCTTGGATACACCAGATTTGGAGTGGCATTTATCAAATTAACCCAAAACAAAAAATAATCGGGCGAGCTGCTGGGTCCCTCGTGTCACCGTCAGAGTAATTCTCTCGTTTATTCACTATGTTGACAATGTCATGGGACCCGGATGTCGAAATCCACTAGGAGGAGCCATTTTTTATTGGCTTGAAATAAGGAGGCACTTGCTTATGCGTCGCCATGACCTTGGCGGGTCCTTGCTGTCATCCTCTCCACGTACAATCATCTCCTGATTGTGTACGCGTCAACTTGCTAGGCCCACAAGTCAGCCTGTAAACCGTGGAGGACAAATACAACCCATTTAAAAAAATAACAACCCGTTCCATACGTTCAAACGGAAAGTTCAACATTCAGAGCAAAGTAACAGGTCTGATCCACATATAGATTACTGAACTTCCACGTTGACAACCATCATAGCCAAGTTAACTATCTACTCCCACTAACACTCTAGTAGCGGACAAGTACTAACTTACTCTTAGCTAACTAGACGATACCGGCCGCCATCTGCTGTCCATGCTAAACGCCGGCACCGACGTCCTCCGCCTCGCCTCGGACTTGCCAGAGGTGCGATAGGGTCACAGCGCTGCTGCTGGCCCTTTCCATGCCGGCGTGGTCCACCGAAGCTTCGGCTTCCAAGCGGGAAACCCACTTGACGAGCTGGTAGTAAAAATCGGCGTTGCGAACGCCTGCGTGCCCGGCAGCCTCCAGGGCTATTTGCCGGGTGCCGTCCTCCACATAGTAGGCCCAGTTGCGGGCGCTCTGCTCGCGACTCAGAGCGTCGGTGCGCTACTGCTCCATGTCCTACTGGCGGTGCAAATCGGTGATACGCTGCTCCTCCGCCAGGCGGTCGCGCTCCAACAACTCCTGCTCCTCCGCCATGCGGTCGCGCTCCAACAACACCTCGAGCTCCAACAACTAGTTCCGGCGGTGACCGCCTCCGGCGTCGCCTACCGCGAACGGGCGGGGGCATGGCGGACGTGGCGAGCGACGTTGGGCCGGTGGGGGCTTATGAGGATATGGAGAGTTGGGTCACGGAGGCATCGGAGATGGCCGGGAAATAGTACTTATAGGCGGAAGGTAGCACGACGGTCATCAGAATTCAATGCATAATGTCTTAGCGCGCCAGCTTGCCGTGGAAAACTAGAGAAACTGAAATTATGACTGTGTTGTACCGTCTCGTCTGGGTCGCACACTGGCATGGCGGTCAAACGAGTGCACTCGAATTATCTCCCTCCTTGTCAATAATGATTCCACGGATTTAAAGCGTATCTTTTTTCGCATCAGTTAGCTGCCTTAATTACGGCCGGCTGCATGCGTGCACTCGTAATCGCCGCAGCAAGACGCGAAGCAAAGATGCAGCCACTTAAATCGCTGGAATTAATTAGGCTTAAACTTCTCTGTAGTCCATGAAGCACCTAGTGTTGGCCAATAAATAGTACAGTACTACTTTTCTGTAGTCCATGAAGTGACTATCCAATCTTTCTGTGTCTATTTTCAAATGGCACTAGATGTAGTGACTATACTATTCTCTTGTGCAGTTCAACCAAAATTGCGGGCACTTTGTTTGTTTGCCAGATAGCAATGGGCAGACATCTCTGTCTGCACAAATATCAAGCAGCTAGTAAACATATACCACACCTTGTATTTTCGGTTTAAACATGTCTCTTCCGCTTAGCATCTGTCATGTTCTCAGACCGACAATCCGACATGCTTATGTTTTGCCTCGACAATTTCATACTGAATTGATTTGCTGGTTCAGAGCAGAAATATAGCGCATGTTCTTCATCAGACCAAGGATATCCATGTTCGCAGTGATGGAAGAGGTGAAATCGATACAACCGAAATTGAGCATCCAATCATTGAATCCTGTCCGCACCTCCAATGTAGGTCCACCCTGCCAATAAATTCACATGCAAACCACTAGTATTACTATCTAATGACAGTACAAAAAGAGTAGCAAGATAGTAGCAAACCATGTACCTTCGTAGTGAACAGCCCATAGCGCCACCAATTGGATATAAAGGTTTGGAAAAAACATGCTCCTAATGTTGAACCAGTTGGACTTTTTGTGCAGTTCCACTAAAATCGAGCATTCCCTGTTTGCATAGATATTGAAAGTGTGATTACTCTAAAAGTGGCACTAGTTGAAGATAGACTCACAAATATAAGCATTCCAATTTCTTAATGGGAAAAGGTAGCAAGACTGTTTCTAACCACCTGTTTCAAGGAATAAATAAAGCAACAACGGCTGATGTCAGGAAGGCATACATAGTTTTTTCTAGAAAAGTGAGCCATTCCTGACCTTTCCTCTTCTTTTAAGCAAATTTTGTGCAGTTCTACTAAAATAAAATGCCATCACCGCCTTGACAATTCAGTGACACTGTACAAAAGGAAATGACTTAACATTACATCATGATGTCAAGTATGTAGTCGACAGCATTAGAGACAAACATACAGATCTCCTCAAGAGAACAAATGAGGAGGAGGTGCCCACTCTTGACCTTTCCTCTTGTCTTCATAATTGTCTGTGCAGTTTAACCAAAATAAAATGACATCAACGCCTTGGCATTTTGGTGACACTGTACAAAAAAATTAACTTATCTCATGAAAGTGAGGTATGTAATCTATAAGCATTAACAAAGGCAAAAATCTGAAGGTAGTAACAAGTTTCATCGTTGGTATATTGGTCAGGCAACAAAGATTAGAATACCTTAGCTGAAAAATCTTTAATACATCCACAATCAACAGCTAACCCTGAAATAATCCAGTGACATTAAATGGCATTGTTTAAATTTATCAGTGGCATTAGACTGAGAGCGGCATTAGTTAAATGTGGCATCATTTTAGCAGTAGCATTGCTTGACTTGACTGCTAGCGTTATACTAACAGCAAAAAAAGTGGCAATAAGAGCATGGGCCATTCGGACAGTGGACGCACCAGTACGATGTACCTCCACGGACGCAGAGTGGTGAGGGAGGTATGGTTGCCCAGAGCAACAAATATCCAGGCAGCATATATGGATTACGTCCCATTTTTGTTCTCTTTAGCCACCTTTTTCCTACGCGAGGACAACAAACTGATCGACCTGGTCATTCTCTATTGCGTTGTCATGCCTTTCTACCCTTCTTCAACCAAGAGACACGAGACTCGTTCCTTAGCTACTGATTTTCCCCTTTTCAACCTAGATGCGAGTTCGATGCCTACTCTCTTGGACAAGATGCCTCCTTCCTTTCCTTATTCAACCCGAGACATGGATTAGTCTCGATCAAGTAGGGTTTCCTTTAATAGTGCAAATTATGGTTTTCGCTCATGCGTGTACAGCAGAGCAGAGGATAGCAAATCGGGAAGATGGTGGAGTGGAAAAAGATCCACATGCAACGACGTGGCAGATGGGGCAATAGAACAAGGTTATGGTTCGAAAAGAGGTAGCATACCTGAGGGTCGGCGGGAAGTGGCTTCGCTCGTGGTCGCCGCCCTCCGCACACACACTACGGCAGCGAGCTTGGGGACGGAGGCCAACCCGCTGGCGCTTAGGTCCGAGAGGACGGCCTTGTTGTCGCCAAGCGTGACCTCGCCGCCGACGACGAAAAGGCCAACGCTGCACGCCCTTTTCTTCCCGGCGCATCTGTGACCACCCGTGAGGAGGGAGAGAGGGCCGTTTTTTAGATCTGGAGAGAGGGTGGTAGTGTGAGAAGCAAGTGGGCAGCCCTTAGCAAGAAAGCTACCAAGATCCAGCCTATATATCTTTTTTTATACTACTAGTAATCGAGGTGGAGTAGTGGTAGAGTAGTTTATATTTTCTCTGCGTACAATACCGCTTAGTCGTGCTTCAAAACTGATCGGCACGCCATTAAAAAATAAAGGTCGATAACTAATGCGGCACCTCGGGTCAACGCTGCTAGATCGCATTTTGCACGAGAAATTACACACCATGTTTCGTTGACATGTGGTCCCGCTTCAACATATCGGTGAGACGACGGCGAGTAGTAGGAGTATTTCCGAGCGGACGTGTAGGCCGGGCGCCTCTTTCGTGAACCGTGGCAAACTCGCAACCGGCCCACCGACTCTTCGCCTTTCCCTCTCGGTTTGGAATCGCTGTCGCACGCTCTTCCTCTCCCTCCTCCATTTTCCTTCAGCCCTTCACCCTTTCTTCCGCCATTGTTCGACCGTCTTCTCCATGGAGGGAACAGGCCGGAAACGACCCCGTTATTCTTGCCCCGATCTGAAAGATGACGTGGTTGAGGAACTCATTGATTGGTGCGACGGCATCACCTCGGCTAGCATGGCAGGTTCGTTCAAGCCCATTCTCGACTCAACTAATAACATCATTGCAAGGAACCCAAGAGTCAAGGAGCGGTTTGATCTCCCCTATCTTCTTTGCCGTGACCCTGATGAATGGCGCCGGCACGACAGAGGCCTCGCCCTGTGCATGTTCATGCCGCTTGATAATGATACATATGATGTTAAGATGCCATCGCTTGAGGGCAAGGCTTGGGTGGGCGCAAATGGAGATTGGGTTATTTACATTGGGTCCAACTGCGAGTGGGAACTTGTGAATATGTACACTCGTGACCGGGTTCCACTTCCAAAAATCTCAGCAGACTGCCCAGAGGTTGAGCACACCGGTATTGTACGCACGTTCAAATACGATCATGGTGACTGTCTTCTATGGAAGATAGAAATTTGTCGAGTTCCCAACCGCTCTTGGAATTACGACAACTTTGAAGTTGTTGCTATCTTCGACAAGCTTGTTGTCGTCCTTAGTGGTTTGACTCGATGGATATTGCTCAAAAATCAGTTTCTGTACATGGATGAGTACTGTGATGCAATTCAATACGAGGGCCTTGTGTTTGCTGCCACCACTCGTGGCTCTGTTTTTGCATGGCATCCTCGTTGTTTCGGTACATTTGTCTTCCACCGTAATTATAATTGTTTCTTCCACATGCATGCAGGTTAGCAAGTTTCCCTTTACTAATTAACCTTCTTCTTGTGTTTCCAAGGTCATGTGAACATCCCACCACCTATACTTGAAAATTTTTATAACCAAGGGGGAGATGACGATGGTGATGATCACGAGCATGAGGACGAGCAGCGCCCATATACTATGTGGTGCCTGGCAACTAATTCCGATGGATCACCTCTTCTTGTGTGTATACAGCCCACTGATGATGTTATTGCTAAGGAAGCACGTGTCTCCCATGGTCGCACTCTCCGGACCTATTCCAACACCCATTGCATGGTATTCGGGATGGATACTAGTGTGCTAGTGCCAACTCCTTCTCCCTGGTACATAATTTATAGTCTTGGAGAAAACTCGCTCTTCCTTGGACAAAACTATCTGATGTTGGTGAAAGGTGATCCAACTGTTGTTGACACATTTTTGAGAAGCAACTGTGTCTGTACCTCGGACATTTGGGTGGTTCCCTACCCTGGTACTGATATAGTAGGCTGCTTCAGCCTGGATGATCAGTCCTGCGTTGGTCTCCAGATCGACAATGGATGGCCCGTCCCAGAGAATCACTTGTGATTCAAAGCAAGCATTTCCAACGCCGAGGAATGGTTGAGTTGAAGTTCATTTCATTGCTTGTTATTTGTTGTGTGGTGAAAACTTTAGTATTTATAATGTATCCTCGTTGTCGATGTGGGTTGATGACCTGTTCTATGTAATAAAATGATATGCCTATGATAAACTTACTAAATTTATGAATGGCTTTCGAGTCGCTTCTCTGAGTGAGTGGTGCGACGAGGCAAAAAAATATTTTCTGAATACATAATTGTACGTGCATTGCAACAAGTTATCGGATGAGGCCAATCAACAATAGTAGTACACTATTTGTACTAGCTTCACATGCTTTGCGCGTCGGGTGGGTGTTTTTAATGTAGCCATATGTTAATGTGTTCGCAGTACGTAACCAGCACCTCGAATCCTCGATACTAGTACTATATAGTAGGAGTAAGTAGTAGGAGTAGTAGGGTGGCATGGGCCAGAACAAGCATTCACGCCCGTGAGTACGGCACACGCCACCACCACGACATCCATCTGACACCATATTATTTCTTGGAGTCCGTGCTAGAGCAATCTATTCAACCTCGTCGTTTCTCTAACTTCAGCCATCGCGCGGCGGGCGAGGGAGGGGTTTGCCAATAGTTGGTTTCCTTAACTGCGGTCCCACTTGTAAGGCCAACTCCAATGCACGACCCCAAACACACCTCCGTTTTGCACGAACTCCAATGATAATTTTGACTAGAAAAGCAAGACCAAAGAAAACAAGAACCACAAGAATACATTTCACTACTCCTGTAAGTTGGATTAGTGCCTTCTCGATGCATTCATTGTTGATCTGCGGAGGCTCGATCTTGCGTGCTTCTTTCTTCTTCGAGTGTAAAGAAATAGGCGTTGCTTCCTCGCATCTAGTCTCATGTCTAGCCTCTATTTTAGTAGGAGTATCAACAAGTGCACTAATTTCATCTCTAGCCTCTGTGCTACTAGCTAAAAGTGATAGAACATCTACTAAATCACGCTCTATCAATATATGGATGTACTCTTCTTCCCAATACAAAAACTAGCATCCATTCTACTCCCTCCGTTGCACAATACATGCCTTCTATTTGTCAAAATATATATGTATCTAGACATGTCTTAGTATATAGGTACGTCCATTTTTGGACAAATGGAAGTCAAGTATTTTGGAACGGAGGGAGTACACAATAAATTTTTTAAGTTAGCACAACTAGTCTAATCCGAGAGCAGAACCAAAGGTTTGGTCGGGTTCTTCCTCCTTTTGCCGACACGTGGGACATCCGGATCCAGTGTCGTGTCATGAAAGAAAATAGAGTGGTAGTTGAAGCCACGAGATGTGCATCTTGGGTTAAATCAGAATAGAATCTTACTACTCTTGAGTAACTCCAAAAGCGGCCACCGAAGATCTTTATTGGATTTGTTTTTCATCGCCAGCACGTCGAGGTGAAAGATGTGCAGGTTTAGTGGGTCCTCTTGCGTTTTCACTGACATGTGGGGACGCATGTGAGCAAACAGACGATGGGCTCCGCACGTTCGCTGGCTGGCTGAGAAGAGAGATAGAGGAGGGCTGAGCACGGACTGCAGGAAATTTGTTCTGCGTACCTCGATATAGGCTCGATATAGTGGGGTGGCATGGGCCATAACTAGCATTCACGTCTAGCAGTACGGCACACGCCACCCACACGAGTCCCATCCGACACCAATTTTCTTGGAGTCCGTGCTACAGCCATCTCTTCTCCCTCCTGTTTTCTCAGCCATCGCACGGTGGCGGGGTGGGGGTTTGCCGATATTTGGTTTGCTAAACTGCGGTCCCACTTGTAAGTGAAAATGCAACACCGCACGCATTCCCTCTTGTGAGACGTTCCGGACCAACCGTGTGGGGGTGCGACGCGAACACAACAGGCTTTTCCTTTTGAACTCGTAACTTGTAAAATTTGGTTCTGCTTCATGGCGCGACCGATAGATAGAAAATAACGATTTTGCCTATAGTAATGAGAAGTTTGGTTCTGGCGCCGTTCATGCATGGAGTACGCACGAAAATTATGAAGTTGATGCGAAAGGTAAGATAATTACTGTAGTATCATATACTACTACATGGATTTGACGGAAAGATAAAAAATACATACGGATACATCAACGTTCAACGACATCCTCACGCCCTAGTGCGCTGGGTCACCAACCGACGTGTGAGGAGCAGCGGTGTTGGCGGCGAGCTCAGCGTGCTTCTGAACAGTGTCGTCCAAGGTTGCCTTGCGCTCCAAGAAGGCCAGGGTCCTATCGTCCTCCTCTTGCATGTAGTAGTCCTTGTGGACGATTTGCGCGTAGACGTGGGTGATTATGTCGATGGTGTCTTGCTACGCAAGGTGCTGCGCGGCGAGCGCGACCTTGAGGTGGACATTCTCCGGCGCGACGGTGGACAGTCGCAGGGCCACCAGTGCGTCGAAGAGGTTGTTACCATAGTGGCCGTTGAGGGTGGCGGGCATCGCAGAGCCTGGGCGCGTCGGCTGGAGGCTTATGTCAAAGTCGTCCGCAAGCTTCCTGACGACGATGAACTTGTCGAGGAAACCAACAAGGACCTCGTCGAATAAGGAGACGAAGTTGTCGTCCAAGCGGCCCCTCGCCCTGGAGGCCTCAAGCAATACTACCGGGAGACGTTCCTCGGTGTCGGGCCGCAGGCCGGTGTCGTGGACCATCTGGCACAGCCGGCTGATGCTCGCGCTCATCGCCTCCATGGGTCTAGGCGTAGCTTCTAGTCAACTGATCTTGCGATTCGAGTGATCACTCTTGCCCTTGGTTAGCGTGCGTGAGGTGCGTGGGATTTACGTTACTACTCCTCGGCCCTCTCGCACCTGCCTTTGGTTGTATGATAGGTGGGCCAGCCACCCCCTGGGCCCACGTGTCATTCACCCAAAGGCAGTTGCCGTAAGTCAACGAAGCTGCGTCCCCCTCCGTGCCGGTGCAGTATAGTCATCTCACCGGACCTCTATTTGGGGCCAAATGAGAGAAGTTTGATGTTTACTGGTCTATTGGTCCCCTTTGCATTTTGCGCCAAGTTTTGACCTTTGATTTAACTAATAAAATGTTAATACATGTATACAAAAATGTTGTGTAAGTCACCTTACCAAAACCAAATAATCCCAAAATACTTAGGCACGGTGCATTAACTCCCTCCTTGTTTCTTATTTCGTGACATATCAACCAACGAGAGATGTGGGCCGTGCATGCTTTCAATGACTTGAGACTACCAAACATGACATGCAGTGTTTAGTTCATTGCATGTAATCCTATTAGTTCTCTAGTTAGCAAAAAAACATTAAGTTCTCTCGCCGATAGGAATAAAGCACCATGTATTTATTTACCGAGGGAGTAGTACATTTTTTGTGACATGCATTACTAGATATTGCTAGTCAAATACTAAAATCCAGATGGACGTGGTAGTACTCCTAAATCCATACGGTGGTGCTACTAGTACTAGTAGTAGTACTACCAATGTAGTAGTAGGAGTACTAGCACTGTACTACCCGTTGGTCAAATTATTACGTCTTTGCTCCTCACAAAGTGAAGTGACAAGACCTGCCACGGAGATGACACTGAGTATAGGCGCCGTGTTCGGCATACCATAGTCAGCCTCACTGCCGCAAATACTATCATCATGGCTATAGAGCTAGCCTGCTTACAACTAGCCCTGTTCGACATTATTTCCCGTGTGTAGATGCCCGTGCATTGCACGGAACACCAAGATTGGGGGTGGACGGCTCCGGCAGGGGCCATCGCGCCAGATTTTTCCACGACCTTCTACTCCTAGATGTGGTGGGGAGTAGATGAGGCTGATTGTGAGAGACAAGGAGTTGTTTGTAAATAGGGAACAAGTGCGGGCATCTTTTTGCAAAAATGGAGAAGCTTGGTTTGTATGCGTCAGATCTAGATCCGACGGCTATTGGTGAAAGATGGGAGGAACAACATCATCACCAACTCAGGACCTGTTTGATTCGCAGGATTTTGAAAACTCAGGAATAGGACACGGCAATATTACAAGTTGTATAAACAAATCGCAGGAGTTGGCACCGCTGTGCACACAGACCCACATGTATAAACAAATCAATCAAACCAACTACACCAGCCTCTCACTCTCCCAAACAAGTGTTTTTTATTGCCTCAGTCCTCTCTCTCTCCCACGCAGTGTTTTTTCATTGCATGAGTTAATTTGGCACCGGAGCAAAGTAGGTGATCTAGATTGGGACACCAGGTGAGCAATGGAGGGGCATCGATGCCAAATGCATCACAAGTGAATTTGGCACATGTTTTGGCCTACATAGCCCACTTTTGTACTCCCTCAGTCCCAAAATTCTTGTCTTAAATTTGTCTAAATACGGATTTATCTAGTTACATTTTAGTGTTAGATACATCCGTATCTAAACAAATGTAAGACAAGAATTTTGGGATGGAGGGAATACTACCTTGTATTTAGTATAAAATTTTGACCATAGATTTACCTAAGAAAATGCCTATGCATGTCACTAAAAATTACACCATTTGAAATTATGTTCAAATACGAATCCAACGATATATTTCTTAGTGGCATGCATTAACATTTTGTCAGTTAAATCTATGGTCAAATTTTGATACTACAAAATTGGAAGAGTAAACCAGGACGGAGGTAGTACTTGCTCTTAGGGTAACCATAGAGTTACTGGAGTAGTCTAAGTTACTTTCCACTATGACTAGCCTAGGCTACTATAGTAGTACAACATAAAAACGATGCAGGTGATCACGTGAGAAAAAATACTAAAACATTTTTTTCGGTGCGGCGTGAATCTTGATTTTGAACACTACACTTGTCATCGTAATTTTGGAAAATTACAAAAAAAATTGAGCTATGTTGTGATTACCGTTTACTTATAGGAAAGAAGTTTCACCTCGATGAGTAGCTTCTCCGTGCACGGAAAGCATGTAAGGAATCCAACAACTTGATCCAGATTGGGGCCGATAGATTTTAGTGCTAATATCTTCACCAAGCATGGACCGGTCAAGCTTGTGGGAATCATTTTCGGAAGACGGTCGTAAATACATCAAGAAGAAATTTAAAATGTGAATTTCAAGAAGACGGAGAAGAAGATGAGTGTTGTACACGAACGATTACGGATCCAATAAAGAGTTCAGAGAATTTGGCGACGAGTACACCAACGCTGTCAATTTCGGCACGTCAATGACCCTGATTTTGTTGGACCTTCTGGATCCGATACAAGCAATCTCTCAAGGAAAGGCACATTCTCAATGACCATAACGTGGAATAGCTGGAGTGATCTCTTCCCAATTGATGTCTTGTTGCGGGGCCAGCAAGACACATAAATCCATCGGAGATTCATCGAGGCGATGTGGAGGCTAATGAACCTGTGGATCTGCTCAAGACGAAGGTACTCGAGTGCAGTACAGCTGCGGAGCAGGTGATCCATAGCCTTCTTCGAGATGACAACGTCGAAGAGGTCGAGCTGCTTGAGTTGAGGGAGAAGAAGAGCGGGCGCGACATTAATCTGGGCAAGATAGCAGGAGCTGAAGCTGGCGCGGCGCAGCGTTGGCGTGAGGCGGAGCGCGGACGCAGCAGAGAGCGACATTGTCCAGCTTCAAAGATGAGCTCCTCGAGCTGATCTAGGGCAGGGGATAAGAACCACTCGTCGAACTTGGGTTGGACCTTGCAGTTGGTACTGAACATGCGGATGTCAAGGCGCTTATTGGCCTAGGGTGCGCTGAAAGGATCTTGGAGACTGCGGCCATGTGTTTGCAATCCCCGTCGCAGAGGCAGCTGTCGATGGTGAGCTTGAGGGGGACGCAGCGCCAGAGGGGGCGCCACCGCCGGGAGAGCAGGGCGGTCCGCAGGGCAGATTTGGTGGGGAGGAGGCCGATGATGACGAACAGCATGTCGTCGGGGAGGCTGCTGATGAAGTCCAGGCTCGCCGGATGCGGTTTTGGCTCAAGCCGCCTCCGCTTGTTGGCTGCCTCGCCGTCCATCTCAACCGGCGGCGACGCCGTGTACACGCAGGCCGGTGTGTGTTGTGTGTCTTTGGGTGTACGCGAAAAGGCGTCCTTCTGTGCATGCCGCCGCCAGTGGTGAATTGTGCGCGAAAAGGCCCTTCACAAGGCAAGAAGTTTGTCCTCAATCGCGCCTCAATTTACTAGCGTGCGGGTGCTACCCAGTGGTTTCAACTTTCTTTACTTCACCGCGTGTCGATGGGCCTCTAGTTTACTTATTTTCACCCACCGCCACATGGGCCAAAGACACGAAGATACAGAACACGAGCTGACAAGGCAGCATGTGGATTGGTTGACCGGTCAACTAAACAATATACGGAGCTATATGCTGACACAGTGAGCGTATAATCCTTCGGTATAGAGAGTTCAAGTGAGAGGGGAGGCCCGTGAGAGATAGCAGAGAGATAGAGAGAAAGAGCTACTCCCTCCGTTTGATAATGTAGTTCCAACATTTTTTTAAGTCAAACTTTTGAAACTTTGACCAAATTTATAAATAAATTACTTATATCTACAATACCAAAAATAAAAGATAGTATGAAGTAAGTACATGTTGTGATGAATCTAATGATCGTTCCAGATGTAAATGTTTTTCTCCACATATGCCTGGTCAAACTTTTATGGGGTTTGACTTTTCAAAACATACATATGCTTATGGACATGACAGAGTCCCTAACAAGAGAGAGAGAGAGAGTGAGTGAGTGAAAAAAGTGTGTGTGCGTGTGCGAAAGAGACATGGACAACACACGATAAAAGTAGAGAAAAAGCATGCGTGTCTTATGCAAACATATCACACATGCATCTTCGACAATGGAGGCAAGGTGAGGAGATAGTGTGTGGTTGTTTGGAACCGAGAGAGCAAGACTCCTAGCACGTCGCCAAGAGGGGTCTGAAAAACAAGGGAGAGAGGTCGAGAGAGACGTACGGAGAAAATGCAGACATGGGGAGGAGAGAGTGTATGTTTGTCATAGAGAGATACCCTGGAGATCGTGATGGGACTACATGGGTGGGAGATCGAGTGACAAGGTGTGTGCGCGATAGAAGATGCCCCGAGAGATATCGAGATAGACGTATGGATGCAAGGAGACAATACGTGTGTTCCTGATGGCTAGTAAGAGATAATCATACTTAGGAGGGGGGGGAGTGCTTGCGCCTATGATGGATTGAGGGATTATGGTACTTAGGGGGGTGCTTGTCACATGGAGAGAGAACAAGGGCGGAGAGTGTTGGATGGGTCTATATGGATAGCGTGAGCGAGACATGTGTATGTGTGAACCAGGGAGATATAAGGCCAGTTTGACTTGCGTCTTGAGCATCTTTTTCCTGGCATGGGGTTGTGGCTGGATTTCATGCACGCTTGTTTGGTTGCTACCCTCTGAAAAAGAAAGCCCGCCTGGCCTGGGTTCCCTTGCACTTTAATTAGCCTGGCTGAACTCCAGATACTGCAAGTAGCCTGGCCGTGCCTGGTCGTGTGGCCACGAGGCTAACAGCAACATGAATGGATATTAGCATTAAATAATTGATGCATGGATTGATTGATGGGACGTTCATGCTTTGCATGGCCCAGGCATGAACCAAACGCCTCAGCACCACACAAGCCTGGCCAGGCAGAAATGTTTTACATCTCACGTTCACACCAGGCAGTACCGGTGATAATCCCCAAGTGCAAGGAATCATCGTAGCACTTTTCGAAGGTGGAAGTGATAAGTATGGAGTGTCAAACCCACAAGGAGCTAAAGGTGAGATCGATATTCTCTCAAGCCCTATCTGCCACTGATACGACTCTACGTGCACCGGACGTTTGCTTCCAACTAGCAACGAGAAATAAAACTACGTTGTGGGTATGAAGAGGATAACTTTGCATGGTATCGTAGAGTTAAAATATAAAATTAGGTGTTGTTATCATGAAGTTAGAATATAATACTAAATAATATAAATAGCGAGTGTGGAATAATGGTGGATCGGTGTGCGGAATTGTCCTAGGCAATTGTTAACAAGACCGGTAATCACTATTGCAGTTTCATATGAGGGAGAGGCATAAGCTAACATACTTTCTCTACTTGGATCATATGCACTTATGATTGGAACTCTAGCAAGCATCCGCAACTACTAAAGATCATTACGGTAAAACCCAACCATAGCATTAAAGCATCAAGTCCTCTTTATTCCCATACGCAACAATCCCTCTTACTCGGGTTTAAGCTTCTGTCACTCTAGCAACCCACTATAAGCGAATCATGAATGTATTGCAACACCCTACAGCGGGAATCCCTCACGCTTGCGTGACACGGAGGGCACCATAGGACAGCACCAAAGTAAAACATACAACTCATACCAATCTAGATCACAATCAACCCAAAGACAAAAGATATCTACTCAAAACATCATAGGATGGCAACACATCATTGGATCATAATATGTGGCATAAAGCACCATGTTCAAGTAGGGATTACAGCGGGGTGCGGGAGAGTGGACCGCGTAAAAGAGATGAGGATGGTGATGATGATGGTGATGTTGATGAAGACGATCACCGTGGCAATGATTCCCCTCCGATGGCACTCCGGCGCCACCGGAAGCGAGGAGGAGAGGTTCTCCCCATTGTGCTTCCTCCTCCATGGCCTCCACCTTCTGGTCCTTGGCCTTCATGATGATGATGGCCCCTCCGGGATACTCCTCCATGGCCACCGGTGATGATGGCCCCCTCCGGCAGGGTGCCGGAGAGGGCCTAGATTGATTTCTCGAGGCTACAGAGGCTTGCGGCGGCGAAACTTCTGATCTAATCTCTGTTCTAGAAGTTTTAGGGTACGAGAGTATATATGGGTGCAGGAGGTACGTCGAAGGAGCTTCGGGGGCCCCACGAGGCAGGGGGCGCGCCCTAGGGGGGTGGGCGTGCCCCCCACCCTCGTGAGCACCTCCCTTATCTCCTGACGTAGGTTCCTAGTCCATCCGGTAGCTTTCCTTCCAAAAATAATTTCTCTAGTTGAGTTCGCTCCGTTTCGACTCCGTTTGATATTCCTGTTCTTCGAAACTCTGAAATAGGCAAAAAAAACAGCAATTCTGGGCTGGGCCTCCGGTTAATAGGTTAGTCCCAAAAATAATATAAAAGTGGATAATAAAGCCCAATATTGCCCGAGACAGTAGATAATATAGCATGGAGCAATCAAAAATTATAGATACGTTGGAGAAGTATCAGGCATCCCCAAGCTTAATTCCTGCTCGTCCTCGAGTAGGTAAATGATAAAAAAGATAATTTTTGATGTGGAATGCTAGTAAGTGCTTAAGTTTGATCAATGATAATTCCAATCACTTTTCTAGCATCATTACATATCATAACAATAGCTCATCTCATAAAACTTTTCATGATCAAGTAACAAGCAAGTCACACGTTTAAAGTATGGATCATAAACTTTCTTGAAAACTAACAAACAATATTCTCAGTCATCAAACAATTGCAATTCATCCTATTTTCAGGAAGAGTCTATGTCAGAGCTTTGATTTAGCAAACTTCACATACTCAACTATCATTTAGTCTTTCACAATTGCTAACACTCACGCAATACTTGTGGTTATGGAGTTTTAATGGGACACAGAGAAAGATAGGGCTTATAGTTTCGCCACACACACTTTTACCTCTAGTGTTATGTCAACAATAATAACTCAGGGTCCCCTACATACATTTATATATATATATATATATATATATATATATATATATATATATATATATATCAGGTTCTTTCCAACATGCTGGGCTTGCCAAAGGATAAAATGAAAAAGGAAAGGTGAAGATCATCGTGACTCTTGCATAAGGTAGAAGATAAAGATAGGCCCTTCGCAGAGGGAAGCAGAGGTTGCCATGCGCTTTTGTGGTTGGATGCACAAAATCTCAATGCTAAAGAACGTCACTTTATATTGCCCCTTGTGATATGAACCTTTATTATGCAGTCTGTCGCTTTTATTACTTCCACATCACAAGATCGTATAAAGCTTATTTCTCCCACACTAATCAAACATACATATTTAGAGCAATTTTTATTGCTTTGCACCGATGACAACTTAGTTGAAGGATCTTACTCAATTCATAGGTAGATATGGTGGACTCTCATGGCAAAACTGGTTTAAGGATTTTGGAAGCACAAGTAGTATCTCTACTTGGTGCTGAGAATTTTGGCTATCATGAGGGGAAAAGGCAAGCTCAACATGTTAGAGGATCCATGACAACATACTTTATCTCAGATATAAGAAAACATAACTCATTACGTTGTCTTCCTTGTCCAACATCAACTCTTTAGCATGTCATATTTTAATGAGTGCTCCCAATCATAAAAGATGTCCAAGATAGTATATTTATATGTGAAACCTCTCTTCCTTCAATATTCATTCATGAATTGTTCAAGTGACCAATTCTACGTTTGCTAACTTTCAATAAATTTACTACCTATACTTATTATGTGTGAAGTCATTACTCCCCATGTTATAAGCATATGAAACATATATAAATTCAGGTTTATGACATTCAATTTATTCAACCATTTACTCATAGGATATACATGAAGCACATGAGCAATTGACAAACTACTCCAGAAGATATGAGTGAAGAACACTGAGTAGTCAAATAATTAACTAGCCATGGGAGGATTCTTTTAATTAATATTTCAGATCCAATGATTTTATTCAAACAACAAGTAAAATTGACAAGCAAAAAACATATCATGTGACGAATAAAAATATAGCTCCGAGTAAAGTATACCGATAGTTTTGAAGACGAAAGAGGGGATGCCTTCCGAGGCATCCCCAAGATTAGGCGCTTGAGTCTTCCTTGAATATTACCTTGGGGTGCCTTGGGCATCCCCAATCTTAGGGTCTTTCCACTCCTTATTCTCCTCATATCGATATCTCGCCCAAAACTTGAAAACTTCAATCACACAAAACTTAACCAAACTTCGTGAGATGGGTTAGTATGATAAAGAGCAAACCATTCACTTTGGTACTGTCAAAGACAAGGTTCATAATTGTTCTCACACAATGCCTACTGTACCATATCATTTCTACAATTTATATTGAGGAATATAAGCCATAGAAACTAGAAAACAAGCAAACTATGCAATGATAACAGAATCTGTCAGAAACAGAACAGTCTGTAATGATCTGAACAATAACCATACTTATGCTACTCCAAAAATTATGAAATAAATTGGTGGACGTGAGGAATTTGTCTATTAATCTTCTGCAAAAATAATCAACTCAAAAGCACTCTTCTGTAAAAAATGACATCAATTCTCATGAGCGCAAAGTTTCTGTTTTTTACAGCAAGATCACATTAACTTTCACCCAAGTCTTCCCAAAGGTCTTACTTGGCACTTTATTGAAACAAAAGCTATAAAACATGATTACTATAGTAGCTTAATCATGTAGACACACAAAAACAGTAAGGGTAAATATTGGGTTGTCTCCCAACAAGCGCTTTTCTTTAATGCCTTTTAGCTAGGCATGATGATTTCAATGATGCTCACATAAAAGATAGGAATTGAAGCACAAAGAGAGCATCTTGAAGAATATGACTAGCACATTTAAATATAACCTACTTACTATGCCTAGGGATTTTGTGAGCACACAACTTATGGGAACAAGAATCAACTAGCATAGGAAGGCAAAACAAGTATAATTTCAGAACTTTAAGCACATAGGGAGGAAACTTGATATTATTGCAAATCCTACAAGCATGTATTCCTCCATCATAATAATTTCAGAGGCATCATGGATAGCAACTTTGTTCTCATACTCAATTGGAACCTCTTCGGAAATAGTGGAATCATTACTAGCTAAAGTTGACACTCTTGCAAATCCACTTTCATAAATATCACACTAAGATTCAACATCGTCCAAAATAGTGGGATCACTAGTTCCTAAAGTTGACACTCTTCCAACCCACTTTAAATGATAGTATTATTCATACTCCAAAAGATATAAGTGAAGTTCATGGAGCATTTTACAACTAACCAATATCCAAGCTCAAAATGTATAAGTGAAGCACATGAAGCATTCTATAAAACCATACTCAAAAGATTTAAGTGAAGCACAAAGAGTAATTCTATAAGATCATACTTAAAAGATTTAAGTGAAGCACATGAAGTATTCTATAGATCAATGAAGGGATATCTCATGCTAGCATGGTTCTAAAAGAAAAAGAAAAACACAAAAGATACAAATCATGTGAACAAAACAAAAACCGAGGTATACCGATAATTGTTGAAGAAGAAAGATGGGATGCCAACCGGGGCATCCCCAAGCTTAGATGCTTGAGTATCCTTTGAAATATTTAATTGGGGTGCCTTGGGCATCCCCAAGCTTGAACCCTTGCCTCTCTTTATTCTTCTCATATTGATAGCTCCTCGACCTTCGGACACTTCATCCACACAATACTTTTACAAAATATTTTGAGATCCGTTAATATAACAAAGAAAATCACTACTATAAGTACTGTAATGAACTCATTATTTATTTATATTGGTGTTAAACATACTGTATTCCAAGTTCTATATGGTTCATACCCTCTGATACTAGCCACAGATTCATCGAAATAAGCAAAAGCAACATCAGGCCTTGTACATATCATGGCATACAAGATGGATCCGATTGCCGAGGCATATGGAATCCTACTCATCCTGCTTTGCTCATCAGATGTCGAGGACTCTGAGTCTCGCTTAGCCTTATACCATGTGAGAGTGGCAAGAACCCTTCCTTCGCCTCACTCATGTTGAACCGCTTCAACACTTTATCTATGTACGTGCTCTGGCTTAAGCCTAGCAGCCTCCTCGATCTATCTCTATAGATCTTAATGCCTAAAATGTACATTGCCTCACCAAGGTCCTTCATCGAAAACTTGCCATTCAATGACTCCTTGACCGAGTTCAGCATCGAAACATCATTTTCGATCAGTAGTATGTCATCCACATACAAGATCAAAAACACTATCGAGCTCCCACTTAACTTCTTGTATAAACAAGAGTCCTCTTCGCTTTTGATGAAGCCGAAACCCGTGACGACCTCATCAAAATGAATATTCCAGCTCCGAGATGCTTGCCTCAACCCATAAATGGATCTCTTGAGCTTGCATACTTTACTAGTGCTAGTCGGATCGACAAAACCCTCGGGCTGTATCATATACACGTCCTCGGTTAAATTTCCGTCAAGGAAAGCCATTTTGACATCCATCTGCCATATCTCGTAATCGAAATATGCAGCTATAGCTAGTACGATCCTCACCAACTTCAGCATCGCTACCGGCGAGTAAGTCTCGTCGTAGTCAATTCCTTGAATTTGTCCATAACCCTTAGCGACAAGCCGAGCTTTGTGGATCTGAACATTTCTATCCACATTGGTTTTCTTCTTAAAGACCCATTTGCAACCAATGACCGTTACGCCAGGCGGCGGATCAACCAAGTCCCAGACTTGATTCTCATCCATGGACTTTAACTCGAAGCTCATGGCCTCCAGCCATGCCTCAGAATCTGGGCTCACCATCGCTTCCGCATACGTGGCCGGCTCGTCACTTTCTAGCAACAATACATCGCGCACACTGCGCAATCTTTTCGACCTCCGTGGTTCCGGTGCCGCTTCCACTATGGGTTCCCTGACTGACTCCTGTATGATCTCATCATCAGCCGAGCCATCCCTGAGTGGTCCTTGAATTTCTTCGAGTCGGATCGTCCTCCCACTAGCCTCCCGACTGAGAAACTCTTTCTCAAGGAAAACCCCGTTCCGAGCAACAAACACTTTGTTCTCTTCCCTGTTGTAGAAGCTATATCCCAAGGTTTCCCTCGGATATCCCACGAATATGCATTTATCCGACTTGGGTGTAAGCTTGTCTGACATAAGTCGCTTGACAAATGCTTCACAACCCCAAATCTTTAGAAAAGTCAAAGCTGGGACTCTTCCCGGTCCACATCTCATGTGGTGTCTTGTCTACGGATTTTGATGGTACCCTGTTAAGTGTGAAAGCTGCAGTTTCTAGAGCATATCCCCAGAATGACAAGGGTAAATCCGATTTGCTCATCATAGATCGAACCATGTCCAACAAGGTACGATTCCTCCGTTCCGACACGCCGTTTCTCTGTGGCGTACCCGGAGGTGTGAGCTGAGGTACTATACCTCGACTTTTCAGATGATCATCAAACTCCTGGCTCATGTACTCACCTCCACGATCAGATCATAGAAGCTTTATAGTCTTGTCGAGCTGATTCTCAACCTCGTTCTGAATCTCTTTGAATTTTTCAAAAGTTTCCGACTTGTGCCTCATCAAATAGATATATCCATATATACTCAAGTCGTCGGTAAAAGTCACGGCATCTTGATAGCCACCTCTGGCAGTTGTGCTCATTGGACCACACACATCACTATGTATAAGCTCCAACAGCTCGGACACCCTCTACAACTCTTTGCGAAAGGAGACTTAGTCATCTTGCTGAGCAAGCATGATTCACATGTCTCGAACGACCCGAAGTCGGGCGAAGTTAGGAGCCCATCATCATGGAGCTTCTTCATGCATTTCAGACTAATGTGTCCAAGCCGGCAATGCCTGAAGTATGTCGGATTTATCTCATTAGGCTTATGCCTCTTGACATTCACGTTATAGACTGGTTCCTGTTCTAGATTCAATATAAATAGCCCATCAATAATGGGTGCATAGCCGTGGAACATACCATTCAAAAATATCGAACAACCATTGTCCTTTAAATTCAATTCATAACCTTGACTCATCAAACATGAGGCAGAGATAATGTTCCGACTAAGTGCAGGAATGTAATAACAATTATTCAATGCCATAATGAATCCAGAAGGAAACTGGAGTTGCATCATGCGGACCTCCAACGCAGCAACCCTTGCTTTGTTGTCGACCTTGATGTCAATCTCCCCTTGTGCCACACGCCTAGTTCTTACCAGCCCCTGCATCGAGTTGCAAATATGAACAACTGATCCGGTATCAAATACCCAAGAGCTACTAGGTATGTCAGCAAGGTAAATGTCTATAACATATGCAACAAGTGTACCTTTGCCTGAAGAAGCATTTCCGGCCTTCTTGCCATGCTCTGCAAGCCACTTGCTACAGTTCCTCTTCCAATGACCAGTTTCCTTGCAATGATAGCAAATGGTCTTTGAGTCCGGTCCAGACTTCGGCGCAGCGGCGGAGGTTACCGTCTCCGTGCCCTTTGCCTTAGCCTTTTTCTTAGACCAACTCTTCTTGAACTTAGCCGATTTCTGCACCATCAACACTTGATGCGTGCCTTTCTTAATATCCTGCTCTGCCACTTTGAGCATCCCATGCAATTCAATGAGCTTCTTATCCATGTTGTGCATATGATAGTTCGAGATGAACGTCCCATAGCTAGGCGGAAGAGAACCCAGAACTGCATCAGTAGCTAGCTCATCCAAGAGCGGGAAACCCAACCGATCCAAAGCTTGCACATATCCAATCATCTTGATCACATGCGGGCTCAGTGGATCACCTTCCTTCAGCTTGCAATCCATCAAGGATTGCCAGACGTTGAACCTTTCAGTCCTAGCCTGTGTATGAAACATGCTCTTGAGACTCTCGATCATATCGTAAGCCTCAACATTTTTGAAATGCTGTTGCAAATCGGGCTCCATACAAGCCAAGATCGTACCTGATCTCCGTTGATTCGTCAACGAGTTTTTGGTAGGCATTCTTAGTTGTGGCACTAGCATTATCAGCAGGTTCCTCTGGAAGTGGATCCTCTAGAACATGTTCCTTTTTATCATGCTTGAGAACAATTCTCAGATTTCTATACCAGGTGGTAAAGTTTGTTCCATTCAGTTTACCTTTTCCAGAATTGATTTCAATGCAAAGTTGGGTTGGGCAGGAGGTGCCATTGATCTACAACAGAAAATATGCAACC
The DNA here is from genome assembly GCA_021605145.1 of Aegilops bicornis. NCBI lineage: Eukaryota > Viridiplantae > Streptophyta > Magnoliopsida > Poales > Poaceae > Aegilops > Aegilops bicornis. Next base: position 325,360,547 of record CM038669.1, read on the forward strand.
ACTAAGCAATGTGTTTATGGAGAGTAATTCGAGCCTTAAACGAAAATACTCCCACTGAAGTTGGCATCCCTCCGCAAACTTTCAGTGATTCAGGATCCGACTAGAACATGCGACTAGTGAGCTTTAGCATCACTGCTAGACAACATGCCTATCCGGTAAGCAACTCCTTGCTAATCGTATCTCTATCGACTCACAGCCGGTCGGGAGGGTATCTCATACCCGGCCCCCAACCTTCTTTGCCACAAGGCCCAAAACCGTTTGATAGCCTTGTCAAGTTAACTCGATGCAGTGCATGTCCGTGTCCGACCACGAACCCTTGATTCAAGGACATCCAAAGACACCTCAATTTTATGAGCCCACTACTAGACGTACTTGACGTGCGAAGGTGCAATATCGGGAATGGCAATTCGCTTGATATCCATGAGGGATCTTTCTACCATTCTAACATGCATAGAAAACAAGAAGCATATCAATCACAAATAAACATATATTGTGAAATAGTATGGCTCCTTCATGGACGTTCTTCGAATTAAACCCGACTCCGATGACCATCTAGGAACTCCATCTTGTTTGTCACGCCCGGACGCCAAGCCACCAACCTGATCTCTATTATCCAACTACTACAACTAGTAATGAATTTTGCATAGAGTCACAAGTCGACACGCAGGTCGTTATACAATATAATGACAGCACTTTGGCTCCTGCCGGCTGATAAAAATGACGTGCAGGCCATGTATAAATTACACACATCCATCACATACACATGAGCCATACTATTCACATCAAACCTGCAAAACAAAGTTATGCATAGAATCGCATTCTACCGGTTTGTGTGTCGGGTACGAAATACAAGGCGCTACGCATACGTTTTTGGAAATCACAGATCACATCTGAACTCCGATCACGCCGAATTCTCTGATGTGACCGATCTCATCGATCATCGCGAATCCGATTCGGATTTACGTTTCACTGTTAACCCCGATGGCGGATAACCGACCAGTAGGGGTAGATCGTGTCACGACCTCATCGATCTTGATTGACAGAAAACATAGCCTCATCGATCCCCATGTGCAGTTGATCTCATCAACCGTGCACACAGCCGATCTTATCAACGATGACAGATCTCATCTGTCGCCTCCACATATCTAATATGCATAGGATCTGGAACCAAATCCTATAGCAGAGCCTCTGATACCACTGTTTGGTTCTACGATAGGGTGCGTCAACTGCAAATTAAAATTTTCCTACGCGCAGAACAACCAAGAACATGCTACGGGAGATGGATCACAGTTCGTTACCACTAGACGCGCAGTGCCGTGCAGCGGAAGAAGAGTTGGGGTAGCGCGTCCGCGTGGATCGTCTCCTCCTCGTACGATCTCCCTCGAACAGCCGCTCGTCGGTTCCCACGTACAGGTTCGCCGGAGCGGCACAAGTGCACTGCCTCTAATGGTATCCGCGCGTGCAGGAGGAACATCGTGCGGCGGACTGCTAGGTCCGATCACACAACTGGTGGCGAGTGGAGGTGTCTATTCGCAACACATGCAAGCCCTAGTGACAGCGCCGAAGCAATCAACCTTCATGAGTGTGCGGCACTTCCACTTTATATAGGCGTCCGTCGCAGGCTCAACACTTGGGCCTCGCACGGAACCTAAAGCCCATAAGTCTACTCGGCCACAATCCGGATACAACTTGGATCACATCCGACCAGTGTCCCCGGATCGGACCTCGTAGGTTCCTTCCCTTAAGCGCGCAACCCCTTAGGTTCAAGCCGGCTTGGTTGCAGTTCGGATCACCTCCGAACCGCAGATTAATGTAGCGGCCTCTAGCAAGGCATGCCGAACACCAAGCGGAACTATGAAGCTGGTTGGGCGAACCTGTTCATCACACTTCCATTCCTTTTGCCACCACGATATCGTTAGCCGAGCTCAAGGCGATTCTGTCATCCTTGTGCTAGCCCGACCTCTTTCTCGTTCCAGTGATGCCGACCACTATCCGAATTATCTCGTAATCCTTGTCGTATGGCCATGCTTATCCTGGTCGGATCACACGAGGGGCCAAGAGTATATCTCTCCTGATCGGAGGGGTAAATCCCATCTTGCTCGACCATGTCTCGTAGCATGGAGTGCAGACAAGCTCAGAACCTACCTTTGTAACTACCGATCACGGAGTAGTGTTTGGTCGGCCCAAAGCAAGTCTGTCACCATCCCGAGTACATGCGCCAGCTCAGGTCTTAGGACATAGAACGTATGTTGTACTAGAGACTCACAGATGACATATCGCTGCGTCTCATAGTTGGGTCTATCTGACTCGGACCTTATCTCAACTCGGATCCGACTATGTCGAATCCGACCAGACCTTTCCAAGCCCATATTATCCGGTTAGCATCCAATGCTTCATGGCTAGTGAGACCAAGCCATCAACCGTGTCATATGCTAGTCTAGTTGGTTTCTTGGCGTCCACACAGCCCTTTCGACTAGGGACCTTTTAGGACAGTCATCATACAATGCATAGTCCCACAAACAAGTCACGCACTTGCTGATACACATCATTGATAATGTCCAAGGACTATCTTTATTCATAAACACATAGGAAATATCATCATACATGATTGCCTCTAGGGCATATCTCCAACAAAGTATCATTTCCTTAGACCATGAGATTTTGCAACTCCCATATACCGTAGGAATGCTTTGGGTGTACCAAACGTCACAACGTAACTGGGTGGCTATAAAGGTGCACTACAAGTATCTCACGAAAGTGTCATTGGGTTGGCACGAATCGAGGCTGGTTTTGTCACTCCGTATGACGGAGAGGTATCTCTAGGCCCACTCGGTAATGCATCATCATAATGAGCTCAATGTGACTAAGTAGTTAGTCGGCGGGATCATGCATTACAAAAGCGAGTAAAGTGACTTGCGATAACGAGATTGAGCGAGGTATTGGGATACCGACGATCGAATCTCGGGCAAATAACGCACCAATTGACAAAGGGAATTGTATCTGAGATTGATTGAATCCCCGACATCGTGGTTCATCCAACGAGATCATCGTGGAACATGTGGGATCCAACATGGGTATCCAGATCCCACTGTTGGTTATTGTCCAGAGAGCTGTCTCGGTCATGTTTGCATGATTCCCGAACTTGTAGGGTCTACACACTTAAGGTTCGGTGACGCTAGAGTTGTTATGGGAATTAGTGGGCAGTTACCGAATGTTGTTCGGAGTCCCGGATGAGATCCCGGACATCACGAGGAGTTGCGGAATGGTCCGGAGGTAAAGATTTATATATGGGAAGTCCTATTTTGGCCACCGGAAAATGTTCGGGATTTTTCGGTATTGTACCGGGAAGGTTCTAGAAGGTTCCGGAGTGGGGCCCAACTGCATGGGGGGACCCACATGAACGTGGGTAGTGGGGGCAAGGTCCCACACCCCTGGTCATCGCGCACCAAGATCCCCCCTAAAAAGGGGGGATAATAATCGGTGGGGAAGGGAAATGATGGGATTTCTTTCCCCCGCCTTTGCCAACGCCCCAATGGACTTGGAGGGAAAGAAAACAGCCCCCTCCACCCCTATATATAGTGGGGAGGCGCATGGGAGCCGCAGCCCTTCATTGGCGCAGCCTCTCCCTCCCAACACCTCCTCCGTAGTAGTAGTGCTTGGCGAAGCCCTGCCGGAGAACTGCAAGCTCCACCACCACGCCGTCGTGCTGCCGGAGCTCTCCCTCAACTTCTCCTATCCCCTTGCTGGATCAAGAAGGAGGACACGTCCTCAGGCTGTACGTGTGTTGAACGCGGAGGCGCTGTTGCTCGGCGCTTAGATCGGAATCAACCGCGATCTGAATCGTTGCGAGTACGACTCCTTCATCCGCGTTCTTGTAACGCTTCCGCATCGCGATCTTCAAGGGTATCAAGATGCACTCCCCTCTCTCTCGTTGCTAGTCTCTCCATAGATTGATCTTGGTGATGCGTAGAATTTTTTTAATTTCTGCAACGATCCCCAACAGGTGGCGCTCGCTAGGGAGGCCGGCAGCGCTGGCGTTGCGGAGGACGAGGCTGACACGGCTGTGGAGGAGAGGGAGCTCGCCCAGTGGGCGGAGTCTGCCGGGGAGGCCAGCAGCGCCGGCGCCGAGGCCCCCCTTGTCGAAGACGCGGGCAACGAGTTGTCCGAGGAGGAGGTTCAGGTGAACGAGCCCCCGGCCGCGGGGAGGCGGCGCATCTTACGGCGGGCCATCTCCGGCAAGCCAGTTCGGCCTGGCAGGACCATGCCGCGGCAGCCGGCCCAGGAGTAGCTCGTGAGTCAGACGAAGGCGATGAAGGCCGTGGCAGCGAAGAAGGCGGTGAAGGCCGCGGCGGTGAAGAGGACGGCGGCTGCTTCCTCCTCGTACAAGCGGCACCGGACCCCATCCCCTTCTCCTACTCCCTCGGACAGCACCTTGGAGGCCGAGTTTGACCTTGGATCTTTTAGCCCGGCGAGGAAGAGGAAGCTTGTGGAGGTGGTGGTGGAGGACGAGTAAGTATTTCGCCCCCCCCCCCCCCCACATCATCTCCTGACCTTACTCCTGTGTTATCCTCATTTGACTTGATGTTGTCTTGATAGGGACGTGGAGATGCTGGCCCAGAGGGTGGCGAAGAGGGCCGAACCCACGACGGGTGAAGGGGCCCCAGTGGGTACTTCACGCACGCCGGTGTTGGTGGATAGCAGCCCGGACAGCAGCCCCCGGCGTAGCCCCCGCTTCAGCCCCCAGCGTGAGTCCATCACTCACTCCTCCACTGATGAACATTGGGGTGTGAATTCTCGACGCTGACCCTGCCGGGTTCGCAGGAGGAGAACGGCAGCCGGAGAGGGCATCCACCACCGAGCCCACAACATATGGAGGAGGAGGGGGCGAGCTCGGGTGCCGATGGTTCTGCCCCGGCAACGAATGTTGGCGGGGAGGGCGCCACTCCTTCCCAGCCTGGTGCGGGTAAGTTGTTTGCTTTCTACCCCTGTTCTTTCTTATTCTTTTTGAAACTTGACCTTTCCCATGTCTTATTCCCCTTCTTGGTATCCAGGCCCTTCCTCGGCGGACCGGGAGGACATTGACACCGTGATCGAAGAGGTCGCCAGGGACGACGAGGCTGAGGCAGACAAGATCGCCATCGAGGAGGTGGCCAAAACCGCCGCTGAGGATGCCACCAAGTGGCCTACCGGAGAGGACGACAAAGCCACTGCCGAGGAGGCCGGCAAGGGGCCTGCCAGAGAGGATGGCAAGGCCGCTACTGAGGAGGGGGTGGTAGACGACCAACCTTCCTCCTCTGCCGCCTCTGGCTCGGGCAAGTACTTGAAGGTGGCCGACGACCTGTTCGTCCACCTCCCGAGAACGGCGAGCACCAGGGCGCCAACCGAGGGGGGGTGTTTGATGAGGAGGCGCTCGCGGCTGCCGGTCTTGAGGTTGTTGACGAACCAAGCGCCGGTGGCGGCGGTTCCCAAGAGGAGCAGCTCCTTCGGGCCATGAGCGTCAACTTCCAAAAGCTCCAGGCGCTCCATCGTGCCCGCCTGGACAAGGCAAAATCCAGGATGGCGGCGGTGGACAAGGTGGAGACAAATCTCGAGGAGCGCATCACCGAGACGCAGGCGTGGTTCCGCAAGGCCCACGAAGAACTAAAGGTTGCCCAGGATCTGCTGGCTGAGCGTAAACAGGAGCTCATCCTGAAGCAGGCTGATGTCGAGAAAGCCCAGGAGGCGGCTAAGGAACAGGCCGCCAAGGATGAGGCCGCTCGGCACCAACACCAGGCCAAGCTGAACTTCCAGGAGGAGGACCTTGCCGCTCGTGAGGAGGCGCTTGCCACCATACTCCGCTGCAAGGATGAGGAGGTCGAGAAGCTCGTAGCGCAGGAGACCCAGGAGCTGGAGCAGAGGCACTCAATCCTCAAGCCCTGGTCCATGCCGGCAAGGTGAAGGAGCTGGAGGTGGAGCGAGATGGGCTGAAGAAACAGGTCCTGGAGCTGACAAAGGAGAAGGACACGATCAATGGCGCTTTGGTGGAGGCGCAGGCCACAGTCCTTGGCAAGGCCGAGCTGCTCTCCAAGGCCAACGACTCCATCAATGACCTGAAGCTGAAGCTGGAGGTCCTTGAGGGGATGCTTTCGGAGGTCAGGGCCCGGGAAGAGACCCTGACCAAGGACCTGGAGGAGGAGAGGCAGCTGCAGAGGAATGATGTTGCCGAACACAAGGAGTACGCGGAGGGCATAAACCGTTGGGTCGGCCGCCTCGCCGACATCGCCGGCAGGATCACCACGAAGCTGGCCGCCATGGGGATGCCGAATGTGAGGTACTCTCCGGAGCCGAACATGAGCCCTAACGCCAAACTGACCCTGTTCTTTGAGGGCGTTCTTGGAGCCCTGGAGCAGCTCCGCTCCAATCGGGCAGCTTATCTGGCCAACGAGTCCCGGAGGCTCTGCCGGGGCACCCTGACCAAGGTGCTCACCAAGGTGGCGTTCTGGAACCCCGCCATCAACTTTGCCAACGCGTTGGAGAGCTTGCCGGAGGAGGCGGACCTCGCGGTGCTCAAGGAGCGTATCAAGCCCATCATCGACTGCGTCGACGGAGTTGAGAGGGTGGAGGGCCAGCGCCGGGACTAGGCACCCCGTTTCTCGTCGCCGCTGCGAGTTCAAGACCAAGACAATTTTATCTTCAGTTAGAACCGCAGTGATTATTCGATGTAATATAACTCTGTAGTACTTTGAAATGATGCATGTTATTCTACTGTTTGATCTCTCTGTGTATGTCCACCCTACGTTTAATTGGATAGGCTTGCCGGCGCATAAACCCAGGCCGCGACGCCTTGAGGACGGATCCTCAATAGCCTGCCGGGTGTGCTTGCTGCCAAGCAAACCACCTTCCGCTCTCAGCGCGACCGCTTGAGTTGTTGAGCGGACTCAAAACAGAACAAGAGCGTTGCCAATAGCGGAAAGGCCACCCTGCCGTTCTCGACGCGGCCGCTCGAACTGTTGACCGGACTCGAAACAGGACAAAGGCGTTGCCAATAGCGGAAGGGCCCCATTGCGTGCAGGTTTCCCACACAAAGAGCAGGATTTTTTAGGAGAATAACCTTATATAAAAAGGAATTTCTTAAAGTTTTGCATAACTTAGCTTTCCTATCGTCACGCAGACAGTCATTGTGTCTTTAAATGATGCCGCTCGATCTGTCGTCTTCTTCCTTGGAGCGACGTCCACGATGAAACCGCCAGGCTCAACCAGACCAGATTTCCACAACTGCGCCCCCTACCTGGCGCGCCAAAGATGTCGGGGGAAACGACACCTATGGGATCACAGAGATCCCTTCTACGGTTGGCGGGCGCGAGGTTGTGCAAAGAGCGGGTCTAGTAGTTAGCACAAGGGGATTTATCCAGGTTCGGGCCACAGAGATGCGTAATACCCTAGTCCTGCTTTTGTGTATATTTGAGTGTTCTTGAGCTCTTGAACTAGCTATGGTGCATGTCTAGTCCCAAAGATCCGAATCCTCCCTCAATACGCCTCGGGCCTCCTTTTATAGACAAAGGGGCTGCTATAGTGGCTCACAGGAGGTGGAAAGTATATACAGTAGTCGAGTCTACCTCCTGGCATCGTAGGACAAACACATTTAATGCGCTGCCGACATGCCCTTCTTGCTTTATCGGGGACGGCGAGGAAGCTCTTCCTAGCTGTCGCTGCCTCGCCTGGCCTCGACGCGCGTCTGAGCCAACGAGGCGTCAAAGGTTGTACCGGCCGGGCTGCTGAGTTGGTCTTGGTGGCGAGTCTTCACGAAGATCTGCATGCCACCACACAGGTGCTTGCTGAGTTGGCCTAGAGGCCGCACGTTGCCATGCAGGTGCTCGCCTAGTTGGTGGGCCGGCAGCTGTGAGGGAATGGCGGTGGAGTCTTGGCTGGTGGGGGCCTGGCTGTGGCCCCATGGATGTCTTCGGCAAGAGTCTTGCCGGGGCCCCGGCAAGGGTCGTGCCGCGGCGTCATAGGCGTCCCCGGCAAGGGTCTTGCCGGGGGGTCTCGTGGGTACCCTCGGCAAGGATCTTGCCGAGGATCTTCGTCTTCTGATTCTCATCTAATCTTGTATGTTCTTTGTCTTCAAAAAGATCTGCATGCCACCATAGAGGCGCCTCCCGAGCTTTGTTTCCAATGTGGTTGAGGGAGCGGAACTATTAGGCTCAAGGGTGGCAGCCCTCCTGGCGTTGGGCAAGTTGCCCCGGCAAGCTTCTTGTCGGGGCTACGAAGGCCGCCCCGGCAAGGACCTTGCCGGGGGAGTTTTACCTCGCCCCTCAGCTCTTCATGCTTCTGGTCTCGAGCACGGCTCTGGTTGTCTTGTGTCTTTGCTTCCTCTGCCCCGCCAAGTGAGGCCATCGGTCTCGTAGCTACAACTGCCCGCGCATAAGTAAAGGGGTACAAATAGGACCCCTACTTTTGTACACCGACACTCACATTGATATCTACTGATGGGCATCTCCATAGCCTGTTGATACGCCTAGTTGATGTGAGACTATCTTTCCTTTTTGTCTTCTCCACAACCACCATTATATTCCACCTATAGTGTTATGTCCATGGCTCACGCTCATGTATTGCGTGAAGATTGAAAAGTTTGAGAACATCAAAAGTATGAAACAATTGCTTGTCTTGTCATCGGGGTTGTGCATGATTAAATACTTTGTGTGATGAAGATAGAGCATAGCCAGACTATATGATTTTGTAGGGATAACTTTCTTTGGCCGTGTTATTTTGAGAAGACATGATTGCTTTATTAGTATGCTTGAAGTACTATTATTTTTATGTCAATATTAAACTTTTATCTTGAATCTTTCGGATTTGAACATTCATGCCACAATAAAGAAAATTACATAGAGAGTTATGCTAGGTAGCATTCCACTTCAAAAATTCTATTTTTATCATTTACCTACTCGTGGACGAGCAGGAATTAAGCTTGGGGATGCTTGATACGTCTCCAGCATATCTACAATTTTTTATTTTTCCATGCTATTATATTATCTGTTTTGGATGTTTAATGGGCTTTATTATACACTTTTATATTATTTTTGGGACTAACCTACTAAACAAAGGCCCAGTGCAAATAGCTGTTTTTTGCCTATTTCAGTGTTTCGCAGAAAAGGAATATCAAACGGAATCCAAACGGAACGAAACCTTCGCGAGGATCTTTCTTGGAACAAACGCAATCCAGGAGATTTGGAGTGGAAGTCAGACACGCAACGAGGCAGCCATGAGGCAGGAGGGCGTGCCCAGGGGGGTAGGCGTGCCCCCACCCTCGTGGGCCCCTCGTAGCTCCACCGACGTACTTCTTTCGCCAATATATACTCTTATACCCTGAAAACATCCAGGGGAGCCACGAAACCACTTCTCCACTGCCGCAACCTTCTATACCCGTGAGATCCGATATTGGGGCCTTTTCTGGCGATCTGCCGGAGGGGGATTCGATCACGGAGGGCTTCTACATCAACACCATAGCCTCTCCGATGATGTGTGAGTAGTCTACCATTGACCTTCGGTTCCATAATTATTAGCTAGATGGCTTCTTCTCTCTCTTCGGTTCTAAGTACAAAGTTCTTCTTGATGTTCTTGGAGATCTATTCGATGTAATACTTTTGCGGTGTGTTTGTCGAGATCCGTTGAATTGTGGGTTTATGATCAAGATTATCTATGAACAATATTTGATTCTTCTCTGAATTCTTATATGCATGATTTGATATCTTTGCAAGTCTCTGTCGGTGTACAAAAAGAGGGGTACACCTTTTAACTGTGCACGGGCAGTCTGAGCCGCGGGCGCCGCCACGCTAAAGCAAGGCAAGGAAGGTGAGCCAAGGTAAGGCCGAAGCTCGAAAGGAGCAGAACGACGCCAAGACCAAGACCACAAAGAGCAAAGGGGACGAAACAGACTCCCCCGGCAAGATCCTTGCCGAGGGGCGGTTTTAGCAAACCCGGCAAGGCCCTTGTCGGGGCGGCTCGCCCCACGCCCATGGAGCGGGTCACCTTTGAGTCCACTGCCCCCCATGGGGCAAAGGATTCGGGAGACATCCCCGTAGTGGCATGCAGATCTTTGTGAAGACATTCAAAGATCAGATACATACTATAGAAGATGACGACCCTTGGCGGGATCCCGGCCAAGGAGGACCACAAGGCCCCCAGCAAGAGCCTTGCCAGGGATGATAGCAGGCGCCGCGGCAAGACCCTTGCCGCGGCTGCGGCAAGGCCCCTGCCAAGGACACCCGTAGGGCCACCATCGAGCCCAGCCAATCGAGCCTCCACCATGCATTGCCGACCCAACCGGTTGGGCGAGGCACCTGCGTGGCGACTCATGAACCTTCATGGAGACCCACCACTGCGCCACCTCAGCTGCCTGCCTGCCTACATGGCACCACAGGCACCGCTGGCCAGGGCGCGTGTCAACGCGAAAGGGAGAGGCGGCGGACGAGACTGGGCTCTCCCCCGTCCCTGATAAAGCAAGGAACCTAAGAAAGACGCATTTATGGCACCTTGTCATGTAATGCGAGAGATAAACTCGTATGACTGTACCCTTTCCACCTCCTGTATGCCACTGTGGCAACCCCTTTCCCTATAAAAGGAGGCCCAAGGCGACCAGGAGGAGGATTCGGCTTTTTGGAGCTCCTCACGCCCCATAGCTAGCTCAAGAACGCAGATAAACTAACCACCAAAGCAGGAGTAGGGTTTTACGCATCTCGGCCCGAACACAGGTAAAGGACCCGTGTGCTATCTGTTTGATCTGCTCTTCTCACGACTCCGCGCCCCGGAACCGTAGTAGGGATTCTTGTGATCCCATAGGTGTCGTCTCCGCACCGACATCTTTGGCGCGCCAGGTAGGGGGCCTCAGTTGTGAGAATCAGCTCTAGCAGTTAGTTCGACGCTTCTTCATCGCCATGGCGCCCAAGAAGAAGACGACGGTGGCGGTTGGCCCGTCGGAAGCCGGACACCCCGTCCCGACGTGGGCAAGCAGCGGACCGGTCGCAGAAAGGACCCGGGGCGCTGTTCGTGAACACCAACACCGTCTCAGCAGCCGAAGTTTGGGAGGCGGCGATGTTCGTGCGCCTAGTAGCGGGCCGCACGCCGCCAAATCCAAAGACGGAGTCAGGCCCTCCGCGGGTGGCGCGGGGCCTTCTAAGATCGCTGCCACCCCGCTTGCAGGAGACGCGAGGGCTTCCAAGACTCCCACACTGGCGCCGACGGCGCGCTCTTCTCAAGCGACGCGCGACGAACGGCGTAATCACACCGAGGACCCCGGGCGTCGCCGCGGAAAGAGCCCCGAGCGCCACCTCCGGGATTTAGAAGACCTGCCCGCTCGCCGAGGCGCTGGTGAAGATGGCGTGCGACCATAGGGTCGTGATAGAGCTCCTTCTGACATGGTCAGAAGTCGAAGCGCATCGCGATCCGTGCCGGTTTCGCTGCCACCAACGCCAGCAGAAGCCCTGGCTCGCGCGCAGTTGCTCCTTGATTTTCCTCCCGCTGCGGGGAAACTGGACGAATGGAGAGCCACCATCCGAAGCCTTGTTGCGGTGGCCAACAAAGACGAACCGGGTCTGGTGGAGCCCCCGGGTCGACGTTCCGACGGAGTCCCTCGCACTAGTGGCAGGAGAGCCGACGGCGGTGCAACCACGGTGCACTCACCTCCTCCTCGTCCGGTCCCACGGACGCCAGCCCGTCGCGACGTTACGGGCGACGAGATCTCCGTAGCATCTTCCGACCCGCGGGCCCACTGTGACCAGCGCCAAGTTCTTCGGGAACGAGAACATGAAGACGCTCGAACCACTATCGAGCGCCGCGCGAGCACGCCACCAATCGAACAGTAGCGAGGGCTGCTGTGAGCCACCCGGCAGCGGGGAGCCCTGGAGGCCTACCTTACGAGGTACGCTGTCCGGCTTTTACCCGTGAGCTGCGGCAGTTCTAGTGGCTCACTCACCGCACCTTCAAACCCGACGTGGGCGAAAAGTACAGTGGCAAGACCCACCCATCCGAGTTCCTCAGCGTCTACACCATCGCAATGCAGGCTGCCGGAGCCCGTGACGATAAGGTGCTTGCGAACTACTTTCTGTTGGCTCTCAAACCCAACGCCATGTCGTGGTTGATGCACTTGCCGGTAGACTCTATTTCCTCCTGGTCGGATTTGTGCCATGAGTTTGTAGGCGCCTTTACTGGAGGCCACCAAGCCCATGGCCAAGCAAGCGACCTGCACATCATTCCTCAGAAGGGAGGCGAGAGTCTCCGCAAGTATATTCAGAGGTTCATCCGGGTACAGTACAATATCCCTGATGTTCACCCTGCCGCCATCATCAGTGCGTTTCATCAGAACGTGTGTAACCGCAAGATGCGTGAAGAGCTGGAAATGAACAAGGTGAGAGATGTAGCAGAACTCTACGTTCTTGCCGACAAATGTGCCCGAGCTGAAGAGGGAAGGAAGTACCCCGGCGAAGATGCCGGCGTGGAAACCGACTCTTCAGATGAGGATATTGCCGCCCCGGCGAAGAAAGGCCGGTGCCGCAATAGGAAGCGCAAGGGAAAAACCGTGCTTGCCGTTGAGGGATCTGACGACACCGGCTCCACCAAGAAAACTAAGGCAGACGACCCCGGCAAGGAGGTTGCCGGGTGCGTCGCCTGCCGGCCTTGGCGGCTGCCGAAGCCAGGAAACTCCGACAGCGATCTTGCAAGATCCATCGCACCAAAGGCCATGCTCTCCAGGACTGCCGACAGGTTGAGCTCCTCGCTGAGAAGCAGAGGGCTGAATATGAGAGGCGGGACAAGGAGAAGGGCCGGGACGGTGCTGAGGGGTCCGGCAAGAAGCATGACGGCGAGACGGGCCATCACGGCAAGGATAAGCAACAGGAGAGGCCCGCCCGGGGCCGTGACAGAAAGCCAGAAGACGACGATCACGAAGAGGACGACGAATCCGGCGACCAAGAGTTTCAGAAAGCTACAAAGGCCATGTGCGTCGACGGCGGCGCCTCGCTGCATACTTCTCACCGCCGGCTTAAACAGTGGGCGCGAGAGGTTACAGCGGCAGAGCCGTCGTTTGATGCCCAAAGGCCGCTGAAGTGGTCCAGCACACCTATCATCTTTGACACCGAGGATCACCCTGATCGCACCACTGCGGTCGGGTGCTTGCCGTTGTTGGTTTCACCAACAATACGCAACCTCAAGGTGACGAAGATGCTAGTCGATGGCGGGGCTGGTCTGAACTTGATCTCGCCTGCCATGATCGAGAAACTGCAGATTCCTGATGGAGACCTCGAAGAGGCAGACGCGTTTCAGGGGTCAACCCGGGAAGAAGCCAACCCAAGGAAAGATCACGCTGCCCGTGACCTTTGGAAGCGACTTGAACTTCGGGGCGGAGAGGATGCGTGTTCGATGTTGCCAAGATCCCCTTTCCCTACAGCGGGATCCTTGGCCAGCGCCCAGCCAGCCAAGTTCATGGCGGCGTCACTACACCTACAACACCACGAAGATGCGGGACCTGTGGCGATCATCACCATTCCTCCGACAAGAAAGATGCGCTGATTTGCGGCGACCAACTATACCAAAGCGATTCTGGCAGCTGCCGCCGCTAGGGCACTTGCTCCTTCTGCTGGGACCCCGGGAGGGAAGAAGAAGAAGAAGACCGGTGTGATCTCGGACACCCACTCCGGCAAGCGCACCTCTTCGGAGTGTAGCGCTGCCGTCGAGCACGTGCCGGAGAGCTCCACCGGCGGAAACAAGAAGCCCAGGGCCATACCACCGGGAACCAAGAAGTTTTCTGTCAATGAGGACGTCACGTGAGGTTCTTTTAACATAAGCTCCACACTTGTCGACATATAGGAAGACGCGCTCGTCACCTTCCTGCGGGCAAATGTCGATGTGTTTGCATGGCAAGCTTCCGACATCCCTGGTGTTCCTGTGAAGGTGATTGAGCACCACCTTCTGTCTGCCCTCATGCGCGGCCCGTCAGCGGAAGGTCGAAGCAAGCTTTGGAACGACAAGAGTTCATCACAGAAGAGATCCGGAACTGGAAGCAGCGGGTTTGGTAAGAGGAGTGCTCCATCCAACGTGGTTGGCCAATCCGGTCATGGTGCGCAAGGCAAATGGCAAGTGGAGGCTGTGTATTGATTACACAGATATCAATAAGGCTTGCCCTAAAGATCCCTTCCCGCTGCCGCACATCGATTAGATTGTTGACTCCACGGCTGGGTGTGATCTGTTGTCATTCCTTGATGCCTACTCCGGCTACCACCAGATCTTCATGACAAGAGAAGACGAAGAGAAGACAACATTCATCACCCCATGTGGTACGTATTGTTTCATGCGGATGCCTTTCGGACAGGGCAACCCTCATACCGGACTTGCAAGAAACATTTGCAAACCTGCGCAAGATCAATCTCAAGCTGAACCCCGAGAAGTGCGTCTTTGGCGTCCCATCCAGCAAGCTCCTCGGGTTCTTGGTGTCACAGCGTGGGATAAAGGCCAATCCGGACAAAATCAAAGCTATAGAGCAGATTGAAGCACCCAAGCAGATCAAGGATGTGCGTCGGCTTGCTGGTTGCATTGCCGCCATGGGCAGGTTCATTTCCAAGTCTGCCGAGCGTGCCCTCCCATTTTTCAAGATCCTGAAAAAGGCGGGCCCAATGGAGTGGACGCTAGAAGCTGAAGCAGTATTGCAAGATTTGAAGAAATACCTCTCTTCCACGCCCATACTAGTTGCGCCCAGGCCACAAGAACCGTTGCTGCTATACCTGGCGGCAACGAACCAAGTGGTCAGCCCGCCGGTGGTGCGAGAGAGAGGTTAGCGACGAGGAAATGGCAGTGGCAGAGCCCGACACCACCGGTGCAGAGACAACACAGCCGGTTGAAGTGCCGCCGAAGAAGAAAATGATGCAGCACCCGGTCTACTTTGTTAGTTCCCTCCTGCAGGGGGCTAGATCAAGGTACTCCGGTGTGCAGAAACTGCTCTTCGGCCTCCTTATGGCCTCGAGGAAGCTGTGTCACTACTTCCAGGCACACGAGATCACTGTCGTCACTCGCTTCCCTCTGCAACGGATATTGCACAATCCGGATGCAACGGGGAGAATTGTGGAATGGGCACTGGAGCTGTCCAGCTTTGGCCTCAAGTTTGAAAGTACCTCAACGATTCAGAGCCGAGTCCTAGCGGAGTTCATTGCAGAATGGACCGCAACACCTGACGAAAAAATTCAAGAGACTGCTCTCCCCGGCAAAGAGGCAAGTTGTGATTGGATCATGTACTTTGATGGAGCTTTCTCCTTACAGGGCACCGGGGCTGGCGTACTGCTTGTCGCGCCCACCGGAGAGCACCTCAAGTACGTGATCCAGATGCACTTCCCCAGGGAGGTGTCAACAAACAATACGGCAGAGTACGAGGGGCTGCTTGCCGGTCTTAGGATCACGGCGGACCTCGGAATCAAGAAACTCATCGTCGGGGAGACTTCGCAGCTTGTCGTCAAGCAAGTCAACAAGGATTACCAGAGCCCATTGATGAAGGCCTACGTCGATGAAGTGAGAAAGCTGGAAGAAGCGTTTGACGGTATCTGAGCTGAACACGTTCCCCGAGCGGAGAATGATGTCGCCGATTACCTGTCAAAACACGCTGCCCTCAAGCTACCTGTGGAACTAGGTACCTTTGTGCTTCAGCTAACTCAACCATCCGTTGATCCATCAACAGAGAAGAATAAGAGGAGGAAATCAGGGCCCGGCAAGTACTTTCCCGCCGAGCTCCATGGGGCCGCCGGCAAGGATGTTGCTGCGAATACTGAACCCGCCACGGGGCGACTGGCTCCGGCGGAGCATCAAGCTCTTGCCGTCGAGACAGCCGCTCCTGTAGCGGAGGAAATGCCTTTAGTCCTCGCTGTTGAGCCCGAGCACCGGCGTGGGCACAAGATACCGTCCGATTCCTCCGGACGGGGAACTTCACGAGGAGCAGGAAGAAGCGGAAAAAAGTAGCCCGTCGCTCTACCATGTACCGGTTAAATCGATGGCGTCACATGCAGGAAGAGGCCGGACGGTGTGAAATTAAAGTGTATCCCTCGAGAGGAAGGACTGGAGCTGTTGGCGGAGATACGGAGGCATATGTGGATCCCACATTGGGTCAAGGGCCCTTGCCGGCAAGGCATTCCGGCAAGGCTTCTTCGGCCCACCGCCCTCCGGGATGCGGCGACACTAGTCACCGGTGTGAAGCGTGTCGGTTCCATTCAAAGAAGCTTCATCAGCCACCTCAAGCCCTTCAAACCATTCCTCTCTCCTGGCCCTTCTCGATGCAGGGCTCGACATCTTGGGCCCTTTCCCCATTGTCGGGGCTTTGAGTACTTGTACGTTGCAATCGACAAGTTCACAAAGTGGCCGGAAGTGGAGGCAGTGAGGAAGGTCACAGCTCAGTCAGCCGTCAAGTTCTTCACAGGACTGGTGTGCCGTTTTGGCGTGCCCAACAGGGTTATCACCGACAACGGCACAATTCACAAGCCACACCTTCATGCAATATACCCGAGACCTCGGCAGCAAAGTCTGTTTCGCTTCCGTTGCTCACCCACGGAGCAATGGTCAAGCAGAGAGGGCAAATGCTGAAGTACTGCGAGGCTTAAGGACCAAGACCTTTGACAGGCTGCACAAGAGTGGAAGGCGCTGGATTGATGAGTTGCCGGCGGTTCTTTGGTCGAACAGGACGACGCCAAATCGAGCCACCGGCCAGACACCTTTTTCCCTGATATACGGGGCAGAAGCAGTTCTCCCCACTGAACTCATATACGGGTCACCTCGAGTGCTCGCTTATGATGTGCTCGAGCAAGAGCAACTGCGGCAAGATGATGCAGTGCTCCTTGAGGAAGATCGTCTTTGGGCGGCTGTGAGAGCAGCACGCTACCATAGCCTTGCGCCGCTACCATAGCCACAAGGTTCATGCCCGAAGCCTTGAGGAAGGCGACCTTGTCCTTCGGCGCGTTAAATCGGCCCAGAATTCCAACAAGTTGACGCCAAAGTGGGAAGGCCCTTACCGAGTAACACGAGTCACCAGGCCAGCGCAGTCCGCTGGAGACCGAAGATGCCGTTCGATGAGTAACTCCTGGAACATTGAGCATCTTCGCAAGTTTTACCGTGTTGGCGGCTTGCCGGGCCCCCCGGCAAGCCACCTTTTGTACAAGCATTGTCGATGATGCATGTAACCCTTTGTACAAAGCCAGGCGCAGACCCTGAGCATAAATAAATGAAGCGCTGGCGCCCTAAGTTATAGCATGCATGCTAGGTCAAGTCTCGTCCTTGGTTGGGGCTGATAGTGCTTGGCGGCGACAAACCCCTAGCTTAGAGGTCGAGTGTGCGTCTCTTTGCCGTTCTTTTGTCTCCTTTGGTTCGCAGGACTCACAGATTATCCTTGCCGGATCACTTGAGGACGAAGGAAGAAAAAGAGGGACGGGTCGGTATCTAGACCCCGGCAAGCCAGTATTGCCGGGGGCTGCAAGTACGAAGATTCACCCACGGCAATCCAGAGTTGCCGGGGGCTGCAGCTTTAGATAAGTTCTTCATTCCTTATCATGCATTCCCTTATGGACTGAGGTATGTGAAACTTTGTTGTTTCCCAAGCTACCGTGCTCCCCTAAAATCTCTAGGCTCTAGGGCTCGTTCCTGGGGCCAGGTTTGGTCGTAGTCGCGGCAACAAAAGGATGAAACGAGGAGCCTGAACCCGCCTCATCCCTGCCTCCGCCAAAAGCGTGAGGAAGGTCGAGTGAAGTGGGAAGACGACAGGGCCTGTTGCCGGGCAAGGAAATGTTTATCTTATAGATATCAAGGATTTATTCCTTGTCGTGGGTTCTACCCGCAAACAAACGACCCAGCAAGCATCCCTTTTCATTAAAAACATTCCACTCAGGTACAGTCCATAGAGAATGAAAAACATGAATGATGGGATTACAAGTTTTTAAGTTCAGCCTAGGCCCGAAGGCTTACAAACTAAAAAGAGATAAGGTGCCCGTAACCCCTCTCTCGCCCCTCTCTTCAGGAGGCAGGTCAAGGAGGCGAAAAGGGCAAAAGGGCCGCCTAGACGAGCTACGGGTGGTAGAAGACACCAAGGGAACATCTCGGTGGCCGTCCGAAGGTTGGATGGTGATGGCGGCACCGAAAGCAGAGCTCGAAGACGAGGCGGCAGGATGTCAGCACGAGTCGAAGGCGTCGGTGCCCGCGTGCTCCGATTTGGCGGCCTTGCCGCCCACCCTCTTCCTCTTCCGCAGCCTCCCAACGCCAGCCGCCCAAGGAGACGACCCCGAGAAGTTCAGGAAGCCGGCGACACGGATGATGGGATCGCCAGTGCCGCACGAAGCGGCGCACGACACCTAGTCGGACCCGTCATCCTGCCGCCTGCTACCCTCGTCATTGCTGCCGTTGGCCTCCTCGCCACTCCCGCTCGAGGAGGAGCCTTTGCAATCAGAAGAGCTCTCCACGCAGCACCTTGCCCGAGTCCCGAAGCACCCGAAGACCTTGACGGAGAGGAGGCCGCCCTCCATCAGCTTGAAATGGAGAGTGAGCCCCGCCGTCAAGCGGTGGATGTGAGCGAACGTCTTCCACCCTCGACCAAGATACATCACTTGAGGGGCTGGAAAAGTCGACGCGAACTCGCGTGCACGCTGATCCAACAGCCCTCATGTGCAGCCCTTGATGACTCGGCGGATCCCGCTCCATCTCGCTCGCTAAGGGAATCGGGAGGCGGCGGCACGAGGCGGCCGGCGCAGCCTGACGAAGAACTCGCAAGGGTCATCCCCAACATGGCCCTCCGTGGGGGGGAGGAACCGCTGGCGGAGGCGGGACCAGCGCGTCGCCCCGTTCTCCTCTTCCCTGAGCACCTCGACCTCGTCCACGGCCTCGCCCGCGGCCTCGCCCCCTCCCCCTTCCCCTCGCGGCTGGCTCTGCCACCACAGGTGAAGGAGAAGGAAGGACGCGTTGTCGAGCGGCGACCCTCGCTGCCACCGTTGAAGAGCCAGGATTCCCTCTCTCCATGGCGGATGGAGGGAGGGGGAGCGGAAGCTGAAGGAAAGAGAAGATGGAAGAGTGCGGGACACCGTTTCTCCCCTCCGCTCTTTATGAAAGAACGGGGTGGGGGCACGACCGCCCCGCTAAACCAATCAAGATGCGGAAGGCGCAAGGAACTGGGACCGACCCCCTGCCCCGGCCCGCGACGGCCCGGTTTCCCGCCTCCACCATTCGCCACCCCAAGCGCATGAGAGCCACGTGGCAGGCATGCGGGACCGAGGCGACGGGTGAGGCGACCTCTCCCCACCCCGTGATCGTGGGGAGTGAACGCCTTGAAGACCACGCCTCGGCCCCGTTCAGTAAATGGGTCGCGCCTCCACGCCTCCCTCCGTTTATGGGGAAGGCGCGAACCGCCCCCTTTTACTGCGACGGGACGCATGCGTGCATAGCTCAGCCCCACGCATGCCGCCCACGTCATGCACGCCTCCCCACGCCATGCCACGCGCGGGAGGCGTGGGAAGCGTGGCAGCGAAAAAGACTTCATGGTAAAAACCACCCCTGCCTGCTCACAAGACCGTTTTGGGCCTAGCCCAACGGCGATTATTACGCTTACGTAGGCCCAGCCTGGGGCTCGGTCGGTGTACAAAAAGAGGGTACACCTTTAACTGCACGGCAGGCGATGCGAGCATGGCGCCCGCCACGCTAAAGCAAGGCAAGGAAGGTGAGCCAAGGTCAGGCCGAAGCTCGAAAGGAGGAGAACGACGCCAAGACGAAGAACACAAAGGGCAAAGGGGATGAGCAGACTCCCCCGACAAGATCCTTGCCGGGGGGCGGTTTTAGCAAACCCAGCAAGGCCCTTGCCGGGGTGGCTCACCCCACGCCCATGGAGCGGGTCACCTTTGAGTCCACTGCCCCCCATGGGGCAAAGGATTCAGGAGACATCCCCGTAGTGGCATGCAGATCTTTGTGAAGACATTCAAAGATCAGATACATACTATAGAAGATGACGACCCTTGGCGGGATCCCGGCCAAGGAGGACCACAAGGCCCCCGGCAAGAGCCTTGCCGGGGATGACAGCAGGCGCCGCGGCAAGACCCTTGCCGGGGCCCCGGCAAGACCCTTGCCGGGGCTGCGGCAAGGCCCCTGCCAAGGACACCCGTAGGGCCACCATCAGGCCCGCGCCAATCGAGCCTCCACCATGCAGCTGCCGACCCAACCAGTTGGGCAGGCACCTGTGTGGCGACAAGCGAATGTTCGTGGAGACCCACCACTGCGCCACCTCAGCTGCTTGCCTGCCTACATGGCACCACAGGCACCACTGGTCAGGGCGCGTGTCAACGCGAAAGGGAGCGGCGACGGACGAGACTGGGCTCTCCCCCGTCCCCGATAAAGCAAGGACACCTAAGCAAGACGTATTTATGGCACCTTGTCATGTAATGCGAGGGATAAACTCGTATGAATGTACCCTTTCCACCTCCTGTATGCCACTTTGGCTACCCCTTTCCCTATAAAAGGAGGCCCAAGGCGACCAGGAGGAGGATTCGGCTCTTTGGAGCTCCTCACGCCCCATAGCTAGCTCAAGAACGCAGATAAACTAACCACCAAAGCAGGAGTAGGGTTTTACGCATCTCGCGGCCCGAACCTGGATAAAGGACCCGTGTGCTATCTGTTTGATTTGCTCTTCTCACAACCCCGCGCCCCGCAACCGTAGTAGGGATTCTTGTGATCCCATGGGTGTCGTCTCCGCACCGACAGTCTCTTCGAATTATCGGTTTAGTTTGTCCTACTAGATTGATCTTTCTTGCAATGGGAGAAGTGCTTAGCTTTGGGTTCAATCTTGCGGTGCTCGATCCTAGTGACAGAAAGGGAACCAACACATATTGTATTGTTTCCATTGAGGATAAAAATATAGGGTTTATATCATATTGCTTGAGTTTATGCCTCTACATCATGTCATCTTGCCTAATGCGTTACTCTGTTCTTATGAACTTAATACTCTAGATGCATGCTGGATACCAGTCGATGTGTGTAGTAATAGTAGTAGATGCAGAATCGTTTTGGTCTACTTGACACGGACGTGATGCCTATGTTCATGAGCATGCCTAGATATTCTCATAACTATGCGCTTTTTTTATCAATTGCTCGGCAGTAATTTGTTCACCCACCGTAATATATGCTATCATGAGAGAAGCCACTAGTGAAACCTATGGCCCCCGGGTCTATTTTACATCATATTAAGTTTCCCATCAACTAGCTATTTTTGTCGCTGTTTATTTTGCAATCTTTATTTTCCAATCTATACAACAAAAATACCAAAAAATATTGATCTTATTATCTTTCTCAGATCTCACTTCTGCAAGTGGCCGTGAAGGGATTGACAACCGCTTTATCGCGTTGGTTGCAAGGTTCTTGATTGTTTGTGCTGGTACTAGGAAATTTGTGTGTAATCTCCTACTGGATTGATACCTTGGTTCTCAAAAACTGAGGGAAATACTTACGCTACTTTGCTGCATCACCCTTTCCTCTTCAAGGGAAAACCAACGCATGCTCAAGAGGTAGCAAGAAGGATTTTTGCGCTATTGCCGGGGAGATCTATGCTCAAGTCAAGACATACCAAGTACCCATCATAAACTCTTATCCCTCACTGTCGGCGTCCTGGGAACGGGGGTCCCCAGACTTGCCTGCCTGCGGCTCACGACGTGGCTCTGCTAGCAGGCTTGTATGGCCCATCTTCATCAACAAGGCATTCAAGACCCTCGCGAGGGGCCAAGCCTCACGAGGCGGATGACACAAGACCTCCTCAGGAGCGACCTCGCCAGGCAGGCTCACGAGGGGCGGAGAGATCAAGGCAAGGCAAACCTTGCGAGGTTCTCGTGACATGAGCCATGACGATCGAGACCAGGTGGGCGCCAGCGCGCGTAGCGTCCTTGTTTCCTCTTTGGTGCTAAGGAGGCAAGCGCGGGCGCGGAGTACCGAGGCATCAAGCAAAGGTTTCCACATCGGTGCAACGAGACCAAAACCAGCAAAACAGCAAGACAGAGGTCACCATGGAGCTCAAGGCGGCGTCACCACCAGAGCCTTTTGTAGGCGAAGACCGCTTTTGTTAGGATAAGTTGTACTAGTTGTCCCCTTTCAAATTGGTCGTTGTTGGCTCCCTTCCCGCTCAATATTTGGGGAGAGGACCAGGGCCTCTATAAATAGGACTAGCCACCATAGTAGGAGGCATCTCATCTGGAGTAATCCTCGCCCACACAAGTTCGCCAAGCACGAGAACACCTCAACCTCAGGGGGCTATTCTTCCCCTTGTACTGTTCATCATCAGCCCAAGAGGCAATCCACCACCACCACACTGGAGTAGGGTATTACACCACAACGGTGGCCCGAACCAGTATAAATCTTGTGTCCCTTGTGTCGCGAGTTCGTCAAGTTCGTCCTTGAGATCTTAGCAAGATAGGTCGTGGATCGGTAGGGGGAAATCTTTGCGCGCACCCCAGTGTTTGAACCTTGAGGGTTTTGCCGGAACCCGTGATCCGACATTTGGCGCGCCAGGTAGGGTGCGTCGTAGCCTTCCCTTCGCCAATCTACGCTCCACCGCCACCGCACTCCGCCCTCATGGCAGGCGCCTCGCTACCGGCTCCAACGGCCGGCGCTGACGACGGGGCCAGGGGGCTCCGAGCCCTGGCCCCCACCTTGCGGCAGGTGAAGTGGCCACCCAAGTTCAAGCCGGAGATGCCGCCGTGCTACGACAGCACGGCGGACCCGACAGCTTTCCTTCTGGCATACGAGGAGGCCGTCCTCGAAGCCAGGGCGACAACAAGGTCATGGCCAATTGGTTCCCCATGGCCCTCACCGGCGCGCCGCGCGCCTGGCTGCTCAACCTCCTCGGATCCATGGTGGCATCTTGGGAGGAGCTGTGCGACCTCTTCACTGCACGCTACGCGGCACCGGCGGACCACGCGGTCGCATCCCTACTAGGCGGCTCTCAAGCACCGCCTTCAGATTGCCATGTCAAGCCATTCCTTCGCCAGATCGGCGCCGCTTCCAAGCGCTCGGGGGCTCCGCCGGGCTGGCCTACGCCCGAGGCTGACCTCACCTTCAACTCGGAAGACCACCCCGTCACCACTGCCGGCTCGAGTATGCTCCCGATGCTCTGCACGCCCACCATATGCAACGTGGCCGTCACCAAGACCCTCATTGACGGCGGCGCCGGCCTCAACGTGCTCTCCATGGAGGCTTTCAGCCTTCTTCACGTACCGCTCGAGCGGCTCAGCCTCAGCAAGCCCTTCTCAGGGGTTGGCGGCGGCGCCGCCCACTCCCTGGGACAGATCTGCCTCCCCGTCACCTTCGGCACGTGTGACAACTACTGCACCGAGCTGGTCGACTTCAACATCGCCCGCATCAGCCTCCCGTACAACGCCATCCTCGGGTACCCGGCTCTGGCCCAGTTCATGGCACCAACCCACCCGGCATACAACCTCATGAAGATTCCTGGAAGCAAGGGTGTCCTCACTATCAAGGGGGACACGAAGGAGGCTGTGGCGGCGCTCAAACTTGCCTCCAGGACCACCGCGGTGGCGCAGCCTGCCGGCACCGGTGCCCCCGAAGCCAAGGAGGCCCCACCAACCAAGAAGAAGCAGTTGTTCACCCAAGTCAAGGCGGAAACCAAGCAGGTGCCGGTCGATGAAGACGGATCCTCGGGAGCCTCCTTTACCATAGGTGCCGACCTCGACCCAGGCCAAGAGGAAGCGTTGGTGAAGTTCTTGCGCGCAAACAAGGAGATATTCGCATGGGAGCCCAAGCAGCTAGTGGGGGTCCCGAGAGAAGTGATTCAACATCACCTGAGGGTGTGCCCCAACGGCGCCCGGTAAAGTAGTAGGCGAGACGGCAGTCCACGAAGAAGCAGGCCTTCATCATCCAAGAGACCCGCAAGTTGGAGGCGGCGGGTACCATTCGCGAGGTTCGGTACCCCGAATGGCTGGCGAACCTCGTCGTTGTGCTGAAGAAAGGTGGCAAGGAACGAATGTGCGTTGACTTCACCAACCTCAACAAGGCCTGCCCCCAAGATCCGTTTCCGCTCCCACGCATCGACCAGATCATCGACTCCACCACCGAGTGCGACCTGCTGCGCTTCCTGGATGCATTCTCAGGGTATCACCAGATCAAGTTGGCGGTAGAAGATGTAGAGAAGATAGCCTTCCTGACCCCGTGTGGGGTGTACTACTACACCTGCATGCCCTTTGGACTGCACAACGAGGGCGTGACCTTTCAACAGTTGATGCGCATCGCCTTAGGGCGGCAGCTCGGGAGAAACACGGAGGCCTACGTCGACGACATTGTGGTGAAGTCTCGGGAGGCAAGAACCTTGATCCAAGATCTGGAGGAGACCTTCGCGAGCCTGCGCTAGGTGAACTTGCGAATTAACTCGAAGAAGTGTGTGTTCTGTGTCCCTTCCAGCAAGCTTCTGGGTTTCCTCGTATCACACAGAGGGTTCGAGGCAAACCCAGAAAATATCAAGGCCATCGAAGACATGAGCCCACCTCAGACCCTCAAGGAAATGCAGAAGATGGCTTGACGGGTGACTGCGTTGGGGCGCTTCATCTCCAAGCTGGGGGAGCGCGCCCTAGCATTCTTGAAGCTGAAGAAGAAGAAGGGCCCGTTCAAGTGGACCCCGGAGGATGACCGAGCCTTTCAAGACCTCAAGAGATACCTGACCAGCCCTCCAGTGATGGTGGCGCTGCAACCTCTCGAGCCCTAGTGCTTTATCTCGCCGCCACTCCATACTCCGCCAGCGCAGCACTGGTGGCGGTTCGGGAAGAGCACCAAGTCAAGGGCGCGCCGTGCCAAGCTACATTCGAGGTGACGCAAGATCAGGAAGGTGCAACAAGAGCTGCAGCGGCATCAACAGGGAACCAAGCTCGGCAGGACGACGCCACCAAGGTCCAGACAAGCGATCAAGCGCCGGAGGTTCCATCACCTCAGGAGATATCCCAGCTTCCACAAGACACGAGCCTCACTGAGGGAGTCCTGGATTAGGGGGTGTCCGGATAGCCGGACTATAGCCTTTGGCTGGACTCCTGGACTGTGAAGATACAAGATCGAAGACTTTGTCCCGTGTCCGGATGGGACTTTCCTTGGCGTGGAAGGCAAGCTTGGCGATACGGATATGTAGATCTCCTACCATTGTAACCGACTCTGTGTAACCCTAACCCTATTCGATGTCTATATAAACCGGAGGGTTTTAGTCCGTAGGACGAACAACAATCATACCATAGGCTAGCTTCTAGGGTTTAGCCTCTCTGATCTCGTGGTAGATCTACTCTTGTACTACCCATATCATCAATATTAATCAAGGAGGAGTAGGGTTTTACCTCCATCGAGAGGGCCCGAACCTGGGTAAAAACATCATGTCCCTTGTCTCCTGTTACCATCCGCCTAGACGGACAGTTCCGGACCCCTACCCGAGATCCGCTAGTTTTGACACCGACATTGGTGCTTTCATTGAGAGTTCCTCTGTGTCGTCATCTTTAGGCCCGATGGCTCCTCCGATCATCGACAACGATGCGCTCCAGGGTGAGACTTTTCTCCCCGGACAGATCTTCATATTCGGCGGCTTTGCACTGCGGGCCAATTCGCTTGGCCATCTAGAGCAGATTGAAAGCTACGCCCCTGGCCATCAGTTCAGATTCGGAAGTTTGAACTACACGGCTGACGTCCGCAGATACTTGATCTTCGACGGGTTCGAGCCACAGCCAAGCGCGCCACACTGTCACGACGGGCATGATCTAGCTCTGCCGCCGAACAGTGTCCTGGAGGCCGCACCTGAGTCCGCTCCAACCTTTAGCTCGGAGCCGACCGCGCCTATCGAGGACAGGTGTCTGGACACCGCCTCGGGGGCTGCGATCTCTACGGCGATTGAGCCGTACACCTGCCCGTCCTTGGCGAAGCTCGTAACTCCAAGGTGTCGGATTCCTCTCCGGACTCCGAGCCTTCCGCGCCCCTGCCGATCGAATCTGATTGGGCGCCGATCATGGAATTCACTGCCACGGACATCTTTCAGCACTCGCCCTTTGGCGACATTCTGAATTCACTAAAGTCTCTCTCTTTATCAGGAGAGACCTGGCCGGATTATGGTCAGGAAGGTTGGGATGCGGACGACGAAGAAAATCAAATCCCAGCCACCACCCACTTCGTAGTCACTGTCGATGATTTAACCGACATGCTCGACTTCGACTCTGAACACATCGACGGTATGGACGACGATGCAGGAGACGACCAAGAACCAGCGCCCACAGGGCACTGGAAGGCCACCTCATCATACGACACATACATGGGGGACATCCCAAAAGATGGGAATGGCGATGGAACAGCGGAGGATGACCCCTCCAAGAAACAGCCTAAGCGTCGGCATCAGCGGCGCCGCTCTAAATCCCGCCACAGCAAAAACGGTGATTTCGGCACAGGAGATAATAACACCCCGGACAGTGCCGAAGACAACCCCCTCCAGCAAGATTAAGCATAGGAGGATGGAGAAGCCAGCCCTCATGAGAGAGCGGCAGAAAAAGAGGTGGAGGACGATAATTACATGCCTCCCTCCGAAGATGAGGCAAGCCTCGACGACGACGAATTTGTCGTGCCCGAGGATCCCTTCGAACAAGAGCATTTCAAATGCAGGCTCATGGCCACGACAAGCAGCCTCAAGAAAAAGCAGCAACAGCTTAGAGCTGACCAAGACTTGCTAGCTGACAGATGGACTGAATTCCTGCGGCCGAAGAGCATGAACTCGAGCGCCCCTCCAAGAGCTACCCAAGACGCAGTCTGCTACCCCGATTAGAGGAGGAAGCACCCAAACCTACATCACCAGTGCATGATATGGCTGACCGGCCACCTCGTGGCCGCGACAGAGAGGCCTCTCGGCCCTCAACTCAAGCCGCACCCCGTCGCCGCTCAAAAAATACAAAGGCGCGGGGAAATGCGCCAGACCAGCGAGATATATTGGAGGACAAGGCAAGGCAAACAAGATCGATCTACGGATCGCGTGGGCGCCCCACGACACGTGACAATAACCGTCACGCCGGATATGGCAACTCCGGCCGGGCCGAACACAGTAGACAAAGCTCATTTGAGCTGCGTCGTGATATAATATCTGAGGCGCCGCACACCCACTATGCTTCACAGATGAGGTGATGGATCATCAAATCCCTGAGGGTTTCAAACCCGTAAACATTGAATCATACGATGGCACAACAGATCCTGCGGTTTGGATTGAGGACTATCTCCTTCACAACCACATGGCCCATGCGTGATGATCTACACGCCATCAAATACCTCCCACTCAAGCTTAAAGGACCAGCCGGCATTGGCTTAACAGCTTGCCCGGTGAGTCAATTGGTTGTTGGGAAGACACGGAAGCCGCATTCCTCGACAATTTCCAGGGCACATATGTGCGACCACCGGGCGCCGATGACCTAAGCCACATAATTCAGCAGCCGGAGGAATCGGCCGGACAATTACGGACACGGTTCCTAACCAAGAAAAATCAAGTTGTTGATTGTCCAGATGCCGAGGCCCTTGCAGCCTTCAAACACAACATCCGCGACGAGTGGCTTGCCCGGCACCTAGGACAGGAAAAGCCGAAATCCATGGCAGCCCTCACAACACTCATGACCCGCTTTTGCGCAGGAGAGGACAGCTGGCTAGCTCGTAGTAACAACATGACCAAGAGCCACAGTAATTCGGATACCAAGGAAAGCAATGGCAGGTCGGCGTCATAACAAACACAAGCGCCCGCGTGCAGCGATAATGCTGAGGATACGGCAGTCAATGCCGGATTCAGAGGCTCTAAACCCGGTCAGCGGAAAAAGCCATTTAAAAGAAATACTCCGGGCCCGTCCAATTTGGACTGAATACTCGATCGCTCGTGCCAGATACATGGCACCCCCAAAAAGCCAGCCAATCACACCAACATGGATTGTTGGGTGTTCAAGCAGGCAGACAAGTTAAATGCCGAAAGCAATGACAAGGGGCTGCATAGCGATGACGAGGAGGAGCCCGGCCACGAACAATAGAGGATGAAGGGCTTCCCCCACAAGTGCGAGCGATGAACATGATATACGCAACCCACATACCCAAAAGGGAGCGGAAGCGTGCACTAAGGGACGTATATGCGATGGAGCCAGTCGGCCCAAAGTTCAACCCGTGGTCTTCCTGCCCGATCACTTTCTATCGAAGGGACCACCCCACAAGCATCCGCCATGGCGGATTCGCCGCATTGGTTCTAGACCCAATCATTGGCCAGTTCATCTCACTAGAGTCCTAATGGACGGCGGCAGCAGCCTGAACCTGCTTTATCAGGACACGGTGCGCAAAATGGGCATAGACCCATCAAGGATTAAACCCATGAAGACGACCTTTAAAGGCGTCACACCGGGTGTAGAGGCCAACTGTACAGGCTCAGTTACACTTGAAGTGGTCTTCAGATCCCCGGATAACTTCCGGAGCAAGGAGTTAATCTTCGACATAGTCTCGTTCCGCAGCGGCTATCATGCACTGCTCGGACGAACCGCATTTGCAAAGTTCAATGCGGTGACGCACTACGCATATCTCAAGCTCAAGATGCCAGGTCCTCGAGGAGTCATTACGGTCAATTGAAACACGAGCGCCTCTCTCGGACGGAGGAGCATCTGGCCAACCCTCCGGCGGAAGTACAAAGCAGCCTCTTAAGGCAATTCACGAAGTCCGGCCATTAAGCGTCCGGACACCGTCAAAGCGCGCCGGAGTAACCTACAACAAGACCGCTGGCACGTTAGAAAGCACGCATAGCAATGCGGCCCAAGCCCCAGCCCTCGCGAGATTGCGAAACCAGTACTACGCGTACATAATTACGCTCTGGAAATACCATGGGCATAGGGGGAGGGGCACGGCCATGACCTGCCCAGAATGCGGCTTAACCGCACCAGGGGCTCCCGATTGTGTCATTCTTTTTTTCCTCTTTTTACTTTCAGTACTCCGTTCTCACGAAGCCCTGTCCGGCATTAGAATCGCCGAACACACGATGCAACAGCCAGCGAAGCAGAAAGCTACGTCGAGTGTCCAGGTGGTCTCTATTACGAGCAATATATCTGTTTTACACACCATCCCGCGGCTTACCCACGAGGGAGACATGTTAAGAAGTCCGGACCTTGCTTATCGCACTATTTGTATCGTTACGCTCTTCTGCGCAGCCCTTTTGAATAAACAATATATAACTTCGCCTATTATTGAATTCCTTTATATATATATATATATATATATATATATATATATAGATATATATATATATATATAGATAGATATATATATGTTCATTTATGACATTGTGCAACCGTACACTTTGGTACGGGCAATACACCAGGCGCTTAAGTACCCCATAACATGGTGTGATAAGTCCGAACACTTTCTAAGTGCTGGCACTCTGAACTTATAGCATTATATGCATCGGCTCCGAATCATGTCTTTGGTCAATAGTTGGGTTTGCCGGCTCCCATGTTTTGGTACCTTACGTTCCGTTATATCGGCTAAGGTAGCGCTGGGAGAACCACCTTGCGATTGTGCCCGGTTGAGCTGGGTTAAGCACCTCGGTGGAGAAAGCTAAAACTGACTGTCATGATAGAGGCGAGAGCGGTCGCTGTTCGAGAGGTTTTCGAGTCCTTAAAGACTTATGCCGCTTAGGCGAGGAGTCGGCATTGTCCGGCCTAGGCGTGGATAGCGCCCCAAGCTCGGTCTTCCGAATACTAGGGAGCTTCACGAAATTTAAAATTATAGAATTCTATGGCTAAGTGAGAGTGTTCAAGCATTATAGTCCGATTGCCTTGTTCGTTGCGTTGGCGCCTCCCTCGAAGGACCCAAGAATGGGAACAAGAGCGCTCAAGTTCATCCCGAACACCCGGCACTTTCGTGGCTTGGGGGCTGAAACCGTCGACTCGCCATCTCTCATATTTAATACACTGCCGCACAGAAGGTAATATTTTAAATTCAAAATTGTTTCTTAGCGCATATGAACAAGTTTTCAGTGTACAGGATAACAAATGCGAGTCTACTCAAAAATTATATCTTTGGAGCATTCGTCCGCTATAAGGCAGGCGCCCTTCAG
Organism: Aegilops bicornis; assembly: GCA_021605145.1. Taxonomy (NCBI): domain Eukaryota; kingdom Viridiplantae; phylum Streptophyta; class Magnoliopsida; order Poales; family Poaceae; genus Aegilops; species Aegilops bicornis. The sequence goes on from CM038669.1 coordinate 325,390,653, forward strand.
GACGCCCTCATAATACATTTCGGGCTTGCGATGCTCCTTCCTTGGTGGTGGTCCGTCCGTCACAAGCTTCTCAGCGTCCATCTTGCCCCAATGCACCTTAGCAAGGGCAAGGGCCCTACGGGCACCTTCGATGCAGAGCAGGCGCTTGATGACTTCAACCCATGGACAGGCGTCCACCAGCCGCCTCACCAGCCCGAAGTAGCTCCCAGGCATGGCTTCCTTAGGCCACAGCTGAACTATGAGGCCTTTCATGGCCTGTTTGGCCACCTTATGGAGCTCGACCAGCTGCTTCAACTAGTTGCTTAAGGGCACCGGGTGTCCGGCCTCAGCATACTGAGACCAGAACACCTTCTCTGTCGAGCTTCCCTCCTCGGCTCGGTAGAATGCCGTAGCATCAGCCACACTCCATGGCAGATCTGTGAATGCTCCTGGAGAACTCCGGATTCGGGTAAGTAACAGATAATTCACTTTCACATGCTTGCTTTGCATATAGAATGCCTTACCCGCCGCTATATTCTTCATCGCCTCAATCTCCTAGAGGGCTTTTTGGGCTTCGGCCTTAGCGGCCTTGGCGCTCTCAAGGGCCGAGGCGAGCTCGGACTCTCGAGTCTTTGAGTCACGCTCCAAACTCTCATGTTTTTCCACGAGAGCACAGAGCTCTTGCCGCACCTCCGCCACCCGCGCCTCCTGCTTCTCTCGCTCGGTGCGCTCATGCTGCATTGCTTTCGGTCTTGGACACCGCTTCCTTCAGGGTCGCCACCTCGTTTGTGGCCCCTGCAATATTCACGTTATTCCTGTCATTTTTTGCAAACACATCTTTTAAATACTTCCATAAGGTATTACTTACCTTCCTTGTCCTCGAGCTGCTTTTTGGCAAGTCCGAGCTCGTTCTTGGACCGCTCGAGGCCCTGCTTTAATGCATCAACCTCCACAGTCAGTGCGGCAGAGGTCAGCAGCGTAGCCTGCATTCCCATATTGACATACTTATGTTAGACTCCTGCATATATCTTTTTAGATCCTTAGTTCGGCTATTTCTTTCTGAACACCAAACTGAGCATCGGGGAGACTCTTGTCTATGCGGTAATATTTTTACATATCTTAAATACATACCTCAAAGCCTGTTAGAAGGCTGGCACAGGCTTCAGTCAGTCCGCTCTTGGCGGACTGAACTTTCTGGATCACCGCACTCATAACAGTGCGGTGCTCCTTGTTGATGGAAGCGCCGTTTAGCGCCTCCATCAAATCATCCGGTGCCTCCGGTTGGACGAAGGTCACCAGCGTCACAGTCTTGCCCTTCTTACGAAGGGGTCGCCTGTCGGACTCCGGAACCACTGAAGGTTCCGGTATGGAGTCCGGCACAGGGCCGGACTAGAAGCCCTTCGGGGTTTTATCCCCTTCGAGCCCGGATTTCGGGAGGTCGCCTTGCGGCGCCTCCATAGCCACCTCCTCCTGGCTAGGCCCCTTTTGGGACTCCACCCCGGCGCCATCCGCGGCGGGAGGAGATGAGGCGGTCGGAAGTGAGGTGCTATTCACCTCCGACGAATCCAGGGAGCCGCTCGACGAATCGTCGAGCCCATCCTTGGGCGGGCTGCATGATTATATCCGACGTTATAAGATGTTGTGCGACAAATGAAGCGCCATGAGTTATTCTGGTATCCGGACACTTACAATTTCGCCTGGGGCTTGGTCCTTGGAGCCCACCCCTCTTCGCCGTCGTCGGAATTGGTGGTGTAGTCCGGAGGAAGGGTCCTTCCATTCTTGGACCCTCCGGCTTCCCCAGTTGGGGCGGCCTTCCTTTTCTTCTCTCCCCATTTGAGAGGCCTCTTTTTCCTCCTCCTCATCTTCGCGGGAGGAGTCCGCCTTGGCATCATCGGACGATGAGTCCGACAGCACCTGGCGCTGGGAACTCCTTCGAGTTCCCGTGGCCTTCTTCTTGGCCTTCTTTTCCGGCACCATGTGAGGTGCCGGAACCAGCAGCCCCGTCAATCGGGCGTCCGCTGGGTCTTTTGGCAAGGGAGCCGGACAGTCGATCTGTCCAGACGTCTTCAGCCAGTCCTGTCAAAGGTGAGGGAGTTTTAGATCCCGCATAGAGTCAAAACTATGAAAAAAGAGTGCCGTGAAGGGTAAAATAGCTTACCTCGCTGGCTTGATGCTGCGAGCTGAATCCGCGATCTTTGGTAGCGGATGCGGGAGCTTCGGCGCCCTTGAACAGCACCTTCCAGGCATCTTCGTACATAGTGTCGAAGAGCCGGCTCAAGGTTCGGTCTTTGTCTTGGATCGAACTCCCACAAGTTGAAGGCCCGTTCTTTGGCATGGGAGAATCCGGCGGATGAGCATCACCTGGATTACATTGACAAGCTTGAGATTCTTGTCCACCGAGGTTTGGACGCAGTTTGGAGTCCGGCCAGCTCTTCGAATTACCCCACGTCGAGGCCGTCTCTTTCCATGAGGTGAGCCATGTGGGGAAGCCAGATCGAATTGGGCGGCCGCCCATTGAGAGTCATGTGACTTCGGTGATGTAGAACCACCCGATTGCCACCCCTTTATGGTCTCCACAAAGGAGCCCTCGAGCCATAGGGCGTTGGCCATCCTGCCCAGCATGGTGCCTCCACTCCGGCTTGGCGGCCGCCCGATACCTTGACGACATTGAAGGTCTTCAGCCATAAGCGAAGTGGGGCTGGATGCAGAGGAAGGCCTCCCACCTGACGATAAACGCCGAGATGTTGAGGATGAAATTCGGGCAAGATCATGGAAATCTAGGCCATAGTAGAACATGAGCCCCGGACGAATGGGTGAAGTGGAAACCCTAGTCCGTGGAGGAAGTGGGGAGGAACACCACCCTCTCATGGGGCACAGGGGTGGGGATGAGCTGCCCCTCGTTGGGGAGCCTATCTTGGCGATGTCGCCGGACAAGTATCCGGCCTTCCGCAGCCTTTTTATGTGCCCCTCCGTGACGGAGGAGGCAATCCACTTGCCTCCCGCTCCGGACATAGTTGGAGAAGGTTGAGGTGGGATGTGCAAACTTGGGCGCTGGAGCTCGAGTGCGCGGAAATGGATAAGCAAAGAAGAAAGAAGGCGTGTGTGAAAAAGCGGATCCTTATCCCCTTATATGGACGGACAAAGCTATGCGTCCCCACCGGCCTGATAAAACTCGCTCATCTCCCAAGCGCCGTAATCAATGGCGCGGTTGGGTTACCCACGCCCGTATTGATGAGAATCCTGGAATAAGGGGACATGATCTCTGCTTTGACAAGACGTGCCAAGGAAACCGCCTCGCTAAACGCGCTGAGGTGGGACTCTAAAAACGATTCGTATAAAGGCTTGGTCGTGGTGTGATGTCACGCTGCGGAGTACGTCAGCAGATTGAAACTTGTGTAAATGTTATTCTCTCTATGGTGGTATGTGGAACTTATTTTGCAGAGCCGGACACTATCCTTGTGTTCAAAATCTTCTATGAAGTATTCGGAGGAGGAACCCGCCTTGCAATGCCGAAGACAATATGCGCCCGGACTTCGTCGTCATTGAAGCCTGGTTCGAGAGCTCTGAGGGAGTGTTGGATTAGGGGTGACGGATAGCGGACTATAGCCTTTGGCGGACTCCTGGACTGTGAAGATACAAGATTGAAGACTTCGTCCCGTGTCCGGATGGGACTTTCCTTGGCGTGGAAGGCAAGCTTGGCGATACGGATATGTAGATCTCCTACCATTGTAACCGACTATGTGTAACCCTAACCCTATTCGGTGTCTATATAAACCGGAGGTTTTTAGTCCGTAGAACAAACAACAATCATACCATATTCTAGCTTGTAGGGTTTAGCCTCTCTGATCTTGTGGTAGATCTACTCTTGTACTACCCATATCATCAATATTAATCAAGCAGGAGTAGGGTTTTACCTCCATCGAGAGGGCCCGAACCTGGGTAAAAACATCGTGTCCCTTGTCTCCTGTTACTGTTGGGGAACGTAGTAATTTCAAAAAAATTCCTACGCACACGCAAGGATCATGGTGATGGATAGCAACGAGAGGGGAGAGTGTTGTCCACGTACCCTCGTAGACCGTAAGCGGAAGCGTTATGACAACGCGGTTGATGTAGTCGTACGTCTTCACGATCCGACCGATCCAAGCACCGAACGTACGGCACCTCCGAGTTCAGCACACGTTCAACTCGATGATGATCCCCGGACTCCGATCCAGCAAAGTGTCGGGGATGAGTTCCGTCAGCACGACGGCGTGGTGACGTTCTTGATGTTCTACCGTCACAGGGCTTCACCTAAGCACCGCTACAATATTATCAAGGTGGACTATGGTGGAGGGGGGCACCGCACACGGCTAAGAGATCCAAGGGATCAATTGTTGTTGTGTCTAGAGGTGCCTCCCTGCCCCCGTATATAAAGGAGCAAGGGGGGAGGGGGCGGCCTGGGAGGCGCACCAAGGGAGTCCTACTCCCACCGAGTAGGACTCCCTCCTTCCTTGTTGGAATAGGAGAAGGGGAAGAGGGGAGAGGAAGAAGGAAAGGGGCTGCGCCCTTGTCCAATTCGGACCAGAGGGGGGGCGCAGGCCTCCTTCCTTTGGCCTCTCTCCTCTATTCCCGTATATCCAATAAGGCCCATATACTTCCCGGCGAATTACCGTAACTCTCCGGTACTCCGAAAAATACCGAATCACTCAGAACCTTTCCGAAGTCCGAATATAGTCGTCAATATATCGATCTTTACGTCTCGACCATTTCGAGACTCCTCGTCATGTCCCCGATCTCATCCGGGACTCCGAACTCCTTCGGTACATCAAAACTCATAAACTCATAATATAAGCATCATTGAAACCTTAGCGTGCGGACCCTACGGGTTCGAGAACTATGTAGACATGACCGAGACACGTCTCCGGTCAATAACCAATAGCGGAACCTGGATGCTCATATTGGCTCCCGCATATTCTACGAAGATCTTTATCGGTCAAACCGCATAACAACATACGTTGTTCCCTTTGTCACCGGTATATTACTTGCCCAAGATTCGATCGTCGGTATCTCAAGACCTAGTTCAATCTCGTTCTCGGCAAGTCTCTTTACTTGTTACATAATGCATCATTCCGTAACTAACTCATTAGCTACATTGCTTGCAAGGCTTATAGTGATGTGCATTACCGAGAGGGCCCAGAGATACCTCTCCAGAGCAATCGGAGTGACAAAACCTAATCTCGAAATACGCCAACCTAACATGTACCTTTGGAGACACTTGTAGAGCTCCTTTATAATCACCCGATTCACGTTGTGACGTTTGATAGCACACAAAGTGTTCCTCCGTAAGCAGAGTTGCATAATCTCATAGTCATAGGAACATGTATAAGTTATGAAGAAAAGCAATAACAACATACTAAACGATCAAGTGCTAAGCTAACGGAATGGGTCAAGTCAATCACATCATTCTCCTAATGATGTGATCCCGTTAATCAGATGACAACTCTTTTGTCCATGGCTAGGAAGCATAACCATCTTTGATAAACGAGCTAGTCAAGTAGAGGCATACTAGTGACACTATGTTTGTCTATGTATTCATACATGTATTATGTTTCCGGTTAATACAATTCTAGCATGAATAATAAACATTTATCATGATATAAGGAAATAAATAATAACTTTATTATTGCCTCTAGGGCATATTTCCTCCAGTCTCCCACTTGCGCTAGAGTCAATAATCTAGTTCACATCATCATGTGATTCAACACCAATATTCACATCTGTATGTGATTAACACCCATAGTTCACATCGTCATGTGGCCAACACCCAAAGGGTTTACTAGAGTCAATAATCTAGTTCACATCGCTATGTGATTAACACCCAAAGAGTACTAAGGTATGATCATGTTTTGCTCGTGAGAGAAGCTTAGTCAACGGGTCTGTCACATTGAGCCGTGTGTATTTTGCAAATATTCTATGTCTACAATGCTCTGCGGAGCTACTCTAGCTAATTGCTCCCACTTTCAATATGTATCCAGATTGAGACTTAGAGTCATCTGGATCGGTGTAAAAAGCTTGCATCAATGTAACTCTTCTGACGGGCTCTTTTATCACCACCATAATCAAGAAATATTTCCTTAGTCCTCACTAAGGATGTTCTTGACCAATGTCCGATGATCTACTCCTAGATCACTATTGTACCTCCTTGCCAAATTCAGAGCAAGGTATACAATAGGTCCTGGTACATAGCATAGCATACTTTATAGAACCTATGGTGAGGCATAGGGAATGACTTTCATTCTCTTTTCTATTTTCTATCGTGGTCGGGATTTGAGTCTTACTCAATTTCACACCTTTGCAACACAGGCAAGAACTTTTCTTTGGTGCTCCATTTTGAACTACTTCAAAATCTTGACAAGGTATGTACTTATTGAAAAAACTTATCAAGCGTATTGATCTATCTCAATAGATCTTGATGCTCAATATGTAAGTAGCTTTATTGAGGTCTTTCTTTTAAAGAACTCCTTTCAAATACTCCTTTATGCTTTCCAGAAAAATTCTACATCATTTCTGATGAACAATATGTTACTCACATATATTTATCAAAAAGGCGGTAGTGCTCCCACTCACTTTATTGTCAATACAGGCTTCACATGAAGTCTCAGATAAAACTATATGCTTTGATCAACTTATCAAAGCGTGTATTCCAACTCTGAGATGCTTGCACCAGTCCATAGATGGATCATTTGGAGCTTGCACATTTTTGTTAGCACCTTTAGGATTGACAAAACCTTCTGGTTGCATCATATACAACTCTTCTTTAAGAAAACCATTAAGGAATGCAGTTTTGACATCCATTTGCCAGATTTCATAAAATGTGGCACTTGCTAACATGATTCGGACAGACTTAAGCATCGCTACAGTTGAGAAAATCTCACTATAGTCAACACCTTGAACTTGTCGAAAACCTTTTTGTGACAAGTCGAGCTTTGTAAATAGTAATACTACTATCAGCATATGTCTTCCTCTTGAAGATCCATTTATTTTCTATGGCTTCCGATCAACGGGCAAGTCAACCAAAGTCCATACTTTGTTTTCATACATGGATCCCATCTCAGATTTCATGGCCTCAAGCCATTTTGCGGAATCTGGGCTCATCATCGCTTCCTCATAGTTCGCAGGTTCGCCATGGTCAAGTAACATGACTTCCAGAATAGGATTACCGTACCACTCTGGTGCGGATCTTAATCTGGTAGACCTATGAAGTTCGGTAGTAACTTGATCTGAAGTTTCATGATCAGCGTCATTAACTTCCTCACTAATTGGTGTAGACATCACTGGAACTGATTTCTGTGATGAACTATTTTCCAATTCGGGAGAAGGTACAATTACCTTATCAAGTTCCACTTTCCTCCCACTCACTTCTTTCGAGAGAAACTCCTTCTCTAGAAAGGATCCATTTTAGCAATGAATATCTTGCCTTCGGATCTGTGATAGAAGGTGTACTCAACAGTTTCCTTTGGGTATTCTATGAAGACTCGCTTCTCCTATTTGGGTTCGAGCTTATCAGGTTGAAACTTTTTCACATAAGCATCGCAGCCCCAAACTTTAAGAAACGACAGCTTAGGTTTATTGCTAAACCATAGTTCATACGGTGTCGTCTCAACGGATTTGGATGGTGCCCTTTTTTTAACGTGAATCCAGCTGTCTCTAATGCATAACCCCAAAAACGATAGTGGTAAACCGATACGAGACATCATAGATCGCACCATATCTAGTAAAGTACGATTACGACGTTCGGACACACCATTGCATTGTGGTGTTCCAGGTGGCGTGAGTTGCGAAACTATTTCACATTGTTTCAAATGAAGACCAAACTCGTAACTCAAATATTCGTCTCCATGATCAGATCGTAGAAACTTTATTTTTCTTGTTATGATGATTTTCCACTTCACTCTGAAATTCTTTGAACTTTTCAAATGTTTCAGACTTACGTTTCATTAAGTAGATATACCCATATCTGCTCAAATCATCTGTGAAGGTCAGAAAATAACGATACATGCCACGAGCCTTAACACTCATCGGATCGCATACATCGGTATGTATTATTTCCAATAAGTCAGTAGCTCGTTCCATTGTTCCGAGAAGCGGAGTTTTAGTCACCTTGCCCAAAAGGCACGGTTCGCAAGCATCAAATGATTCATAACCAAGTGATTCTGAAAATCCATCTTTATGGAGTTTCTTCATGCACTTTACACCGATATGACCCGAACGGCAGTGCCACAAATAAGATGCACTATCATTATTAACTTTGCATCTTTTGGCATCAATATTATGAATATGTGTATCACTACGTTCGAGATCCAACAAACTATTTTCATTGGGTGTATGACCATCGAAGGTTTTATTCATTTAAAAAGAACAACAATTATTCTTTGACTTTAAATGAATAATCGTATCGCAATAAACATGATCAAATCATATTCATGTTCAACGCACACGCCAAATAACATTTATTTAGGTTTAACACTAATCCCGAAGGTATAGGGAGTGTGCGATGATGATCATATCAATCTTGGAACTACTTCCAACACTCATCGTCACTTCCCCTTCAACTAGTCTCTGTTTGATTCTCAGTAACTCCTGTTTGAGTTACTAATATTAGCAACCGAACAAGTATCAAATACTCAGGGGCTACTATAAACACTAGTAAGGCACACATCAATAACCTGTATATCAAATATACCCTTGTTCACTTTGCCATCCTTCTTATCCACCAAATATTCAGGGGTAGTTCCGCTTCCAGTGACCAGTCCTTTTTGCAGTAGAAGCACTCAGTCTCAGGCTTAGGTCCAGACTTGGGCTTCTTCACTTGAGCAGCAACTTGCTTGCCGTTCTTCTTGAAGTTCCCCTTCTATCCCTTTCCCTTTTTCTTGAAACTAGTGGTCTTGTTAATCATCAACACTTGATGCTCTTTCTTGATTTCTACCTTCGTCGATTTCAACATCACGAAGAGCTCGGTAATCATTTTCGTCATCCCTTGCATACTATAGTTCATCACGAAGTTCTAGTAACTTAGTGATGGTGACTAGAGAATTCTGTCAATCACTATCTTATCTGGAAGATTAACTCCCACTTGATTCAAGCGATTGAAGTACCCAGACAATCTGAGCACATGCTCACTAGTTGAGCGATTCTCCTCCATCTTTTAGCTATAGAACTTGTTGGAGACTTCATATCTCTCAACTCGGGTATTTGCTTGAAATATTAACTTCAATTCCTGGAACATCTCATATGGTCCATGACGTTCAAAACGTCTTTGAAGTCCCAATTCTAAGTCGTTAAGCATGGTGCACTAAACTATCAAGTAGTCATCATATTGAGCTAGCCAAACGTTCATAACGTCTGCATCTGCTCCTCCAATAGGTCTGTCACCTAGCGGTGCATCAAGGACATAATTGTTCTGTGCAGTAATGAGGATAAACCTCAGATCACGGATCCAATCCGCATCATTGCTACTAACATTTTTCAACATAATTTTTCTCTAGGAACATATCAAAATAAACATATGAAAGCAACAACGTGAGCTATTGATCTACAACATAATTTGCAAAATACTACCTGGACTAAGTTCATGATAAATTTAAGTTCAATTAATCATATTACTTAAGAACTCCCACTTAGACAGACATCTCTCTAGTCATCTAAGTGAGCACGTGATCCAAATCAACTAAACCATGTCCGATCATCACGTGAGATGGAGTAGTTTTCAATGGTGAACATCACTATGTTGATCATATCTACTATATGATTCGCGCTCGACCTTTCGGTCTCCGTGTTCCGAGGCCATATCTGTATATGCTAGGCTCGTCAAGTTTAACCTGAGTATTCCGCATGTGCAACTGTTTTGCACCCGATTTATTTGAACGTAGAGCCTATCACACCCGATCATCACATGGTGTCTCAAAGACGAAGAACTTTATAGCGGTGCATACCTCAGGGAGAACACTTCTTGATAATTTAGTGAGAGATCATCTTACAATGCTACCATCAATCAAAGCAAGATAAGATGCATAAAGGATAAACATCACATGCAATCAATATAAGTGATATGATATGGCCATCATCATCTTGTGCTTGTGATCTCCATCTCCGAAGCACCGTCGTGATCACCATCGTCACCGGCGCGACACCTTGATCTCCATCGTAACATCGTTGTCGTTACGCCATCTATTGCTTCTACGACTATCGCTACCGCTTAGTGATAAAGTAAAGCAATTACAGGGCGTTCGCATTTCATACAATAAAGCGACAACCATATGGCTCCTGCCAGTTGCCGATAACTTCGGTTACAAAACATGATCATCTCATACAATAAAATATAGCATCACGTCTTGACCATATCACATCACAACATGCCCTGCAAAAACAAGTTAGACGTCCTCTACTTTGTTGTTGCAAATTTTACGTGGCTGCTACGGGCTGAGCAAGAACCGTTCTTACCTACACATCAAAACCACAATGATAGTTCGTCAAGTTAGTGCTGTTGTAACCTTCGCAAGGACCGGGCGTAGCCACACTCGGTTCAACTAAAGTTGGAGAAACAGACAACCGCCAGCCACCTGTGTGCAAAGCACATCGGTAGAACCAGTCTCGCGTAAGCGTCTGGCGTAATGTCGGTCCGGGCCGCTTCATCCAACAATACCGCCGAACCAAAGTATGACATGCTGGTAAGCAGTATGACTTGTATCGCCACAACTCACTTGTGTTCTACTCGTGCATATAACATCAACGCATAAAACCTAGACTCTGATACCACTGTTGGGGAACGTAGTAATTTCAAAAAAATTCCTACGCACACACAAGGATCATGGTGATGCATAACAACGAGAGGGGAGAGTGTTGTCCACGTACCCTCGTAGACCGTAAGCGGAAGCGTTATGACAACGCGGTTGATGTAGTCGTACGTCTTCATGATCCGACCGATCCAAGCACCGGACGTACGACATCTCCGAGTTCAGCACACGTTCAGCTCGATGACGATCCCCGGACTCTGATCCAGCAAAGTGTCGGGGATGAGTTCCGTCAGCACGACGGCGTGGTGACGATCTTGATGTTCTACCGTCGCAGGGCTTCGCCTAAGCACCGCTACAGTATTATCGAGGTGGACTATGGTGGAGGGGGCACCGCACACGGCTAAGAGATCCAAGGGATCAATTGTTGTTGTGTCTAGAGGTGCCCCCCTGCCCCCGTATATAAAGGAGCAAGGGGGGAGGGGGCGGCCGGCCTAGAAGGGGCGCACCAAGGGGAGTCCTACTCCCACCGGGAGTAGGACTCCCTCCTTCCTTGTTGGAGTAGGAGAAGGGGAAAGAGGGGGAGAGGAAGAAGGAAAAGGGGGCTGCGCCCCTTGTCCACCCGGACCAGAGGGGGGGCGCAGGCCTCCTTCCATTTGGCCTCTCTCCTCTATTCCCGTATGGCCCAATAAGGCCCATATACTCCCCGACGAATTCCCGTAACTCTCCGATACTCCGAAAAATACCCGAATCACTCGGAACCTTTCCGAAGTCCGAATATAGTCGTCCAATATATCGATCTTTACGTCTCGACAATTTCAAGACTCCTCGTCATGTCCCCGATCTCATCCGGGACTCCGAACTCCTTCGTACATCAAAACTCATAAACTCATAATATAAGCATCATTGAAACCTTAAGCGTCACGGACCCTAAGGGTTCGAGAATAATGTAGACATGACCGAGACACGTCTCCGGTCAATAACCAATAGCGGAACCTGGATGCTCATATTGGCTCCCACATATTCTACGAAGATCTTTATCGGTCAAACCGCATAACAACATACGTTGTTCCCTTTGTCATCGGTATGTTACTTGCCTGATATTCGATCGTCGGTATCTCAATACCTAGTTCAGTCTCGTTATCGGCAAGTCTCTTTACTCGTTACGTAATGCATCATTCCGTAACTAACTCATTAGCTACATTGCTTGCAAGGCTTATAGTGATGTGCATTACCGAGAGGGCCCAGAGATACCTCTCCGACAATCGGAGTGACAAAACCTAATCTCGAAATACGCCAACCCAACATGTACCTTTGGAGACACCTGTAGAGCTCCTTTATAATCACCCAGTTACGTTGTGGCGTTTGGTAGCACACAAAGTGTTCCTCCGGTAAACGGGAGTTGCATAATCTCATAGTCATAGGAACATGTATAAGTTATGAAGAAAGCAATATCAACATACTAAACAATCATGTTCTAAGCTAACGGAATGGGTCAAGTCAATCACATCATTCTCCTAATGATGTGATCCCGTTAATCAAATGACAACTCTTTTGTCCATGGCTAGGAAACATAACCATCTTTGATAAACGAGCTAGTCAAGTAGAGGCATACTAGTGACACTATGTTTGTCTATGTATTCATACATGTATTATGTTTCCGGTTAATACAATTCTAGCATGAATAATAAACATTTATCATGATATAAGGAAATAAATAATAACTTTATTATTGCCTCTAGGGCATATTTCCTTCAGTTACCATCCGCCTAGACGCACAGTTCGGGACCCCCTACCCGAGATCCGCCGGTTTTGACACCGACACTCACCAACACGCCAGCCCTCGTCGAGCACCCGGTGTATTTCGTCAGCACGGCGTTGCGGGACGCAAGGGCACGATACCCCATGCCCGAAAAGCTCCTTCTGGCGCTCTTAGTGGCCTCGCGCAAGTTGCGGCACTACTTCCAGGGCCACCCCATCAAGGTCGTCTCAGCCTACCCATTGGAGAGAGTGCTCAGGAGCCCCAACTCTACTGGAAGGGTCGCTGAGTGGAACATCGAGCTGCAGGCATTCCAGTTGGAGTTCAGCACTACCAGGGTCATCAAGGGAGCTGCACTCGCTGATTTTGTGGCGGAATGGACGGATGCCCCGACGCTGGAAGTAGGCGAGGACCGGTCCACCTCACCGGGAAGTGAGGCGCCCGATGGCTGGGTCATGTATATCGATGGTGCCTTCGGGCACCAGGGCGCGGGGGATGGAGCAGTACTCGTCTCGCCCACTCAAGACAAGCTCTACTACGCCGTACAGCTCTGCTTTCAGTAGGGCGAGAAGGTCTCCAACAACATTGCAGAATACGAAGGCCTGATAGCTGGCCTGAAGGCTGTAGCAGCCCTGGGGGTGAAGCGCTTCACCGTCAGGGGCGACTCGCAGCTTCTCATTAACTTCTCCAACAAAGTATACGAGCCGAAGGACGAGCAGATCGAGGCATACCTCGCGGAAGTACGCAATATGGAGAAGCAGTTACTGGGCCTGGAGTTGAAGCACGTGCCCCGTGGCACCAACAAGGAAGCCGACGACATCGCCAAGAGGACATCCAGGTGGCAGCCCCAGGAGCCTGGCGTCTCGAGGGGCGGCTCTTCAAGCCGTCAGCAATGCCACCACATTCAAGGACAGCTCAGCCTCGGGAGGAGTTCCCGCAGCCGCCAGCCACAGGAGCCCCATCCTGTGGCCCGACTTCGGGAGCGCGCCTATTCTTGGTGCTCGAGCCCCAGGAGGGCTGCTGGACCAAGGAATTCAAGGAATATCTGATGCAAGGGACGTTGCCAGAGAAGGAGGAGGACGCGTAGCGCGTGGCCCGACAGGCCACGGCATACTGCATCCGGGATGGTCAGTTGCACAGGAAGCGACCAAACGACGTTTCACTGCGTTGCATCTCCAGAGACCAGGGGAAGGAGTTGCTATCTGACATACACGGAGGGTACTGCGGGCACCAATCGTCATCACGGACTCTCATCGGCAAGGCATTCCGCAGCGGATTCTACTGGCCCACGGCGCTCAACGACGCAGCCGAGCTGGTGAAGTCCGGTGAAGCCTGCCAGTTCCATGCCAAGCAAATCCATCAGCCAACTCAGGACCTCCAGACTATCCCACTCACTTGGCCGTTCGCGGTCTGGGCGCTGGATATCCTGGGCCCATTTCCTCGAGCGCCGGGGGGCTACTGCTACCTATAAGTCACCATCGACAAGTTCACCAAGTGGGCGGAAGTGGAAGTCGTCCGCACCATCCCACCTGGTTCCGCGGTCAAGTTCGTCAAGGGTCTCGTGAGTCGTTTCGGGGTCCCCAACCGTATCATCACTGATAACGGCTCGCAGTTCACTAGTAATCTCTTCAGAACATACTGTGCTAACCTTGGAACATAGATCTGCTACGCTTCGGTGGCACACCCCAGGAGCAATGGTCAGGCTGAACATGCCAACTTGGAGGTCCTAAGGGGCCTCAAGACCAGGACCTTCAATAAGAAGCTCGAGGCCTACGGTAGGGGCTGGCACGACGAGCTCCAGTCCGTGTTGTGGTCCATCCGTACCACCGCCACCAAGCCGACGGGCGAGCCCCGTTCTTCCTCGTCTATGGAGCCGAAGCGGTCCTCCCTCATGAAGTCAAGCATCGCTCCGCACGGGTCCTGGCGTTGAATGAAACACAATAGGACACCACATGGGGGATGGACCTCGTGTTGGGGGAACATCGCCGCGAAGCTGCACTGAGGGCGGCAAGGTACCAGCATGTGCTGCGGCGATACCACTGCCGCAACATCCGCTCCAGGACGCTCGAGACGTGTGACCTCGTCCTGAGGCGGGTCCTCTCCAGGGAAGGGCTGCATAAGCTCTCAACCATGTGGGAGGGCCCATTCAAGGTCGTCTATGTCTCCACGCCTGGCGTCGCACGCCTGGAGACACAGGACTAGGTGCCCATCCATAACGCCTGGAACATCCAGCACCTCTGGAAGTTCTACCCATGAAGCAAGGCTCAGTGCCTGTCAAGAAGGCCCGGTGCCTGTGAAGAATCGCCGCCCGTGACACTCTCACGTAATAATGAGTGGGGTTGTACATGCCCCAGAGTCTCAGGAGTGCCGCCCTCGGGCCTCGGGGGCTCCCTCCCACGTCTTAGTGGCAGCACTTAGCTCCGCGCTGGTGAGAAGACTTGAATACTAGGCTAGGTGCTGGACACGGCTTTTCATTTGCTTTCTGTAGTTGGCTTGCCTCCTTTTAATTGAAAGTTTGCTTCTAGAGTTTCTTGCTGGTTTGGTTTCGTTGCTTTTTGTCGCTGTTTCCGATTCTGGTTTAACTTGTTCTCTCTCTCGCCCACCTCGCGAGGGGGTGGGCAGGTCCTTTCGCGAGCATTTTCTCCTTTCTTTGACCCTCGTCCACATTTACGTGAGGCAACCTCGTTCGAGCCCGCAAGCAGGCGCACCTTTCCCAATCCGTGCCCCTCGGGTATCGCGATATGAAGCACTGGGTCAAGGCTCGGGTGAATGATAAGCCTCCTAGTGAGCATCCTAATGATTTTTTTGCAGTTCCTAAAACAATAACTGAGTCAAGGAAGGCCTCGACAGGCACCAGGAAGCAAGTCTCTCGCGAGAAGGAGGCTACCCCAAGCGTGTCGTGCTAAGTTACCTCTATGCAAAATAATGACATAGCACGGAAACAACAAACACATCATAACGATTGGGAAATCATAGTTCGATACACGCCCCCCGGGGCCCATACTGGTTTCTTCTTGATGCAGAAAAGAAAGGAAGAACAAAATAAAGCAGCGCCTGCCCCTACGGCGGTCCTTGGAGGCAGGCTCCTGGCGCCGTCCTGAGCTTAGCCAGACCCCTCCTCGTGCTTCACGGAGACGCGATGACGAGACGACCCGCTGCCACCTTCGAAGCGGGTGAGGCGGCATGGTGACTGGTCGTAGCCACCGCTGCTGGAGCTGTCGCTAGAGGAAGGGTCGTAGCTGGGCGAGATGCGGTCGGCACCAAGGGCGGGTTCGCCCTCCTCCTCGTCCCGACCATCGTAAATGCCGAGCACCTCCTCACCGTCGTTCACCTAGGGGCAGCACCGGGCGCGTCAACCATCTTCTCCAAACACCCTCACGAAGAGGGTCGCATCACCGTCGTACTTGAAATGGAGGGTGCACCGCCTGCCCAGGCCGCGCGTGCGGGCGAACGTCTGCCAACCGCGGGCCAGAGCTATGTTGCCCGCCTGGCCCGGAGGCCGGCAGCTCGTCGGCGAAGAAGCGCGGAAACTGAAGCCAGTTGCCGGCCGGGTTCTCTGACCAGAAGACGAAGTCTGGCAGCACCTTTGCATAACGGAAGCGTGACCGGGGAGGCCGCGCGACCATGGCGCTGCCTCCTTCACAACAGGGCTCCCGATCGAACGACCCTACCACATCGCGCGCCTCGCTGAACGGGGGGCCACGACGGGGGTCGCGGTGTGGTTACGGGGACGGCCGCGTCCGCGCTTGGGCGCAGGGGAGCCGGGCACCTCGCAGGGGCCTTTCCCTTCTCTGCGACGGAGAACCTCTTCGACGACGCCATTGGAGTCGGTGGTGGAGCAGAAGAAGAAGGAAGCGGAATGGGAAGAAACGGGCGACGGGGGCTCTGCCCCCTCCTCATTTATAGCAGGAGAAGGCCAACCAGCGCCCCGCACGATCACATGTAATGATGGTTTTCCTTGCATGTCGCAGGGACTTGTCAAGTCGGGCAGTTGCCGAGGCAGCGTGGGGAAGCGGAGGCGCCCACGTCCAATCAACCGCGACGCATCGACCAAGGCCGCAGGCTTTTGGGGCCCGCTGCACTCCGCGCTTGACCTTTGGCTTCACCTTGAAGCCAAGCCTGAGCGTGCCTTGGGCCTGTGGGCTACTGTCGGCGTCTTGGGAACGGGGTTCCCCAGACTTGCCTGCCTGCGGCCCATGACGTGGCTCTGCCAGCAGGCTTGTACGGCCCATCTTCATCAACAAGGCATTCAAGACCCTCGCGAGGGGCCAAGCCTCGCGAGGCGGATGACACAAGACCTCCTCAGGAGCGGCCTAGCCAGGCAGGCTCACGAGGGGCAGAGAGATCAAGGCAAGGCAAACCTCGTGAGGTTCTCGTGACGTGAGCCATGACGATCGAGACCAGGCGGGCGCCAGCGTGCGCAGCGTCCTTGTTTCCTCTTTAGTGCTAAGGAGGCAAGCACAGGCGCGGAGTATCGAGGCATCAAGCAAAGGTTTCCACATCGGTGCAACGAAACCAAGACCAGCAGAACGGCAAGACGGAGGTCACCATGGAGCCCAAGGCGGCGTCACCACCAGAGCCTTTTGCAGGAGAAGGCCGCTTTTGTCAGGATAAGTTGTACTAGCTATACCCTTTCAAATTGGCCGTTGTTGGCTCACTTCCCGCTCAATATTTGGGGAGAGGACCAGGGCCTCTATAAATAGGACTAGCTGCCATAGTAGGAGGCATCTCATCTGGAGTAATCGTCGCCCACACAAGTTCGCCAAGCACAAGAACACCTCAACCTCAGGAGGCTGTTCTTCCCCTTGTACTGTTCATCATCAGCCCAAGAGGCAATCCGCCACCACCACACTGGAGTAGGGTATTACACCACAATGGTGGCCCGAACCAGTATAAATCTTGTGTCCCTTGTGTCGCGAGTTCGTCCTTGAGATCTTAGTAAGATAGGTCGTGGATCGGTAGGGGGGAAATCTTCACGCGCACCCCAGTGTTCGAACCTTGAGGGTTTTGCCAGAACCCGTGATCTGACACTCGCATTACATTATTTTCCATTCGCCTCTCGTTTTCCTCTCCCCACTTCTAAAACGATTTTCAAAAACCATTGCCTTTTCTTCGCCCCTCTTCCGTTCGATCTTGTGTTACCATGTGCCTTCTTTTTTCTTGCACCTTCGCTTGCTAAAAGTTTATGGATCCCCAACCTCTTTCTAATCTTTTTAAAAGATCCAATTATGATGAACCAATTGCTAGTAATTTTTGTGCGCTAGATTATCTTTATGAGGTTTTTCTTGAAATTCGTGAATATGAAAAGTGTGATGAAGTGTTGAAAGAAGAAACTTATGAAGTGATTCACGATAGCTCCTTGAATGAAAAGCATGATTGCAATGATATTATTATAAATTCAATTAATGTCAATTGTTTTAATGATATGCAAAACCCTAAGCTTGGGGATGGTAGTTTTTCTATGTCCACTACTTGTTGCAATGATCATGCTTGGGGTGATTCTTCTTACAATCTTGAAAATTTATTTAAGCCCCATGATGAATATGAGATTGATAATAATTTTTGCAATAATACTGAAAGTGGGTTAAGAGTGTCAAATTTAGATCCCACATATTTGGATAATGTTCAATCTTATGAAGTTTTTGATAAAAGCGGGTTTGGAGAGGTCATGACTTTAGTTAATGTTAATCCCACTATTTTCAGAAGAGTGTCAACTTTGAATGCATGTGGATCGTGTTAGGAATATGTTATGTGACAGCTATATTGTTCAATTTGCTTATGATCCTATAGGACCTTGAAGTATGTCTAGGGGGGGTGATTAGACTACTTGACCTATTAAAAACCTAACCTTTTCTCAATTTTAGACTTTGGCAGATTTTAGCTATTTTTGCACAAGTCAAGCAATCTTCACACAATTCAAGAAAGCATGCAAAGAGTATATAGGCGGCGGAAATTAAAGCATGCAACTTGCAAGAATGTAAAGGGAAGGGTTTGGAGGATTCAAACGCAATTGGAGACACGGATGTTTGTGTCATGGTTCCGATAGGTGGTGCTATCGTACATCCACGTTGATGGAGACTTCAACCCACGAAGGAGTAGCAGTTTCATGAGTCCATGGAGGGCTCCACCCACGAAGGGTCCATGAAGAAGCAACCTTGTCTATCCCACCATGGCCGTCGCCCACGAAGGACTTGCCTCACTAGCGGTAGATCTTCACGAAGTAGGCGATCTCCTTGCCCTTACAAACTCCTTGGTTCAACTCCCCAATCTTGCTCGGAGGCTCCCAAGCGACACCTAGCCAATCTAGGAGACACCACTCTCCAAGAAGTAACAAATGGTGTGTTGATGATGAACTCCTTGCTCTTGTGCTTCAAATGATAGTCTCCCCAACACTAAACTCTCTCTCTCAGGATTTGGATTTGGTGGAAAGAAGATTTGAGTGGAATGCAACTTAGGGAAGGCTAGAGATCAAGATTCATATGGTAGGAATGGAATATCTTGGTCTCAACACATGGGTAGGTGGTTCTCTCTCAGAACTGGTAAGTCGGAAGTGTAGGTTTGTTCTGATGGCTCTCTCTACGAATGAATAGGAGGTGGAGGGGTATATATATAGCCTCCACACAAAATCTAACCATTACACACAATTTACCAAACTCGGTGGGACCGAACCAACAAACTCGGTCGGAACGATTTAGTAAACCTAGTGACCGTTAGTGGTTTCGGTGGGACCGACATGCAACCCGGTAGGACCGATATGGTTAGGGTTAGGGCATAACGTAATCTCGGTGAGACCGATTACACAAACTCGGTAAGACCGATTTTGGTTATTAGCTAACCAGAGAGTTGGTCAAGTAAACTCGGTGGGACCGATTCGCTCTTTTGGTGAGACCGAAAAGTTACGGAAAGGAAACAGAGAGTTTACATTGCAATCTCGGTGGGACCGATCACTCACTTCGGTTAGACCGAAACGCTACGAAGGGAAACAGAGAGATTACAATCCCATCTCGGTGAGACCGAAATCCCTATTGGTGAAACCGATTTGCCTAGGGTTTGTGGCAGTGGCTATGACATCTGAACTCGGTGGCGCCGGATAGAAAGAATCGGTAAGCCCGAGTTTGACTTTGGGTTTGGGTCATATGTGGATGTGAGAAAGTAGTTGAGGGTTTTGGAGCATATCACTAAGCACATGAAGCAAGAGGCTCATTAAGCAACACCTCATCCCTCCTTGATAGTATTGGCTTTTCCTATAGACTCAATGCGACCTTGGATCACTAAAATGTAAAATGTAGAGTCTTGAGCTTTTGAGCTTGAGCCAATCCTTTGTCCTTAATATTTTGAGGGATCCACTTTCATCATCCCATTCCTGAAATATTTGACTTGGAATAGCATTAGCTCAATGAGCTATATGTTGCTATGAATTACCAAAACCACCTAGGGATAGTTGCACTTTCAATCTCCCCCTTTTTGGTAATTGATGACAACATATAGATCAAAGCTTCGACAAAGGATAATAAGATTGAAAAAACATCGTCGCTTTGAGAAGTATGTGAAAAGCAAGAGCTCCCCCCAAACTTGTGCATGTTATAAGATTTTCTTTGGACTGCAAATGCACAAGGAATTAGGCTCATGGGTTACTCTTCCATGTCACATACATCTTGGTGGAGCGCTCAAAATAATAAAGATTGAATACATGCACTCATCACCAAGCAAAGTGAATGATCATATAAGGATAAGTGAGATAATATCATCTAACAAATATAAGTGTAGCTTATGATCAAACATATTATCATCAATGTCTCACAGGTAATAGCATAGTATCTCAAGCAATCAAAAGCAAACAAAGTTCAACCAAGAAGATAAGAGAGAACAAAAGCAAACTCTATCTCTCGAAGCCTATGATCTATACATTTTTCTCCCCCTTTGACAACAAGTTACCAAAAAGTTCCTAGAAAATGCATAGTACTATAACGTCTCTCAGGCTTGGTCTTGGTGGTGGCGTAGAGATGGCTCCTTGACGAAGACTTGATTGAAGTGGAAGGAGTGAAGGAGTTGGTCTTTGGGAGCTGGTTATTTGGAGCTATAGCCGGAGCAGATGAAGTGACTCACGGTGTGCAGTGCTGGCTCTGCATTTGATCTCGAGCTCGAGGAACTCGGCAAAAGCATCGATTGTTGTCCTGCCCTTCCTCTCCTGCATGTCATCCTGTAGCTGCTCCACAACCCATGAATCTTAGTTACTTTGACATCAAGATCATAGAATTTTTGTTCCATGATTCTTTCCAGGCTCTCGTGGTTTTGAGTTAGGGTGGCCAACCCCTTCTCAATCCGCAGAGTTGATGCTATCAAGTAACCAAGCTGGTCCTACTTGCTCTTTAAAAAGTACTCAGATGCCTCTGCTTGAGTTGGCATCTTGGCAGCCTTCTCTTTCCTTGCTTTCTCCTTCTTTGCTTGAGCTTGTCTTGATGATGGTTCATTCTCATTCATGACAACTTGATTGTCCTCAAAGTCAGGATAGAGAACAAAGTGTTCCTTATCCAACAGATATTTCCTTGTGCCCATCTTTGAGTTAATCAACTCCTGAATTTGTGGGGCATATCCACAGCTTCTTATTTGGCCTGCTGCTGTCCTCTTGATAGTCTCAACTATGAGGCTCATGACCTTGAATTTCTGGGGCACATCAAATATGTGTAGCAAATTAATTGCATGCCCTCTGATCATGTTGTGGTCACCTGATTTGGGCAACAGAGTGTACCTTAGGATCCAGCTTGATCGTTGGCATACTGATAAGAAAATGAACTGACCCAAACTTGAAAGTCTCAAGTGCTTCATCTGGGATCTCCTTGTACATCTGTGACATAGAGTTATGATCCATCTTCTTCTTGGCATAAATGTCCAAGTCAACTTCACTCTCCTTTGGGGCATTGATCATACTTGCCCATTCCTCAATGGTTGATTGGTATCTCGTTCCTTCAGACATCCAAACTATCCTACCATCTGGATACAAATGTGTTGTGGAGTAGAATTGCATAATGAGCTCATCATTCCAATTTGTGAGCTTCTGCCCACCAAAATCTGCAACTCCACATGCACTGAAGTTGTCATATACTCCAGGATAGTGTTCTTCATTCTCCTTCATGTAGGTCCAGTCGACCCACCTCATATCACACACTATGGGTTTCTTTTCCAACAAGATTGTCTCATAGAAGTCTTGCTGCTCCTTTGTGTGGAACCTGTAATCAACAGTAGTCCTTCTCCTGGTGGCATATGGATCTGACTCTCTCCATAGCCTCAATCCTGAATCTCTCCTGATCTTCATGTTCTCAGCCACAGGATGAGCATCATTGTGGTCTGGAATATTGGGCTTGAGCTTTCTCAGGACCTGTCCTTCATCATCTTCCTCAGCAACAACATCAGGCACTGGGGCCTTGTTCTTTTCAGCAGTTGGTATATTCCTGGTATTCCTCTTAGGTGCACTCTTGGGCTTGGAGGAAGCTTTGGGTGCTTCTTTGGGCTTTGAAGTTGCAGCCCCTGACTTTATGGCATCACCCATCAGCTTTTGTGCCTTGGGTGCTGGTGCAGCAACCTCTTCTTCCTCTTCTTCCGTCATGGAAGGCTTTCCAATCACTCTGGCTGTGGTCTTTGTCAGTGTCAAAATCGGCGGATCTCGGGTAGGGGGTCCCGAACTGTGCGTCTAGGCGGATGGTAACAGGAGACAAGGGACACGATGTTTTTTACCCAGGTTCGGGCCCTATCGATGGAGGTGATACCCTACTCCTGATTGATTAATATTGATGATATGGGTAGTACAAGAGTAGATCTACCACGATATCAAGGAGACTAAACCCTAGAAGCTAGCCTATGGTATGATTGTTGTTCGTCCTACGGACTAAAACCCTTCGGTTTATATAGACACCGGATAGGTTAGGGTTACACAGAGTCGGTTACAATGGTAGGAGATCTACATATCCGTATTGCCAAGCTTGCCTTCCACGCCAAGGAAAGTCCCATCCGGACACGGGACGAAGTCTTCAATCTTGTATCTTCATAGTCTAGGAGTCCGGCCAAAGATGATAGTTCGGCTATCCGGACACCCCCTAGTCCAGGACTCCCTTAGTAGCCCCTAAACCAGGCTTCAATGACGACGAGTCCGGCGCGCATATTGTCTTCGGCATTGCAAGGCGGGTTCCTCCTCCGAATACTTCATAGTAGGTTTTGAACACAAGGATAGTGTCCGGCTCTGCAAAACAAGTTCCACATACCACCGTAGAGAGAATAACTTTTGCACAAATCTGCTGACGTATTCCGCGGCGTGACATCACACCACGGCCAAGCCTTTATATGAATCATTTTTCTTGTTCCACCTCGGTAGCGTTTAGCGAGGCGGTTTCCTTGGCACGTCTTATCAAAGCATAGACCGTGCCCCCTTATTCCGGGATTCTCATCAATACGGACGTGGGTAACCCATCTGCGCCATTGATTACGGCGCTTGGGAGATAAGCGAGTTTTACCAGGCTGGCGGGGGAAGCATAGCTTCGTCCGTCCATATAAGGGGATAAGGATCCACCTTTTTCACCTACGCCTTCTTCCTCCTTTGCTCATCCATTTCCCACTTTCGAGCTCCAGCGCCCAAGTCCGCACACCCCACCTCAACCTTCTCCAACTATGTCCGGAGCGAGAGGCAGGTGGATGGCCTCCTCCGTCACGGAGGGGCACATCACAAGACTGCAGGAGGCCGGATACTTGTCCGGCGACATCGCGTGTCGGCTACCCGACGAGGCAGCTCATCCCCACTCCCGGGCCCCATGAGATGGTGGTGTTTTCTCCCCACTTCCTCCGCGGACTAGGTTTTCCACTTCACCCATTTGTCCGGGGATCATGTTCTACTATGGCTGGACTTCCATGATCTGGCCCGAATTTCATCCTCAACATCTCGGCGTTCATCGTGTGCGAAACCTTCCTATGCATCCAGCCCCACTTGACTTATGGCTGAAGATCTTCAATGTCGAGCCGAAGGTAGTGGGCGGCCGTCAAGCCAGTCTTGGGCGCCATGGTTGGCAAGATGGCCAAAGTCCTATGGCTCGAGGGCTCCTTCGTTGAGACAATAAAGGGGTGGCAATCGGGTGGTTCTATATCACCGAGCCGCGCGACCCCAAATGGGCGGCGGCCCCCGAGTTCAGATCTGGCTTCCCCACACGGCTCTCATCATGGAAAGAGACGGGCCTGACGTGGGGGAATTCGGACGAGCTATCCGGACTCCAAACATGCGTCCAAAACCTGGTGGACAAGAATCTCAGGCTTGCCAATGTAATCCAGGTGATGTCATCCGCCGGATTCTCCCATGCCAACAACGGGCCTTCAAATTGTGGGAGTTCGATCCGGCACAGCACTCAACTCTAAAAAGGCTCTTCGACACTACGTACGAAGATGCTTGGAAGGTGTTGTTTAAGGGCGCCGAGGCTCCCTCATCCGCTACTGAAGATCGCGGATACAGCTCGCAGCATCAAGCCAGCGAGGTAAGTTATTTTACCCTTTACGGGACTCTTTTTTCATAGATTGACTCTATGTGGGATCTAAAATTCCCTAACCTTTGGCGGGGTAGTGAAGACGTCCGGACAGATTAACTGTCCGGCTCCTTCGCTGTAAGACCCAGCCGACGCCTTTCGGTTGTGAAGGCTGCTGGCTCCGGTACCCCATGTGGTGCCGGAGAAGAAGGCCAAGAAGGAGGCAACGGGAACTCGAAGGAGCTCCCGACGCCTGGTGCTGTCAGATTCTGAAGCAGAATCCTCTCCTGAGAACAAGGAGGAGGAAAAAGAAGTCTCTCCCCCAGCGGGGGAGGAGAGGAAAAGGAAGGCCGCCCCAACTGGGGAGGCCGGAGGGTCTAAGAAGGGAAGGACCCTTCCTCCAGACTTCTCCACCAACGTCGACAATGACGAGGAGGAGTGGCCAACAAGGGCCAAGCCCCTAGCGAGAACGTAAGTGTCCGGATACCCATGGCTTTTTTATCATTGCATAGTGTTCTCTAATGCCGAACAATCATGCAGCCCGCCCAAGGGCGAGCTTGCCGCTTCGACGAGCGGGTCCCTGAGCTCGTCAGAAATGGAGAGTACTTCACTTCCGGCCGCCTCCTCACCTCACGCTGCGGACAACGCCGAGGTGGGACCCCAAGGGGGGCCTGGTCAAGAGGAGGTGGCACAGGAGGCGCCGCAAGGCAACCTCCCGGACTCCAGGCGCGTGGGGGGCGAGACCCCCAGGGGTTCTAAGCCCAACCCTTGTCCGGACTCCATGCGGTTCCGGAGTCCGGCAAGCGGTTCCTTCGTAAGAAGGGTAAGACGCCGGTGTCCTCCGTCCAACCGGAGGCACCGGATATCGAGGAGGAGTTCCACACTGTTATGAGTGCGGTGATCCGGACAGTTCAGTCCACCAAGAGCGGGCTGACCGAAGCCTGTACCAGCCTTCTAACAGGCTTTGAGGTAAGTTTAGAATATGTAAAAATATTATCGCATAGATAGTAGCCCCTGATGCTTAGTTCGGTGTTCGGAAGGAAAAGCCGGACAGAGGATCTAAAAGATATCTGTGAGGAGTCTAACATAAGTGTGTCAATATGGGAATGCAGCTGCCGCTTGACCTCTGCCGCCTTGGATCATGGAGGTCAATGCATTGAAGCAGAGCCTCGGCGGTCCGAGAACGAGCTCGGCCAAGCCAAGAAGCAGCTCGAGGACAAGGAAGGTAAGTAATACCTTATTAAAGAAATACCTTATAGAAAGGTTTTGGTTGCAAAAATAACAGGAATAACATGGGTCTTGCATGGGCCCACGAGCGAGGTGGCGACCACCAGGAAGCTGTGTCCGTGGCCAAAAGCAAAGCGTCCGCAGAGCGCACCGAGCGAGAGAAGGGGGAGGCGCAGCTGGCGGAGGTGCGGCAAGAGCTCCAGGCTCTCGTGAAAAAACACGAGGGTTTGGAGCGTGACTCAAAGACCCGAGAGTTCGAGCTCGCCTCGGCTCTTGAGAGTGCCAAGGCTGCTAAGGCCGAAGCCCAAAAAGCCCTCCAAGAAATTGAATAGATAAAGAAGATAGCGGCGGGTAAGGCATTCTTTATGCAAAGCAAGAATGTGAAAGTGAATTACCTATTACTTACCCGGATTCGGAGCTCTCTAGGAGCATTCGTAGATCTGCCCCGTAGTGTGTCTGATGCTGCCGCGTTCTACCGCGCCAAGGAGGGGAGCTCAACGGAAAAGGTGTTCTGGTCTCAGTATGCTGAGGCCGGACATCCGGCGCCCCTAAGTGATTAGCTGAAGCAGTTGGTCGAGCTCCACAAGGTCGCCGAACAGGCCATGAAGGGTCTCATAGTTTGGTTGTGGCCATTGGAGGCCATGCCTGGGAGCTACTTCGGCTTAGTGCGGCGGCTGGTGGACGCCTGTCCACGGATTGAAGTCATCAAGCGCTCCGTCTACATTGAAGGTGTCCGTCGGGCCCTTGCCCGTGCTAAAGTGCTTGGGGCAAGCTGGATGCGGAGAAGCTTGTGACAGACGGGCCACCAAGGGCAAGGAGCATCGTCTGCCCGAAATGTACTATGAGGGCCTCTGAAGGGTGCCCGCCGTATTGCGGATGAGTGCTCCAAAGATGTAATTTTTGAATAGACTCGCATTTGTTATCCAGACGCTGAAAACTTGTTCATGTGCGCTAAGCAACGCTTGTTAATTTAAAATATTACCTTACATGCGGCCGTTTATCAAATTTGAGAGATGGCAAGTCGTTGGCTTCAGCCCCCATGCCACGAAAGTCTTTGGGGTGTTCGGGATAAACTTGAGCGCTCTTGTTCCCATTCTTGGGTCCATCGAGGGAGGCGTTCAATGCAACAAACAAGGCAACCGGACTTATAATGCTTGAACACTCTCACTTAGCCATAGAATTCTATAATTTTAAATTACGGCGAAGCCCCTAGTATTCGGAAGACCGAGTTCGGGGCGCTATCCACGCCTTGGCCGGACAATTCCGGTTCCTCGCTCTAAGCGGCATAAGTCTTTAGGGACCCGAAAAACCTCTCGAACAGCGACCGGCTCTCGCCCTATCATGACGGCCAGTTTTAGCTTTCTCCACTGAGGTGCTCAACCCAGCTCAACCGGGCACAATCACGGTGGTTCTCCGGTGCTACCTTAGCCGATATAACGGAACGTAAGGTACCAAAACACGGAGCCGGGCAAACCCAACTATTGACCCAAGACATGATTCGAGCCGATTCATATAATGCTATAAGTTCGGGTGCCACACTTGTGAAAGTGTTCGGACTTATCACACCATAATTTTGGGGTACTTAAGCTCCTGGTGTATTGGCCGTACTAAAGTGTACGGGTGCAACATGTCATGAAATGAACATATATATAGATAAAAAGGCAATAATAGGCAAGAGCTATATATTGGTTATTAAAAAGAAACTGCAAATAAAAGCGAGCGATACAAATTGTGCGATAAGCAAGGGATGGGACTATTTAACATGTCCCCTCCAGGGGTAAGCTGCGGGATGGTATGTAAAACAGGTATAATGCTCGTAGTAGAGACCACCTGAACACTCGACGTAGCTTTCTGCTTCCCTGGCTGTTGCATCGTTAGTTCGGCAATTCTAGTGCCGGACAGGACTTCTGGAGAACGGAGTCCTGAAAGTAAGAAAAAAGAAAAAAGAAAAAGAATGACACAATCGGGAGCCCCTGGTGCGGTCGAGCCGCATTCTTGGCTCTGCGTGGTCGTGCCCCTCCCTTATGCCCATGGTATCTCCAGAGCGTAGTTATGTACACGTAATCTTGGCTTCGCAATTTCGCGAGGGCTAGGGTTGGGGCGGATTACTCTGGCGTGCTTGAATCGTGCGAGCGGTCTTATTGTAGGTTACTCCGGCACGCTTGGATGTTGTCCGGACGTTTAGTGGCCGGACACGAGAATTGCTGTGAGAGGCTGCTTTGCACCTCCGCCATGAGGGTCGCTGTGCTCCTCCGTTCGGAGAGAGCGTTCGGTGTTTCCATTGACCGTGATTACTCCTCGAGGGCCTGGCATCTTGAGCTTGAGGTATGCGTAGTGCGGCACCGCATTGAACTTTGCAAATGCGGTTCATCCGAGCAGTGTGTGATAGCCACTGCGGAACGGGACTATGTCAAAGATTAACTCTTCACTTCAGAAGTTATCCGGGGATCCGAAGACCACTTCGAGTGTAACTGAGCCCGTACAATTGGCCTCTACACCCGGTATGACGCCTTTAAAGGTCGTCTTTGTAGGTTTAATCCTTGAGGGGTCTATGCCCATTTTGCACAGGTATCCTCGATAAAGCAGGTTCAGCTGCCGCCGGCCCATCGAGGACTCTGGTGAGGTGAAATCCGTCAATAATTGGGTCAAGAACCAATGCGGCGAAACCGCCGTGACGGATGCTAGTGGGGTGGTCCCTTCGATCGAAGGTGATCGGGCAGGAAGACCATGGGTTGAACTTCAGGGCGAATGGCTCCATCGCGTATACGTCCCTAGCACACGCTTCCGCTCCCTTTTGGGTATATGGGTTGCGTATATCATGTTCACCGTCCGCACTTGTGGGGGGAAACCCTTCTGTCCTCTATTGTTCGGCGGCCGGGGCTCCTCCTCGTCATCGCTATGCAGCCCCTTATCATTGAGTTCGGCACTTAGCTTGCACGCTTGCTTGAACACCCAACAATCCTGTTGGTGTGATTGGCTGGTTTTCGGGGGTGCCATGTATCTGGCACAAGCGATCGAGTATTCGGTCCAAGTTGGACGGGCCCTGGGTATTTCTTTTGAATGGCTTCTTCCGCTGACCGGGTTTAGAGCCTCTGAATCCGGCATTGACTGCCGTATCTTCATCATTGTCACCGTTTATGCGGCGCTTGTTCTTGTTGCGACGCGACCTGCCATTGATGTCCTTGGTATCCGAACTACCAGGGTTTTTGGTCAAGTTGTTACTACGAGCTAGCCAGTTGTCCTCTCCCGCACAAAAGCGGTTCATGAGTGTTGTAAGGGCTGCCATGGATTTCGTCTTTTCCTGTCCTAGGTGCCGGGCAAGCCACTCGTCGCGGATGTTATGTTTGAAGGCTGCAAGGGCCTCTGCATCCGGACAGTCAATGATTTGATTTTTCTTTGTTAGGAACCGTGTCCAGAATTGTCGCCGATTCTTCGGCTGCTGAATTATATGGCTAAGGTCATCGGCGTCGTGGTCGCACATATGTGCCCTGGAAGTTATCCAGGAATGCGGCTTCCAGGTCCTCCCAACACCCAATTGATTCTGCTGGCAAGCTGTTGAGCCAATGCCGAGCTTGTCCTTTAAGCTTGAGTGGGAGGTATTTGATGGCATGTAGATCATCACCGCGGGCCATGTGGATATGGAGGAGATAGTCCTCGATCCAGACCGCAGGATCTGTGGTACCATCATATGATTCGATGTTTACGGGTTTGAAGCCCTCGGGGATTTGATGATCCATTACTTCATCTGTGAAGCATAATGGGTGTGCGGCGCCTCTGTATTGGGCTATATCACGACGTAGCTCATATGAGCTTTGTCTACTGTGTTCGTCCCGACCGGATTTGATGTATCCGGCGTTACGGTTATCATCACGTGTCGTGGGGCGCCCACGCGACCCGTAGATCGATCTTGTATGTTTTTGCTTATCCTCCAATATATCTCGCAAGTCCGGCGCGTTTTCCCGTGCCTTGGTACTTTTTGAACGGCGTCGGGGCATGGCTTGAACGGAGGGTCTAGAGGCCTCTCTATCGCGGCCACGGGGTGGCCGGTCTGCCATGTCATACGCTGCTGACTTGGGTGCTTCCTCTGATCGAGGCAACGGCCTGCGTTTGGGGTAGCTTTTGGAGGCGTCGAGTTCATACTCTTCGGTGCAAGGACTTCAGTCCATCTGCCGCCTAGCAGGTCTTGGTCAGCTCTAAGTTGTTGCTGCTTTTTCTTGAGGCTGCTTGCCGTCGCCATAAGCCTGCGTTTGAAATGCTCCTGTTCGGCGGGATCCTCAGGCACGACAAATTCGTCGTCGTCGAGGTTTGCTTCATCTTCGGAGGGAGGCGCATAATTATCGTCCTCTACCTCTCTTTCTGCCGCACTGTCGTGCAGACTTGCTTCTCCCTCGTCCTGCGCTGAGTTCTGCTGGAGGGGGTTGTCTTGACCTTTGTCCGGTGTTATTATCTCCGTGCGGAATCACCGTTTTGCTGTGGCGGGATTTAGAGCGGCTTTGGACGTCGGTGCTTGGGCTGTTTCTTGGAGGGGTCATCCTCCGCTGTTCCATCGCCGTTCCCATCTTTTGGGATGTCCACCATGTATATGTCGTATGACGAGGTGGCCTTCCAGTGCCCTGTAGGCGCTGGGTCTTGGTTGTCTCCAGCATCGTCGTCCATACCGTCGATGTCTTCGGAGTCGAAGTCGAGCATGTCGGTTAAATCATCGACAGTGGCTACAAAGTGGGTGGTGGGTGGGTGTTGAATTTCTTCGTCGTCCGCATCACAACCTTCTGACCGTAGTCCGCCAGGGCTCTCCGGATAAAGAGAGAGACTTTAGTGAATTCAGGATGTCGCCAAAGGCGAGTCTTTGAAAAGATGTCCATGATAGTGAACTCCATGACCGGCGCCCAATCGGATTCGATTGGTAGGGCGCGGAGGGTTCGGAGTCCAGAGAGGAGTCCGGCACCTTGGAGTCACGGTCTTCGCAAAGGACAGGGATTGTGTTCGGCTCAATCGTCGTAGAGATCGTAGCCCCCAAGGCGGTGTCCAACCACTCGTCCTCGATCGGGGAATCCGGCTCCGGATTAAGGGTCGGAGCGGCACCTTTAGTGCGGCCTCCGGGACAACATTCGTGGCAGAGCTAGATCGTGCCCATCGAGACAGTGCGGCGTGCTTGGCTGCGGCTCGAATCCGTCGAAGATCAAGTCTCCGCGGATGTTGGCCGTGTATTTTAAACTTCCAAATCTGACCTGATGGCCAGGGGCGTAGCTTTCGATCTGCTCCAGATGGCCAAGCGAATTGGCCCGCAGCGCAAAGCCGCCGAATACGAAGATTTGTCCAGGGAGAAAAGTCTCACCCTGGACTGCGTCGTTGCTGATGATCGAAGGATCCATCGGGCCTATAGGTGAGGACACAGAGGAACTCTCAATGAAAGCACCAATGTCGGTGTCAAAACCGGCAGATCTCGGGTAGGGGGTCCCGAACTGTGCGTCTAGGCGGATGGTAACAGGAGACAAGGGACACGATGTTTTTTACCCAGGTGCGGGCCCTCTCGATGGAGGTAATACCCTACTCCTGCTTGATTAATATTGATGATATGGGTAGTACAAGAGTAGATCTACCACGAGATCAAAGTGGCTAGACCCTAGAAGCTAGCCTATGGTATGATTGTTGTTCGTCCTACGGACTAAAACCCTCCGGTTTATATAGACACCGGATAGGTTAGGGTTACACAGAGTCGGTTACAATGGTAGGAGATATACATATCCGTATCGCCAAGCTTGCCTTCCACGCCAAGGAAAGTCCCATCCGGACACGGGACGAAGTTTTCAATCTTGTATCTTCATAGTCTAGGAGTCCGGCCAAAGATGATAGTTCGGCTATCCGGACACCCCCTAGTCCAGGACTCCCTCATTCTTCTTGACCCTTTCCTTCCTTTTCTTTCCTTCTGCAGCAGGCTCTTTGGGTTGGGATTCCAAAGACACTTGAGTGGATACTCTGGCTTTAGACATTGGTTGTCTTCCTGCAGGCCTTTTGATTTTCATTCTTGGCTTTACTGTAGTTGAGCTATACTCCTTCTTGAGCACTTTCTTCTTTGAACTAGCCTCATCCTCAACTGCCACATAATCCTCATCCTCAGACTCTGAGGTCTTCTTCTTCCTTGTCCTAGTGGCAGCTTTGGGCAAATTGCTGGGTGTGCTTCTACTTCCCTCATCTGAGCTGCTGGAGGGACTAGTGCCCTCACTCATGTGAATCTGCTCTTCTGACCTGTTCTGGATGTCACTTTGGTCTGACATGCTGCACACACTGACTGCTGACCCCTGTGAATAGTTATAGATGAGGTAGAGTGGATGAGCATCACAAAATGCAGAGATTTTTGCAGAACGAATGATTCAAAAGTTTAGTTTTAGTTTTCCACAGAAAGCATTTCGGATCTAGCGATTTTCAAACTCGGTGATACCGAAGCAGTTTTGGAACCTAAACTAGTGAACTCGGTCAGACCGAGTCACAGTTCGGTGGTACCGAGACTGCTAGGGTTTCACAAAGTTCTAAAATCGGTCACACCGATTAGCAATTCTCGGTCAGACTGAGAGTTACTAGTGCAATGGCGTTAGCCAAATCGGTGGGACCGAGTTTTCCAACTCGATGGGTCCGAGATGGTTTCGGCGGAAACCTAACCCCAAATTTTTGAATCACACCTATTCTAAGGATTGTTTTGACTGGATAGAGGTGTTTCAATCGTGGCAAGAAGTATAACAAACACAATGTGCTGAGAATCAGAGGAGGATAGCACTATGATCGAGTTCATACCCTAGTTCGGCGGTGAACTCGCTACGACGGCAACGGCAGAGATGAATTCCATTGACGGAGGCGGAGACCAGCGACAGGGGGCGGCTGGCTACAAAGTCGACGATCCGGAGACCTAGTAGGCAGAGTGACCTATGCGCGGGGGAAGAGTTTCGGAGAAGGTTTTCCAAAATTTGCCCGTGTGAATATATAGCTCGACACTGTCGGTGTGACCGAGTGGAACAACTCGGTGGCACCGAGATGCATAACTGCTAATGATTCTGACAACTCGGTGTGACCGAAAAGTTCAAATCGGTTGCACCGAGATTGAAAACCTAGATCGACTTAGTGATCTCGGTACGACCGAAATTGAGGAATCGGTCAGACCGAAAATCATAAAGAAGTTTTGGAAGTTTAATTCTATGATGAATCAGGGACTCCGAGTGCTCCTCACACAGAGTGGTTCGAATCTGACTTGGTCAAATTTTGTGATGTAGCATGAATAGAGTTTGAGACGAGAAAAGCATAGATAGCTAGAGAAGGTTCTTAGGCATTCTTGTCCATCCAATTGGCCAAAGTAAAAGAAACCAATCAATCAAAACAACAAGTGGATGTCCTCGAATGAGTAAAATATGCAACCAACATGCTCACACAATAAAATGACAAATGAAATATGTGACAAAGCATGCACAACCAATTCCAGCATCTATCAAGCAATTGGCGATGACTAGGTCATCTATATATGAGTATATTGACTTAGGAGTCAAATGAGAACATTTGATCATAGGTCATACTCATCGTTTAAGCTCAAGTGGGGTTACCACTTTTACATAAAGCATTTATGTGTTCAAATCATTAGAGTTGCTTTGACTCAATTCTTGGAGTTAAGCTCCCCCGAGATGTGAGATCCCCCCTTAGAGGGATGAACTAACCTTGGGTTTTGTCGATGATGACTTCATGTAGGTGTTGAAGATGTGGATGCTCAATGTTGATGTAGATCTTTTGGAGAAATCCTTTGAAGTGAGTTGCACTTTCAATACCTACACGGGTTAGTCCCACAAGGAACAAACAAGTATATCCATAGACATAGAGTGATGCACACAAAAATGATGTCCATGAAAACATTAGGTTACCTTGTCCCTTTCCTTACCAACATGAGGGTTTGTGACTCCTTGAACTAGTGCAAGATATGGAAGTTGACTGCACTTGTCCTTGCAAAAATGATATGAGTAAAGAATGTTGGCGGAGTCACCCTCAAGAACTCTCTAGTTCTTCTTCTTCGGGATCCACATCATCTTTATGGGAATCCTTGGTGTAGTAGTTGTACTTGATGAAGTAGAACTTGACGTAGTCTTGGGAACCCACTTGACCAAGGCCTTAGGTGCTTCTTCAAATGCATCAATCTCCTCTTGAAGCTTGTCCTTGCCTTTGTTCTTGTGGTCTTGTAAGAAAAGATCATCTTGTGCTTGTGTTCCTCTGAAGGAAGTAGGATCATACTTCTCTTGTTGAGGAACAAACTTCGTCTTGGGGTATTGATCTTCTTCCCACTCTACTCCATTAGCATTGAACTTTCGTTCAAAACCAACACCTTGATTCTTCCGGTGCCTTCCTTGCTTGTGTACAATTTCCTCGAATTGCTTACTCTCGGCGAGGCTCTTGTATACACCTTTCTCTATAATTCCCTTCAATAAGCTATTTTCTTGCTCAAGTGTAACTTGGCTAAGAGAATCATTAGTGGAATCAAGAGAACTACTAGAAGCAACAATATTGGATTTAGCATTGTTATTGTTACTACTAGAGGAAGAATCTTTCTTGTTCTTGTTACTAGACTTGACTTGAGGCATGTAAGTAGATAAGAGTAAACGCTTGGCAATGTAAGAAGAACTTTTCTTACGGAGATCATCATTGATTGCTTTTAGTAACTCATGCTCTTGCTCAAGATTGAGCTTTTCAAAGCGTAACTTATCATGAGCCCTTAAAAGTTCTCGATGATCTTTGAAGATAGTTTCATGAGCTAACTTAAGAGTGTTTAGTTCTTTAGTTAGTAGCTCAATCTTCTCCTTATCATTGTCATTCGTTTCATTTTGATTAGCCTGAATAATAGCTGTTTCATCATAGTATTCATCACTAGAGTTGTCAACAAGTAAATCATCATCACCTAACAAGTCATCTTCATCACTATTAAAATCAACATACTCGGGGTGTGTTACCTTAGGACCTTTGGCCATGAAGCATCTTCCAATTCCTTCATTTGGTGAATCAAATATGTCGTAGGAGTTGGTTGAAACAAGTGCTAGACCGGCAACACCTTCATCTTGAGTGTATTCGGAGTCGAAGTGATAGCTTCTCTCGGAGTGATTGTCGGAGTCGAAGCCGGATACCCATTCACCAACATGAGCTTGATGTCTTCGTTTTGTGTAGCTCTTTGATGACTTGTCCTTCCTTTCCGAATCCTTGCTTCTCCGTGAGGGTCTTTGCTCATAACGATCATCTCTACTCCTTCTCTCTCTTGGTGGTGATTCTTCTCTTCTACTTCTTCTCTTTGGAGAATCTTCTCTTCTTTTGTAGGGTGTCGTACACTCATTGGAGTAGTGTCCGGGTCTCCCACAATTTTAGCAATTTCGCTCTCGACTAGAAGATCTTTTGTCATTGTAGGATCTTGACTTAGAGCTTCTTTCTTTGCTTCTACTCTTGTAGAATTTGTTGAAGTTCTTCACCATTAAGCTCAATTCTTCATTGAAGGTTTGTTTCTCACTTGATGATGTGGGGGCTTCACATGAGGC
Source organism: Aegilops bicornis (assembly GCA_021605145.1). NCBI lineage: Eukaryota > Viridiplantae > Streptophyta > Magnoliopsida > Poales > Poaceae > Aegilops > Aegilops bicornis. The sequence continues at coordinate 325,425,433 of CM038669.1, forward strand.
TTTGTAAGCACCACTTGACCTGTTGTGAAGCTCCTCCTTATCCTTGAGTGACATCTCATGAGCAACAATTCTTCCAATGATTCCATTGGCTTGAGATCTTTGTAATTTGGCATCATTTGGATCAATGTGCACACGGTATCATATTTTCCATCCAGTGCTCTTAGGATCTTCTTGATGATGAATCATCGGTCATCTCTTCACTTCCTAAGCCGACAATCTCATTTGTGATAAGAGCAAGCCTAGAGTACATTTCAGCGACACCTTCACCATCCTTCATTTTGAACTTGTCAAGCTGACTTTGGAGCACATCCAACTTGGATTCCTTATGAGTCGGTACCTTCATGCATATCAATCAATGTATCCCAAATTTCCTTTGCATTCTCAAGACGGCTGATTTTGTTGAATTCTTCGGGGCACAAGCCATTGAAGAGGATATCACAAGCTTGAGCATTGTATTGCAGCATCTTCAACTCATCCGCGCTAGCTTCACGGTTCGATTCTCTCCCATTAAAGAATTCACCTTGCAAGCCAATACACACAATAGCCCAAACGGCGGGGTTATGTCCGAGAATATGCATTTTCATCTTATGCTTCCAACTAGCAAAATTAGTGCCATCAAAGTAAGGACCTCTCGGTGATAATTTCCCTAAGACGCCATACTCTCCTAGGTTGTGAAACCAAGGCTATGACCACCAAAAGCTATGGAAATCAAAGCAAATGGAGACCAAAGCTCTGATACCACTTGTAGCACCTTGAAGTATGTCTAGAGGGGGGGTGATTAGACTACTTGACCAATTAAAAACCTAACATTTTCCCAATTTTAGACTTTGGCAGATTTTAGCTATTTTTGCACAAGTCAAGCAATCTTCACACAATTCAAGCAAGCATGCAAAGAGTATATAGGTAGCGGAAATTAAAGCATGCAACTTGCAAGAATGTAAAGGGAAGGGTTTGGAGGATTCAAACGCAATTGGAGACACGGATGTTTTTGTCGTGGTTCCGATAGGTGGTGTTATCGTACATCCACGTTGATGGAGACTTCAACCCACGAAGGGTAACGGTTGCGTGAGTCCACGGAGGGCTCCACCCACGAAGAAGCAACCTTGTCTATCCCACCATGGACGTCGCCCACGAAGGACTTGCCTCACTAGCGGTAGATCTTCACGAAGTAGGAGATCTCCTTGCCCTTACAAACTCCTTGGTTCAACTCCACAATCTTGTCGGAGGCTCCCAAGTGACACCTAGCCAAGCTAGGAGACACCACTCTCCAAGAAGTAACAAATGGTGTGTTGATGATGAACTCCTTGCTCTTTGCTTCAAATGATAGTCTCCCCAACACTCAACTCTCTCTCACGGGATTTGGATTTGGTGGAAAGAAGATTTGAGTGGAAAGCAACTTGGGGAAGGCTAGAGATCAAGATTCATATGGTAGGAATGGAATATCTTGGTCTCAACACATGAGTAGGTGGTTCTCTCTCAGAACTGGTAAGTTGGAAGTGTAGGTTTATTCGGATGGCTCTCTCTACGAATGAAGAGGAGGTGGAGGGGTATATATAGCCTCCACACAAAATCTAACCGTTACACACAATTTACCAAACTCGGTGGGACCGAATCAACAAACTCGGTCGGACCGATTTAGTAAACCTAGTGACCGTTAGTGGTTTCGGTGGGACAGACATGCAACCCGGTAAGACCGATATGGTTAGGGTTAGGGCATAACGTAATCTCGGCGAGATCGATTACACAAACTCGGTAAGACCGATTTTGGTAGTTAGCTAACCAGAGAGTTGGTCAGGTAAACTCGATGGGACCGATTCGCTCTTTCGGTGAGACCGAAAAGTCACGGAAAGGAAACAGAGAGTTTACATTGCAATCTCGGTGGGACTGATCACTCATTTGGTTAGACCGAAACGTTACGAAGGGAAACAGAGAGATTACAATCCCATCTCGGTGAGACCGAGATCCCTATCGGTGAAACCGATTTGCCTAGGGTTTGTGGCAGTGGCTATGACATCTGAACTCGGTGGCGCTGGATAGAAAGAATCAGTAAGCCCGAGTTTGAGTTTGGGTTTGGTTCATATGTGGATGTGAGGAAGTAGTTGAGGGTTTTGGAGCATATCACTAAGCACATGAAGCAAGAGGCTCATTAAGCAACACCTCATCCCTCCTTGATAGTATTGGCTTTTCCTATAGACCCAATGTGATATTGGATCACTAAAATGTAAAATGTAGAGACTTGAGCTTTTGAGCTTGATCCAATCCTTTGTCCTTAATATTTTGAGGGATCTACTTTCATCATCCATGCCATGCCATTCATTGAGCTTTCCTGAAATATTTGACTTGGAATAGCATTAGCTCAATGAGCTATATGTTGTTATGAATTACCAGAACCACCTAGGAATAGTTGCACTTTCAGATCCTACATGTAATTATTATGAGAGGGGAAAATATGGTTGTAGAAATTTTCATGTTACTAAATTACCTCTCTTCATGTCGAGATTGCTATCGTCTCTTTCTTCTTCCTTGCAGATGCTAGTTTTTTCTTTCCTTGATAATTTGTTTGCTTATAAAATGCCTATGCATAGGAAGTATGTTAGACTTAGATGTGTTTGTCACATGTTTTATGATGCTCTCTTTGTGTTTCAATTATTATCATCCCTGTGAGCATAAATAAAAATTATGCCTGGCTAGGGGCGTTAAACGATAGCGCTTGTTGGGAGGCAACCCAATTTTATTTTTGTTCCTTGCTTTTTTTCCTGTTTAGTAATAAATAATTAACCTAGCCTCTGTTTATATGTGGTTTTATGTTTTAATTAGTGTTTGTGCCAAGTAGAACCTTTGGGAAGACTTGGGTGAAGTCTTTGCGATCTTGCTGTAAAAACAAAAACTTTGGCGCTCACTAGATTAACTGGCATTTTTTACTGGAGAGTGATTTTAGGTTGATTCTTTTTTAACATGATTAGTAGATAAATTACTCACCTCCACCAATTTATTTAATAATTTTTGGAGTTCCATAAGTATAAGTTTGATACAGAATACTACAGACTGTTCTGTTTTTGACAGATTCTGTTTTTCGTGCGTTGTTTGCTTATTTTGATGAATCTATGGCTAGTATCGGGGGGTATGAACCATATAGAAGTTGTAATACAGTAGGTTTAACACCAATATAAATAAAGAATGAGTTCATTACAGTAACTTAAAGTGGTGGTTTGTTTTCTTACACTAACGGAGCTCATGAGATTTTCTGTTTAAGTTTTGTGTTGTGAAGTTTTCAAGTTTTTGGGTAAATATTTGATGGATTTTGGAATAAGGAGTGGCAAGAGCCTAAGCTTGGGTATGCACAAGGCACCCCAAGGTAAAATTCAAGGACAACCAGAAGCCTAAGCTTGGGGATGCCCCGGAAGGCATCCCCTCTTTCGTCTTCGTCTATCGGTAACTTTACTTGAGGCTATATTTTTATTCACCACATGATATGTGTTTTGCTTGGAGCGTCTTGTATGATTTGAGTGTTTGCTTTTGAGTTTACCACAATCAGCCTTGCTGTACACACCTTTTGGGAGAGACTCACATGAATCGGAATTTATTAGAATACTCTATGTGCTTCACTTATATCTTTTGAGCTAGATAATTTTGCTCTAGTGCTTCACTTATATCTTTTTAGAGCATGGTGGTGGTTTTATTTTATAGAAATTATTGATCTCTCATGCTTCACTTATATTGTTTTGAGAGTCCTTTAGAACAGCATGGTAATTTGCTTTGGCTATAAAATTAGTCCTAATATGATAGGCCCTCAAGATGGGTATAATAAAAACTTCCATATAGAGTGCATTGAATACTATGAGAAGTTTGATACTTGATGATTGTTTTGAGATATGAAGATGGTGATATTAGAGTCTGCTAGTTGAGTAATTGTGAATTTGAGAAATACTTGTGTTGGAGTTTCCAAGTCCCGTAGCATGCACGTATGGTAACCGTTGTGTAACAAATTTGAAGCATGAGGTGTTTCTTTGATTGTCGTCCTTATGAGTGGCGGTCGGGGACGAGCGATGGTCTTTTCCTACCAATCTATCCCCCTAGGAGCATGCGCGTAGTTCTTGGTTTTGATGACTTGTAGATTTTTGCAATAAGTATGTGAGTTATTTATGACTAATGTTGAGTCCATGGATTATACACACTCTCACCCTTCCATCATTGCTAGCCTCTTGATGCAGTGCATTGCCCTTTCTCACCTTGAGAGTTGGTGCAAACTTCGGCGGTGCATCCAAACCCGTGATATGATACGCTCTATCACACATAAACCTCCTTATATCTTCCTCAAAATAGCCACCATACCTACCTATTATGGCATTTCCATAGCCATTTCGAGATATATTGCCATGCAACCTTCCACCGTTCCGTTTATTATGACACGCTTCATCATTGTCATATTGCCTTGCATGATCATGTAGTTGACATCGTATTTGTGGCAAGGCCACCATGCATAATTTTTCATACATGTCACTCTTGATTCATTGCCCATCCCGGTACACCGTCGGAGGCATTCATATAGAGTCATATTTTGTTCTTGTATCGAGTTGTATTCCTTGAGTTGTAAATAAATCGAAGTGCGATGATCATCATTATTAGAGCATAGTCTCGTGTGAGGAAATAAAAAATATGAGAGAAAAAGAGAGAAGGGACAATGCTACTATCCTTTTTCCACACTTGTGCTTCAAAGTAGCACCATGATCTTCATGATAGAGAGTCTCTTATTTTGTCACTTTCATATACTAGTGGGAATTTTTCATTATAGAACTTGGCTTGTATATTCCAACAATGGGCTTCCTCAAATGCCCTAGGTCTTCGTGAGCAAGCAAGTTGAATGCACACCCACTTAGTTTCTTTTGTTGAGCTTTCATACATTTATAGCTCTAGTGCATCTGTTGCATGGCAATCCCTACTCCTCGCATTGACATCAATTGATGGGCATCTCCATAGCCCGTTGATTAGCCGCGTCGATGTGAGACTTTCTCCTTTTTTGTCTTGTCCACACAACCTCCATCATCATATTCTATTCCACCCATAGTGCTATGTCCATGACTCGCGCTCATGTATTGTGTGAAAGTTGAAATTTTTTGAAAACTAAAGTATGAAACAATTGCTTGGCTTGTCATCGGGGTTGTGCATGATGAGAGCATTTTGTGTGACGAAGATGGAGCATGGCCAAACTATACAATCTTGTAGGGATGAGCTTTCTTTGGCTATGTTATTTTGAGAAGACATAGTTGATTAATTAGTATGCTTGAAGTATTATTAGTTTTATGTTATTATTAAACTTTTGTCTTGAATCTTTAGGATCTGAACATTCATGCCACAGTAAAGAAAATTACATTGAAAATTATGCTAGGTAGCATTCCACATCAAAATTTCTGTTTTTATCATTTACCTACTTGAGGACGAGTAGGAATTAAGCTTGGGGATGCTTGATACGTTTTGGATGCTATTATATTCCATGCTATTATATTATCTGTTTTGGATGTTTAATGGGCTTTAATATACTCTTTTATATTATTTTTGGGACTAACCTATTAACCGAAGGCCTAGTGCAAATTGCTGTTTTTTTGCCTATTTCAGTGTTCCACAGAAAACGAATATCAAACAGAATCCAAACGGAACGAAACCCTCCCGAGGATCTTTCTTGGAACAAACGCAATCCAGGAGACTTGGAGTGTAAGTTAGAGACGCAACGAGGCGGCCACGAGGCAGGAGGGCGCACCCAGGGGGTAGGCGCGCCCCCACCCTCGTGGGCCCCTCGTAGCTCCACCGACCTACTTCTTTCGCCTATATATACTCTTATACCCAGGAAACATCCAGGGGAGCCACGAAACCACTTTTCCACCGCCGAAACCTTCTGTACCCGTGAGATCCCATCTTGGGGCCCTTTTTGGCGATCTGCCGGAGGGGGATTCGATCATGGAGGGCTTCTACATCAACACCATAGCCTCTCCGATGATGTGTGAGTAGTTTACCACAGACCTTCGGGTCCATAGTTATTAGCTAGATGGCTTCTTATCTCTCTTTGGTTCTCAATACAAAGTTCTCCTCGATGTTCTTGGAGATCTATTCAATGTAATACTTTTTGCGGTGTGTTTGTCGAGATCCGATGAATTGTGGGGTTTATGATCAAGATTATCACTGAACAATATTTGATTCTTCTCTGAATTGTTATATGTATGATTTTATATCTTTGCAAGTCTCTTCGAATTATCGGTTTAGTTTGGCCTACTAGATTGATCTTTCTTGCAATGGGAGAAGTGCTTAGCTTTGGGTTCAATCTTGCGGTGCTCGATCCCAGTGACAGAAAGGGAACCGACACGTATTGTATTGTTGCCATCGAGGATAAAAATATGGGGTTTATATCATGTTGCTTGAGTTTATCCCTCTACATCATGTCATCTTGCCTAATGCGTTACTCTGTTCTTATGAACTTAATACTCTAGATGCATCTTTGGATCATGATCCGATTGTGTGGAGTAATAGTAGTAGATGCAAAATCATTTCGGTCTACTTGACACGGACGTGATGCCTATGTTCATGATCATGCCTAGATATTCTCATAACTATGCGCTTTTCTATCAATTGCTCGGCAGTAATTTGTTCACCCACCGTAATCTATGCTATGATGAGAGAAGCCACTTGTGGAACCTATGCCCCCCAGGTCTATTTTACGTCATATTAAGTTTCCCGTCAACTAGCTATTTCTATCACCGTTTATTTTGCAATCTTTATTTTCCAATCTATACAACAAAAATACCAAAAATATTTATCTTATTATCTTTATCAGATCTCACTTTTGCAAGTGGCCGTGAAGGGATTGACAACCTCTTTATCGCGTTGGTTGCAAGGTTCTTGATTGTTTGTGTAGGTACTAGGCGATTTGCGTGTAATCTCCTACTGGATTGATCCCTTGGTTCTCAAAAACTGAGGGAAATACTTACGCTACTTTGTTGCATCACCCTTTCCTCTTCAAGGGAAAAACAACGCATGCTCAAGAGGTAGCAGATACGTCTCCAACGTATCTATAACTTTTGATTGTTCCATGCTATTATATTATCTGTTTTGGATGTTTAATGGGCTTTAATATGCTCTTTTATATTATTATTGGGACTAACCTATTAATCGAAGGCCCAGTGCCAGTTTCTGTTTTTTTTTTGCCTATTTCAGTGTTCCTCAGAAAAGGAATATCAAACGGAATCCAAACGGAATGAAACCTTAGCGAGGATCTTTCTTGGACCGAAAGCAAACCAGGAGACTTGGAGATGAAGTCGGAGACGCAACAAGGCGGCCACGAGGCAGGAGGGCGCGCCCAGGGGGTAGGCGCGCCCCCACCCTCGTGGGCCCCTCGTAGCTCCACCGACGTACTTCTTTCGCCTATATATACTCTTATACCCTAAAAACATCAGGGGGAGCCACGAAATCACTTTTCCACCGCCGCAACCTTCTGTACGCGTGAGATCCCATCTTGGGGCCTTTTCCGGCGACCTGCCGGAGGGGGAATCGATCACGAAGGGCTTCTACATCAATACCATAGCCTCTACGATGAAGCGTGAGTAGTTTACCACAGACCTTCGGGTCCATAGTTATTAGCTAGATGGCCTCTTCTCTCTCTTTGGTTCTCAATACAAAGTTCTCCTTGATGTTGTTGGAGATCTATTCGATGTAATGCTTTTTGCGGTGTGTTTGCTGAGATCTGATGAATTGTGGATTTATGATAAAGATTATCTATGAATAATATTTAGTTCTTCTTTGAATTCTTATATGCATGATTTGATATCTTTGCAAGTCTCTTCGAATTATCGGTTTAGTTTGGCCTACTAGATTGATCTTTCTTGCAATGGGAGAAGTGCTTAGCTTTGGGTTCAATCTTGAAGTGTCCTTCCCAAAGGATGATGAGGGGCAGCAAGGCATGTATCGTATTGTTTCCATCGAGGATAAAAAGATGGGGTTTATATCATATTGCTTGAGTTTATCCCTCTACATCATGTCATCTTGCTTAATGCGTTACTCTGTTCTGAGGAACTTAATACTCTAGATGCATGCTAGATGGTGGTCGACGTGTGGAGTAATAGTAGTAGATGCAGAATCATTTCGGTCTACTTGACACGGACGTGATGCCTATATACATGATCATACTACATCACAATCATTTTAACGATGTGTTGATATCCAAGTGTCGGTGGGAAACGACACCTATGGGGTCACTAGGATCCCTTCTACGGTTGGTGGGCGCGAGGTTGTGCAAAGAGCGGGTCTGGCGGTCAGCACAAGGATCGTTTACCCAGGATCGGGCCGCGAAGATGCGTAATACCCTAGTCCTGCTTTGGTGTATGTATTTGAGTGTTCTTGAGTTCTTGAACTAGCTACGGTGCGTGTCTAGTCCAAAAGATCCGAATCCTTCTCCTCGACGCCTCGGGCCTCCTTTTATAGAAAAAAAGAGGTTGCCACAGTGGCACACAGGAGGTGGAAAGGTGTACAGTGGATGAGTCTATCCTCTGGAACTGTCGAACAAACGCATTTAATGCGTTGACGATGTGCCCCTCTCGCTTTATCAGGGACGACAAGGAAGCTTGTCCCAGTTGTCACCGCCTCGCCTGGCTGCGACGCTCATCCGAGCTGACGAGGCGTTGAAGCGCCATGTTGGTTGGCTGGTGGGCTGGCGTGGTGGTGGAGTCCTCACGAAGATCTGCATGCCACCACACAGGTGCTAGCTGAGTTGGTGTTGAGGCCGCATGCTGCCACGCAGGTGCCTCCCCAGCTGGTTGAGCTAGCAGCTGCATGGGAGCGGCGGTGTAGTTTTGGCAGACGCGGGACTGGTTGTGGCCTCGTAGGTGCCTTCGACAAGGGCCTTGTCGTGGCCCCGACAAGGGTCTTGCCGCGGCATCGCGGTCGTCCCCGGCAAGGATCTTGCCAGGGGTCTCGTGGGTTTCCTTGGCTAGGATTCCGCTGAGGATCGTCGTCCTCTAGTCCTCATCTGATCTTGTATTCTTTTGATCTTGACAAAGATCTGCATGCCAGCACGGAGGTCCCTCCTGAGCCTTGGTTCCAATGTGGCTGTTGGAACCCTTGGGCTCAAGGGTGGCACGCCCCGCTGGCGTCGGGCAGTTGCCACGGCAAGGCTCTTGCTGGGGCTGCGGAGGCCGCTCCGGCAAGGGTCCTGCCGGGGGAGCCCGCTGCACCCTCTTACTCTTTGTGTCTCTAGTCTTGGCGTTGCTTTGCCCGTCTAGTACTTTGGCTTCCCTCCTCTGCCCTGCTTAGTGCGGCCACAGGCGCGGCTCTGACTGCCCGTGCACAAGTAAAGGGGTACAAAGGAGAGACCCTACTTTTGTACACCGCAGGAGCCCCCTGGCTTGGGCCACACATAAGCGCGACGTGTTGTTGGGCTAGGCCCAGAACGGTGCACGGGCAGGCGGGGCGGATTTTTACTGCAGTAATTTTTCGTTCGCTGCGCTTCCCCACGACCCGCGTTGAACGCGCGATGTGGAGGGTCATGCGTGGGGCGGTTCCCGCACGCATGCGTCACATCATGGTAAAGAGGCGGCTCGTGCCTTCCCCATAAAAAGAGGAAAACGCGGAGGCGCGACTCATTTACTGAGTGGACTCGGGTCGTGGTCTTCAAGGTGCCCGCGCCGCACGATCACGGGGTGGAGAACGGTCGCCTCACCCGGCCCCTTGATTTTTGCTTGCTCGCCACATGTCCCCCATGCCCCCAAGGTGGCAGGCGGACGCGCTGGGAGGGGCACAGATCTTAAATAACCAGGCGGTAAATCGGGCCGTCGCTAATTCAAGCAGTGGGTCGGTCCAGATTCCCTGTGCCCCGATGGCCGGATTGGTTGAGTGGGGCGGCCGAGCTCCAACCCCGCCCCTTTATAAGAAGGGGGAGGGGGATGGCATCCCACAATCTCCATGATCCATCTCCTTCCACCTCGGTTCCTTTCTTTCATCGGTCATGGCGAGAGGTGGCGTCGGCCGTTCGACGGTGGCGGCGAGGGTCTCTGCTCGACAGCGCGTTCCTCCTCCCCAAGAGCTCGCGGCGGTAGATCCGGCCATGAGAGGAAGGGGGAGGTGGCGAGGCCGAGGTCGCTCTGGAGCTCGGGGAAGAGGGGGACGGGGCGGCACACCGGCCTTGCCTCCGCCAGTGATGCCTCCCCCAATGGGGGGCCACGTCGGGGACCAGCCCCAAGAGTTCTTCATCAGGCTGCGCCGGCCACCGCGTCGTCGTCTTCGTCTCTCTACTCCGTTCGCTCGGGAGATGGAGCTCGACCCGCCACAGACCCTCAGGTTGCATATGAGGGGCTGCGGGAACGGCGGAACGCGGGTCGACATCGACTTTCCCGCTCCTCACGTCATGTACCTTCGTCGCGGATGGAAGACTTCCGCTCGTGTCCACAGCTTGACGGCGGGGCTCGTTCTCTACTTCAAATTATTGGAGAACGGCCTGCTCTCCGTCAAGGTCTTTGGGGACCTTGGAACTCGCCTAAAGTGCTGTGTGGAGAACTCCTACGATGATGAAGACTCTTCCTCAAGCGGGAGCGACGAGGAGGACAGCGACATCAACGACGAGGGTAGCGGGCGGGAGGATGACGGGTCCGATTAGGCGTCGGGCCCAGCATTCCTGGGCGACGCCGGCAGCGCCGTCACCTGCATTGCCAGCTCCTTGAACTTCTTGGGGTCGTCGCCTTGGGCGGCTGGCATTGGAGGGACGTGGAAGACGAGGAAGGAGGGTGGCGGGCCGTCAACTCGGATTATGATGGCCCCAACGCCTTCATCGCATATTGGCGGGCCGCTGCCTCGTCTTCCAGCTCTTCCTCCGGCACCGTCATCAGCGGCCTCCTTCCGATCGATCACCAATATGTTCTCTTGGCGTCTTCTGCTGCTCGTACCTCGCCTAGGCTCTCCTCTTGACCTTCTGCCATCTTGTTCCATTTCCTGAGGAGAGGGACAAGAAAGGGATTTGCTACCTCTTGAGCACTGCGTTGGTTTTCCCTTGAAGAGGAAAGGGTGATGCAGTAAAGTAGCGTAAGTATTTCACTCAGTTTTTTAGAAACAAGGTATCAATCCAGTAGGAGATCACGCACGAGTCCCTTGCACTTACATAAACAAATAAGAACATCGCAACCAACGCGATAAAGGGGTTGTCAATCCCTCAACGGTCACTTACGAGAGTGAGATCTGATAGATATGATAAGATAATATTTTTGGTATTTTTATGATAAAGAGAAATAAAGATGCAAAGTAAAATAAAAGGCAAAAGAAATAACTAACTGTTGGAAGATTAATATGATGGAAAATAGACCCGGGCGCCATAGGTTTCACTAGTGGCTTCTCTCAAGAGCATAAGTATTACGGTGGGTGAACAAATTACTGTTGAGCAATTGATAGAATTGAGCATAGTTATGAGAATATCTAAATATGATCATGTATATAGGCATCACGTCCGTGACAAGTAGACCGACTCCTGCCTGCATCTACTACTATTACTCCACACATGGACTGCTATCCAGCATGCATCTAGAGTATTAAGTTCATAAAAACAGAGTAACGTTTTAAGCAAGATGACATGATGTAGAGGGATAAACTCATGCAATATGATATAAACCCCATTTTGTTATCCTCAATGGCATCAATACAATACGCTCCTTGCTGCCCCTGCTGTCACTGGGAAAGGACACCGCAAGATGGAACCCAAAGCTAAGCACTTCTCCCATTGCAAGAAAGATCAATCTAGTAGGCCAAACCAAACTGATAATTCGAAGAGACTTTCAAAGATAACCAATCATACATAAAAGAATTCAGAGGAGATTCAAATATTGTTCATAGATAAACTTGATCATAAACCCACAATTCATCGGTCTAAACAAACACACCGCAAAAGAAGATTACATCGAATAGATCTCCATGAGAATCATGGAGAACTTTGTATTGAGATCCAAAGAGAGAGAAGAAGCCATCTAGCTAATAACTATGGACCCAAGGTCCTGGGGTAAACTACTCACACATCATCGGAGAGGCTATGGTGTTGATGTAGAAGCCCTCCGTGATCAATGCCCCCTCCGGTGGAGCGCTGTAAAAGGCCCCAAGATGGGATCTCACGGGCATGTAAGGTTGCGGCGGTGGAATTAGGTTTTTGGCTCAGATTCGATAGTTTGGGGGTACATAGGTATATATAGGAGGAAGAAGTACATCAGTGGAGCAACATGGGCCCCACGAGGGTGGAGGGCGCGCCCAGGGGGGTAGGCGCGCCCCCCTGTCTCGTGCTCTCCTGGTTGATTTCTTGACGTGGACTCCAAGTCCTCTGGATCACGTTTGTTCCGAAAATCACGTTCCCGAAGGTTTCATTCCGTTTGGACTCCGTTTGATATTCTTTTTCTGCAAGACACTGAAATAGGCAAAAAAGCAGCAATTTGGGCTGGGCCTCCGATTAATAGGTTAGTCCCAAAAAAAATATAAAAGTGTATAATAAAGCCCATTAACATCCAAAACAGAATATAATATAGCATGGAACAATAAAAAATTATAGATACGTTGGAGACGTATCAAGCATCCCCAAGCTTATTCCTGCTCGTCCTCGAGTAGGTAAATGATAAAAAGAGAATTTTTGATGTGGAATGCTACTTAGCATAATTTTCTATGTAATTCTCTTAATTTTGGTATGAATATTCAGATCCGAAAGATTCAAGACAAAAGTTTAATATTGACATAAAAATAATAATACTTCAAGCATACTAACTAAGAAATTATGTCTTCTCGAAATAACATGGCCAAAGAAAGTTATCCCTACAAAATCATATAGTCTGGCTATGCTCTATCTTCACCACACAAAGTATTTAAATCATGCACAACCCCGATGACAAGCCAAGCAATTGCTTCGTACTTTTGGTGTTCTCAAACTTTTTCAATCTTCACGCAATACATGAGAGTGAGCCATGGATATAGCACTATGTGTGGAATATAATGGTTGTTGTGGAGAAGACAAAAAAGGAGAAGATAGTCTCACATCAACTAGGCGTATCAACGGGCTATGGAGATGCCCATTAATAGATATCAATGTGAGTGAGTAGGGATTGCTATGCAACAGATGCACTAGAGCTATAAGTATATGAAAGCTCAACAAAAGAAACTAAGTGGGTGTGCATCCAACTCGCTTGCTCATGAAGACCTAGGCCATTTTGAGGAAGACCATCATTGGAATATACAAGCCAAATTCTATAATGAAAAATTCCCACTAGTATATGAAAGTGATATCATAGGAGACTCTCTATCATGAAGATTATGGTGCTACTTTGAAGCACAAGTGTGGTAAAAGGATAGTAACATTGTCATTTCTCTCTTTTTCTCTCATTTTCTTTATTTGGGCCTTTTCTCTCTTTTTTATGGCCACTTTTTTCTTTTCTTTTTTATTTTTCGTCCGGAGTCTCATCCCGACTTGTGGGGGAATCATAGTCTCCATCATCCTTTCCTCACTTGGGACAATGCTCTAAAAATGATGATCATCACACTTTTATTTACTTACAACTCAACAACTACAACTCAATACTTAGAACAAAATATGACTCTATGTGAATGCCTCTGGCGGTTTACCGGAATATGCAATGAATCAAGAGTGACATGTATGAAAGAATTATGAACGGTGGCTTTGCCACAAATACAATGTCAACTACATGACCATGCGAAACAATATGAAAATGATGGAGCGTGTCATAGTAAACGGAACGGTGGTAAGTTGCATGGCAATATATCTCGGAATGGCTATGGAAATGCCATGATAGGTAGGTATGGTGGCTGTTTTGAGGAAGGTATATGGTGGGTGTATGATACCGGCAAAAAGTGTGCGGTATTAGAGAGGCTAGCAATGGTGGAAGGAAGAGAGTGCGTATAATCCATGGACTCAACATTAGTCATAAAGAACTCATATATTTATTACAAAAATCTACAAGTTATCAAAGGAAAGTATTACGCGCATGCTCCTAGGGGATAGATTGGTAGGAAAGACCATCGCTCGTCCCCGACCGCCACTCATAAGGAAGACAATCAATAAAGAAATCATGCTCCGACTTCATCACATAATGGTTCACCATACGTGCATGCTACAGAATCACAAACTTTAACACAAATATTCCTCAAATCCAACTCTAATATCACCATCTTTATATCTCAAAACAATTATCAAGCATCAAACTTCTCATAGTATTCAACACACTCATAAGATAATTTTTACTAATCTTGGATGCCTATTACTTTAGGACTAATTTCTCAATTTAAGAAAATTACCATGCTGTTTTGTAGGACTCTCGGAATTATATAAGTGAAGCATGAGAGAACAATAGTTTCTATAAAACAAATCCACCACCGTGCTCTAAAAGATATAAGTGAAGCACATAGAGTATTCTAACAAATTCTGAATCATGTGTGTCTCTCTCAAAAGGTGTGTACAGCAAGGATGATTGTGGAAAACTAACGAATAAAGACTCAAATAATACAAGACGCTCCAAGCAAAACACATATTATGTGGTGAATAAAACTATAGCTCCAAGTAAAGTTAAGTAAAGTTACCGATGGAAGTAGACGAAAGAGGGGATGCCTTCCGGGGCATCCCCAAGCTTTGGCTTTTTGGTGTCCTTAGATTATCTTATGGTGCCATGGCATCCCCAATCTTAGGCTCTTTCCACTCCTTGTTCCATAATCCATCAAATCTTTTACCCAAAACTTGAAAACTTCACAACACAAAACATAGCAGAAAACCTCGTGAGCTCCGTTAGCGAAAGAAAACAAAACACCACTTCAAGGTACTGTAATGAACTCATTCTTTATTTATATGGGTGTTAAACCTACTGTATTCCAACTTCTCTATGGTTTATAAACTATTTTATTAGCCATAGATTCATCAAAACAGCAAACAACACACGAAAAACAGAATCTGTCAAAAACAGAACAGTCTGTTGTAATCTGTAACTAACGCAAACTTCTGGATTTCCAAAAAATGTACCAAAATAGGAAGACCTATACAATTTGTTTTTTGATCTTCTGAAATTGGAATCAGTATTTTATCACGTTCTGGTGATTTTTAACAATTCTTTTCATGAACAGAAAGTTTCTGGAATTTTCAGCAAGATCAAATAACTATCATCCAAGAAGATCCTATAGGTTTAACTTGGCACAAACACTAATTAAAACACAAAAACAAATATAACCATAGGCTAGATCAAAAATTTATTCCTAAACAGGAGCAAAAATCAAAGAAAACTAAAATAAAATTGGGTTGCCTCCCAACAGGCGCTATCATTTAACGCCCCTAGCTAGGCTTTGATAATTCTAACGATGCTCACATGAAAGATAAGAATTGAAGCGCAAAGAGAGAATCACGAAACACATGGCAAACACATCTAAGTCTAACATACTTCCTATGCATAGGCATGTTATAGGCAAACAAATTATCATAGCAAGCAAAAACTAGCATATGCAAGGAAGCGGAAAGAAACAATAGCAATCTCAACATAACGAGAGGTAATTTATTATCATGAAAATTTCTACGACCATATTTTCCTTTCTCATAATAATTACATGTGGTATCATAATCAAATTCAAAAAAATAGCTATCACATAAAATATTTTCAACATGATCCACATGCATGCAAAGTTGACACTCTTCCAAAATAGTAGGATTATCATTAACTAAAGTCATGACCTCTCCAAACCCACTTTTATCAAAAAATTCATAAGATTGAACATTCTCCAAATACGTGGGATCTAAAGTCGACAATATTCCAAACCCACTTTAATTATTACCAATCTCATATTCATCATGGAGCTTAAATAAATTTTCAAGATCATAAGAAGAATCACCCCAATCATGATCATTGCAACAAGTAGTAGACATAGCAAAACTAGCATCCCCAAGCTTAGGGTTTTGCATATTATTAGCACAATTGACATCAAGAGAATTTACAGTAACATCATTGCAATCATGCTTTTCATCGAAGGAACTAACAAGTATGGGTGCAATAGCAACAATCTCATGTTTAACATAAGGGACTATAATAAATTCATCTTCATAAATATTGGCAACATGGCCACAAGAATAACAAGCATCATGTTCATCAAGGGATATTTCAATCAAATCATCAGAATCATCATTATCTATAGATTCATGCATATCATTATTTTCTTCCAAAGCAACGGTCATTCTCTCAATAAATTTTTTGACATAGACATTATGAGCATAGTTTTCATAGCAATATTTAAGTATGTCGGAATTTTCAGATTTGTAGAGAGTAATATCATACTTTTCAATCAAAGAAGCAACTTCATGAGCACCCTTAAAAACGACAAATTCTTCAATTTGTTCGATATCGTAGTAACTATAAACACCCTTTCCATAAGAAGATAAGATTTTATTATCATTAAACTCACATAGGTAGGGAAGATGTTTTTTAGGGATCTTAGAGCAACAAGTAAAATCATAAATTTCACAAAGATTCCAAGCATAGCATAACAAATTATTTATATGATACCATAAGAGCTTCCCCTTTTCAGACAAACGATGACGCACAAAATGAGCATGCTCATCTAAAGATTTCCCATCAACTAGGCTAGTTGGGGTTTCAAAGACGCGCATAAGGATCGAAGATGATCCAAGTAGTACACTTTAAGTGGATCCATGTCAATAGATTTTTAGCAAGCAAAGATGCAAGCAAATAGAAGGCGCATGGAAACACAAACAAAGATACATATGGGAAGAAGGCGAACGAAAAAGGGCGAATAAAACGGCAAGGGTGAAGTGGGGGAGAGGAAAATGAGAGGCAAATGGCAAATAATGTAATGCGAGGGATAAGAGTTTGTGATGGGTACTTGGTATGTCTTGACTTAACTTGACTTGGCGCGAATCTCCCCGGCAACGGTGCCAGAAATCCTTCTTGCTACCTCTTGAGCACTGCATTGGTTTTCCCTTGAAGAGGAAAGGGTGATGCAGTAAAGTAGCATAAGTATTTCCCTCAGTTTTTGAGAACCAAGGTATCAATCCAGTAGGAGATCACGCACGAGTCCCTTGCACCTACACAAACAAATAAGAACCTCGCAACCAACGCGATAAAGGGGTTGTCAATCCCTCAACGGTCACTTAGGAGAGTGAGACATGATAGATATGATAAGATAATATTTTTGGTATTTTTATGGTAAAGAGAAATAAAGATGCAAAGTAAAATAAAAGGCAAAAGAAATAACTAAGTGTTGGAAGATTAATATGATGGAAAATAGACCCGGGGGCCATAGGTTTCACTAGTGGCTTCTCTCAAGAGCATAAGTATTACGGTGGGTGAACAAATTACTGTTGAGCAAGTGATAGAATTGAGCATAGTTATGAGAATATCTTGGTATGATCATGTATATAGGCATCACGTCCGTGACAAGTAGACCGACTCCTGCCTGCATCTACTACTATTACTCCACACATTGACCGCTATCCAGCATGCATCTAGAGTATTAAGTTCATAAGAACAGAGTAAAGCTTTAAGCAAGATGACATGATGTAGGGGGATAAACTCATGCAATATGATATAAACCCCATCTTGTTATCCTCGATGGAAACAATACAATACGTGCCTTGGTGCCCCTGCTGTCACTGGGAAAGGACACTGCAAGATTGAACCCAAAGCTAAGCACTTATCCCATTGCAAGAAAGGTCAATCTAGTAGGCTAAACCAAACTGATAATTCGAAGAGACTTGCAAAGATAACCAATCATACATAAAAGAATTCAGAGGAGATTCAAATATTGTTCATAGATAAACTTGATCATAAACCCACAATTCATCGGTCTCAAGAAACACACCGCAAAAGAAGATTACATCGAATAGATCTCCACGAGAATCATGGAGAACTTTGTATTGAGATCCAAAGAGAGAGAAGAAGCCATCTAGATAATAACTATGGACCCGAAGGTCTGAGGTAAACTACTCACACATCATCGGAGAGGCTATGGTGTTAATGTAGAAGTCCTCCGTGATGAATGCCCCCTCCTGCGGAGCGCCGAAAAAGGCCCCAAGATGGGATCTCACGGGTACAGAAGGTTGCGGCGGTGGAATTACGTTTTTAGCTCCGTATCTGATAGTTTGGGGGTACGTAGGTATATATAGGAGGAAGAAGTACGTCGGTGGAGCAACATGGGCCCCACGAGGGTGGAGGGCGCGCCTAAGCGGTAGGCGCCCCCCACCTCGTGCTCTCCTGGTTGATTTGTTGACTTGGACTCCAAGTCCTCTGGATCACGTTTGTTCCGAAAATCATGTTCCCGAAGGTTTCATTCCGTTTGGACTCCGTTTGATATTCTTTTTCTGTGAAACACAGAAATAGGGAAAAACAGCAATTCGGACTGGGCCTCCGTTAATAGGTAGTCCCAAAAATAATATAAAAGTGTATAATAAAGCCCATTAACATCCAAAACAGAATATAATATAGCATGGAACAATAAAAAATTATAGATACGTTGGAGACGTATCAGGATTACGGGCATCTTGTCTCTTTTTAGTTTGTAAGCCGGCGGGCATTTGTTAAATTTAAAAATTGTAATCCACGTGCTCATGTTTTTCATTCCGTATGAACTGTGCCTGTATGGGATGTTTTTAATGAAAAAGGGTACTTGTCGGGTTCTTTGTGCGTGAGCGAGGCCCATGCCAAGGAGTGAATCCTTGTTATTTCTAAGATAAACATCGTCGCCCGGCAACAGGCCTTGCTGTCCCCTTACTTCATTCGACCATTCTCATGCTCTTGGCGGAGGCAGGGGCGAAGAAAAGTTAGGCCCTTCGTTTATTTCCTTGTCACCGCGACTACGACCCAGTTCCGACCAAGGGGATAGTTCTTGGGTACAGGAAAAAAGGGGGGAGCACGGTGGCCTAGGAATAAAACAAGGTTTCATACGTCCCAACTTCATACGGAAATGCACAATAGGGGATAAAAGACTTATCTAGATCTGCAGCCCCCGGCAGCCTTGGCTTGCCGGGGCGGGAGTGCCGGCTTGTTCTATTTCGCCCAAACAACTCAGCAGAAATGTCCATGTATCCTACGAACCAAAGAGGACGGAAAGGAACAAAGAGACGCACACTCGACCTCTATGCTAGGGATTAGTCGCCACTAAGCACTATCAACCCTAACCGAGGGAGAGACTTAACCTAGCATGCATGCTAAAACTTAGGGCGTCAGCGCTTCATTTATTTATGCTCAGGGTCTGTGTCTGGCTTTGTACAAAGGGTTATATGCCTTGCCGGCAAGGCTTGTACAAAAGGTGGTCTGCCGGGGGGCCCGGCAACCGCGCCTTATGGGTAAAACTTACGAAGATGCTCGATTTTCCAGGAATTGGTCACTAGAATAGAATTTTCGGTCTCTGTATGATCGCGCCGGCCTGGTGACTCAGACACCCGATAAGGGCCTTCCCACTTTGCCGTCAACTTCTTGGAATTCATGGCCGACTGAACTCGCCGAAGAACAAGGTCGCCTTCCTCAAAGCTTCGGGCATGAACCTTGCGGCTATGGTAGCGGCGCAAGGCTTGCTGGTAGCACGCTGCTCTCACAGCCACCCGAAGATGATCTTCCTCAAGGAGTGTTGTGTCATCTTGCTGCAATTGCTCTTGCTCAAGCTCGTCATAAGCGAGCACTCGAGGTGACCCGTATGTGAGTTTCGTGGGGGGGGAACTGCTTCTGCCCCGTATACGAGGGCAAAGTGTGTTTGTCCGGTGGCTCGATTCGGCGTCGTTCTGATAGACCAAAGAACCGCCGACAACTCATCAATCCAGCGGCTTCCGCTCTTGTGCAGCCTGTCAAAAGTCTTTGTCCTCGGGCCTCACAGTCCTTCAGCATTTTCCCTCTCCGCCTGGCCGTTGCTCCGTGGGTGTGCCACAGAAGTGAAACAAACCTTGCTGCCGAGGTATTGGATGCATTGCATGAAGGTGTGGCTTGTGAATTGCGTGCCGTTGTCGGTGATGACTCTGTTTGGCACATCAAAACGACAGACTAGCCCCTTGAAGAACTTGACAGCTGACTGCGCTGTCACCTTCCTCACTGTTTCCACCTCCGGCCACTTTGTGAACTTGTCGATTGCAACCTACAAGTACTCAAAGCCCCCGACAGCATGGGGGAAGGGGCCCAGTATGTCGATCCCCTAGACCGAAAATGGCCAGGAGAGAGGAATTGTTTGAAGGGCTTGAGCTGGTTGATGAAGCTTCTTCGAATGGAACTGACATGTTTCACATTTGGTTACTAGTGTCGTTGCATCATGGAGGGCAGTGGGCCAGAAGAAACCTTGCCGGAATGCCTTGCCAGCAAGGGCCCTCGATCCTATGTGGGAGCCACATATGCCTCGGTGTATCTCTGCCAACAGCTCCAGTCCTTCCTCCCGGGGAATGCTCTTCAATTTCACACCGTTTTATCTTTTTCTGTACAGGACGTCGTCGATGAACTGATACAGGGCAGACCGACGGGCTACTTTCTCCGCTTCTTCCTGCTTCTCAGGGAGATCCCCTGTTTGGAGGAATCAGACGGTATGATGTGCCCGTGCTGGAGCCTGGGGCTCGACGGCAAGGACCAAAGGCATTTCCTCTGCCATGGGAGCGGCTGTCTCTACGGCTAGGGTTTGACCCCCTGCCGGAGTCTGTCGCCCCGTGGAGGGCTCTGCGTCCACGGCAACACCCTTGTCGGCAGTTCCTGGGAGCTCGGCGGGAAAGTACTTGTCGGGGCCAGATTTCCTGCGCTTGTTCTGCTCTGTCGATGGTTCAACGGATGGTTGAGTTAACTGAAGCACAAAAGTACCTGGTTCCACAGGTAGTTTGAGTGCAAGGCTCGGCTGTGTAATCGGTGGTGTCGTTCTCCACTCGGGGAACATGCTCGCTTGTATACCGTCAAAGCGCTCCTCCAGCTTCCTCACCTCGTTCACGTAGGCCTCCATCAACGGGCTTTGACAATCTTTGTTAACTTGCTTGACGATGAGCTGTGAATCACCCCTGATGATAAGCTTCATGATCCCGAGGTCTGCCGCGATCCTGAGACCGGCAAGCAACCCCTCGTACACAACAGTGTTGTTTGTTGACATCTTCCTGGGAAAGTGCATCTGGACGACATACTTGAGGTGCTCTCCGGTGGGTGCAATGAGAAGCACACCGGCACCGGCGCCTTCCAGCGAGAAAGCCCCATCAAAGTACATAAGCCAGTTGCGACTTGTTTCCTTGCCGGGGAGAGTGGTCTCCTGGATCTCTTTGTCAGGCGTTGAAGTCCATTCGGCAATGAACTCTGCCAAGACTCTGCTCTAGATTGTCGAGGTACTTTAAAACTTCAAGCCAAATCTTGACAATTCCAAAGCCCATTCCACAATCCTCCCAGTTGCGTCTGGGTTATGCAATATTCGTTGCAACGGGGGGCGGGTGACGACGGTGATTTCGTGGGCTTGGAAGTAATGACGCAGCTTCCTCGAGGCCATAAGGAGGCCGAAGAGCAATTTCCGCACGCGGGAGTACCTTGATCTAGCCCCCTGCAATAGGGAGCTGACAAAGTAAACCAGGTGCTACATCATCATATTCTTCTGCACCATTCCATTCGGTTGCACGGGCCCTGTCCTGCTGGTGTCAGACTCTACAGGGGCCTCGCCTCGCCGGCACCAGGTCCTGCCGGGGGAGGCTCTGGCTCGTCATCCGCCCGTCCTGCCATTGCCACTGCCTCTTTGTCGACCTCCCTCTGTGCCACTAGCGTGGCACTAACCACTTGGTTCGTTGCCGCAAGATACAACAGCAACGGTTCTTGTGGTTTAGGCGCAACCAGTATTGGTGTAGACGAGAGGTATTTCTTCAAATCCTGCAGTGCTGCTTCGGCCTCTGGGGTCCACTCCATTGGACCCGCCTTCTTCAAGATTTTGAAGAAGGGGAGGGCACGCTTGGAAGACTTGGAGATGAATCTTTCCATGGCGGCAACGCAGCCAGTGAGCCGACGCACATCCTTGATCCGCTTGGGCGCCTCAATCTGCTCAATAGTCTTGATCTTGTCTGGGTTCGCCTCGATCCCATGCCGTGACACAAAGAACCTGAGAAGTTTGCCGGACGGAACGCCGAAGACACACTTCTCAGGGTTCAACTTGAGGTTAATCTTGCATAGGTTTGCAAACGTCTCTTCTAAATCTTGTACAAGTGTTGGCCTGTCCTTGGTTTTGACCACTATGTCATCCATATAAGCTTCCATATTTCTATGTAGCTGGGGCTCGAAACCAATTTGGACTGCTCTTGCAAATGTTGAGCCAGCACTCTTCAACCCGACAGGCATTCGCAAAAAGCAATATGTACCACATGGGGTGATGAATGCTGTCTTCTCTTCATCTTCTCTCGTCATGAAGATCTGGTGGTATCCTGAGTAGGCGTCGAGGAATGATAACAATCCGCACCCGACCGTGGAGTCAACAATCTGGTCAATGCGTGACAACGGGAATGGGTCCTTTGGACAAGCCTTATTGATATCCGTGTAATCAATACACAACCTCCACTTCCCATTCGCCTTGCGCACCACCATCGGATTGGCCAACCACGTCGGATGGAGAGCTCCTCTCACCAAGCTTGCCACTTCCAACTTCCTGATCTCCTCTGTGATGAACTCCTGCCTTTCCAAAGCTTGCTTACTGACCTTCTGCTTGACGGGTCGCGCATGAGGACAGACAACAAGATGGTGCTCAATCACCTCCCTGGGAACGCCGGGGATGTCGGATGCTTGCCATGCAAACACGTCGACATTCGCCCGCAGGAAGGTGACGAGCGCGCCTTCCTATTTGCTGTCTAGGGTGGAGCTTATGGTGAAAGCCCCTCCCGTGCCATCCTCCTTGACGGACACCTTCTTGGTCTCTCATGGTGCAGCTATGGATTTCTTGCTCTTGCCGGTGGAGCTCTGTGGCACGTCCTCGACGGGAGCACAACACTCCGAAGAGTTGCGCTTGCCGGAGTGGGTGCAAGAGGTCTTGCCGGTCTTCTTCCCTCCCGGAGCGTCAGCGGCAGGAGCAAGTGCCTTGGCGGCAGTCGCTGCAACTGCTTCCCGGTAGAGTTGGTCGGCGCAGATCAGCGCGTCCTTCTTGTCGGAGGGGACGGTGATGATGGTCATCGGCCCAGGCATCTTCTGCGTGTTGTAGGCATAATGCGACGCCGCCATGAACTTGTCTAGTGCCGGGCGGCCGAGGATCCCATGGTAGGGCAAGCGGATCTCGGCTACATCAAAGGCAATCCTCTCCGTCCTGTAGTTCAACTCGCCTCCAAACGTCATAGGCAGCGTGACCTTACCCTTCGACTGAATCCTTCCGGGTTGACCCCTTGAAACGTGCCCTTCTCCTCAAGGTCTCCATCAGGAATCTGCGGCCTTTTGATCACAATGGGCGAGATCAAGTTCAGACCGGCCCCGCTGTCAACTAGCATATTTGTTACCTTGAGGTTGCGTATCATTGGTGAAACCAACAACGGCAAACACCCGACCGCACTTGTACGATCAGGGTGGTCCTCGGTGCAAAGATGATAGGCGTGCTGGGCCACTTCAGTGGCTTCTGAGCGTCGAATGATGGCTCCGCTGCTACGATCTCACACGCCCATTGCTTGAGCTGGCGGTGAGAGGTATGCAGCGAGGCGCCACCATCGACGCACCTGGCCTCCATAGCTTTCTGGAACTCATGCTCGCCGGACTCGTTGTTCTCGTCATGATCATCGCCTTCCTGCTTCTTGTCGTGGCCTCGAGCGTGCCTCTCTTGCTGGTTATCCTTGCCACGGCGGCCTCCTTGGGCACCACGCTTCTTGCCGGACCCTTCAGCACCATCCTGACCCTTCTCCTTGTCCTGCCTCTCATACTCGGCTTTTTGCTTCTCCGCAAGCAACTCGACTTGCCGGCAATTCTGGAGGTCGTGGCCCTTGGTGCGTTGGATCTTGCAGTATTGCTTGTCGGAACCTCCTGGCTTATCGGCAGCCGCCAAGGCCCGGCAAGCGGCGCACCCGGCAATTTCCTTGCCGGGGTCATCTGCCTTGGCCTTCTTGGCAGCCGGTGTCCTCGGATCCCTCGACGGCAAGCACGGTCTTGCCCTTGCGCTTCCTGTTGCGGCGCTGGCCCTTCTTCGACGGGGTGGCCGTGCCCTCGTCTTTGGAGTCGGTTTCCGCGCCGGCCTCCTCGCCGGGGTACTTCCTCCCCTCTTCAGCCTGAGCGCACCTATCGGCCAGAACATAAAGTTTGGCCACATCTTTGACCTTGTTCATCGCCAGCTCTTCACGCATCTTGTGGTTGCGCACATTCTGATGAAATGCGCTGATCACGGCGGCGGGATGAACATCTGGGATGTTGTACTGCACCCGCGTGAACCTCTGTATGTACTTGCGCAGGGTTTCACCTTCCTTCTGGGGGATGATATGCAAATCGCTTGCCTGGCCATGAGCCTAGTGGCCTCCAGTGAAGGCACCAACGAACTCATGACACATATCTGACCAAGAAGAAATGGAATCCGCCGGCAAGTGCATCAACCATGACATGACATTGGGTTTAAGTGCCAATGGGAAGTAATTGGCAAGCACCTTGTCGTTGCGAGCTCCAGCGGCTTGCATCGCGATGGTGTAGATGCTGAGGAACTCCGACGGGTGGGTCTTGCCGTTGTACTTCTCGCCAACGTCGGGCTTGAACATGCGGTGGGACGGCCACTGGAACTGCCGCAGCTCACGGGTAAAGGCTGGGCAACCCACCTCATAGGGTAGGCCGCCAGAGCCTCCTGGTGCCGGGTGGTCCATAGTGTGCCCCGCCCGCCTATCGGACTGGTGGCGTGCGTCATGCCGGCGCTCGATGGTGGTTCGAGCGTCTGCATGGGCTCGCTCCCGAAGAACTTGGCGCTGATCGCGGTGGTCCGTGGATCGGACGACGCCATGGCAATGTTATCACAAGCGTCATCACAACGGACCAGCACCCGCGGCGGCGGACGTGGGGGAGGAGAGTGCACCGTGGCCGCAGCACCTCCGGTCCTTCCACCACTGGCATGTGGTGGCTCGATGGAGCACCGACCTGAGGGCCCCGCTGGTTGCGGATCATCTTTGTTGGCAACGCCAACGAGGCTCTGGATGGTGGATCTCCACTCGTCGAGCTTCTCCGCAGCAGGAGGAAAGTCGAGGAGCAACTGCGCGCATGCCAAAGCTTCGGCTGGCATGGGTGGCGGCGAAAGCTGCATGGACTGTGACGCGCTTCGACTTCTAACCACATTAGAAGGAGCTCTATCACGGCCTGGCGGTTGTGCGCCATTTTTGCCAGCGTCTCGGCGTGCATGCTGGCCTCCTTCATCTCGTGAATGATGCACAGGACTTCCCACGGCGGCGTCCGGGGTCACCAGCGTGGTGACGCTGCACATCACGCACAACCTAGGAAGAGCACGTCGTGGGCCCCGACGTAGGTGTCTTGGAGGTCGCCGCGCCGCCCGTCGGTGGCACGGCACCGCCCTTGGAGGGCCCCGTGCCGCCTGTGGGGGGCCCAGCTCCTTCTTTGGATTTGGCGGCGTGCAGCCCGTCATCTCACGTATGAACGACGCCGCTCGCCCGACTCTGATTGCCAGAGTGATGGGGGTGTTCGCGGGCCGCGCCTCGGCTTCCGTCCGTGACCACCCCGCTGCTCGCCCACACCGGTACGGGCCGTCCGGCTTCGGATGAACTGATCGTCGTGATCGTCTTCTTCTTGGGAGCCATGGCGATGAAGAACTTCCAGACTAACTGCTAGACCGGATTTTCACAACTGCGCCCCCTCCCTGGCGCGCCAAAGATGTCGGTGGGAAACGACACCTATGGGGTCACTGGGATCCCTTCTATGGTTGGCGGGCGCGGGGTTGTGCAAGAGCGGTTCTGGCGGTCAGCACAAGGATCGTTTACCCAGGTTCAGGCCGCGAAGATGTGTAATACCCTAGTCCTACTTTGGTGTATGTATTTGAGTGTTCTTGAGTTCTTGAACAAGCTATGGTGCGTGTCTAGTCCAAAAGATCCGAAGCCTTCTCCTCGATGCCTCGGGCCTCCTTTTATAGACAAAAAGGGGTTGCCACAGTGGCACACAGGAGGTGGAAAGGTGTACAGTGGATGAGTCTATCCTCTGGCACCGTCGGACAAACGCATTTAATGCGTTGCCGGCGTGCCCCTCTTGCTTTATCAGGGACGACAAGGAAGCTTGTCCCAGCTGTCGCCGCCTCGCCTAGCTGCGACGCGCGTCCAAGCTGACGAGGCGTTGCAGCGCCATGTTGGCTGGCTGCTGGGCTGGCGTGGTGGTGGAGTCTTCACGAAGATCTGCATGCCACCACGCAGGTGCTAGCTGAGTCGGTGTAGAGGCCGCATGCTGCCACGCAGGTGCCTGCCCAACTGGTTGAGCTAGCAGCCACATGGGAGTGGCGGTGTAGTCTTGGTAGACGCGGGCCTGGTTGTGGCCTCGCAGGCGCCTTCGGCAAGGCCCTGGCAAGGGTCTTGCCATGGCATCGCGGTCGTCCCCGGCAAGGATCTTGCCGAGGGTCTCGTGGGTTTCCTCGGCTAGGATCCCGCCAAGGATCGTCGTCCTTTGGTCCTCATCTGATCTTGTATGCTTTTGATCTTCACAAAGATTTGCATGCCACCACGGAGGTGCCTCCCGAGCCTTGGTTCCAATGTGGCTGTTGGAACCCTTGGGCTCAAGGGTGGCGCGCCCCGCTGGCGTCGGGCAAGTTGCCTCGGCAAGGCTCTTGCCGGGGCTGGGGAGGCCGCTCTGGCAAGGGTCTTGCCGGGGGAGTCCACTTCACCCTCTTGCTCTTTGTGTCTCTGGTCTTGGCGTTGCTTTGCCCATCTTGTACTTTGGCTTCCCTCCTCTGCCCTGCTTAGTGCGGCTACGGGCGCGGCTCTGACTGCCCATGCACAAGTAAAGGGGTACAAAGGAGAGCCCCTACTTTTTTACACCGACACCAAGATAGATCATTACCCACTCCTAGCTACTTATGCATGGCATGAGAAACTATAATCTCTAATTGTCATTGCAAACATGTTTAATCATAAAGGGCTGAAGCCTGGATACTAGGTTAAACATATTTACACAGACGGAACAAGTTGAGTTCATACTAGTTTCTCTTTGCCACGGCCAGCTCATCGAATGTCGTCATTATTGCCTTTCACTTGCACGACCGAATGATATGAAAATAATAATAGTGCAAGAGTGCCATGGACTAAGCTGGAATCTGCAAAACATTTTATTCAACAGGAGAAGACAAGGTGAAATGGGCTCTTTATTAGTTCAGCAATTATTCATATGAGAGCCACTCAACATTTTCATCGTGGTCTTCTCCTCGGTAAGACTGGAATAAAAAAAAGAAATTCAGAGAAACATACCGAAATATTTTTGGAGTTTTTGGTTTTCTTGAACAAGCAAATAAATGGGAAAATAACAAACGAGAAGGACTATTTACACGGGAAGGCTCCCAACAAGCAAAAGAAGAACAAGGAAATCTTTTTGGATTTTCTTTTTAGTGCTACTACTAAGCATGCATAGAAAGTAAATTACTACAACTAATTTTTTTAGTTTTTATAAAGTTTTTCAAACACACAATAAGAAAGCAAGAAAATAAATTTAAGCATGGATGATACAATGAATGTAATGTCGGTGGGAACACGTACTCCCCCAAGCTTAGGATTTTGGCCTAACTTGGTAGTGGATCAGTAGCCTGGAGGGTAGTAGGGATCCTGAGGAGCGGCCATCCACTCATCCCACTGCTGAGGTCCCTGAGCAGCCTCTGCAACAGCGTGAGTGTTCTAGTAGGCGAGGATGTTTGCAGGCATAATCCGGTATCCTCCCCTAGCAACAGAATCAAACAAAGCAGGTGCATGCAAGGGGATAACATCACGAGTTTCAACACTATAAACCAGGTTATAAGGTATGGCAATATCAGGACGATCATGTGCAAGAAAGTGATGGTGATCCATGGCTGCTCGGTCTAGGTAAACCTTGGCCAGGGGGTAATCATGAGGGCGTATCTCGACCTCGAAGTGAGCCGCCAAACGAGTAGCGAAAATCCCACCATGTATTTTACCCTGAGATTTATTAAGATGGAGGCGACGAGCCACGATAGCTCCCAAGATATAAGTGTTGTTGCCCTCTACTGCACGACGTAAAACAACAAGGTCTGGTGAACTAAGTGCACCCACCTTCTCTCTAGCAAGCAAGCATTGGGTAATGAAGAGTGCAAAGTAACGAACAACAAGAAAATGTAAGCCACCGACAGTGATGGCTGACACTCTTCTCTCATCACCCACTTTCAAAGTGCGACAGAAGGCCTCAAACTCAGCCGGCCTAGGCTCAACTAAGCTCCCATCAGATGGGATCATGCATATTTTGCAAAACTCAGAAAGTGGTATCTGATGGTTCTCAGCATATAAGTTAAAGCTGACTTCAGGAGGATTATTTCTAGGCAGGAAAGTAAAACTTTGAACAAAGATGTTTGTGAGGATTTGGTGTTGGTCACACTCATCTGCGATGAAGTCGGTGAGGCCGGCATTAGCAATAAATTGCATGAACTCCTCATGAATTCCAGCCTCTTGCAGGAACGGGGTGTGCGGCTGTGGCGCCCCCGATTCAATCGTACACTAATCATACACGCAAATGTGTACGATCAAGATCAGGGACTCACGGGAAGATATCACAACACAACTCTAAAATAAAATAAGTCATACAAGCATCATAATACAAGCCAGGGCCTCGAGGGCTCGAATACAAGTGCTCGATCATAGACGAAGTCGGCCGAAGCAACAATATCTGAGTACGTACATAAGTTAAACAAGTTGCCATAAGATGGCTAGCACAAACTGGGATACAGATCGAAGAGGCGATGCCTCCTGCTCGATCCTCCTAACCACTCCTGGTCGTCGTCGGCGGGCTGCACGTAGTAGTAGGCACCTCCAGGATAGTAGTCGTCATCGACGATGGCGTCTGGCTCCTGTTCTCCATCGTCTGGTCGCCGCAACCGAGTAGAGATAGGGGAAAAAGGGGGAACAAGGCAACCGTGAGTACTCATCCAAAGTACTCGCAAGCAAGGAGCTACACTACATATGCATGGATATATGTGTAAGGGGACATATCAATGGACTGAACTGCAGAATGCCAGAATAAGAGGGGGATAGCTAATCCTGTCGAAGACTACGCTCGCAGCCTCCGTCTTGCAACATGTAGAAGAGAGTGCATCAAGTCCTCCAAGTAGCATCGCATAGCATAATCCTACCCGCGATCCTCCTCGTAACCCCGAGAGAGCGACCACCGGGTTATATCCGCACTTGGAAGGGTGTGTTTTATTAAGTATCCGGTTCTAGTTGTCATAAGGTCAAGGTACAACTCCAAGTCGTCCTGTTATCAAGATCACGGCTATTCAATAGATTAAACTTCACTGCAGGGTGCACCACATAACCCAACACACTTGATCCCATTTGGCCGGACACACTTTTTGGGTCATGCCCGCCATGGAAGATCAACACGCCGCAGCCCCACCTAGGCACAACAGAGAGGTCATCACGCCGGTCTAAACCTAAGCGCGCAGGGGTCTGGGCCCATCGCCCATAGCACACCTGCACGCTATGCAGGGCGGCTGAAGCGCACCTAGCCTAGCAGGCGTTCCAGTCCAATCCAAATACGCCTCCGTCGTCAAGGCGTCACGAAGTGCTGCGGCTGATACCACGACGTCGGGATACCCATAACTACTCCCACGTAGATGGTTAGTGCGTATATACCAAATGGCCAGACTCAGATCAAATACCAAGATCTCGTTAAGCGTGTTAAGTATCCGCGAACGCCGACCAGGGCCAGGCCCACCTCTCACCCAGTAGTCTCAACTCTGCCCTGCTGCCTCCGCCACAAAGTAACAATGGGGCCGTCGGAACCTGTGCCCACCTCTACCGGATGGAGCCACCTGTCCTTTCAGCCCCCATCTCCTAACAAGATTGCTGTAATGTAACAAAGGTAAAGTATATAGTATATGCCCGTGATCACCTCCAAGTGATCACAGCCCAAGAGTATAGCATGGCATTTGACAAGAGTGTAGGGCCACCGATGGAACACTAGCATCCTATACTAAGCAAGAGGATAGCAGGTAAAGGTAACAACAAGAGTAGCAAGGACAAAGCTATGCAGCAAAGATAGGATTAACTAAAAGCAAGAACATGCTACACTACTCTAATGCAAGCAGTATAGAGAAGAGTAGGCGATATCTGGTGATCAAAGGGGGGCTTGCCTGGTTGCTCTGGCAAGAGAGAGGGGTCGTCAACACCGTAGTCGATCGGGGTACCAGTAGCAGCATCAGTCTCGGGGTCTACCGGGGAAGAAGAGGGGGAAGAAACAGTAAATACGGAGCAAGCAAAGCATCACAAAACATAACGAGGCAATACGCCGTGCTAGGTATGCCCTAACGCGGTAGGAGGTGATACCACGGCGAAGGGGAATCATCCGGAAAGTATCCCGGTGTTTCGCATTTTCAGGCGAGGAGCCGAGGGGAAAGTTGCGAGTTCGATAGGTTAGGTATGCGTGGCAGATTTAACCGGCTGCGCGATCCGGGTACGTCTCGTCGTTCTGAGCAACTTTCATGTTGAAAATAATTTGATCCGAGTTACGGATTAAAAGATATGATTTTCTAATGATTTTATTAATTTCTGGAATTTAATTAATTATTTAATTTAATTCGAAAATGGAATTACGACATCAGCATGACGTCATGCTGACGTCAGCAGTCAACACGGTTGACTGGTCAACCTGACCAGTGGGTCCAGTGGGACCCTCCTGTCATACATTGTTAAGTTAATTATGGTTAGGTTAAACTAATTATTGCTTAGTTAGACTAACATGTAATTAGATTAATTAATTATTTATTTTTAATTATTAATTAATTATAGATTTATTATTATTATTTATTATTATTATTTATTATTATTATTTTTTATTCTTTTTTTTAAAACATTTTTGGAGTGGGGCCCATTGTCATAGGGCCACTGGGCCTTAGCGGGAAAGTGGCGGCGGCACGGCCCGAGCGGTGCAAGTGCGGGCGCCTGGTGGCCTTGCCTGTGGACAACGGGAGTAGGCAGGATCAACCAATGCCATCACTGGGCTCCGGCCATGCGGAGGAGCCATGGAGGGGGGTCATGCCAAGTTCAGAGGAGGGGGGCGACTTAAGGGGAACAGGGGCGACGAGGCGAGGGAGCAGGACGGAGCTGCAGGGCGCCAGCGCCCTGACGCTGGATGGGCGCGCAGGGCACGACCTCAGCATGCTACAAGGCGCCGGTGCATGAGCGCGTGCACGCGAGGGAGAGAGGAGGAGAGGGCCTCACAGGGGGAGTAGGGTCTGGGGCAGCGGGGCTTGGGGCGGAGGGACGGAGACGACGGGCGTGGGAGGCAGTCCGGCGAGGTAGTCCTGTTCGGCGGCGAAGGTTGATCCGGGCGGCGTCGGGGGAGGTTGCCGGCGGGGACGACGAGCATCGACGAGGCCTGGGGAGGCTGGCGGGGATGAGGCGAGGCGACGAGGTGGCGCAGGTGGCACCAACGACGGCAGGGCAGCTCGTGAGGTTCCGGGCGGGCGCCTTTCGATCCAGATCGGGGAAGCGAGGGGCAAGCGAGGGGGGGCGAGCGGGGTCTCGTCCCCGATCCGGATTGGATCAGGAAGGGGGGAACGACGTGGGGGGGGAGTGCGGGGGCGAGTGGGGCGTGGGGAATCGGGGGGGCTAGGGTTTCAGGGTGTGGGGTGGCCTATAGGCCGGCCGATCGGGCCATGGCCCGATTAGTGGTGGTCGAATGGGCCAGTTAGGCCATGGTGGCCCGGGTGCTTGCTTTTCTTTCCTTTTTTTGTTTCCTCCTTTGTATTTTCTTTCTTTTATTTATTTTATTACTTTTAGTTGCTATTTATTCTAGTGATAACAAAATACCAAAGTGGCACCTAAATTGATGTTTACTAATTATGCCACTGCCTCATAAATTTGCTAACCCAAAATAAAATAGTTTTGTAATTATTTAATATTTAAAGTATTTAAATAATAGTTTTTGCTACTATTTATTCATCTCATAGTTTTTAAGCATTATATAATAGTGTGGTTCCTTCGCCATAATTACCTATGCAATATTTGGCACAACCCGAACATTTTAGCTTTATTGTTTGAAAACGTTTGTTGTTTGTTTTTATTTTAAAATTTGAATTTGGAACGGGATTTGAACCATCGCAAGACTATCAACATTAATCGTGGTGACGTGGCATCATTGGTGGAGGGTTCTTTGTGGCGTAACTACCCAAGGCCACAATGACCATTCGCAGACAAATTGCATTTCCACGAACCTCCGAGGGTGGAGATCACTGTCAGAAGACTCCCCAATGACACCCTTGGAGTTCTTCTTAGAGCCAAACTTCTTGAAGATATTCATGTCCGCATACAATTTTTCCTATGAAAAAAAATCTGAATTTTTATTTCACAAAATTTTCCCAACAAAACTTCACAAAATTGATAACAACTACTCATAGGGATATATAGAGGCCATAGCAAGCATTCAAACTACTTAGAACACTAAGAATTCAACATGCAAGCACATCTACAGTAGCACCAAGAGTACCTATTTATTCAAAGTATAAACCACTAAAACAAAAACTAATTGGAAAAATGGTGGAGTCACATACCAAGCAACAATCCCCCCGAAACAGTTTCAGAAACGAAGCTTCGAGCAAAGAGATCGAAATCCGCGGGTTTGAGCTCAAGAACACGGGAAAGAGAGCAATGGGGATTTTTTTTCTGGAGGTGAGTGATGATGTGGGATGAAGAGGTAAGTGAGGGGGCCCACGTGGGAACCACAGCCCACCAGGGCGCGCCTGGGGGTCCTGGTGCGCCCAGGTGGGTTGTGCCCACCTGGTACACCTCCCTATGGTATTATTTGCACCAGAAATTCTTAAGTATTCAGAAAAAATCATATAAAATTTTCAGGGCATTCTGAGAACTTTTATTTTTGGGTCTTTTTTTATTGCACGGGAAATTCAGAAAACAGACAAAACATGGCATTTTATTTTATTTAACTAATAAAACAGAAAACAAAAAGTAGGGACAAAAGGTAGTTCTTACTAAATTCATCAACTTCATACCGCTCAAAAATGATTCATTAATAAGGTTGATCAGGTCTTATTAACAACCACTTTCGATTAGCATGAAACCGAAGAAATTTCGTAAATCACTAAGTTATCTCAATGGGGATATGCATCTCCCCAACAATAAGCATTTCATATTTATTTTTGACAGTAGGTAAAGGTACTTGAAAACTTCCAATAGTGATTGTTGGAGATTTCTCAATAACATTAATACCATTCACTTGGAATTGTTTCTGCGGAAAGTGCACCGTATGCTCATTACCATTAATATGAAAAGTGATCTTGCTTTTACTGCTAACAATAACAGCCCCTGCAGTATTCAAGAAGGGTCTACCAAGGATAATCGACATGTTATCGTCCTCGGGCATCTCAAGTATAACAAAGTCAGTCAAAATAGTAACATTAGCAACAACAACGGGCACATCCTCACAGATACCGATAGGTATGTGATACGTCTCCAACGTATCTATAATTTTTTATTGTTCCATGCTATTATATTATCTGTTTTGGATGTTTAATGGGCTTTATTATACACTTTTATAATATTGTTGGGACTAACCTACTAACCAAAGGCCCAGTGCAAATTGCAGTTTTTTTGCCTATTTCAGTGTTTCACAGAAAATGAATATCAAACGGAATCCGAACGGAATAAAACCTTCGGAAGAGTTATATTTGGAACAAACGCAATCCAGGAGACTTGGAGTGGACGTCAAGAAAGAAACGAGGAGGCCACGAGGCAAGAGGGCACGCCCAGGGGGGTAGGCGCACCCCCCACCCTCGTGGGCCCCTCGTGGCTTCCCTGGCCGACTTCTTTCGCCTATATATACTCATATACCCCGAAAACATCAGAGAGCACCACGAAACCCTATTTCCACCGCCGCAACCTTCTGTACCCGTGGGATCCCATCTTGGGGCCTTTTCTGGCGCTCCGTCGGAGGGGATTTCTGGCGCCTTGCCGGGGAGGCTTACACGAAGTCAAGTCAAGATTTGATCTCCCGCCAACGTGCGGATTTCTGGCACCGTTGCTGGGGAGATCTACGCCAAGTCAAGCCAAGTCAAGACATACCAAGTACCCATCACAAACTCTTATCCCTCGCATTACATTATTCGCCATTTGCCTCTCGTTTTCCTCTCCCCCACTTCACCCTTGCCATTTTATTCGCCCTCTTTATCCGTCTGCCTCTTTTTTTCGCTTCCTTCTTGTGTGCTCGTTCTTTGTGCAATTTGCTGCCATCATGTCTGAAATTGGGGAGGTTATCATTGATAAGGATAATAATATGGAAAACTTTGATGCTTTTGATGATCCTCTTGAAGATCCTACTATTTTACACACTAAAAAGTTTCGGACTGGTAGAGGTAATATTATTGGAAAAGGAGTTATTCAAGATTTCTTTACTTGTGTCGGCGCTTTGCCCACTATGGGAGGGTCAATCCTTCATAGAACTAGTAGTCTTGCAGATGCCATATCTTTGCTCATAATTGAACTTGAAAGAAATTTGTTGCATATGCATCCTTCCATACAAAGGATTTTCTTAGAATTTTCCAATATTGAGCATTCTTCTGTCAAACGCGCAGCTACTATCTTTTTGGCACATGAGTTCATATTTATTATGAAAGAAGCCAAGGAAGTTTTTGCACACTATAGGGTGGATGCCGGACGCCCACTCATAGAGGCTATCCTTTTTAATCACGAAGATATTATGCGTTTACAATCTTTAGATCACATTGCTTATAATGAAAACCTTAGAAAGAAGGTTCCTACCGATGTTCTAGTCAATAAAATTTCTGAGCTTAATGATAATTTTGCTATTTAGAACAACGGGCTAGGCTTTCTATTGAAAAAAAGGCTCATTGCTTATTTCCAAAAGAATGCTTATAATGATGAATTGGTTGTGCAATATAAGGGGCCAAAGGAGGAACCCATACCTCCCGATCTTGATCTTGGTGACTTTTGTCCCGTTAAGTTTAGTCCTTTTGATTACTTTTGCTTTCCACAAAGGAAACTTGCTGCTGAACGTAGGGAATATGAGATGAGTTTTCTCAATTTTCCCTACTATTATTATGATAATACCTAGATCCATCCTTGCCTTTATGCCTAGCTAGGGGCGTTAAACGATAGCGCTTCTTGGGAGGCAACCCAATTTTATTTTTGTTTCTTACTTTTTGGTTCTGTTTAGTAATAAATAATTCATCTAGCTTCTGTTTAGATGTGGTTTTATGTTTTAATTAGTGTTTGTGCCAAGTAGAACCTTTGGGAAGACTTGGGTGAAGTCTTTATGATCTTGCTATAAAAAACAGAAACTTTAGCGCTCAAGAGATTAGCTGCCATTTTTTTACTGGAGAGTGCTTTTAGGTTGATTCGTTTTTCAGATGATTAATAGATAAATTCCTCAGGTCCACCAATTTATTTCAGAATTTTTGGAGTTCCAGAAGTATACATTTGATACAGATTACTACACACTGTTCTGTTTTTAAAAGATTCTGTTTTTCGTGTGTTATTTGCTTATTTTGATGAATCTATGGCTAGTATCGGGGGGTATGAACCATAGAGAAGTTGGAATACAGTAGGTTTAACACCAATATAAATAAATAATGAGTTCATTACAGTACCTTGAAGTGGTGGTTTGTTTTCTTTCGCTAACGGAACTCATGAGATTTTCTGTTGAGTTTTGTGTTGTGAAGTTTTCAAGTTTTGGGTAAAGATTTGAGGGATCATGGAATAAGGAGTGGCAAGAGCCTAAGCTAGGGGATGCCCAAGGCATCCCAAGGTAAAATTCAAGGACAACCAAAAGCCCAAGCTTGGGGATGCCCCAGAAGGCATCCCCTCTTCCGTCTTCGTCCATCGGTAACTTTACTTGATGCTATATTTTTATTCACCACATGATATGTGTTTTGCTTGGAGCGTCTTGTATGATTTGAGTTTTTGCTTTTTAGTTTACCACAATCATCCTTTCTGTACACACCTTTTGGGAGAGACACACATGAATTGGAATATATTAGAATACTCTATGTCTTCACTTATATCTTTTGAGCTAAATTATTTTGCTCTAGTGCTTCACTTATATCTTTTTAGAGCATGGTGGTGGTTTTATTTTACAGAAATTATTGATCTCTCATCCTTCACTTATATTATTTTGAGAGTCTTTTATAACAGCATGGTAGTTTGCTTTGGCTATAAAATTAGTCCTAATATGATGAACATCCAAGATAGGTATAATAAAAACTATCATATAAAGTGCATCGAATACTATGAGAAGTTTGATACTTGATAGTTGTTTTGAGATATGAAGATGGTGATATTAGAGTCATGTTAGTTGAGTAGTTGTAAATTTGAGAAATACTTGTTCTAAAGTTTGTGATTCCCGTAGCATGCACGTATGGCGAACCGTTATGTGATGAAGTCGGAGCATGATTTATTTATTTATTGTCTTCCTTATGAGTGGCGGTCGGGGACGAGCGATGGTCTTTTCCTACCAATCTATCTCCCTAGGAGCATGCGCGTAGTACTTCGTTTCGATAACTAATAGATTTTTGCAATAAGTATGTGAGTTCTTTATGACTAATGTTGGGTCCATGGATTATACGCACTCTCACCCTTCCACCATTGCTAGCCTCTCTAATACCAC
Organism: Aegilops bicornis; assembly: GCA_021605145.1. Taxonomy (NCBI): domain Eukaryota; kingdom Viridiplantae; phylum Streptophyta; class Magnoliopsida; order Poales; family Poaceae; genus Aegilops; species Aegilops bicornis. Next base: position 325,462,206 of record CM038669.1, read on the forward strand.
GCCCCTTTCGCCGGTATCATACACCCACCATATACCTTCCTCAAAACACCCACCATACCTACCTATTATGGCATTTCCATAGCCATTCTGAGATATATTGCCATGCAACTTACCACCATTCCATTTATTATGGCATGCTCCATCATTGTCATATTGCTTTGCATGATCATGTAGTTGATATCGTATTTGTGGCAAAGCCACCTTTATAATTATTTCATACATGTCACTCTTGATTCATTGCATATCTCCGTACACCGCCGGAGGCATTCACATAGAGTCATATTTTGTTCTAAGTATTGAGTTGTAATTTTTGAGTTGTAAGTAAATAAAAGTGTGTTGATCGTCATTATTAGAGCATTGTCCCAAGTGAGGAAAGGATGATGGAGACTATGATTCCCCCACAAGTCGGGATGAGACTCCGGACGAAAAAAAGAAAAAAAGAGGCCATAAAAAAAGAGAAAAAGGCCCAAATAAAAAAAATAAAAAAATGAGAGAAAAAGAGAGAAGGGACAATGTTACTATCCTTTTACCACACTTGTGCTACATAGTAGCACCATGATCTTCATATTAGAGAGTCTCCTATGTTGTCACTTTCATATACTAGTGGGAATTTTACATTAGAGAACTTAGCTTGTATATTCCAATGATGGGCTTCCTCAAAATGCCCTAGGTCTTCGTGAGCAAGCGAGTTGGATGCACACCCACTTAGTTTCTTTTGTTGAGCTTTCATATACTTATAGCTCTAGTGCATCTGTTGCATGGCAATCCCTACTCACTCACAAATATATCTATTAATGGGCATCTCCATATCCCGTTGATACGCCTAGTTGATGTGAGACTATCTTCTCCTTTTTTGTCTTCTCCACAACAACCATTATATTCCACACATAGTGCTATATCCATGGCTCACTCTCATGTATTGCGTGAAGATTGAAAAAGTTTGAGAACACCCACTTAGTTTCTTTTGTTGAGCTTTCATATACTTATAGCTCTAGTGCATCCGTTGCATGGCAATCCCTACTCACTCACATTGATATCTATTGATGGGCATCTCTATAAACCCGTTGATACGCCTAGTTGATGTGAGACTATCTTCTCCTTTTTGTCTTCTCCACAACCACCCTTCTATTCCACATATAGTGCTATGTCCATGGCTCGCGGTCATGTATTGCGTGAAGATTGAAAAGGTTTGAGAACATCAAAAGTATGAAACAATTGCTTGGCTTGTCATCTGGGTTATGGATGATTAAATACTTTGTGTGATGTAGATAGAGCATAGCCAGACTATATGATTTCGTAGGGATAAATTTCTCTGGCCATGTTATTTTGAGAAGACATGATTGCTCTGTTAGTATGCTTGAAGTACTATTATTTTTATGTCAATATTAAACTTTTATCTTGAATCTTTCAGATCTGAACATTCATGCCACAATAAAGAAAATTACATAGAGAATTGTGCTATGTAGCATTCCACTTCAAAATTTTTGTTTTTATCATTTACCTACTCGTGGACGAGCAGGAATTAAGCTTGGGGATGCTTGATACGTCTCCAACGTATCTATAATTTTTTATTGTTCCATGCTATTATATTATCTATTTTGGATGTTTAATGGGCTTTATTATACACTTTTATATTATTTTTGGGACTAACCTACTAACCAAAGGCCCAGTGCAAATTGCTGTTTTTTTGCCTATTTCAGTGTTTCGCAGAAAAGGAATATCAAACGGAATGAAACCTTCAGGTGAGTTATTTTTGGAACAAACGCAATCCAGGAGACTTGGAGTGGACGTCAAGAAAGAAACTAGGAGGCCACGAGGCAGGAGGGCGCGCCTAGGGGGGTAGGCACGCCCCCCACCCTCGTGGGCCCCTCGTGGCTCCCCTGACCGACTTATTTCGCCTATATATACTCATATACCCCGAAAACATCCGAGAGCACCACGAAACCCTATTTCCACCGCTGCAACCTTATGTACCCGTGAGATCCCATCTTGGGGCCTTTTTCGGCGCTTCGCCGGAGGGGGAATCGATCATGAAGGGCTTCTACATCAACACCATAGCCTCTCCGATGATGTGTGAGTAGTTTACCACAGACCTTCGGGTCCATAGTTATTAGCTAGATGGCTTATTCTCTCTCTTTGGATCTCAATACAAAGTTCTGCTCGATCTTCTTGGAGATCTATTCGATGTAATTCTTTTTGCGGTGTGATTGTCGAGATCGGATGAATTGTGGGTTTATGATCAAGATTATCTATGAACAATATTTGAATCTCCTCTGAATTCTTTTATGTATGATTTGTTATCTTTGCAAGTCTCTTCTAATTATCAGTTTGGTTTGGCCTACTAGATTGATCTTTCTTGCAATGGGAGAAGTGCTTAGCTTTGGGTTCAATCTTGCGGTGTCCTTTCCCAGTGACAGTAGGGGCAGCAAGGCATGCATTGTATTGTTGCCATCAAGGATAAAAAGATGGGGTTCATATCATATTCCTTGAGTTTATCCCTCTACATCATGTCATCTTGGCTAATGCGTTACTCTGTTCTTATGAATTTAATACTCTAGATGCATGCTGGATAGCGGTCGATGTGTGGAGTAATAGTAGTAGATGCAGAATCGTTTCGGTCTACTTGTCGCGGACGTGATGCCTATATACATGATCATGGCTAGATATTCTCATAATTATGCACTTTTCTGTCAATTGCTCGACAGTAATTTGTTCACCCACCGTAATACTTATGCTTTCTGGACAGAAGCCACTAGTGAAACCTATGGCCCCCGGGTCTATTTTCCATCATATAAGTTTCCAATCTATTTTACTTTGAAATATTTACTTTCAATCTATATCATAAAAATACCAAAAATATTTATCTTGTTATCTCTATCAGATCTCACTTTTGCAAGTGGTCGTGAAGGGATTGACAACCCCTTTATCGCATTGGTTGGAAGGTTCTTATTTGTTTGTGTAGGTACGAGGCGATTTGCGTGTAGTCTCCTACTGGATTGATACCTTGGTTCTCAAAAACTAAGGGAAATCCTTACGCTACTTTGTTGCATCACCCTTTCCTCTTCAAGGGAAAACCAATGCAGTGCTCAAGAGGTAGCAGTATGGCAGTTGACTTGTCAGCCATTTGCAAAGAAATTTCAGTAGGTGTGAGTTTATTCAAGTCAAGTATTTTATATAAAGAGAAAGGCATAACACTAACACCAGCTCCTAAATCACACAAAGTAGTTTTCACTTAATTCTTTTTGATAGAGCAAGGTATAGTTGGTATACCTGGATCTCCAAGTTTTTTAGGTACTCCATATTTGAAAGTATAATTAGCAAGCACAGTGGAGATTTTATCTTCCGGTATTTTTCTCTTATTAGTAATGATGTCTTTCATATACTTTGCAAAAGGAGGCATTTTCAAGATATCAGTCAAGCAAGTATGCAAAAAGACTGGCCTCGACATTTCAGCAAAGCATGCAAATTCTTCATCATCATTCATTTGAGTTGACCTGGGTGGAAAAGGCATAGGTTTTTGAACCCACGGTTCTCTTTCTTCACCGTGTTTCCTAGCCACAAAGTCTCTTTTATCATACCTTTTATTTTTGGGTTGTGGGTTATCAAGATCAATAGGTGGTTCTATTTCAACATCATTATCTGGTTCTTTTTCATTTGGTTGAGCATCTTCATGAACATCAGCATTATCTTTTTCATTATCACTAGGTGGATGTCCATTACCATATTGAGTTTCAGCATCAGAGATAGAAGTTTCATTTTCATTGTCAGGAGGTTTCTCTATTTCAGGTTCACTAGAAGTGTGCAAAGTCCTATCATTTTTTTCTTGTTTTTATTTTTAGAAGGACTAGGTGCACTAGTGTTATTTCTTTGTGAGTATTGTTCAATTCTTTTGGGGTGTTCCTTAGGATAAAGTGGTTCATGAGTCATTTTACCTCCTCTAGTTGCAACTCTAACAGCAAAGGCATGCATATTATGATTCATTTCATCAAGCAATTCTCTTTGTGATTTAGCAACTTGTTCTAGCTGAGTTTGTACCATAGAAGCATGTTTTCCATCACCTCTAACATCATTTCAGATTCTAAATAACAAGTCACTCAAGCGAGCAATCATATCAGAATTATATTTCAATTGTTTCATAACATTTGCATTGAAGTGATCTTGTTTTCGAATGTAGTTTTCAAACTCATAAAGGCATTGACTAGGATGCATATTGTGAGGATTATCATTTTCATTGAACTTCATAAGAGAATTTACCTCTACCACCTTAGGCAATGGTGGTGTATGAAGCCCATGTATTTCTTCAATAGGAGGTAAATTTTTAACATCCTCAGCTTTAATACCTTTTTCCTTCATAGATTTCTTTGCCTCTTGCATATGTTCATGACTGAGATATAATATACCCCTCTTCTTCGGAGTGGGTTTAGCCGGTGGTTCAGGAAGAGTCCAATCATCATAAATTTTCAATATATTATTCAATAATTCTTCAACTTGAGCAATAGTTCATTCCCTGAAAACACAACTAGCACAGCTATCTAGGAAGTCCCAAGAAGCATCGGTTAGTCCATTATAGAAGATATCAAGTATTTCATTTTTCTTAAGAGGATGATCGGGAAAAGCATTAAGTAACTGACAAAGCCTCCCCCAAGCTTGTGGGAGACTCTCTTCTTTAGTTTGCACATTGTTAAATATTTCCTGCAAGGCAGCTTGTTTCTTATGAGCAGGAAAATATTTTTCAGATAAGTAATAAATCATATCATGGGGACTACGCACACAACCAGGAGCAAGAGTATTGTACCAAGCTTTAGCATCACCCATTAAAGAGAAAGGAAATAATTTGAGAATAAAGTAATAGCTTGTTTTCTCATCATGAGTAAAAAGGGTGGCTATATCATTCAACTTAGTGAGGTGTGCCACAACAGTTTCAGTTTCATAACCATGGAAAGGATCAGATTCAACCAAAGTAATCAACTCTGGGTCGACAGAGAATTCATAATCCTTATCATCAATAAAGATAGGTGAAGTAGAAAACTTAGGATCACATTTCATTCTAGCATTTAGAGATTTTTCCTTGTACTTTCATAATAATTTCTCTAGATCATCTCTATCCTTACAAGTAAGAATATCTCTAGTTGTCTTCTCATTCATACATAACCTTCCGGTACCTTAGGCAATTCATACCTAGAAAGGTTAGCTCTAGCAGGTGTTTCAGGAGTTTCAGTTTCAAGCTCATCATCAGATTTCAACAACATCATCTTGTATTACTCTAGCAATTTGTTCATCAAGAAATTCACCAAGTGGCACATCATCATTATCAAGCAAGGTACTAGCATCATCATAAGCATCATTCATAGTAGAAGTAGCATCATCAATAACTTGCGACATATTAGAATTAATAGCATGTGGTGGTGTTGCAAGTTTACTCATAACAGAAGGTGAATCTAAAGCAGAACTGGATGGTAGTTCCCTACGTCTCCTCATCTTTGAGGGAAATATCTTTGTCTTTGGATCCTTCAGATTCTTCATAGTGATAAATTGATAATAATCCCAAGCGACTCAACAAATATTGCTATGCTCCCCGGCAACGGCGCCAGAAGAAGTACTTGATAACCCACAAGTATAGGGGATCGCAACAGTTTTCGAGGGTAGAGTATTCAACCCAAATTTATAGATTCGACACAAGGGGAGCCAAAGAATATTTGAAGGTATTAGCAGCTGAGTTGTCAATTCAACCACACCTGGAGATTAATTATCTACAACAAGTAATCAGTAGCAAAGTAATATGATAGTTTTGATAGTAGTGACGGTAGCGATGGTAACAGTAACAGTGATAGCAGTATTTTTGTAGCAAGTGTAATAGTGATGATAGTAGTAGTAACTGAGCAGAAACAATATAAGATAAATTTGTAGGCATTGGATCGGTGACTTGTTGGATGATATTCATCATGTGACAGTTATAACCTAGGGCGATACGGCACTAGCTCTAGTTCATCGAGTCATACGTGCTTTATTAAAAGAACATACATGACATCTTTTGTCCTACCCTCCCGCGGCAGTGGGGTCCATATTGGAAACTAAGGGATATTAAGGCCTCCTTTTAATAGAGAACCGGAACAAAGCATTAACACATAGTGAATACATGAACACCTCAAACTACGGTCATCACCGGGAGTGGGCCCGGTTGTTGTCACTCCGGTTCTTTGGATCATAACACGTAGTAGGTGACTATAACTTGCAAGATTGGATCTAAAACATGGATATAATGATGAATTCATAAACGGTTCAGATCTGAGTTCATGGCACCCGGGCACAAAGTGACAAGCATTAAGCATAGCAAAGTCATAGCAACATCAATCTAAGAACATAGTTGATACTAGGGATCAAGCCCTAACAAAAACTAACTCGATTACATGATGAATCCAACTCCTCACCGACCAGCGAGCCTACGAAGGAATTACTCACTCCTGGTGGGGAGCAACATGGAATTGGCGATGGAGATGGGTTGGTGATGACGAAGAACGAAGACGCCCCCTCTCCGGAGCCCCAAACGGACTACAGATCTGCCCTCCCGAGGAAGAACAGGGCTTGGCGGCGGCTCCATCTCGTGAAACGCGATAATTCTTTCTCCCTGATTCTTTTTTGGAAATATGTGATTTTATAGTATCAGGGGGGTCATCAGTGGTGCCACCAGGTGGGTACAACCCACCTGGGCGCGCTAGTTGAGGGGGGCATGCCCTGGTGCCCCTCTCCGGCAGGTCTTGGCTCCAGAAATACTTATTATTGATATAAAAAAAATCCTCGCAAAGTTTCATTCCATTCCGAGTACTTTTATTTATGCACAAAAACAACACCATGGTAGTTCTGCTGAAAACATCGTCAGTCCGGGGTTAGTTTCATTCAAATCATGCAAATTAGAGTCCAAAACAAGAGGAAAAGTGTGAGAAAAAGTAGATACGTTGGGGACGTATCAAAGACCTCGATGAAGCTACTTACATATTGGGCATCAAGATCTATAAAGATAGATCAAGACGCTTGATAAGACTTTTGATGAGTACATAACTTGATAAGAATTTGAAGGAGTTCAAAATGGATCAGTCAAAGAAGGAGTTCTTGCCTAAGTTGTAAGGTATGAAGTTGAATAAGACTCAAAACCCGACCACGACAGAAGATAGAGAGAGAATGAAAGTCTTTCCCTATGCCTCGGCCATAGGTTCAATAAAGTACGCCATGCTCTATACTAGACCTATTGTGTACCTTGCCATGAGTTTGGCAAAGGGGTGCAATAGTGATCCAAGAGTAGATCACTAGACAACAGTCAAAATTATTCTTAGGGGACTAAGGAAATATTTCTCGGTTATAGAGGTGATAAAGAGTTCATCGTAAATAGTTACATCGATGCAAGCTTTAACACCGATCAGGATGACTCTGAGTCTCAATCTGGATACATATTTAAAGTGGGAGCAATTAGCTAGAGTAGCTCCATGCAAAGCATTGTAGACATAGAAATTTGCAAAATACATACGGATCTGAATGTGCCAGACCCATTGACTAAACTTCTCTCACAAGCAAAACATGATCACACCTTAGTACTCTTTGGGTGTTAATCACATGGAGATGTGAACTAGATTATTTACTCTAGTAAACCCTTTGTGTATTGGTCACATGGCGATGTGAACTATGGGTGTTAATCACCTGGTGATGTGAACTATTGGTGTTAAATCACATGGCAATGTGAAATAGATTATTGACTCTAGTGCAAGTGGGAGATTGAAGGAAATATGCCCTAGAGGCAATAATAAAGTTGTTATTTCATATTTCGTTATGTCATGATAAATGTTTATTATTCATGCTAGACCGGAAATTTTATACATGTGTGGATATATAGACAAAACACCGTGTCCCTAGTAAGCCTCTACTAGACTATCTCGTCAATCAAAGATGGTTAAGTTTGCTAACCATAGACATGTGTTGTCATTTGATGAACGGGATCACATCATTAGGAGAATGATGTGATGGACAAGACCCATCCATTAGCTTAGCATAAGGATCGTTCAGATTTATTGCTATAGCTTTCTTCATGTCATATACATATTCCTTTGACTATGAGATTATGTAAATCCCAGATACCGGAGGAATGCCTTGTGTGCTATCAAACGTCACAACGTAACTGAGTGATTATAAAGATGCTCTACAGGTATCTTCGAAGGTGTTTGTTGGGTTGGCATAGATCGAGATTAGGATTTGTCACTCCGAGTATCGGAGAGGTATCTCTAGGCCCTCTTGGTAATGCACATCATAATAAGCCTTGCAAGCAATAACTAATGAGTTAGTTACGGGATGATGCATTATGGAATGAGTAAAGAGACTTGCTGGTAACTAGATTGAACTAGGTATGAAGATACCAACGATCGAATCTCGGGCAAGTAACATACCGATGGCAGAGGGAATAATGTATGTTGTCATTACTATACGACCGATAAAGATCTTCGTAGAATATGTGGGAGCCAATATGAGAATCCAGGTTCTGCTATTGGTTATTGACCAGAGAGGTGTCTCGGTCATGTCTACATAGTTCTCGAACCCGTAGGGTCCGCACACTTAAAGTTCGATGACGATTTGTATTATGAGTTATGTGTTTTGGTGACAGAAGTTTGTTCAGAGTCCCAGATGAGATCATGGACATGACGAGGAGTCTCAAAATGGTCGATAGGTAAAGATTGATATATTGGACGATGATATTCGGACACCGGGATGGTATCGGAATGGTTTGGGTATATTTCGGAGTACCGTGGGGTCACTGAAACCCCCAAGGGAATTGTTGGGCCTCCATGGGCCATAGGGGAGAGGGGAGGCCGCCCACAAGGGGTGGACGCGCCCCCTCCCATGGGGAGTCTAAATTGGACTAGGGGAGGGGGCGCACCCCCCTTTCCTTCTCCTCTTCCCTCTCCTTCCCCCTTTTCCCCTCCGTAAGAAGGAAAAGAGTGGGGGGGGGGCGAATCCTACTAGGAGTGGAGTCCTAGTAGGACTCCCCCCTTGGCGCACCCCCTCTAGGCCGGCCGCCTCCTCCCCTCCTCCTTTATATACGGGGGCAGGGGGCACCCCGTAGCACAACAGTTAGTCTCTTAGCCGTGTGTGGTGCCCCCCTCGACAGTTTACTCCTCCGGTCATAGCGTCGTAGTGCTTAGGCGAAGCCCTGCGCGGATCACATCACCATCACGGTCACCATGTTGTCGTGCTGACGAAACTCTCCCTCGGCCCTCTGCTGGATCAAGAGTTCGAGGGACGTCATCGAGCTGAACGTGTGCTGAACTCGGAGGTGTCGTACGTTGGGTACTAGATCGGTTGGATTGTGAAGACGTTCAACTACATCAACCGCATTAACCTAATGCTTCTGCTTTCGGTCTACGAGGGTACGTGAACACACTCTCTCCCTCTCGTTGCTATGCATCTCCTAGATAGATCTTGCGTGACCGTAGGAATTTTTTTGAAATTACATGCTACGTTCCCCAACAGTGGCATCCGAGCCAGGTCTATGCATAGATGATATGCACGAGTAGAACAAAAAGAGTTGTGGGCGATAATAGTCATACTGCTTACCACCAATGTCTTACTTTGATTCGGCGGTATTGTTGGATGAAGTGGCCCGGACCAACCTTACATGACTACGTTCATGAGACCGGTTGCACCAACAGACATGCAACTTGTTTTGCATAAAGGTGGCTGGCGGGTGTCTGTTTCTCCAACTTTAGTTGAATCGAGTTTGACTACGACCGGTCCTTGTTGAAGGTTAAAACATCACACTTGACAAAAAATCGTTGTGGTTTTGATGCGTAGGTAAGAACGGTTCTTGCTAGAAGCCCGTAGCAGCCACGTAAAACTTGCAACAACAAAGTAGAGGACATCTAACTTGTTTTTGCGGGGCATGTTGTGATGTGATATGGTCAAGACATGATGTGATCTACATTATTGTATGAGATGGTCATGTTTTGTATAAGTTATCGACAATCGGCAGGAGCCTTATGGTTGTCGCTTTATTGTATGAAATGCAATCGCCGTGTAATTGCTTTACTTTATCACTATGCGGTAGCGATAGTTGTAGAAGCAATAGTTGGCGAGACGACAATGACACTACGATGGAGATCAAGGTGTCAAGCTGGTGACGATGGCGATCATGATGGTGCTTTGGAGATGGATATCAAAGGCACAAGATGATGATGGCCATATCATGTCACATATTTTGATTGCATGTGATGTTTATATTTTATGCATTTTATTTTGCTTAGTACGGTGGTAGCATTATAAGATGATCCCTTACTAAAATTTCAAGGTATAAGTGTTCTCCCTGAGTATGCACCGTTGCGACAGTTCGTCATGCTGAGACACCACGTGATGATTGGGTGTGATAGGCTCTACGTTCACATACAACAGGTGCAAGACAGTTTTGCACATGCGGAATACTCGGGTTAAACTTGACGAGCCTAGCATGTACAGACATGGCCTCGGAACAATGGAGAGCGAAAGGTCGAACTGAATCATATAGTATATATGATCAACATAGAGATGTTCACCATTGAAGACTACCCCATCTCACATGATGATCGGACATAGTTTAGTTGATTTGGATCACGTGATCATTCAGATGACTCGAGGGATGTCTATCTAAGTGGGAGTTCTTAAGTAATAAGATTAATTGAACTTAATTTATCATGAACTTAGTCCTGATAGTATTTGCATAGCTATGTTGTAGATCAATAGCTCGCGTATAGCTCCCCTGTTTTATTTTTGATATGTTCCTACAGAAAACTAAGTTGAATGATGATAGTAGCAATGATGCGGACTCGGTCCGTGATCTGAGGGACCAGAAATTCTACCTATCTACTAGCCGGATCTAAGGGACCAGAAATCCCCTCCCCACCAATGGCTGCTGGAGTGGCAGGCGGAGGGGAGGCGAATCCACGGGCTCGCCTATGAAGATCGAGGGGAGGAAGGTTTTCCCTAGTCGCCTTGCGAGAGGATAAAGAGGATATTGCAAATGACTCATTACAACAAGAAGAAACCCCACGAGCTACGTAGAAAAAAATACTACTACTACTCTTGATACCCTGCTGAGTGATTAGCCGCCCTTCAGAATTTGAACTCCTCAAAAGCCATGTCTGCTCATCTATTACCTCCACCCGGAAAAGATTGTTTTAGATTTATCGAGGTACGAATGTATCTAATAATATCTAGATAAATTAGAGACATCCTTATTTAGATAAATTTAATACGAGCTTTTTAGGATGGAGGAAGTACTAACTTTCAGGTTTTTGCCTAGGCCGTGGTTGCCGCTTGCCATATTGCTATAATGCTACTATTACTTTTCTCTCAAAAAACAAATACTACAATTGCTTTAATTTTCATGCATAATGCCTCCCCATATTTGCATCAAGCAATACCATTCAATATTACAAATACGGGTGCATCAATGCGCGTCGATGATCTAGTGGCTAAATTATCTTTGTGTGTGTACACACAATATGTGTAGAAGACTGGAATAGGCTGTGCAACTCAATTGCATTGATCGGTGCACCAGGCATGCATATATGGTGTACAGAGGGGGGCCACAACCTCAACTATACAGATGAACTAGGAGGTGGGCCCAAGACACAATATACACGTACACAATATATTCAACACCACGCCCTCACAGTCAAAGCTACGTTGGAGATGCGGAGACTAGAAATAAACTCCTCTAAGGTGGAAGTCGGCAGTGAAGGAAATATGCCCTAGAGGCAATAATAAGGTTTTTATCTTATATTTCCTTATATCATGATAAATGTTTATTATTCATGCTAGAATTGTATTAACTGGAAAGTTGATACATGTGTGGATACATAGACAAAGCACCATGTCCCTAGTAAGCTTCTACTAGACTAGCTCGTTAATCAAAGATGGTTAAGTTTCCTAACCATAGACATGTATTGTCATTTGATGAACGTGATCACATCATTAGGAGAATGATGTGATGGACAAGACCCATCCGTTAGCTTAGCATGTTGATCGTGCAGTTTTATTGCTATAGCTTTCTTCATGTCATATACATATTCCTTTGACTGTGACATTATGCAACTTCCGGATACCGGAGGAATATCTTGTGTGCTATCAAACGTCACAACATAACTATGTGATTATAAAGATGCTCTACAGGTATCTTCGAAGGTGTTTGTTGGGTTGGCATAGATCGATATTAGGATTTGTCACTCTGAGTATCGGAGAGGTATCTTTGGGCCCTCTCGGTAATGCACATCATGATAAGCCTTGCAAGCAATGTGACTAATGAGTTAGTTGCGGGATGATGCATTACGGAACGAGTAAAGAGACTTGCCAGTAACAAGATTGAACTAGGTATGAAGATACGGACGATCGAATCTCAGACAAGTAACATACCGATGACAAAGGGAATAATGTATGTTGTCATTATGGTTTGACCGATAAAGATCTTCGTAGAATATGTAGGAACCAATATGAGCATCCTGGTTCCACTATTGGTTATTTACCAGAGAGGTGTCTCGGTCATGTCTACATAGTTCTTGAACCCGTAGGGTCCGCACACTTAACATTCGATGACGATTTTGTATTATATGAGTTATATGATTTGGTGACCGAATGTTGTTCGGAGTCCCGGATGATTTCACAGACATGACGAGGAGTCTCAAAATGGTCGAGAGTTAAATATTCATATATAGGACGATAGTATTCGGACACCGGAAGTGTTCTAGGGGTACCGGGTACGTATCGGGTCACCGGAAGGGGTTCCGGGCAACCCCCGGCAAGCTATATGGGCCTAATGGGCCAAGAGGGGAAACACACCAGCCACAAAGGGGCTGGTGCGCCCTTGGGAGGACCCCAAGTAGGATTCCTCCTACTTGGGGCGCCCCCTTGGCTGCCTCTCCTCCCCTCCAACCTATATATATTTTGTACACCGTTTTACTAGATTTTGTAGCGTTAAACTAAGCGTGAGTGTAGAATAACTTATTCTACACCCCAGTAACGGTAGATACAAAATACAGTAATACACTATGTAAATTATAGTAATTTTCGTAAAATGTAGTAAATTACAAACTTCGATGATAAAAAAATTATTTTCCGAATTAGTACATTTTGTACACCGTTTTACTAGATTTTGTACATAGCGTTACTCGGGGGTGTAGAATAAGCTATTCTACGCTCACGCTTAGAATAGCATTACCATATATATATATATATATATATATATATATATATATATATATATATATATATATATATAGGGATTGACTATTCGTCACCACAGGTGAGAATAGTTATTCTTCACCCTTCTATTTTACCATCACTCCATTGTAATTTCACGTTCCATAAGTTTTGTCTTATTTCTGATGTAAAAAAGACGTAAGAAAATATATAATCGTCGTAAAAATATTTTATGTTATGTAAAATTACAAACGTAAAAACATAGTGTAAAATACACATAAACTGCATATTTTCTTGTCTTATGACCTATATTTTTATTTTCTTGTGCCAAATTTTACGTAGTGAATCAATAGAAATGTAACTATTTAAATTCCAAATGTAATTTAATTATGATGTGATCGTAAGATTACCTCGGGTGAAGAATAACTTATTCATCACCCAGGGTGCAGAATAATTTATTCTTCACCCGAGGTAATCTTAAGATCATTTTATAATTAAATTACGTTTGAATTTCAAATAGTTGCATTCCTATTCATTCACTACGTAATATTTGACATAAGAAAATAAAATATAGGTCATAAGACAAGAAAATTTGCAGCTTTTGTGTATTTTACACTATGTTTTTACGCTTGTAATTTTACATAACATAAAATATTTTTACGATTTATTATATATTTTCTTACGGTCTCTTTTTATGTCGAAAATAAGACAAAACTTACGAAACGTAAAATTACGGTATATTAATGGTAAAATAGAGGGTGTGAAGAATAACTATTCCTCACCCAAGGTGACGAATAGACAATCCCTATATATAGAGGGGGGCACCGATAGAACACACAACAAGCATTGTTAGCCGTGTGCGGTACCCCCCTCCACAATTTACGCCTCCGGTCATATTCACGTAGTGCTTAGGCGAAGTCCTACGCGGACCACTTGACCATCGCCGTCGCCAAGCCATCGTGCTGACGGAACTCTCCCTCGACACTTTGCTGGATTAAGAGTTCGAGGGACGTCATCGAGCTGAATGTGTGCAGAACTCGGAGGTGTCGTACGTTCGGTGCTTGATCGGTCCGAACGAGAAGAAATTCGACTACATCAACCGCGTTGTCAAACGCTTGCACTTTCGGTCTACGAGGGTACGTGAACACACTCTCCCCTCTTGTTGCTATGCATATCCTAGATAGATCTTGCGTGAGCGTAGTAATTTTTTTGAAATTGCATGCTACGTTTGTCGGTGTCAAAACCGGCGGATCTCGGGTAGGGGGTCCTGAACTGTGCGTCTAAGGCTGATGGTAACAGGAGGGGGGGACACAATGTTTACCCAGGTTCGGGCCCTCTCGATGGAGGTAATACCCTACTTCCCGCTTGATTGATCTTGATGATATGAGTACTACAAGAGTTGATCTACCACGAGATCGTAGAGGCTAAACCCTAGAAGCTAGCCTATGGTATGATTGTTGCTGTCCTACGGACTAAACCCTTCGGTTTATATAGACACCGGAGGGGGCTAGGGTTACACAGAGTCGGTTACAAGGGAGGAGTTCTACATATCCGTATTGCCAAGCTTGCCTTCCACGCCAAGGAGAGTCCCATCCGGACATGGGACGAAGTCTTCAATCTTGTATCTTCATAGTCCAACAGTCCGGCCAAAGCATATAGTCCGGCTGTCCGAGGACCCCCTAATCCAGGACTCCCTCAGTAGCCCCTGAACCAGGCTTCAATGACGATGAGTCCAGCACGCAGATTGTCTTCGGCATTGCAAGGCGAGTTCTTCCTCTGAATACTCCATAGAAGATCTTGAACACAAGGATAGCGTCCGGCTCTGAAAAACAAATTCCCCATACCACCGTAGAGAGAATAATATTTCCACAAATCTAATCTACTGACAACTTCTCATAACGTGACGTCACACCACGGTCTGGTCATTATCCGAACCGTTTCTCCCAGCCCGCCACTGCACGCTTCACGAGGCGGTTTTATTGGCACGTCTTGTCGAAGTTGAGATCGTCCCCCCTTATCACGGGATTCTGATCAATACGGGTATGGGTAACCCAATCGTGCATGTAGTATGACTCCTCAATTTCAGGCAAGTTCCAAACGGCCATGCGGAGGACGCTTCATATTCATCCTCTTTATAAAGGGGCCAAGGCCTGTCCTTTTCTTCTCGCGCTCAATCGAACCCTTCCCCCACCTTGAGTTCCAACACCCAAGGCTCAGGCTAGGCGCTTCGGACCCGCAATCATGTCCGGATCCAACCTTCAAGGTTGGTGGATGCCCTCCTCTGTCACAGAGGAGGACATCAAGAACCTAAGAGAAGCCAGGTATCTGACCGCCGAAGTCTCGCACAGGCTTCCTGCTCGAGGGCAGGTCATTCCCACTCCCGAACCCGGCGAGAGTGTCATATTTGTCTCCCACTTCCTCCAATGGGCTAGGCCTTAGTCTAGATCCCTTTGTTAGAGGGCTCATGTTTTATTACGGGCTTGATTTCCATGATCTGGCCCCGGATTCCATCTTTCATATCTCGTCGTTCATCGTCGCGTGTGAGGCCTTCCTCCACGTCACCCCACACTTCGGCTTATGGCTCAAGACCTTTAATGTGGAGCCGAAGATGATTAATGGGCGACACGCAGAATGCGGAGGTGCCGTAATAAGCAAAGGCGTTGATGTTCCATGGCCAAAGGGTTCCTTCCAGGAGGTGTCCAGCTTATGGCAACGAGAGTGGTTTTACATCACAGCTCCCCATGGTACTAAGTGGGTAGCCGCCCCTGCCTTCCGCTCAAACCCCCCGCCACAACTGGCATCATGGGTCAACAAGGGGCTGGACTGGGGGCCGGGAAATGATGTGCCGACATTGCAGAGTCGCATCTCGAGATCTCCTCGAGAGAGATATCACCCTTGTCAAGGTAATGCAAGTCATGCTGGTTTGTCGAGCCCTCCCTTGCAAACGTCGACCTCTCCGTATGTGCGAGTTCAATCCGGAAGGACCGCGAACTATTCAACACTTCTTCGGCATGACGCACGAAGAGGCGTACGTATTGTTCTTCGGATCACAAATAAAGTGTCCGGACACCACCGAGGATGCGAGTCTGAGCTGCAATCGCCCAGATACCCAAGTAAGTAATTCTTCGGCCGAACATGTTGTCTCTTTATTTATCACAACATCATTCTGAAGATTCGCTCTTTGACCAGGACTGGGTAAAAAAGGCGAAGATGATCAGGTGTTCGGCTCCCCTTCCCGAAGGATCAACAGATCCAGTACTGGACAGAATGCTTGAGCTCGCGCCTTATCAAGCGCCATCAGGGGAAGATAAAGGGGGGAATAAAGCAGCCGAAAGCGGTCCGGCCTCACTATTCATCCAAACCGGGGGAATTAGTGCCTCCGCGAAGGAGGATAACCGGGGAGAAGAATCTAAAATTCCTTCTCCCCAAGGAAGGAAGAGGGCCGCCTCTGAAGACTTGGAAAAAGAATGGTTTCCAAACGAGGGAAGAAACCATTGTCAGGGGGCCCTACCCCGGAGGGCATCCTTACTGCACAGTACCCGCAAGGGGACCAGCCCTCCACCGAGCTGTAAGTAAACAGAAGCACTCCATAGTAAATATACCCTGCTTTACTTCTGAGAACAATAACCGAGACATATGTCTTGTAATTCGGATCATAGCCCTTCTCGATAGAGTTCGTCTTCGGGGGAGCTTCTTCCGGAGATGATGGAGAGCGAAACGCCTCCCCATGCTTCCCCGCCTAATGAGGCGGGCGACCCTGAGGTGTCGTCACGAAGGGTTTCTCCTGATCTACCAAGGCCGGAAGGTAGCCCTTCAGCCGCCTGGAGTCCGGAGTATTCGGCTCCTAAGGGGAGCAGCAAAAAGAGTCCGGACCTGTCTGGTGCGCGACTGCACTCATCGGAATCTTTCGGAGCAAGCGGCAATCTCAGAAGCACACCGTACGTTAATGGGTATGGTGGTTGAGAAGATTTCATCCGCCGAAAGCGGGTTGCATGAAGCTTTTATGAGCCTGCTAAGAGGCTTTGAGGTACGTAAAGTAATATGTATATTTTATCCGGTACCGCGCATGCTAGGTGTGCCCTATGCAGATAGTAGCCCCTGAGACTCTGCTTGCTGTCGAAAAAGACGGCAAATAGAGGATCATAGTCCCAGGTAATAACCGTGCTGCTTTCCTGTGCAGGCGGCTGAGGGCCCGGTGGCTAGCCGGACTAGTGAGTTTGCCGAACTAAAGCGGCAACTTGATGCAGCAGATGCCGACATCATGCTTGTAAACAAGAGGCTTGACGAGGCACATGGTATGTATTCTCCAATGGTCAACATATATTAAGAGGAGCATAATGCTAGTATCTATAATATGTTGTGACTGTAGATGGAGCTACCGCCGTGGAGACCCTTCGGGCGGAACTGGCCCGAGCCAAGGAACAAGCCAGGAGGAGTGATGCGGCCGCCCTAAAAGGCGGTCGAAGAGTTAAAAGCCGAACAGGCTACGCATAGCGAGAGCAAAGAGAAAATAGCCAAGATGGTTGTTGAGCTGAAAGACGCCGCCGAACGTTATGAGCTTCTTGAAAAGGAAAGCCAAACCAATACGGCGGACCTGGAGAAAGCCATGGTAGCAGCCAAGGAAGCCCGCTCTAAAATCAGGGCGGCGAAGGAGGAGCTACGCCAAGCCAGAAATATCACGGCTGGGAAGCCCTTTTTGTTGCGGACGAAGTTCAGAGATCCTAAGTATGCCCTTCTAGATCAATTATGGAGTTCTGCGGATGTTTACCTGGATTTGGCAGCAAGTGCTGCTAATGCGACCAAGTTTTTCGGAGATAAAAAAGATCACGAAGTGGAAAAGTTGTTCTGGTCGTAGTTCCATGCTCCAGCGCATCCGCTGCTGTTAAATGAGCAAATGGCCGAGTGGTCCGAGCTCCATAGGTTGTCCGGGTTTGCCATGAGGTCTGTCGTGGATCGTCTCTGGCCAGAAGGGCCAAGGCCGAATAGTTATTTTGGTCTTGTGCAACAATTCCTTGGTGATGTGCCGCATATTGACACGGTGAAGAAGTCCGCGTGCATAGAGGGTGCGCGGATGGCTCTTGCCCGTGTCAAGACATACTAGGCAGAGTTGGAGGCTACCACGATTGCAACCCAGAATACGGCCGTAGGCCAGGTTTCTGCCGAGCACTATTTTGAAGAAGTCCTAGAAGGTGCTCGTTTAATAGAGGCTCAGTGCTCAAAGAGTGTCATGTTCGAGTGACATGTATCTCGGTTGTAATAACAATGCTATCTGAATTATGAAGGTTGTGTTTATACTTTTCCCTGAAAGTATTATTATGCCTCCTGTGCGGTCGTTTATGTATATGTATATATATAACCTGAAAGTTTGCAGTCGTCGGCTTCAGCCCCCACGCATATAATGCGGGGGTGTTTGCAAAAGCGCGTGTTCACACTTGATCCAACGTCTTGGTCCATTAAGGAGGTGGTAGCGCGGCGAACGAGGCAATTGGACTATATTGCTTTAACACTTTCACTTAACCATAGGAGTTTGACAGTGGGGCTACTATATAGCCCCTGGTACTTCCGCGCTCATCTGAATACGGGGCGTGTACGTACATGACCGGGAAAACCGGCCCTTCGTTAATGCGGAGGAATCCCGAAGATTCTGCTAAGTCATCGAGTGGTTGACCAGGCTCGCGCTTTATCATGACAATCAGTTTTCGGCTTTCTCTACTAAGGTGCTCATCCGAATGAACCAGGGCACAATCGCAGTAGTTCTCCCGGTGCCTCCTTAGCCGATAGAGCGGAACGTAAGGTTGCAAAACAAGGGAGATGGGCAAACCCAACATTTGACCAAAGACATGACTCAGAGCTAATGCATATAAGGCCAAACTCGCGACGCCGAACACTCCCTAAGGTATTCGGTCTTTACAACATATACCAGGCTGAGGAACGCCCTTGATAATGAACCACGAGTGTCCAGGTACGTGCATTATTCTGGCGCGAAATGCTAATAACGTCAGCATCCCTTTCGGTTATACTGAGTATCCGGAGGATGTGAAGCAACAAGAGACAGTGAAAAAGGTTTACACAGGGTCTTAATCTAAAAAGAAACCTTTGAGCGGGGCCCTGCTGCACGTCTACGCCTGTATCTCCGTTGTGCCATATCATGGAAGGGTGTAGCACGATTATCATCTATAAAAGAGAAGAACTTAGGTGAAAGTTGTCGTGCGAAAATTTGGTTATAAACCATTAAAATTCAAGATAAGTAAGGTCGAGCCGAACTGTAGTCCTTTTTACATGCGGGAAGCTCCTGGTACCGCCTATGGGGGTATATCCATCAAACCAATCTTAGGTTTTATCTAAGCTGTTACAGCTATTGATGCACCGGACTTGTCTAGCCGTGTCCGCGGTCTTGACGACCGATCATTTATTCTGGTTGGAGAGGCTATTTTAGTGTTTGGCTAATAGAGCCGCCACGCGTTCTTCCGCGCGTAAGGAACGCTCAACCTTTCCGCTAACTGTGATGATGCCACGTGGACCGGGCATCTTAAGCTTAAGAGAAGTGTAATGCGGTACTGCATTAAAACGAGAAAACACTGTTCTTCCATGTAGTGCTTGATAGCCGCTTCGGAATGGAGCGATGTCGAAGGTTAACTTTTCACTTCGAAAGTTGTCGGGAGAACCGAATACAACCTCTAGTACTAGAGAGCCCATACAGCGGGCCTCTGGGCCTGGTATTACTCCTTTGAAGGTAGTATTACTTGGGCTAATTCTTGTCGGGTCTATCCCCATTTTGCGGACTGTGTCCTGATATATCAGATTAAGACTACTGCCGTCGTCCATGAGGACTCGGGTGAGATGGTATCCGTAGATAATTGGGTCTAGCACCAAGGCAGCCAATCCTCCCTGCCGGATACTTATCGAGCGATCCCTGCGATCAAAGGTGATCAGGTAGGCCGACCAAGGGTTGAACTTAGGGGTGACCGGCTCTAAGGCGCATGTGTCTCGGAGTGCATGTTTGCTCCTTCTTTTTGTTACGTGAATCATGTTCACTGTTTTGACCTCTGGCAGGAATTTTTTCTGTCCACCAGTGTTTTGCTGGCGAGGCTCATTCTCGTCTTCACTTGGTGTTTCCCTCTCCTTGTGTTCGGTGTTTAGCTTGCCGGCCTGCTTGAAGACCCAACATTCTCTGTGGGTGTGATTTGCAGGTTTATCGGAGGTGCCATGCAACTGACCTAATTTGTCTAGAATCTTTGTCAGGACCCCGATCCTAAGTCACACCGATCTAGCATGTAACACATCATATCACTTTGCGGCCTCACGCACGGTATTCCCACGGGTGTCGCCTTACCATGGCCCGGGACCGTTTATGCCTTTTGGCTCACATATATGATAGTGTCGCTAGCATCCATATGACAAAGAACCCGGGCCGACATGGCTAGTCGTGAACCCAAAGCGGCGCTTAACCCATGGGGACAGGCATACATGAATCACATCGAGCATGTCGGTCATCAACGATAAATTCGGGCTGTAGCACCTTTGGGCTAACAGGACTCGAATAACACCGCGTGACATTTCCCGAAGGGATGGACATAGGAACGAAGTGAAAGACATGCCGCCAGTCAAGTGTCCAAGCGGTAGTCTTTGGGCTAGCAGGACTCCGGTGAACCGGGCTGTAGCGGACTACTATCGCCGAGGCACGAGACTACATTTCCCCATATGAGAGGCTGCCAAGGATAAACAACTAGTTTGTCGGATCCCACACATACCAAGCATTTCAAACATACACACAATATGCTCAATATGCGAGATACAACATGGCATCACAACATAACTCTATGACTCAAATATTTATTCAATAGGCTCGAGGAGCGAGATATTACAAACATGGGTCTCATGACCCAACACTCGAAACATACAAGTCAAGCACAAGCGGAAGCTAAACATGTCTGAAAGTACGCATAACTATAAATGAAAAAGGCGGAGAAGCCCGACTATCTACCGAGATCTGCCGAGGGCACAAGATCGTAGCTGAGGTAACAAGCTAACCGTCGAAGTCCAAGCGGAACTACTAGCTAGACCGAAGTCTCTCTGCAAAACATAAAATAAGCAAACGTGAGTACAAACGTACTCAGCAAGACTTACATCAGAACTAGCTACATATGCATCATTTTCAAAAGGGGAGGTGGAGTTTGACTGCAGCAAGCCAGCTTTGACTCGGTGGCTATCCTGAACTACGATTGCAAGTAACTCTTTTGAGGTGGCGCACACGAGTCCACATATTCACCATATCAATACACCACTATGGACCCGCCTCCGCCTCCCTACGAGAACGCCATCCATAGCACTCACGCTTATCTTGCGCATTTTAGAGTATCCACTTTCACTTGTCTATGAACTGGTATAGGCAACCCAGAAGTCCTTCTCCGTGTACACGGCTATTCGAATAGATCATATTAACCCCGCAGGGTGTACTTCTTCACACACGCTCACCACTTACCGCCATATACGACATGTACTCGGCAACCTTCAAGCGGAAGCCCAACGTGGGTGTCGGCCACGACCTACCTAAACACACAAGTCCCAAGTCCGTGTTTATCGCCTATTCGGGTTCCATCCACAGGAGTCCGCCGAGGTTTCCCATACAGCCCCGAACGATGTGTCTGTGGTTCCCGAGACACCAAACGGGCGAATCGGTACATCAATATTTGCAGCCTACCGCAACACAACCCACCCCTATGGTCACAAGCGGCGGCCCCCAAAGATACTACAAACACCGTAAACTACTTGCAACTCTTGACCGAGGACAAGGGTGGTTAAGAAGCCGAGAGGGTCAATTAAGGATCCCAATGTGTGGTAGTAACTGTTTCATGGATCACAAACACAGAACTCAGTTCCTAAGGACGGCTGCAATGAGACAACCCACCATGTACTCCTACATGGCCTCTCACCGCTACCTTTACCAAATCGTGTTCACACACTTAGCTCACACACGCTGTAGGACATGTTCACACAACCATTCCAATTCATTCCCGATGAATAAGACCTGACTCAACTCTAAGCAGTAGCAGGCATGACAACAAGCATGAATGAGTAGGCACAACATGGCTCAAACTACTCCTACTCATGCTAGTGGGTTTCATCTAATTACTGTGGAATGACAGGTCATGCAGAGGATAAAGGGGTTCAGCTACCGCAGCAAGTAACACATGAGTCGTCGTTGTCCTAATGCAGTAAAATAGAGCAGGAGCGAGAGAGTGGGATTATATCAGAATGGACAAGGGGGTTTTGCTTGCCTGGCACTTCAAGATAATATAGTTCTTCATCGGTGTCATCGAATTCATCGCTTGCAGACGTCAGCTCACCGAGAGGGACAATTACCGCAACAAGAGAGAACACAATCAATGCAATGCACATTCACATGAATGACATGTCATGTTAAGGTACTGAATTCACCTAATGCAATGTCTAGCCAAGGTTAATTTAATTAGAATTCAAACAAGGTTAAACTCCAACTCCAAATGCTAGTTCATAATTTACCCTAATCATGATTCATCCTATTCAGTGAGGTTAACTTGTTCAAACAAGCATGATCATGGCATAAACAGATTCTTCATATTTTTCTGATCATTTTTCATATATAAATTATTTAATTTGGAGTTACAGATTAAAAGTTATGAATATTTGAAGTTTGGGTTATTTTTTCAAATTTCCTGAATTATAATAAATCCGTAAAATGATTTATGGCGTCGGCACCACGCCACCGTGGACGTCGGCAAGTCAATCGGGCGCCTGTGTCAAACTGATCCATGGGACCCACCGGTCGTTGTCTCCGGCTGGTCTAGGTGGATGACAAGTGGGACCAACAACGTTGACTTGACTAAGTCAAAGCCCTGACACGTGGGGTCCACAGGTTAGCACTAATCTAAACAGAAAAAATAAAACTAACCTAATTAGGCTCGGGGCCCACATGTTAGTGGGTCAGGGGGTTAATTAGATGGTGATTAGGCCTAACGAGGTGGCCACGTCGGCGGCTAATCGCCGGCAACTACAGGCCACGGCGGAGGCGTCGGGTTTGCATCTCCGGCGACCAAAGGGGCGGACGGAAGCATCTACGTGAGCCGGGACTCGCCGCATCCATCTCGCGCAAACGGCAGGGGTGAGGTGGCCGAGCTTCGCCGGAGGCAAGCTCGCGGGCGGTGGCCGGAGTTCGGGTGCAAGTGGGGATGGGGCTGCGATGCGCGAACGAAGCGCCGGCGAGGTGCCACGGAGGCTCTACGCGACGCAGGGAGCGCTATTGGCGCTGCGGGACCAAATGGTCACCGGAGCATCACCGGCGACGAGTGCGGCGGCAAGTCCCGTGAGTGCGGTGTGGTTGCTATGGTGCGCGGCAGAGCGAACGGAGAGGGGGAGGATTGGCAGAAGCTCACGGTGATCGTCGTGGGGTGGACGGCGAGCTCGGTGGAGCACCGGAGCGTGCGGGGCGGCGAGGCGGATCTCCGCGCCGAGGAGGAGAAGGGCATCGGGCGGCGCTCAGGGCCCTTCCGGCCACGTGGCTCGGTGAGGAGGTAGGGAACGAGGTGGCGGAGCTCGAGGATGGCTCGGGCGGCTCGGGGATGGACGTGGCGGGGTAGTGCCTGTCGGGCGGCGGTTATGCCTGATGGGGCGAGCGGGACCGAGACAGCGGCGGGGGCGGCGCTCGGGGCGAGAGGGCGCGGCCTGGGGGGGCGCGTGGCTGTCTCCGTGGCGCTGGAAGGGCCTCGAGGGCGTGAGACAGGCAGGGAGGAGGCCACGGCGTCGCCAGCGCTCGCCACGCCTCGCCTCTGCCTTTCCGCGCAGAGGAAGACGATGAGAGGTGGGGTAGGTGGGGCTGGGCCGGCCAGTGCAGTCTTTGGGCGGTCGGGTGGGCTCAGTGGGCTGGAGGGGTAAGTTCAGTGAGTTGCTCTCTCTCTCTTTTATTTATATCTAAATCCTGTTTTCTATTATTCTCAGATTCTGTTTTGTTTTAGTTTAGTAAAATACTAAACCATTTAAATAAATCCTGAAAATAATTGTGGGCATTAACTGAATTATTACAGAGGCCCTTAACTATTTTTCAGAATTGTTGGAGCATTTAAAAATATTAATAGTTTTTTTTAAATGCCCCAATTCAAATACAATATGGTTTATTCAAATATCCAAAATGTCTTGGAAAAATATCCATCATCTCCGGATATGGTTTTCACCCTTTCCCATTAATCATGAATATTTTTGCAAACCAATTTGGGTTTTTGAAAATATTTTTTTGAATTTGAACCTATTTGAATTGCTTTGGTGCTAGGGCTTGGTCATCCCCATTTCAGATTTAAATGAGGTTTAAACATGATGCATGGATGCAATGCCATTAGTTACAGGCAAGCTCTAGGGCTGTGACAATCTTGTTTAGGATGGACAGTCCATCTCTGCTGCCTTTGAAAGGCTTTTTCCGCTGACCGGGTCGAGAGTCCCTAAATCCGACGTTTACCGCCGTGTTGTCTGGGCTGTCTTTGTTATTTTGACGCTTGCTTTTATTGCGTCGTGGTTTTCCATTGCCATCCCTGACTGCAGATGTGCGTGGGTCGCTGGCGCTACTACGGGCCAACCAGCTATCTTCGCCCGCGCAAAAGTGGGTCATAAGGCTTGTTAGGGCTACCGTTGTCCTTGGCTTTTCTTGGCCGAGGTGTCTGGCGAGCCACTCGTCTCGGACGCTGTGTTTGGAAGCTGCTAAGGCTTCGGCGTCCGGGCAATCGATGATTTGATTCTTCTTAGTAAGAAATCTATTCCAAAGCTTTCGGGCTAACTCTCCGGGCTGTTGAATTATATGACATAAGTCGTTTGCGTCCGGAGGTCGGACATAAGTCCCTTGAAAATTATCCCTAAAAGCATCCTCAAGCTCCTCCCAACTTCCGATTGAATTTTCGGGGAGGCTCTTCAGCCAGTGCCGAGCTGGTCCTTTCAACTTGAGGGGCAAGTATTTGATGGCGTGGAGATCGTCTCCATGAGCCATATGGATATGGAGGATGAAGTCCTCAATCCAGACCCCAGGGTCTATTGTTCCGTCGTACGACTCTATGTTCACGGGCTTGAATCCCTCTGGAAATTCATGATCCAGTACCTCATTTGTGAAGCATAGGGGGTGTGCGGCACCCCTGTATTTGGATGTATCGTGGCGTTCGGACGGTTGTAGTGTTCGGTTTTGATTTTGTGCCGGAGCGCGCTTCCTAGATCCATAGATGGACCTGGTCATACCAGATTTTTGGCGCAAGTCCTCACGTAAATCGTGTGTTGACTTATGTGCGGCCTTGTTAGCCGCCCTAACGCGGCCACGAGGTGGTCGATCCGGCTGATCGGCCGTTTTATTCTTCGGCTGTGTAGGCTCTACGGCATCATCGAACTTAGGCAACAGCTTGCGCTTTGGGTAGCTCTTTGTGTGGTGGCTGCCACCGTACATTTCTTCATTGTCGAGCACTTTGTTCCATCTACTATTGAGTGTATTCTGCGCGGCCTTAAGCCTTTGCTTCTGCTTCTTCAGACTCCTCGCGGTGGCAATAAGCCTTCTACGGAGGTTCTCTTGTTCCAAGTGCCTTTCCGGGATGATGTGTGCGTCGTCGTCCGAACTGTTTTCCTCTCCGGACAGAGGTTGATGAGCTTTATCCTCGGCGTCAACGTGATTGGACAGCGGCTCCGTACTATGCTCGCCGTTTGCTGGTTCATCATGCTCTATCGCTGGGTCAATGTGGTCGTCGTTTCCTCTGGAGTCGACCGGGGTGTTACTTTTTCTTGCGCTGTTATCGCTGTTTTTGCCGAGGCGGGATTTGGAACGGCGCCTACGCCGTCGCCTTGGTTGCTTCTCGAGGGAGCTATCCTTCACTGCATCCTTCTGTTCCTCGTCATTGTTTTCTTTGGGTGTATCCACCATATATATATATCGTGTGATGAAGTGGCTGTCCAGCGCCCTGTGGGCGGTGGTTCTTGTTTGTCTCCTGCATCGTCATCCATACCGTGGATGTCTTCGGAGTCGAAATCGAGCATGTCGGTTAAATCGTCGACAGTGGCTACTAAGTGGGTGGTGGGTGGGAAGCGAATTTCTTCTATGTCTGCATCCCATTGTAGCCGGACATAGTTCGGCCAAGGGTCTCCTGATAGGGAGAGAGACCTCAACGAGTTTAACACATCGCTGAAGGGCGAGTGCTGAAAGATATCCGCGGAGGTAAACTCCATGACCGGTGCCCAATCGGATTCGATAGGCATGGACGCAAGCGGCTCAGAGCCCGTGGCCGAGGATGAATCCAACGGTTTGGCAACACGGCTCTCGTAGGAGGTGAAGTCAGTGTTCGGCTCTATCGCCACTGAGAGTGCGGCCTCCGTGGCGGGGTCTATCCACCCGTCCTCAGATGGCACGATTTGTTCCGGATTGAGGGCCGGAGTAGTTGCAGGTGCGATCTCACGAACCGTCCGGCGACGTAATCTAAGTCATGCTCGTCATGATTGTGCGGCGCACCTGACATGGGCTCGAATCCGTCGAAGATCAAGTCCCCGCGGATGTCGGCAGTGTAGTTCAAGTTTCCAAACCTGACCTGATGGCCAGGGGCATAGCTCTCGTTCTGCTCCAGATGGCCAAGCGAGTTGGCCCGCAGTACGAAGCTCTATCCGGGGAGGAAAACCTCACCCTGGATCGCATTGTTGCCGATGATCGAAGGAGCCATCAAGCCTCACGGTGACGGCACAGTGGAACTCTCAATGAAAGCACCAATGTCGGTGTCAAAACCAGTGGCTCTCCGGTAGGGGGTCCCGAACTGTGCGTCTAAGGTGGATGGTAACAGGAGGCAGGGGACACGTGTTTACCTAGGTTCGGGCCCTCTCGATGGAGGTAATACCCTACTTCCTGCTTGATTGATCTTGATGATACGAGTATTACAAGAGTTGATCTACCACGAGATCACAGAGGCTAAACCCTAGAAGCTAGCCTATGGTATGATTGTTGTTGTCCTACGGACTAAACCCTCCGGTTTATATAGACACCGGAGGGGGCTAGGGTTACACAGAGTCGGTTACAAGGGAGGAGATCTACATATCCGTATTGCCAAGCTTTCCTTCCATGCCAAGGAGAGTCCCATCCGGACACGGGACAAAGTCTTCAATCTTGTATCTTCATAGTCCAACAGTCCGGCCAAAGCATATAGTCCAGCTGTCTGAGGACCCCCTAATCCAGGACTCCCTCAACATTCCCAAAAGTGGTATCAGGGCCAGGTCTATGGGTAGATGATATGCACGAGTAGGACACAACGAGTTGTGGGAGATAATAGTCATACTACTTACCACCAACGTCTTACTTTGATTCGGTGGTATTGTTGGATGAAGCGGCCTGGAGAAACCTTACATGACCACGTTCATGAGACCGGTTCCACCGACAGACATGCAACTTGTTTTGCATAAAGGTGACTGGCGGAGTCTGTTTCTCCAACTTTAGTTGAATCGAGTTTGACTATGGCCGGTCCTTGTTGAACGTTAAAAGAGCGTACTTGACGAAAAATCATTGTAGTTTTGATGCGTAGGTAAGAACAGTTCTTGCTAGAAGCCCGTAGCAGCCACGTAAAACTTGCAACAACAAAGTAGAGGACGTCTAACTTGTTTTTGCAGGGCATGTTGTGATGTGATATGGTCAAGACATGATGTGGTATAATTTGTTGTCTGAGATGATAATGTTCTGTAGAAGTTATCAGCAATTGGTAGGAGCCTTATGTTTGTCGCTTTATTGTATGAAATGCAATCGCCATGTAATTGCTTTACTTTATCACTATGCGGCAGCGATAGTTATAGAAGCAATAGTTGGCGAGACGGCAACGATGCTACGATGGAGATCAAGGTGTCAAGCCGGTGACGATGGAGATCATGATGTTGCTTTGGAGATGGAGATCAAAGGCACAAGATGATGATGGCCATATCATGTCACATATTTTGATTGCATGTGATGTTTATCTTTTATGCATCTTATTTTGCTTAGTACGGCGGTGGCATTATAAGATGATCCCTTACTAAAATTTTAAGGTATAAGTGTTCTCCCTGAGTTTGCACGGTTGCGACAGTTTGTCATGCCGAGACACCACGTGATGATCGGGTGTGATAAGCTCTACGTTCACATACAACGGGTGCAAGGCAGTTTTGCACATGCGGAATACTCGGGTTAAACTTGACGAGCCTAGCATGTACATACATGGCCTTGGAACACTAGAGACCGAAAGGTCGAACGTGAATCATATAGTAGATATGATCAACATAGAGATGTTCACCATTGAAGAATACTCCATCTCACGTGATGATCAGACATGGTTTAGTTGATATGGATCACATGATCATTTAGATGACTTGATAGATGTCTATCTAAGTGGGAGTTCTTAATTAATATGATTAATTGAACTTAATTTATCATGAACTTAGTCCTGATAGTATTTGTATATCTATGTTATAGATCAATAGCTCGTGTATAGCTCCCCTGTTTTATTTTTGATATGTTCCTAGAGAAAACTAAGTTGAAAGATGATAGTAGCAATGGTGCGGACTAGATCCATGATCTAAGGATTATCCTCATTGCTACACAGAAGAATTATGTCCTTGATGCACCGCTAGGTGATAGACCTATTGCCGGAGCAGATGCAGATCTTATTGTCACATCCCTAGCTTCTGGTAATGCACTAGGCTAGCCTCATCTGTGCATCATGTTTAATCTTGAAAGAAACTTGAAATGGGGATTGCCTAAACCCCTTGCATCAAAGGAATTCACTAGGTTCACCGGAGTCCTGCTAGCCTAGCACTACTCCTCCGGAACACTTGACTGGCCAGCATGTGATTCACTTCATTGATGTGTCTGTCCCTTCGGGGAAATGTCACGCGGTGACATCCGGAGTCCTGCCTAGCCTGCTACAGCCCGGTTCACCGGAGTCCTGTTAGCCTAGTGCTACAGCCCGGATTCGCACGCTGCTGACCGACATGCTCGATGTTGATTCATGTATGCCTGTCCCCGTAAGTTAGTGCCACTTTGGGTTCACGACTAGTCATGTCGGCCCGGTTCTCTGTCATATGGATGCTAGCGAAACTATCATATACGTGAGCCAAAAGGTGCAAACAGTCCGGGCCATGGTAAGGCGACACCGTGGGAATACCGTGCGTGAGGCCGCAAAGTGATATGAGGTGTTACCGGCTAGATCGATGTGACTTGGAATCGGGTCCCGACAGCATTGGTATCGAGCCCGATCGCTGTAGGATTACCAAGCCAAACTGGTCGAAGTCGAGTCTAGAAATGCTTTAGTTATATAAGGGAATTGATTGTGGAAGGGAACATAAGGCTCTTTTTACTCCTTTAGCTTATGCCCTTCTAATCTAAGTCAACCTCTTCTTTTCTACGGGGATTAAGAACTAGGCCTTCTCATCTATCTATCAGGATGGCGTGTTACTAATCCATAGACTTATAGGATTGATGGATTCAAGTCTCAGTTCAGTTTCTACTACTTCCGTGTGTTCATAGCTGGCCTCAGAACCTTGATATGGTGATGTTAAGTGGTTATGCCACCATTTTTGCAGGATGTCTCAAATCTTTTTGAGCATTTTACAGCCGTTATGCTGTCCGAGTCATCCCAGGTTTCTAATTAGTCTGATGCATTTGCAAATCCCTTCTTCCCATCCCGTTGTTCCTTTGGGCCAGATTAAGCACACTAATTGATGTGTTGAGGTACTCCATTGCCACGACGTATATGTTGGACCTATTATTATGACCCTAGGCATCTTAGAGAACCACCTGGTACTCCATCCATGTTTGGTGTTCTAGTGTGATGCTTCTGGCCATCATTCTCGAAAGCATCCCGTGATGCTACTTAATAGTAGGTATTCTATTCCTGGGTTCTTGAACCTGAGGTTCACTCTACTTTCTTCACGTTGATAGCGTTGCTAGTTCCTTTAGGATATTAGTAACCTTGCGATAGTCTTCGAGGTTCGTGGTATATCCTTCTTCCAAATACCATGAACTGCTTATGGCAGAAGTTCTTTTGAACCAAACGATCACACCCAGGGTGCTCTTGAGGAGTATTCCAATCATGTTGTGACTCTGCCAGTTCTACCTTTCTGCATGGGTTATCCGAAAGAAATATGTCGAACTCGTTCGACATGCTAATCAATGCATCACAACTCAAAAAGCTATATGTTCCTTTGAGTTGTCCCTCTTTAATTGTATTCCGGTCTTTGTCTATCACTTGATAGTCAAGGGTATGTGTGCATTCGTGTCCACCGATGCCTATTATTCTTGTGGTCCGTCAAGCCATCCTATTCAGAATGACTAGGAGAAACAAACTCCAGTACCTTATCCATTTCTGGGATTGGGTCAAAGTAGTGGTATTCCGCAGAATAAATGGCAATCTAGCTTTTGTTCTGTTCTACCTTGGAGTGTTACCCATTTTATGTCAGGAACGTCATGAGAATTGCACCTTCCATTATGAATTCTTGACGCAGTGATACTTCTCGCCATCATCAATCGCTCCTCGGTTCCGTGTTGTTGCAACCGGAATGCCGACAAGTGAACTGTGATGTGTGAAATTGATACTCCTAGCAACCTCGTTGCTTGGTAGTTAATGGACAAAATTATCATTCTTAGCGTGTTGGTTATTGAGTCATCATTCTAATATTAATCGTGCTACCTAGTCCATTTTCCTGGTGCACTCTTCGATCAAGAGTTGGGACTGTGTCTATCCTTGCTTATTTGATCATATCATCTTGCCCTGAAAAGCAAGATTGTTCTCGAGCTTAGTAACATGTCGGTGGTTCGTGATTTTCTGAAGATCTTCTCGGAAGTATTACCTGGTTGTCACCTGACCGCTATGTTGAGTTCGTGATTAAGTTGGTTTTCTTATAAATCACCCCTTCTCCAAGAATCTATGTTGGATACCCCTGAGCTAGTTGGTTGAGCTAAACAACAACTTGGAGAGTTGGAAGATAAAAGCTTAATCCAGTCAGTTCAATCCAAAGGGATATCTGGTGCGTGTATGTGTTGAAGAAAGATGACATCCTCATTGATTGGTCATTGTGATCATTTGTTGGATCAATTGTCTTGTCAAAACTTTTATTTGAGTATGGGCTATCGTCAAGTCAAATCAGAACCAACGATGTTCGTACTGTTGTCTTACTCGTGGTTGATCCCTCGAGCAACCATTACATCCTTTGGTCTGACCAATGCTATCACCGTGTTCACATGATGGTGGAAGTCCAATGATATGGAAATTCCGATGAGTTGCTGTTGAGCCCATCAGCAGCATTTTGTCTCCCCCGTGATTCATGTTGAACATTACACTAGTGTTGGAAACTTTGTAAGCAATGCCTTCGTGTTCTGTTCATGAAGCTTATGCTTGGATGGAAGAAGTGACCTCCTCGAATTCATGTGCATTTGATGCAAGTTGCCGCCGTGAGTTCGAGAAAGATTGTTTTTGTTTCCCCTGGTACCATCCCAAGTCAGTTATGCATGTGTGAAGTACTCTATGGTTTGGTAGATTAATTACCTCCACTCCATTCGTATTCCCTAGCACACCAAGCCACTGATTGATTTGTTCAAGGAGAAGAAGTTCCTTCTTAGGATCCGGACTTATGCAAGGGCTTCGATATCTTCGATGATGGTTCCCGACCATAACTTGATAGTGCTTTATTATAAGACTACTATGTGGTCATTCTTGTCTTGGACAACATGCTCACATGTATGTAGCAGAACCGGCTCATGTTTTGGAGCTTGCTATCGTAGTTCATATCCCGAGAATCTCGCAACGTCATCTCGTTGATTTGTGTTGCAAACTTTCTTTTCGGACATGCTGAGTCTGAAATATCCTGTTACCAACCAGATCTGAATCTCAGGCAGATATGATGGTTGAAAAACTCCCAAAATTTGCATTTTGTTCCCAGCTTGGACCCAATCGTGCCAATTTTCCATGGGATGCCCTTCTCAGTAGTTGTTGTCCAGGTTCATCTTCAAAGGTGGACTTACCATAGCTCCCATCCATTTCCGGTGATAAGCAAAAAATCATCCATTGCGTTGTCTTCAACAAGGTAGTCCACATCATCCATTCTAGCTCGAGTGTGTTGCTCTCCCGAACTCCGTCAAACGATCGTTCGTAAATTGCCTTAGGCTAATGAGAAGGTTTTCCAATGATCTATGTATCAAAAGTAATTTCCTTTTGCCAGATGAGGGAATAATTCTACGAGTTACCTTCCCTAAGGTGCCCCGTTATGGAATCATGGCAATTTTTCCTTTCTACTTTGAAACCCTCGTCAAATTGTTTCTTCCGTTCCTCCTGATGCATGTTTTGCCTCTCAGCTCCAGAGATGTCTCTATGTCCCATTTTGTGAGTTGATCTTGTGATCATTAAGATGATCCTAAGTTGCTCGAACCCTGGAAAGATTGATTCTTCTAAAATTCTCCATTTCTACTCGTTGTCATGTTGGATGTAGTTCTCAAAGCAAGACGTCGAGATCAACATGATGCAATAAATCAATATCCTCGAGAAAGACATCTGGATCGTGAAGATTGTATTAGCTTGTGTCCCTTTGTCCTCTTACCTCACGACCTGAATCTCGGGACGAGATTCTTGTTTAGTAGCGGTGAGTTGTCACATCCCTAGCTTCTGGTAATGCACTAGGCTAGCCTCATGTGTGCATCATGTTTAATCTTGAAAGAAACTTGAAATGGGGATTGCCTAAACCCCTAGCATCAAAGGAATTCACTAGGTTCACCGGAGTCCTGCTAGCCCAGCACTACTCCTCCGGAACACTTGACTGGCCGGCATGTGATTCACTTCGTTCCTGTGTCTGTCCCTTCGGGGAAATGTCAAGCGGTGACATCCGGAGTCCTGCCTAGCCTGCTATAGCCCAGTTCACCGGAGTCCTGTTAGCCCATTGCTACAGCCCGGATTCGCACGCTGCTGATCGACATGCTCGATGTTTATTCATGTATGCCTGTCCCCATAAGTTAGTGCCACTTTGGGTTCACGACTAGTCATGTCGGCCCGGGTTCTCTGTCATATGGATGCTAGCGACACTATCATATACGTGAGCCAAAAGGCGCAAACGGTCGCGGGCCATGGTAAAGCGACACCCGTGGGAATACCGTGCGTGAGGCCGCAAAGTGATATGAGGTGTTACCGGCTAGATCGATGTGACTTGGAATCGGGGTCCTGACAGTTATGAACATTTGACAAGCTTGGTATGATGACTACTTGATAGTTTAGTGCACCATGCTTTACGGCTTAGAACCGGGACTTCAAAAACATTTTGAACGCTACGTAGCATATGAGATGTTCCAAGAATTGAAATTGGTATTTCAGACTCATTGTGCGGGATATCTAGCGACATATGCCAGGGGGTGGCTTATCATGGTGGGGGACAGAAGTACGTGGCCGGTGCCGGAAGCGGGATAAGGCGTAAACATGTACGCCGACGCATCTTACCCAGGTCCGGGGCTCTCCTAGGAGATAACACCTCTAGTCCTGCTCTGCGGGGTCTCTGCATGATCACTATCTCAACAAGTAGCTACAAATTTGCTACTTGAGCTGTTCGGGCTAGAGGAGGAAGAAGGGCAAGGCTAGCTCTACTCCTCTCTCTATGAGTGTGCATGGGTGGCCTGGGGGGTTTGTATAGGCATACCCCCCAGGGGTAATCCAGCCGGGTGTAGGACCAGGCTGTCAGTGTCTCTGGTCGCCGACTTCTCATCCGGCTGCTGGGGCCCGCCGCCTGGTGGGTCCTGCCGGCTGTCTTGTACTTGGCCGACAGGCCGCGCCCGCCGCTTGTGGGTCCTGCCAGCTGCTTTGTACTGTAGCCGTGCCACTGATGATGCATGCTTTGTCGGGGAAAGCATGGCTATAGTCCCGCCTCCTGGCGAGCGTTCACTGTAGCCACTCCCTGTCTCTTCTGGTCAATGGCGCACAGACTTTAAGGGGGGGGGGGGAGAGGGGCCGCCTGCTAGGAGTCGGCCTCCCCCTGCACCGACTAGTCAGGGCTCGCCACCTTCTGGCTTCTCACGGATAGGTAGGGCCCGCCGCCTGCGGGCCATATCGACAGCCAGTCGTGGGAGTATGGCTCCCTCTGTCATGGATGATGTCACGGGCTATGTGGCTACAGTGCTGCGCCGGGCGCGGGATGTCCGCCCGGTATGCTGCACTGTGGCCACGTTCCTCCCTGGATTCGGGGGTGGCAGGCTGCACTGTAGCCATGCCCCATCTCGTTGTTGTTATGTGGGTGCAAACTTTGAGGGCACGTGGGGCCGCCTGCTAGGAGCCGGCCTCTCTGGATGCTGCCTGCTAGGAGTCGGCTCGTTTCATGGCCGCCTTCTGGATTCCGCCGCCTTCTAGCAGCCGGTCGCTGGGACCAGCTGGCCCCAAGAAGGCGGTCCTTTGTCTTTTATGCTTGAGGGGCGCAGCCGGCCTTGATGTAGTGAAATACCATGGGGAGCTGATGAGGCTACCAGTGGTCATTTACTCTGACAGTAGTCCCCGAAGCTGGTGGGGCGCCATGGCTGAGGAGGCGAGGAGTCTCAGTAGCTTCCTACTCCGAGTGGTTTGGTAGCTTGGCTTCATCCGTCTTCTAAGGTGCCGACTGGTAGGAGTCGGTCGTGACAAGGCAGGCCGCTTGGTGATTTCGAAACGTGGCGGTGGGGGCCAGGTGGCACGCCAGCCGGACGTCAGGCTTGCCGCCCATTGCCTGCATGCCACGTGGCGCTAGCAGGCCAGGCCGGCTGCTAGCCCATGCGCGTGACGGGACGTCACCGCAGGACGGGGCCCGCCACTACAGGGCCTCGGCATGCGTGCGGATCCACTTCGGCCGAGGCAGACGGTTGGGCTTCTACGACAGTTAACACGTGCCTTTATTGGCGCAGTAAACGTGGGATCATGGGGGGAGTGTCAGGACCCCGATCCTAAGTCACACCGATCTAGCATGTAACACATCATATCACTTTGCGGCCTCACGCACGGTATTCCCACGGGTGTCGCCTTACCATGGCCCGGGACCGCTTTGCGTCTTTTGGCTCACGTATATGATAGTGTCGCTAGCATCCATATGACAAAGAACCCGGGCCGACATGGCTAGTCGTGAACCCAAAGCGGCGCTAACCTATGGGGACAGGCATACATGAATCACATCGAACATGTCGGTCATCAACGTATATATTCGGGCTGTAGCACTGGGCTAACAGGACTCCGGTATCCCGGGCTGTAGCAGGCTAGGCAGGACTCCGAATAACACCGCGTGACATTTCGAAGGGACGTATATAGGAACGGCGAAACACATGCCAGCCAGTCAAGTGTCCAAGCGGTAGTCTTTGGGCTAGCAGGACTCGGTGAACTGGTCAGAAGCGGACTACTATCGCTCGTAAGCACGAGACTACATTTCCCCATATGAGAGGCTGCCAAGGATAAACAACTAGTTTGTCGGATCCCACACATACCAAGCATTTCAAACATACATACAATATGCTCAATATGTGTAAATACGACGTGGCATCACAACATAACTCTACGACTCAATATATTATTCATTAGGCTCAGGAGCGAAATTACAAACATGGGTCTCATGACCCAACACTCGTGAGCATACAAGTCAAAGCACAAGCGGAAGCTAAACATGTCCGAGTACGCATAGCTATAAATGAAAAAGGCCGAGAAGCCTGACTATCTACCAGATCCTGCCAAGGCACAAGATCGTAGCTGAGGTAACAAGCTAAACGTCAAGTCCAAGCGGAACTACTAGCGAGACCGACGCCTCTCTCGCAAAACATAAAATAAGCAAACGTGAGTACAATTGTACTCAGCAAGACTTACATCAGAACTAACTACATATGTATCATTATCAAAAGGGGGTGGTGGAGTTTGACTGCAGCAAGCCAGCTTTGACTCGGTGGCTATCCTGAACTACGATCGCAAGCAACTCTTTCGAGGTGGCGCACGAGTCCGCATATTCACCATATCAAATACACCACTATGGATCCGCTCCGTCTACCTACGAGAAACGCCATCCATAGCACTCACGCTTATCTTGCGTATTTTAGAGTATCCACTTTCACTTGTCTATGAACTATGCAAGGAGTCCAAGTTTCCATATCCGAGGAATCCGGCTATTCGAATAGATAATGATAACCCTGCAGGGGTGTACTCCTTCACACACGCTCTCGCCACTTATCGCCTCAGACATCGTCATGTACCTCGGCAACCTTCAAGCGGAAGCCGGGCGAGGGAGTCGGCCACGACCGACTAACCACACAAGTCTCTCGTCCAGGTTTATCGCCTATTCGGTTCCATCCGCAAGGAGATCCGGCCGGGTGTCGCCACGGCCCCAAACGATGTGACCAGGGTTCCCAAGCCCACCAACCGGGTGCCACTTGGTACACCGTGCCATCAGGCCTAGTCTGTCCCAAGCCCACATGCACTGGTGCCACTTGGTAGACTACTAACACTACCTACAAACACCGAAACTAGTTGCAACTCACCGGACAGAGATCAAGTTGATTAATAAGTCGAGAGGGGTCGAGTTACCGGAACCCAATGTGTGGTAGTAACTGTTCATGGATCACAAACACATAACTCAGTTCCCGAGGACGGCTGCAATGAGACAACCCACCATGTACTCCTACATGGCCTCTCACCGCTACCTTTACCAAATCGTGTTCACACACTTAGCTCACACACGCAGAGGACATGTTCACACAACCATTCCAATTCATTCCGATGAATCGGACCTGACTCAACTCTAAGCAGTAGCAGGCATGACAACAAGCATAAATGAGTAGGCACAACATGGCTCAAACAACTCCTACTCATGCTAGTGGGTTTCATCTAATTACTGTGGAATGACAGGTCATGCAAAGGATCAAGGGGTTCAGCTACCGCAAAGAAATAACACATGAGTCGTTGTTGTCCTAATGCAATAAAATAGAGCAGGAGCGAGAGTGGGATTGTATCGGAATGAACAAGGGGTTTTGCTTGCACGGCACTTCGAAGATAATAGTTCTTCATCGGTGTCATCGAATAATCATCATCGGTACATCGCTCACCGGGAGGGACAATTACCGCAAACAAGAGAGAGCACAATCAATGCAATGCACATATATGATGCATGATCATGTTAAGGTACTGAATTCACCTAATGCAATAATAATCCAAGTTAGTTGAAGTGGAATTCAAACAAGGTTGAATTCCAACTCCAAATGCTATTTCATAAATTACCCTAATCATGATTCATCCTATTCAGTGATGTTAACTTGTTCAAACATGCATGATCATGGCATAAACAGATTCTTCATATTTTTCTGATCATTTTTCATATATAAATTATTTCCATCCGAAAGTTACGGTTGAATTTATATGATTTTTAGAAGTTTAGAGTATTTTACGGAATTTCCTGAATTATTATAAATCCGTAAAATGATTATGGCGTCGGCACCACGTCGTGGTGACGTCAGCAGGTCAACTGGGCGCCCCAGGTCAAACCTGACCTGTGGGTCCCGCGTGTCAGTGGCACAACTATTTAACCCGGTTATTTAGCCTTAAGTTAATTTTAACTAAGCTGTTTGTGGGGCCGGGCCCACTAGTCAGCGACTAACTAGCTAACTAACCTAGGTTAATTAGTGTTA
The DNA here is from genome assembly GCA_021605145.1 of Aegilops bicornis. Classification (NCBI taxonomy): domain Eukaryota; kingdom Viridiplantae; phylum Streptophyta; class Magnoliopsida; order Poales; family Poaceae; genus Aegilops; species Aegilops bicornis. Next base: position 325,500,061 of record CM038669.1, read on the forward strand.
AGCTAATACTAACTAAATTGTCAGGGGGGCCCACACATCAGTGACGCACGGGGGAGGTCAACCCATGGTCAATCCCGGGCCAACTCGCCGGAGTTGACCCGCGGCTCGTCGCCGGCGGAGCCAGAGACGGCGGAGGGGTGCGGGTTTCCTCCTCCGTGACCAAATGGCCCGTGAGGCGTCTATGTGACGCGGGCGCTCGTCCGCGTCGAGTAGTGGCAGCGGCTGGGCCTAAGGTGGCCGGAGTCGTCACCGGCGTCGACCGTGGTGGTCGCCGGAGCTCGGGCGAGCTCGGAGTCGACGCTACGGTGGCCGGGGAGGCTCGTGCGAGGCACCTACGTGATCTATGCAGCGCGGGGAGAAGGTTGAGCACGACAGCCGGGCCACTAGGTGGCCGGAGGCACGTCGGCGGCGGTCATAGGCGGCGGCGGGTTTCGGTCATGGTGGGATTGGGGGCTTGCGGGGTATAACGCGTCGGGGAAGAGGGGCGAGGGGCGCAGGAGCTCACCGCGGTTCCGCAGGGGTGGTCGCTGGGCTCGGGGAGAGGCCGGAGCAAGCGGGGCGGCGATGGAGATCTCCGGCGACCCGAGGGGGATGAAGGGGTCGGGGAGGTGCTTCGAGGCGTCTGGCGGGGCGCGGCTCGGTGGGGAGGAAGAGGAGGGCGCGGCGGAGCTGGTAGGCTAGTTGGGGGAGCGAGGGAGGCCCTGTGGCCGCGGTGGTGGCGAGCGGCGGCGATGAGCCCCGCCTACCGCGTGAGGGAGAGGGCCAGAGAAGAGAGAAGAAGGCACGGGAGAGTGAGGGCGGTCCAGTGGGGTGCGTGGGCGGCGTTGAGGTGTCTAGGCGTCGGGGACGCAGTGCAGGCAGGTGGTGGAGGTGGCCGGGCGCTGCGGCCGGCTGGGCCATGGCCACGCTGGCCGCCCTCCTCTGGCTGCCTTGAGGTAGACGACAGGGGAGAGCCAGGTGGGCTGGGCCGCACAGGTGGGATGCCAGCTGGGCCGGTAAGTTTTGGGCCAGGTAAGTTATTCTCCCTCCTCTCTGTTTTTATTAGTTTTAGTTTTCTAATTTTCTGCAGATGTTTGGCTTTATTAAAAATACTAATGCTACCCCAAAAATCATGAAACTTGCTCAGGCCTACTGTTTGGAAAATATCCAACAGCAAACATTTAAGTTCATGATTATTTGAGCATTTAAAATATTTTATAGTATTTAAATGCCCAAATGCAAATACCATATGAATTAATTCAAAGATCCAAATGTCATGGAAAAATGTGCAACATCTCTGGTTACTGTTTCCAGCATTTTTCCAAAAATGGTGAACATTTTTGAAGGCCATTTGGTTCATTGAAAAATATTTTCTTAGTTGAACCTATTTGAATTGTTTTTGGTGCTAGGGCTTGATCATCCCCATTTTTAATTTTCATGAAATTAAATATGATGCATGGATGCAATGCTACTAGTTACAAGCAAGCTCTAGGGCTGATCACGGGTCAGATGACAGCTCACCCCACTATACAAGAATCTCGCCCCTAGATTCAAGACGTGAGGTAAGAGGAAAAAGGGAAGTCACCAACTATCACAATCTTCATGATCCATTTGCCCTTCTCGAAGATGTTGATTCACTCCATCATCTTGGTCTTGACGTCTTCGAGATCTTCACCCGACACGACAATGTAAAGAGGGGAAAACCCTACATGATTCGATCTTCACGAAGATCAAGTAAACATGATGATCGACTCACGGACTGAGGCGGTGACACATCTCGGGTTGAGACATAAAACACATCGAGAGGGATGGAGAACAACGACGAGGTTTGATTAGTGGCAACAATTCCATGCTTAGAAGGATGGCGGATGGTGTCAAGGTGGTGAGGAAACATTTACCATGATCCCGTAACGGGACACCTCGAGAAAGGTGACGCAAAGAACTATTCCCTTAAGTGGCAAAAGAATTACTTTTGATCCATAGATCATTGGAACTCTTTATACCAGCCTAAGGCAATCACAATGATCGTTTGGCGGAGTGCAAAGGAATGGCATACCCAGACTAGAATGGATGATGTGGACTACCTTGTTGAAGACAACGCAGTGGATGATTTTTGCTTATCACCGGAAATGGATGGGACCCATGGTAAGTCCACCGTTGAAGATGATACTTGGACAGCAATCGCCGAGAAGGCGTACCATGGAAAATTGGCACGATGGGATGCAAGCTGGGAACAAAATGCAAATGTTGGGAATGTTCCAACCATCACATCTGCCTGAGATTCAGATCTGGTTGGTGTTAGGATATTCCAGACTCAGCATGTCTGAAAGGAAAGGTTGCAACACAAATCGATGAGAAGACGTTGCGAGATTCTCAGGATATGAACCAAGGTAGTAAGCTCCAAAGCATGAGCTGGTTACGCTACAAACACTGTGAACACATTGTCCTAGACAAGCATGACCACATGGTAGTCTTATAATAAAACACTACCGAAGTTCGGGTGGGGAACCATCATCGAGGGTATCAAGTCTTTACACAAGTCCATGGATTAGATCCCAAGCATAGACTTCTTTTCCTTGATCAAGTCAATCAGTGGCTTGGTGTGCTATGGAATCCATATGGAATGAAGATGATCAGTCTATCAGACCATAGAATACTTTGCACGTGCATGACTGACTTGGGATGATTCCAAAGGAACAAAACAAACCTTTCTCAAATTCATGGCGGCAACTTACACCAGATGCACATGAATTAGAGGAAGTCACTACTTTCATCCAAACATATGCTTCATGAATGAAACACAAAGAAATGCTTACACAAGTTTCCAATACTAGGTTGATGCTCAACATGACTCATGGGGGAGACAAAATGCTACCGATGGGCTCAACGACAACTTATCGAAATTTCCATATCACTGGATTTCCACCATCATGTGAACACGGTGATAGCATTGGCCAGACCAAAAGACATAATGGTGTATGCTCGAGGGATCAACCACGAGTGAGACAACATTACGAATATCGTTGGTTCTGATTTGACTTGGCAATGGCCCATACTCAAATCAAAGGATTGGTAGGACGATAGATCCAACAACTGATCACAGGAACCAATTGATGAAGATATCATCTTTCTTCAACACACACTAAAATATCCCTTTGGATCGAACTAAATTAGGCAAGCTTTTATCTTCCAACTCTCCAAGTTATTGTCTAGCTTAACCAACTAGCTCAGGGATATTCAACACAGATTCTTGGAGAAGGGGTGGTTCATAAGAAACCAACTTGATCACGAGCTCAACACAACAGTCAGGAAACAACCCGGTAACACTTCCAAGAAGATATTTGGAAAATCACGAACCACCGGTATGTTACTAAGCTCGAGAACAATCTTGCTTTTGAGGGCAAGACGATATGATCAAGCGAAAGTGAGGACTTGACACAATCCTAACTCATCAATCGAGGGTGCACGAGTAAGGACTAGGTAGCACGGTCAATCTTAGGATGATGGTTTAATAACCAACACGCTAAGGATGAGAATATTGTCCATTCACTACCAAGCAACGAAAGTGGCTCGGAGTATTGATTTCGCACATCATAATTCACTTGCCGGGCATTCCGGTTACAACAACACGGAACCGAGGAATGAATAATAATAGCGAGAGTATCAAGCGTCAAGAATTCCTAAGAGGTTGTGCAATTCCCATGACATTCTTGACATAAAGATGGTAACACTTGTGGTAGAAACAGATTCAAAAGCTGAATTGGCATTTTGATCTGCGGGATACAACTACTTTGACCCAATCCTAGAAATGGATGAGGTACTGGAGTTTGTTTCTCCTAGTCATTCTAGAACAGAATGGCTTGACGGACCACAAGGATAAAATGCATTGATGACGAGTGCATGCCTACTCCTGACTATCAATTGATAGACGAAGGTCGGAATGCAACTGAAGAGAGCAACTCAGAGGAACATATAATTTTCTGAGTTGTGGATGCACAGATTAGTATGTCGGACGAAGCTCAACATTTCTTCCGGATAACCCATGCAGAAAGGTAGAATTGGCAGATTCACAATTATGAACGGAGAACTCCTCAAGAGCACTCTAGTTGTGATCTTTTGGTTCAAAAGAACTTCTGCCATAATTAGTTCATGGTATTTGGAAGAAGGAGAATACCACGGACTTCGAGGACTATCGCAAAGGTTACTAATATCCTAAAGGCACTAGCAATACTAACGACATGAAGTAGGATGAATCTCGGTTCGTAACCCGAGAGTAGAATACCTACTACTAAATGGCATCACGGATGCTTTCAAATGATGGCCGTAATCATCACACTAGGGATACAAAAGCATTGCTAAATTGCTAGGTGACTTCCTAATTACCTAGGGTCATAATAATAGTTCCAACATATGTGTCGAGGCAACAGAGTACCTCAACCGACTGGTTAGTGTGCTTCTTCTGACCAAAAAGGACATCGGGAATGGAAAGAAAGGATTTGCAAATGCATCAGACTATTTAGAGACCTGGGATGACTCGGACAGCATAACGGCTGTAAATGCTCAAAATGATTTGAGACATCCTGCAAAAATGGTGGCATAACCACTCAACAACATCATATCAAGATTCTCAAATCAACAGTTATCATACAGGAGTAGTAAGAACTGAACTGGGGATTAAAACCAACAATCTTAAAGGTCTATGGATTAGTAACACGTCATCCTGATAGATAGATGAGAAGGCCTAGTTCTTAACCCCGTAGAAAGGAAGAGGATGACTCAGATCAGAAGGCCATGAGGTATAAGGAGTAAAAAGAGCCTTATACGCTCCCTTCCACAATCAATTCCCTTACATAACTAAAGCATTTCTAGACACAACTTCGACCCGGTTTGGCTTGGTAATCCCTGAGCAACAGGCTCGATACCAACGCTGTCAGACCCCGATCCTAAGTCACACCGATCTAGCATGTAACACATCATATCACTTTGCGGCCTCACGCACGGTATTCCCACGGTGTCGCTTACCATGGCCCGGGACCGCTTATGCTTTTTGGCTCACGATATGATAGTGTCGCTAGCATCCATATGACAAAGAACCCGGCCGACATGGCTAGTCGTGAACCCAAAGCGGCGCTTAACCTATGGGGACAGCATACATGAATCACATCGAACATGTCGGTCATCAACGTATATATTCGGGCTGTAGCACTGGGCCAACAGGACTCGGTATCCCGGGTCAGAAAGGTGCTAGGCAGACTCGAATAACACCGCGTGACATTTCCGGCGATGTATATAGGAACGGCGAAACACATGCCGCCAGTCAAGTGTCCAAGCGATGAGTCTTTGGGCTAGCAGGACTCGGTGAACCGGGGCATGGCGGACTACTATCGCCGAAGCACGAGACTACATTTCCCCATATGAGAGGCTGCCAAGGATAAACAACTAGTTTGTTTGATCCCACACATACCAAGCATTTCAAACATACATACAATATGCTCAATATGTGTAAATACGACGTGGCATCACAACATAACTCTACGACTCAATATATTATTCATTAGGCTCCGAGGAGCGAGAAATTACAAACATGGGTCTCATGACCCAACACTCAGAGCATACAAGTCAAAGCACAAGCGGAAGCTAAACATGTCTGAGTACGCATACTATAAATGAAAAAGGCCGAGAAGCCTGACTATCTACCGATCCTGCCAAGGCACAAGATCGTAGCCGAGGTAACAAGCTAAACGTCAAGTCCAAGCGGAACTACTAGCGAGACCGACGCCTCTCCGCAAAAACATAAAATAAGCAAACGTGAGTACAATTGTACTCAGAAGACTTACATCGAACTAACTACATATGTATCATTATCAAAAAGGGGTGGTGGAGTTTGACCGCAGCAAGCCAGCTTTGACTCGGTGGCTATCCCGAACTACGATCGCAAGCAACTCTTTCGAGGTGGCGCACACGAGTCCGCATATTCACCATATCAAATACACCACTATGGATCCGCTCCCGCTCTACTCCACGAGAAACGCCATCCATAGCACTCACGCTTATCTTGCGATTTTAGAGTATCCACTTTCACTTGTCTATGAACTATGCAAGGAGTCCAAGTTTCCATATCCGAGGAATCCGGCTATTCGAATAGATAATGATAACCCTGCAGGGTGTACTCCTTCACACACGCTCGCCACTTATCGCCTCAGACATCGCCATGTACCTCGGCAACCTTCAAGCGGAAGCCGGGCGAGGGAGTCGGCCACGACCGACTAACCACACAAGTCTCTCGTCCGTGTTTATCGCCTATTCGGGTTCCATCCGCAAGGAGATCCGCCGGGTGTCGCCACGGCCCCAAACGATGTGAGCAGGGTTCCCAAGCCCACCAACCGGGTGCCACTTTGGTACACCGTACATCAGGTTTAGTCTCGTCCCAAGCCCACCTGCATACTGTGCCACTTGGTAGACTACTAACACTACCTACAAACACCAGAAACTAGTTGCAACTCCCGGACAGAGATCAAGTTGATTAATAAGTCGAGAGGGGTCGAAAGTTACCGGAACCCAATGTGTGGTAGTAACTGTTCATGGATCACAAACACGTAACTCAGTTCCCGAGGACGGCTGCAATGAGACAACCCACCATGTACTCCTACATGGCCTCTCACCGCTACCTTTACCAAATCGTGTTCACACACTTAGCTCACACACGCAGAGGACATGTTCACACAACCATTCCAATTCATTCCCGATGAATCAGACCTGACTCAACTCTAAGCAAAGAGTGTGCATGACAACAAGCATTAATGAGTAGGCTCTAGATGGCTCAAACAATTCCTTCTAATTCTAGTGGGTTTCATCTAATTAATGTGGAATGACAGGTCATGCAAAGGATCAAGGGGTTCAGCTAAAGCAGCAAATAACACATGAGTCTTTGTTGTCCTAATGCAATAAACTAGAGCAGGAGCGAGAGAGTGGGATTGTATCGGAATGAACCAGGGGGTTTTGCTTGCCTGGCACGTCTGAAGATAATAGTTCTTCATCGGTGTCATCGAATAATCATCGCTTGCAGACATCGCTCTACGGAGGGGACAATTACCGCAAACAAGAGAGAGCACAATCAATGCAATGCACATATATGATGCATGATCATGTTAAGGTACTGAATTCACCTAATGCAATAATAATCCAAGTTAGTTGAAGTGGAATTCAAACAAGGTTGAATTCCAACTCCAAATGCTATTTCATAAATTACCCTAATCATGATTCATCCTATTCAGTGATGTTAACTTGTTCAAACATGCATGATCATGGCATAAACAGATTCTTCATATTTTTCTGATCATTTTCATATATAAATTATTTCCATCCGAGTTACGGTTGAATTTATATGATTTTTAGAAGTTTAGAGTATTTTCTCGAATTTCCGAATTATTATAAATCCGTAAAATGATTATGGCGTCAAGACCACGCCGTCGGTGACGCCAAGCAGGTCAATCGGGCGCCCCTGTGTCAAACCTGACCTGTGGGTCCCAAGGTGTCGATGGCACAACTATTTAACCCGGTTATTTAGCCTTAAGTTAATTTTAACTAAAAGGCTGTTTGTGGGGCGGGCCCACTAGTCAGCGACTAACTAGCTAACTAACCTAGGTTAATTAGTGTTAAGCTAATACTAACTAAATTGTCAGGGGGGCCCACACATCAGTGACGCATGGGGGAGGTCAACCCATGGTCAATCCCGGGCCAACTCGCCGGAGTTGACCTGCGGCTCGTCCGGCCCGGAGCCAGAGGCAGCGGAGGTGCGGTTTCCTCCTCCGGCGACCAAATGGCCGGAGGGAGGCGTCTATGTGACGCGGGCGCCGTCTGCGCCGAGTAGTGGCAGCGGCTGGGCCTAAGGTGGCCGGAGTCGTCACCGGCGTCGACCGTGGTGGTCGCCGGAGCTCGGGCGAGCTCGAGTCGACGCCTTCGGTGGCAGGGAGGCTCGTCTGGCACCCTCGTGATCTATGCAGCGCGGGAGAAGGTTGAGCACGACACCGGGCCACTAGGTGGCCGGAGGCACGTCGGCGGGCGGTCATAGGCGGCGGCGGGTTTCGGCCACGGTGGGAATGGGGCTAGAGGGGAGAACGAGTCGGGAAGAGGGGCGAGGGGCGCAGGAGCTCACCGCGGTTCCTGCAGGGGTGGTCGGGCTCGGGAGAGGCCGGAGCAAGCGGGCGGCGATGGAGATCTCCGCACCCGAGGGGGATGAAGGGGTCGGGAGGTGCTTGAGGCTGGCGGGCGCGGCTCGGTGGGGAGGAAGAGGAGGGCGCATGGAGCCTGGTAGGCTAGTTGGGGGAGCGAGGAGGCCCTGTGGCCGCGGTGGTGGCGAAGGGCGGCGCTGAGCCCGCTCGGTCAGCGTGAGGGAGAGGGCCGAGAAGAGAGAAGAAGGCACGGGAGAGTGAGGGCGGTCCAGGGGGGTGCGTGGCGTTGAGGTGTCTAGGCGTCGGGGACGCAGGCGCAGTGGTGGAGGTGGCCAGGCGCTGCAGCTGCAAGCCACGCTGGCCCCTCCCCGGCTGCCAGGAGGAAGACGACAGGAGAGCTGTGGGCTGGGCCGCCAGTGGGCTGCACCGGGCCGGTAAGTTTTGGGCCAGGTAAGTTATTCTCCTCCTCTCTGTTTTATTAGTTTTAGTTATCTAATTTTCTGCAGATGTTTGGCTTTATTAAAATACTAATGCTACCCCAAAAATCATGAAACTTGCTCAGCCTACTGCTTGGAAAATATCCAACAAAGCAAACATTTAAGTTCATGATTATTTGAGCATTTAAAATATTTTATAGTATTTAAATGCCCAAATGCAAATACCATATGAATTAATTCAAAAGTCCAAATGTCATGGAAAAATGTGCAACATCTCCGTTATCAAGCTTCCAGATTTTTCCAAAAATGGTGAACATTTTTGAAGGCCATTTGGTTCATTGAAAAATATTTTCTTAGTTGAACCTATTTGAATTGTTTTTGGTGCTAGGGCTTGATCATCCCCATTTTTAATTTTCATGAAATTAAATATGATGCATGGATGCAATGCTACTAGCTACAAGCAAGCTCTAGGGTTGATCTGGGGCTGTGACAGTGGGCGCAGTTAATCCCACGAGCCCCACGTCTCGCCCCCTCGGCTTCGCAGCCCAAGGCTATATGTAGGGGGAGGAGGGGGCGGCAGACACACGTGCGCCCTCCTCACCCTTTGCCTTTCTTATTCCTCTCCTCTCTGCCGCCGCAGTGCCCCTTCCTCTTGCCGAGGCGCTGCCGCAGCTCACCATCGCCGGGCCTCTCCTTGCCGCGGCTTTGTTGCTCCGCCGTAGACTCGTGCGCTAGTCGTCGTGCCGCGCCTCCGGCAAGCACTAGTCGTCGCCGGGGATTGGGATGTCCACGAGGATCAGCTCGCCTTCGTCCACCAAACACAGCACCTGCCTTGCGAGGCACACGTGAAGGTGCGCGTCCCCCCCGCGGCAAAAATATCGCCGGTGCCGGAGGACGACGAACGCATCGTCTTGCGGTCCCATTTTATTTGCGGCTTGGGCCTTCCAGCGAGCGGCTTCCTGTGCTCCTTCCTCAACTTCTACCGAGTCCAGCCGCACCACCTCACGCCAAACACGGTGGTGCTGCTGGCCGCCTTCGTCACTCTTTGCGAAGGTTACCTCGGTACCCTACCCACCCTCGAGCTCTAGGGAGAGTGCTTCTATCTCAAGCTCGGCACCAACGCCAAGGGCACGGCGGCTCAATGCGGAGCTTGCGTGGCAGTGCGGCGTCCGGGTGCCGAGAATCGCTTCCTGCCCGTTTCCCTGCTGCAGTCGGCCAAACTGTGGCACAAGTCCTATTTTTATATCAAGAACATCCATCCGACGCTGGACTACATCAACTTGCTGGCTTATGTAGCCGGCCCGCCTGATGAGCCGCGCGCCAACTGGCGGTATAAGCCAAGCACCCTATCGGCCGCCTACAACACTGCCCTCGCTCGACTTCAGGTGATGACGGAGTCAGAGGGCCTCAAGGGCTCATATTTGTTGGCCGCCTACATAGTGCGCCGAGTGCTCCCCCTCCAACCCCGCCCCCACGTCATCAGCCGCATGAGTGGGCACCGGGGACCCGTGCCGGATGTGCTCACGGGAGCTGCCGGACGTGGAGGTGGTCCAGCTGGTGAACTACGTCTCCAACTGCAAGTTGTCGGAGAAGGATTGGCAGTTCGGCAAGCAGCCGTACGACCGCGCTCACCCACCGCCTGCGGTGAGTCTTGTAATTCTTTTTCTTTTTTGCTTGTCCGAGTTCTTCTTTGCCGTCTGATCAGTCGGCCATGCGCAGGTCTTCTCGACCCAGTCGGCCGTCGACGCCCTGGAGCTGGGCCATGAGTACATGCCAGACCGGTCGAGAAGCGACGTGGATGACCCCGACTTAGGGGCGGCCGCCATGGAAGAGGACGACGCCATGGGTGGCGGTGGTGGAGCAGGCGGCTCCGGAGGAGGCAGCCTAGAGGACTGGATGGATGACGACGAGGAGGAGAACGAGCCGCGCCGCTCGCATGGTGCCGACAAGGCGGGCGCGAGCTCTTCAGCCGCGCCGACTGCCTCAGGCGGCGTGCCGAAGCGCCGAGCCGACTCGTTGTTGTTCGGCAGCCGGCCGAAGAAGCCCAAGAACCCGGCCGCCGCGACCAAGCAGCGGGAGGTCGCCGCGAAGGCGGCCCAATTCCAGGAAGCCCTGAACCAGGCCCCGATGGTGTCCTCGTAAGTGCTTGATCTCTCTTGCGTTTTCTTTTCTTCTAGCTTCTACTCTTCTTACCGGCTTCTCATCATCGTGCCTTAATAGGGCCCCGCTCTCTCTCTCTCTCTCGCGGGCCCCGTCCGCCTTGGTGATTGGGATGGCGGACGGTTCCGCAGAGCCCCGCCGTGTGGACCTGCGCGCCGAGCTCCAGGAGGCGACAGAGCCAAACGCGTGGGAGGCGTGCGAGGAGCGGGAGAGGGCGGAGCGGAAGAAGGTGTGTGCGGCCAAGGCGATGCAGGCGGAAGCTAAGGCTCAGGCCGACGCCGCGGCCAAGGAGTAGGTCGACGCGGTCGCCAAGGCACAGGAGGCAGAGGCGGCCCACAGCCGGCTCCATTGCTCATCATCCCGCTGCGGGCCGTGCCGCCGGCGCCGGAGAACCACACGCCGACTGGAGGAGCTGGCAACGACCAGTTGGTCCTGGAGAGGGGAGGAGGCGACGCCATCATCTTGGAGGCGGAGGTGCCCCCGCAAGCGCCGACTACTGAGACCCAGGGCACTCGGCCTGACGTGCCACTGGTGCCGCCGGTCGGTGGCGAGGTTGTGGTGGGCTCGACTCCCGCGGTCTGCACTCCGGTGCGCCAGCGTGCGGCGAAGGCGGCTTCAGCACCACAGCCGCTGGAGGTCGGAGCCGCAAGCTCATCGGCTCCTGATGCCGAGGCCACCAGTGCCGCTCCTCCAGAGTGGACGCCTGGGGGCGGGACGGATGTTCTGAACACGGCCGCGCAGGATGTCTAGGCCCAGTTCCAGGCCCAAGGCGCCGCCCTCCAACAGTATATGAAGGCGTTCTTGGCGATGCGAGCAGCTGTCCGGGTATGCTTATTGTTCTATGTTTTTGATTCTTGTATACTTGAGTGGGGCGCCATGCGCACTCCACCGGGTGTAGCCCCAGTTCGGCCGTGGCCGAAAGTGCGGCTCGGAACTTAAAGGTGAGTTCCGAGTGCTAACATTTTTCTTTTCTTCTGTTGTCTTCGTTGTAGGATTACCACAACATCCGCGTGGCCACCTTCAACTCCCATGTCCAGGAGCTGGCCAAGAAGACCATTGATTTGTCCAAGAGCCGGAGTGAGCACTCTGTCTTTTCTCTCTTGCGGGGGCGCGTCAGCGCACCCGCTGGGTGTAGCCCCCGAGATTCGGGCCGACTACTGAGCTATTATTTTTGATTGCTCCATGCTATATTATCTACTGTTTTGGAATATATTGGGCTTTATTTTCCACTTTTATATTATTTTTGGGACTAACCTATTAACCGGAGGGCCAGCCCAGAATTGCTGTTTTTTTGCCTATTTCAGTGTTTCGAAGAAACGGAATATCAAACGGAGTCCAAACGGAATGAAACCTTCGGGAACGTGATTTTCTCATCGAACGTGATCCAGGAGACTTGGACCCTACTCCAAGGAACAAAAGAGGCGGTCACGAGGGTGGGGGGGGCCCCCTAGGGCGCGCCCCTGCCTCGTGGGCCCCCTGTTGCTCCACCGACGTACTCCTTCCTCCGATATATACCTACGCACTTCAAACGATCGGACACGGAGCCAAAACCTAATTCCACCGCCGCAACTTTCTCAGATCCACGAGATCCCATCTTGGGGCATGTTTGAGCTCACGAGAGGGCCGTCATCACGGAGGGCTTCTAAATCATCATAGCCCCTGCGATGAAGTGTGAGTAGTTTACCTCGGACCTTCGGGTCCATAGTTATTAGCTAGATGGCTTCTTCTCTCTTTTGGATCTCAATACAATGTTCTCCCTCTCTCGTTGAGATCTATTCGATGTAATCTTCTTTCTGCGGTGTGTTTGTTGAGACCGATGAATTGTGGGTTTATGATCAAGTCTATCTATGAATAATATTTGAATCTTCTCTGAATTCTTTTATGTATGATTGGTTATCTTTGCAAGTCTCTTCGAATTATCAGTTTAGTTTGGCCTACTAGATTGGTTTTTCTTGCCATGGGAGAACTGCTTAGCTTTGGGTTCAATCTTGCGGTGTCCTTTCCCAGTGATAGAAGGGGCAGCAAGGCACGTATTGTATTTTTGCCATCGAGGATAACAAGATGGGGTTTTTATCATATTGCATGAAACTATCCCTCTACATCATGTTATCTTGCTTAAGGCGTTACTCTGTTTTTAACTTAATACTATAGATGCATGCTTGATAGCGGTCGATGAGTGCAGTAGTAGTAGTAGATGCAGGCAGGAGTCGGTCTACTTGTCTCGGACGTGATGCCTATATACATGATCATGCCTAGATATTCTCATAACTATGCTAAATACTGTCAATTGCTCAACAGTAATTTGTTCACCCACCGTAGAATACTTATGCTCTTGAGAGAAGCCACTAGTGAAAGCTATGGCCCCCGGGTCTATTCTCATCATGTCAATCTCCATCACTTTATTATTGCTTTGCTTTTTTTACTTTGCCTTTTACTTTTCACTTTGCATCTATACCAAAAATACCAAAAATATTATCTATCATCTCTATCAGATCTCACTCTCGTATGACCGTGAAGGGATTGACAACCCCTAATCGCGTTGGTTGCGAGGAGCTATTCTTTTGTGTCGGTACAAGGGACTTGCGTGTAGCCTCCTACTGGATTGATACCTTGGTTCTCAAAAACCGAGGGAAATACTTACGCTACTTTGCTGCATTATCCTCTCCTCTTCGGGGAAATCCAACGCAGTGCTCAAGAGGTAGCAGTAGTCAGGCCGGATCTCCCGGCAACTACTTTGTCTTCTTTGTTGATGTTGAAGCTCTTTTCATTCTTGTCTTCTGCAAGAGCGGCCGCCGCACTGCAGCAGCGCCTGGGCGAGGTCCAGACCGAGCTGCACACCAAGGAGGAGGAGTGCAGCAAGGCGGCCCAGGAGTGCGACCGCCTGGTCAAGGAGCTGGCGGACCAGGCGGTGCGGCACAAGGCGGAGCTCCAGAAGGTGAAGGACGGCAAGGCCAGCCTCTAGGACGAGTTCGAGACTGAACGTTCAGGCTGGGCCGAGAAGGAGAAGGCGCTGAACGACGGCTATGGTGAGATCGAAGACATGACCGATGGTGAGTTACCTTTCCTTTCTTTCAGCCATCGACTGTTGTATGAGCCGGCTTCTGCTTCAGACTTCATTTTTCTTCTCGCGCAGACTTCTTCCCTGGTCACGCTGTTGCCGCCAGCCAGGCTATCGAGGCTCACCGCGATGAGCGAAGATGGGCTGGTGCACAGATCGCACCCAGCGCGCCCCCCGACCCTCAGCGAGCAGCTTCTCTCCATCCAAGCTTGCATACAACCTTCTCATCGGATGCTCCGCCGCCTGCAGCGTGTCGGGGCCCAGGTGCTGACCGCCCTCTGGCCGGATAACCAGGTCCCACACACTCCCAATGTCGTGGTTCTAAGTCTGACAGTAGAATAGGGGGTAGGAATGTAGAGGCAAGATCTTAGCTATGGAGGAGTTGTACACGCAAGATTTACGAGTTCAGGCCCTTCTCGGAGGAAGTAATAGCCCTACGTCTCGGAGCCCGGAGGCAGTCGACTTGATTATACGCGTGTGAGTTACAGGGGGTGCGAACCCTTGTGCCAGAGGAGGGGGTGGCTTATATAGAGTGCGCCAGGACCCCAGCTCCCCTCCGTTACACAGGGTTTATTGTACATTAAGAGAGGGGGTTACTGGTAACGCTAGCAATAAAGATACATAATGACCATTAAAGCTATGACTTAATTCCGGGCCGTTGCAGAGCAGAGTGGCTTTAGACCTCCAGGTGGTCGAGTGATTGTCTACGCGGTCGAGTGTCTTCAAGACTGTCGAGTGGAACATTGCTTCATGGTCGAGTGGATGATGATTCTTCTCCAAATGTTCCTGGTTCTTCTAGAGATGTCCTTGGGGAGGGTACCTTGGACAGGTCCATGACTCTACCCTAGGTACATAGCTTCATCATTAGCCCCCGAATGGACCGAGGTTTGAGTGGGGAAGGAGTTGAGAACACTTCCGACCCATTTTTCGTGTTATGAGTATATCTTGTTCTGGATCAATGAACCTAGGTGACGACACCAACTTATTTTTCAGTCGCCTTGATCCATTCTTAGTTTTTGTCGAGTGAGTTTTTTTACTTGAAGAGCTCCAAGTGACGGTGTGGAGGAGATCTTCCGTCTGACAAGTTGTTCTGCTGTCCGCGGATTTCGCGGGATTCAAATTTAAGGAAGCGCGCGGGGCGGAGGAGGCCGCAGTAATCGGATGGGATAAGGCAGGGCCGCCTCGATCCCCACGCCACCTTTTTCGCCACGTATCGCGCGCGCGACTGTTGCAGGATTTGACAGGATCGCCCGGGCCTACAAGTCAGTCACTCGGAAATAACCTCATATAAGGCACCGGGCCGAGGTTTTTGAACAGTGTGTTTTCATTTCTTCCTCTCCTCCTCAGACTTCTTCGCCGCGCTCGCTCTTGCCCCAGTGCCGCTGCTCCGTGCGCGTCTCGTCGGTGACGATGGGGAAAGAGAAGACGGTGGCTCTGGAGCGGGCGAAAAAGGCGACGGCGACGGTGAAAGGGAAGAAGTCCTGCCGGGGCGGATCTTCCTCGAGGGCCGGCCCGCCGAAGGGCTGGATCCAGGGTGACTGGATCCGCTCGGCGATTCGTCAGGAGGACATCGACGACTTGGCTGATGGAGGGCTGATTCCCCACGGATCGGCGCAGCTTCCGGGGAAGGAGACCGAGCCGCAACCTCGGGAGGGTGAGCGCGTTCTCCTCGCCACCCACGTCGACCGTGGGTTTTCTTTGCCTCCCCACCCTTTATTTCAGGGATTTTTGAATTTCTTCGGGGCGCAGCTCCACCACTTCACTCCCAACACAATCGTGTATCTTGCTGCCTTCGTGTCTTTGTGCGAGAATTTCTTGGGTTGTCGCCATCATTGGGGGCTTTTCAAGCACATTTTCACCTGTCGCTCTCAGATGGTGAAAGAGGCTAATCCGAGTGACGAGAGAACTCAAGTGATCCAGATGTGCTGAGGTCTTGGGATTCAGATGAGAGGTAAAAGTTCCTTTCCGGCCATGGTTCTTCCCGACTTGGTCCGTGGATGGCAGTCGACCTGGTTCTACTGCAAAGACCAGCCGACACCAGGGCAGTTGACTGGACTTCCTCCTTTTTCCATGGACCGAGTGAGGAAGCCTCCGGTGACGCATCCAACCACTTCAAGCTCGAGACCATCCAATGTGGATGTATTCGGGCACTGAAGACACCACTCGGATCCACCCGGAGGAGGTCGAGGATGCCACGTTGGAGGGGTGGCTGACAAGCATCACTGGAAACAAAGAAAACCCCAGGGGAGCCAGGAGAATTCCTCCACTCGACCTGTCCCACGAACCAGACAAGGTCCGATTCTGAACTTCTGATTATGATCTAAATTTACTCGCGCAACTGTTTATGCTTCGTCTATTGACTTTTGTTCTGCTTGCTTTCTTCCAGGCCCTTATCAAAATGTACTCAATGCCCAACGGAGAGCAGGAGCAAGATCCGGAGGGGGAGTCAAGCGGAGGCCAAAGCGGCGAGTGGCATTCTGACGGAGAGGGGGACGAGGAGAGCGACGACTCAGGTGATGAAGACGAAGTCGAGTCACCTCCTCGCAGGGAGAGGCGATCCAAGCTCGACCAAGACCGGGCGAGTGCCCGTGAAATGGCGATTGCTCAGACTGGCCAGTCCTCAAAGTGCCCTCGAACGTCTTCACCGGCCCCGACTGAAAAAGCGTCAAAGCAGCCCAAGGTTGTAGTGCAGAAGCCTCGGAAGGCGTTGCCGAAGATTAAGATTGACATCCCCGTCGCTTCTGTATGAGTGTCTCCCTTTGTATTTACTCGACGCTCCGTGCTGTTTATTTTTCCCTTGATTTGACCGGATGAATCTTGGAACTAGCAGCACTGCTACTTCCAGGACTTCAGCTTATAGGGATGAGGATGAGGCAATGGAGGATGCGGTCACCTCCAATCTGGGTACGATCTCCATCATTCTGTCTTTATTTGGTCGATTCAACTGTAATATATACCGCTGGGTGATGTAGATTTTGGCGACTGATCTTTGAACAGCGCCCAACATCATTGACCTCCCCGACGATGACGATGAAGAGCCAGAGAGGCCTTTGACGAGGAAAAAAATAGGAAAACTCCTGCAGACAAGATGCCACAGTCGACGCCGGTGGTGGAACCAGACGTTCAAGACGCTGGTGATGCCAATCGGGCTTCTGTTACCTTCGCCATACCACTGTCGAGTGCTCTGCCTTCTTCGTCGACTGCTCAAGCTCCTGCCGACCCACCTTCAGTTTTTGCCACCCATCATGCTACCCCTTGAGCACTGCGTTGGATTTCCCCGAAGAGGAGAGGATGATGCAGCAAAGTAGCGTAAGTATTTCCCTCAGTTTTTGAGAACCAAGGTATCAATCCAGTAGGAGACCACGCAAGTCCCTCGTACCTGCACAAAACGATAGCTACTCGCAACCAACGCTTAGGGATTGTCAATCCCTTCACGGTCACTTACGAGGGTGAGATCTGATAGAGATAATATTTTTGGTATTTTTGGTATAAAGATGCAAAGTAAAAAGTAAAAGCGAAGCAAGTAAATAAAGTGATGGAGATTGATATGATGAGAATAGACCCGGGGGCCATAGCTTTCACTAGTGGCTTCTCTCAAGAGCATAAATATTCTACGGTGGGTGAACAAATTACTGTTGAGCAATTGTGAATTGAGCATAGTTATGAGGTTATCCGAGCAATGATCATGTATATAGGCATCACGTCCGTGACAAGTAGACCGAAAAGATTACGCATCTACTACTATTACTCCACTCATCGACCGCTATCCAAAGCATGCATCTAGAGTATTAAGTTAAAAACAAAGTAACGCCTTAAGCAAGATGACATGATGTAGAGGAATAAATTCATGCAATATGATAAATACCCCATCTTGTTATCCTCGATGGCAACAATACAATACGCCGCCTTGCAACCCTTTACATCCTTTGGGTAAGGACACCGCAAGATTGAACCCAAAGCTAAGCACTTCTCCCATTGCAAGAACTACCAATCTAGTTGGCCAAACCATACGGATAATTCGAAGAGACTTGCAAAGATAACTCAATCATACATAAAAGAATTCAGAGAAGAATCAGATATTTTCCATAGATAAGCTGGATCATAAACCCACAATTCATCGGTCTCAACAAACACACCGCAAAAAAGAAGATTACATCGAATAGATCTCCACGAGAGAGGGGAGAACATTGTATTGAGATCCAAAAAGAGAGAAGAAGCCATCTAGCTACTAGCTATGGACCCAAAGGTCTGAAGTAAACTACTCACACTTCATCGGAGGGGCTATGGTGATGATGTAGAAGCCCTCCGTGGTGGATGCGCCCTCTGGCCGAGCTCCGGAACAGGCCCCAAGATGGGATCTCGTGGATATAGGAAGGTACGGCGGTGGAATTAGGTTTTTGGCTCCTTCCCTGATCTGTTGGGGGTACGTAGGTATATATAGGAGGAATGAGTACGTCGGTGGAGCGTCAGGGGCCCACGAGGCGGGGCGCCTGTGGGAGGGCACGGCCCCCACCCTCGTGACCGCCTCTGGCACTCCTTGGAGTAGGGTCCAAGTCTCCTAGATCACGTTCGGTGAGAAGATCACGTTCTCGAAGGTTTCATTCCGTTTGGACTCCGTTTGATATTCCGTTTCTTCGAAACACTGAAATAGGCAAAAAACAGCAATTCTAGGCTAGGCCTCCGGTTAATAGGTTAGTCTCAAAAATAATATAAAAGTGGAAAATAAAGCCCATTATAGTCCAAAACAATAGATAAAGTAGCATGGAGCAATAAAAAATTATAGATATGTTGGAGACGTATCACATCACGTCCCAGAGGGCGAAGTGAATGCTGCCAAAGAAGCCATACGCCAAGCAGGTATTATGATGGAAAAGATGAAGATGGTGCGGGATGCCAGTCAGGCCGCCTATGATGCTAGCTCGGCTCTCCGAAGCAATGTTCAGGTTAGCAGCATGTCGACTGACTCTCTTGGCTTGTTCTGTTAGGATATGGTACCTGAAAGTTCTCTTTCCAAGGATCTTTGCATCTGTACACCCACTGGGTGTTTCGACTTGTCACTAAGAAAATCCATACTTTGAGCTGAATTTTTGTTATTGAATTTTTTGGACTAGTGGGGGCACGCTGAGTGCATCCACTGGGTGTAGTCCCCGAGACTATGGTGGATCATGCAGGCGATCGTAGTCTTGAATTTTGAATTCCTTCACTCGGTGCAGTGCAGCCATGTCGAGTGTAAAGCGGGCTGCCAGTGGGGCACGCTAAGTGCACCCACTGGGTGTAGTCCTCGAGACCGTGGTCGACTGCTGGCAGTCGACTATGGTGTTTGTTGCTGTCTTTCTCCTTTTTTTGCATTCGCGTTGAAAAGGTCTCATCGAGTGTTAATTGAACCAATGGGGGCACGCTAAGTGCACTCACTGGGTGTAGTCCCCGAGACTATGATGGACTGCGGGCAGTCGACCGTAGTCTTAGTATTTATTGTCTTTGTCCTTTTACCTCTGTGAAATAACCCATCCTCTCTGATTGCAGAAGTCTTGTGACCTTGGAGCTCGCTTTGCCGACTTGGAAAAGCAGCAAATTCAACTCAACCTCGACCTGGAGTTGGCCAAGTCAGAGCTGCAGAAGGCCAAGGATGACGCCAATGGTAAGGAAGCTTTGTCGACTGGTTTGTCTTAGACCTGGGTTTCATTCTGCTCTTTCTGAATCAAGCATCATTTCTTTTCAGAAAAACTGAACCAGGCTCTGGTAAAGAAGGATCAAGATCTGGCTGCTGCACAAAAGAAGGCTGATGACCAAACTGCTCTGGCGAACAGAAGCTGGCTTCAGTTGGCAAATTGGAGGAAGAGAACGCCAAGATGAAATCTGGCCTGGACGAAGCCAACAAGGAGGTAACCCACTTGAAGAAGGACAAGGTCAACTTGAACGAGAAGATGGAAAGCATTGCTCGCAGGAGGGATGATCTGGAAAGCTATCTGAGGAGCCTCACCAAGAAGTTGTTCATCAAGCTTGAAGGTATATACCCTGTTCCGACTGGTTTATCCTCGTCGACTCGGCATACGAATATTGACTCATCCTTGGATTGTACATGCAGAGTTTTGCCGAGACTTCGAGGAGGAGACTGGGCGAATTGAACCAAGCTTGGATCCCATCAACTCTCCCGTGAATGATGAAGCTGCTATGAACCTGCTCCGACTGGAATCTCGCATTGACGGCGTTGTTGACTATTTGGCTCGACTCAAAGTCGCCACATCACGGATCGACACAGCACTTTGGCCAAGGGCAATGCTCCAGAACGACCTCGAGTCTCTGATGACTCGACTTAACGAGATCCCTGGTCGAGTGCAGGAGTGGAAGAAGTCCTCTGCCCGGTTTGGTGCTGATGTGGCACTGTCTTTGGTTCGTGTCCATTGCAAAGAGGCACGAGAAGATAAGCTGTCAGCGATCAAGGTCGCCAACACCAAGAAGCATGATTTCTGATCCTTTATGGAGACTTTCATTGCTGCTGCCACTTGGATCGCCAATGGTGTCAACCTGGACGAGTTTGTCGAGCCTGCCAGCCCTCCTCCTGCGGAGTGAACAAACTTTTTATGCCTCACCTTAAATTTGCCTCAGAATGCCGAGTGGATTTTGTAACCGTTAAACTCTTTCGGGCTGAATGCCCGAGTACTTTGATCTGCGGTCTGGGACGTTTAGGATTTATCTGAACTTGGTTTATTTCCGGATATGCTTGCATTTGCCTTTGGGTGAACTTTGTTCTTCACTTGGAATAGTCTTTGTGCTTGAGATGCAGCTCTGAGGTGGAAAATCCAGTCGACCTGTACTTCATCGTTCTTGCAGGTAGGGATGGAGCACGTAATGCGGTCGACCTGCACCTTCTCGTCCTTGCGGATCGGGATGGAGCGGACGTTGTACTTGTGGCGTAGCTCCGAAGGAGAAGGTAACAGTCGACCTGTACCTCATCGTCCTTGCGGATCGGGATGGAGCGCACGTTGTACTTGTGACGTAGCTCCGAAGGAGGAGGTAGCGGTCGACCTGCACCTCGTCGTCCTTGAGGATCGGGATGGAGCGCATGTTGTACTTGTGGTGTAGCTCCGAAGGAGAAGGTAACAGTCAACCTGTACCTCGTCGTCCTTGCGGATCGGGATGGAGCACATGTTGTACTTGTGGCGTAGCTCCGAAGGAGTAGGTAGCGGTCGACCTGCACCTCGTTGTACTTGCGGATCAGGATGGAGCGCACGTTGTACTTGTGGCGTAGCTCCGAAGGAGAAGGTAAGCAGTCGACCTGCACCTCGTCGTCCTTGCAGATCGATATGTTTTTCGAACTTAGGCGAGTACTGGACTGCAGCTAAGCCTCCAAGTGGGAGGGTTGCTCTCCACTCGGTAGGATTTCTCAAACTTAGGCGAGTACTTGAACTGCGGCTAAGCCCCCGAGTGGGAGGATTGCTCTCCACTCGATGGGATTTTCAAACTTAGGCGAGTATTTGGACTGCAGCTAAGCCTCCGAGTGGGAGGATTGCTCTCCACTCGGTGGGATTTTTCAAACTTAGGCGAGTACTTGGACTGCAGCTAAGCCCCCGAGTGGGAGGATTGCTCTCCACTCGGTGGGATTTTTCAAACTTAGGCGAGTACTTGGATCAGTAGCTAAGCCCCGAAAGTAGGATTGCTCTCCACTCGGTGGGATTTTTCAAACTTAGGCGAGTACTTGGACTGCAGCTAAGCCCCCGAGTGAGAGGCTTGCTCTCCACTTGGTGGGATTTTTCAAACTTAGGCGAGTACTTGGACTGCAGCTAAGCCCCCGAGTGAGAGTCTTGCTCTCCACTCGGTAGGATTTTTCAAACTTAGGCGAGTACTTGGACTGCAGCTAAGCCCCCGAGTGAGAGGCTTGCTCACCACTCGGTAGGATTTTTCAAACTTAGGCGAGTACTTGGACTGCAGCTAAGCCCCCGAGTGAGAGGCTTGCTCACCACTCGGTAGGATTTTTCAAACTTAGGCGAGTACTGGACTGCAGCTAAGCCCCCGAGTGAGAGGCTTGCTCACCACTCGGTAGGATTTTCAAACTTAGGCGAGTACTTGGACTGCTGCTAAGCCCCCGAGTGAGAGTCTTGCTCACCACTCGGTAGGATTTTTCAAACTTAGGCGAGTACTTGGACTGCAGCTAAGCCCCCGAGTGAGAGGCTTGCTCACCACTCGGTAGGATTTTTCAAACTTCGGCGAGTACTTGGACTGCAGCTAAGCTCCCGAGTGAGAGGCTTGCTCACCACACGGTAGGATTTTTCAAACTTAGGCGAAACGGATTCGCAGCTAAGCCCCCGAGTGGGAGGCTTGCTCACCACTCGGTATTATTTTTTAAACTTAGGCGAAACAGATTCGCAGCTAAGTCACCCACTGGGGGATTTCGAACTTAAACAAGAGCAACAGCAATCGTTGGGAAAATCATAAAACTCTTGTCTTTGATAAATAAACTACAGAGGAATTTCTTATTACGTCTCATCCAAATGAGTACTTAAGTATAAAAGGGGCGGAGCAGATCCGCGTTCCAAGCTCGTGGCTCGTCTTTCTGATGTTCGACATTGTAAATATGGTATGCTCCATTGTGAAGAACTCTGGTGATAATGAAGGGGCCTTCCCAAGCAGGAGCGAGCTTGTGTGGCTTCTGTTGATCCACTCGAAGAACCAGGTCTCCGTCTTCAAAGGCTCGACCCTTCACGTTTCTGGCGTAGAATCGACGCAAGTCTTGCTGATAAATGGTCGACCGGATCAAGGCCATCTCTCTTTCCTCCTCTAAGAGGTCGACTGAATCCTGCCGGCCCTGTTCTGCTTCCTCTTTAGAGAAGAGCTCGACTCGGGGTGCATTGTGGAGCAGGTCACTTGGCAGAACAGCTTCGACTCCATAGACCAAAAAGAAAGGAGTTCGTCTAGTCGACCGATTGGGAGTTGTCCTCAAACCCCAAAGTACTGATGGAAGTTCATCGACCCAGGCACCTGCTGCGTGTTTGAGGTCACGCATCAGTCGGGGTTTCAGTCCCTTGAGAATTAAGCCATTTGCTCTTTCTGCTTGTCCATTCGACTGCGGGTGAGCGACTGAAGCATAGTCGACTCTTGTGCCTTGAGAAGCGCAGAAAGCTCTAAACTCATCAGAATCGAAGTTCGACCCGTTGTCAGTGATGATGCTGTGTGGGACTCCATATCTAAATGTCAACTCCCTGATGAAACTGACAGTGGTTCTGGCTTCAAGGTTCTTGATCGGTTTAGCTTCAATCCATTTGGTAAACTTGTCGACTGCCACCAGCACATAAGTGAAGCCGCTTCTACCAGTTCTCAGTGGTCCAACCATATCCAATCCCCAAACAGCAAAGGGCCAGACGAGGGGAATGGTCTTCAGAGCTGACGCTGGCTTGTGAGACATATCAGAGTAAAACTGGCAGCCTTCGCATCTCTCGACTATATCGTTTGCCATCTCATTCGCTCGTGGCCAATAGAATCCGGCTCGGTATGCTTTAGCCACAATGGCCCTAGAGGACGCATGGTGACCACAGGTCCCCGAGTGGATGTCGTTGAGGATCATTCGACCTTCTTCTGGCGTTATGCATTTCTGACTGACCCCAGTCACACTTTCCCTAAACAATTGTCCCCTTATCACAGTAAAGGCTTTGGATCGACGGACGATCTGTTGAGCCTCTTCTTCATCCTCTGGGAGTTCTTTCCTCATGATGTACGCAATGTAAGGTACTGCCCAGTTGGGAGTGGTGACCAGAACCTCCATGATTAGGTTGACCACGGCTGGAACCTCGACTTCAGTCAGATCTGTTGCACTCTTAGGCTGCGGGGGCTCTTCTGTGAAAGGATCTTCCTGAACTGATGGTGTGTGAATGTGTTCCAAAAACACATTGCTGGGGATGGCTTCTCTCTTGGAACCTATCTTTGCCAAATCATCGGCTGCTTGATTTTTCAGTCGGGGTATATGATGGAGTTCTAACCCCTCAAACTTCTTTTCCAACTTCCTCACCGCATTGCAATAGCCAGTCATGGCTGGGCTTCTGACGTCCCACTCTTTCATCACTTGATTGACCACCAAATCTGAGTCGCCATAGACCATGAGGCGATGGACGCCGAGTGAAATGGCCATGCGCAACCCATATAAGAGTGCTTCATATTCTGCTTCATTATTGGAGGAATCGAAGTGAATCTGGAGTACATATCTGAGCTTGTCTCCTCGGGGGGATACTAGTACCACCCCAGCACTAGAACCGTTCAGCATCTTGGAACCGTCAAAGAACATGGTCCAGCGCTCCGAGTGAACTTGAGTCGGCAGTTGCTGTTTGATCTAGTCGGAGAGGAAATCAGCTATTGCTTGGGACTTGCTAGCTTTCTTTGCCTCAAACTTGATATTTAAAGGAAGGAGTTCAATCGCCCATTTTGCCACTCGACCAGTTGCATCTCTGTTGTGCAAAATTTCTGACAATGGAGCGTCGCTGACGAATGTAATAGAATGGTCAGAGAAATAATGTGCAACCTTCTTCGTGGTCATGTAAATCCCATAAACAAGCTTCCGATAGTGCGAATATCTCTGTTTCGACGGAGTCAAAACTTCAGAAACATAATAAACCGGGCGCTGAACTTTATAGGCTTTACCCTCTTCTTCCCGCTCGACCGTAAGTACTGTACTGACGACTTGTCCAGTGGCTGCTATATAAAGCAGTAAAAGCTCTTTGCTGATTGGAGCAGCAAGCACCGGCTGGGTGGAAAGCAGGGCTTTTAGCTCTGCAAATGCTGCATCAGCTTCGTGAGTCCACTCGAACTTATCTGACTTCTTCATCAGTCGGTAGAGAGGCAGTGCCTTCTCACCGAGTCTGGAAATGAATTGACTTAGGGCGGCTAAACAACCAGTAAGCTTCTGGACATCATGCACACGCACGGGGCGTTTCATGCGGAGTATGGCACCAACTTTCTCGGGGTTAGCGTCGATCCCTCATTCGGAAACGAGAAAACCGAGTAACTTTCCTCCTGGAACTCCGAATGTGCACTTTGATGGATTAAGCTTGATATCATATCTTCGGAGGTTGGCAAAGGTTTCAGCAAGGTCAGCCAGTAGGTCGGAACCTTTACGTGACTTGACCACAATGTCATCCATGTACGCTTCCACATTCCGACTGATTTGAGTGAGTAAACACTTCTGTATCATCCGCATGAACGTGGCTCCAGCGTTCTTCAGATCGAATGGCATAGTGACATAACAGAAGCACCCGAATGGAGTGATGAAAGCTGTCTTAATTTCATCGGGTCCATACAGACGGATCTGATGATACCCGGAATAAGCGTCCAAAAAGGACAAACGCTCACACCCCGCAGTCGAGTCAATTATTTGATCGATGCGGGGAAGAGGAAAGTTATCTTTCCGGCAGGCCTGATTGATATGCTTGAAGTCGATGCACATGCGAAGTGAATCGTCCTTCTTAGGGATCATGACAACATTAGCTAACCACTCGGAGTGGTAAATCTCTCGAATAAACTCAGCTGCCAGGAGCCGAGCCACTTCTTCACCGATTGCTTTTCTCTTCTGCATGGCGGACCGTCGAAGATGTTCCTTGATCGGTTTTACCTTTGGGTCGACTCACAAACGATGCTCAGCCAGTCCCCTGGGAACACCTGGCATGTCAGAAGGTTTCCATGCAAAGATGTCCCAGTTCTCACGGAGGAACTGGATGAGCGCTTCTTCCTATTTGGAGTCGAGTGTTATTGAAATGTGGGTCGGAGAAGCATTGGGATCAGTCGGGTGGATATGAATCGGTTTCGTTTCACCAGACGACTAAAATGCTGAATCCGTTGCAGGCTTCTTAGCTCGCAGCAAATCACTCGGATCTACATTTTTCTGATACTCCTGCAATTCCACTACTGCCATCTGCGCATCAGCGATCTTTGAACCCTTCTGGAAGCACTCTTCTGCCTTCTTTCGATTGCCAGTAATAGTGATCACACCTTTGGGACCAGGCATCTTCAATTTGAGATACATGTAGCATGGTCGAGCCATGAAACGTGCATAAGCTGGCCTGCCCAGAATAGCGTGATAAGCGCTCTGGAAATCCACAACTTCAAATGTCAACTTCTCTTTGCGGTAATTCTTGGAATCACCGAAAACCACATCAAGAGCAATTTGGCCGAGTGATTCAGCCTTCTTGCCTGGAATGACTCCATGGAAACTCATACTGCTTTCACTGAGTCTGGACATCGGAATGCCCATCCCTTTCAGCGTCTCTGCATACAGAATATTCAGGCCACTGCCACCATCCATCAAAACTTTAGTCAGTCGAGTGCCTTCGACAACTGGGTCGACCACCAAAGCTTGCCTCCCAGGGGTGGCTATGTGCGTCGGGTGATCGGACTGGTCGAATGTGATGGCAGTCTGAGACCATTTCAAATAACTGGGTGTCGCCGGAGCGACCATATTCACTTCTCTGTTGATAACTTTCAGTCGACTCTTGCTCTCAACATCAGCAAAAATCATCAGAGTGGAATTGACATGAGGGTAACCATCATCACTCTCCTCCTTGTCCTCAACCTTGTCTGACTCTTTTTCTTTGTCTTTGGGTTGTTTCTCTCAGAACTGCTGGATGAGGAGCCGACACTGCCGAGTGGTATGCTTCGGATAAATGATTTTTCCCTCTTCATCTTTCTTTGTGTGGATGTGGCATGGCAAATCCAGCACATCATTTCCATATTGATCTTTTATTTTCTTAGGGTTCCATGGACCCTTGGGCTTCCCTTTGGATTTTCCTTGAGTCACGGCTAAGGTTTCTCCAGGAGCAGCTGGCTCGGCTTTGCGCTTCGGCTTCCGACTGGAGTTTCCTCCTCCGGTTTCATGGGTGACTGATTTGTGCTTGCCACTCCGGAGCCGATCCTCTTCTTCACCATTAGCATACTTGGTGGCAATTTCCATCAATCGATTCAGAGACATGTCTCTGGTTCGACCGAATTTTAGATT
The DNA here is from genome assembly GCA_021605145.1 of Aegilops bicornis. Taxonomy (NCBI): domain Eukaryota; kingdom Viridiplantae; phylum Streptophyta; class Magnoliopsida; order Poales; family Poaceae; genus Aegilops; species Aegilops bicornis. The sequence goes on from CM038669.1 coordinate 325,526,839, forward strand.
CAGCTCTCTGTACTTAACACCTTCCTTGAAGGCACAAACTGCTTGGTGATCAGACACGTTCTCCACTGTGTGATGTAACGTGATCCATCTCTGGATGTAATCCCTCAATGTTTCATTTGTCTTACGCATCTTGCAACTCTGTCAACCTAACCTGCTGGTCGCCTTGCGAGTTCCTTCAAACGTTCTGACAAACACTCGGGCAAGATCTTCCCAAGTGTAAATGCTGTTGGGTGCTAATTGGTTCAGCCATGCTCTGGCCGAGCCCTCCAACATAAGAGGCATGTGTTTCATGGCCACTTCATCATTAATGCCGCCAATCTGAACAGCCACTCGGTAATCCTCAAGCCAAGTATCAGGCTTGGACTCACCAGTGAACTTACTGACTCCAGTCGCCAACCTAAAGTTGGGAGGAATCACCGCGGCCCTGATGGCTCTGTTGAAGCACTCTGGACCTGAGACGTGCACTCTGCTGCTGGTGGGTACATCTCTGTCATGACCTTCTCGGTGAGCTCTGTTCCTGTCGGCCAAACCCTGAACGAGAATGGATCTCGCATCAAAGCCTGGTTCTCTGGGGTCGACTGGAATCCTTCGCCCAACACTGTGAGGGCGCCTGTCCTCCTGTTGTCGAGGCACGTATGACCCACTCCTTGGGGAAGGGGTGGGCACTCGATGACGATCATCATGATCGAGTCGGTGATCATACTGCTCACGGTTCCTGGACTGATCACGCCGGTCTCCACGTCCCTCACGCCTCGGGGGCGATCTTGGGTTGTGAGCCGACTGGACTATATCCGCAACGACGGACCTGCTATGGATCCTATTCCGCGACTGTGACATAGCTGTATTCTGCTCTCCCGCTACCCGGAGCAAAGCTCTGATCTGCATTAGACCTCTGCCAGCTTCTAACTGGGAGGGCTGAATCGACTCTGCTATTCGGGCTGCAGCTGTAAGATTTTGGATTGGAGTTTGATATACCTGAGTCGGAGGTGGAAAGAGCTGACGTCGACTGGATTCTGGGACCCATTGTCGCGCACGCTCGTCCGGTACTCACTGGAGGTTTTTCCAGTCGAGTGCGCTCAGCCAGGTTGGCCAAGCGCGCATCCTCCAAGGCACGGGCCTCGGGGGTTTCTCCAATGATAGGAGTGTGAAGCGCATCCATGTTTCAGCGGCGAAGTTCTTCCCTCTGCTGCGAAGAGAGGGTCTCGGGTAGGTACTCTTCATGGGCACGTGACGGATCGCCTCTGCCATCGCCTCCGTCGGTGCGAGGGAAGCCGGGAGGACTGGGCGGTCCATCGACCATCAGGACCTCTGCTGCTGGATCACTGCTGTCGCACTCGGATGCAGTCTCTGCGGAGCCAGTCGACAGTTCGAACAGGCCATAGAGAGATTCGTCGGGCTCGATCGCCGCGACTTGGGGGGTGGCCGACTGGCGAGCCACCGCGTGCCTCACACACCGCTGAAGCCTCGATCGACCAGAGCGCTTGCGCCGGCGGGCAACAGGGAGGGAGGACGCCACAGGAGCCGACCGATACTGAGTCGACGGCTGCCGCAGGAGGACGCCGCGGACGCACACGCGAAAGTGCATCGCCCCACGGACGGGGAGTGCGTCGACGTCGAGTGGAGCCTCCTGAAGCCAAGCGGAGTCGTCGGCGACGAACACGAGCGCGCCGACACGGATCTCACGGCCCTCAGCCAAACCTCCGCCTGAAACCATGATGATGGGGATCGGAAAGTTTGCAACTTCTCCAACAAGTCGCTAAGACACCTGCCCCACGGTGGGCGCCAACTGTCATGGTTCTAAGTCTGACTGTAGAATAGGGGGGTAGGAATGTAGAGGCAAGATCTTAGCTATGGAGGAGTTGTACACGCATGATTTTACGAGTTCAGGCCCTTCTCGGAGGAAGTAATAGCCCTACGTCTCGGAGCCCGGAGGCGGTCGACTGGATTATACGCGTGTGAGTTACAGGGGGTGCGAACCCTTGTCCCAGAGGAGGGGGTGGCTTATCTAGAGTGCGCCAGGACCCCAGCTCCCCTCTGTTACACAGGGTTTATTATACATTAAGAGAGGGGGTTACTGGTAACGCCAGCAATAAAGATACATAATGACCATTAAAGTTATGAGTTAATTCCCGACCGTTGCAGAGCAGAGTGGCTTTAGACCTCCAGGTGGTCGAGTGATTGTCTACGCGGTCGAGTGTCTTCAAGACTGTCGAGTGGAACATTGCTTCATGTCGAGTGGATGATGATTCTTCTCCAAATGTTTCTGGTTCTTCTAGAGATGTCCTTGGGGAGGGTACCTTGGACAGGTCCATGACCCTACCCTAGGTACATAGCTTCATCACCCAGTCGGACTGCTGAGTGGCTGGAAGTGGCAGTCGGCCGCTTCGAGCCTTGGAAGGGCTCCGAGGCTCGTGCCGGCGCCCGGAGGGCTTTGGAGTTTGTCAAGGCATGGTATCCTGGGCTGAACCTAGCCCAGCTGGCCACCTTCCGTCAGGAGGCCAGTGATGAGTTGGTGGTGGTGGGGCCTGCGCTCAGTCAACGTGCGGCGGCGATCGCCGAGTACACCAGCACCGGTGTTTTCATCCCCGAGCTGGACGAGGAGGGCGCCGAGGTGCCGCCCAACTGGTTCGGGCTGAACCCGGAAGGTGGCGAGGACTCGGCGGAGGAGATCGCCTCCAGCGATGAGGGCGACAACGAAGAGGGCGAGGATGGCGAATACGACGCACCGGAAGGCAGAGCAGACGGCCAGCTCCAGCCCGATCGAGCCTCAAGTAACGAGCCGCGTGTGAGTGCGCCGACTGCTACTGATGCTGACCAGGCCGAGACCCGCCAGGCGGCCACTCCACCAACCTGTCGGACCCGTCTGTTGCTCCTCTGGCCTAGGCGGCCAGTTTTATCTTACCTTTTCCTCCTTTCGTAATCTCTCGAATAAGCTCGTTAAATTTGCGCAGTTCCACCCACTGGGGGTGTATTCAAACTTGTTGAATGCTGGCCGAGGGCCTTTTTCTCATGTAAGATAACTTTTATTCACACAACATGTGCTTTGCCGGGTTCTGACTTGTCTTGCTTTTCTGTTCTTTTTGGCCTTTTCTTTGCCGCCTTCCCTTGGATGCTGCCTTGCCAGCCGGACAGCCGCTCTGCGGTCTGTGGCTGTTTCAGGTACTCGGCCGTTTTGGGAAGGCAAGTACTTTGGCCGCTTAGAACGTAGCAAGTTAAGTGAGAAGCCGGCCAGCCGGCTACTCAGCAGCCGGACGGTGAAGCGAGGAGCCGACTTGACCTATCTTGGTGCGTTGTTCCTTAGCCATTTTTCATGTGGACACCATTTCCTACCTTTAACTCTTGCCAGCCGGACAGTCGCTCTGCGAGCTGCGGCTTATGGCAAGAGAGGGCTTAGGTGCCGGCACACTACTTGTCCGACTACAGGTAGCACCAACATAGTACAAGGTGGCAAGCCCCCGGGCCGACTGGTCGAACCCGGTGTCGGGCGAAGGAATGAAATAACACTTTCACATGCATAAAACTTATCATATAGATAAAAAGGGTAGCCCCTGAGTGCTCCTCAAGGGTCCTGCTGTCTTTGCGCTTCACTACAAAAAAATACACTTCCGTGATGATACGTGTTTGTCATAGTAGGTCGCGTTTTTTGTCATGCATGTACATCCATGACAAATTTATGACAGCATCAAGATAGTCATACATGTGCTGTCGTAGAAGTGTTCCATGACATTACCAAAATTATCATCACGGAAGTGTCCACTTCCATGACGATAAATCACGCGTCACAAAAGTGCTTTCGTCAAGGGTGGCCGACACGTGGCATCCACCATAACGGAACGCCGTTAAGCTACCGGTCGGTTTTTGGATCCGATAACCCATTAACAGCCCCGACCAATGGGGATTTTCCACGTGTAAAATCATCATTGGCTGGAGGAGACACATGTCAGGTCCGCATTGGCACATGTGTCACTCATCCAATGGGCGAGACGCGCCTATGATATGTTGACACGTGGACCGGCCCATCAAGTTTAAATGGGCCGGCCCAACTGAAGGCCCATAAGATTTTGCAGACCATAATGGGCCGGCCCAGCTAAATGCCCACGAGATTTTGCGGACCATAATGGGCTGGCCCAGCTAAAGGTCCACAAGATTTCGCGGGCCATAATAAACTGGCCTGTAAAGGCCCACAAGATTTTGTGTGCCATAATGGGCGGCCAGTAAAGGCCCACAAGATTCTTGCGGATCATAATGGGCCGGCCCAGCTAAAGGCCCACGATATTTCGCCGACATTAATGGGCCGGCCCAGCTGTAGGCCCACAAGATTTTGAGGACCCTAGTAGGCCGGCCCATTAACTGGCTGCCATGTTTTGGGCCAAATGTCGGCCCATATTTGATCCGGTCCATTAATGGCCTGCCACGCTCCGGGCCTAATAGTGGCCCATATGAGATCCGACCCGTAAAAAGTCTACCATGTTCTGGGCCAAATTACGGCCCAGATCAGGTTCGGCCCTTTAAGAGGCTTTGGGCTCAATTATGGCCCATATCAGATTCGGCCCGTCAACTGGACACTATGCTTTTGGGCCCACTTGCTAAAGGCCCACTTAGTAATTCGGCCTGATATTAGTTTTGGCCTGTTAAGGGCCCGTTTAACATTTCGGCCCTATATTAATTTCGGCCTGTTAAAAGCCCGTCATATAGTTGGGCCTAACTACGGCCCGGTTTGCATCCGGCCTGCTCGCAGCCGATATCTGATTGGGCCAAACAAGGACCGAGACAATTTTGGCCTGTTAAAAACCCGTTGATTCGCACAATCATGGGCCGGGGTTCATTTCGGGCTGCTACCGGCCCGTGAGCTGTTCGGCACGTTTCAGGCCCAACCTACATCGTGATTGCATGACGGCCCGATTATGTACCGTAATTTTACGGTTTGGCGGTTCTTTGCGAAGACAGGATATATATACAATAAAATAAGCGGAGCATCGTGAATAAGAAAAAACCTAGACTATACAATAAAGAAATTACGGCATATTACATCCACTTTGGGCATCAAAGTTCGCCACTATGATAATAAAGCACAAGCAGACAATGATTACATACACTTTGGGCATCAAAGATCGCCACCGATTGCAAATAAACACGCCGACAAAATAATATACAAAAGCGGACAACACTTCAATAGAGTTCAAGAAAGGTTAGCCCTCATTGTGAAACTGCAGCGCAAGCAGCTGAGCAAGATGATGAGACTGCTTGTTCAACACTTATATCTTCCACACTCTGGAAGATAAACAAGCAGACAAATGACAGGTTTTGCACATAAAAGTATCAGTGCTGACAATTCATCACATTTCTTACCGACGAATAAAGTGACACGGTTTAAAATTTCATTAACACAATATGGTATTGTTCAGGTCAAGACATGGCAGCAAATGACATTGTGAAGGAGTTGGCAGCTTCACGACACCACTGGATTACAGATCAAGAACTCATAAGTATCAATTGTTAGTGTCTTTGTCAATTTATACCATTTCAGATTGGCAAATAAAGAGACGGTTTAAATAATAGTAGAATGATATGACATTGTTCATAGTTAAGACATTGCAGAATATGACATTGTGCTGTAGTGGGTAGGTTCACCACACCACTAGATTACGGATGAAGAATAGAAGCATACATGAAGTGCAAAATAAGATCACTTGCTCTGTCTAGTTTAATTTACATGGTATGAAGAAGGAACTTGGTTGTACAACTGAAAACTTAAATTGAGAAAGGACAAACTTTTGTTTATGAACTACATAATAAACTTTAAACGAGCAATTTGATGGAAACACAAAAAATAAGCAGCTGTTGCAGTCATGCCTAACCAAATATATACAACAAAGTTTGAAGGCTTGAGATGGAAAAACTTACATTATTGGTGAAGACAGGCTCTATAAAGGCCTTGTCCGTGCTAATGGGGGGGGGGCAATTCAATAAGTATACCACATAATCTTCATCAAAAGCATTTCCTTTAAAATACATTTTGTTAATATTAAATATAGATGTGATAATATACGAAAAAATGGAGAATATTTAAGATAAGATGAAGAGTGATGCTACATAACCAAGTGGCTATAAATGTAAGTGCAGCAATACAGGCAAAAGGTACAGCCAAGAGCAATGCATTGCTAAACTTCTTCAGTACCAACCTTATGGTAAGAGTAAATATAGATATGATGTGTAGTAAATGGAGGGCAAAGGAAAATAAGCTGCAGAGTGATGGTACATGAACAACTACCTGTCATTATAAGTACACGGATAAAGGACAACATGTACTTACAAGAACAATGCAGAGGTAAAAAAACATTGGCATTGGATATATTCTACACTAATGTAACCATTCATACAGATCAGATAATTTGGAGCGAACAATTGATAAGCAAGCTATCATGCATACTGTTGCCACATAATGAACCAGGTATGTATGCAAGTACAATGATACAGGACAACAGGTACTAACAAGAGCAAAGCAGCGGGCAGCATATTTGCGATATCCTCGTAAATCCTTGTCAAACCGAGTTCATCTTGAGCAGATTTCCTGCAAAAAAGATCCGTAAGGCACATGGAGAAAAGTAGAAGTTCAAATTGTCATGTGATTTCATAGATAGTACCTCATCACAGGAATGAGACCAATTGCATAACAAGGTTTTTCCATTCAATGTCTTCTAAATTTAGCACAGGAGACTTCACCGGAAATTCGTTTATAGACTTGCCATCAAAGTGTGATTTCCTCAGGTAACACCGATACTGCTGCAATATTTCCTTGAAAAGCACAAGCAAGCTTTGCTCGTCATGACTATCCAGATTGACCCTCGCCTAGTTACAACAATGTAATGTAAATCATTGATGTGTTCAATCAGCAAAAAACAGGAAAATAATAACCATGAATAATAGCACTTACACATAAGTTCGACAGGAAGATGTGAAAATGGTGTTTGTCTTCACAATAATCTTCCCATGATGGGAATATATGCACGTAGTCCCTAACAACATTGAAAGCATTGTTTTTTAAACTGGGAATAAATGGAATGGGGTTCCAATATGCAGGAATTGGCCGTCTCTGCAGTTGGGATAGGTCTTCGGCCGGTGGACTTGCTGTACTTTTGGCTGGAGTGGGATTTTTCTATGGTACAGCTGGTGCTATGGAAAATGAAATCGGTATACCTTTTCCTGGAGTGCAGGTCCTATGTGGTGGGGCTAGTGGTGTGGCCAGTGAAGTATGGGTACATTCTGCTGGAGTCGGTCCTACGTTTTGTGTCACTGGTTGTATAGCCAATATAAGTGGGGTGCTGTCTGATTTCTCCGGCACCACCACGTTTTTCAAGGACTTTCTTTGGTGCTCCTTCAGGTTCGCAATCACCCTCTTCCTTTTGATGTCCGATGCACAAGAACAGCATTTGAGTGAAAAAACATGGTATGATGACAGAGGGAATATGTATTGATAATGGATGGGCATGGCATCTAGACATATATGATGAGTAAACTAAGCAGATGGCGGTGCAACAAAGTAGAAGAAATGCAAGATAACATATGGAAGATACCCGCAATCAATAAAACATTGCCAAATTAGAACATGCACCTTGATGGGTGAACAGGGACAGGCCATCGCCTTTGACTCCTCGAGGTTAGAATAGACATTAGGATCATATTCTCAACAAGAATCAGCAGGTGGGGGCGTATGAGTTTCATTGCATCGAGAATGGCACTTTGAATTCCTTGGTGCCAATTTTGTAAGTCATTGCAGTGTTTAGCTTCAAGAGTGGACTGCTGCTAGTGCGACACAAAGCAGCTACACAGATCATAGTGTTGATATAACGGGAAAACCTTAATCATCAGAGTAAAATCAGGAAAGTGGAACTTGCTGGAATATATGTGCTAGTATTGCCGGTACGCCTAGAAAGGCTTCGGATACCAGCTCTCTTCAAGTGAAGGTGTTGTCTTTATTAATATCGATTGTAACTCTCAAAGGCGACACAGCTCCCGCATTTCCTTGCTATTCTTATAGGATTCAAGTGGGCAGGCCACTACAAATCCTATTCCTATGTTTACAAGATCCTCTGAATCAAAGAGGCTGAAAGTGTCCATCACAACCGACCGTATAGACCTCTACACTGCAAATGTCCCTGCTCATCTTCAGTACAAGGAACATACTGTACTATTATCATACTCCCTCCGTTCCAAAATATAAGTCTTGGTAGAGATTTCCACTATGGATCACATACAGATGTATCCAGATACATTTTAGAGTGTAGATTCACTCATTTTGCTCCATATGTAGTCCATGGTGGAATCTATACAAAGACTTGTATTCAGGAACGGAGAGAGTACATATTAAAGATGAACGGAAGAGGAACATGGAAAAGAAGAGCAAGCAGATTTTGGATAATAAAATGTTGGTTCTTGCGGTGCCCACACATGATGAACCAGGCGCATTAAGAATGCAACTCCCAGCTGTCTCTCGACCATTTCAGGCGGTTGGATGAAGATCCTACGTCTCCTAACCCTTCTTCTTCCTCGTCTCTGATTCTTCCCATACAAAACACCGCACGAGCCGCCGGCCGGACCACCGGCCCCCACCGCCTGTGTTCCTCCGCCACCCCCATCCCCACCCCCACCCCCGCCCCAATCCCCACCCGCGTCGAGTTTTCTTCGTTCGGCGAGGCCCCACAACCACCCGAGCCCCTTCGATCGCACCCGCGAACTCCGGCGAGCTCTGAAAAATCGACTGACCCAATTTTGAAATTTAGTCTATTGTGATTTAACTAGTGTGGAATATAAAAGGGGAAAACCATAAGCATTGGGAGTATAGTGTTGAGCATGCCATGGCGGATCTGAATGTGCAAACCGGACAAAGGTAACTTCGCAACCAAGACAAGAAATCAGAATAAAGCAGTGGCGATCTATTTTCTTGCTGCGATAAATAAGTTGAGCAGAATCTGAAAAGAGTACCGCCTCTGGTGCTGCACCGTGTACGCATCTGCTGAGAATTTGACGGTGCTGCAGTAGCGATGGCTGTCGGCAGCGTGGAAGCAGATCTAGGAGGGTAGACGGTGGCGGCTGGGCGTGGTGGACGAGACGGTCATAGGAGCGGAGCCGGCAAGGTGGACGACGGCGGGGATGAAGCGAGAGGATGGGATGCAAGGATCCCGGTCCGAAGCCGTGGATGAGAGAGGTCGATCTCTTGTAATGGGCCAGGCGTCGGGTATCGGCTCCGGCATGGTGGAGGAGAACGGCGGTGGATGGGCTGGCGGACGGCGGCGGACGGAGGAGGTGGGGTGGAGAGGGTGTTTTGGCGCCCACGAGTCTGAATGGGGAAAAGGGAGGTAGAGAGGAAGGGGAACCATGTATTCGGTATGCTTGTCTCAAATGTGAGGAAATTTACAAACTTAGCCCTGTTTCAAATTTCTACTACATCACAACAACATTAGTCGGTTGGGGATAGGACGGTAATCTCGCATACACCAATTATTTGCCGACGAGAGTTTGTTTTGGCGCCCACCGTGTATGAATATGAATCGGGGAGGGAGTCGATTTCGGCCGAGGACACACTGTGTTTTGGCGCCCACCGTGTATGAATCCGGGTGAGAGGCGGTTACGTCACGTTTGGGTGAAATTACAAACCTACCCCTATCGAAACCTATAGAAATCCAGTAGATAGGCTTTGCGTGGCAGGGATAGGCAGTAGTGATTTCCATCTCGCAGATTTTGGTTTGAGGCGATTCTGCGACTTTCCCTGCTTCGTTCAAATTTTGCAGAGTGCACGTTTACCGTGCCAACTCAATTCGAATCCCGTTTGTATTCTATTTTTTTCAGGCGGGATCCATTTTCAATTGGAATTACATTCTATATACATCATTTTTATATATACTTTCAAAAGCACAACACTATTTATACATAAATATGGTTTACAAATGGCATGATCTCAGATTCATAAGGTTGTATCCATCAATTTGGACTTTCAAATATTTGAAACCACTTTATGTTGAAATCCAATATATGCATTCCTCACTAATTGTCTCCAATTAATGTGTGTTTCATGCGGGTTTTTTTACTTCTCAAACATGTATAATGTGTTTCACACACGCAACATATAGTGTAATCCCGTTTAGACATTAATTGCATATAAACCATGCATTGTTTGTAATTGAAGAATCTATGGATCACCAATATTGATAAACTATATAACATTACACTTGTGCCCAAATTCAAATGAATATGCATGTTTGATACACCAATTTGCGTTATGATATTATCGATGTCGTGATCTCCGGTTTAAATATTTGAATCCCTTTAATCCAGATATTCATCTCATATAGCTATCACTCATGCTTATATAGGACTATATCTACGGACCTATCTGCGTTCATCGTCTCTCGGTATCTCTCGTGCTACTGTATGTCGACAATGATCTTTTATCTTTGTAACACCTTGTGGTACTCTCTCCCTCGACCTTCATCACTCTATCTCTCTCTAAGTATATCTCGCTCCTTGCTATGTGTCTCTAACTACGATTCTCCATGTGGAATCTCTTTCTCTCACACAAACACAAAACTTTGTCTCCCGGGGTCTCATTTCTCTCTACTAATCCCATGTGTGCCACTACCCCTCATACTGAGAGATGTCTTTCGCTCCTTAGATATGAGAACCTCTGACTCTTCCTCTTAAATATCTCTTTCTCACACACAAACACAAACTCTGTCTCCCAGGGTCTCATATTTCTCCATTGTTCTCTTGTATGTCGCTCACACACACCCTCTCTCCCTAGAGAAATCTTGCGTTCCCTCGTATGTCTCTCTAGCTATCACTCTCGTTGTGAAATATCTTTCTATCTCGCAGACACAAAACTCTGTCTCTATGGATCTTATTTCTCTCTGATATCTGTTTGTATGTGACTCACATGCACCCTCTCTCTATCTCTCTCACACCCACACACATAACCCAGCCTTCTGATCCACTCGACTCCTATCTCTAACGCACACTAGCTAGCATCTTTATCTTTCTATTTATCTGTTTCTCCATCAACCTTCTTTCTCGCCCTCACTCTTGATTTCTATCACGCATACTATATATGTTTCTCTCTACATGCAGTCAAGTGCCCTCTCACACACATATATAACTTCACCCTTTGAACCACCCGACGGTCATCTCCAACAGCCAAACTAGCGGATGTCCCTCTAGCTAGCATCTCCATCTCTGTATCTATCTGTAGTTTCTCCGTCAACATTTATTTCTCGCACGGAGTCTTGCTTCCTATCACCCACACTATATATGTCTCTCCATACATATGCATTTATAGGCTGGTCTCTTTTGCACAATCGTTGCGCCTCACTCCCTCTGCTCGCCATAGATGCATGCTCCAGCCCACGCCACTATCTCTTAAAGACAAAAACACATGCTCAATTGTCGGGCCTTCTTCCCTGCATTCTCACATGCATGCATATTGTCATACCGATCCATCTCTCCCATGTCATTGATCTTATGACTTATGTCTTCTTTCTTTTATCTCGATCATGCGCGCGCGCACATACATGTATGCATCTCACACATGCACGTTCAAGGTCTCTATGTCTCCATATGTAGTTAATTACCCTCAATCCTAGCGCAACATCAAATCATTCTCCCCTTTTGTGCACATAACTTCCGCCTGGATGGGTAAAACACACACTCACACTTAACAATCTCCTTCTAGCTACCCCCCCTCCCCCGCCTCTCACTCTTCCCCTATATCCCCGAAACCAATAAGACCATCCCTTTGTTTAATTCCCGCCTACATGCACCATCGATATATAGTAGTCTTCCTCGGTGTCTCTCGAGCAAACATGTTCTCTTGATGTCGACTCCTCTCACGCGCACACACCTTCTCTTCCCTCTCTACGGGCATTTTCTCTCTCGCACCCCATCGTTGGTGGCCTCTGCCATACACATCACCTCTCTATGATGAAGCCATGCACACTTAAATTACATCCGCCACAGAGGACCCCGCGACACACACACACACACACACACGCACACACGCATGCACCCCCCCCCACACACACACTAAGACTCCATCTCTCTCACACACACACAAACACACACACACACACGCATGCACACCACACAGACACACTAAGACTCCATCTCTCTCTCTCACACACACAAACTAAGACTCCATCTCTCTCTCTCTCCTCTCTCCTCTCTCTCTCTCTCACACACACACACCCCACACACACACTAAGACTCCATCTCACACACACATGCTCTAGGCGGAGCATTTGTTCCTACCACCCTTCGTCCAACCTTACCTGTATGATAAACAATCACCTTTATGTACTTGCATAACATGGACAAATTCCACTTTACTTTAGTAGTCAGCAAACTTATCATCTGTACCCTTATAAAAAAACGAGTTGGCGGTGATGGTGTGCCTGCCATCTTATGTCTGAGAGACCGTATGATCTATATCGAGGATAGAAATCAAACTATGATAATTTTACAAAAGATACCGCACCTCTCTCCAGATCATTATCTCCCATAACCTCATTGCTCAGCAATTAAAAAAGGAATAAGTCTCGGAACAATCTAGCATGCATGGTGGCCATGCCGCTGCCGGCGCCATCCATCCCCATGCCTCCGCCCATTCCGACCACCAGTCACCACCACGCACCACTCCTCCTCGCCTTATCTCTCATCTTTCATTTTTTCGATGACATTCTTGAGATACCAGTTTTCCGATAAAATTCTCGAGATATCATTAGTTTTTACACATGGGATTACTCCTGCATGGGTCAATCACAACAGGTGTTTTGTAAAAAAATGCATATTGATGTTCCGTGCAATGCATGAGAATCTTGCTTGTAATTATATAACGCAAATCACGAGCAGGAAGTGACATTTTTTTGACACAACCACGTTAACATGGCCACGTAAATCACTAGCTAAAGTAAAAACCATTATACTTATATCCCGATGCAAAAGGTTGAGTACATGTCCAAAGAGTAGAGTCGCACACACACACTTTGTCTCTCAGAATCTCTCTCACACACACACACACACCAGTTACGTGACGCCCACTTAAGCAGACATGTATGTTACAATTTGTGCACCCGCGGGTACACGTGATGCTGCACATTTATTTAAGCCGGAAGGCAAACCCAAACAGTAGCTGCATTCATTCCCCTCCCGCGGCCTCTTCTCTAGTCTCCGTCGCCCGGTAGCGATGGGCCGGCCGAAGGTAACAACATACGCCATACTCCAGCCGGAGCAGCGCTTTAATATGGAAATTTTAGTGGTCATGCATGCATCTTTTTGTGCTAGCACTCCTATATAAGGGTTGACCGGTCGCTTCCAGCAGACGTCTTGTGGCGGTGGAAGAGGAAGGAGAAGGGAAGCGGGTTGTGGAGTAACATTTTTTACCACAATTTCTTAGGAACTGAGTGCAATAATTGAGTAGTTTTGCAAACTACCAGTACTACACCTGAAACGGTTCAAAACCTATACTCCCTTGCCAGTGCGCACTTCCCGCGTGAAACGGTCAGCATCGCCCTGGAGAGTCAGTGTCGCATTAATGCCCGGCTAGAGCGGAGGCGACCTCTCACTGGCGCCGGCTTTGAAGTGGCGCGACGGCAGGGAGAGCGCCGCTTCCCGGTGCACGCGACTGCTCCGCGTCGAGACTGGCCATAGGCCCTGTTTGGATCCAAGCATGATGGTTTAAATTGGAGCAAGTTGCACCGAACCCACCAAAAAAAACTATCCCACCCAAGAGGTGCTAACTGGAGATAGTTCTCATTGGGACCACTGAAAAATCACTTTTCTCTCTCCATGAAGTGCATTTATTGTCAATCTAACCCTGTCACCCAAACACCTCTTTGGCTACAATTAGTTCAGGGTTAGTCATGAGTTAGTCTAACCTCTAGCTAAGTTAGAGTATCAAACAGGAGCAGTATAGGACATGCAAGTTGCTCAAAGCATACATGCAAATTAAATGCGTGAAAGGATTTTTTCTTTTTGAAAACGGAACGTGAAAGGAATTTTTTTAGAATGCTCTTGGCATGTCGCTAACATGTGATAGTTAACCGACCTCAATAGACGGCAGAAACGCCAGCCCGCCGCACTTTGATAGAGATGAGGAGGGAGAAGCGATACAGGCTGCTGGATTACTAGAGATAGGTGTCGCACGGAAGCCAAGAAATATGGTGATAGCGTGGGTTAGCCATGTACTAGTATGATGTAACTGCACTGGGCTGCCGTGTTTCGTACTCTTCCAGTCCACTATGGAGATGATTGGTTAATTTTATATCACTGAATAATATTAAATATTATGAGTGCAGACGCTCCACCACGGGGTTCCTTGCTCCTTCTCGGTCATCCGGAATCTATGTTCTTCCACTCTATTTTTTTACGTGAGCTTTGTTCATCCTTTTGCCAACACGCGAGACATCTAGCATCAAGGTGCACGTGTTATGCAAGGATCATTCCATCTATGTGAAGAACACGTGGGACTGGAACTATGAGACGGACATGTACCCGGGAGTGGACGTACGAACCTGAGTAATGTAGCGCAGTAAGTGAAGTAGAAAGGCACAAATGGTATGAACCTGCGTGGCATATAGGGTGTGTTTGGTTGCGTTCTCGTCTCAGCATAGTTGTTCCCTCTTCATGCATGCGCAACTCAACACCCCTCTTCACGCATGCTCTCTTCATACATGCTTCTAGTGTATTTGTGCTAAACTAGTGTGGACTCATGCACCCTCCATACACTCTACCAAACACCCAAAAGTAGGTCGAGAAGGGAACTCTTGGGCGGCATTTGTCTCTTACTACATTACTACCACTAAATATTATGCGTGCAATGCACGATGATGTTATGGAGTACGTGCCTAAGTACTCTACTACTACTATATTAGTTGGAGGCACATATTAACTTTTATATTTGTTTACGTGTATGCCCCGAGACCTTCCAACTAGACGTGTCTTTCTCTCCAGGTCGCACTTTGTATCGTTCATACCACTAAGTACTACTACGTGTGGTCTCCGACCCAGAAATGGAAGAAGTGGAGACGCTCTACCACGCTGTTTTTTTTACGTTGGACTCTACCACGCTGTTCATGTCCCACTCCTTTCGTTGACATGTGGGACATCCAGCACGTGCCGTGTTTGGCACCCTTCGTCGTAAGAGTTGAAACGCTAGCATTCATCAGAAATAAAAAATAATTATAAATCGGCAGTGATACTCTTTTTTTGTGAACCAATCAGCAGTGATACTATACCACGCGGTTTCCTTGCTCCTCGATATCGGAAAGAATACTTCCGTTCGCCAACATGTGGGACGTCGACCATCCTGGTCCACTTGCCATGCACGCAGAACTCCAAGGGAGAGTCACCCAGGTCGTCGCGCCGCAGTAACAATGACTAATGAGCCATCAAATCACAGGCCCACTTCCCACTTTGAAGTTGCTCGGACGAAGGAACCATCATGACTTCGTTGAATTCCGCTTCTTGAAGAAAACTCTTTGTACCAGCGATCGCTAGCTACAGTAGTTACTCCAATAGAGGCCTCCTTTCGTTCATAGGATAGGAATATGAAAATCATAGGAAGTGAGATGACATGCATCTCAATTCCTATAGAGAAAGAGATGACATTTGATGCTTAGGATAGGAATTTTTCCATTTAGTCTAGGCTAATGTACTGGTAATTTGCTCTAAAAACTACAGTAGTAACTAGTAGTATTTGTACATGCTCGTACACAGACACAGACACACACACACTAACTACTAGTACTACTACTTCTCACATGCTGGCCAGACGCGATCGTTCTTCTTCCCGGCTTTGTCAGCGACACCCCACCGTGCTTGGATCTCCGCCGACCTCTCCGCAGCAGCGCGTGCATCCTTTTCTTTCTTGCGGTGGCGGGCCTCTCTTTTCTTGAGTGCTTTCTGACATTTCCGCTCCCTCTGTGCAACTTTGGCCGCCTCTTGCTCTACCGCCCATTCGGCCTTGGCATCTTCAAATTCCTCCCACATAGTTCTGAGGTCGCGAGCGGCGATGAACTCGGCACGGCGGGATGCCATCGCTTCCCTACCATTTTGTGTGCGGTCGTGGCGGCGAGGAACTTCGGCGCGGCGGGATGTCATCGCTGCCTTACCGGTTAGTGTGCGGTAGCGGTGGCATGAACGACGCTTGGTGAGAGCTCCGGGGTGGAGTGGCGGACAACCGTATAGTGCATTGGTTTGTCAAGAGCTCAAGGACAGAAGACGAAGCAAATTTGGATTCCCCTTCAATCCTGGTCATTTATTACCGAGTAAAATGCATTGGCGGTCATCGAACTTGTCTTGATAGCTCACTTTGATCATTGTATACGAGATATGGTGATTATACAGGTCACTGGCTCAGCATATAGCTCCGTATTTATGCAGTTGACCAGTCAAACAGTCCGCATGCGCCTCATCAGCCGTGTTCTTTATCTATCTACGCGGGCCTACCTGTCAATGGAGAAAGAAATACTATAAAAACCAAAATTATGCGTATGTGGGGAATCAAACCACGGACTCGTCGCTGCAACGCACCCTCGTCAGCCAAATGAAAATGAAATACTTCGCATCAGACACTCACGCTCATGCTGTCAAAGCATGCTAATGCATGCACGTCGCCCTCTAAATCAAAGTCCTGCTCATGGCACTCACACTCACATGCGCGCCCTGGCGGTGCCTGGCATTACTGTTTAGACGTTTGATGGAGGCCTACGCGAACGCCGAGCATGTATTCACCTGGCTCAACACCAACGGTCATACTTGGACCGCCTTGCTCATGTATATCGTCCATCACAATGACAATCTATAAAACAACCTAAGCTAGAGAGGGTAGTATGGTAGTATGGTACGGAGTATGTACTATCGTGAGCGACCGATCTTAGTGCCACTGCACACCAAACCCTTCCATCGCTAGCGCGCGCTTCCCGCCTGAAACGGTCACCATCTCTCCAGAATGTCAATGCCGCATTCATCGGACTTAACTGCAGGTGCAATTGCTGTGTCACTGACATGCGGGCCAGATGCCTGTTGGGCCCACATGTCAGTAACCCAAACGCATCTGCAGTTAAGTCACTGAAGCAGCGTCCGTATTCACGCCCGACGAACCTACTCCGGTGCCAGTTGTCCATCCGTCTGCCTCGGCTCACTGCCATTCGCCCGCTATATTAGCTTGAGCCCAAGCTCCCAGCCATAGCCAAAGACCCACATTTATTCTCCTCTGGTCCCTTCCTTCTGTTGGCACCACTTCAACCATAGCCTCCTGGTGCTCCGAAGCTCTCTTGGACGTACTGTCGCAGGAGCGGACGAGGGACATCGGTGGCTCCGCTCCGGGCGTGCTCCAAAGCTCTCTTCGACGTACTGACGCAGGAGCAAAGCGAAGAGATCGCCGGCACCCGGCCGCCCTCCGCCACCACGACCACGGCCGGGCGTGCGTCTTGTGGCGCAGCAATGAGGAAGAGTAGTACACGGTATGTCGCCGCCGCTCTAGTCCGGGAAGGCCACCGCTACTCCACTCGATCGACGCCAAGCTTGGTGGGGTAAACATCGGCCGATTGGCCGCTGACGGCGATGTGGGCGGAAATCTGTAACCTTGTGCTCCGGAGGAGGAGGTTATCGAGGCGGATGAGGAGGAGGCAAAGGCAATGGCCGGCTTTCTCGGGTTCATGGCCGAACATGGTGGTCGGGCGCCGGCAATCATTTAGATTAGGTTTACAGTAGGTTTTAGTACGGTTTGTGTGAAATATGTAATGAATTTCGTCTAGTTTGTAGGAAAAGTTATCGAAATGTAATGAATTTCATCTGGTTAATTTGAAATTTGCTTTGTTTGCACGAATTTCATCCGGTTAGTTCATATAGTTGTCGAAAGGTATGCGGGCAGCATCGGATGGCATCCATCAGTGCCTCGGACAGATGCCGGTGTAAATTTGTGGGCCAACGCTGGAGATTCCCTAACTATCATGCTATAATCGCTAACAATCCTCCATTATTTGGCAGGGAACAGCTATCCCTCGATCAAAATCAGATCTGCGGTGTTTCGCACTCCTCCCCCGTAAGAGTGTAAACTCTTGCTTACATAAAAATGGAGCAAGTGGACGGCACTGTAGCATGTCATATCACTCGAACTAGCCCGCCTAACGAGCAGGAAAGCACCGCCCTCGTCATTTTGTTCTGGATTTCTATCGATCGATCGCGCGAAAATGTTACGCTTCGCAAGTTCTAAAGGAAAAGGCGGCACACTTACGACTCGTACGTGTCGCAACCCCGACAGTCCGGCTCGCACGCCGCTCACCAGAGGGGACACGCGTTGTCTTGCAATTTCACTGACATGTGGGACCGTAATTGAATAAACCATCGATAGCTGAAATCTAATCGCTCGGCGGGCGTCGGCTGAGAAGAGAGAAACGGGGGAGGGAGAAGAGATCGCCCGCCCGCCGCGCACGGACTCCAAGAAATATATGGTGATAATGTGAGGTGGGCCATGCTGGAGTCCGGACCGCTTCCGGAGCCCGCTCTCACCGCCCTGGCCCCTCAAGACGCCAGCTGCCCGCCGCATGCATGCATAGCAAGTAGTACTCCTTATGTGGAGGATGTACGGGCATTGACAAAGTCAAGGAGTGGGCTCTGCAAACCCGCCTCTACACGTGCTCCCTAGGTATAAAAAAATAATTCTAAAGAAAGGCATAAAAAACAATTGTGTCTTAAACAAAGAAAGGTAAAAAACATTTGAGAGGAAATAGATAGAGAGAAAGTGCGAAAAAGTTGTAACCTGGGTGAGGGAGTCCCGGACTAGGGGGTGTCCGGATAGCCGGACTATCGTCACGGCCGGACTCCAAGACTATGAAGATACAAGATTGAAGACTTCGTCCCGTGTCCGGATGGGACTTTCCTTGGCATGGAAGGCAAGCTTGGCGATACGGATATGTAGATCTCCTACCATTGTAACCGACTCTGTGTAACCCTAACCTATCCGGTGTCTATATAAACCGGAGGGTTTTACTCCGTAGGACGAACAACAATGATACCATAGGCTAGCTTCTAGGGTTTAGCCTCCTTGATCTCGTGGTAGATCTACTCTTGTACTACCCATATCATCAATATTAATCAAGCAGGAGTAGGGTATCACCTCCATCGAGAGGGCCAGAACCTGGGTAAAAACATTGTGTCCCTTGTCTCCTGTTACCATCCGCCTAGACGCATACGATTCGGGACCCCCTACCCGAGATCCGCCGGTTTTGACACCGACATTGGTGCTTTCATTGAGAGTTCCTCAGTGTCGTCACCGATAGGCCCGATGGCTCCTTCGATCATCAACAACGACGCGGTCCAGGTGAGACTTTTCTCCCAGACAGATCTTCGTGTTGGCGGCTTTGCATGCTGCGGGCCAATTAAGCAGCCATCTGGAGCAGATCGAAAGCTACGCCCCTGGCCATCAGGTCAGATTTGGAAGTTTGAGCTATACAGACGGTATCCGCGGAGACTTGATCTTCGACGGCTTCGAGCCGCAGCCAAGCGTGCCGCACTGTTTCGATGGGCATGATCTAGCTCTGCAGCCGAATAGTGCCCTGGAGGCCGCGCCAGCATCCGCTCCGACCCGTAATCCGGAGCCGGATTCCCCGATCGAGGACGAGTAGTTGGACACCGCCTCGGGGGCTACAATCTCTACGGCGATCGAGCCGAACCCCATCCATGTCCTTTGCGAAGACCTCGACTCCAGGGTGCCGAACTCCTCTCCGGACTCCGAACCCTCCGCGCCCCTGTCAATCGGATCCGATTGGGCGCCGGTCATGGAGCTCACAGCCGCGGACATCTTTCAGCACTCGCCCTTTGGCGACATCCTGAATTCACTAAAGTCTCTCTCTTTATCCGGAGAGCCCCGGCCGAACTACGGTCAGGAAGGTTGGGATGCGGACGACGAAGAAATTCAACGCCCACCCACCACCCACTTCGTAGCCACAGTCGAAAGCCTACACGACGTGCTCGATTTCGACTCAAGACATCGACGGTATGGACGACGATGTAGGAGACAACAATGAACCAGCACCTATAGGATGCTGGACAACCTCATCCCATGATGTATACATGGTGGATACACCTAAAGGAAATGAAGACGAGGAACAATGGGACGCTACAAAGGATAAATCCCCCGAAAAGCAGTCAAAACGGCAACGTAAACGCCGAACAAAGTCCTGCCTCAACAAAGACCCATCCATAGAGCAGGACGAACCAGTGGACAACGAACAAGCTATCGAGCAATCGTCCGAACAAGACAACTTGGATAAACAATCTGTCCCCGGCGAAGACAACAGTCCGGACGATCTCACGCCGGACAAACTATTGGAGCAAAATGACCTCCAGAAAAGGCTCATCGCCATAGTGCGTAGCCTGAAAAAGCAGAAGCGGAAGCTCAAAACAGCGGAAGATGCACTCAGGATCAGACGGAGCAAAGTATTCAGCACCGCAGACAAGTACGGCGACAGTCGCTGAACAAAGAGCTACCCGAAAAGAAAGCTACTGCCCGAATTCGACGAGGAGGCCTTAGAGCCCCCACAATTATAAAGTAAGAAGGCCACCCGGTCGGATGGACGACCCCACGGCAAAAGAGAGCGGCGAATGGCGCCAAGACACAAGCCAATATGCGATCCGCATAAGGATTCACATCAAAAGGATGGCCCGATTAGGTCCATCTATGGGCCAAGAAAGCAGGCTCGTCAAAGCAATGCAATACGCCAAAATTCCGAAGATCACGGCACACCCAAATATAGGGGCGGCGCACACCCCCTATGTTTCACCGATGAGGTGCTGGATCATGAATTTCCAGCGGCATTCAAACCAGTAAACATAGAGGCATACGACGGAACAACAGACCCTGGAGTCTGGATTGAGGATTACATCCTCCACATACACATGGCTAGAGGAGACGATCTCCACGCCATAAAATACTTACCCCTTAAACTCAAAGGGCCAGCTCGGCATTGGCTTAAAAGCCTCCCCGAAATACCATTGGAAGCTGGGGAGAGCTCGAGGATGCATTTCGGGCAAATTTTCAGGGGACTTATGTCCGCCCTCCGGATGCAGACGATCTAAGTCACATAACTCAACAGCCCGGAGAGTCAGCCGGAAATTCTGGAACAGGTTCCTTACTAAAAAGAACCAAATAGTCGACTGTCCGGACGCCGAAGCCTTAGCAGCTTTCAAACACAACGTCTGAGACAAATGGCTCGCCAGACACCTCGGCCAAGAAAAGCCAAGAACAATGGCCGCATTAACAAGCCTCATGACCTGCTTTTGCGCGGGAGAGGATAGTTGGCTAGCAAGATGCAGCACCAGCGACCCAAGTACATCCGAAATTAGGGATGGAAATGGGAAACCACGGAGCAACAAGGACCAGCGCCGGATTAAAAGGAACGGTCCAAAGAGCACGGCAGTCAACGCCGGATTCAAAAGATCACGGCAGAACAACAAAAAACTGACCCTTAAGGACAATAGCGATGAGCTATCCAACTTCAACAAAATCTTGGACAAGATATGTCAAATCATGATACTCACAGGAGGCACGCTAACCATACCCACGTAAATTGTTGGGTCTTCAAACAGTCCGCGTGATCAACGCCCGAACACAAGGGGCTCGACACACCAAGTGAAGATGACGACGAGCACCACAAGCGAGCCCCGGAAAACAAAAAACTTTCCCACAAGAGGTTAAAACAGTAAACTCACTTCACGTGATCAAAGGGAAAAAGCAGGCGGCGCCCACTAAAAGGCGCCGCACCGCACAGTTGTCAAAACCAATCACCTTCGACCATCGTGACTATTCGGAAAATATCCGTAGCAGCGGGATGGACTGCCCTGACATCGATCCTATAATCGACGGATTCCAATTTACACGAGTCCTCATGGATGGCGGCGATGACATAAACCTGATATATCAGGACACAATCTGCAGGATGGGGATAAACCCAACCAAAATTCGCCGTACCAACACCTCCTTTAAAGGAGTAATGCCAGGCCCATATGCCCATTGTACGGGCTCCATACTGCTAGAAGTTGTGTTCGGTTCATCCGACAACTTCCGTCGTGAAAGGTTACTCTTCCATATCGCCCCGTTTAAAAGTAGCCATCAAGCACTATTGGGACGTGAAGCTTTCGGCCGCTTTAACGCAATACCGCATTATGCATCTCTAACACTTAAAATGCCCGGTCCACGTGGCATCATCTCGTTAAAAGGAAGTATTAAGTGTTACTCGAGCACGGAAGAACGGGAGACTGCCTTGACAGCCCCACAGCTATCCGGCTCTGCTAGGCAAAGAACCTGAATTGGTCATTCAAACCCCGGACACGGCTAGACGAGTCCGACGCCTACTAGCGGCATACCCCCATACGAGGGGCTGCATGCATGTATAACAAGAGACAATAAAGCTCAACTTTATTCACTTCTTCGAACCATACTCTGTTTATTTAATATTAAGTACATCTTTTGCACTATCCTTTTTCTTTTAAACTAAGTTCCTCTCTTTTCTGAGATGAACAACGTGCTACACCCGTCGAGATACGGCACAATGCGCGGACACCGCAGACGCGATGCGATGAGGGACCCGTTGCAAGGATTCTTTTCAGATTAAGAACCTGCGTAAACCTTTTTTACTGTCTCTTGTTGATATACATCCCCCGGTTCCTTACTATAACCGAGGAGGAGGCTGGCGTTTTGGCATTGGCCGCACCAGAATTTTTGCGCGTACCTGGACACCAGGGGCTTAGGGCATTATTCTGCCCGTCTTCATAAAGACCGAATACCTTAGGGAGTATTCGGTGTCTCGAGTTAGGCCTTATATGCATCAGCTCCGAATCATGTCTTTGGTCAAATGTTGGGTTGCCCGGCTCCTGTGTTTTGCTTCCTTACGTTCCGTTTTCACGGCTAACGCGGCACCAGGAGAACTACTGCGATTGTGCCCCGGTTCGGCCGGGCGAGCACCTCAGTGGAGAAAGCCGAAAACTGGCTGTCATGATATAGCGAGAGACTGGTCAACCACTCGATGACTCACTGGAATGTTTAGGATTCCTCCGCATTAACGAAGGACCGGTTTTCGGTCAGGCACATACGCACCCCGAATTCGGGAGAGTGCGGTGCCCCCAGGGGCTATATAGTAGCCCCACCCTCGAACTCCTATGGCTAAGTGAAAGTGATAAAGCATTATAGTCCGGTTGCCTGGTTTGCTACGCTTATCACCTCCTTAACAGACCAAGACGTTGGATTAAGTGTGAAAAAGCGCTTTCTTTGCAAACACCCCGCACTATGTGCATGGGGCTGAAGCCAAGGACTGCCATCTTTCAAAGTTATATACACATATACATAAACGGCCGCCTGAGGGAGTAGTTTACTACTTGAACGCACAAGTATAAAAAGCTCTTATATTATATTGAAAAATTGTTTTCACAAATCATACATGTCATTTAAACATAATATCCTTCGAGCATTGTGTCTCTATTAAACGAGCGCCCGACAGGACTTCTTCAAAGTAGTGCTTGGCAGGTACTCGGCATCTGTCCGAATCTTGGGATGCAATGTCGGTGGCCTTCATCTCTGCCCAGTATGTCTTGACACGGGCTAGATCCATTCGCGCTCCCTCAATACACGTCGATCGCTTCATTGCATCGGTACCGCACCAAGGAACTGCTGCACTAAACCAAAATAGCTCTTCGGCTGGGGTCCACCCGGCCACAAGTGAGTCAAGACATGCTTCATGGCAAATCCGGACAACTGATTCAACTCGGCCCATTTGGCCAACCGGTCGGTCAGCGGCAGAGGACGCTCCGGACTATGGAATTGCGACCAGTATAGCTCTTCCCTTCTGTGCCCCTTCTGGCCCCGGAAGTGCTCAACCGCGTCCGCAGCGCTCGCCGCCAAGTCCAGATAAGCATCCTCCGAACTCCACAACTTATCCAACTGAGCATACTTTGGATCAGTATATTTCCTCCGCAGCAGAAATGGTTTTCAGTCGCAATTGCCCCGGCCTGACTCAGCTCCTCCTTGGCAGCTCTCAAAGCCGACTGGGCACTCTTGGATTCAGCGGCGGCCTTTTTCAGGCCCTCTTGTTCCGCTTGACGTTCTTTTTCAAGAACCTCGCAGCGATCGGTAATATCCTCAACTTTTGGCCATATCGGCCATCTCCTCTTTACTTGGCGGTGAGCAGCCCGTTCAGCTTCTAGCTCTTCGGCCGCCTTTAAAGCGGCCGCATTACTAATTCTGGCTTGCTCTTTCGCTCGGGCGAGTTCTGCCCGCAGCCCTTCCACGGCAGCGGCACCATCTGCATTAAGCATACGAATAGTAAGAAATGGGCGTCAAGCTACCTTACCAGGTGTCCGCATAAAAGTCGCATACCTTGTGACTCGTCAAACCATTTATTGACCAGCGCGATGTCCGCATCCGCCTCGTCAAGTTGCCGCTTTAGTTAGGCATATTCATCAATCCGGCTGGCCTCCGGACGCCCCGTCACCTGTTTAGGAGCGGTGATATGTTATAACTGAGAATTTGATCCTCGGCACGTTGTCAATTTTGACAACATACCGAGTCTCAGGGGCTACTATCTATACAGGGCGCATTTTATATGCATAACTGTCAGAAGGTACATCATTTTACGTACCTCAAACCCCGTCAGTAAGCTTCTGACGACTTCATGCAATCCGCTCTCCGCGGATGCAATTCTTTCAATCACCGTACCCATTAGAGCACAGTGATCTTCCGAAATAGCCGCCGCCCGAGCAGATCCTTCACTCCTCCGACCGCGCACACCACTTGGCGCGGACCTTCCGGCCCCGGACTTGGGGAACCCTCCACGGCGACACCTCCGGGTCGTCTGCTTCACATGAGGGTGCGGCAAGTGGAGGCGTTTCGCTCTCCATCATCTCCGGAAGAAGATCCCCCGAAGACGAGCTCTGCTGAGAAGGGCTGAGGTCCGAACTACAAGGTACAATTTCGGTTATCTTCATGAATAAATACAAGGATGTTCCTTATTTACAAGACCCCTTCTTTTTACTTATGGCTCGCTGGAGGGCTGATCCCCTCGGGGAACTAATGCGGCTGGGTTACTTCCCAGCGTCGGACTCTCTGCCAAGATTCCTTTCCCTCTTTGAGGCCTTGACCTCCAGATCTTCCAAGCGGTCCTCTTCTCTCCTCGGAAGGTGGGACTCTTAATCCCTCCTTCCTTGATAGCCTCCTTCAGAGGCAGTTGCTTCCCGCTCCCCCTTCGCCTTCTTCAAAAGGCGCGACCTTCAACATCTTGGTCAGCATGGGATCCGGCGTGGTCTCTGGGAGGGGAGTCGGACACCTTATTAACTTTGCCTTGGCTATCCACTCCTGTTCAAGACACGGCTCCTTTAAAGGGCATATATATAAAATAAATGAATAAACAGCTTGTCCGGTTACAGGACTACTTACTTGAGTATCTGGGCGATTGCAGCTTAGTCCTGCGTCCTCGGTCAAGTCCGGACACTTCTTTTGTGATCCGAAGAACAGTTTATACATCTCCATGGGCGTCGTGCCCATAAAATTTTGGAGAGCTCGTGGTCCCTCCGGATTGAATTCCCACAAGCGGAGGGGCGATGTTTGCAGGGCTGAAGGCGCCGGATCACCATAACCTGCGCCACTGCGACCAGATTAATCCCTCTTTCCTGGAGGTCTCTAATACGGCCCTGCAGCAAGGGAACGTCCTTGGACGGCCCCCAGTGGAGCCCCTTGTTGACCCATGATGCCACCATGGTGGACCTGGCGGAAGGCGTGGAGTGCCGCCCATTTGGTGCCCCAGGAGCGATGATATAAAACCACTTCCGTTGCCACAAACCAGGCTCCTCTTGAAAAGAGCCCTCGGCCACGGAGCATCAAGCACATTTGCTTATGACCGCCCCTCCGCACTCTGCTTGTTGCCCCTCGATCATCTTTGGCTCCACCTTGAAGGTCTTGAGCCACAATCCAAAGTGGGGGTAATATGGAGGAAGGCCTCACATACGACAATGAATGACGAGATATGGAGGATGGACTCCGGATTCAAGTCATGGAAATCAAGCGCATAATAAAACATGAGCCCCCGCACAAAGGGATCCGTCGGGAAGCCTAAACCCCGAAGGAAGTGGGACACGAACACCACGTTCTCGCAGGGCTCAGGAGTGGGAATGACTTGCCCTGGAGCAGGCATCCTATGCGAGATCTCGCCGGTTAGATACCTGGCGTCGCATAGCTTTAGCACATCTTCTTCTGTGACGGAGGAAGACATCCATCGGCTGTGCTGGTCGGATCCGGACGTCGTCGAAAGTCCGAAGCGTCTGAATCTGAAGCTTTGGGTGTTGGAACTCGAAGCGCGAGGCGAACTCTATGGAGGGTGTAAAAAGAAGAGGGCCTTGGTCTCATTATAAAGAGGTTGAATACCAAGAGCCCACCCCGTGGTCGATTAGGACTCGCCTTTGATAGAGAAGGCAGGCCAACGGTAACGGTTGGGTTACCCACTTCCGTATTGATGAGAATCCCGGAATAAGGGGGCACGATCTATGCTTTGATAAGACGTGCCAAGGAAACCGCCTGGCTAAACACGCTGAGGTGGAACAATAGAAAAAGATTCATATAAAGGCCTGGCCGTGGTGTGATGTCACGCCGCGGAATACGTCAGCAGATCTGTGCAAAAATTATTCTCTCTACAGTGTTATGTGGAACTTGTTTTGCAGAGCCAGACACTGTCCTTGTGTTCAAAACCTTCTATGAAGTATTCGGAGGAGGAACCCGCCTTGCAATGCCGAAGACAATATGCGTGCCGGACTTGTCGTCATTGAAGCCTGGTTCAGGGGCTACTGAGGGAGTCCCGTACTAGGGGGTGTCCAGATAGCCGGACTATCATCACGGCCGGACTCCAAGACTATGAAGATACAAGATTGAAGACTTCGTCCCGTGTCCGGATGGGACTTTCCTTGGCGTGGAAGGCAAGCTTGGCGATACGGATATGTAGATCTCCTACCATTGTAACCGACTACTGTAACCCTAACCTATCCGGTGTCTATATAAACCGGAGGGTTTTAGTCCGTGGGGCCGAATAACAATCATACCATAGGCTAGCTTCTAGGGTTTAGCCTCCTTGATCTCGTGGTAGATCTACTCTTGTACTACCCATATCATCAATATTAATCAAGCAGGAGTAGGGTATTACCTCCATCGAGAGGGCCCGAACCTGGGTAAAAACATCATGTCCCTTGTCTCCTGTTACCATCCGCCTAGACGCACAGTTCGGGACCCCCTACCCGAGATCCGCCGGTTTTGACACCGACACTGGGAATTACATGAGGAAGGAGGGGGTGGTGCACATGCCAAGTTCACTGGGCTGCCGTGTTTCACACTCCTCCGTCGTAATAGTGGAGACAATAGCTTTCATCAAAAATAAACAATGAATACTCGTTGCTCATCCTCTATATCGGAATGAATACTTTCATTCGCCGACATGTGGGACGTCGACCATCCTGGTCCACCTGCCATGCACAAAATTATCCTGGTCTACCCCGGTCGTATCGCAGGCCCAACCTTTCCCACTGTAAGTTGTTCGGACGAAGGAACCATCATGACTTCATTGAATTCCGCTTCTTCAAGAAAACTTACTGTACCCGCACATCGCTACTACACGCGAAGACTGGACGGCACTGTACCACGTCATATCACTGAAGCCCACTAGGCCAAACTAGCCCGCCTAGGTCATCTATTTTGGAACGGAGGGAGTACGTCTTTGCACTGCTATGATTTTTGTGTTGCACGTTCTCTGTACTTTTGCTACGATTTTCCTACCCTATGAACCAAATGAGGCCTGAATGTATGTCAACTATTGTCTGATCGATCACTAAGCCTACAATTTGAGGAGCTAGGGCTATTAGTCGATCGACAAGGGATAAGTATAAGCGTAACACGAGCTCATCAGCCCCAACGCTTCTCTTTGGTGAGTGTTTTGCAAGTACTATAGATCGCACAATAGCTAGACTACTAACACCAAGAATCATCAAACAAGCCCTGCTGATACGATAAACAGTTCAAACTTACATCTAAGCATGCCATATATTACATCAAAAGCTAGTGAGGATAGATCTGTTTCCATAACTCGGAGAGGGTTCGCATGATTCATCGCATAATTCACTATCAAACAAAAGTAGCAAGATCCGCCCACACAAGACAGTGCACTAGCCCTAAGATGGTTTGATAACACGCATCGTTACGGTAATTAAACACAGTGGCAATGCAAACTACCACGAAGGATTAGCACGACTAACTATTTCTTGTCATCGATCTCTCGGGCAATGACCACAGCAGACAGCGGCATGGGAATCGATTTACGGCGATGTCCACATGATCGACCGCGACATCGAATTGATCTTCGGGCGATGTCCACGGGATGGACAGCGGCATCGTAATTGATCTCCGGGGCGATGCCAACAGGACGGGCCACGACATCGGAATCATCAAGGACGTCCACCGGCACCTGCACAACCCTAACATATTAGCAAGCACATTGCAAATAATCAAAAACCACAACTATGGTAATAAGCCATTATTTCTACCTTGTGCAGCTCACCGGGGGATCTCATCCCTCCGAGGGCCATCTCCTCGTCCTCGATGGGGGCCATCACCTTGCCAGGGGAACAATGCTTCTCAACAGCGACTATCTCCTCAAACTCGGTCTTGAGCCTCACATAGGTGGCAATCAGAGTTCCTGGGGTAGGCACGGTGGGGCCCTTGCTGTTCTTCCAACTTTTTTGAGGAGTTCATCCGCCAATGTCCTCAACTCTTTGGCCAGTGCTTGTTTCTTGGAGTTCTTCATCTCCATGGGTTGGCCCGCCAACATGGTCAACTCGTTGGTCGGTACTCGCTTCCTGGAGATCGCTGTCTCGAGTGGGTTGTCCGCCGGCAACTCTTTGCCTAGTGCTCCAGGATCCATCAATGAACTGACAAACAAAAAGCAATCGAAAGGAAACCACAATCACAATGAAAACGGGAAAAGAATAAGATGTGAGAATCGGTCGGTGCTTCGCAACAAGAAGATTCTTGGAATGAAAATATAGCAGCATAACTGATTCGCCCACCTTTCCTTCATCGACATGTAAGAAAAATGGCGAAGTGAGTAGCACGGAGTGAGGTTTTCTTCAAGAAAGGGAAGAAAGGGCTTGAACGAATGCGTTCGGTGAAATAATGGTTGCTTCGTCCAGTCCAACTTGGAGGCCACTTCACCACTGCTAGTAAAGGTGTGGGTTTTGTGATATGACGGGTCATGACGGCCACACCGGGGTGACAGGTGAGTCTCGACTGTAGCACCTCGCTGTGATTTGGTGGATGGCACGCGGGCCCGGATGCTTTGAAATGTATCGCATGTAGATAGAGCGGCTAGCCATATAGAAGTGCTCAATATTGTGCACCACGACCAAGGCGGAGAGGAAAACGAGAGAACTACGTAATTAATGCATGAGTTTAATTAGGGTAGTTTTGTGAAGTACGAGATACATTCCTCCAATCGCAAAATGCCTTGGTTCATGAGATTTGAGCCCTATAAACCGGAAGGGAGGGAGTACTGCACGCGGTGTAGTCTAGTCACTTGTTGAAATCTCTAGAAAGGCAAATACTCCTTTCCGGTTTACAGGGCTATACTACTCCCTCCGTGTAGGTGTGTAAGTCATCTTACGAAAACCAAATAGTCCCAAAACACTTAGGGCGGTGCATTAACTTCTACCTTGTTTCTTGTTTCTTGACATATCAACCAATAAGAGATGAGAGGTGTGCATGCTTTTAATGACTTGCAATGGCTAGTTCATTGCATGCAATGCTATTAATTAGCAAATAAACATTGGGTGACCCCAGGAGGAAACGGTGCTAAGCGCGTGGACCTATGCAGAATGAGTATCAACCAATGGATAGTGGAGTTTAATTGTTAAACAACAGCAATTTTGTCTCATCCAGGAGCCTGGCTAGTACTCCAAGGAACCGCACCACGCGAGCATTCATGAATCGCCACGTTCGGGTTGCGCTTGGCTCTTCGCCTCTTCGAGAAGACGAACAATGATGTTACTCCTACTTCTACAAAGATCGAATCCACCGGTGCATGTCCGTCCACCTCGTGCGGGAGGGATAGCGTTTAGCTTAAAGCTTCTACTTTATCGCTCCTCGCTTTATGCGTCTATGACAGGTGGGCCCAACAGGTGGTTGGCCCTCCTGTCATGCAGCCAAAGGCAGGTGCAGTTAAGGCACCAGAGCTCAGTCCGCGAGGGAGAGGGCGTTGTAGTAATCAACTTTCTCGGTCTTGTACGAGTTGACGCGACACATCAAAACACTACACTCGATATAAGTCTTTTTACACATTTCAAATGGGCTACTTCGTATGTAGGAGTAGACATATTCTACTTCGTATGTAGTCACTTGTTGCAATCTCTAAAAAGACTTATATTTGGAAACAGAGGGAGTAGAACGCATGCATGCATGCCGTGACTTTCCTTTTGATACTTGCATGTGTTGATTTGATGCACCTTGCCAAATTTTGACTATAAATTTAACTAACCAAACTTTCATGCATGCTTCAAAAAATTATGGGGCTGTTTGGATTGTGACTATGTTTGTCTTATGTTGCCACATTATTTTTCCCACACTTGCCACACTTGCCTAACCCGAGTTGCTCAAATTGTTAGACACACTTTGGCTTGCCTAAGGGAATCTTGCCACAATTTTTGTGTCTATGA
Source organism: Aegilops bicornis (assembly GCA_021605145.1). Taxonomy (NCBI): domain Eukaryota; kingdom Viridiplantae; phylum Streptophyta; class Magnoliopsida; order Poales; family Poaceae; genus Aegilops; species Aegilops bicornis. The sequence continues at coordinate 325,557,619 of CM038669.1, forward strand.
CATGTGGGGTCCACTGCTAATAAAAAAATTCTTGTCTTAGGTGTGGCTAATTAAAAAGACTTATATTTAGGAACGGAGGGAGTAGAAAATATAAATAATAATGCATGTTGGGGCAACCCACGTTTCGCTTACTTTTTAGCCGTGGGCTTGTTCACAATTTTTACGAGGGGGTGGTTGTTCATTTAATGGAGGGACTTGTAGTACCAAACTTGAACGATACAAAGTGTGACCTGACACACCGTAACACCACTTGGAACAAGCGGGTAGCTATCTCAAAAAACAATCAACAACTAAAAAACCGTGACTTGGCATGTAGTAGTACACAATTTTAAACGATTGTTTTGATGGAGTGAAAAAGGAAAACTACCCCACTACGTATATATAGGCCGGAGCCTCCGCGCTTGCTAGGGTTGCTCTATTCACACTCTCATCCTCTCCGGATCTAAACAAGATAGGGGTAGTAACACCGCCATTCTCCCTTCAAAAACACTGCTTTCTATCCTCACCGCTGGTTACAGATCCGGACGATCCCTCCACGGTGAAGGGGAGGAGGGTAGCGTTTAGGCCGTGTCGACAATGAGGAGGAGACCCACTTGCCGTCCGCACCGTTATCTCTAGCCGAGCAGCGCGCGGTAGGTCCCACGATCCCTTAAATGCGTTGCTCGTGGGCGGATCCGGCCTCCCGCCGCCCACCTATCCACATCCCTACGACCTTCAGGTATATCTTCGTTCGAAACCGCCTTAGCTCTACTTCCCCAGCTCGCTACGTTGCTGCATGTGCATCATTTTCTACTTCTCAGCCCCTCTCGATCAGATGGTCCAACGTCACATTTTTTCTTCTATTGTTAGAGGTAAAGCTACTTCATGGAGTCAAATCTTGTACTCCTTCCGTACGAAAATACTTGTCATTGAAATGGATGTATCTAGATGTATTTTAGTTCTAGACACATCCATTTTGATGACAAGTAATTCTGGACGGAGGGATTACTTGGTTCAAACAAGAAATAAAGTGGGGGTGGGGGAATTTAGTATATACATCGGACTTGGTACAAACAGGAAGGAAAGGGGGTGAAAGTAGTACAGACTAGTCATCCAACCAGTCTCTTGGTCGAAAAGGGAAATATAGGGGTAACGTTGTACACAGTGGTATGACCAGGACTAGATTTGCTATCCACACATAGGAGTAGGTGGCTAGAGTGAACAAAAATGGGACCAACCCAGATATGTTTCTTGGATGTTTGTTTCTCGGGCAACAAACTATGAATCACCACTTTATGCCCCTGTATGCATTACATGGTGTTGGACTGCTGGTGCACCTTGTCCCATGCCCTTATACAAAATATTTAGGCTCCGTTCGAATAAAGGCGAGAAAACATAGGTATTGATGAAAATAGAGGAATAGGAAAGGAATGTAGGTATAAAACTATGGAACAGCAAACGGAGGAAACTCTCAAGAGAATGTGTTCGGATGGACTACGAAATGTACAGGTTTGTTTTTAGAGTAGCATGCTTGGCAAGATGAGAAGCTATTTGTTTATTCAGCTGCACAAGGACTACTCTTGTCCTCACCTCATGTACCACACATAGGTTGATTTTTTTATTCCGCAACACAAAGACAAAGAACCTGTCTAATGCATGGCGTGGCGCTGCCTCGGGCTTCCGCCAAAAATGAGCAAGCGGCGTGGATGTTTCTAATCCTATGGAATCAGTACTACTAGACCGGCTTTCCTACAAAACACTATTCACCTTTCCCGTGTTCCGAACGGTTGGAAGGGAAAGAATACCGTAGGAATTGTGTTCCTACAAAAATCCTGCACCAAACCTGTGAACCGAACGCAGCCTTAGTTGTTCTTAATCTAATGTCCCTGGTAAAAATGAAGTCATGCCACTGTTATAAGCCATGACAAGTTTAGCCAAATGTTTTTGCCTGTAATTGTTTGAGACTTTGACTGGTTCCTCTATGCCTTTTTGTGCAAACAGGGATATCCAATTCACCTGGTTGCTGTTGTGACCTTTTGGTGCACTGCACAAAACTCTTCTTAAAAGAAGTGACTTTTGTGCTGTTTAACTGAAATATCAAAATGGAACAGTTGGTTCATTTTGGTGGAACTGCACAAATGGAGATCTGTGTTCCAATCCTCATCATCCATATTGGCGCCATAACCTTCCTTTAGGTAAGAATGATATTTAATGCATGTGTTCTTCTCTATTTTCCGCCTGCCATGAGAAAATAATGCTGTTTTTTACTAGTACACTTGTACTCCCTCACTGACAAAACCAATTCTGAATTAGAAGGCCAATCATGTACTTGGTTTCACCAACTGGTGAGGAGAAAGAGAAACAGAGCATGAAGAGGAAGAAGCAGAAGAATAAACGGTGCCAAGGCGATCTTTAGTACGACTACCTTACATGTGAGACGATCCTCCAGGGAGCCCTTCCACTTCTGCTATCTCACTTAATTAATTAGGAGTACTTAAGTACCACTAATTTATTACTGCCTAATTTTCCTGTTGGAGTTAAACAAATCTTTAGTAGGACCCTATGTTGAATCATGTACGTGTGTATGTTTGTCTATGGAGGTGAATCATGTGGTGGAGCAGGAGGAATATTATTAGTGTCATGACATAATAGTGCTATTGTTTTGCATGTCAATTTATTGCCATTGGTTCAATGAGGCAATGTTTTGTGTATTGTCCATCATGAATTTGATGCTACTGTTTGAGTAATATGCTAATGTCTTCCTATCCTTTCTTACTAAGCTAATGAAGGTTTCACCTTGTTCCTACTTGTGCAAAAAGGGATCATGTTGTGCCAATCATACATATTAGTGGAACTACACAAGACAATACAATGAACTGTATCCCAGCCGATTGCTTTAGCTCTGCTGGAAGTTCTTGATAATCTTTCGATATAATCTCAAAGACTTTGGTAAACAAGAGTGATTTCAACCATACATTTGAAGTGCACAAAAATATATACTATTGTGTGATTCTAGTGAGTGCTTTATCATCTCTTATGGGACTACATGAATAAGCTTTTTTCTCAGGTTGGTATGGGCCTAAGGCCTTCATCCATATTAGTTTGATGTCATCTCTATTTGTATCGTGCTACTGTGATGAGAAACTCATTTATCTTTGCACGTTAAAGTTTTGCAACCTATGATAAATGGCAATGCTTTGAGTGTTGAGTTGAGCTAATTGGCACTGATTAAATAAACTAATACCTCTCTTTAAGCAAGACTACTATGTTGCTAACTTTACCCATTAAGATAATGAGGGTTCTTCTATTTGTTAGTGTATGTTTCATCAACTAGTCCCACTATTACATTAATCTCACTCTCTCAATATATGTGCCAACAGGGATGCTCGATTTTGGTGGAACTGCACAAAAAATTTGGGTGCTTCATTGCCTCGACAGCTTCCGTCCTTTCCTGTCAGTCGCTAATCTCCGCTTGCTTTCTTCCTTTGCTGTCAGCCGCTTGTCTTATCTCGGCTTCCAGTCAAAGGAAATAGTAATTGATATGCTACCTCACACAGGTTGGTACTGGTCTTTATCCTGATTATTGTGCCTATCATATGTATTGGTAATTTGTTATTGTGCTACTATTTGCCGATTTCATAAAGGAGTGATTTGGAGCCTGAACTCGCAGGCAAATCATTACATCGGGTGATTTCAGTAGAACTGCACAAAATGATCAGATGGACAGGTACTTATGTTGCTGCTATGTACTCCAAAGTTCACTCAAACAAGCATCGATGTTGACAAGAAGTGCCTATATTCATTCGAGTATCAACCAGCATCAACCAATTGTCAAATTCCAAGTATTAGGAGAGTGAACGCCAAAAATATTGCTTGGTGCATAGCCCAGAAAAACGTAGTCCAGTCTTTGGTCCCAACTTGTGCCTTTTGGTTATCGGCACATATGGTAGCATACTATATGGCATGGAGTCTAAAGATTCCAGACAAGTTGGTTGACGCCAGATATTCATCTGGCACTTAATCAATCTGCACGCCAAGGATGCTCCATTTCAGTTGAACTGCACAAAAAATTTGGGTGGTTCATTTTCTCAACCGCCTCCTTTCTCGTCTGCAATGTAGAATTTGGCGAGATACAGGACCAAGATGAGTCAGTAAACTAGTTGGATGAAAGTAGTGGCCAAGTTGCTCAAACCTCCCTCGGCACGAGGCCACTATTTGAGGATAAACCTACAAGCAAAGTTTAGATTGTCTGTGTTGCCTCTTATGTACTCGAAAGTTTACTCGTACAAGAACTAATTTTAGCAAGAAGTACCTCCGATTGAACACCATTTACCAGTCTGTACCCTAGGTAATTAAAGTTCATCCATGGATCATATTGGCTGTGATCTCAATCATTTGGATGCATAAACATACTTGAACATGTGTATATCTGAATCTTTTGTGAATTATGTATGAATATTGTCGTGTGATCTATCAATCATTTGGATGCATAGATATGCTGAGCTTGTGTATATATGAATCTTTTGAGTTGTTGATAGTGAATGTTGGCTATGAATATGAACGTGTCCTGTGCACCTGCGTTTGATATGAAGGTTTACCTTTACTGTTGTATTTGTGTGTGAACTTGTTAGTATGCCTACTGCGGGGTATAAAACGCAGGTCTCTTATGAAAGTAATGTTGTGTCCAATTTATGTTTTCCCTTCTAACCACATTATATATATTTATATTATTACTATTATCGTATATTTTATAGAGACTTATATATACATTATAAAAACATCCCACGTGTTATTAACTTATAAAAGTAAATGTTTAACGGAAGTTGGCAAGGAAAATCCTGGTTGTTTTTGACTCACAGCAAGGAAAATCCTGGTGATTATGCATAAAAGCTTGCGAAGATTTTAAGGACCAATTTAATAATAACGCGCTCATTTTCATTTTGAGCAATAACTCGCTAATTTCTTAATTATATATATTAAAAATGTGCCTCTCCGGTTTATTCTTTGATATTAATTGCTCCTTCTAACATAGCATTATATATACAACGAGCCCACCTAATACGTGTATTTCAAGGAAGTGCAAATGGGCTGGGATTTCTTAGAAAATATAAATGGGCCTGATTGACGCAAAACTATTTGTTCACCCAGCCCAGCAAATGGACTGTACATTCTAGAAAACATGGGTTAAATATATGCCACATTTTTGCAGGCTCACATGTGGGCCAATAGGTCGGAAACTCACGCAGTATGCGTTGTCAACTTGGTCAACAAATGATTGTGTCATCCACAACCATTGGATTTATATCCAACGGCTGGCATGCACCTTCAATCTCTCGCCTTCTTCCTCCAGCGTCGCCGGGACCGCCTGGTCCGGCCTCCGGTGGCTAGCGGCTCTGCTTAGCACGCATCGCTGCGAAGCGCTACCCCACCGCCGGCCAGGCTATCCCTCCACCCCTCGACACCTCCTGTTATTCTCCACAGACTACAGCCCCACGCCACAATGTAACCAGTTATAACCCTTCTCCTCCTCTCAATCTACGACTCCACCGCGTTTTCCCATCTCCGAAGTCGTTCCTGTCCAGGCCTCGCCGTCATCCACCGCCTCGCTGCGTTAGAGGCGGCGTGGTCAATAACGAGAGTCATCGGAAGAGGATCAGAAGTGGAGAGCTCGACGGCCGGGACCCATGAGGTCCATGGTCGCACGCAAGGAAAGTTCCTCCTTATTAAGCGAGAAAAATGTTTCCTCCACGACAGCTGGGACCCACCGATTGTATCTTCGCATCGGAAGGAAGTGCCTCCTTGTTTTGCAAAAATTATTCATCCCGTTGGCAATTTGGGACCCGCGTCGGTTGGTGGTGACTTGTGGGCCTAATAAGCGGACGTGTACGCACGGCTTTGTCAACTTAATCAACAAATGATTCTAGCATCTGGACCGTTGGATGTTAATCCAACAGCCGTGCTCCTTCTTCAACCTCTGTTCTTTCTCCTGTCTCCCGTGGGCGGCACCGCGGCTATGCTGCCACGCACCCGAACTAGTGAAGTTTCCCACTCCTCTCCATCTGTGACTCCACTGCCCCGTCTTCCCCATCTCCGGGTCGTTCCAGTCTGGGTGTGCTCGGCACGGTGTGGTCAACATGGTCAACAACCGAGAGTCATCGGAAGATGACTGTACGTGAGAGGCTGACAGTGGGGACGCACCACGCCCATGGACGCATGCATGCAACGGAACGCGGCGAGGTCAACGTGGTAAAGGAACGGCTTCCATCGGAAGTATACTGTACGTGGAGAGTCTCAGCTGAGTCCATGGCCGCAGCAAGTAAGTGCCTCCTTATTACGCGGAAAATAATGATTCCTCCAACTAACAGCATGGACCCACTGGACGGGCCACCGTATTTCGCGAAAAAAAACATCCCCCCTCCTGTCAGCTCGGACTCACCGAAAGTGCCTCCTTATTACGCACAAAAAAATGAATACTCCCTCGGCTAACTGGGACCCACCTTGGTGGGAGACTGACTTGGGCCTACTAAGTTGACGGGGACGAAGGGCTTTGTCAACTTAGTCAATATGAACAATTCTAGCTCCAGTGACCGTACGATCTCCATCCAACGGCCGTAGTGCTTCTTCAACCTCTGGTCTTCTTGCTCCAGCCGCCCAAAGCAGCGCCGGTCGTGCCGCATGCTACTGCCTCCTGTGGCCGGCTGTGCTGCCGCGGAGGCCTCACCGCCCCTACTATTCCCACCGCTGGCCAGGCCCTGCGGCGACGGCAGCCTCACACCACAGCCGAACCAGCTTCCACTGTCGCGTCTTCCCCGGCTCCGCGTCGTCCCCTTCCTAGGCCTCGCCGTCGTCCAGCGACGTGGTGCTCTCGGCGCGGCGTGGTCAACGTGGTCAAGGAATGACTTCCATCGGAAGAGTACTGTACGCGGAGAGGCTGACAGCTAGGTCCACGGCCACAGCCCAGTTTTTTTTGTGATTTGCCAAGTAAGTTGCTTTGTCAGGCCTATTGGGCTGCAAATATTTCAAGACGAGGAGAGCTTTCATTCGGTTGGTCGAGAAAATGGCCCATCAGTAACGAGAAATGGGCTGAACATTTTTTAAACACATCAAACCGGCAATTAGTTTCAAATATCTTTTTTTTCATTTCAAGATTTTAAATTACATTAATTTTTATGCGTGGGGAATTTGTTGCATTTTATATTGATATACATTTATTTTTAAAATCAGTTTGAATGTGAGTCGAAATTTCGGGATTAAAAATAGTTCGGACCGCACCGAAATATGCAAAATTTCGTATAATTTTTTAACTGTGGCCACAATATGGGATGTAATGCTAACAAAAACAATATGGGCTCCCAAAAAACCTTAATAATTAGCAAATGGGCGGTAAATTATTAGAAATAATGGCAGATGGGTTGTATGTTGTTTTTCACAGATTTGAGGCTTCCCTAAAAAAAGGTTGACGCACAAGCAGTGACTGTTGGATGGCCATCCAACGGCCGTCGTGCTTCTTCAATCTCTGCTCTTCCTGCTCCAGCCGCTCAAACAAGCGCCAAGCGGACTGCCTGCTCCCTCCTCCCCGGGCCGGCTCGCTTCCTTGCAGCCTCACACCGCCCACCGTACTCCCATCGTTGGCCTAGCCATCCCTCTACACACCCACACCTGCTATTGTTCTTCGGCGACGGCGGGCAGACGGTAAACCCTCGTCTGATCATACTCCTCCGCGTGGGAAACAACTGTCGAGTCTTCCCTGCCTCCGTGTCGTTCCCTTCCTAGGCTTCGCCGTCGTACACCGCCCTGGTGCTCTCGGCGCGGCCTGGTCAACGTGCTCAACGACCGACATGCATCGGAAGTGGACTGTACGTGGAGAGGCCGACAACTGGTCCATGGCCGCACGCAAGGAAATGCCTCCTTATTACGCGCAAAATAATGATTCCTCCAAATGACATCAGGGACCCACCGAAAGGGCCTCTCAGATTTCGCGAAAAAACGTTATCATTGCCGACAGCTCGCACTCCACCAGCTATATCTTCGCACGCAAGGAAGTGCCTCCTTATTATGCACAAAAAATGAATACTCCCCACTCATTTGGGACCCGGTATAGTGGCAGGCTGACTTGTGGGCCTACTAAGTTGACGGGACGGAGGGCTTTGTCTACTTAGTCAATATGCACGATTCTAGCTCCAAAGGACTGTACGATGTCCATCCTACGGCCGTAGTGCTTCTTCAACCTCTGGTCTTCTTGCTCCAACCGCCCAAACCAGCGCCGGTCGTGCCTCGTGCTCCTGCCTCCCGTGGCCGGCTGCGATGCGGCGGAGGCCTCACCGCCCCCTACTACTCCCACCGCTGGCCAGGCCATCCCTCTACTCACCCACACCCCCTGTTATTCTGCAGCTATGGCAGCCTCACACCGCAGTGAACCAGTGAACCCTCGTACTCCTCTATGCGTGGGCATCCACTGCCGCGTCTTCCCCGGCTCCATGTCGTCCCCTTCCTAGGCCTCGCCGTCGTCCACCGCCCTGGTGCTCTCGGCGCGGCGTGGTCAACATGGTCAAGGAACGGCTTCCATCGGACGTGGATCAGACGTGGAGAGGCTGACAGCTGGGTCCATGGCCGCAGCAAGGAAGTGCCTCCTTATTACGTGCAAAATAATTATTCCTCCACCTGACAGCAGGGATCCGCCGGACGGGCCACCGTATTTCGCGAAAAAACGTTTGCCCCTGACTGTTGGGACCCACCAGCTACATCTTCGCACGCAAGGAAGTGCGTCCGGGCAAAAAAAATGATTCGCCCCACTGACTGCTGGGACCCACCAGCTACATCTTCGCAGGCAAGGAAGTGCTCGATACCGGGACCCACCTGGTCAAGCGTGCGTGGCGTTGTCATTACGGTCGCGAACGTAATGCGTACATATATACTGGTGGATGAAGAGGCGCTGCGTGTCGTAGTAGAGGCGCCAGACGCGTCGTAGTAGAGGCGCCGCATGTAGCATGTACACGCACGCATAGCGCCGTGGTGCAAGAAAGAAAATACAGCCACATATGTGTACATACGGGCGGGTCTCGAACGCCTACTGCTGCGCTCGTACGGCCAGGGCTCGTGTACATGGCTGGGTCGGAACGGAGAAACAACGTCGTCGTCATGTTCATGGGGAGGCAACGGAATGCGTCGTGTTCATGGGGAGGCAACAGAATGCGTCGTGTTCATCGGGAGGCAACGGAACGCGTGGGAGCCAACCGGTTGTGTCGGAACGGAATGCGTGGTCGTGTTCATCGGGAGGGCTTGGACGGAACAGGCGATGGAAACGAGGCCTGGCGTACCGCACAACGGAGGAAATGGACCTCCTACAATCAGAATGGGGTCATGTTGATCGGGAGGGGTGTGGCGTACCGCAAAACGGACGAAACGGACCTCCTACGGTCCAAACGGGGGTCCTGTTGATCGAGAGGGGTGTGGTGTACCGCAAAATGGACGAAACATACCTTCTACGGTCCGAACGGGGGTCCTGTTCATCGGGAGGGTTGTGGCGTACCGCAAAACGGGCCTCCACGGGATACTGTTCATCTCCACCGTCGACCTCCTCCAGCCTCCACGGGCTACCGTCAACCTTCTCCAGCCTCCGCGGGCTCCTGTTCATCCAGCCTCCACCACGCGCTACTCCACTGGCTACTGTTCAACCACCCCACCACTGGCACCCCTCGACCGGCTATTGTTCATCCAGCCCTCCACACCACGGGCTCCTGTTCAACCACCCCTCCACGGGCACCCCTCCACCATCTACTATTCATCCAGCCCTCCACCACACCACGGGGTCCTGTTCATCCAGAGGCAATGCCACCGCCACTGCTCATCCAAACACCCCCCGCAACGCTCACTGCTCATCCCAGAGGCAGCATCGATCGGCTTCGATTAGCAGCGATGGAGAAGGAATCGCCGATCGGGTTCGATTAACAGCCATCGATCGATCGCCGGGTTCAAGAACGCCAGAGTTCGCAAAGGTAATCGCCGGGTTCAGTTAGAGCCCAACGCCTCGCCGGGTTCGATTAGAGCCAGCGCCTACACGCAGCAGCGTGCGTGTCTGAGAAACACGCATCGCTCGGCCTCCGACCTCCCACCGTAACCGAGAACTCCCCGAAATTTTCCTCGCCCTCACTTCTACCACGGTTTTTTCCATCATGGACGGCCCAAAGAATGTCATGCAGCTACTTCTCCGGCCCGCCCAGGACGAAAAGACCATTTTATGTCATGATTTTTTGTCATAGAAGTAGGAGCCCACCACATCTATGATGATACCGGGTTTTGTCACAATTATCGTCATAGAAGTGTCATATGTATGACAGAAAAAAATTTCGTTCGGCCCAAAATGTCACAGATGTGTCTTTTTTTTGTAGTGCTTAATACAAAAGGTAGCATGGTACATACTGCATTTAACTGTAAAATCTTTGGGTTTCCCGGTTTCCTTGCCGGAATCGTCCCTCTTGCGTTCCCTGGGCTTCTGTGCATCGATCAGGTAGTAAAAGTCGTTTCCCAAGGCTTTGCTGATGATGAAGGGGCCCTCCCAAGGGGCCGAGAACTTGTGCTGGCCGGCTGTTCGCTAGATCAGCCGGAGCACAAGGTCCCCCTCTTGGAAGGATCTTGGCTTGACCTTCCAACTGTGATAGCGGCACAGGCTCTGCTGGTAGGTAGCGGACCGGCTGTGTGCCAACAGCCGGCCCTCTTCCAGCAGATCGATGTCGTCTTCTCGTGCCTCCTTCGCCTCCGCCTTCATGTACATGGTGACGCGAGGTGAGTCAAACTCAATGTCAGTTGGGATGACAGCCTCGGCCCCGTACACGAGGAAGAAGGGCGTTAATCATGTTGACTTGTTCGGAGTGGTGCGTAGACTCCAGAGGACAGCCGGCAGCTCATCGATCCAGCAGCCGGCCGAGCTCTCCAGTGGCTCGACCAGTCGGGGCTTGATGCCGGAGAGGATGAGGCTGTTTGCTCGCTCGACTTGGCCGTTTGACTGAGGATGGGCAACGGTCGCTAAGCCAGTTGGATGCCCTGCATCGCGCAGAAACGAGCCAAGGCGCCCTTGGCAAAGTTTGTGCCATTGTCGGTGAAGATGTTGTGTGGTACGGTGATATCTGCGATGAAAGTGATAATCCCCAAGTGTAGGGAATCACCGTAGCAATTTCCAAAGGTGGAAGTGATAAGTATGGAGTGTCGAACCCACAAGGAGCTAAAGGTAAGACCAATATTCTCTCAAGCCCTATCTCGCCATCGATACGACTCACGCATAATCAACGTTTGCCTCCAAATAGAAACGAGAAATAAAACTACGTCGTGGGTATGAAGAGGATAACTTTGTATGATATCGGAGAGCTAAATTATAAAAGTAGGTGCTGTTATCATAAAGCTAGAATATATTACTAAATATTATAGATAGCGGGTGTGGAATAATGGTGGATTGGTGTGCGGAATTGTCTTAGGAAATTGTTAACAAGACCGATAGTCGTCATTGCAATTTCATATGAGGGAGAGGCATAAGCTAACATACTTTCTCTACTTGGATCATATGCACTTATGATTGGAACTCTAGCAAGCATCTGCAACTACTAAAGATCATTGAGGTAAAACCCAACCATAGCATTAAAGCATCAAGCCCTCTTTATTCCCACACGCAACAACCACCTTACTCGGGTTTGTGTTTCAGTCACTCACCAACCCACTATAAGCGAATCATGAACGTATTGCAACACCCTACAGCGGGAATCCCTCACCCTTGCGTGACACGGAGGGCACCATAGGACAGCACCAAAATAAAACATACAACTCGTACCAATCTAGATCATCAATCAACCCAAATACAAAGGATATCTACTCAAAACATCATTGGATGGCAACACATCATTGGATCATAATATGTGGCATAAAGCACAATTTTCAAGTAGGGATTACAGCGGGGTGCGGGAGAGTGGACCGCGTAAAAGAGATGAGGATGGTGATGATGATGGTGATGTTGATGAAGACAATCACCGCGGCGATGATTCCCCTCTTGATGGCACTCTGGTGCCACCAAAAGAGAGGAGGAGAGGTTCTCCCCCTTGTGCTTCCTCCTCCATGGCCTCCCCCCTTGATGGGGAAAGGTTCTCCCTCTGGTCCTTGGCCTTCATGGCGATGATGGCCTCTTCGGGATACTCCTCCATGGCCACCGGTGATCAGGGCCCCCTCCGGTAGGGTGCCGGAGAGGACCTAGACTGATTTCTCGTGGCTACAGAGGCTTGCGGCGGCAGAACTTCCGACCTAGGTTTATTTCTGGAGGTTTCTGTATTTATAGGAATTTCTGGCATAGTTTCACGTCAGGGGGTCTCTGGGCTGTCCACGAGGCAGGGGGCGCGCCCCCCACCCTCGTGGGCAGCCCAGGACTCTTCTGGCCCAACTCTTGCACTCCCGAGGCTTCTTTTGGTCCACAATTATTCATCAAAAATTGGCACGTCAATTGGACTCCGTTTGGTATTCCTCTTCTGTAAAACTCAAAAACAAGGAGAAAACAAAAACTGGCACTGGGCTCTAGGTTAATAGGTTAGTCCCAAAAATCATATAAAATAGCATATAAATGCATATAAAATATCCAAGGTTGATAATATAATAGCATGAAGACTTCATAAATTATAGATACGTTGGAGACGTATCAGCATCCCCAAGCTTAATTCCTGCTCGTCCTCGAGTAGGTAAATGATAAAAGAAATAATTTATGAGGTGTGAATGCTAGCAAGTGCTTAAGTTTGATCAATGATAATTTCACTTTTTCTAGCATCAATACATGTCATAACAGTAGCTCATCTCATAAAACTTTTCATGATCAAGTAACAAGCCATTCACATGTTAAAGTATAGATCATAAACTTCCTAGAAAACTAACAAACAGCGTCCTTAGTCATCAAACAATTGCAATTCATCTTATTTTCAGGAAGGGTCTATGTCAGAGCTTTGATTCAGCAAACTTCACATACTCAACTATCATTTAATCTTTCACAATTGCTAACACTCACGTGATATTTATGGGTTCAAAGTTTTAATCGGACACAGAGAAAGATAGGGGCCTATAGATTCGCCTCCCAACCTTTTACCTCAAGGGTAATGTCAACAATAATAGTTCATGATAACTTACATCCAATTGGATATATATATATATCAGGATCCTTCCAACACAATGTGCTTGCCAAAGGATAAAATGTAAAAAGGAAAGGTGAATATCACCATGACTCTTGCATAAGGTAGAAGATAAAAGTGAAAGATAGGCCCTTCGCAGAGGGAAGCAGATGTTGTCATGCGCTTTTATGGTTGGATGCACAAAATCTTAATGCAAAAGAACATCACTTTCTATTGCCTCTTGTGATAGAGACCTTTATTATGCAGTCCGTCACTTTTATTACTTCCCTATCACAAGTTTGTATAAAGCTTATTTTCTTCACACTAATAGATCATACATATTTAGAGAGCCATTTTTATTGCATGGACCGATGACAACTTACTTGAAGGATCTTGCTCAATCCATAGGTAGGTATGGTGGACTCTCATGGCAAAACTTGTTTTAAGGGATATTTGGAAGCACAAATAGTATCTCTACTTGTGTCGGGGAGGCAGATCGTACCCACGGACACCTATGGGGCCGGCGGACCAGGCCCCTTTGTGGTTCGGAGGGGGGCGGAGATCGCACGAAGAGCGGATCGAGGCGAGGCACACGAGCAGTTTACCCAGCTTCGGAGCTCTCCGGAGAGATAAAACTCCTACTGCTGCTTGTTTGATGTATTGTGTTCTTGCTAGGGAGCAATGCGAGCTACAAAACCTAGCGTGAGTGTATCTGGTCTCTGGTGAGTCGAATGAACCGAAGCTCGAATCAACCGAACCCCTTCTACGCTATGCATGGGCCTCCTTTTATATGCTCAAGGGGTCTCCGACGGTGGCAACATAGATGAGGGTACAAATGTAAAAACAGGAGTTGGTACACCTACTCGAGCGATTATGCAGTGCAAAATACCTAACTCGGCGGCAAGGTACAAAAGCAATAAATGCCCGTCGATTGTCGCCCAAACAAAGGCAACAGAGACCGTCAGGTGCGCCTCCGCTCGCCACGATGGCAAGCTTGTCAGCGCCGCTTAGCTGCTCTCCGCTGGCTGCACAGCCTCTTGACACGCGCGCATGGAACGGTCCCATGGCGACACGTCGCTGGATGAGCTGGAGCGGAGATGGAGAGAGGTTGCTTGCCGCGGCAAGCGCCTTGCCGCGGCCGAATCCTTGTCGCGTCCGGAGGCTTGTCGCGCTCCGAGCCTTCCCGGCAAGCTCCTCTTGCCGGGCCTTGTCTTCTGCACGCCTTGAGTGGCCTTCCCGGCAAGCTTCTCTTGCCGGGGCCTTGTCTTCTTAATCAAATACTTTGTTCTTGAATGGCTCCAAAGGAGCCACGGAGGACCTTGGCGGTGACGAGGCAAAACCTTGCCGCGGGGTGCTGCAACTGTCCGTGCGCGAGTACGGGATACTAGGGTACCCCTACTCTAGTACACCGACAGGAGCCCCCGGGCCTGGGCCGTACACGGTGCCGAGCGCTGTCGGGCCAGGCCCAAAACAGTGCACGGGCACGAGCGGCCTCGACCACGTCGCAACTCGCCCTGGACCCACCACGATCCCCACTAACGGCACGCACCGGACGTGGCGCCGTGCGAGAGATCGTGGGAGTGGTCGTGGGGGTTTCTTTATTAGGAAAAGCGGAACGTCCACCCCCTCCCCCTATTTATAAGCGGAGGAAACAGGGGCAGGCCGTCCACTCTGCCATCGCTGTCTTGTCAAGAAAACCACCGCCGCTCCCCCCTTCTTCTCCGGTGCGAAGAGAGCAGCGCCCCGCCCCCTTTCGCCACAAGCGCGCTCACCGCCGTCGGCCTCCTCCGCCGCCCTCGCCATGGCTCCGAAAGCCGACAAGGAGAAGGGCGTCAAGTCGACCGAGGCGCAGCGGCTCGCGGCGTTGCGCAAGGAGCGGGCCATCTTCCCCCCGCAGCTCGGCGCAAGGGAGCTGCGAGACGTCTTCTACCTCTTCTGGTCGACGGAGACGCGTGCGCATCCGCGCACGAGGGTACTCCCCGCCTCCGCCTCTGATTTGGCCCCAACAGGGTACCCCTTTTTCGCTCTTTTCTTCTATTGTGGGCTTTGCCCGCCCTTTTCCGAGTTTTTCTGCGACATCATGAACACGTTTGGCCTCCGCCTCCTTGATTTCACCCACAACGCCGTCTTGACCATGGCAGTTTTCGCGCATCTTTGCGAAAACTTTGTCGGAGTCCACCCAAATGTGGCACTCTTCCGCCACTTCTTCGTGCCCCGCGTCGAGAGGAGAGCCGCTTGCCGGAGGGATAGCTTGGGTCTCTAGGATCGGCAAGAAAGAAGCGTATCTGGAAGGGGAGTTCCGCAACAAGTGGGAGGAGTGGAGAGCCAATTGGTGTTGGGTCGTAGAGGAGAACCCGCAGCCCTTCACTGCCGTGCGCCAAACCACAATAGTGCGCGGCAGAGATTGGAGTAACTTGGCACCGGAGGATGCGAAGTTGAAGATAGCCGTGACCCAGATTTTGCGCCTCAGGCTTGCCGGACTAACCGTAGGCGCAGTTGGCGCAGACTTCGCCACGCCGCGCCGCTTCCCTTGCAGGAAAGGAGGAGGCCTGCTTGGGAGTTCCGTAATGCGGCGTACATCATGAGGTTGCGCCCGGGTCTCGAATCGAACTTCACCGTCTTGGAGCTGGATGCGATGCTGCTCGAGCTGTTCAAGAACGACACCGACCACCCTGAGTGGTTTAGGTTGCCGAGGGTGTCGTCCCTTTGTGCAACAACTCGGCGCTCGACCGCATCCGCGCCATGATGCCGTTGTGCGACTCCCATCGGATCGTTCCAACCTGGCAGGAGCCCCCCGACGAGGTCGTGCAGCAGTTTTCGACGACTTGGAAGAAGTGCCGATCCGCTCCGACGAGCAGAAAAGGCTCACCCGCGACACCACCGACGAGGAGGTGGCGCGGATTGCCACCAGGGTGGAGGAGGCGGCAGCGCTGCCGCTGGAGCCTTCGGGTTCACCGTGGAGGAGGCGGACGCCGCTGGCGCGGCAAGCCTTGCCGAGCGAGGGAGGTCGTCGGCGAGGACGAGCTTGTCGAGCCCGAGGCCGGGTTGAGTGGACCCGCCGAGGGCGCTTCTTCTCCACCACCCAGCGACTTGCCGCCAGCCGAGCCTCGCTCCGCCAAGAGGCGTCTCCGCAAGGCCGGAGACGAAGTCGGGCGGCAGATCGCCCACGCAGAAGGCGCCACGCCGACGCGCTCCACCGCTGCAAGCGAGGTTGCAGCGGAGCGCCCACACCGCTGCGACAACTGGGCGGGATCTTCTCGTGCCACCGCCGACGCCTCCGCCAGCGGCCAAGAGAGCTCCACTTCGCCGTCGCACCGGAGGCGAGCCGAGTTTGACTTCTCCGCGCTCAGCTCCGAGGAGGAACGCGAAGAGTAAGCTCTTGAGATTTGTGCTTGTATTTCTTCAATTATTATTGCTTCATCATGAATCTGATTTGCTTCTCGACTCTTTCCTTTTCGTGACGCTGGCCCGAAGAGCGTCGAAGAGGGCCAAAATCCCGACGGTCGTCGTTGAGGACGATTCTCCGTGGCAACAGGGGACACGTCCGAGACTGCCTTTGCCGGACCTGCAACCCTTCCTCGTAGCAGCCCCCAAAGACAACCCCCTGCAGTAAGTGTGCAGTTTTCTCCTTACTATTAGGTGTGTAGGGGTGCTCCTTCTTCGTTGATATCTGATTGTGTGCTTGTGTAGGAGCAGAGCAGCCTCATCAAGAGGGCTCGGAAGGCGCCCCCGAGATCCGGTCTGCTGCCCCTACGCCGCCAAGGGAGGAATCTCCGGCAAAGGAGCGCCCTCCGACAAGGGAGGCCACTCCGGCAAGGGAGGCTACCCCGGCAAGGGACAGCACCAGTGACCCTCCAGTGGTCGAGGCCATGGCTGCGGATCCCGTTGCAGGTAATTTCCTTACACGAAAATCTCCCTGGGCTTGCTTTCTTTTGTTTCTCTTTTTGAACAATTGCTTCACTGCTCTTTCTTCGTCTGACGCAGAGCCGATGGAGGTCGAGGCCGCCGGCGAGGAGGAAGCGCGCGGCAACACCGACGAGGCCACCGTAGAGGAAGAAGAGGTCGTTGTTGTGGAAGAGGAGGTTGCCGCCGATGAGCTCACATGGCGAGGAGGCCACCGAGGCTGCCGACGCAGAGGCCGGCGAGGGGTCGGGCGATCGCACTGACGGCCCTGAGGCCGCAGGAGCGCCAAGCGCTACACCGACAGCCGACTCCCCCACCGCTGCTGCGGCGTCAGGCTCCGAGGAGCCCCAGCCCGGCGCCTACCTGAAGGCCGGCGAAGGCGTCTTCATCAAGCTCCCCTGGGAACCGAGCCTGTGGCGCCGGTCGAGGGAGAGACCTGCGATGGCGAAGCTACTCGCCTCCGCTGGCCGACGCTGATGGACGCGCCAAGCAGCAAGAGTGGGCGAAGTTCGAGGAGGAGCAATGTCAAGAAGTCATTGTCGCTTCACCGCGCCCGGCAGGCCAAGTTGGAGACCCGGGAAGCACTTGTCGCGAGGGCAGGAGCGGACATGGAGAAGCGCGCGGAAGAGCTCCGGAGCGCCAACCAAGAAGCCCTCCGCGACGTAGCAGAAGCGCGGGGGCAACTCGCAGAAGAGCGCACGGCTTTTATCCTTGAGAAGGCCGCGGCTGAGAGGAGCAGCGGCTGGCTGCCGAGAAGCTCTCCGCGCAGGAAAGCGAGTTGGCGCAGCGGAAGGTCAACCTGGACAGCCACGAAGAAGACCTTGCCGCGCGCGAGGAGTCACTTGGCGGGGCACTTCAGGAAGCGAAGGACGCTGCCGCAGCCGCCGAGGCCGCCAAGGAAGAGCTGAAGGCGAAGGTGGCACAGCTGGAGGCCAGCCTCAAGAAGAGCGGCGAAGAGGTTGCCGCGCTCAAGCATGAGCGTGAGAAGGACGCTTACACCCTAGGCGAGCTGCAGAGTCGTCTCGCTGATAGGGGCAAGGAGCTCGACGCCGCCAAGGATTCCAAGGCGGATCTTGAGCTGAAGCTGACCACTCTGACGCAGACGTTGGACGGCGCCAGAGAGCGGGAGGTGGGCTTGTTGGAGGCGATCAAGGCCAAGGAGGAGCTGCTAGCGAATGCTGCCTCCATCCAGAGCACCTTGAGGGAGAGCGTGGAGCACTGGACTGAAGGTCTTGTGGACACCGCCGCCGACATCCACAACAAGCAGATGGAGCTGGGGATGGCGGACCTTGCATACTCCTCCGACGAGCATCTCGAACCCAGCGCCAAACTCAGTTTATTCTTCAAAGGCGTGGTGACGGGTCTCCAGCAACTCCGGGAAGAGGTCCCAAAGCAGTTGGCCGAGGAATCACGCCAGATCTGTGCAGGAGCCCTCGAGAAGGTGTTGATAAAGGTGGCCTTTCGCAATCCGGGCCTCAACCTTAACGGCGTCCTCAGATCCTTGCCGCCAGATGCCAACGTGGAGGAGTTTCAAAGCCCTTGTCGCACCCATTGTGGACAAGGTGAACAAGATCAAGCGGATCGATGGCGACCGCGTAGACTAGGCTGCCAACTTTATCTTTCCCTTGTCGCCGCCGATCATGTTTAGAACACTTTGTTAGATCAATGACAAGTTATTTTGTAATATACTCTATCTTAGGCGACCAATGCAACGTTATTTCCTCTACTTGATTCCTTCCTTTGTACGCTTCGCCTTACGCATTTGGGGGACTTGTCGGTGCGGGCACTTTTGCCGCTGAAGGCCGAGTGCGGAACGTCAAGAGTCGGCAGTGCCGCCTCCGACAAGCAACCTTGTCGCGACTAGCCGCAGCTCACTTAAGTTGTTGAGCGGACTCGAAACAAAGTAAGGGCGTGACTAGCCGGGCGAGTTGGTTCCTCTCCGCACAGGTTTTCCATACAAAGTACTATCGTTCGAGGAAGATAACTTAAAATTTAAAATTGATTGCTCAAACTTTGGCAACTTAGCTTTTCTGTCTCTTGCTTCCCGATGAGGTGAAACTTCCCTCGGTGTCTCGGTCCATAGTATTATCTCCTCCTCCCCCTGGTTAACTTGTGCGCGAGGGAGCCTTCCTTTCTTTGGGAAAAGAGAAAGAAGAGGAAATAAAGTTATGGAGCCTAGCGGCTCGATTTTGCTTACAGGGTGTGGTTGCTGCACAAAGTGTTAGTCAAAACATGCAGTAAAATGATGAAAGCATGAATTTGACAAGTTGTGCGCAACACATGAGCTTTACTGATGCACGGGGTCTACGCCTGGCTTTGTACAAGGGATTACATGCAGCAGCGACAAGACTTGTACAAAAGGTGGTTGCCGGAACGGGTTCCGGTAACCGCGCCCTATGGGTAAAACTTAAGAAGATGCTCAATGTTCCAGGAGTTGCTCACCGGAATGCCATCTTCGGTCTCAAAGCGCAAGCGCCAGCCTAGTGACTCGTTTCACCCGATAAGGGCCTTCCCACTTTGGCGCCAACTTGTTTGAATTCTTGGCGGACTGAACGCGCCAAGAACAAGGTCGCCTTCCTCGAGACTTCGCACTAACTCTGCGGCTATGGTAGCGACGCAAAGCTTGTCAGAAGCGAGCAGCCCGCACAGCTGACTGAAGACGATCCTCCTCAAGGAGCAGCGCGTCATCTTGTCGCAGCTGCTCTTGCTCAAGCTCATCATAAGCGAGCACTCGAGGCGATCCGTGATCTGAGTTCCGTGGGGAGAACTGCCTCTGCTCCATAGACTAGAGCAAAGGTGTCCGGCGGTGGCTCGATTTGGCGTCGTTCTGATCGACCAAAGAACCACCGGCAGCTCCTCGATCCAGTTTCTTCCGCACTTGTGCAGCCTGTCGAAAGTTTTGGTCTTGAGCCCGCGCAGCACTTCAGCATTTGCCCTCTCTGCTTGACCGTTGCTTCTCGGGTGAGCAACGGAAGCAAAGCAGACCTTGGCGCCAAGATCTCGGACGTCTTGCATGAAGGTGCGACCAGAATTGAGTGCCGTTGTCGGTGATGATCCTGTTAGGGATTCCGAACGGCAAACAATCGACCAAGAACTCGACCGCCGACCGTGCCGTGACCTTCCTCATCGCTTCCACTTCCGCCACTTTGTGAACTTGTCGATGGCGGCGTACAAGTACTCAAAGCCCCGACAGCTTCGGGGAAGGGGCCGAGATGGTCGAGCCCCTGCACCGAAAATGGCCAGGATAAAGGGATCGTCTGGAGAGCTTGAGCTGGCTGGTGTATCTGTTTGGAATGGAACTGCACGCTTCACACTTGGTTACTTGTGCGCTTGCATCCTGGAGGCTGTCGGCCGGAAGAAACCTTGCCGGAAAGCTTTGCTTGCGGCAAGTGCTCTTGCGCCAATGTGGTGACCACATATGCCTCCGTGTATCTCTGCCAATAGCTTCATCCATCTTCCCCGGAATACACTTCAATTTCACACCGTTGAGTCTTCTTACATGCAGATATGTCGTCGACAAACCTGGTACATACTTGACCGCCGGGCTACTCTTTCCGCTTCTTCTTGCTCTTCGGAAGTTCTCCGTCTGAAGGAAATGGACAATCTGCTGCGCCCATGCCGGAGCTTGTGGCTCGACAACAAGTACCAAAGGCACATCTGCTGCTGCGGGAACATCAGCTTCCACGGCAAGAACTCGCGGCCCTGCCGAGCTTGATGCTCCCGGCAAGCTTGCCGAGCAAGACTTGTCGGGAGCGTCGCTTCAACGAAAAACCACAGGGCCTGTCGCCGGAGCAGATCGCCCTCAAAGACTGTTGGTGTTGAGCTTGGGGACCTTTGCAACGACGGCTTCGGGAAGCTCTGTCGGAAAGTAGCCACCAGAGGTCAACTTCCTCTTTTTGCTTTGTCCAGTTGATGGTGTTACGGTTGGCTGAGTCAGCTTGAGCATGAAAATCCCTGGTTCCACAGGCAACTTAAGTGCGGCGCACTTTGACAGGCCGTCAGCAATATCATTCTGAGCTCTCGGAACATGTTCCATTTGCAGGCCGTCAAAGTGCTCTTCTAGCTTCCTCACTTCATCAACGTAGGCTTCCATCAACGGACTCTGGTAATCTTTGTTCACTTGGCGGACAACAAGCTGCGAGTCACCCCTGACAATAAGCTTTTTGAACCCAAGATCCACTGCGATCCTGAGACCGGCAAGCAAACCTTCATACTCTGCAGTATTGTTTGTCGCTTGCTCCTTGGGAAAGTGCATCTGGACTACGTACTTGAGGTGCTCTCTGGTGGGTGCGATAAGCAAGACGCCGCACCGGCGCCTTTGTAGCGAGAAGGCACCATCAAAGTACATCAGCCACTCTTTGCTTGCTTCCTTGACGGGAATGCTCGCCTCCTAATCTCTTCATCCGTGTTGGCGCCCATTACGCTATGAATTCTGCCAACGCTCTGCTTTGGATAGTTGATGTGCTTTCAAACTTGAGACCAAAGCTTGACAGTTCCAATGCCCACTCGACAATCCTGCCCGTTGCTTCTGGATTCTGCAGTATCCTCTTCAGCGGAAAGCGAGTGACAACTGTGATCTCATGTGCTTGGAAGTAATGGCGCAGCTTTCTCGAGGCCATGAGGAGGCCGAAAAGCAATTTCTCCACACCAGAGTACCTTGACCTAGCCCCCTGCAGGAGGGAATCGACAAAGTGGACTGGGCGCCGCACCATCCTTTTCGCATCTGGTCATGCGTCTGCTGCGGATTCGTTCTTGTCGGGACCAGGGCTTGTCGGCGAAGCCCGCTTGTCGCTGGATGTGCTTGCCGTGGTTGCTGGCTCGTCATCCGCCTCCCTCTCCGCTACTAACGCAGCACTAACCACTTGATTGGTTGCCGCTATATATAGCAGCAACTTCTCTTGTGGCTTAGGTGCGACAAGTGTTGGAGTGGAGGACAGGTATCTCTTCAAGTCCTGCGGCGCAGCCTCCGCTTCGGGAGTCCATTTCATTGGACCTGCCTTTTTCAAGATCTTGAAGAATGGCAGGGCGCGCTCAGCAGACCTAGAAATAAACCTGCTGAGAGCAGCTACGCAACCGGCAAGTCTTTGTACATCCTTGACGCGCTTTGGTGCTTCAATCTGCTCAATGGCCTTGATCTTGTCGGGATTAGCTTCAATCCCTCGTTGAGACACGAAGAACCCGAGAAGCTTGCCGAAAGGGACTCCAAACACGCACTTCTCGGGGTTGAGCTTGAGGTTGATCTTGCGCAGATTTGCAAAGGTCTCGTCCAAATCTTGAACCAGAGTTCCTTTGTCCATGCTTTTGACCACTATGTCATCCATGTAGGCTTCTACATTTACATGCATTTGCGGCTCAAAAGCGTCATGGACTACCCTTGCAAATGTTGAACCAGCATTCTTCAAACCGAAAGGCATCCGTATGAAACAGTATGTGCCACATGGTGTAATGAATGCGGTCTTCTCCTCATCTTCTCCAGCCATGAAGATCTGAATGTATCCTGAGTATGCATCAAGAAACGAAAGCAAATCACATCCAGCCGTGGAGTCAACAATCTGGTCAATGCGCGGCAAGGGAAATGGATCTTTGGGACAAGCTTTATTAACATCCGTGAAGTCAATACAAAGTCTCCATTTTCCATTTGCTTTGGCGCATGACTACAGGATTGGCCAACCACGTAGGATGGAGCACTCCTCCGACAAGGCCCGCCGCTTCCAGCTTTTTGATCTCTTCTCGCTATGAATTCTTGGCGCCCACTGTTTGCTTCGACTTTTTGCTTGACGGCCCGCGCATGAGGACAAACGGCCAGCGGTGCTCAATCACTTTCCTGAACACCGGGATGTCGACGGTTGCCATGCAAACACGCCGATATTCGCCCTTGAGGAAAGCAACGAGCGCGCCTTCCTATTTGGGGTCGAGAGAGGCACTCATGGTAAAGGTACCACCAGTGCCGTCCTCCTTGGCGGGCACCTTCTTGGTCTTTGGCGGAGCCACCAACTTCTTGCACTTGCCGGTGGAGCTCGATGGTGCGTCCTCGACGGTAGCGCAGCACTCCGAAGAGTGGGCATCAGAGCTCTTGCCGGAGTGGGCATCAGAGCTCTTGCCGGACTTGGACTTTGTCTTCTTCCCCCCGGGAGCTTCAGCGGCAAGTGTTTGGCAATCTGTCGCTGCTGCATCCCGGTAGATCTTGTCGGCACAGATAAGGGCATCCTTCTTGTCACCATGGACAGAGATGACGCTTATCGGGCCTGGCATCTTGAGTAAGTTGTAGGCGTAGTGAGAGGCTGCCATGAACTTGGCGAGTGCTGGACGGCCGAGTATCCCATTGTAAGGCAACGGGAAATCGGCAACGTCGAATGTGACCCTCTCAGTCCTAAAGTTCAGCTCGCTGCCAAATGTTACCGGCAACGTAATCTTCCCCTTCGGCTTGCTCCTTCCCGGATTGATTCCTTGAAGGTGCCATCTCTTCGAGCTCATTGTCAGGATTTGAATCTTCCGAGCACCGCGGAGGAGATCAGATTCAAGCCGGCCCGCCGTCGACTAGCATTTTGGTGACCTTGAGGTTGCGGATGGTTGGTGAGACCAACATCGGCAAGCACCCGACCGCAGCTTATGCGATCGTGGTGGTCCTCAATATCAAAAATGATAGGCGGCTGGACCACTTCAGAGGCGTGCGTGACTCTACGGATGGTTCCGCTGCATTGACCTCCCGCATCCATTGCTTGAGTTGGCGGTGGGAGGTATGCAGGGAAGCACCTCCGTCAACGCAGGGGACCTCTGTGGCTTTCTGAACCTCCTGCTCATCAGCGTCGTCGTCTTCCATATCTTCGTCCTCGTCATCATCTTCATCCTTGTCGCGGCCGCGGGGAGGTCTGTCTCCTTGCCGCTGCTTGGCCTTGCCGCGGCGTCCTCCCCGGCCGGGACGCTTTCTTGCTTGCTCCCCAGCACCTTCCTCGGCCTTCTCCTTGTCGCGCCGCTCGTACTCAGCTCTCTGTTGTTCGACAAGCTGCTCGACCTTCTTGCAGCTCCGAGGTCGTGGCCCTTGGTGCGGTGGATCTTGCAATATCGCTTGCCGGAGCCGTCACGCTTGGCGGCGGCCGCCATCGACTGGTGGTTGGCGTCAGCGGCAACCTCCTTGCCGGAGCCACCAGCCTTGGCGTTCTTGTCG
Source organism: Aegilops bicornis (assembly GCA_021605145.1). Taxonomy (NCBI): domain Eukaryota; kingdom Viridiplantae; phylum Streptophyta; class Magnoliopsida; order Poales; family Poaceae; genus Aegilops; species Aegilops bicornis. The sequence continues at coordinate 325,581,796 of CM038669.1, forward strand.
CCACCTCCGTTGCCGGACTGCTCAACAGCTAGCACTTCTCTACCTTTCTTCTTCCTGTTGCCTCGCCGCCGGCCCTTCTTTGCCGGGGCGGTGTCCTCACTGTCAGATCCTGCTTCCGCATTCTCTCCTGGGAGTCTCCTCCCTTCCTCAGCGCGTGCACACTTTTCGGCCAAGGCGTACAGCTCACTGACGTCCTTGACTTTGCACATCGCCATCTCCTCCCTCATCCTGCAGTTCCGCACATTCTGATGAAATGCGCTGATCACCGCGGCAGGGTGGACGTCTGGGATGTTGTAGTGCACACGGCTGAATCTCTGAATGAACTTGCGCAGGGACTCTCCTTCCTTCTGGGTGAGCAGATGAAGGTCACTCTCTTGGCCATGAGGCTTGTGGCCACCTGTGAAGGCGCCAACAAACTGATGGCACATATCTGCCCAAGAGGATATGGAGCTGTCCGGCAAGTGCATGAGCCAAGATCGGCGTTGGGCTTGAGCACGAGCGGGAAGTAGTTGGCGAGATCTTGTCGTCCCGTCCCCGCAGCCTGCACCACGATGGTGTAGATGCCGAGGAACTCCAACGGATGCGTCCTGCCATCATACTTCTCCGCACGTCTGGTTTGAAGTTTTTCCGCTGGGCCACTGGACTTGCCGCAGCTCACGAGTGAACGCAGGGCAACCTACCGCGTACGGCAAGTCGCCTGGCTCCTCCGGCGCGCGCACGTCAACAGGAGGCCCAGCGCGCTTGTCGGACTGACGTCGCACTTCTCTCCGGCGCTCGATGCGAGTTCGAGCGTCCTCTTGTTGTTGCTCATGAAGAACTTGGCGCTGATCGCGGCGAGCTCGCGGATTCGATGACGCGGTGGAGTCGCTGTCGAGATGGATCCGGTGAGTCGGCGATCTTGGCCTTCGTGGCGGAGAGTGCATGGTGGTCGCACCTCCGACAGTCTCGTCGCCACCGGCTCGTGCCTTGTCGTCTTGCCGCGGCAGTGATGGCGTTGGTTGCCGCAGAGCGTCGCCGTTGGAAAAGCCGATGAGGCTCTGGATAGTGGCCCTCCACTCGTCGACCTTGTCGGCCGTTGGAGGGTAGTAGAGGAGCAGCTGAGCTCTCGCCAGAGCTACTGCTGGAGTGGTGGGTGGCATTGGCGAGCAGTGCGAGGATCGGTATATGCCGGACTTCTAACTACGTTAGAAGGAGCAGCACCCGTCCGGGCGACCGTATCTCACTCGTGCCAGCATGTTGGCGCGCATGCTGGTCTTGAGGGTCTCGATCCAACGAACGTATGGCGTTGTGAACGTCATGACGTTGTTGGTCCTGCGTCTCCTGAGATGGGTGCGGGGGATGCGCGGACGCCGAGGTCTGCGGGGCCTTGTCCTTGGACTTGGCAACGTCGCGAACACCTTCGTCGGCGCCCGTTCCTCCGTCGGCGTCTGCCCCACCACCCGATTGCTGCGGTGAGGGTGGAGTACGATGCGGACGGCTCTGCTGCCGCCAAGCCTTCTTCTTCGGTGGCATGTTGAGGAAGATGTTGAGGACGCTGCTCGTGTGAACGCCGGATCAGATTCACACGGCCTCGACGCCCCTACCTGCGCGCCAAAGATGTCGGGGAGGCTGATCGTACCCACGGACACCTATGGGGCCGGCGGACCAGGCCCCTTTGTGGTTCGGAGGGGGGCGGAGATCCCACGAAGAGCGGATCGAGGCGAGGCACACGAGCAGTTTACCCAGCTTTGGAGCTCTCCGGAGAGATAAAACTCCTACTTCTGCTTGTTTGATGTATTGTGTTCTTGCTAGGGAGCAATGCGAGCTACAAAACCTAGCGTGAGTGTATCTGGTCTCTGGTGAGTCGAATGAACCGAAGCTCGAACCGAACCGAACCCCTTCTACGTTGCGCATGGGCCTCCTTTTATATGCTCAAGGGGTCTCCGACAGGTGGCAACATAGATGAGGGTACAAATGTAAAAACAGGAGTTGGTACACCTACTCGAGCGATGTACGATTGCAACATACCTAACTCGACGGCAAGGGACAAAAGCAATAAATGCCCGTCGTTGTCGCCCAAACAGTGCAAAAGAGACCGTCAGTGCGCCTCCGCTTCGCCACGATGGCAAGCTTGTCGGCCGCTTATCGCTGCTCTCCGGCTGGCTGCACAGCCTCTCGACACGCGCCGCATGGAACGGTCCCATGGCGACATCGTCGCTGGATGAGCTGGAGCGGAGATGGAGAGAGGTTGCTTGCGCTGACAGCGTCTTGCCGCGTCGAATCCTTGTCGCGTCCGGGAGGCTTGTCGCTCGAGCCTTCCCGGCAAGCTCCTCTTGCCGGGGCCTTGTCTTCTGCACTCCTTGAGTGGCCTTCCCGGCAAGCTTCTCTTGCCGGGGCCTTGTCTTCTTAATCAAATACTTTGTTCTTGAATGGCTCCAAAGGAGCCACAGAGGACCTTCGCGGTGACGAGGCAAAACCTTGCCGCGGGGTGCTGCAACTGTCCGTGCGCGAGTACGGGATACTAGGGTACCCCTACTCTAGTACACCGACAACTTGGTGCAAAGAATTTGGCTAGCATAAGGGGGGAAAGGCAAGCTCAGCATGTTGGATGATCCATGACAATATACTTTATTTCGGATATAAGAAAACATAACCCATTACGTTGTCTTCCTTGTCCAACATCAACCTTTTAGCATGTCATATTTTAATGAGTGCTCACAATTACAAAATATTTCCAAGATAGTATATTTATATGTGAAATCTCTCTTCCTTCAATATTCTTTCATGAATTGTTCAAGTGACCAATTCTACGTTTGCTAACTTTTCAATGAGTTTACTACCTATACTTATTATGTGTGAAGTCATTACTCCCCATGTTATAAGCATGTGAAACATATATAAATTCAGATTTATGACATTCAATTCATTCAACCTTTTACTCATAGGATATACGTGAAGCACGTGAGTTATTGACAAACTACTCCAAAAAGATACAAGTGAAGAACACTGAGTAGTAAAATAATTAACTAGCCATGAGAGGATTCTTTTTCATTCAGTAATTCAGATACAATGATTTTATTCAAACAGCAAGTAAAACTGAAAACACGCTCCAAGCAAAACACATATCATGTGATGAATAAAACTATAGCTCCAAGTAAGGTATACCGATAGTTTTGAAGATTTAAAGAGGGATGCCTTCCGGGGCATCCCCAAGCTTAGGAACTTGAGTCTTCCTTGAATATTACCTTGGGCTGCCTTGGGCATCCCCAAGCTTAGGGTCTTTCCACTCCTTATTCTCCTCATATCGATATCTCACCCAAAGCTTGAAAACTTCAATCACACGAAACTTACCGAAACTTCGTGAGATAGGTTAGTATGATAAAGAGTAAACCATTCACTTTGGTACTGTCAAAGACAAGGTTCATAATTGTTCTCACACAATGCCTACTGTACCATATCATTTATACAATTTATATTGAGAAATATAATCCATAGAAACTAGAAAACAAGCAAACTATGCAATGAAAACAGAATCTGTCAAAAACAGAACAGTCTGTAATGATCTGAACAGAAACCATACTTCTGCTACTCCAAAAATTATGAAATAAATTGGTGGACGTGAGGAATTTGTATATTAATCTTCTGCAAAAAGAATCAACTCAAAATCACTCTTTTGTAAAAAATGGTAGCTAATCTCGTGAGCGCAAAGTTTCTGTTTTTTACAGCATGATCACATTAATTTTCACCCAAGTCTTCCCAAAGGTCTTACTTGGCACTTTATTGAAACAAAAGCAATAAAACATGATTACTACAGTATCTTAATCATGTAAACACACAAAAATATTAATGTTAAATATTTGGTTATCTCCCAACAAGCGCTTTTCTTTAATGCCTTTTAGCTAGGCATGATGATTTCAATGATGCTCACATAAAAGATAAGAATAGAAACATAAAGAGAGAATCATGAAGAATATTACTAGCACATTTGAATCTAACCAACTTACTATGCCTAGGGATTTTGTGAACACATAATTTATAGGAACAAGAATCAACTAGCATAGGAAGTCAAAACAAGTATAACTTCAAAACTTTAAGCACATAGAGAGGAAACTTGATATTATTGCAACTCTTACAAGCATATATTCCTCCCTCATAATAATTTTCAGTAGCATCATCGATGAATTAAACAATATAACCATCACATAAAGCATTCTTTTCATGATCTACAAGCATAGAAATTTTTCTACTCTCCACATAAGCAAAATTCTTCTCATTCGGAATAGCGGGATCACTAGTTCCTAAAGTTGACACTCTTCCAAACCCGCTTTAGATGATAGTATTATTCATACTCCAAAATATATAAGTGAAGTTCATGGAACATTCTACAATTAATATAAACTAACCAATATCCAAGCTCAAAATATATAAGTGAAGCACACGAAGCATTCTATAAAACCATACTCAAAGGATTTAAGTGAAGCGCAAAGAGCATTCTATAAGGTCATACTCAAAAGATATAAGTGAAGCACATGGATCATTCTCTAAATAGATGAAGAGATATCTCATACTAGAATAGTTCTTAAAGGAAAAACAAAAACACAAAGAACACAAATCATGTGAACAAAAACAAAAACCGAGGTATACCGATATTTGTTGAAGAAGAAAGATGGGATGCCAACCGGGGCATCCCCAAGCTTAGATGCTTGAGTATCCTTTGAAATATTTACTTTGGGTGCCTTGGGCATCCCCAAGATTTAACTCTTGCCTCTCTTTATTCTTCTCATATTGATAGCTCCTCGGTCTTTGAACACTTCGTCCACACAGAACTTCAACAAAAACTTTGTGACATCCGTTAGTATAACAAAGCAAATCACTACTATAAGTACTGTTGTAAACCAATTCATATTTTATTTTTGCATTATAGATACTGTAATATAACTTTTCCATGTCTTAATCCACTGATAGAAATCGATAGTTTCATCAAAACAAGCAAGCAATGCATCAAAAACAGAATCTGTCTTAAACAGGACATTCTGTAGTAATCTGGACGTTTAGCAAACTTCTGTAACTCCAAAAATTATGAAATAAATTTGACAATTTGAAAAATTTGTACAGAAGTAATGTGCGAAAATTTTCAGATCCATTTTACTTTCCAGTAAAAACTGTAAATTCACGCACTACAGCCAAAGTTTCTGTTTTTGTTCTGCACATAGCAAACAAGCAATCTAATCATCCTAAAACCAAAGCTTGGCACAATATTTTTATAATACAATGGATATACACAAGGGATAATTATTTACAGAGAAACTTCCATGAAAAATTCTACATTGTTTCTGTGAGCATGAACACAAGTGCTCAAGGTCGGCCCTCACTTCTTCAATGCATAACTTTCCAATCACTTCTCTTTTTGAAAAACTTTTAGGCATGAGAGGCAAGTAATTTCTTTGTATTTTCATTACTTTAAAAAAAATTGTATGTTTCACCCACAACTAAACAAAAACAAAAAGTAAAAACAAATCTACTTAGTGAAGAAAGCAAACAAGCACACACGAGAATATCAACCCCACGCTATTGCTCCCCGGCAACGGCGCCAGAAAAGAGCTTGATAATCCCCAAGTGTAGGGAATCATCGTAGCAATTTCCAAAGGTGGAAGTGATAAGTATAGAGTGGCGAACCCACAAGGAGCTAAAGGTAAGATCAATATTCTCTCAATCCCTATCTACCACTGATACGACTCTACGTACACCGAACGTTTTCCTCCAACTAGAAACGAGAAATAAAACTACGTTGTGGGTATGAAGAGGATAACTTTGTATGATATCGGAGAGCTAAATTATAGAAGTAGGTGATGTCATCATAAAGTTAGAATATATTACTAAACATAATAAATAGCGAGTGTGGAATAATGGTGGATGGGTGTGCGGAATTGTCTTAGGCAATTGTTAACAAGACCGATAGTCGTCATTGCAATTTCATATGAGGGAGAGGCATAAGCTAACATACTTTCTCTACATGGATCATATGCACTTATGATTGGAACTCTAGCAAGCATCCGCAACTACTAAAGATCATTAAGGTAAAACCCAACCATAGCATTAAAGCATCAAGTCCTCTTTATTCCCATACGCAATAACCCCCTTACTCGGGTTTGTGTTTCAGTCACTCACCAACCCACTACTATAAGCGAATCATGAACGTATTGCAACACCCTACAGCGGGAATCCCTCACGCTTGCGCGATACAGAGGGCACCATAGGACAGCACCAAAATAAAACATACAACTCATACCAATCTAGATTATCAATCAACCCAAAGACAAAGGATGTCTACTCAAAACATCATAGGATGGGAATACATCATTGGATCATAATATGTGGCATAAAGCACCATGTTCAATTGGGATTACAGCGGGGTGCGGGAGAGTGGACCGCGTAAAAGAGATGAGGATGGTGATGATGATGGTGATGTTGATGAAGACGATCACCGCGGCGATGACTCCCCTCTTAATGGCACTCCAGTGCCACCAAAAGAGAGGAGGAGAGGTTCTCCCCCTTGTGCTTCCTCCTCCATGGCCTCCCCCTTGATGGGGAAAGGTTCTACCTCTGGTCCTTAGCCTTCATGGCGATGATGGCCTCTACGGGATACTCCTCCATGGCCACCGGTGATGATGGCCCCCTCTGGCAGGGTGCCGGAGAGGGCCTAGATTGATTTCTCGTGGCTACAGAGGCTTGCGGCGGCGGAACTTCTGATCTAGGTTTATTTCTAGAGGTTTCTGTATTTATAGGAATTTTTGGCGTAGGTTTCACGTCAGGGGGGGGGGGCGGGTCTCCGGGCTGTCCACGAGGCAGGGGGCGTGCCCCCCACCCTCGTGGGCAGCCCAGGACTCTTCTGGCCCAACTCTTGCACTCCTGAGGCTTCTTTTGGTCCACAAAAATTCATCAAAAATTGGCACGTCAATTGGACTCCGTTTGTTATTCCTTTTCTGTAAAACTCAAAAACAAGGAGAAAACAGAAACTAGCACTGGGCTCTAGGTTAATAGGTTAGTCCCAAAAATCATATAAAATAGCATATAAATGCATATAAAACATCCAAGGTTGATAATATAATAGCATGACGACTTCATAAACTATAGATACGTTGGAGACGTATCAGAAAGTCACAGCAGTCGGACCATTCAGCTTCTTGATTGGTTTGGCTTCAATCCACTTGGTGAATTTGTCTACGGCAACAAGCAGATGGGTAATGCCGCCGCGTGCTACCTTGAATGGGCCCACCATGTCCAGCCCCTAGATGGCAAAAGGCCAAGTAAGGGGGATGGTCTTGAGTGCAGAAGCCGGTAGATGTTGCTTGGAGCTAAATTTCTGGCACCCCTTGCATTTCTTGACCAAATCCTTGGCGTCCTCCAAAGAAGTTGATGTAGGATCGAAAGTATGTCTAGAGGGGGGTGATTAGACTACTTGACCAAATAAAAATCTAGCCTTTTCCCAATTTTAAGTCTTGGCAGATTTTAGCAACTTAGCACAAATCAAGTAATCAACCTACTCATGCAATTCTAAGCATATAGCAGCGGAATGTAAAACAATTGCATATGAAGGTAAAGGGAGGAGTTTGGAGGGAGCAAACGCAATGTAGACACGGAGATTTGTTATCCGTGGTTCCGATAGGTGGTGCTATCATACATCCACGTTGATGGCGACTTCAACCCATGAAGGGTAACGGTTGCGCGAGTCCACGAAGGGCTCCACCCACGAAGGGTCCACGAAGAAGCAACCTTTTCTATCCCACCATGGCCATCGCCCACGAAGGACTTGCCTCAGTAGGGTAGATCTTCACGAAGTAGGCAATCTCCTTGCATTACAAACTCCTTGGTTCAACTCCACAATCTTGACGGAGGCTCCCAAGTGACACCTAGCCAATCTAGGAGACACCACTCTCCAAAAGGTAATAGATGGTGTGTTGATGATGAACTCCTTGCTCTTGTGCTTCAAATGATAGTCTCCCCGACACTCAACTCTCTCTCATAGGATTGGATTTGGTAGAAAGATGATTTGAGTGGAAAGCAACTTGGGGACCGCTAGAGATCAAGATTTATGTGGTTGGAATGGAATATCTTGACCTCAACACAAGTGTAGGTGGTTCTCTCTCAGAAAATGTATGTTGGAAGTGTAGGCATGTTCTTATGGCTCTCTCCATGAATGAAGAGTGGCTGGAGGGGTATATATAGCGTCCACACAAAATCTAACCTTTACACACAAATCACCAAACTCGGTGGGACCGAATTAGAAAACTCGGTCGGACCGATTTGGTTCATAATGTGACTGTTAGGCATTTTGGTGGGACCGACATGTCAACTCGGTGGGGCTGATTTCATTAGGGTTAGGGCATAACGTAATCTCGGTTGGACCAATTACTCAAACTCGGTGGGACCGATTTTGGTAATAAGCAAACAGAGAGTTGGTCAGGCAAACTCGGTGGGACCGATTCGCTCGTCTCTGTGGGACCGAAGAGTTACGAAAAAGAAACAGAGAGTTTGCATTGCACACTTGGTGGGACCGATCGCACATCTCGGTTAGACCGAAATGTTACGAAGGGAAACAGAGAGTAATCCCATCTCGGTGAGACCGAGATCCCTATCGGTGAGACCGAAGTGACTAGGGTTTGTGGCAGTGGCTATGTCTGGAGAACTCGGTGGCGCCGGATAGAAAGTTTTGGTGGGGCCGAGTTTGACTTCTGGTTTGGGACATATGTGGATATGAGAAAGTAGTTGAGGGTTTTTGGAGCATATCACTAAGCATTTTGAGCAAGTAACTCATTAAGCAACACCTCAACCCATTTTGATAGTATTGGCTTTTCCTATGGACTCAATGTGATCTTGGATCACTAGAAATAAAATGTAGAGTCTTGTGCTTTGAGCTTGAGCCAATCTTTTGTCCTTAGCATTTTGAGGGGTCCACTTTCTAATCCATGCATTGCCAATCATTGAGCTTTCCTGAAATATTTATCTTGAAATAGTATTAGCTCAATGAGCTATATGTTGTTAATCATTACCAAAACCACCCAGGGATAGTTGCAATTTCAATCTACCCCTTTTTGGTTATTGATGACAACATATAGATCAAAGCTTCGACAAATGATAATAAGATTGAAATACATTGTCACTTTGAGAAGTATGGGATAAGCAAGAGCTCCCCCTAAATTTGTGCATTATTTAAAATTTGCTTTGGACTGCAAATGCACAATGTGTTAGGATCATGGGTCACTCTTTGTCGGTGTACTAAAGTAGGGGTACCTTAGTACCCCGAACTTGTGCACGGGCAGTCGCAGCGTCCCCGCGGCAAGCCTCGCCGGGCGTCCGCCAAGACCCTCCGCAGCCATTCTGAAGACAAGACCCCGACAAGAGGAGCACATGGGGAAGGCCTCTCTAGGCACAGACAAGGTCCCGACAAGAGGAGCTTGTCGGGAAGGCCACCTCGCACGCAGAAGACAAGGCCCGGCAAGAGGAGCTTGCGGGAAGGTTCAGGCGCGACAAATCTCCAGCGCGACAAGGGTTCGCCATGACATGCAACTTCTCTCCGTCTCCGCTCCAGCTCACCCAGCGGCGTGTCTCCATGGGACCGTTCCATGGGCGCGTGTCGAGCAGCTGTGCAGCCAGCGGAGAGCAGCGATGAGCGGCGCTGACAGGCTCGCCATCGTGGCGAGCGGAGGCGCACCTGACGGTCTCTGTTACACTATTTGGGCGACAACGACGGGCATTTATTGCTTTTGTCCCTTGCCGCCGAGTTAGGTATTTTTGCACCTTGTAATCGCTCAAGTAGGTGTACCAACTCCTGTTTTTACATTCGTACCCCCGCCTATGTTGCCACCTGTCGGAGACCCCTTTGAGCATATAAAAGGAGGCCCGAGTGCAACGTAGAGGGGGTTCGGTTCGCATCTTTCGCAAGGGTCGGTTCATTCGACTGGCCATAGACTAGATACACTCACGCTAGGTTTTGTAGCCCTCATTGCTCCCTAGCAAGAACACAATAGATCAAACAAGCAGCAGTAGGAGTTTTATCTCTCCGGAGAGCTCCGAAGCTGGGTAAAACCGCTCGTGTGCATCGCCTCGATCCGCTCTTCGTGCGACCTCCGCCCCCCTCCGAACCACAAAGGGGCCTGCTCCGCCGGGCCCCATAGGTGTCCGTGGGTACGATCAGCATCCCCGACATCTCGGCGCGCCCGGTAGAAGCGTCGAGGCCGTGTGAATCCGATCCGGCGTTCACGCGACAGCGTCATCAACATCTTCCTCAACATGCCACCGAAGAAGAAGGCTTGGCGGCAGAGCCGTCGCGTCGTACCCACCCTCACCGCAGCAAAGCGGGTGGTGGTGCGACGCTGGCGTGAAACGAGCACCGGCGAAGGTGCTCGCGACATTGCCAAGTCCAAGGACAAGGCACCGCAGACCTCGGCGTCACAGCATCCCCGCGCCCATCTCGAGACGCGGGACCAACAACGTCATGGCGTTCTCACAACGCCATACGTTAGCTGGATCGAGACCCTCAAGACCAGCATGCGCGCCAACATGCCGGCACTAGTGAGATCTGGTCGCCGGACGGGCGCTGCTCCTTCTAACGTGGTTAGAAGTCCGGCGTGTCCCGCTCCTCGCACCGTTCTCCAATGCCGCCTACTACTCCAGCGAAGCTCTGGCGAGCTCAACTGCTCTCGACTACCCTCCAACGGCCGACAAGGTCGACGAGTGGAGGGCCGCTATCCGTGAGCCTCATCGGCTTTGTTAACGGCGACGCTCCGCGGCAACCAATGCCATCGTTGCCGCGCGCTGACGACAAGGCACGAGCCGGTGGCGACGAGACTGTCGGAGGTGCAACCACCGTGCACTCTCCGCCAAGGAGGCCAAGATCGCCGACTCACCGGATCCACCTCGACAGCGACTCCACTGCGTCGTCAGATCCGCGAGTTCGTCGCGATCAGCGCCAAGTTCTTCATGAACGACAACAAGAGGACGCTCGAACTCGCATCGAGCGCCGAAGAGAAGCGCGACGTCAATCCGACAAGCGCGCTGGGCCTTCTGTTGACATGCACGCAGCGCCCGGAGGGGCCAGCGACTTGCCGTACACGGTAGGTTGCCCTCCGCTCACTCGTGAGCTGCGGGCAAGTCCAAAGGGCCCAGCCAGTAAAAAACTTCAAACCAGACGTGCGGAGAAGTATGATGGCAGGACGCATCCGTCGGAGTTCCTCGGCATCTACACCATCGCGGTGCGAGCTGCGGGGGACGGGGCGACAAGATCCTCGCCAACTACTTCCCGCTCGTGCTCAAGCCCAACGTCAGATCTTGGCTCATGCACTTGCCGGACAGCTCCATATCCTCTTGGGCGGATCTGTGCCATCAGTTTGTTGGTGCCTTCACAGGTGGCCACAAACCTCATGGCCAAGAGAGCGACCTTCACTTGCTCGCCCAGAAGGAAGGAGAGTCCCTGCGCCAAGTTCATTCAGAGATTCAGCCGTGTGCACTACAACATCCTTACATCCACCCTGCGCGGTGATCAGCGCATTTCATCGAGAATGTGCGGAACTGCAGGATGAGGAGGAGATGGCGATGTGCAAAAGTCAAGGACGTCGCCGAGCTGTACGCCTTGGCCGACAAATGTCTACATGTGAGGAAGGGAGGAGACTCCCTGGAGAGAATGCGGAAGCAGGATCTGACAGTGATGACACCGCCCCGGCAAGGAAGGGCCGGCGGCGAGGCAACAGGAAGAAGAAAAGCAGAGAAGTGCTAGCTGTCGAGCAGTCCGGCAATGGAGATGGCGACAAGAACGCCAAGGCTGGTGGCCCCAGCAAGGAGGTTGCCGCTGACGCCAACCACCAGTCGGTGGCGGTCGCCGACAAGCAAGACAGCTCCGGCAAGCAGTACTGCAAGATCCACCGCACCAAGGGCCACGATCTCTAGAGCTGCAAGAAGGTCGAGCAGCAGAGAGCTGAGTACGAGCGGCGCGACAAGGAGAAGGCTCAGGAAGGTGCTGGGGGAGCAAGCAAGAAACGTCCCAGCCGGGGAGGACGCCGCGACAAAGTCAAGCAGCGACAAGGAGATCGACCTCCCCGCGGCCGCGACAAGGATGAAGATGATGATGACGACGAAGATATGGAGGACGACGACGCTGATGAGCAGGAGTTTCAGAAAGCCGCAGAGGTTCTCTGCGTTGACAGAGGTGCTTCCCTGGATACCTCCCACCGCCAACTCAAGCAATGGATGCGGGAGGTCAATGCGGCGGAACCATCCGTAGAGTCGCGCAAGCCTCTGAAGTGGTCCAGCACGCCTATCATTTTTGATATTGAGGACCACCACGATCGCGCATAATCATGCGGTCGGGTGCTTGCCGATGTTGGTCTCTCCAACCATCCGCAACCTCAAGGTCACGAAAATGTTAGTTGACGGCGTGGCCGGCTTGAATCTGATCTCCGTCGTGGTGCTCCAGAAGCTTCAAATCCCTGATAGCGAGCTCGAAGAGACCGGAACCTTCCAAGGAATCAATCCGGGAAGGAGCAAGCCGAAGGGAAGATTACGTTGCGGTCACATTTGGCGTGAAGCTGAACTTCAGATCGAGAGGGTTACGTTCGACATCGCCGATTTCCCATTGCCTTACAATGGGATACTTGGCCGTCCAGCACTCGCCAAGTTCATGGCGGCCTCTCACCACACCTACAACCTACTCAAGATGCCGGGCCCGATAAGCGTCATCTTTGTCCATGGCGACGAGAAGGATGCCCTTATCTGTAACGACAAGATCTTCCGGGATGCAGCAGCCGCGACAGACTGCCCAACACTTGCCGCTGAGGCTCCCGGGGGGAAGAAGACCAAGTCCAAGTCCGGCAAGGGCTCTGATGCTCACTCCGGCAAGCGCACCTCTTGAGTGCTGCGCTACCGTCGAGGACGCACCATCGAGCTCCACCGCAAGTGCAAGAAGATGGTGGCTCCGCCAAGACCAAGAAGGTGCCCGCCAAGGAGGACGGCGGCTGGTGGTACCTTCACCATCGTGCCTCTCGACCCCAAATAGGAAGGCGCTCGTTGCTTTCCCTACGGGCGAATGTCGACGTGTTTGCATGGCAACCGTCGATATCCTCGGTGTTCTCGTGAAAGTGATTGAGCACCGCTGGCCGCTTGTCCTCATCTTGCGCGCCCGTCAAGCAAAGCGATCGAGGCAAGCAGTGGAGCGCCAAGAATTCATAGCCGAAGAGATCAAGAAAGTAGAAGCAGCAGGCCTTGTCAGAGGAGTGCTCCATCCAACGTGGTTGGCCAATCCTGTAGTCGTGCGCAAGGCAAATGGGAAATGGAGACTTTGTATTGACTTCACGGATGTTAATAAAGCCTGTCCCAAAGATCCATTTCCCTTGCCGTGCATTGACCAGATTGTTGACTCCACGGCCGGATGTGATTCGCTTTCGTTTCTTGATGCATACTCAGGATACCATCAGATCTTCATGGCTGAAGAAGATGAAGAGAAGACCGCATTCATCACACCATGTGGCACTTCCTGGTTGATACGGAGGCCTGTCGGTGTGAAGAATGCGGGGTCAACATTTGCAAGGGTAGTCCATGACGCTTTTGAGCCGCAAATGCACAGAAATGTAGAAGCCTACATGGATGACATAGTGGTCAAGAGCAAAGACAAAGCAACTTTGGTTCAAGATTTGGGCGAGACCTTTGCAAATCTGCGCAAGATCAACCTCAAGCTCAACCCCGAGAAGTGCGTATTTGGAGTCCCTTCCGGCAAGCTTCTCGGGTTCTTCGTGTCTCACGGGATTGAAGCTAATCCCGACAAGATCAAGGCCATTGAGCAGATTGAAGCACCAAAGCGCGTCAAGGACGTCTGAAGGCTTGCGGTTGCGTGGCTGCTCTCGGCGAGTTTATTTCTAGGTCTCACGAGCGCCTGCCATTTTTAAGATTTTGAAAAGGCAGGTCCAGTAAAATGGACTCCCGAAGCGGAGGCTGCGCTGCAGGACTTGAAGAGATACCTGTCCTCCACTCCAACACTTGTCGCGCCTAGGCCACAAGAGAAGTTGCTGCCATATATAGCGGCAACCAATCAAGTGGTTAGTGCTGCGTTAGTGGCGGAGAGGGAGGCGGATGACGAGCCAGCAACCGCGGCAAGCACGTCCAATGACAAGCGGGGGCTCCGTGACAAGCTCTGGTCCCGACAAGGACGACTCGCGAAGACCCATGAGCGAGATGCGAAGAGGATGGTGCAGCGCCCAGTCTACTTTGTCGGTTCCCTTCTGCAGGGGCTAGGTCAAGGTACTACGGTGTGCAAAAATTGCTTTTCGGCCTCCTCATGGCCTCGAGAAAGCTGCGCCATTACTTCCAAGCACATGAGATCACAGTTGTCACTCGCTTTCCCCTGAAGAGGATACTGCAGAATCCAGAAGCAACAGGCAGGATTGTCGAGTGGGCACTGGAGCTGTCAAGCTTTGGTCTCAAGTTTGAAAGCACATCAACTATCCAAAGCAGAGCCTTGGCGTAATTCATAGCGTAATGGACGCCAACGCCAGATGAAGAGATTAGGAGACGAGCATTCCCGTCAAAGAAGCAAGCAAAGAGTGGCTGATGTACTTTGATGGTGCCTTCTCGCTGCAAAGGCGCCCGGTCTTGCGTCTTGCTTATCGCACCCACCGGAGAGCACCTCAAGTACGTCGTCCAGATGCACTTTCCCAAGGAGCAAGCGACAAACAATACTGTAGAGTATGAAGGTTTGCTTGCCGGTCTCAGGATCGCAGTGGACCTTGGGATCAAGAAGCTTATTGTCAGGGGTGACTCACAACTCGTCGTCCGACAAGTGAATAAAGATTATCAGAGTCCGTTGATGGAAGCCTACGTTGATGAAGTGAGGAAGCTGGAAGAGCACTTTGACGGCCTGCAAATGGAACATGTTCCAAGAGCTCAGAATGATATTGCTGATGGTCTGTCAAAGTGCGCCGCACTCAAGCTACCTGTGGAACCAGGGATCTTTGTGCTCAAGCTGACTCAACCAACCATAACACCATCGACTGGACAGAGCAAGAAGAGGAAGTTGGCCTCTGGTGACTACTTTCCGATAGAGCTTCCCGGCCGTCGTTGCAAAAGGTCCCCAAGATCAACACTACTTGATCTTTGAGGAGCGATCTGCTCCGGCGGACCCTGTGGTTTGTTCCGTTGAAGAACGCTCCCGACAAGTCTTGCTCCGGCAAGCTTGTCGGGAGCATCTAGCTCCGGCAGAGCCACAAGCTCTTGCCGTAGAAGCTGATGTTCCCGCAGCAGCAGATGTGCCTTTAGTCCTTGTTGTCGAGCCACAAGCTCCAGCATGGGCGCAGCAGATTGTCCATTTCCTTCAGATAGGAGAACTTCCCGAAGAGCAAGAAGAAGCGGAAAGAGTAGCCCGGCAGTCAAGTATGTACCAGTTTGTCGATAGCATACCGTGCATGTAAGAAGACTCAACGGTGTGAAATTGAAGTGTATTGCGGGAAGATGGACAGAAGCTGTTGGCGAGATACATGGAGGCATATGTGGTCACCACATTGGTGCAAGAGCACTTGCCGCAAAGCTTTCCTAAGCAAGGTTTCTTCGCCGACAGCCCTCCGTGATGCAACCGCACAAGTAACCAAGTGTGAAGCGTGCGGTTCCATTCCAAACAGATACACCCAGCCTGCTCAAGCTCTCCGAGACGATCCCTTTATCCTGGCCATTTTCGGTCCGGGGCTCGACATCCTCGGCCCCTTCCCCGAGCTGTCGGGGCTTTGAGTACTTGTATGCGCCGCCATCGACAAGTTCACAAAGTGGCGGAAGTGGAACCAGTGAGGAAGGTGACAAAGACGGTCGGCGATCAAGTTCTTCAGGTCGATTGTTTGCCGTTTCGGAATCCCTAACAGGATCATCACCGACAACGGCACACAATTTACGAGCCGCACATTCATGCAGTATGTCCAAAACCTTGGCGCCAAGGTCTGCTTCGCTTCCGTTGCTCACCCGAGAAGCAACGGTCAAGCAGAGAGGGCAAATGCTGAAGTGCTGTGCGGGCTCAAGACCAGAACTTTCGACAGGCTGCACAAGTGCGGTAGTAACTGGATCGAGGAGCTGCCGGTGGTTCTTTGGTCGATCAGGACGATGCCAAATCGAGCCACTGGCCAGACACCCTTTGCTCTAGTCTATGGAGCAGAGGCAGTTCTCCCCACGGAACTCGTATACGGATCGCCTCGAGTACTCGCTTATGATGAGCTTGAGCAAGAGCAGCTGCGACAAGATGACGCGCTGCTCCTCGAGGAGGATCGTCTTCAGGCCGCTGTGCGAGCCGCTCGCTACCAGCAAGCTCTGCGTCGCTACCATGGCCGCAGGGTTAATGCCAGAAGTCTCGAGGAAGGCGACCTTGTTCTTCGGCGCGTTCAGTCCGCCAAGAATTCAAACAAGTTGACGCCGAAGTGGGAAGGCCCTTATCGGGTGAAAGCGAGTCACTAGGCACAGCGCTGTCGCTTTGAGACCGAAGATGGCATTCGGTGAGCAACTCTGGAACATTGAGCATCTTCGTAAGTTTTACCCATAGGGCGCGGTTGTCGGAATCCGTTCCGGCAACCACCTTTTAACAAGTCTTGCCGTTGTTGCATGTAATCCTTCAGACAAAGCCGGTAGCAGACCCCGTGCATCAGTAAAGCCCATGTGTTGCGCACAGCTTGTCAAGTTCATGCTTTCATCATTTTATTGCATGCTTTTGCTAACACTTTGTGCAGCAACCATACCCGGTAAGCAGAATCGAGCCGCTAGGCTCCATAACATTGTTTCCTCTTCTTTTCTTCTCTCAAAGAAAGGAAGGCTCCCTCGCGCACAAGTTAACCAGGCGGAGGAGGAGATAATACTATGGACCGAGGCACCACTCGAGGAAGTTTCACCCCATCGGAAGCAAGAAACAGAAAAGCTAAGTTGCCAAAGTTTGAGCAATCAATTTTTAAATTTTCGTTATCTTCCTCGAACGATAGTACTTTGTATGGAAAACCTGTGCGCAGGGGAACCAAATCGTGACTAGTCGCGCCCTTACTTTGTTACGAGTCCGCTCAACAACTTAAGTGAGCTGCGGCTAGTCCGCGACAAGGTTGCTTGTCGGTAGCGACCCCGCCAAAGAAGTTCTTGAAGTTCCGCACTCGGCGCCAGGCAAGGGTGCTGCACCGCAAGTTTCCAAAGCGTAGGGAAACAACGTACAAAGGAAGAAATCAAGTAGAGGAAATAACATTGCATCGATCGATTCAGATCAGTAATAAGTTTGTAAAGTTATCTTCCTTGAACGACCGCGCTTTGTATGAAAAACCCGTGCACGGAGGAACCAAGTCATGACTGGTCGCGCCCTTACTTTGTTTCGAGTACGCTCAACAACTTAAGTGAGCTGCGACTAGTCCATGACAAGGTTGCTTGTCGATAGCGACCCCGCCAGCAGGCTGCTGAAGTTTCGCACTCGGCGCTCGCGGCAAGGGTGCCTGCACCGGCAAGTTTCCCTGAAAAGCGTAGGGTAATAACATACAAAGCCAAGGGTCGAGTAAAGGAAGTAACGTAGCATATGTTGCCCAGAATAAAGTTATGTTACAAAACTAACTTATCGCGGCATCGCTAAATCGTTCTCGTAACTGAAATAACAGCAAAGAGGAGAAGAAGGGCGCGCTGGTACCCAAGCCCCGGCAAGCCAGAGTTGCCGGGGGCTGCGGCAAGCCAGAGTTGCCGGGGGCTGCGGCAAGCCAGAGTTGCCGGGGGCTGAGATATCAGATAAGCCCTTCGTCCTTTTTCAAGCATCCCTTTTTCATTAAAAACATTCTACTCGGATACAATCCGTGGGGAATGAAAAACATGAAAGAGAGGATTACAAGCTTTAAATGCGGATAAGGCCCAAAGGCTTACAAACTAAAAAGATAAGATGCCCGTAATCCCTTTCCTGTCCCTCTTTTCAGGAGTTAGGTCAAGGAGGCGAGAAGGGCAAAAGAAACGCCTAGACGAGCTACGGATGCCAGAAGGCACCAAGAGAACATCCCGGGAGCTCCCCGAGGGCTTGACGGAGATGGCGGCGCCGGAAGCGGGGTTCGAAGACGGGGCGGCAGGGCGTCAGCACGCTGTCGAGGGCACTACGCCCTCGTACTCCGACTTGACGGCCTTGTCGCCATCCCTCTTCCCCTTCTGCAGCCTCCCTACGCCAGTCGCCCAAGGAGACGACCCCGGGGAGTTCAGGGAGCCGGCGACACGGATGATGGGGTCGCCGGTGACGCACGGCGGCGCCTCGACAACTAATCGGGCCCGCCAACCTCGTCGTCACTGCCGCTTCCTCCTTGTCGCTCTCGCTCGAGGGATCTTCGCCGTCGGAGGAGCTGTCCACGCAGCACTTCGCCTGAAAGTGCCAAGATCCCCAAGACCTTGACGGAGAGGAGATCACCCTCCATTAACTTAAAATGGAGGGTAAACCCCGCCTCGAGGCTATGGATGCGGGTGAACGTCTTCCACCCACGATCGAGATACATCACATTAGGGGCTGGGAATACAACACGGACTCGCATGCCACCGATTCCACAGCCCCTCATGTGCAATCTCAAGTCTCGGGCGGATCCGACTCCATCGCTATAAGAACGGAGAGCTGGAAGCCGGAGGCGGCGACGAGGCGCCCGACGCAGCCTGACGAAGAACTCGCAAGGGTCGTCCCCGGTATGGACCGCCGCAGGGGGGAACCGCCGGCGGAAGCGGAGACGGCGCGCCACCCCGTCCGCCCCTTCCCCGAGCGCCTCGACCTCGTCCACGACCTCGCCCCCTCCCTCTTCCTCTTGGGGCTGGCTCTGCCGCCCCGGGCATGGGGTTGGGAGGGAAGCGCTGCCTAGCGGCGACCCTCGCCGCCACCGATGAAGAACCAAGGCTCCTTTTCTCCATGGCGAATGAGAGAAAGGGGAGCGTAAACCGAGGAAAGGAGGAGGTGGGAGAGTGCGGCCTTCAAGGCCCCTTCCGCTCCTTTTAAGGAAGCAAGGTGGGGCTCAACCGCCTGGCCGACGAATCAGGGCATAAGAAGAGCAGGGAATCGGGCCGACCTGCTGCCTCTGCTCATGACGGCCCAGCTTCCCACTTCCACCGTCCGTGACCCCAAGAGCATGGGAACCACGTGGCGGGATGCGTAACGGGCGACGGGTGGAGCGACCCGCCGCCGCCCACTTCCCCACGACGCCGCAATCGACGCGTGCTGCTACGGGGACGCGCGGATACGGAGTGGGTTTGGTTTGGACCCAGGCAGCTGCGTGCAGTCAGTGTTTTGGGCCCGCCCAACAGCTTCGGCTGCACCGTGTATGGCCTGCAAGGGCTCCTGTCGGTGTACTAAAGTAGGGGTACCTTAGTACCCCGAACTTGTGCACGGGCAGTCGCAGCGTCCCCGCGGCAAGCCTCGCCGGGCGTCCGCCAAGACCCTCCGCAGCCATTCTGAAGACAAGACCCCGACAAGAAGAGCCTGTCGGGAAGGCCTCTCTAGGCACAGACAAGGTCCCGACAAGAGGAGCTTGTCGGGAAGGCCACTCCAGGCACGCAGAAGACAAGGCCCCGGCAAGAGGAGCTTGCCGGGAAGGTTCGGAGCGCGACAAATCTCCAGGCGCGACAAGGGTTCGGCATGGCAAGGCGCTTGCCGCGCATGCAACTTCTCTCCGTCTCGCTCCAGCTCACCCAGCAACGTGTCGCCATGGGACCGTTCCATGGGCGCTGTCGAGCAGCCGTGCAGCCAGCGGAGAGCAGCGGCGAGCGGCGCTGACAGGCTCGCCATCGTGGCGAAGCGGAGGCGCACTGACGGTCTCGTTACCTTTGTTTGGGCGACAACGACGGGCATTTATTGCTTTTGTCCCTTGCCGTCAGAGTTAGGTATTTTTGCAGTGTACACTGTTCAAGTAGGTGTACCAACTCCTGTTTTTACATTCGTACCCCCCGCCTATGTTGCCACCTGTCGGAGACCCCTTTGAGCATATAAAAGGAGGCCCGAGTGCAACGTAGAGGGGCTTCGGTTCGCATCTTTCGCAAGGGTCGGTTCATTCGACTGGCCATAGACTAGATACACTCACGCTAGGTTTTGTAGCCCTCATTGCTCCCTAGCAAGAACACAATAGATCAAACAAGCAGCAGTAGGAGTTTTATCTCTCCGTAGAGCTCCAAGTTGGGTAAAACCGCCGTGTGCATCGCCTCGATCCGCTCTTCGTGCGACCTCCGCCCCCTCCGAACCACAAAGGGGCCTGCTCCGCCGGGCCCCATAGGTGTCCGTGGGTACAATCAGCATCCCCGACACTCTTCCATGTCACATACATGTTGGTGGAGCACTCAAAATGATAATAATTAAAGACAATGCACTCATCACCAAGCAAAGTGAATGATCATATATAAGATATAAAAGATAATATCATCCAAACAAGCATTAAGGTAGCAAATGATCAATCACATGATCATCCAAGTATCTCACAAAATACATAATGTAATGTAGCAAGTAAAATGCAAAGAGAGACAAGACAACACACACACTCTCTCTCTTGAAGACTATGATCTATACATATTTCTCCCCCTTTGGCAACAAGTACCTAAAAGTCAAAAATATGCATAGTGTTATGCGTCTCTCAAGCTTGGCCTTCATGAGGTGGTGTAGAGATGACTCCAAGGACGAAAGCTTCTGTCGATGTAGCTGGAGCTGGTGGAGTGGCTGCTGGAGCTGGTGGCACTGAGGCTGTGGCTGCTGGTGCAGATGTAGTAGCTCTAGTGTCTGGGACAGGCACTGCAGCAGACCTCTGGCTTCTGGGCACTCTAGCAAAAGCATCTTTAGTAGACTTGCCCTTCTTCTCCTCCACTTCCTCCTGAAGTTGCTCAACCACTGACTGAATCTACGTTACCTTGACATCAAGATCATAGAATTTCTGCTCTATGATCCTCTCCAAGCTCTCCTGGTTTTGAGTCAGGGTGGCCAATCCCTTCTGAATCCTCAAGGTGGATTGGATCAGATATCAAAGCTGATCTTGCTTGCTCTTCAGGAAAAATTGAGATGCCTCTTCAACACTTGGCATCTTGGCAGCTTTTTCAGCCTTTGCTTTGGCTCTCTTCTCCTGTGCTTGAACAGATGTGGGGTCTTCCTCATTCATCACAACAGTATTGTCTTCATAGTCAGGATGCAGAGGAAGGTGCTCCTTGTCCAACAAGTATGTACATGTGCCCATCTTGGAGTTGATGAGCTCCTGAATGTGTGGAGCATACCCACAACTCCTTTTCTGATCTGCAGCTGTCCTCTTGATTGTTTCTACCATTAAGCTCATAACCTTGAACTTCTGAGGGACATCAAAAAGCTGGAGCAGGTTGATAGAATGTCCTCTGATCATCTTGTGATCTCCTGACTTGGGTAGCAATGTGTGCATAAGGATCCAGATGATGGTAGGCAGACCAGACAACAAGAAGTGTACAGATCCAAGTTTGTGAGTCTCCAAAGCCTTATCTGGGATCTCATTGTACATGTTTGCATAGAGTTGTTGTCGGTGTCAAAACCAGGGATCTCGGGTAGGGGGTCCCGAACTGTGCGTCTAGGCGGATGGTAACAGGAGACAAGGGACATGATGTTTTATCCAGGTTCGGGCCCTCTTGATGGAGGTAAAACCCTACGTCCTGCTTGATTAATATTGATGATGTGTGTTACAAGAGTGGATCTACCACGAGATCAAAGAGGCTAAACCCTAGAAGCTAGACTATGGTATGATTGTTGTTCGTCCTATGGACTACAGCCGTCCGGTTTATATAGGCACCAGAGAGGGCTAGGGTTACACAAAGTCGGTTACAATGATAGGAGATCTACATATCCGTATCGCCAAGCTTGCCTTCCACGCCAAGGAAAGTCCCATCCGGACACGGGATGAAGTCTTCAATCTTGTATCTTCATAGTCTTGGAGTCCGCCGATGATGATAGTTCGCTATCCGGACACCCCTAATCCGAACTCCCTCAGTAGCCCTTGAACCAGGCTTCAATGACGACGAGTCCGGCGCGCATATTGTCTTCGGCATTGCAAGGCGGGTTCTTCCTCCGAATAATTTATAGAAGATTGTGAACACCAGGATAGTGTCCGGCTCTGCAAAGATAAATTCCACGTACCACCGTAGAGAGAATAATATTACACAAGTTCAATCTGGCGACGTATTTAGTGGCGTGACGTCATGCCATTACCAAGCCTTTACTGCTTTTTATTGTTCCACCTCCGTGCGTTTAGCGAGGCGGTTTCTTGGCACGCCTTGTTGAAGCGTAGATCGTGTTCCCTTATTCCGGGATTCCCATCAATACGGACATGGGTAACCCAACCGTGCCATTGATTGTGACGCTTGGGGGATAAGCGAGTTTTACCAGGCCGGCGGGGACACATGTTTTTGTCCGCCCATATAAGGGGATAAAGATCCAACCCTTTTACCTGCGCCTTCTTCCTCCTTGGCTTATCCATCTCCGCGAACTCGAGCTCCAGCGCCCAAGTATGCACTTCTTACCTCAACCTTCTCCAACTATGTCCGGAGCGGGAGGCAAGTGGATGGCCTCCTCCGTCACGGAGGGGCAGATCCAGAAGCTGCGCGACGCCGGATATTTGTCCAGCAACATCGCGCATCGGCTCCCTGACGAGGGAGAGCTCGTCCCCAACCCCAGGCCCCATGAGAGGGTAGTATTTCTTTCCCATTTCCTCCGCGGACTGGGCTTCCCGCTTCATCCCTTTGTCCGGGGCTCATGTTCTACTACGGCCTAGATTTCCATGATCGGCCCTCAATTTCATGCTCAACATCTCGGCGTTTATCGTCGTGTGCGAGGCCTTCCTTTGCATCCAGCCCCACTTCGCTTAGGCTCAAGACCTTCAAAGTGTCAAGCCAAGGTTGTGAAGGGCAGCCAAGCGGAGCGGAGGCGCCATGGTGGGTAGGATGTCCCATGTTACGTGGTCGGAGGGCACTTTCGTGGAAACCATCAAGGGGTGGCAATCGGGCGGTTCTACATCACCGAGCCGCTGCGTGACTGATTGGGTAGCGCCCTGAATTCAGATCTGGCATCCCTACACGGCTCACCACCGGAAAGAGAGTGGCCGGATTTGGGGGATTCGGAGGAGCCGACCGGACTCCAAGCCCGTATCCGTGGCTGGTGGACAAGAAGCTCAAGCTTGTCAACGTAGTCCGTGTCATGCTCATTTGCGGATTCTCCCGTGCAATGACGGGGCTTCAACATGTGGGAGTTTGATCCGCGCAGCACCGGACCTTGAGCGGCTCTTCGACACTCACGCATAAAGATGTCTGGAAGGTGTTGTTCAAGGCGCTGAAGCTCCCGCATCCGCCATCAAGATCGCGGATTCCGCTCGCAGCGTCCAGGTGACGAGGTAAGTGATTTCACCACTTGTTTTCCATAGTTTGGCTCTATGCGAGATCTAAACTCCCTTTACCTTTGACAGAATGGTGGCGAAGGCCGAACGGACTATCTGTCCGGCCCCATTGCCGAGAGGACCCGGCGGACGCCCGCCTAACGAGTTAGCTGGCTCCGGCACCCACGTGGTGCCGGAGAAGAAGGCCAAGAAGACGGCCATGGGGACTCGGAAGAGTTCCCGTTTTCAGGTGCTATCGGATGATGAATCCGAGGCCGACTCCTCCCACCAAGGCGAGGAGGAGAAGAAGAAAGCCTCTCCGCCAGCGGGGGAGGGAAGAAAAGGAAGGCCTCCCCAACAAGGGAGGCAGAAGGGTCCAAGAAGGGAAAAACTCTTCCCCCGGACTGCTCTGCCAACGCCAGTGACAACGACTGGCCTCCAAGGGCCAAGCCCCTGGCGAGATCGTAAGTATCCGGACTCCCGAATAACTTCAAAGTTTTTTTTTCGCCACGTAATGACTTTCTAATGCCGCATACAACCCTGCAGTCCACCCAAGGATGATCTTCCCGTTTCGTCAAGCGGGTCCTTGGGTGCGTCGGATATGGATTCCCTTCCGACTGCCTCCACCCCCCGTGCCACGGACGACGCCGAGGTGGGATCCCAGGAAGGGACCCAACAGGAGGAGAAGGCCCCGGAGGTGTCACAGGACACCCTCCCGGACTTTGCACCGGACTCAGCCCCGGAGGCCACAGTGGCTCCGGAGTCCGGCGGGCGACCCCTTCGTAAGAAGGGCAAGACCGCGACGCCGGCTGCCTCCGTCCAACCGGAGGTGCTGGATAATTTGCTGGAGGCGCTCAACGGCGCCTCCATCGAAGAGGAACACCGCACTGTTATGAGTGCGGTGATTCAGAAGGTTCAGCTTGCCAAGAGCGGGCTGACCGAAGCTTGCAGCAGCCTTCTAACAGGCTTTGAGGTAAGAATTTCAATATATGTAAAATGGTCCCGCATAGGCATTAGCCCAGGTTTCTTGGTTCGGTTTTCGGAAAGAAAAGCCGGACTGAGGCTCTTTAGAAAGATAAACGCAGGAGTCATAAAAATATGTCAATATGGGATTGCAGGTTGTGTCTTGACCTCCAAGACCGATCATGGAGGTCAATACTTTGAAGGAAAACCTCGAGCGGTCCGAGAACGAGCTCGACCATGCCAAGAAGCAGCTCGAGGAAAAAGAAGGTGAGTAATACCTTATGAAAATTGTACCTTCATGTAAAAGGATTTGGTTGCAAGAAAAATGACAAGGATAACGTGGGTATTGTAGGGGCCACTAACAAGGTGGCGACCCTGAAGGAGGCGGTGGCCGCAGCCGAACGTAATGCGGCCGCGGAGCGCACCGAACGAGAGAAGCAGGAGGCGCGGGTGGCGGAGGTACATCAAGAGCTCCAGGATCTCGTGAAAAAACATGAGAGCTTGGAGCATGACTCGAAGACTCGAGAGTCTGAGCTTGCAACTGCTCTTGAGAGTGCCAAAGCCGCTAAGGCCGAATCCTACAAGTCACTCCATGAGGTTGAGGCGGTGAAGAAAATAGCAGCGGGTAAGGCATTTTTCATGCAAAGTAAGCATGTGAGTGTTAATTACCTGTTGCTTACCCGAATTCGGAGCTCTCCAGGGGCGTTCGCAGATCTTCCTCGCAGCATGTTCGATGCTGCCGCATTCTACCGGGCCGAGGAGGGGAGCTCGACGGAGAAGGTCTTCTGGTCTCAGTATGCTGAGGCCGGACATCCGGTGCCCCTTAGCGACCAGCTGAAGCAGCTGGTCGAGCTCCACAAGGCGGCCGAACAGGCCATGAAGGGCCTCATAGTTCGGTTGTGGCCTAAGGAGGCCATGCACAGGAGCTACTTCGGCTGGTGCGGCGGCGATGGATGCGTGCCCGTGGGTAGAAGTCATCAAGCATTCTGCTTGTATTGAGGGTGCCCGTCGGGCCCTTGCCCGCCAAGAAGGTGCACTGGGCAAGATGGATGCCCGTAAGCTCGTGACGGACCCGCCACCAGAGGGCAAGGGCATCACACGCCCGAGATGTATTATAAGAGTGTGTCAAGGGCGCCGCACTATTGCGGTGAGTGCTCCAAAGATGTAATATTTGAGTAGACTCGCATTTTGTTATCCTGTGCGCTGAAAACTTAGTTCATATGCGCTAAGCAACGCTTGTTAATTTAAAATATTACCTTTTGTGCGGCTGTTTATCAAATCTGAGAGATGGCAAGTCGTCGGCTTCAACCCCCATGCCACGAGTGTCTTTGGGGTGTTCGATAAACTTGAGCGCTCTTGTTCCCATTTTTGGGTCCATCTAGGGAGGCGCTCAACACAGCGAACAAGGCAACCGGACTTATAATGCTTGAACACTCTCACTTAGCCACGTAATTCTATAATTTTAAATTTCGCGAAGCCCCTAGTCTTCGGAAGGCCGAATTTGGGGCGCTATCCACGCCTTGGCCGGACAGTATCCGACTCATCGCTCTAAGCGGCATAAGTCTTTAAGGACTCGCAAAAAACCTCTCGAACAGTGACCGGCTCTCACCTCATCATGACGGTCAGTTTTAGCTTTCTCCACTGAGGCGTTAACCCAGCTCAACTGAGGCGGAATCGCAGTGGTTCTCCCAGTGCTACCTTAGCCGATATAACGGAACGTAAGGTACCAAAACATGGGAGCCGGGCAAACCCAACTATTAACCCAAGACATGATTCGGAGCCGATGCATATAGTGCTATAAGTTCGGGGTGCCGCACTTGTGAAAGTGTTCGGACTCATCATACCATAATGCGGGAAACATAAGCCCCTGGTGTATATTAGCCGTACCAAAGTGTACGGATGCAACATGCCGTGAATGAACGTATGTATGAAAAAGAAATGCAATTATAAGCAAAAAGGTGCTGCATTGTTTTATTCAATAAGTGCTGCGACGAATGCAGAACGATACAAATAGTGCGATAAGCAAGGTATGGGACTGTTAAACATGTCCCCCTCCATGGGTATGCTGCAGATTGGTGTATAAAAATGCTCGTAATGGAGACCACCTGTATATTCGTTGTATCCTTTATCCTTCCCTGGCTGTTGCATCGTGAGTTCGGCAGGTCTGCTGCCGGACGGGGCCTCTGACAAACGGAGTCCTGTGGGTAAAAAGTAAAAGGTAAAAAGAAAAGAAAAAGGAACGACACACTTGAGAGCCCCTGGTGTGGTTGAGCCGCAGTCTGGGTTTATCATGGTCGTGCCCCTCTCCCCATGCCCATGGTATCTTCAGAGCATAATGGTGTACGCGAAGGACATGCTTTGACGTTTTGCAGGAGCTGGGGTTGGGGCCGCACTGCTACGCGTGCTCGGAACGTGCCATGTGGTCTTGTTGTAAGTTACTCTGGGCGCGCTTAGCTATGTCCGGCCGCTTAACGGCCGGACTTGAGAATTGCCTTAAGAGGCTGCATTGCACTTCTGCCGTGAGAGCCGGCCAGATGTTCCTCCGCGCGGAGAGAACGTTCGGTGTTTCCGTTGACCGTGATGACTCCTCGAGGGCCCGCATCTTGAGCTTGAGGTAGGCGTAGTGCGGCACCGCGTTGAACTTTGCAAACGCGGTATGTCCGAGCAAGGCATGATAGCCGCTGCGGAACGGGACTATGTCGAAGATTAACTCCTCGCTTCGAAAGTTATCCGGGGATCCAAAGACCACTTCCAATGTAATTGAGCCTGTACAATTGGCTTCTACACCTGGTATGACGCCTTTAAAGGTCGTTTTGGTAGGTTTAATCCTTGAGGTGTCTATGCCCATTTTGGCGCACCGTATCACAGTAAAGCAGGTTCAGGTGCTGCCGCCGTCCATCGTGACTCTGGTTAGGTGAAATCCATCGACGATTGGGTCTAAGACCGGTCTTGGCGAGTCCGCCGTGGCGGATGCCGGTGGGGTGGTCCTTCGGTCAAAAGTGATCGGGCAGGAGGACCATGGATTGAACTTCGGGCAACTGGCTCCATCGCGTAGACATCCCTCGAGTGCATGCTTCCGCTCCCTTTTGGGTATGTGCTATGATATCATGTTCACCGTCCGCACTGTGGGGAAACCCTTCGCCCTCTATTGTTCGGCGGTTGGGTCTCGTCCTCGCCATCGCTATGCAACCCCTTGTCATTGTTTTCAGCAATTAACTTGCATGCTCACAGGAATACCCAACAGTCCCTGTTGGTGTGGTTAATGGCTTTTCGGGGGTGTCGTGTATCTGGCACAAGCGGTCGAGTATTCGGTCCAAATTGGATGGACCCGGAGTAGTTCTTTTGAATGGCTTTTTCCGCTGACCGGGTTTAGAGCCTCTGAATCCGGCATTGATTGCCGTATCCTCAATATTGTCGCCGTTAATGCGGCGTTTGTTTTTGTTACGACGCAGCTCGCCATTTCGGTCCTTGAAGTCCGGACTGCCGTAATTTTTGCCGAGGTTGTTGCTGCGCATAGCTAGCTGTCCTCACCCGTGCAGAAGCGGGTCATGAGTGATGTGAGGGCTGCCATGGATTTCGGCTTTTCCTGTCCTAGGTGCCGGGCAAGCCACTCGTCGCAGATGTTATGCTTGAAGGCCGTGAGGGCCTCCGCATCCGGACAGTCGACGATTTGGTTTTTCTTGGTTAAGAACCGTGTCCGTAATTGTTCCGCCGATTCGTCTGGCTGCTGAATTATGTGGCTTAGGTCATCAGCGTCTGGTAGTCGCACATAAGTGCCCTGGAAGTTATCGAGGAATGCGGCTTTCAGGTCCTCCCAGCTCCCAATTGACTCTGCTGGCAAGCTGTTGAGCCAATGCCGGGCTGGTCCTTTAAGCTTGAGGGGGAGGTATTTGATGGCGTGAAGATCGTCACCGCGGGCCATGTGGATGTGAAGGAGATAGTCTTCGATCCAAACCACGGGGTCTGTTGTGCCATCATAGGATTCAATATTGACGGGTTTAAACCCTTCGGGGATTTGATGATCCATTACTTCGTCTGTGAAGCATAGTGGGTGTGCGGCGCCTCTGTACTGGGTGATATCACGAGGAGCACAAAAGAGCTTTTTTTGTTTTGTTCGGCCCGGCCGGACTTATCAGGTCCGCGCGACGGTTGTCGCCACGCACTGCATGGCGCCCACGCCGATCCATAGCTCGATCTTGATTGTCTTGCCTTGTCCTCCAATATATCTCGCAGGTCCGGAGCGTTCCCCTGTGGCCGTGTGCTTTTTGAGCGATGCCGGGGTACGGTCCTAGTGAAGGGCCTAGAGGCCTCTCTGTCACGACCACGGGGTGGTCGGTCAGCCGTATTGTCTCCTGGTGATGCGGGTTCGTAAGCCTCCTCCTCTAATCGGGGGAGCAGCTTGCGTTTAGGGTAGCTTTTGAGGGCGTTCGAGCTCATGCTCTTCGTCCGCGAGGACTTCAAATCCATCTGTCGGCTAGCAGATCTTGATCAGCTCTAAGCTGTTGCTGCTTTTTCTTGAGGCTGTTCGCCGTGGCCATAAGCCTGCGTCTAAAACGCTCTTGTTCAACGGGATCCTCAGGCACGACGAATTCATCATCGTCGAGGCTTGCTTCGTCTCCGGAGGGAGGCATATAATCCTCTACCTCTTCTTCTGCCGCTCTCGTCTGAGGGCTGGCGTCTCCATCCTCCTGCGCTGGATCTTGCCTGGAGTGGATTAATTTCGCACCGTCCGGTGTATTGTTATCTCCGGTGCGTAATCTTCATTCTTCTTTGTGGTGGGATTTAGAGCGGCGCCCGACGCCTCGCTTTGGGTTGTTTCTTGGAGGGGTCATCCTCCTCTGTTCCTTCGCCATTCCCATCCTTTAGGATATCCACCATGTATATGTCATATGATGAGGTGGCTTTCTAGTGCCCGGTAGGCGCTGGTTCTTGTTCGTCTCGGGCATCGTCGTCCATGCCGTTGATGTCTTCGGAGTCGTAGTCTAGCATGTCGGTTAGATCGTCGACAGCGGCTACAAAGTGGGTGGTGGGTGGGCTTTGAATTTCTTCGTCGTCCGCATCCCAACCGTCGACCGCAGTCCGGCCAGGGCTCTCCTGATAACGAGAGGTACTTTAGCGAACTCAAGATGACGCCAAAAGGTGAGAGTTGAAAGATGTCCGCTGCGGTGAACTCCATGACCGGCGCCCAATCGGATTAGATCGGAGGGGGCGCGGGAGGTTCGAAGTCCGGCAAGGAGTCCGGCACCTCGGAGTCGCGAGCTTTATGAGGGACAAGATCAGTGTTCGGCTCTATCGCCGTAGAGGTTGCAGCCCCCGAGGCGGTGTCTAGCCATCCGTCCCCGATCTGCGCAGCCGGCTCCGAATAGAAGATCGGAGCGGATTCGAAAAGCGGCCTCCAGTGGTACCGTCCGGCAGAGCTAAATCATGCTCGCCGCGATGACAGGCGGCACGCCGCTGTGGCTCGACTCCATCGAGGATCAAGTCCCCGCGGATGTCACCGTGAAGTTCAAACTTCCAAATCTGACCCGACGCCAGGCGTAGCTTTCGATCTGCTCCAGATGGTTGCTTAATCGCCCGCAGCGGCGAAGCCGAATACGAAGATCTGTCCGGGAGAAAAGTCTCACCGGACCGCGTCGTTGATGATGGTCGAAGAAGCCATCGAGCCTATCGGTGACGCATACGTAGGAACTCTCAATGAAAGCACCAATGTCGGTGTCAAACCCCGGATCTCGGTAGGGGGTCCCGAATCGTGCGTCTAGGCGGATGGTAACAGGAAACAAGGGACACGATGTTTTACCCAGGTTCGGGCCCTCTTGATGGAGGTAAAACCTCACGTCTTGCTTGATTAATATTGATGATGTGTGTTACAAGAGTGGATCTACCACGAGATCAAAGAGGCTAAACCCTAGAAGCTAGCCTTTGGTATGATTGTTGTTCGTCCTATGGACTACAGCCGTCCGGTTTATATAGGCACCGGAGAGGGCTAGGGTTACACAAAGTCGGTTACAATGGTAGCAGATCTACATATCCGTATCGCCAAGCTTGCCTTCCACGCCAAGGAAAGTCCCATCCGGACATGGGACGAAGTCTTCAATCTTGTATCTTCATAGTCTTGGAGTCCGGCCGATGATGATAGTTCGGCTATCCGGACACCCCCTAATCAGGAACTCCCTCAGTTGTGATCCTTCTTCTTTGTGGCATACACATCCAAGTCATCTTCATGCTCTTCAGTGGCATTTATCAGATTAGCCCACTCCTCAACCGTGGACTGGTACCTTGTACCCTCACACATCCATACTATCCTCCCATCTGGATAGAAATGGGCAGTGGAGTAAAACTGCATGATCTGCTCATCATTTCATTTGGTGAGCTTCTGTCCAACAAACTTATCTACTCCACAGGCCTTGAAGCTGTCATAAACTCCTAGATAGTGATCTTCATTTTCCTTGATGTACTCCCAATCCACCCATCTCATGTCACACACTATGGGCTTCTTGTCAAGCAGGATAGTCTCGTAGAAATCTTGTTGTTCCTTTGTGTGGAACCTATAATCAACTCCTGTTCTCCCCCTCACAACATAAGGATCTGATTGTCTCCACAATCTCAGTCGTGCATCCTTCTTGATCATCATATCTTCTGCAACAGGATGTGCATCATTATGGTCAAGGATCTTTGGCTTCAGCTTCGTCAAAACAAGTGAGTCATCTTCTTCTTCTTCAAAGATCGAACCTTTGGGGCCTTGTTATTCTCCTCAGCTGGAATACTTCTGGTGTTCCTCTTGGGTTTTGGGGGCTTCTGAGCTTGAGCTTTGGGAGGAGACTTGGGCTTTGATGGAGCAGCCCCTGCCTTTATAGCATCTCACATAAGCTTCTGAGCTTTGGGTGCTGGTGCAGCATCCTCTTCATCTTCATTATCTGATCTCACCATTGAGGACTTCCCAATAACTCCGGCAATGGTCTTCTTGACCCTTTCTTTCCTCTTATTGCCTTCACCTCCTTCTTTGGGTTCAAGAGTGAACTCCATTGTCTCTTGAGTAGAGGCTCTGGCCTTAGACATAGGAGTTCTCCTGGCAGGTGCCTTCTTGTTCAGCCCTGTCTTACTTGCAGCAGTTGTGCCATACTGCTCCTTTAGCACCTTCTTCTTGGAGCTTACTTCCTCCTCAGTGGCCACATAGTCCTCATTGCTACCTCTTGAGCACTGTGTTGGTTTTCCCTTGAAGGGGAAAGGGTGATGCAGTAAAGTAGCGTAAGTATTTCCCTCAGTTTTTGAGAACCAAGGTATCAATCCAGTAGGAGATCACGCACGAGTCCCTTGCACCTACACAAACAAATAAGAACCTCGCAACCAACGCGATAAAGGGGTTGTCAATCCCTCAACGGTCACTTACGAGAGTGAGATCTGATAGATATGATAAGATATTTTTTTTGGCATTTTTATGATAAAGAGAAATAAAGATGCAAAGTAAAATAAAAGGCAAAAGAAATAACTAAGTGTTGGAAGATTAATATGATGGAAAATAGACCCGGGGGGCATAGGTTTCACTAGTGGCTTCTCTCAAGAGCATAAGTATTATGGTGGGTGAACAAATTACTGTTGAGCAATTGATAGAATTGAGCATAGTTATGAGAATATCTAGGTATGATCATGTATATAGGCATCACGTCTATGACAAGTAGACCGACTCTTGCCTGCATCTACTACTATTACTCCACACATCGACCGCTATCCATCATGCATCTAGAGTATTAAGTTCATAAGAACAGAGTAACACTTTAAGCAAGATGACATGATCTAGAGGGATAAACTCATGCAATATGATATAAACCCCATCTTGTTATCCTCGATGGCAACAATACAATACGTGCCTTGCTGCCCCTGCTGTCACTAGGAAAGGACACCGCAAGATTGAACCCAAAGCTAAGCACTTCTCCCATTGCAAGAAAGATCAATCTAGTAGGCCAAACCAAACTGATAATTCGAAGAGACTTGCAAAGATAACCAATCATACTTAAAAGAATTCAGAGGAGATTCAAATATTGTTCATAGATAAACTTGACCATAAACCCACAATTCATCAGTCTCAACAAACACACCGCAAAAGAATATTACATCGAATAGATCTCCATGAGAATCGTGGAGAACTCTGTATTGAGATCCAAAGAGAGAGAAGAAGCCATCTAGCTAATAACTATGGACCCGAAGGTCTGAGGTAAACTACTCACACATCATCGGAGAGGCTATGGTGTTGATGTAGAAGCCCTCCGTGATCAATGCCCCCTCCGGAGGAGCGCCGGAAAAGGCCCAAAGATGGGATATCATGGGTACAGAAGGTTGCGGCGGTGGAATTAGGTTTTTGTCTCTGTATCTGATAGTTTGGGGGTACGTAGGTATATATAGGAGGAAGAAGTACGTCGGTGGAGCAACGTGGGCCCCACGAGGGTGGAGTGTGCCCCCCCTGCCTCGTGCTCTCCTGGTTGATTTCTTGACGTGGACTCCAAGTCCTCTAGATCACGTTTGTTCCAAAAATCACGTTCCCGAAGGTTTCATTCCGTTTGGACTCCATTTGATATTCATTTTCTGTGAAACACTGAAATAGGCAAAAAAACAGCAATTTGGGCTGGGCCTCCGGTTAATAGGTTAGTCCCAAAAAAATATAAAAGTGTATAATAAAGCCCATTAACATCCAAAACAGAATATAATGTAGCACGGAACAATAAAAAATTATAGATACGTTGGAGACGTATCAAGCATCCTCAAGCTTAATTCCTGCTCATCCTCGAGTAGGTAAATGATAAAAACAGAATTTTTGATGTGGAATGCTACTTAGCATAATTTTCAATGTAATTCTCTTAATTGTAGTATGAATATTTAGATCCGAAAGACTCAAGACAAAAGTTTAATATTGACATAAAAAATAATAATACTTCAAGCATACTAACTAAGCAATTATGTCTTCTCGAAATAACATGGCCAAAGAAAGTTATCCCTACAAAATCATATAGTCTGGCTATGCTCTATCTTCACCACACAAAGTATTTAAATCATGCACAACCCCGATGACAAGCCAAGCAATGTTTCATACCTTTGGTGTTCTCAAACTTTTTCAATCTTCACACAATACATGAGTGTGAGCCATGGATATAGCACTATATGTGGAATAGAATGGTGGTTGCGGAGAAGACAAAAAAAGGAGAAGATAGTCTCACATCAACTAGGCGTATCAATGGGCTATGGAGATGCCCATTAATAGATATCAATGTGAGTGAGTAGGGATTGCCATGCAACGGATGCACTAGAGTTATAAGTATATGAAAGCTCAACAAAAGAAACTAAGTGGGTGTGCATCCAACTCGCTTGCTCACGAAAACCTAGGGCATTTTGAGGAAACCCATCATTGGAATATACAAGCCAAGTTCTATAATGAAAAATTCCCACTAGTATATGAAAGTGATATCATAGGAGACTCTCTATCATGAAGATCATGGTGCTACTTCGAAGCACAAGTGTGGTAAAAGGATAGTAACATTGTCCCTTCTCTCTTTTTCTCTCATTTTTTTATTTGGGCCTTTTCTCTTCTTTTTTTATGGCCTCTTTTTTCTTTTTCGTCTGGAGTCTCATTCTGACTTGTGGGGGAATCATAGTCTCCATCATCCTTTCCTCACTTGGGACAATGCTCTAAAAATGATGATCATCACACTTTTATTTACTTACAACTCAACAATTACAACTCAATACTTAGTACAAAATATGACTCTATGTGAATGCCTCCGTCGGTGTACCGGGATATGCAATGAATCAAGAGTGACATGTATGAAAGAACCATGAATGGTGGCTTTGCCACAAATACGATGTCAACTACATGATCATGCAAAGCAATATGACAATGATGGAGCGTGTCATAGTAAACGGAACGGTGGTAAGTTGCATGGCAATATATCTCGGAATGGCTACGGAAATGCCATGATAGGTAGGTATGGTGGCTGTTTTGAGGAAGGTATATGGTGGGTGTATGATACCGATGAAAAGTGTGTGGTATTAGAGAGGCTAGCAATGGTGGAAGGAAGAGAGTGCGTATAATCCATGGACTCAACATTAGTCATAAAGAACTGATATATTTATTGCAAAAATCTACAAGTTATCAAAGCAAAGTATTACGCACATGCTCCTAGGGGGATAGATTGATAGGAAAAGACCATCGCTCGTCCCCGACCGCCACTCATAAGGAAGACAATCAATAAATAAATCATTCTCCGACTTCATCATATAACGGCTCACCATACGTGCATGCTACGGGAGTCACAAACTTTAACACAAGTATTCCTCAAATCCACAACTACTCAACTAGCATGACTCTAATATCACCATCTTTATATCTCAAAACAATTATCAAGCATCAAACTTCTCATAGTATTCAACACACTCATAAGATAATTTTTACTAATCTTGGATGCCTATTACTTTAGGACTAATTTCTGAACTTAAGCAAATTACCATGCTGTTTTGTAGGACTCTCAAAATAATATAAGTGAAGCATGAGAGAACAATAGTTTCTATAAAAAAATCCACCACCGTGCTCTAAAAGATATAAGTGAAGCACTACAGCAAAAACTATATATCTCAAAAGATATAAGTGAAGCACATAGAGTATTCTAACAAATTCCGAATCATGTGTGTCTCTCTCAAAAGGTGTTTACATCAAGGATGATTGTGGCAAACTAAGAAATAAAGACTCAAATAATACAAGACTCTCCAAGCAAAATACATATCATGTGGTGAATAAAAATATAGCTCCAAGTAAAGTTACCGATGGAAGTAGACGAAAGAGGGGATGCCTTCCGGGGATTCCCCAAGCTTTGGATTTTTGGTGTACTTAGATTATCTTGGGGTTCCATGTCACGAACGGTTTTCCAATAAAAATATTTATTGAGCAACCGACCTATGAAATCCAGTATGAGGAAAATCCTCCATACCGGTAGACAAAACTTTGATACAATAAGCCAGTAGCAATAAAATATTACAGGGGTCGAGCTGAAGATGCCCAACCAATTATTACAAACACGCCAATAATTGTACATAATGGCGGATATGACACAATGGTGTGGAGTGGCAATACTACTCACTCGAGATATGAGTGATTGGTGGAATATCACAATGGGGGTGGATAATAAGACTACTACACTGG
The DNA here is from genome assembly GCA_021605145.1 of Aegilops bicornis. NCBI lineage: Eukaryota > Viridiplantae > Streptophyta > Magnoliopsida > Poales > Poaceae > Aegilops > Aegilops bicornis. Next base: position 325,617,277 of record CM038669.1, read on the forward strand.
CGGCTCATCGAGCGTCGAGGTGAGGCTCGATGAATTTATTTGGGTAGCGGAAGCGGATATATCACAGTGACTAATCCAGGGGTCGCACGAGACTGACTGGGATTCCTCTAGGCGTCGGACTCGCTATCGGACTCTTCATCCATGAGATCGCCTTCACAAGATTCCGCCAAATCAACAAGCCAGGTGAGTACTTTGAAAGTACTCGCAAGACAGTTCGGAGAAAGATATAACAAATGTATGCATGAATGCGACATGATTGATTTATAACAATGTGCTATAAAATCAGTATCACAAGTAAGTAGGGCGCTCGAAAACCCAAAGAAGATAAACTCAAAACCGATCGGGTGTCTGAAGCGACGCCTCGAAGGGTGAACAAATAAGTAAAACATGCCACGGTCGGGCGTCTAAGCGACACCTCATAAAGGGCTTATATTGAAAGAAAAGACATGCGTTACAGTCGGACGTCGGAGCGACATCACGTAAAGGGCTTATAACAAAATTAAATAATAATAATGCCGCAATGGACGCCTTAGCGACATCGCAGTAAAGGGCTTATAATAAAAGTAAATAATAACAATGTCAGCAATCGGACGTCTGAGCGACATCACGTAAAGGGCTTATAACAAAAGTAAATATTAACAATGCCGCAGTCGGACGTCTGAGCGACATCGCAGAAAGGGCTTATGATCCATTTTACCGAACTGACAAGAAATGGTGCTCACGGAAAATATTCCTCACAAGGCAATAAGCGGGTTAGTCCATTCACAGGAATAAATATTTAACACTCATATGTTTCTCAGAGTTTCACACCGAGACTGACACTTGACAAGATAAGGTAAACACGGTACTCGGACATGGATAAGATGAAATTCAAGAATTTTGACTCTGCAGAGTTTGTACCAAAATTGTCCACAACCAACGGATTTCCGTAGTCATGAAGGACTAGTTCCGTTTACGGTATTTCGGAGGAAACACAGCTAACCAGTACACACCCATCATACCTCAAGTTGCCAGGAATCACCCTAGACAGCGTTCAAGAAAAACTTTGAGACGGGGAGATCACAATCTCGAATAGCATGGGATCAAATTTATTTACGCTACGCTCTAAGGTGCCCCCTCTCGGTCCCAACCGGAAACACCCATGCCCCCTGACCGGATGAAAGGCTTTAATCCAGGGCCATGGAACCCTCATCCCGGCCTCTCGATTTGGTGTGTACCAGGAAGTGGTTTGCAGCATACTAAGTCGTATCCCTTGCGGGAAACAGGTGGTAGTACGAAGGGAAGACGGACGGGGATTTGACTGATTTATGTTGACACTGGGTCAACGATCATGCATAAGCCTGGCATGCTACAACACTGCCATCTTACCCATACTCATGCCAACTCATGGCCATGCAACATCTTTCCAACAACTCATGGATTTTCCGAAACTCACTTGCCTCAACTCTTACGATCTAAACTTTCCTCGAGATGCTCATGAACGTCCCATGATACAAAAATAATGCAAACATGCCCAAACACTCATCATATCAAAAGTTCAAACATTGCTTGCCTGGTTCGGAGTAGTCGGGGTCTAGCTCGGTGAAGTTCGCGGTTCCATCACCTCCTTCGCTATTTACGGTACACAAAACACACGCGCTAACGTAAATACCGTGGGGTACATAAAAGTAATCCAAATTTTTTTCAAGTAAATATGATAAAAAACTAGATAAAATTTTTAAGAGGACAGAAAAAGAATCACTCAAAAATTCCTTTCTGTTAAAAAGTTATAAGAGTTTTGGTCCAAGGACCCATCTGTAATGAAACAGAAAACTCTCAGGGGCCTAAGCAGAAAAGTGCAGAAAAACGGTTCAGAGTAGAAAGCGTATTTGCCAGAGTATGCTTTCAGAAAACGGTTCGAAAAAAACAACAGAGAGGCTGACGGGTGGGTCCCAACCGTCAGGTTTGAATATTTGAAAGAGGCGGCAGAGCACGACGGTGCCCGAGAGTCAGCGGTCAGCGCGGCGATCCACGGCGAGGTAGGGAGATCGGAAGGTACCTCCGTGCTCAGGGCGCCATTCCGCGTCGGTGGGTGGTGGTGGTGGTCACCAGCGAGCACCACGTCGACGGTGGCTCTTTCTCCGGCGGACGATGGTTCGGGTGGTCGTGGGCCTCGCCGTAGAGTGCGAAGAGAACGTTGCCGGAGCCCGAGGCGGACGGAGTTGGCCGGAGTCGAGGAAGAAGGGCCCCTCGAGGGTCCTCCAAAGGGCTAGGGCGGGTCTGGTGAGGTGGTGGAGTTGTGCGAGGGCGAGAGCAAGCTCGGGGGTGCTATTTATTGATGGCCCGAGGCGGTTGCCGTGAACGGATAAGTCCGTGAGTGTTACGGCGGCGCAGGCATTGGTCCGGTGGTTTTAGGGTTGAGTGCCATCGTGGAGGTCAACTGATTCCGTTTAGGTGTTGAACGAGCCGATTTGGTTGTTTTGGGTATGCTCGACGGAACGGAGCAGCGCTGACCCGTCGGCGGCGAGAGCACGCTCGTGCTTGCCGGGCCATGGCGACGGTGTCGTGGGCGTGCGCTGGCATGCATGAGCCACGCGGAGCGCTAGGGAGAGCTGGGCGGTGCAGAACGGCGTTGTGCTGGGGTGGTGCCTTCTGTCGACCGCCACGGGAGGTCCCGCCGCCGTAGAAGACGCCGGCGAGGTTGGGCCAGGGCGCCACCGATGCCAGGAACGAGCCAAGCGCTCGTGTGGTGCTTCGGACAGGGAGGAGTGGCTGTGAGCAACGTGCCAAGTGCACTGTCGACGCGTGACTGAACTCTGACGAAGGGAAACGACACTGAACTCTGAAACTCTGAACTTTTCTGAAAATGCAAAGAAACAAAGGCCGCTGTGTGTTCATGTAATGGTTTTGGCATGTGGGAGTTTCTCCTTGAGCTGATTTTTGGTGGAGTGGCCTCTCATTGCATCTGGAGGCTGCCTGAATTTTTGTGAAATTTTTGGAGCAGTGAGGATATGAATTTCACCAAATTTGACAAATCTGGTCCAAACTTGCAGAGACTGAAATTTGAAATTTTTTAAAAGAAGAAGAGTGGATCTTGATTGTTCTAGGTTGTGGGTACCAAGGACTATCCAGGTGAGTTGGTTTGAGGTCAAAGCTCAATTGCATTTAGGTACTTGCTTTGCAAATCACCTAGGCTCAAAATAATGGACAGAAAAGATTTGGGAGGAGAAATAAATGAAATAAAATTCAGAAATGGATTGAACTTGTTGAGACAGAATGTTTGGATTGCCCTAAAGTGGAAAAAGAGATTTTTGGGAAGGTTTTACCATGTGGTGCATGGTAAAATCATGAGTGGTTTCAATCTTGGAGAAGATGCAAAACTCCTAGGGTTTTCTTTTAAAAGAAAATAGAATCCAAAATTTTGAAATTTTGAGAAGAGGGCAATCAGAAAAGTTTAAAAACTAAACACCAGAGTTGAAGGAGATGCCAAATAAAATCCTTGCTAAAGGGAAAAGTCTTTGAGAGAGAGATTTTGGAAGGGTTTAAAGACCTTCTTCAAATCCAACAAAGTTTTGAAGGAAACCAAAGGAACATTTTTGGAGTGTCACAACACCTACCCCTTAGGAAAAATCTCGTCCCCGAGATTCCAAATGATCCTCAAATAAATGTGGGTGCTCGTCTCAAGGAAATCCTCTCTTTACCAAGTGGCTTCACTTTCGTGTGGTTGCTCCAATCGAACTTTGAAGAACTTGATGGTTTTCTGTCGGGTTCTCCTTTCACTCTTCCAAGATTTTTATTGGATTCTCCCGATATGTAAGGTCTGGCTGCACGTCAATGTTTTCATGGGGTACTTGTTTCTCTGGGTTGCTCACGCACTTCCTCAATTGTGAGACGTGGAACACGTCGTGGATGTCGGATAAATCTTTGGGTAAGTCTAACTGGTAGGCTACCGTGCCTTTCCGTGCCACTATGCAGAATGGTCCGATGAATCTTGGGGCTAGCTTCCCTTTAATCTTGAATCGATGCAGGCCTCTCATAGGGAATACTCGTAGGTACACAAATTCACCGGGTTCAAAGCTGATTTCCCGATGTTTCTGATCGTAATAACTCTTCTGTCGACTTTGGGCTGTCTTGAGCCTGTCCTTAATCACCTTGACCTTATCTTCAGCCTCCTTGAGCATGTCTGGGCCGAAGATATTGATGTCCCCGGTTTCCGACCAATTTAGCGGGGTACGACATCTTCGCCCGTACAGAGCTTCAAATGGTGCCATTTGCAGGCTGGCCTGATAACTATTGTTATATGCGAATTCTGCGTATGGTAAGCTCTCTTCCCAACTGGTCCCATAGGTGAGGACACATGCTCTCAAAGATATCTTCTAGAATCTGGTTTACTCGCTCGACCTGCCCATCCGTCTGGGATGGTATGCGGTCTTGAATGCCACCTGAGTTCCCGAGCTTTTTGTAAGTGATCCCAAAATCGGAGACGAATTGAGTGCCTCTCGTCCGAGATTATTTTCTTTGGGACTCCATGTAAGCATCGATACGGGAAAGGTAGAGCCTAGCAAGCTTACGAGTGGTGTGGGTTGTCTTCACGGGATGAAGTGTGCTACTTTAGTCAGTCTATCGCTGATGACCCATATGGCATCATGTCCGTGTCGTGACCGAGGTAGTCCAACAATAAAATCCATTCCAATCTCGTCCCATTTCCACTCGGGTATCTTATTTGGTTGCAATAGTCCGCCGGTTTACGGTGCTCGGCCTTGATGCGTTGACATGAGTCACAACATGCAATAAACGTGGCTATGTCTCTTTTTATACCATGCCACCAAAATGTTTCCTGAAGATCTTTGTACATTTTTGTTCCTCCAGGATGGATTGAATACGGAGCGGTGTGGCCTTCAGCCAAGATTTGTTGTTTAAGGTCATGGATATTTTGTACGCAAAGTCTATTCCCGTACCACAATATTCCTTGCTCATCGATAACGAATTCTGAGGCCTTGCCCAAATTCATCTTCCGTTTTATGCCTTCAATGCTGGGGTGTCCACGTTGAGCCTCTGTAACCTTCTCTATCAGGGTAGGCTGTAACTCTAAGTTCGACACACTGCCTTCGATGACCACCATCAGATTGAGCTTAGCAAATTCCTGCTAGAATTCAGGTCTCAAGTTTGGCATGCTGTCGTTGTTCCGACCGGGGTTCCGACTCAGAGCATCTGCTACAACATTTGCTTTGCCTGGGTGGTAGTGGATTCCAACATCATAATCCTTTACTAATTCCAACCAGCGTCGTTGTCGTAAATTGAGTTCTGGTTGTGTGAAAATATACTTGAGGCTTTTGTGGTCCGTGTATATTTCACAACGATTTCAAGTAAGAAGTGTCTCCATTCCTTGAGTGCATGAATAATCGCCGCTAATTCCAGGTCATGAGTAGGATAATTTTCCTCATGCTTGCGAAGTTGTCTGGAAACATATGCGACAACCTTGTCTTCTTGCATTAATACGCACCCGAGGCCCTTTCGAGATGCGTCACAATATACCTCAAAATTCTTGTGTATTTCTGGCACAATTAATACTGGTGATGTCGTCAGTTTCCTCTTCAGTTCTTGGAAACTTCTCTCGCAAGCTTCCGTCCATTCAAACTTCCTGTATTTCTTGAGTAGTTGCGTCATTGGCTTTGCTATGGTGGATGATCCTTCAATAAATCTTCGGTAGTATCCTGCCATTCCCAAGAAACTTCGTACATCCATCACGCTGGCTGGTGGCTTCCAGCCAAGTACGGCCTTGACCTTTTCTGGGTCTACGGCGATAACTTCTTGGGTCAGTACGTGGCCCAGAAAACCTACTTGCTTTAGCCAAAATTCACACTTGCTGAATTTAGCGTACAATTGATGTTTCCTGAGTTCCCCTAGTACAATTCGGAGATGTTCAGCGTGCTCTTCCGGTGTTTTGGAGTATACCGTAATATCATCGATAAATACCACAACAAACTTGTCCATAAACTTCATGAATACTTTGTTCATGAGGTGAACAAAATATGCGGGGGCGTTTGTTAGTCCGAATGGCATTACGGTGAACTCATACAATCCGTATCTGGAGGTGAAAGCTGTCTTGGGAATATCTTGATTCGCACTTTCGCTTGATGGTATCCGGACCTCAAGTCAATCTTTGAGAACACCTTGGCCTGAGCGAGTTGATCGAATAAATCATTTATCCGTGGCATCGGATATTTGTTCTTGATTGTGACCATGTTTAGCGCTCGATAGTCTATGCACAATCTCAGTGTTCCATCCTTCTTTTTGGCAAATAAAATTGGTGAACCCCAGGGTGAGGAGCTGGCTCGTATATAACCCTTGTCCAGTAATTCTTTTATTTGCTTCTTCAGTTCTAGCAATTCGGATGGTGCCATTCTTTATGGTTTCTTGTATATGGGAGCGGTTCCGGGTGCTAGCTCAATGCTGAATTCTATCTCTCGGTCTGGTGGCATGCCTGGTAGCTCTTCGGGAAATACATCTGGAAATTCACACACTACGGGAACCTTGCTCACTTTAGAAATATCCACCTTGTTCAATCTCGGTTGCCGGGATATTTTTTTTCCTTGGCTGAAACTTTTATGGTCTTCCCGTGGTGATGGGTGAGAATTACGGTCCTGTTGAAGCAGTCAATAAAACCTTTGTTGGTGGTTAACCAATCCATCCCTAAGATGACATCCAGTCCTTTATTTTTCAACACGATAAGATTTGCATGAAACTTCAACCCTTCAAACTCGATAACCACACCCTGGCAATAATTCTGGGTAACTTGCTTAATTCCAGGGGACTTGACGACCATAGATTTTTCCAAGGGAAGCATCGAAAAATTATTTCGCAAGGCAAAACTTTTCGAAACGAATGAGTGAGAAGCTCCAGAATCAAACAAACCATGGCAGGTATTGTGTTGATGTGAAACGTCATCGAGTACGATATCTGGGGCATTTTGTGCTTCCTCTTTGGTCACGTGGTTCAGATGACCCTTCCTGTGGTTGTTATTTGGGTTGAAACTGTTGCGCTTTGGCGCTGAATTATTGCCTCCGTTGTTCGGCTTTGGGGTCGAGTTCCTTGGCTTGGGGCACTGCTTGGCATAGTGCCCTTCTTCTCCACAAGCATAACAGGTAACGCCTGGGCGGTATGTGAACTCCTTGCCCCTTGCATGAAAATTCTTGGTTGGGCGTGAGACGCTTGTCGTGGGTTTGGGTGTCCAGTTTTTCTGAACATCTGTCTTGTTGCGGTGGTTGCGGGCGTGATTAGTCTGGTCCCTCTTCCTCTTTCGGAAATCTTCTAATCTGCGACTCACATTTTCCAAGGTAATGGCCTTATCCACCAGCCGTCTTAAAATCTGGAAAGGTGTGTACGACCAATTGGCATTTAAGCGCGGGTGTCGGACCGTCTAGGACTTTCTCCATCTTTTTGTTTTCCGACATACGCTCCTCGTTGGCGTAACGAGACAACAGAGTAAACTGACTGTTGTATTCTGACACCGTCATTGTCCTTTGCCTGAGGTCATCAAATTCTCTCTTTTTGATCCTCATAAGACTCCTAGGAATATGTGCCCCACGAAGACCTTCTTTAAATTCCTCCCATGTTATATTATTTTCGTTGGTGTGCATGTGTAGGAAATTTTCCCACCACGATGCGGCTTCTCCAGTGAGATAGTGCGGAGCATAAAGCACTTCCTCAAGATCTGAACACTAGGCAATAATTAATTTTCTTTCCATGTCTCGAAGCCAGTCTTTGGCTTCAAGAGGTTTGTCAGTGTGAGAAAAAGTTTGGGGACGTGTCTTCTGTAGCTCAGATAACTTTGATTGCTGCTGATATCGCCCACGGTGATTCCCCATATTGATGACTTGGTTCATTATTTCCTGATGTTGTTGCTGACTTTGCTCATAAAGACGGCACATTTGGGAAAGTGCCGTTTCGCTGTCCTGTTGACTTGACTGCCCCTGTGTGAAATTGTTGCCTGGGGGTGTGCCAATATTTTCTTCTGACGGAGTTGGCATGGAGCGCGTCCAAGGACGAGACATTGTTCACTCTGGGGATATATTTTGCAACACTCATAAGGAAAGAAATTGAGTCGCAAAAATCAATAAATTCATGAAGACGAAAAAGAAAAATCGCAAATGCTCCAAGATTTTTCAAGAGAATAAACGTTTGCGCACGGAGAAGGACTGCTCATTACATATCTTACACGCAAGCAGTAATTATATAATACATCACTCAGGATATGCGTACATAATCCTGACATGTTATTTAGGCTAGTGCACTCCTCCAGTTCCTACATGATGCGCAAACAAGCTACTTCTCACAGCCTACGTACATATAAACATATCGCATAAGTCGGTACATCGCATGGCGGCTAAGCCGCATTTAGTCGGAGATGGTAAGGATTTCCCTTGGCCTGCCAAGGGTGAGGCACAGTGAGGCTGGGGACTCAACCTCCTCTTCGGTGATAGGCTCCAGACGTGAGGTGCTGCGCTGAGTTGGTGGAACAGGTGCCCTATCTTGGGACAACTCGAACATGAGCGGGCACGAGGGGCGGGGCAGAACGAACCGGAGTAGGCGCAATGACATGGTTGAACTCCTTCGTGGTAGGCAGGCAACGAGTAGTGGTGAGAGCAGTAGGAGCAAACGATGTTGATGACGAGACGAAAGTCAGTGGCGGTGCGGCGCGCAGGAGCTCCCTCCTATTGGCGGCACAGCCATGGACTGAGTCCATGCGGGCAGCTACAAAGTCGTCCACCAGGTTGTCGAAGACTGCCTCCAAAGCCCGGAGATACTCGATTAGCATCTCAAAAGCTTTGTCTCGTTCTCCTCTGGAGCAAGAGAACGCGTAGTGGCAGGTATATGGCACGTGACATGGCAGGTAGCGGTAGCGACGAGTCTTCATTGAAGGAAGGATGTCCCTGAGACGAGCTATCGCCTCACGGGCTGCCATCTGCATTGCATGCTTCTCCGTGGGCATGGCTCTCCCCAAGAACCGGAAGCGGCGTAACTCAATACGCCCTCCCTTGAATTGCACCGAGGCTTGGTGCATGGCTAGACGGTCATTGACCTTGTGCTGAGAGAGTGAGAAGACTGGGCGCACAGCTGGCCCCATCGCGACTTGGACAATGAAGGAGAGAAGCTTGACGAACCCATCGGGCATGTTGGCGAACATCTGCGACTCGCAGTCGTTGCCAGCCATCTACAAAAGTAGGCAAAAATCCTGAGTAGTCAAATCATAAATTTATGCCGACTGTCAGAAATTGACTACATTTGTAAAAATAATAAACAGCTCTATGCTGCTAATAACCGATTAGCGATCGCACCTAGTGGCTTCCTACAGTCAGCCTGGCTCGTACCAAGCTTGTCACGACCGGTTTTAAATAAAAATATTTATTGAGCAACCGACCTATGAAATCCAAGTATGAGGAAAATCCTCCATCTTGGTAGACAAAACTTTGATACAATAAGCCAGTAGCATTAAAATATTACAGGGTCGAGCTGAAGATGCCCAACCAATTATTACAAACATGCCAATAATTATACATAATGGCGGATATGACACAATGGTGTGGAGTGGCAATACTACTGACTCGAGATATGAGTGATTGGTGGAATCACACAGTGGGGTGGATAATAAGACTACTACATCGGGCGGCTCATCGGCGTCGAGGTGAGGCTCGATGAATTTATTTGGGTAGAGGAAGCGGATATATCACGGTGACTAATCCGAGGGTCGACGAGACTGACTGGGATTCCTCTAGGCGTCGGACTCGCTATCGAACTCTTCATCCATGAGATCGCCTTCGTCAGCATCTGGCCAAATCAACAAGCCAGGTGAGTACTTTGAAACTACTCGCAAGACAGTTCGGACGAAAGATAACAAATGTATGCATGAATGCGAAATGATTGATTTATAACAATGTGCTATCAAATCAGTATCACAAGTAAGTAAAAAGGGAATCGGCGGTAGTCCGCTCGAAAACCCAAAGAAGATAAACTCAAAACCGATCGGGTGTCTGAAGCGACGCCTCGAAGGGTGAACAAATAAGTAAAACATGCCACGGTCGGGCGTCTAAGCGACACCTCATAAAGGGCTTATATTGAAAGAAAAGACATGCGTGCCACAGTCGGACGTCGGAGCGACATCACAGAAAGGGCTTATAACAAAATTAAATAATAATAATGCCGCAGTCGGACGTCTTAGCGACATCGCAGAAAGGGCTTATAATAAAAGTAAATAATAACAATGCCGCAGTCGGACGTCTGAGCGACATCACAGAAAGGGCTTATAACAAAAGTAAATATTAACAATGCCGCAGTCGGACGTCTGAGCGACATCGCAGAAAGGGCTTATGATCCATTTTACCGAACTGACAAGAAATGGTGCTCACGGAAAATATTCCTCACAAGGCAATAAGCGGGTTAGTCCATTCACAGGGAATAAATATTTAACACTCATATGTTTCTCAGGAGTTTCTGTCACCGAGACTGACACTTGACAAGATAAGGTAAACACGGTACTCGGACATGGATAAGATGAAATTCAAGAATTTTGACTCTGCAGAGTTTGTACCAAAATTGTCCACAACCAACGGATTTCCGTAGTCATGAAGGACTAGTTCCGTTTACGGTATTTCGGAGGAAACACAGCTAACCAGTACACACCCATCATACCTCAAGTTGCTAGGAATCACCCTAGACAGCGTTCAAGAAAAACTTTGAGACGGGGAGACCACAATCTCGAATAGCATGGGATCAAATTTATTTACGCGCGCTCTAAGGGGTGCCCCCCTCTCGGTCCCAACCGGAAACACCCATGCCCCGACCGGATGAAAGGCTTTAATCCAGGGCCATGGAACCCTCATCCCGCCTCTCGATTTGGTGTGTACCAGGAAGTGGTTTGCAGCATACTAAGTCGTATCCCTTACTTGAAGCAATTGGTAGTCTGAAGGGAAGGCAGACGAGGATTTGGCGATTTATGTTGACACTGGGTCAACGATCATGCATAAGCCTGGCATGCTACAACACTGCCATCTTACCCATACTCATGCCAACTCATGGCCATGCAACATCTTTCCAACAACTCATGGATTTTCCGAAACTCACTTGCCTCAACTCTTACGATCTAAACTTTCCTCGAGATGCTCATGAACGCGTCCCATGATACAAAAATAATGCAAACATGCCCAAACACTCATCATATCAAAAGTTCAAACATTGCTTGCCTGGTTCGGAGTAGTCGGGGTCTAGCTCGGTGAAGTTCGCGGTTCCGTCACCTCCTTCGCTATTTATGGTACACAAAACACACGCGCTAACGTAAATACCGTGGGGTACATAAAAGTAATCCAAATTATTTTTCAAGTAAATATGATAAAAAACTAGATAAAATTTTTAAGAGGACAGAAAAAGAATCACTCAAAAATTCCTTTCTGTTAAAAAGTTATAAGAGTTTTGGTCCAAGGACCCATCTGTAATGAAACAGAAAACTCTCAGGGCCTAAGCAGAAAAGTGCAGAAAAATGGTTCAGAGTAGAAAGCGTATTTGCCAGAGTATGCTTTCAGAAAACGGTTCGAAAAAAACAACAGAGAGGCTGACGGGTGGGTCCCAACCGTCAGGTTTGAATATTTGAAAGAGGCGGCAGAGCACGACGGTGCCCGAGAGCCGCGGTGGTCGCCGGCGGCGATCCACGGCGAGGTAGGGAGATCGGAAGGTACCTCCGTGCTCAGGGCGCCATTCCGCGTCGGTGGGTGGTGGTGGTGGTCATCAGCGAGCACCACGTCGACGGTGGCTCTTTCTCCGGCGGACGGTGGTTCGGGTGGTCGTGGGCCTCGCCGTAGAGTGCGAAGAGAACGTTGCCGGAGCCCGAGGCGGACGGAGTTGGCCGGAGTCGAGGAAGAAGGGCCCCTCGAGGGTCCTCCAGTGGCTAGGCGGGGTCTGGTGAGGTGGTGGAGTTGTGCGAGGGCGAGAGCAAGCTCGGGGGGGGGTGCTATTTATTGATGGCCCGAGGCGGTTGCCGTGAACGGATAAGTCCGGCGAGTGTTACGGCGGCGCAGGGCATTGGTCTGGGTGGTTTTAGGGTTGAGTGCCATCGTGGAGGTCAACTGATTCCGTTTAGGTGTTGAACGAGCCGGGATTTGGTTGCTTTGGGTATGCTCGACGGAACGGAGCGGCGCGGACCCGTCGGAGGCAGGGAGCACGTTCTGTGCTTGCCGGGCCATGGCGACGGTGTCGTGGGCGTGCGCTGGCATGCATGAGCCACGCGGAGCGCTAGGGAGAGCTGGGCGGCGCAGAACGGCGTTGTGCTGGGGTGGTGCCTTCTGTCGACCGCCACGGGAGGTCCCGCCGCCGCAGAAGACGCCGGCGAGGTTGGGCCAGGGCGCCACCGACGCCAGGAACGAGCCAAGCGCTCGTGTGGTGCTTCGGACAGGGAGGAGTGGCTGTGAGCAACGTGCCAAGTGCACTGTCGACGCGTGACTGAACTCTGACGAAGGGAAACGACACTGAACTCTGAAACTCTGAACTTTTCTGAAAATGCAAAGAAACAGTGCTGGCCAGGTGTTCGACAGAATGGTTTTGGCATGTGGGAGTTTCTCCTTGAGCTGATTTTTGGTGGAGTGGCCTCTCATTGCATCTGGAGGCTGCCTGAATTTTTGTGAAATTTTTGGAGCAGTGAGGATATGAATTTCACCAAATTTGACAAATCTGGTCCAAACTTGCAGAGACTGAAATTTGAAATTTTTTAAAAGAAGAAGAGTGGATCTTGATTGTTCTAGGTTGTGGGTACCAAGGACTATCCAGGTGAGTTGGTTTGAGGTCAAAGCTCAATTGCATTTAGGTACTTGCTTTGCAAATCACCTAGGCTCAAAATAATGGACAGAAAAGATTTGGGAGGAGAAATAAATGAAATAAAATTCAGAAATGGATTGAACTTGTTGAGACAGAATGTTTGGATTGCCCTAAAGTGGAAAAAGAGATTTTTGGGAAGGTTTTACCATGTGGTGCATGGTAAAATCATGAGTGGTTTCAATCTTGGAGAAGATGCAAAACTCCTAGGGTTTTCTTTTTAAAAGAAAATAGAATCCAAAATTTTTGAAATTTTGAGAAGAGGGCAATCAGAAGAAAAGTTTAAAAACTAAACACCAGAGTTGAAGGAGATGCCAAATAAAATCCTTGCTAAAGGGAAAAAGTCTTTGAGAGAGAGATTTTTGGAAGGGTTTAAAAGACCTTCAAATCCAACAAAGTTTTTGAAGGAAACCAAACATTTTTGGAGTGTCACATTCCGCGGGCATCCCCAATCTTAGGCTCTTGCCACTCCTTATTCCATAATCCATCGAATCTTTTACCCAAAACTTGAAAACTTCACAACACAAAACTTAGCAGAAAATCTCGTGAGCTCCGTTAGCGAAAGAAAACAAAACACCACATCAAGGTACTGTAATGAACTCATTCTTTATTTATATGGGTTTTAAACCTACTGTATTCCAACTTCTCTATGGTTTATAAGCTATTTTATTAGCCATAGATTCATCAAAATCAGCAAACAGCACACGAAAAAACAGAATCTGTCAAAAACAGAATAGTCTGTAGTAATCTGTTACTAACGCAAACTTATGGAACTCCAAAACATCTAATAAAATAGGACGACGTAGAAAATTTGTTTATTGATCTGGTGCAATTGGAATCAGTATTTTATCATGTTCTGGTGATTTTTAACAATTGTTTTCGTGAACAGAAAGTTTCTGGACTTTTCAGCAAGATCAAATAACTATCATCCAAGAAGATCCTATAGGTTTAACTTGGCACAAACACTAATTAAACATAAAAAAATCTAACCAGAGGCTAGATCAAATATTTATTCCTAAACAGAAGCAAAAAGTAAAAAAACTAAAATAAAATTGGGTTGCCTCCCAACAAGCGCTATCATTTAACGCCCCTAGCTAGGCATAAAAGCAAGGATAGATCTAGGTATTGCCATAATAATAGGATAGATCACGAAAACTCATTTCATATTCTCTACGTTCAGCAGCAAGTTTTTGTTGAGGCAAGCAAAAGTAATCAAAAGAGCTAAATTTAATGGGACAGAAGTCCCCAAGATCAACCTTTGGAGGTATAGGTTCCTCCTTCGGCCCTTCATATTGCACAATCAATTCATCATTATAAGCATTCTTTTGACAAAATTTCGTGAGCCTATACTCGAGAGAGTATCCTAGCTCATTATTTAAAATAGCAAAATGATTATTAAGTTCATAAATTCTATCAACTAGAACATTGGTAGGAACCCTTTTTCTAAGGTTTTCATTAAAAGCAACATAGTCTAGAGATTGAAAACGCATTATTTCCTCTTGATCGAATAAGATAGTCTCTATGGGAGGCCGGCCAGTGTCCACCCTATAGTGCGCAAATATTTCTTTGGCCTCTTTTTATTATAAATCTGAACTCATGAGCCAAAAAGATAGTAGCGGCACACTTAACAGAAGAATGCTCAATATTAGAAAATTCTAGGAAAATCCTTTGTATGCAAGGGCGCATGTGCATAAATTGCCTTTCAAGTTCAACTACAAGCATGGCAACAGCGTCCGCAAGACTACTAGTTCTATGAAGAATAGAACTACCCATAGAAGGCAAAGCACCGACACAAGTAAAGAAATCTTGAATAACCTCTTTTCCAATAATATTACCACTACCATTTCGGAATTTTTTTGTATGTAAGATAGGGGGTTCTTCAGCAGGAGCATCAGAATTTTCCATGTTATTGTTATTCTCCATATCGACAATAATTTCCCCAATTTTAAACATAACGGCAGAAAGTGCAAGGAGCAAAAAGAAAGAGGAGGCGAAAGGAAAAGAGAGGGCGAATAAAATGGCAAGGGTGAAGTGGGGGAGAGGAAAACGAGAGGCAAATGGCAAATAATGTAATGCTAGGGATAAGAGTTTGTGATGGGTACTTGGTATGTCTTGACTTGACTTGACTTGGCGCGAATCTCCCCGGCGACGGCCGTAAATCCTTCTTGCTACCTCTTGAGCACTGCGTTGGTTTTCCCTTGAAGAGGAAAGGGTGATGCAGTAAAGTAGCGTAAGTATTTCCCTCGGTTTTTTAGAACCAAGGTATCAATCCAGTAGGATATCACGCACGAGTCCCTTGCACCTACACAAACAAATAAGAACATCGCAACCAACGCGATAAAGGGGTTGTCAATCCCTCAACGGTCACTTACGAGAGTGAGATCTGATAGATAAGATAAGATAATATTTTTGGTATTTTTATGCTAAAGAGAAATAAAGATGCAAAGTAAAATAAAAGGCAAAAGAAATAACTAAGTGTTGGAAGATTAATATGATGGAAAATAGACCCGGGGGCCATAGGTTTCTCTAGTGGCTTCTCTCAAGAGCATAAGTATTACGGTGGGTGAACAAATTACTGTTGAGCAATTGATAGAATTGAGCATAGTTATGAGAATATCTAGGTATGATCATGTATATAGGCATCACGTCCGTGACAAGTAGACCGACTCCTGCCTACATCTACTACTATTACTCCACACATTGACTGCTATCCAGCATGCATCTAGAGTATTAAGTTCATAAGAACATAGTAACGCTTTAAGCAAGATGACATGATGTAGAGAGATAAACTCATGCAATATGATATAAACCCCATCTTGTTATCCTCGATGGCAATAATACAATACGTGCCTTGCTGCCCTAACATCCTTTGGGAAAGGACACCGCAAGATTGAACCCCAAGCTAAGCACTTCTCCCATTGCAAGAAAGATCAATCTAGTAGGCCAAACCAAACTGATAATTCGAAGAGACTCGCAAAGATAACCAATCATACATAAAAGAATTTAGAGGAGATTCAAATATTGTTCATAGATAAACTTGATCGTAAACCCGCAATTCATCAGTCTCAACAAACACACCGCAAAAGAAGATTACATCGAATAGATCTCCACGAGAATCGTGGAGAACTTTGTATTGAGATCCAAAGAGAGAGAAAAGCCATCTAGCTAATAACTATGGACCCGAAGGTCTAAGGTAAACTACTCACACATCATCGGAGAGGCTATGGTGTTGATGTAGAGTCCCTCCGTAATCAATGCCCCCTCCGGCGGAGCACCGAAAAAGGCCCCAAGATGGGATCTCATGGGTATAGAAGGTTGCGGCGGTGGAATTAGGTTTTTAGCTCCGTATCTGATAGTTTGGGGGTACCTAGGTATATATAGGAGGAAGAAGTACGTCGGTGGAGCAACATGGGCCCCACGTGGGTGGAGGGCGCACCCCCCTGCCTCGTGCTCTCCTGTTTGATTTCTTGACGTGGACTCCAAGTCCTCTGGATCATGTTTGTTCCAAAAATCATGTTCCCGAAGGTTTCATTCCGTTTGGACTCCGTTTGATATTCTTTTTCTGTGAAACACTGAAATAGACAAAAAACAGCAATTTGGGCTGGGCCTCCGGTTAATAGGTTAGTCCCAAAAATAATATAAAAGTGTATAATAAATCCCATTAACATCCAAAACAGAATATAATATAGCATGGAACAATAAAAAATTATAGATACGTTGGAGACGTATCACTCATCCTCTGATTCTGAGGTTCTCGTCTTCCTAGATATGGTGGCTGCCTTTGGCAAGTTGCTTGGAGTGCTCCTGCTGCCATCATCAGAAGTGCTAGAGGGATCTGAGCCCTCACTCATCTGCACATGTTCCTCTGACCTATTCTGACTGTCACTTTGATCGGACATCTTGCGGGCAAACTGTCGTGAGACCACAATGAATAGGTTGTAGATGAGGTAGAGTAGATGAGCATCACAAAGTACAGAGGTTTTGCAAAACAAATTGAGTCAAAGATCTTAGTTTTAGTTCTCTACAGAAGTGATCTCGGAGCTACCGAATTGACAAACTCGGTGATACCGAAGCAACACTTGGAACCTAAACTAGTGAACTCGGTTGGGCCGAGTCACAGTTTGGTGGCACCGAGGTTGCTAGGGTTTCACAGAATCTTGAACTTGGTCACACCGATTTGCATGTTTTGGTCAGACCAAAAAGCGCATGTGCAATGGCCTAAGCCGAATCGGTGAGACCGATATCTACATTTCGGTCGGTCCAAGATGAGTTCTGCGGAGAGCTAACCCTAAAATTTTCAAATCAATCTAGACCTAGGGAAGTTTTAGCTAGATAGATTAATCTCATTCCTGGCAAGAAACATGGCATTGTCCTTGTGCTAGGAATCGGAGTGAAAAAGACAGCACAAGGGGTCGAGCACTTACCCTAGAACGACGAGTGTTTGCTACGGTGGCGACGGTGGAGTAGATTCCGTCGACGGTGGCAGAATCCAATGGCGGGAGGTCGTTGGCGGCGAGGAGACGATCCGGAGACCCGAGAAGGCAGAGTAGGACACGCGCGGGTTGAGATAATTTGAAGAAATTTCCAAAGTCTCACCCGTGGGTATTTATATCCCGACCGTGTCGGTGTAACCGAGTGGAAAAACTCGGTGGCACCAAGATTGCAGAATTGCAAGCGGTTGCTGCAACTCGGTGTGACCAAAGTGTTCAAATCGGTTGCACCGAGATGAAAACCTAGATCAACTTAGTGAACCCGGTTTGACCGAAATGGATTTCTCGGTCAGACCGAAATGCACAAAGAGGTTTTGTAAGTTTAAGTCTATGACAAATCGGGGACTCCGAGTGCTCCTCACACAGAGTGGTTCGAATCTGACTTGATCAAACTTTGTGATGTAGCATGAATAGAGTTTCAGACGAGAAAAGCATAGATAGCTAGAGGGAGTTCTTAGGCATTCTTGTCCATCCATTTGGCAAAAGAAAAACCAAACAAACAAAACAACAAATGGATGTCCTCGATTGAGTAAAATATGCATCCAACATGCTCACACAATAAAATGACAAATCAAATATGTGACAAAGCATGCATAATCATTCTAACATCTATCAAGCAATTTGGCGATGACTAGGTCATCTATATATGAGTATATTGACTTAGGAGTCAAATGAGAACATTTGATCATAGGTCATACTCATCGTTTAAGAACAAGTGGGGTTGCCACTTTTACATAAAGCATTGTTTTGTTCACATCATTAGAGTTGCTTTAGCTCAATTGATTAGAGTAAAGCTCCCCCTAGATGTGATATCCCCCCTAAGAGGGATGAACTAACCTTGGGTTTTGTCGATGATGACTTCATGTAGTTGTTGAAGATGTAGATGCTCAATGTTGTTGTAGATCATTCGGAGCAATCCTTTGGAGTGAGTTGCACTTTAAATAACTACACGGGTTAGTCCCACAAGGAACAAACAAGGATATCCATAGACATAGACTGATATTCACATGAGATGATGTCCATGAATGCATTAGGTTACCTTGTCCCTTGTATTACCAACAAGAGGGTTGTGACTCCTTGAACTAGTGCAATATGTGAAAGTTTTTTGCACTTGTCCTCGCCAAAATGATGAGAGTGAAGTATGTTGGCGGAGTCATCCTCAAAAACTCTCTAGTTCTTCTTCTTATTGATCCACACCATCTTGATGGGAATCCTTGGAGTTGTAGTCGTACTTGATGAAGTGGAACTTGTTGTAGTCTTGGGAACACACTTGACCAAGGCTTTAGGTGCTTCTTCAAATGCATCAATTTCCTCTTGAAGCTTGTCCTTGCCTTTTAGCTTGTGGTCTTGTGGTGGAAGATCATCTTGAGCTTGTGTTCCTTGGAAAGAAGTAGGATCATACTTCTCTTGTTGACGAACGAACATCGTCTTGGGATATTGATCTTCTTCCCACTCAACTCCATTGGCATTAAACTTTCGTTCAAAACCAACACCTTGATTCTTCCGCTGTCTTCCTTGCTTGCGTACAATTTCCTCAAATTTCTTACTCCTGGCAAGACTCTTGTAAACACCTTTCTCTATAATTCCCTTCAATAAGCTATTTTCTTGCTCAAGTGTAACTTGGCTAAGAGAGCCATTAGTGGAATCAAGAGAACTACTAGAAGCAACAACATTGGATTTAGCATGATTGTTGTTACTACTAGAAGAAGAATCTTTCTTGTTCTTATTGCTAGACTTAACTTGTGGCATGTAAGTAGACAAGTGTAAACGCTTGGCAATGTAAGAAGAACTTTTCTTGCGAAGATCATCATTGATTGCTTTTAAGAAGTCATGCTTTTGCTCAAGGTTGAGCTTTTCAAAGCGTAGCTTCTCATCAGTCTTTAAAAGTTCTCGATGATCTTCCAAGGTAGTTTCATGAGCTAGCTTAAGAGTGTTTAGTTCTTTAGTTATATGCTCAATCTTTTTCTTATCATCGTCATTCATTTTATCTTGATTATCATGATTAATAGCAAGTTCATCATAGTTCTCATAACTAGAGTTGTCAACAAGTAAATCATCATCTCCTAGATAATCATCTTCATCACTATTGAAATCAACATACTCGGGGTGTGATACCTTTGGACCTTCGGCCACGAAGCATCTTCCAATTCCTTTGTTTGGTGAGTCAAATATGTCATAGGAGTTGGTTGCCACAAGTGCTAGACTGGCAACACCTTCATCTTGAGTATATTCGGAGTCAGAGTGATAACTTCTTTTGGAGTGATGGTCGGAGTCGGAGCCGGATACCTATTCACCAACATGAGCTTGATGTCTTCTTTTTGTGTAGCTCCATGATGGTTTGTCCTTCCTCTCCGAATCCTTGCTTCTTCGAGAGGGTCTTCGTTCATATCGATCATCTCTACTCCTTCTCTCTCTTGGTGGTGATTCTTCTCTTCTACTTCTTCTCTTGGTAGAATCTTCTCTTCTTTTGTAGGAGTCGTACACTCATTGGAGTAGTGTCCGGGTCTTCCACAATTATAGCAATTTCGTTCACGACTAGAAGATCTTTTATCATTGTAGGACCTTGACTTGGAACTTCTTTCCTTGCTTCTACTCTTGTAGAACTTGTTGAAGTTCTTCACCATTAGGCTCAATTCTTCATTGAAGGTTTGTTTCTCACTTGATGATGTGGGAGCATCACATGAGGCTTTGTAAGCACCACTTGACTTGTTGTGAAGCTCTTCCTTATCCTTATGTGACATCTCATGAGCAACAATTCTTCCAATGACTTCCGTTGGCTTGAGATCTTTATAGTTGGGCATCATTTGGATCAATGTGCACACGGTATCATATTTTCCATCCAAGGCTCTTAGGATCTTCTTGATGATGAATCTATCGGTCATCTCTTCACTTCCTAAGCCGGCAATCTCATTTGTGATGAGAGCAAGCCTAGAGTACATTTCAAAGCAACACCTTCACCATCCTTCATTTTGAACTTGTCAAGTTGACTTTGAAGCACATCCAATTTGGATTCCTTGACGGAGTCGGTACCTTCGTGCATATCAACCAAAGTATCCCAAATTTCCTTTGCATTCTCAAGACGGCTGATTTTTTTTGAATTCTTCGGGGAACAATCCGTTGAAGAGAATATCACAAGCTTGAGCATTGTATTGTAGCATCTTCAACTCTTCTGCGGTAGCTTCACGGTTCGGTTCTCTCCCAACAAAGAATTCACCTTGCAAGCCAATACACACAATAGCCCAAACGGCGGGGTTATGTCCAAGAATATGCATTTTCATCTTATGCTTCCAACTAGCAAAATTAGTACCGTCAAAGTAAGGACCTCTACGGTGGTAATTTCCCTCCCTAGACGCCATACTCTCCTAGGTTATGAAACCAAGGCTATGATCACTAAAAGCTATGGAAATCAAAGCAAATGGAGACCAAAACTCTGATACCAATTGTAGGATCGAAAGTATGTCTAGAGGGCGATGATTAGACTACTTGACCAAATAAAAATCTAGCCTTTTCCCAATTTTAAGTCTTCGAAGATTTTAGTAACTTAGCACAAATCAAGTAATAAACCTACACATGCAATTCCAAGAGTATAGCAGCGGAATGTAAAACAATTGCATATGAAGGTAAAGGGAGGAGTTTGGAGGGAGCAAACGTAATGTATACACGGAGATTTTCTATCCGTGGTTCCGATAAATGGTGCGATCGTACATCCACGTTGATGGAGACTTCAACCCACGAAGGGTAACGGTTGCGCGAGTCCATGGAGGGCTCCACCCACGAAGGGTCCACGAAGAAGCAACCTTGTCTATCCCACCATGGCCATTGCCCACGAAGGACTTGCCTCACTAGGGTAGATCTTCACGAAGTAGGTGATCTCCTTGCCTGCATTTAACTCCTTGGTTCAACTCCACAATCTTGACGGAGGCTCCCAAGTGACACCTAGCCAATCTAGGAGACACCACCCTCCAAAAGGTAATAGATGGTGTGTTGATGATGAACTCCTTGCTCTTGTGCTTCAAATGATAGTCTCCCCAACACTCAACTCTCTCTCATAGGATTGTATTTGGTAGAAAGATGATTTGAGTGGAAAGCAACTTGGGGAAGGCTAGAGATCAAGATTTATGTGGTTGGAATGGAATATCTTGACCTCAACACAAGTGTAGGTGGTTCTCTCTTAGAAAATGTATGTTGGAAGTGTAGGCATGTTCTAATGGCTCTCTCCACGAAGGAAGAGTGGGTGGAGGGGTATATATAGCCTCCACACAAAATCTAACCGTTACACACAAATCACCAAACTTGGTGGGACCGAATTAGAAAACTCGGTTGGACCGATTTGGTTCATAATGTGACCGTAAGGCATTTCGGTGGGACCGACATGTCAACTCGGTGGGACCGATTTCATTAGGGTTAGGGCATAACGTAATCTCGGTTGGACCGATTACTCAAACTCGGTGGGACCGATTTTGGTAATAAGCAAACAGAGAGTTGGTCAGGCAAACTCGGTGGGACCGATTCGCTCGTCTCGGTGGGACCGAAGCATTATGAAAAGGAA
The DNA here is from genome assembly GCA_021605145.1 of Aegilops bicornis. Taxonomy (NCBI): domain Eukaryota; kingdom Viridiplantae; phylum Streptophyta; class Magnoliopsida; order Poales; family Poaceae; genus Aegilops; species Aegilops bicornis. The sequence continues at coordinate 325,639,153 of CM038669.1, forward strand.
ACAGAGAGTTTGCATTGCAGACTTGGTTGGACCGATTGCTCATCTCGGTTAGACCGAAACATTGCAAAGGGAAACATAGAGTTTGCAATCCCATCTCGATGAGCCGAAGTGACTAGGGTTTGTGGCAGTGGCTATGTCAAGAGAACTCGGTGGCGCCGGATAGAAAGTTTGGTGGGGTCGAGTTTGACTTTTGGTTTGGGACATATGTGGATATGAGAAAGTAGTTGAGGGTTTTTGGAGCATATCACTAAGCATTTTGAGCAAGTAACTCATTAATCAACACCTCACCCCCTTTTGATAGTATTGGCTTTTCCTATGGACTCAATGTGATCTTGGATCACTAGAAATAAAATGTATAGTCTTGTGCTTTGAGCTTGAGCCAATCTTTTGTCCTTAGCATTTTGAGGGGTCCACTTTCTAATCCATGCCATGCCAATCATTGAGCTTTCCTGAAATATTTATCTTGAAATAGTATTAGCTCAATGAGCTATATGTTGTTAATCATTACCAAAACCACCCAGGGATAGTTGCACTTCCAGTCGGCCAGAAGAAACCATGGCGGAAAGCTTTGGCAAAAAGAGACCTGTAGGCCGCATGGTGGCCGCACTCTCCTTGGTGGATGTCTCTGAGGATTGCTTTGCCCTTCTCTGGCTCTACTCAGGGTTGGAACACACTAGTGACTCTGCGACTCACAAGCTCTCTGTTGACTATCGTGTATGCTCCTGCCCGGCGTTGCACCTGCCGGGCCAAGATCTCGTCGGCTGGTAGCTTTCCGCTCACCAGGAAGTTGAGGATGGGCTGCGCCCATGATGGTGCTTGGACTTCGTCCACTGTCATTACGGCCACTGGTACTAGGGCGGTTGGGTCGAGTCTGCCGCCGCTTGTTGCATTGTTGAAGTCCCCGGTCCGACTGCCGCAGCCCCCGGGCCGGGTTCTGGAGTTCCCGGGTCGGGTGCGACTGCTGCAGTCCCCGGCCGATCGCTGCAGCCCCGCCGGTGCGACTATCGCAGTCCCCTGCCGATCGCCGCAGCCCCGAGGCGGATCTGACTACTCCGGGGGCGGTCGGAACGAAGATAGACTCTGATTTCATCGAAGGCTTGATAGACGGCTTGAGGAGGTGCTGAAGGGAGACGCCGGCTGGTATGACTTGCCGGGTGGATCCAATCCGTGCCAGGGCATCTGCTTCCTCGTTATCGGTCCGTGGCACATGAATGAACTCGCACCCTTCAAAATATCCGCTGATTTGCTGGACGAGGAAGCAGTAGCTTGCCATGTTTGCATCCTTGGCGTCCAGTCGCCAGACGACTGTTGGACCACCAAGTCCGAGTCGCTGTAGCACATGATCTGGCGGATGCCGATCTCTTTGGCCAGCCAGAGTCCGTGTACTAGCGCCTCATACTCGGCCACGTTGTTGGAAGTGGCAAAGTGAATTTGCAGTGCGTATCTGAGCTTGTCGCCTTTGGGAGAGGTGAGGACGATGTTGGCTCCCAAGCCGGTGCGCATCTTCGAGCCATCAAAGTGCATCCGCCAATGGGTGGAATCCGGTGCTGGCGGCAGGTACTGGGTCTCGGCCCAGTCGACGAGGAAGTTGGCCAACGCTTGGGACTTGATGGCGGTGCGAGGCTGGTAGAAGATGGTGTGTGGGGCCAGCTCGATGGCCCATTTGGCCACCCAGCCTGATGCATCTTTGCTGCCTATAATCTCAGCAAGCGGGGCGGTGCAGACAACCATGATGGGGTGCTCATGAAAGTATGGCTTGAGCTTCTTGGTAGCAAAGTGCACACCATAGCACATCTTCTGGTAGTGGGGGTAGTTCTGCTTTGAGGTCGACAGCACCTCTCTCAAGTAGTACACAGGCCTCTGGACTGGTTGTGCCTTGCCGTCTTCCGGGCGCTCTACCACAATGACAGTGTTGACCACCCGACTGGTGGCAGCGATGTAGAGGAGCATGGGCTCCTTAGCAGCCGGAGCCGCCAGGACAGGCGGCGTGGTCAGCATCTTCTTCAACTGGAGAAAGGCCTCGTCCGCCATGTCGTTCCACTCGAAGTGAGTGATCTTCTTCATTAACTGGTACAGGGGAAGAGCCTTTTCGCCCAGCCGACTAATGAAGCGGCTGATAGATGCCAAGCACCCGGTGAACTTCTGGACGTCCCGCAGTCGGGCAGGTCTCTCCATCCTCTCGATGGCCTTGATCTTGACAGGGTTGCACTCGATGCCGCGCTCTGAGACAAAGAAACCAAGGAGCTGGCCAGCTGGTACTCCGAAGACACACTTCTGCCGGTTGAGCTTGACTTGAAAACAACGCACATTATCAAAAGTCTCCTTGATTTCTTCCAAGAGGGTGTCGCGCTTCTCCGTCTTCACCAAAATATCGTCTATATAGACATGGGCATTTCTGCCGAGTTGCTTGAGGAGGCATTTCTGCATGCAACGCTGAAAAGTGGCACCGGCATTTCTCAAGCCGAATGTCATGGTCTGGTAGTAGAAGGCTCCAAATGGTGTGATGAAGGAGGTCTTCAGCCGATCGGCCGGGTTCAACTTGATCTGGTGGTATCCTGAGTAGGCATCCAAAAAACTCAATAGCTCGCATCCGGTTGTGGAGTCTATCACTTGGTCTATCCATGTCAAAGCAAATGGATCTTTTGGGCAGGCCTTGTTGAGGCTGGTATAATCAATACACATGCGACACTTGTTGTTCTTCTTCAGTACAAGGACTGGGTTGGCAAGCCATTCTGGAAAGAACACTTCCATAATGAAGCCGGCTGCTACGAGCTGGGCTATCTCTTCACCAACAATTCTTCTCTTCTCCTCTGACAGGCGGCGGAGGGGTTGCTTGACTGGTTTTGCATCTGCTCAGACATCTAGCTTGTGCTCGGCGAAATCCGTTGGAACACCCGGCATGTCTTTGGGAGACCATGCGAAGATGTCCCGATTCTCATGGAGGAAATCGACGAGCTCACTTTCCTATTTGCTATCGAGATTGGTCCCTACGATAGCAAACCTCTTTGGGTGGTTTGGATCCAAGGGTATCTTCTTGGTTTCTTTGGCCGGCTGGAAGGAGCCCTGCGTCTCCGACTCCATGGGGTCTGGTGACTGGTCCGGCTGCTTGCCGGCCATGGCCACAATCCGGTCCAGGAGCTTCTTCTCGGCAGCGATCACCAGGGACAAGGCCAGCTGGCTGCTAGCAGCAGCACAGGCGGCCGACTCCTTGTAGTCTCCGGCTATAGTGATAATGCCCTTGGTTCCCGGCATCTTCATCTTGAGGTAGGCATAATGTGGCACCGCCATGAACTTGAGCTGGCCGGCCTAGGAGTGCATGATAAGGGCTCTCCAGGTCAACCACCTCGAACTGAATTGCCTCACGGCGGAAGTGATCCTTGTCTCTGAAGAGGACATCTATCTTGATCTTTTCGATTGGTGAGCAGGAAGGGCCGGGCGCAATGCCATGGAAGACAGTCCGACTGGGCCGGAGCTGCTTCTCTTTGATGCACAACTTCTCCATGGTGTCGCAATAAAGGATGTTGATGTTGCTACCGCCGTCTATCAAAATCCGAGAGAAACGAGCAGCTCGTCTCTCTGTTGCAAAGGTAGCGTCCAACACCTGGTTATAGGAACCCAGAGAAGGCATCACCTCTGGGTGGTCGGCGCGGCTCCAGCTGATGGGCTTCTCGGACTAGTGCATGAACTCTGGGGCCTCTGAGGTGACAGCATTCACCTCTCGGTGCTGCTGACGTCGGCTATGCTTGTCGCCAGCCACGCTGGTGAAGACGACATAAGGTCTGTGTTCTTCTGGGAATTCGTCTTGGATGGCGGCGACTGGACGGGCCGGTTACTGCTGAGGAGGAGGCGGCGCCGGCTGGCCAACAGGCGGAGGAGGAAGTAGTCCTTCGCCCTTGGAGATTCGGGTGAGCCAGTGGCACTTCCGGGTGGTGTAATTGGACGGTTTCGCGCTGTTGTGGAACTTGCAAGGAGCATCAAGGGTTTACTCATAGGAGAAGGCGGGCAACCAGGCTGGCTTGCCGCCCTTCTGACGCTTGGGGCCGGGTTGTCCCTCCGGCTGTTGGTCCTCAACTGTGGCCACTTGCCGGCTCGTAGAAGGCGGCTGCGGGGCTTTGCACTTGTTGTTGTTTTGCTGTTAGCGCCGACTGTTGTCACCAGCCGGCGTCCGAGGAGCCGGAGGGAGCACCTTCCCGGACGGGTCCGCCTGGAGCTCCGACTTCATGGAGGAGTCGACAATGGCGTACTTGTCTGCTATGATCAGCAGTTCGTTGAGTGTGGCCGACTCATCGTAGAGGAGTCGGTGCTTCAGTAGGGTGCCTTCTCTGCACCCAGCGGTGAAGTACTCTATGGCTTGCACCTCGTGCACCCCTTCGCAGGAGTTGTGCAGTTCGGCCCACCGCGTCAGATAGTTGTGGGTTGATTTGGTGGGACCTTGGACGCACAAGAGACCTGGCGAGGCTTGGGCGGCCGCTTGTAGGTACTGGTCAAGTTGCGGATGAAGACTTCGGTGAAATCTGTCCAGCTGTTGACGCTGTAGGGCTTCAGTCTGTTCAGCCATGTCCGAGCAGTGCCCTGGATCATGAGCGGAATGTACTTCATGGCAACGCGCTTGTTGCCGTTTGCTATGTTGACAGCGGTGGAGTAATTAACCAACCAATCTTCCGGCTTTACGGAGCCGTTGTACTTGGGCGTGTCTCGTGGGAGCGAGAACCCTTTGTGAAAGGGCTTGTCGTGAATGCGGGGGCCAAAACAAGGCGGACCAATTGCTTCTTCTTCTAGGGCCAGTGATCGAGCCAGCCGGTCGATCCGATGGCGGGCGTCGTTTTCTCCGACTTCTTCACGGGGGCCTAGCTGGCATCTGATAGTCGGGTGCTCAACAGGCGGCAGGGAGACGCGCCTCTCCCTGCGCGGGGGAGGCTGACGATCATCCCGTCGTTCCACTGCTCGCGGGCGGCCGTCTTGGTCGCGCTCGATGGTGATATGAGTCCGGCTGCGGCTAGCAGCCAGCTCTCGATCTCTTCTGTCGCGAACGCCGCCTGTTGGCGTCCGGGAGATCGCGCCTTGGTCTCGGTGTGGGGATTCTCAGCGTGCGCGCCGGGTTCCACCACACGGCGACCGGCTTCTTGCTGCGCGGTGGCCGTGTCGAGGAGTTGTTGAATGCGCTCCGTCATGGAGTGATGCTTGTCACCCTCCAGGTGGTCCAACTCATCCGCTGCCGCCTGGGCAGCATGTATCTTTTCCATGGGTGTGGCGTAGACAGGGCGGTCTACCCTGAACATGCTGGCGACAACAGCACCGCGTTGGCAGACCATGCCCACTTGGCTGTGCTCGCCAGCAGTCGGCGTACCACCGACGGCGCGGTTGATCTCGCGCTGGTAGGCCTCGAAGAGGCGTCTCATGGTGGCCAACTTCTTGGCGCTCTCGACGAGCGCGACGCGACAGACCTCTAGTGTCTCGGCGTTGGTGTCTGCCGCGATGGGCGTGAATAGGTCCCGCAGTGCCGCTTGCAGCGGATCCTGGCCGGCTCCGCCAGAAGCTTCGTCATGGCTGATGACGAGCACCTCCGTGACGGTGCTGCCGCCGCTGTCCGAGCGAGGGAGCGGGTCGTCGATGACCACCACGTTGGCAGGGAAAGCGTCGAGGGATGCCGTTCGGAGTAGACAAGCATCGGGTCTGTAGCGACCCGACCCGAATGGATCAAGTCTCTGTGCTCAGGTGTCATCCCTGGATCAGTAATGCTGACACCACACAGTACTTCGAAGGATTTATAGCAGAGTAGCAATCACACACTCATTACAGCGTTGTCCAAAAGAGGACTTATTACAATAAATATGGCTTATGGCCATCTAATAACGATAACAGCGGAAGACTTGGAAGATAAGTGAGTCCATCAACTCCATCGGCATCACTGAGTATAGAACCACGACCTAAAACACCTTACTCGTCGTCTGAAAAGTCTGCAACATGAAAGTTGCAGCCCGAAAACGGGTCAGCACATGGAATATGCTGGCAATGTAACACATAGAGAGAAATGAAAGCATAAGCCTATACTACATGCATATATGGCTGGTGGTAAAGCTCTCTGATTACAGCTTTGCATAAAGCTAGTTTTTCCCTACTGCAAAGGAATAAATTTGTTTAACTATCATGGTGGTTGTTAAGCATTGAGAATGGTTGACAGCATCCTCAATCCCAACTAAAAGTACTCATTAAAAACCCAATAATATTAATTAGAAGTAACATGATGAGATTCACATGATATTCAAGTACTAGATACTCAAGATGTCCATAACTGGGGACACGGCTAATCATGATTAGTTTTTACACTCTGCAGAGGTTTGCGCACTTTTCCCCACAAGACTCGGTCGCCTCCGTTTGGTTTCTCGCACTGCATGGTGTTTGAGAGACGGATGACCGAGACACAGTCTTTCAAAAGCACTAGCACCTTACATGTGGGTAGACCGTACCAACCTACATCCCCTACATCAGCTAGCCTACCCGTAAGAGTTCGCACAACTTAGTCAACTATGCCAGAGCCCATAATGGCTTGTGGCTGCACACGGAAGTTTCTAGTTTGAATAATCTTATGATCCCTTTGAGCCTGGGTGGCGGTCCGAAGAAATACAGGCAAGTCCTGATAGAAACCAGGTGCCTCAATCCACCTAGATGTGTATTTAAGTTGCCACCTTAGATAAACCATTAATCAACAATCTCACATCTGTCATGGATATCACTCACCCAATCCACGTCTACTAGCATAGCATGGCATAATAAGCAAACGTAGAAGTAACTCCCAAGGTTTCATAAGTAAAACAGGTAATAGGTACTACCTCAATCTACTTCCCATCCCACAATTTAATTAGATCCTAATCATGCAAGTGTTTGAGGATTGATCTAATGCATAAAAACTGGGTAGTAGAAGAGATATGATCAAGTGTTACTTGCCTTCTTGGCGACGATCCATGAAACCTAGAGACTCGAAGTAACAAGCGGCGCACTCCGGGTGATCTAACGCAGACAAACAACAAGCATACAATAAGTACTCATCTAATGCACAGGGAAATCTCGGATAGAAGATCTAACCAGAAAGTTCAATTTAAGAACCCTGGGTGCAAAAAGAATCGAATCAAATAAAGCAACGAAAGTCAAACGTCGAAAGAAAACGACTCGGTTCTAGCAATTTGAAACTAGGTAAAATTTTACAGTAGCAAAACTTTGTTTAAGTGGATTAGTCGGAACGGCGGTTTCGAAACGAAACTCCAGGCGCTTGAATCACCTGATTCCGATAAACGAGCGAGAAGATAAACTGATTCGAAGATTGGAACGGAAATCGAGATCGGAAAATAACGGATTAAATCCGATTTAAAAGAAAAACGACGAACGGTTAAACGAACGGACGTCCGTTAACAGAAACTAACGGTAACGCGTTCGTTAAAACGAACGGATCGGTGAACATTCACTAATTAACTAAACCGAGAGAAAAAAAATAAACCGATCTAGGGTTTTAAAAAAAAACCAAACAACGAAAGAAAACCGGACGTTTTTTTTAGAACAAAACCGGACCGGGGAAGGGGCGTGGTGGCTACCTCCGGCGAGGTCGCCGGCGGGGCACCGGGGCTCCGGCGAGGTGGGGTGGGCTCGGCGGGCGGCGCGGGTCGGGCGACGAGCGGCGGCGGGTCGCACGGCGTCCGGGCGACGGCGGGCGGCGGCGGGCGTCTCGGGCGTCGAGGCGGCGGGTCGGCGACAGGCGGTGGGGTGGGTCGAGGGGGGGGGGGTGGCGGCGGCTTATAAGGAGGGGAGGGGGGGTTGCCTTGGGGGATGTGACGCCCCCGATTCAATCGTACACTAATCATGCACGCAAATGTGTACGATCAAGATCAGGGACTCACGGGAAGATATCACAACACAACTCTACATATAAAATAAGTCATACAAGCATCATGGTACAAGCCAGGGGCCTCGAGGGCTCGAATACAAGTGCTCGATCATAGACGAAGTCATGGAAGCAACAATATCTGAGTACGTACATAAGTTAAACAAGTTTGCCTTAAGAAGGCTAGCACCAACCGAGATCTGACGAAAGAGGCGCATGCCTCCTGCACTGGGTCCTCCTAAACTACTCACGGTCGCCGCCAACGGGCTGCACGTAGTAGTAGGCGCCTCCAGGTGTAGTAGTAAATCATCGACGGTGGCGTCGCTCCTGGGCTCCATCGTCTGGTTGCAGCAATCGAGTAGGGATAGGGGAAAAAGGGGGAACAAGGAAACAGTGAGTACTCATCCAAAGTACTCGCAAGCAAGGAGCTACACTACATATGCATGGATATATGGGTAAAAGGCCATTTTAGTGGACTGAACTGCAGAAAGCCAGAATAAGAGGGGGATAGCTAGTCTTATCGAAGACTACGCTTCTGGTCATCTTCGTCTTGCAACAGGTAGAAGAGGATAGGTTGAAGTCCTCCAAGTAACATCACATAGCAATAATCCTACCCGACGATCCCCTCCTCATTGCCCTGAGAGAGAGCGACCACCGGTTGTATCTGGCACTTGAAAGGGTGTGTTTTATTAAGTATCCGGTTCTAGTTGTCATAAGGTCAAGGTACAACTCCAAGTCGTCCTGTTATCGAAGATCACGGCTATTCGAATAGATTAACTTCCCTGCAGGGGTGCACCAACTTACCCAACACGCTTGATCCCATTTGGCCGGACACACTTTCCTGGGTCATGCCCGCCACGGAAGATCAACACGCCGCAGCCCCACCTAGGCTCAACAGAGAGGCCAGCACGCCGGTCTAAACCTAAGCGCCGCAGGGTCCGGCCCATCGCCTGAAAGCACACCAAGACGCTCTGTGACGCCGGAAGCAGACCTAGCCTAGCGTGCGTTCCAGCCAATCCGGCCGCGCCGCCCGTCACGACGTCTGAAGTGCTTCGCCGATACCACGACGCCGGGATACCCATAACTACTCCCACGTAGATGGTTAGTGCGTATAGGCTCGTAGCCAACTCAGATCGAGATACCAAGATCTCGTTAAGCGTGTTAAGTATCCATGACGCCGACCAGGCCAGCCCACCTCTCTCCTAGTTGGTCTCAACCTGCCTGCCGCCTCCGCCACAAAGTAACAGTCGGGAGCCGCCGGGAACCCGGGCCCACCTCTACCGGGATGGAGCCACCGTCCTTTCAAATTTCCATCTCCTAACAGTATCACGAGTAATGTAACAAAGGTAAAGTATATAGTATATGCCCGTGATCACCTCCGAAGTGATCACAGCCCAAAGAGTATAGCATGGCGACGGACAAGAGTGTAGGGCCATCGATGGAACACTAGCATCCTATACTAAGCGATGGGATAGCAGGTAAAGGTAACAACAGTAGTAGCAAAGACAAAGGCTATGCAAAGAAGATAGGATTAATCGAAGCGATAACATGCTACACTACTCTAATGCAAGCAGTATAGAGAACAGTAGGCGATATCTGGTGATCAAAGGGGGTAGCTTGCCTGGTTGCTCTGGCAAGAGAAGGGTTCGTCGTCGATGTAGTCGTACTCGGTGGCATCAGCGGCGGTCCCGGAGTCTACCAGAAAGGAGTAACGGAGGGGGAACACAATAAATAACAGAGCAATCAAATGTAACACAAGGCAAGACGCGGCAATACGTTGTGCTAGGGGTGACCTAACATAGGGATAGGCGATACCGGTGAAGGGGGAAACATCCGGGAAAGTATCCCCGGGGTTTCGTGTTTTCGGACAGATGAACCGGAGGTGAAATGTTGCAGGTTCACTATGCTAGGGACGCGTGGCGGACGAACGGGCTGCGTATCCGGATTCGTCTCGTCGCTCTGAGCAACTTTCATGTACAAAGTTTTTCCATCCGAGCTATGGATTATTTTATATTAATTTTTAAAGATTTTAAATCATTTTCTAGAAATCAGCATAATTAAATTAATTCAGAAATTGCAATTATGATGTCAGCATGACATCAGCATGATGTCAGCAGTACCAAAGGTTGACTAGGTCAACCCTGCAGGTGGGTCTCGTTCGCCATAGTCTCAGGTTAATTAAACATGGTTAATTTATTTAACTAAATGATTAGGTTAAATAAACATCATTAATTAAGTTAATTATTTATTTAATTAATTAACTAATTATTATTATTCCTTCTTCTTTTTTACGTTCCACAGGCGGGCCCCACATGCCGGGTGGTCCAGAGGCCACCTTTGGAGCGGCGCGCGCTTGCGGGATGGCGCCGCCAGGCGAGGCCACGACGACGGCCGGAGGGGGCAGCCACGGCGAGGTCGGCCGGGCTGAAGCGGCGCCAAGCGGCGACCAGCGGTGGACGGGCCGGGCAGCGGCCAGCGTGCAGGAAGGGCGGGGTGAGCGCCGTGCGGGGCCACGGTGGTGGTCGGGGCGGCCGTCGCGAGCGAGAGGTGGTGCGGGAGGCGCAGCTTCGCAGACGTCTGGCGGCCGGCAAGCGAGGTCACGGCGTCGGCGCATCACGGCGAGGTCTCGACGGGGGGGGGGGTCCTCACCCGCGCTGAAGGGGAGGCCCGATGCAGGGGAACGCGCCGGTGGGGAGGTGGCGCGTCGGGGACGAGGAGGCGATGGGCGGTGCTGGCAAACGACGACGGCGAGGCGGACCGGGGCGGCGAAGTGGTGCAGAGCACGGCGCCGCGGGGTGGACGGGTCCGTCTGCGCGCCAAGGTGACGGCGACGAGGCAGTCCGGTGGGGAGGGTGGCGGCATGTCCGACGAGGACGGCGCCGAGGTTGGGTGCCGGCGACGGAGGCGTCGGCGCGGATCGAAAGGCGCGATCGACAGATGGAAAGCGGCGGGCCAGCCAGGTTGCCCGATCCACTCGAGAGTGGGGAGAGAGAGGCGTGCGTGGGGGGGAGTGGGGAACGAGGTGGGAGTAGTGGGGGCGGACCGGCTAGGGTTCCGGTCGGGATGGGGGTTAAGGGGAGGCCGGCCTGGCGGCCCATAGGCTAGCTAGGCCGAGGCCCAGCGGGGGGGGGGGGACTTGCTCTTTTTTTGTTCTTTTCCTTTCTTTTTATTTATTTTCTTTTTTGTTTTTTTTAATTTTATTGTATTTAGGCACTTTCTAAAAAGGTGTTTTCTGCACTATAATTACCTAGGCATTTAACTGCACACTCCGAACAATTTTGTTTCAATGTTTGAAAACCTTTATTGTTTGCTAAATTTTGAATTTTGAATCCGAACCAGTTTCGAACTAACGCGAGATTAGTAACAAAAATAAACGTGGCGCGGCATCATTAGCAGAGGATTACTGTAGCGTAACTATCTGGGCGTCACAATTCTCCTCCACTACAAGAAATCTCGTCCCGAGATTTAAGAGGTGGAATAAGGGGGAAAGGTCTGGTTACGAAATCCTAACGAATCTTCTCGGTCTTGGTTGCTCTTCTCAAGTGGTCGATCCATAGCCGATGTCTTCATTTCTCGCTTGAGTCATCATGATGAAGTTGTCGCCCTTTCTTCGGGGGTCTCATCGTACTTATGAAAAATGATCATGGTTATCTTCAGAGGAACTGACGTCTACAAGGTCACGTATCTGGTAGAGAACATCAGGGAGGGTGACGAATAGTAACTCTCGAATTGAATCTTAAGAAAATATCGAGAGCAAAGTAAGGAGGTACCATGAGAATTTTCAAACGAATAGGCAAGCTTTCGACGTCTGATCAGAAGGTGAAAGGGGTTCAGCGCAACGAGAATAAGTATTGCGTCTGATACCAAAATAGATCACTTGGGACGGTGGTCCGTGAATTACATACGAGTCCACGCGCGAGGAATAACTTTGGGAACAGGGGGTGTACAGGAGAGTCAGGTTTCGATCCTGTGAAACTGTGGGTTATGGGCCCACCATGTGGGTTAAACGTTGAAAGAGCGGTGACATCTTGCACGGTTATGATAGCAAGGCATGCCAGAGAATAACCTGTCAGTTATGTCGGTAACAACGTCGGTACCAAGGGCGAGGGACGAAGAGAACCATCTTCCTGCTCGTTGAACGAGGCGGACCAATAGGCAAAGTTCTCGTCCATCGGTGGTTACCGGAATGTCATCACCAAAATAACAGGGTCTTTCTGACAGAATTGTACACCGAGGTGTTTACAAAAGCAGGGGAATATTACTGCTTAGATCTCATAGATCACAAGAAAGGTTAAACCAAACAATGGAAAGGAAGATATGATTATCAGATTTAACCAGATCAATGGAAAGGAAAAATGTGTTTAAACACATATTCCAGGGGTATACCCTTCCCAAGGACAAGCAGATGATATCCAAGACAGGATAGAAGGTAGAAAACCATTTAGGTAAGGGGAGAAAAATTTCATGACATTACCCATACAACGGTGTTTGGACAATTGATAAAGAGAATTTAGCATTGTGCTTCAAATGCTCTTATTGAAAATCGGAGTACCACAGACATGCTTCGAGATAGCATTAACATGGTCTTCAGGTGAAGATCAGACTTTGGGAACACGAAGGATCCATCAGGAGTAACTTGTAGAATAAGTCTTACAATTTACTCATGGATGAACGGATAACCTTGCTGAAAAGGACTCTATAATGTTAGGTCCTCCAGCCGGGGGGGGGGGTGCTAGGCATGACATCATGTGACCGGGTCATCAAAGGATCAACATCATAACTCTTGGAAAATTGTCCCAACCATCATATCCGACCGAGATTTATATCCAATTGGTGTCATGATACCTCAGACCCAGGGGGTCCGAGAGGAAAAGGTGCAACACAAATCGTCGAAATGACATTGCAAGATCCTCGAGAAATGAACTATGGGAGCGGGTTTCTGAAGCAATAGTTCGTCATTAAACCAAGGAGGGGGTGAGAAGGTGGCTGATGGGCTCAGCGTCAATTCATCGAGGATTCCAAACGGATGGATTTCCACTATACTGAGAACAAGAAGCTGACACTTGTGGATTGAACTAATATACTGTTGTATGCTCGAGGAAAACATACATACTTAAACATTGGTTGAGCGGTGCACCCGAAATATGGGTTGGGTTGCACGGCCAATGTTAGAATGGTGATTCAATTATCGAAAGACTTAGAATGAACTATCGCCCATTCACTTCAAAGCAATAGGGTTGCTAGAAGTTTTGAATTCACACGTCATAGCTCAATTGTCGGTATTCGGTTGAAAACAATACGGGGCCAAGGAATGAACGAAGATGGCAAGAAGTATTATGATATCAAGAATTCTTAAGAGGTGGTGAAATTCTCACCACATCCTTGACAAAAAGGAGATGGTAATACTTCGAGGTAAGGAAGATCAAGCTTTGGGTAGCAGGGATCTCAAGGTTTACACAAAACACGAACAAGTTGTGTTGAGCGGAAGGCAATAAAGTGGTCGATGATAATACAATTCATCGAGGGCAAGGATGGTATTTCTCATCATGAACTCAATTGATATCCTAGAAGAGCTCATAAGGTTCATGATGATCACGACACATTTGTCGATAGATTTCATGAAGATGTAATCAATCAGCGACGACATCAAGTCAAAGGAATGATGAAGCGGAAGGTTATTGGAACCATGGGTAGGGCACAAACTCGAAATCAAGCTTGCTGTACAAGGTCAAACGGTATGACGACGAAGCTCGATTGTAAGATTAGCTCACCGTCTAAATTTGTGCTCCGAGAAGGACCCGGTAGCATAATTAAAATTTAGCATGATAATGATATAGCCGATCAGGCTAGGAATGATGTGATCGGGTATAAACTCGTACTTATAGAAGCTTACCGAAGAGTTGTTGAACCGTGAAAAGGACTCGGTTCGATTATTGGTGTCTTGAGTGTTAAATAACTTCGGAGCCCGTGGGAAATTGGAATCGATTGGGAATGTAGCACTTGATGAAGAACTCATAAGAAGTTATGTAGTTCCATGATAATCTCGAGATACCAGGGGTAATACTCGATGAGATCAAAGTAGAGGTTGGACCGGGTATTTCTCTACGTAAGACAAGTGCTAAAACTTGCACGAGAAATGGTATTTAAAAGAGAACATGGTCGGAACCACGATTGCAAAAGGCCGGATCCACGATATAAGATGAACTTATACCAAAGAATAATTAATTTAAGAGAAGCTTTAATGATAAGATCTACATCGTGTCCATGGGCATGAACACAAGTTCAAGGTCGACTCCCACTTCTCCAATGTATAACCTTTCAATCACTTCTCGCTTTCGATGAAGTTGTAGTGTTGAAATTATATCTGGCAAAACACCAGAAGAGTATGATTCGTGAAAACTTTCGGGTTCACACGGTTTAGAGAAGGCATATGTTCAACCCATAGGGGCTTCTTAGAAACATATACCACAAGTTTCAAGAGTAAATAACACAAGCCCGCAAGTAGAGCATGGTTGACAAAAGGAAAGGATACAATTTACCAAAGGCATTATGTATCGGAGAAAGAACTCACAAAGTGATTAATCATGAAGGACACCGCCGGATAATAATCCAACAAAGGATATGGCGATCCACAATGGGGCTGATATGAGTATCGATACCCAAACAGAGGAAGAAAGATTGCAAATGCATCGGTTTATAGAACAGCTGAATAGTTCAGCGCTTAATTAGCAAAGTAATTATGATTTTCAAATCAAGGGATCGAGAGCAAATGCTCGATCGAGAATGGATAAGCTGAATAGACTTAGGGGTACAATCAACGACAATTGGATTGGTCGAGAACCAATTCCAGCTTAAAAGAATGGCAGCTCACCGGAAAGGTAATTTATAAGGATCAATGATGATTGCGTGTATTCGCAAACATATTGAGTCAATAGACCCAAAATGATAATGACAAGGAATGTCAATAAGACTACGAGACTTATGGGATTAATCATAATGCGAGCAAGCAAGAATGTTAAGAGCAATAGGCTGCTCAGGATTTTCGGAAGATCGGGTAGTATTTGAATGTATTTTTGTGAAACACATGAACAACTTTGGACGAACGGATACTCGGCAAGCGCGAGTATTTATCCGTAGGGGTATTCATGCAGTAAGGAACTGCAGGGCAGTAAGCGTAAAGAATTCTCGGAATATCGAAGAGTATTTCGGGACATCTTGTAATAACAAGAGCAACTGGGGATGACAATATGAACGATAGGTGTAAGTAGTTATCCGGAGGGATTTATCGATGGAAGTGAATGGCATAAGCGATGGCACATAGTCTCGAGAGCACATCGTAGAGTATCTTCTAATCTTACAGTGCAGCAAAGTGGTCATCGGTAACAAGTGGCTCTCCGGGAGAAAGTACTTGCGAGAACCTATAGTTAGTTTTGTTTTTAGCAAAATCATTTAACCCGAATAGAAGAGAGCTCAGAGTCCCAGAGTAAAGATCGAGGAGTAAAAGATCCTAATACCACCCAATGGCGACGTGGGCCCGTAAGGCACACAGCCATGTTAGTAAAAGTTTTGCAATGTCTAGACTCGACTTCGGCCAAGGAGTGTGGAAGGGGGATTCCTACAGGCAGTCGGCTCTGATACCAACTTGTGATGCCCCCGATTCAATCGTACACTAATCATGCACGCAAATGTGTACGATCAAGATCAAGGACTCACGGGAAGATATCACAACACAACTCTACATATAAAATAAGTCATACAAGCATCATGGTACAAGCCAGGGGCCTCGAGGGCTCGAATACAAGTGCTCGATCATAGACGAGTCAGCGGAAGCAACAATATCTGAGTACAGACATAAGTTAAACAAGTTTGCCTTAAGAAGGCTAGCACCAACTGAGATACAGATCGAAAGAGGCGCAGGCCTCCTGCCTGGGGTCCTCCTAAACTACTCCTGGTCGTCGCCAGCGGGCTGCACGTAGTAGTAGGCGCCTCCAGTGTAGTAGTCGTCATCGACGGTGGCGTCTGGCTCCTGGGCTCCATCGTCTGGTTGCAGCAATCGAGTAGGGATAGGGGAAAAAGGGGGAACAAGGCAACCGTGAGTACTCATCCAAAGTACTCGCAAGCAAGGAACTACACTACATATGCATGGATATATGGGTAAAAGGCCATATAAGTGGACTGAACTGCAGAAAGCAAGAATAAGAGGGGGATAGCTAGTCTTATCAAAGACTACGCTTCTGGTCATCTTCGTCTTGCAACAGGTAGAAGAGGATAGGTTGAAGTCCTCCAAGTAACATCACATAGCAATAATCCTACCCGGCGATCCCCTCCTCATGGCCACGAGAGAGCGACCACCGTTGTATCTCGCACTTGAAAGGGTGTGTTTTATTAAGTATCCGGTTCTAGTTGTCATAAGGTCAAGGTACAACTCCAAGTCGTCCTGTTATCAAGATCACGGCTATTCAATAGATTAACTTCACTGCAGGGTGCACCAACTTACCCAACACGCTTGATCCCATTTGGCGGACACACTTTCCTGGGTCATGCCCGCCGCGGAAGATCAACACGCCGCAGCCCCACCTAGGCTCAACAGAGAGGCCAGACGCCGGTCTAAACCTAAGCGTGCAGTGGGTCCAGGCCCATCGCCTCGAAAGCACACCAAGACGTTCGTCTGTGACGCCGGAAGCAGACCTAGCCTAGCAGGCATTCCAGTCCAATCCGGCATGCGCCGCTTCGTCGCTGACGTCTGAAGTGCTTCGGCTGATACCACGACGCCGGGATACCCATAACTACTCCCACGTAGATGGTTAGTGCGTATAGGCTCGTAGCCAACTCAGATCAGATACCAAGGTCTTGTTAAGCGTGTTAAGTATCCGCGGACGCCGACCAGGGCCAGGCCCACCTCTCTCCTAGGTGGTCTCAACCTGCCCTGTCGCTCCACCACAAAGTAACAGTCGGGAGCCGTCGGGAACCCAGGCCCACCTCTACCGGGATGGAGCCACCGTCCTTTCAGCCCCATCTCCGAACAGTATCACGAGTAATGTAACAGTGTAAAGTATATAGTATATGCCCGTGATCACCTCCAAGTGATCACAGCCCAATAGTATAGCATGGCGACGGACAAGAGTGTAGGGCCACCGATGGAACACTAGCATCCTATACTAAGCGATGGGATAGCAGGTAAAGGTAACAACAAGAGTAGCAAAGACAAAGGCTATGCAGCAAGATAGGATTAATCGAAGCGATAACATGCTACACTACTCTAATGCAAGCAAGATAGAGAAGAGTAGGCGATATCTGGTGATCAAAGGGGGGGCTTGCCTGGTTGCTCTGGCAAGAGAAGGGTTCGTCGTCGATGTAGTCGTACTCGGTGGCATCAGCGGCGGTCCCGGAGTCTACCAGAAAGGAGTAACGGAGGGGGAACACAATAAATAACAGAGCAATCAAATGTAACACAAAGCAAGACGCGGCAATACGTTGTGCTAGGGGTGACCTAACGTAGGGATAGGCGATACCGGTGAAGGGGGAAACATCCGGGAAAGTATCCCCGGGGTTTCGTGTTTTCGGACAGATGAACCGGAGGTGAAATGTTGCAGGTTCACTATGCTAGGGACGCGTGGCGGATTTAACGGGCTGCGATCCGGATTCGTCTGCCGCCTCGAGCAACTTTCATGTACAAAGTTTTTCCATCCGAGCTACGAATTATTTAATATTAATTTTTAAAGATTTTAAATCATTTTCTAGAAATCAGCATAATTAAATTAATTCAGAAATTGCAATTATGATGTCAGCATGACATCAGCATGATGTCAGCAGTACCAAAGGTTGACTAGGTCAACCCTGCAGGTGGGTCCCGTTCGCCATAGTCTCAGGTTAATTAAACATGGTTAATTTATTTAACTAAATGATTAGGTTAAATAAACATCATTAATTAAGTTAATTATTTATTTAATTAATTAACTAATTATTATTATTCCTTCTTCTTTTTTTTACGTTCCACAGGGGCGGGCCCCACATGCCGTGGGCCCAGAGGCCACCGAGCGGGCGCTAGCGGGCGTGGGCGCTGCCGGGATGGCGGTGGGGGCGCCACTGTGGTGAGGCCACGGCGACGGCCGGAGGGGCTGCAGCCACGGCGAGGTCGGCCGGCGAAGCGGCGCCGGCGAGGCGACCGAGCGGTGGACGGGCCGCAGGCCGGAGCGGCAGGGAAGGGCGGGTGAGCGCCGTCGGGGCCGCGGTGGTGGTCGGGCGTCCGCGGCGAGAGGTGGTGCGAGGATCGGGCGCAGCTGGACGTCAGGCCGAGGGCGGCCGATTTAACAGGGTCACGGCGTCGGCGCATCACGGCGAAGTTCTCGACGGGGGTTCCTCACCAGCGTTGAAGGGAGGCCCGACGCGGGAACGCGACGGCGGGGAGGTGGCGCGTCGGGACGAGGAGGCGACGGCGGTGCTATAACGACGATGGCGAGGCGGACTGGGCGGCGGCGGTGCAGAGCACGGCGCTGGGTGGAGGAACTGTCGGCGCCAAGGGGTGACGGCGACGAGGCAGTCCGGTGGGGAGGGTGAGGCGGCGTGTCCGACGAGGACGGCGCCAGGTTGGGTGCCGCGACGGAGGCGTGGCGGCGCGGATCGAGCGATCGACAGAGCGAGCGGGCGGGGCCAGCCAGGTTGCCCGATCCAATCGAGAGTGGGAGAGAGAGGCGTGCGTGGGGGAGTGGGGAACGAGGTGGGAGTAGTGGGGGCGGACCGGCTAGGGTTTCGGTCGGGATGGGGGTTAAGGGGAGGCCGGCTGGGCCGGCCTGGCGCCCCAGGCTAGCTAGGCCGAGGCCCAGTGAGGGGACTTGCTCTTTTTTGTTCTTTTCCTTTCTTTTTATTTATTTTCTTTTTGTTTTATTTCATTTTAATGTATTTAGGCACTTTCTAAAAGGTGTTTTCTGCACTATAATTACCTAGGCATTTAATCGCACACTCCGAACAATTTTGTTTCAATGTTTGAAAACCTTTATTGTTTGCTAAATTTTGAATTTTGAATCCGAACCAGTTTGAACTAACGCGAGATTAGTAACAAAATAAACGTGGCGGCATCATTAGCACAGGATTATCAGAGCGTAACTATCCCAAGGCCACAGTGAGGGGCGGCGGCGAGGCGTGGCCGAGGGGACTCGAGGTGGCGGCGGCGGGACTCCTCCGGGCGGGAGGCGGCGGCGGGCTGGTTGGGCCGGTGGCGGGGTGGGCCGCTGGGCCTTGGCCGATGGCCGGCCAAGGAGTTTTTTAAACCGAAAACGAATTAAAATAAATCTAAACGAACCCCAAATATAAAAAAAAAATCCCCGACTCCTAAAAATGAGTCGAACAAAATGAACTTTAATACGGGGCCAAAATGCATATTTTTAAAATACTCATTTTTTCCCTAAAGCAAATAAACCTCGAAAACCCAAAATTTGATTTATTTATTAAATCTTCATTTTTTCCTAAATTTTTGGGAAAGCCATATTATTCCCTCTCTTATTTTTTTTATTGGAAAATTATTTGAAGATAAAATAAATAAATCCAAATGATCCTATTTTCAAAATTTGAGAAAACCCAAATATGAAAATAATGAAATCTCCAACTCTCTCCGAGGGTCCTTGAGTTTGCGTGAAATTTCTAGGATCGACAAAATGCAAGAAAATATGATATGCATGATGACTTAATGTATAACATTCCAAATTGAAAATTTGGGATGTTACAAACCTACCTTGAGATGAATCTCGCCCTCGAGATTCGGGTTGGCTAGAAAATAGGTGAGGGTGGTCCTTGAGCAAATCTTCCTCTCTTTCCTGTGTGGCTTCATCCTCGGTGTGGTGGCTCCAATTGAACCTTGCAAAACTTGATAACCTTGCTGCGAGTAACTCTCACGGCATACTCGAGAATCTTGCTGGTCTTTCCTCATATGTCAAATCATCCTGCAACTGAATTGCTTCAAGCGGCACTTTGTATCTCTTAACGGTACTTCCGCCATCTCGGCGTGACATTTCTTCAATCGAGAAATATGGAATACATCATGAACTCCTGACAGTCCCTCTGGCAATTCCAGTTTATAAGCAACTTCTCCCACGTTGCAAGATCCTATACGGTCCAACGAAACGTGGTGCTAATTTTCCTTTAACTCCAAAACACTTAACTCCTCGAAGCGGGGATACTCTAAGATATACTCTGTCTCCAACTTCATATTCTATCGCCTTGCGTTTTGAATCCGCATAGCTCTTCTGTCTGGACTGGGCTACCTTGAGCCTATCGCGAATCAACTTAACCTTTTGTTCAGACTCCTTAATCAAATCTGGTCCAAACAACTGACGATCTCCAGTTTCGTCCCATGACAACGGTGTCCTGCATCTCCTTCCATACAGAGCCTCGAAAGGTGCCATCTTCAAGCTGGTTTGGTAACTGTTGTTATAAGAAAACTCTGCATACGTCAAGTTATCATCCCAACTAGATCCATAATCTAGTGCACAAGCTCTCAACATATCCTCCAAAATCTGATTGACTCTCTCGATCATCCATTTATGCAATGGGTGAAAAGCTGTACTAAATTCCAGCCTGGTTCCCAATGTTTCGTGCAAATCGATTCCAAAACTTTGAGGTAAATTGGGTTCCTCTATCTGATACGATACTCCTCGGAACTCCGTGTAAACACACAATTCTGGTCATGTATATCTTTGCCAACTTAGCACCGCTATAGGTAGTCTTGACTGGAATGAAATGGGCTACCTTCGTCAAGTGGTCGACTATAACCCAAATCGAGTCATATCCTGAACGAGTCTTTGGCAAACCTGTGATGAAATCCATGCCTAGTTTATCCCACTTCCATTCGGGTATTGGCAATGGTTGTAACAATCCTGCTGGCTTCGATGTTCTCGCTTTCACTCTCGACATACATCGCAAACTGCTACATACTCATGCGATATCCTTCTTCATTCCGGTCCACCAGAACGTTTCCTTCAAATCCAAATACATCTTGGTATTTCCTGGGTGAATCGAATAGGGTGAATCATGGGCTTCTTGCAAAATCAACTTCCTGATCTCCGGGTTATTTGGCACATAAACACGGTCCTCAAACCATAGGGTATCGTGCTCATCCTCCACGAAATCCTTTAGCTTTTCCTTTGCTCATTTTCTCCTTTATAGAGGCAACTTCCTTATCTGCCTTTTGGGCTTCTCTGATTTTATCCATCAGTGTAGACTGAATCTCCAATGCTGCTACATAGCCTCTCGGAACTATTTCCAAACATAGCTCTCGAAGGTCCTCGGCTAACTCCTTGGGTATTCCTCCCATCATTAGGGTATTGACGTGGCTCTTACGGCTCAATGCGTCTGCTACAACGTTAGCCTTCCCGGGGTGATAATGCAATATCATATCATAATCCTTAATAAGCTCCAAACATCTCCTCTGCTCTGAGATTTAATTCCTTCGTGTGAAGATGTACTTCAAACTCTTGTGATCCGTGTACACCTCACAATGATTTCCAATGAGAAAATGTCTCCAGTTTTCAATGCATGCACAACGGCCGATAACTCCAAATCATGTGTGGCATAATTCAACTCATGAGGCTTAAGCTGTCGTGAAGCATACTGAAACAACTTTTCCTTCCTGCATAAGCACTGCTCCAAGTCCTCGGCGTGAAGCCGCAATACACCTCATAATCCTTGGTCCGATCTGGAAAAATTAACACCGGGTGAGGTAACCAATCTTTTCTTCAACTCCTGAAAACTTGTCTCACAATCCTCACCCAATTGAACTTGGTATCCTTTTCAGCAATTACATCATAGGCTTTGAAATCCTTGAGAAATTCTCAATGAATCTTCGGTAGTATCCTGCGAGTCCAAGGAAACTCCGAATCTCTCCAACTGTCGTGGGTGCTTCCCATTTGGTTACGGTCTCAACCTTTGTGGGGTCAACTGCTATTCCTTCTCCGGATATAACATGTCCAAGAAATCCAACTTCCTTTAGCCAAAACTCACATTTGCTGAACTTGGCATATAACTGATGTTCCCTTAGTTTCTCCAAAACCAATCGCAAATGTTCCTTATGTTCCTCTTCATTATTCGAGAAAATCAAAATATCATCTATGAACACCACGACAAACTTATCCAAAAACTCCATAAACACTTTGTTCATCAGGTTCATGAAATAGGCTGGCGCGTTAGTC
Organism: Aegilops bicornis; assembly: GCA_021605145.1. Classification (NCBI taxonomy): domain Eukaryota; kingdom Viridiplantae; phylum Streptophyta; class Magnoliopsida; order Poales; family Poaceae; genus Aegilops; species Aegilops bicornis. The sequence continues at coordinate 325,661,206 of CM038669.1, forward strand.
AGTCCAAATGACATAACAGTATATTCATACAGTCCATATCTTGTGGTAAATGTTGTCTTAGGTATGTCCTGCTCTCGAATCTTCAACTGATGGTACCCTGATCGCAAATCGATCTTGGAAAACACTTTAGCTCCTTGCAAACGATCAAACAGATCATTTATCATTGGTAGTGGGTACTTGTTCTTGATTGTTACTTCATTCAATCCACGATAATCAACAACCATCCTTAACGATCCATCCTTCTTCTCCACTAACAGTACGGGTGATCCCCAACGTGAAGAACTTGGGCGTATAAAACCTTTATCCAATAGTTCCTTAATCTGCTTCTTGATTTCCGCCAAGTCCTGTGCGGGCATCTTGTATGGTCGCTTCGATATTGGACCTGTTCCTGGCAAAAGTTCAATCAAAAACTCAATGTCTCTATCCAATGGCATTCACAGCAACTCTTCCGAAATACATCGAGAAATCCTTCACCATCGGCACTTCTTCCCGCACAACTCCCGATAGGCAATTTACTTGCGCTCTCCTCGGCTCGTGCCGTGATACATACTTGATCCTTCTTCCTTCTGGTGTGGTGAGCAAAATTGACTTGGTGGTGCAATCTATGTTCCCTCCATACTTCGATAACCAATCCATGCCTAATATCACTTCCAATCCTTGGGATTCCAGAACTATTAGGTCTGAGGGAAAAACATAATGTCCAATCCTTAATGGCAGTCGATCACACCATATACTAGCCATGTATTCTGCTCCGGGTGAGGTTACTAGCATGGGTGACCTAAGGGCTTGGGTCGGAAATTTGTACTTATCCACGAATCCCCTTGATATGTATGAATGTGATGCACCAGTATCGAAAAGAACAACTGCAGTAAATGACTTAACCAAAAACTTACCGATTACTGCATCGGGCTGATCTTCAACCTCCTCCACATCAATGTGGTTCACATCCCCTATTGAAAGGGTTTGGCTTCTTTCCAGAGCTTCCATTGCCATTTCCATTCTGGCCTTCTGGATAGTCATTTGCATAATGCCCAGTCTTGCGGCACTTAAAGCAAGTGATGTGACAAAGGTCTACCTTGGATGGTGTTGACGGGTTGGTGCGGTTCTGTCCATTGCTTCCTCCATTCCCGTTCCCATTCTTGGTGCCATTATGGTTATGTGAATTACCTCCTCCATGGGTATGCTGAAAATGAACTCCCTGTTTAGGGGTATAACGGGCTTCATTGGGCTCCAGAGTTATACTTCCCCGCCCATACTTCCTCTTGCGGTTCTCAATTTGCTGCGCTTTCCTTCAATCATGAGGGCTCGGTCTACCAACTCCTGGTAGTTATTGAAACTTGCTACCACCAACTGCATGCTTAACTCATCATTCAGTCCTTCCAAAACTTCTCACCTTAGTCTGCATCCGTAGTAACGTCATCCGGGCATAACGTGCTAACTTACTAAAATCATCCACATCTTGTGTGATCCTTCCTCCTTGGCGTAAATTGCGAAACTCACGCTTCTTCATGGCCATAGCTCCTGCTTTGAGACATGGGCTGTGGAAAGCTTGTTGAAACTGATCCCATGTGACAAAGGTGTCTATAGGGTAAGTGGGCTGTAAAATTCTCCCACCATCTTTGCTGCGGGTCCTTCAAGTTGGTGTGCAGCAAACTTCACCTTCTCTCCATCTGTACATCCTGCAGTGGTCAACTCCCTTCCTACCTTACGGAGCCAATCATCTGCTACTATCGGCTCGGTGCTACTGGAAAACACTGGCGGATTCAGTCTTAAGAAACGTGTCAAATGATCCACAGGTGGTGGTGGCGGCGGTGGGTTGTTGTTGTTTTTGCCTTGATTCTGCACTAGTGTTTGGATCAAAGTGTTCTGCTGCTGAATCAACTGGGTGATCTCTGGCGGGAAAACAAATCTAGGGTCGCGTCTCGGAGGCATCTGATGGGTTTAGAAAAGACGAGAAATTAAGAATAGAGTGGGGTCTAAGGAGAAACACTACCCAAATGTATATGAGCAAAAGCACACAAAATCACTTCATTCAATTCAAACAAAGGCTTACAACGATCTAACTATCGCAAAAGTGCGTGTACTAATTGTTACATGGAGGAAATACTACTAATATGTGGGGTCATCTACTAATTTGAACCGGTGGAAGACTCCATGATGTCTGCTCCAGCTTCATCTTCAAAGTCGGGTTCACTTGGATCCGAATCGGTGTCGTCGATGTTGATGTAGTCGCTTGGACAACCGGTGTACGGGTCTTCATTCTTGAGCGCCAATTTCTTCTTGAGTTCTTCAATCTCATACTTAAGACCGTTATTGTGTCTTGCTAACGCTACGATCTCGTCCATGTAGTCCTTGCGTGTAGACTTTAGTTCTCCTTCAAGTTCGATGATCCTTCCCTTCGCATTCTTCAACTCGAGCATATCATTGCACATCTGGTTCTCCTGGCGTCGAATGTGCTGGTTTAACTCCTGGATAAAAGCTGCAATGGATCTATTCTTCTTGGTGCTGACTATCTCCCATTGTTCATCTCGGCGTCCGCAAATCTGATAGATGGTGTCTTTGAGGTCTTCTTGATAAACTTCTCCAATGCGTTCCATGGTGATGTGAGCTACCATGCTCTTTCCTAGACTCCAGGTTGGTGCACTGAAAACACTATCTATAGACTTGGTGATTGGGGCGAAGGTCCTTCCTGGTACATGAGCTTAAATCTTCCAGCACTCCTCTTCAGGCAGAGTGGCGTTGAAAGTCTCGGTGAAACTTGGTAGTCCAATGTTCAGGTACTTGGTGACTTCCTTCAAGTGAAATCCAAAAGGTGTGCCTTCATCCGGTTGGGTGTACTTGATCTTCGGCGTCCTTCATCCTAAAAGAGTAGAAAAGATGAGGAGTTAGAAAATGAGACGAGAGTAGTGATCTATGGCTTTAACTTAGTGGTCGTGTCCTACAGTCAGCGTGTGCTCTGGTACCTTTCTGTAGCGACCCGACCCGAATGGATCAAGTCTACGTGCTCGGTGTCATCCCTGGATCAAGAATCGACACCACACAAGATTTCAAGGATTTATAGCAGAGTAGCAATCACACACTCATTACAAGCGTTGTCCAAAAGAGGACTTATTACAATAAATATGGCTTATGGCCATCTAATAACGATAACAGCGGAAGACTTGGAAGATAAGTGAGTCCATCAACTCCATCGGCATCACTGAGTATAGAACCACGACCTAAAACCCCTTACTCGTCGTCTGAAAAGTCTGCAACATGAAAGTTGCAGCCCGAAAATGGGTCAGCACATGGAATATGCTGGCAATGTAACACATAGAGAGAAATGAAAGCATAAGCCTATACTACATGCATATATGGCTGGTGGTAAAGCTCTATGGTTACAGTTTTGCATAAAGCTAGTTTTTCCCTACTGCAAAGGAATAAATTTGTTTAACTATCATGGTGGTTGTTAAGCATTGAGAATGGTTGATAGCATCCTCAATCCCAATTAAAAGTACTCATTCAAAACCCAATAATATTAATTAGAAGTAACATGATGAGATTCACATGATATTCAAGTACTAGATACTCAAGATGTCCATAACCGGGGACACGGCTAATCATGATTAGTTTATACACTCTGCAGAGGTTTAGCACTTTTCCCCACAAGACTCGATCGCCTCCGCTTGGTTTCTCGCCGCATGGTGTTTGAGAGACGGATGACCGAGACACAGATCTTTCAAGCACTAGCACCTTACATGTGGGTAGACCGTACCAACCTACATCCCCTACATCAGCTAGCCTACCCGTAAGAGTTCGCACAACTTAGTCAACTATGCCAGAGCCCATAATGGCTTGTGGCTGCACACGGAAGTTTCTAGTTTGAATAGTCTTATGATCCCTTTGAGCCTGGGTGGCGGTCCAAGAAATACAGTAAGTCTCGATAGAAACCAGGTGCCTCAATCCACCCAGATGTGTATTTAAGTTGCCACCTTAGATAAACCATTAATCAACAATCTCACATCTGTCATGGATATCACTCACCCAATCCACGCCTACTAGCATAGCATGGCATAATAAGCAAACGTAGAAGTAACTCCCAAGGTTTCATAAGTAAAACAGTAATAGGTACTACCTCAATCTACTTCCCATCCCACAATTTAATTAGATCCTAATCATGCAAGTGTTTGAGGATTGATCTAATGCATAAAAACTGGGTAGTAGAAGAGATATGATCAAGTGTTACTTGCCCTTCTGACGATCCGCGAAACCTAGAGACTCGAAGTAACAAGGGCGCACTCCGGGTGATCTAACGCAGACAAACAACAAGCATACAATAAGTACTCATCTAATGCACAGGGAAATCTCGGATAGAAGATCTAACCAGAAAGTTCAATTTAAGAACCACAGGTGCAAAAAGAATCGAATCAAATAAAGCAACGAAAGTCAAACATCGAAGAAAAGCGACTCGGTTCTAGCAATTTGAAACTAGGTCAAATTTTACAGTAGCAAAACTTTGTTTAAGTGGATTGGTCGGAACGGCGGTTTCGAAACGAAACTCCAGGCGCTTGAATCACCTGATTCCGATAAACGAGCGAGAAGATAAACTGATTCGAAGATTGGATCGGAAATCGAGATCGGAAAATAACGGATTAAATCCGATTTAAAAGAAAAACGACGAACGGTTAAACGAACGGACGTCCGTTAACAGAAACTAACAGGCGAACGCATTCGTTAAAACGAACGGATCGGTGAACGTTCACTAATTAACTAAACCGAGAGAAAAAAAATAAACCGATCTAGGGTTTTTTAAAAAAACCAAACAACGAAAGAAAACCGGACGTTTTTTTTAGAACAAAACCGGACCGGGAAGGCGTGGTGGCTACCTCCGGCGAGGTCGCCAAGCACCGGGCTCCGGCGAGGTGGGGTGGGCTCGGCGGCGGCGGGTCGGGCGACGGGCGGCGGCGGGGTCGCACGGCGAGGGCGACGGGCGGCGCAAGGCGGGCGGCTCGGGCGTCAGGCGGCGGCGGGTCGGTGACGGGCGGTGGGGTGGGTCGAGGGGGTGGCGGCGGCTTATAAGGAGGGAGGGGGTTGCCTTGGGGAGAAGGCGGCGGCGAGGCGTGGCCGAGGGGACTCGGGGTGGCGGCGGCGGGACTCCTCCCAAGCGGGAGGCGGCGGCGGGTTGGTTGGGCCGGGCGGGGTGGGCCCGGGCCTTGGCCCCAACACAAGGCGCTGGTTTTTTTTTTTTAAAACGAAAACGAATTAAAATAAATCTAAACGAACCCCTATATAAAAAATAAATTTTCCCGACTCCTAAAAATGAGTCTAACAAAATGAACTTTAATACGGGCCAAAATGCATATTTTTAAAATACTCATTTTTTTCCTAAAGCAAATAAACCTCGAAAACCCAAAATTTGATTTATTTATTAAATCTTCATTTTTTCCTAAATTTTTGGGAAAGTCATATTATTCCCTCTCTTATTTTTTTTATTGGAAAATTATTTGAAGATAAAATAAATAAATCCAAATGATCCTATTTTCAAATTTTGAGAAAACCCAAATATGAAAATAATGAAATCTCCAACTCTCTCCGAGGGTCCTTGAGTTTGCGTCAAATTTCTAGGATCGACAAAATGCAAGAAAATAGGGACAATTGCATTTTTACCCCTAGTTGGTTCCTACCCACGGGTTTTGCCCTTACTTTTCGAGCTTGCTCAGTTTTGCCCTTACTTTTTCCGTCAAGGTCCCTCGAATGCCCTTTGGTATTTGACCAAAACTTTGAAAATTCATAACTAATTCATATGAACTCAGAAAAATGCAAACAAGATATAAAAATGTTAGGATAAACATTACCTTTATGTGCATATCATTTGCGATCGGGACAAACGCACCCTTTAAACTACTTGAGTTAATTAATGTTATTAAAATCATTAAAAATAAAAGGTATAAACAATATTTTTTCATGAATAAAATTACATGCAAATGTAGGTGATGTTTTACGAACATCCTGATATCTTATTTACATTTTTACGAGTTCGTATCAACTTGTTATGAAGTTTCCAAATAATGGTCAAAGTCGTTAGAACATTCTTAACAAGATGATACGAACTCGTAAAGATGCAAATAAGATATCTGGATGTTCGTAAAACATCACCTACATTTGCATGTAATTTTATTCATGAAAAAAAATTGTTTATACCTTTTTATTTTTAATAATGTTGATAACATTAATTACCTCAGGTAGTTTAAAGGGTGCTTTTGTCACGAATGCAAATGATATGCACACAAAAGTAATGTTTATCTGAACATTTTGATATCTTATTTGCATTTTCTGAGTTCATATGAATTAGTTATGAATTTTCAAAGTTTTGGTCAAACGGTCAAAGGGCATTCGAGGGACCTCGACAGAAAAAGTAAGGGCAAAACTGAGCAAGCTCGAAAAGTAAGGGCAAAACCCGTGGGTAGGAACCAACTAGGGGTAAAAATGCAATTGTCCCAAGAAAATATGATATGCATGATGACTTCATGTATAACATTCCAAATTGAAAATTTGGGATGTTATAGGGTCATTGGAGCCAATCGACTCTAGATCAGAGGCCGGCTCGTTGGTGATGTGGAGCTTGCCAAGGAGGTCGACGATGCAGCTCTCAGAGCTGGCTGCTCCCGCGTCGGGCGCGGGTCGTCGGAGAGGCGGATCCCGTTGATGAGATCGGGGAGGCCGCTCACTGTGCAAGCGGCTTCCACGCCATGCAGCGAGCGAGCGCAAATGCCATCGAGCGTGCCGGGCTGGCTGCGCTCGCCCGGAGGGAAAAGGGTTCCCGTCCAGAATAGGTCTCCGGACGATGGTGCACCTAGCCCCATAGTGGGTGCCAAATGTCAGGGATATCTAGCGACATATGCCAGGGGGTGGCCTATCATGGTGGGGGACAGAAGTATGTCGCCGGTGCCCGGAAGCGGGATAAGGAATAAACATGTACGCCGATGCATCTTACCCAGGTTCGGGGCTCTCCTTGGAGATAACACCCCTAGTCCTACTCTTCGGTGTCTCCGCATGATCACTATCTCAACAAGTAGCTACAAGCTTGCTCCTTGAGGTGTTCGGGCTAGAGGAGGAAGAAGGGCAAGGCTATTTCTACTCCTCTCTCTATGAGTGCGTGTTTGTTCTAAGGTCTGAACCCTTTGCATGGGTGGCCTGGGAGGTCTATGTAGGCTTACCCCCAGGGGTACAATAGTAATCCGACCGGGTGTAGGACCAGGACGTCAGTGTCTCTGGTCGCCGACTTCTCCACCGGCTGCTGGGGCCCGCTACCTAGTAGGTCCCGCCGGCTGTCTTGTACTTGGCTGACAGGCCACGCCCGCCGCTTGCGTGTTCTGCCGGCTGCTTCGTACTGTAGTCATGCCACTGATGATGCATGCTTTGTCGGGGAAAGCGTGGCTACAGTCCCGTCGCCTGGTGGGCGTTCACTATAGCCATTCCCTGTCTCCTCTGGTCAATGGTGCACAGACTTTGAGGGGGGAGAGGGGCCGCTAGGAGTCGGCCTCCCCCCGCACCGACTAGTCAGGGCTCACCGCCTTCTGGCTTCTCACGGATAGGTAGGGCTCGCCACCAACGGGCCGTACCGACAGCTCGTCGTAGGAGTATGGCTCCCTCTGTCATGGATGATGTCACGGGTTGCGTGGCTACAGTGCTGCGCCTGGCGCAGGATGTCCGCCAGTACGCTGCACTGTGGCCACGTTCCGCCCTGGATTCAGGGGTGGCAGGCTGCACTGTAGCCATGCCCCACCTCATCGTTGTTATATGGGTGCAAACTTTGAGGTTACGTGGGGCCGCCTACTAGGAGCCGGCCTCTCTGAAGGCCGCCTGCTAGGAGTCGGCTCGTTTCATGGCAGCCTTCTGGATTTCGCCGCCTTCTAGCAGCAGGCCGCTGGGACCAGTTGGCCCCAAGAAGGCGGTCCTTGGTCTTTGATGCTTGAGGGGCGCAGCCAGCCCCGATGTCTTGAAATACCATGGGGAGCTGATGAGGCTACCCATGGTCATTTACTCCGACACTCATGCCCATGTCGAGAGGTAGGAGACCTCTGACAAGTACTTTGCCTACAAGATGGAGGAGAATAGCTAAACTAGTGAGCATGTGCTCAGAATATCTGGGTACTACAATCTCTTGAATCAAGTGGGAGTTAATCTTCTAGATAAGATAGTGATTGACAGAGTTTTCGAGTCACTATCACCAAGTTACTAGAACTTCGTGATGAACTATAATATGCAAGGGATGACGAAAATGATTCCCAAGCTCTTCGCGATGCTGAAATCAGGAAAGGTAGAAATCAAGAAATAGCATCAAGTGTTGATGGTTAACAAAACCACTAGTTTCAAGAAAAAGGGCAAGGGAAAGAAAAAGAAACTTCAAAAAGAATGGCAAGAAAGTTGCCACTCCCATGAATAAGCCCAAAGCTAGACCCAAGCCTGAAACTGAGTGCTTCTACTGCAAAGGAAATGGTCACTGGAAGCGGAACTACCCTAGATACTTGGCGGATAAGAAGGATGGCAAAGTGAACAAAGGTATATTTGATATTTAGAGATATTAAGACCAAGAACTAATCCTGCCATCTTAGGGCATTAGCATCCTCAACCGTTGAATCTATATTTTTTAGGGGTTTCGGCCGTACAGTCAAATTAGCAGCAGTACTTCTCACGACTGGAATGAGCAGCTGGTCCCGCGACAAAATTGGGGGGGGGGGGGGCGTGGTTAATTGGGCGAAAAAATTGGGGGGCCGTGATTAATTGGGCGACAAAATTGGGGGTCATGGTTAACTGGGCACAACTCTCGCACGAAGCCCAGTTAAACATCGCAAAGGGAAAAAACACCGAACGCCACCCCTGTCGCTTCGCTCGACGCCCTCCCTGCGCCGCCTTGCTTCCTTTGCTCTGACCTAGAGATATCCCTCTCACGCTACGGCAAATCACTCTAGAAACCATCTGATGGCGACGTAGAACCTCTTCTTTGCCATCTCTAATCACATTGCCCGCCATGACACATAACTTATTTTATGCACGATTACACATGAATTTAGGAATGTACCTCATATGAAGCGATCAGTTATTTTGTTGGTAGACTAAGAAAAATATGTGTCAATCTTTTTGCCTGTGAAGAACTGAGATGATTTTCTCTATGTTTTTGTAGATAGTCAACGCAGTTTGCAAAGACTTTTTTGAAATGCGTTGACCAATGGAGGGACTCTTCAGTTTGGTACTCCTACTTAGCTAATCTTGACTTCCTTGCCACAACGGTAGTAGTGGTGTATTTGTACTGTTATTGGGGGACCTTTGTTATAGGGTAGATGAAGATAAATGCATAGCTCCAAGTTTTGCTATGCTCACTTTGGCTGATAACTGACAAATTCCAATGCATAGATATATCTTCTGCAATAGTTACATTTTCAATGTTACTCGCAGCTTGGTATTATCAGCATGACTTCAGATTAACATCTATTCAAATATTATGTTAGTTATTGATTACTATTTGATTCATCACTATTGTTGATACCTTTACTGTGGGAAATTCGGTATAACAAAAAAGCTTCCCTTCATATCAATTAGTGGTGGAAACGAAGCTCCTGCTTGAGAGAAAACTGTGAAAGCATGATATAGGGGATGAGAAATTTCCATCTGAGGTAAGCCCACTTGATTTCTAACCCATTGTCTATTGTGTCACCAGTAATGAAGTCATTCAGGTTAATACAGTGAATAATCATATCGATGAGTTAATTTTCTTACATTTAATGGTGTAGTATCTCCTCCGTTCAATTCAAGTGGATATTACCTGCATATCAGTACAATTTCTAAATTTTGCATTGTGAGGGCAGACAAGGTAGCTCGAATGCCACAGAGGAAAACTTTATATTGCCACGAAATAAATTGCCATGTTAGCTTAAATTATAGAGATGTCTTTGGCATTGAGTGACATGCCATTTTTATTTTACTGGTTGATTTTCACATTTCCAAATTCCATGTTTCAATCATCATTTTGACAGGTCCACAACAAGAAACATCAGTATGGTGGTACCATATTGAGGCAATTACTTGCACTTCTAGCCTTGCCTAATTGTTCACGTGAAGTAATGCCATCTCCAACTTCTTCATTATTATAGCTAGGGGAAAGCAACATTTATGCCTAAACAATATATATTGTTTGTGTTATTTTTAATTCTCAAATTCCCTATCAATGTTTTACAATGGACGGGAATAAGAGGATGTAATAGAAGCTTCTGCAAGGTTATACAAAGAATGTTTCATGTGCGCTGTCATTTTTGATGTGTTGGTTACGTTGATCTTACGTGTTTGCCCATCCTGTGTTTTTTGGAATCCTCTTGTACTCCATCACCACTTGGATGAGCTATTGCAGGGATATTAATCCCTGGAGTGGGATTACCTACATACAATTTTTTGTTGATATATTACATTATGTTGCATGAGATGTGCAATTTTGAACCATGATAAAGTTTGTTCCCTTGCATGCGTCGGTACAAACATAATATTGTATCTTACATTTACAGTTATTGTTTTGCTTTTTTGGTTGAAATTCGGATGTCCTTAAGGAAGGGACCATGTTTGTCATGATTTTTGTTTTCGTATTCATGTAATAGATACATGATATTTGGTGCTAAATATTTGTTTTTCCAACTATGAAATTTGTCTGGGCACTATAAATTGAACATTCAAGATTTTCGTAAAACTTTCTACATGTCATGCAATATCTCTAAAATCTAAATGCATTTCTCGGGTCTACATATTTAGAGAAATTCCTATCATATTACTGAAGTAACAAACGGGCGCGGCAACACACACCATCATTGATCTAGTACATGTTATTGATGTGTACTTTACTAGTGTTTATAGCAACCCCTCGGTATTTGATACTGGTTCAGTTGTTAAGAGTAGTAACTCGAAACAAGAGTTGCAAAATAAACAGAGACTAGTTAAGGACGAGGTGACGATGTGTGTTGGAAGTAATTCCAAGGTTGATACGATCACCATCGCAAACTCCCTCTACCTTCGGGATTAGAATTGAACCTAAATAAATGTTATTTGGTGTTTTTATTTGAGCATTAATATGATTAGATCATGTTTATTGCAATACAGTTATTCATTTAAGTCAGAGAATAATTGTTGTTCTGTTTATATGAATAAAAGTTCTATGGTCATACACCCAATGTGAATGGTTTGTTGAATCTCGATCGTGGTGATACACATATTCATAATATTGATGCCAAAAGATGCAAAGTTGATAATGATAGTGTAACATATTTGTGGCACCGCCGTTTAGGTCATATTAGTGTAAAGCGCATGAAAAAACTCCATGCGGATGGACTTTTGGAATCACTTTATTATGAATCATTTGATGCTTGCGAACCATGCCTCATGGGCAATATGAGTAAAACTCTGTTCTCCGAAACAATGGAGCGAGCCACTTACTTATTGGAAATATTACATACCGATGTATGCGGTCCGATGAGTGTTGAGGCTCGCGGTGGGTATCGTTATTTTCTGACCTTCATAGATGATTTGAGCAGATATGGGTATATCTACTTAATGAAATACAAGTTTGAAACATTTGAAAAGTTCAAAGAATTTCAGAGTGAAGTGGAGAATCATCGTAACAAGAAAATAAAGTTTCTACGATCTGGTCGCGGAGGCGAATATTTGAGTTACGAGTTTTGCCTTCATTTAAAACAATGTGGACTAGTTTCACAACTCACGCCACCTGGAACACCACAGCATAATGGTGTGTCCGAACGTCGTAACCGTACTTTATTAGATATGGTGTGATCTATGATGTCTCTTACCGATTCACCACTATCGTTTTGGGGTTATGCATTAGAGACAGATGCATTTACGTTAAATAGGGCACCATCTAAATCTCTTGAGACGACACCGTATAGACTATGGTTTGGCAAGAAACTTAAGCTGTCGTTTCTTAAAGTTTGGGGTTGCGATGCTTATGTGAAAAAGCTTCAGCCTGATAAGCTCGAACCCAAATCGGAGAAGTGCGTCTTCATAGGATACCCAAAAGAAACTGTTGGGTACATGATTTCTACTACACAACCTTCTTCTTGTAGACGTTGTTGGGCCTCCAAGTGCAGAGGTTTGTAGGACAGTAGCGAATTTCCCTCAAGTGGATGACCTAAGGTTTATCGATCCGTGGGAGGCGTAGGATGAAGATGGTCTCTCTCAAGCAACCCTGCAACCAAATAACAAAGAGTCTCTTGTGTCCCCACCACACCCAATACAATGGTAAATTGTATAGGTGCACTAGTTCGGCGAAGAGATGGTGATACAAGTGCAATATGGATGGTAGATATGGGTATTTGTAATCTGAAAATATAAAAACAGCAAGGTAACAATGATAAAAGTGAGCACAAACGGTATTGCAATGCGTTGAAACAAGGCCTAGGGTTCATACTTTCACTAGTGCAAGTTCTATCAACAATAATAACATAATTGGATCATATAAATATCCCTCAACATGCAACAAAGAGTCACTCCAAAGTCACTAATAGAGGAGAACAAATGAAGAGATTATGGTAGGGTACGAAACCACCTCAAAGTTATCCTTTCTGGTCGATCTATTCAAGAGCCCGCAGTAAAATAACACGAATCTATTCTTTCCGTTCGATCTATCATAGAGTTCGTACTAGAATAACACCTTAAGACACAAATCAACCCAAACCCTAATGTCACCTAGATACTCCAATGTCACCTCAAGTATCCATGGGTATGATTATATGATATGCATCACACAATCTCAGATTCATCTATTCGAACAAACACAGAGGTACTTCAAAGAGTGCCCCAAAGTTTCTACCGGAGAGTCAAGACGAAAACGTGTGCCAATCCCTATGCATAAGTTCATGAGCGGAACCCGCAAGTTGATCACCAAAACATACATCGTGGATCACGTGAATATCCCATTGTCACCACAGATAAGCACGGCAAGACATACATCAAGTGTTCTCAAATCCTTAAAGACTCAATCCGATAAGATAACTTCAAAGGGAAAACTCAATCCATTACAGGAGAGTAGAGGGGGAGAAACATCGTAAGATCCAAATATAGTAGCAAAGCTCGCGATACATCAAGATCGTACCACCTCAAGAACACAAGAGAGAGAGAGAGATCAAACACATAGCTACTGGTACATACCCTCAGCCCCGAGGGTGAACTACTCCCTCCTCGTCATGCAGAGCACCGGGATGATGAAGATGGCCACCGGTGAGGGTTCCCCCCTCGGCAGTGCTTAACAGGGTCCCGATTGGTTTTGGTGGCTCTGAGAGGCTTGCGGCGGCGGAACTCCCGATCTATTATGCTCTCCGATGTTTTTAGGGTATATGGATATATATATAGGCGAAAGAAGTCGGTCAAGGGAGCCACGAGGGGCCCATGAGGGTGGTGGGCGCGCCCAGGGGGGAGGCACGCCTCCCTGCCTCGTGACCACCTCGAAGCTTTCTTGACTTCAACTCCAAGTCTCCTGGATCACGTTCATTCAAAAAATCACGCTCCCGGAGGTTTCATTCCGTTTGGACTCCGTTTGATATTCCTTTTCTGCGAAACACTGAAACAAGGGAAAAAAATAGAAACTGGCACTAGGCTTTAGGTTAATAGGCTAGTCCCAAAAATAATATAAAAGTGTTTAATAAAGCCCATAAACATCCAAAACAGATAATATAATAGCAGGAATACTTCATAAATTATAGATACGTTGGAGACGTATCAGTACACCTTCTATCACAGATCCAAAGGCAAGATATTTGTTGCTAAGAATGGATCCTTTCTAGAGAAGGAGTTTCTCTCGAAAGAAGTGAATGGGAGGAAAGTAGAAATTGATGAGGTAATTGTACCTTCTCTGGAATAGGAAAGTAGCTCATCACAGAAAACCGTTCCCGTGATGCTTGCACCAACTAGTGAGGAAGCTAATGATAATGATCATGAAACTTCAGATCAAGTTACTACCGAACCTCGTAGGTCAACTAGAGCACATTCCGCACCTGAGTGGTACGGTAATCCTGTTCTTGAAGTCATGTTACTAGACCATGACGAACCTACGAACAATGAGGACGCGATGATGAGTCCAGATTCTGATAAATGGCTTGAGGCCATGAAATCTGAGATAGGATCCATGTATGAGAACAAAGTATGGAATTTGATTGACTTGCCAGATTGTCGGCGAGCCATTGAGAATAAATGGATCTTCAAGAGGACGACGGACGCCGATAGTAGTGTTACATCTACAAAGCTCGAATTGTCGCAGAAGGTTTTCGACAAGTTCAAGGTGTTGACTACGATGAGATTTTCTCACTCGTATCGATGCTTAAAGTCTGTCCGAATCATGTTAGCAATTGCCGCATTTTATGAAATCTGGCAAATAGATGTCAAAACTGCATTCCTTAATGAATTTATTAAAGAAGAGTTGTATATGATGCAACCAGAAGGTTTTATCAATCCTAAAGGTGCTAACAAAGTGTGCGAGCTCCGGTGATCCATCTATGGACTAGTGCAAGCATCTCGGAGTTGGAATATACTGATGTCTACTACGCAACCTTCTTCTTGTAGACGTTGTTGGGCCTCCAAGTGTAGAGGTTTGTAGAACAGTAGCAAATTTCCCTCAAGTGGATGACCTAAGGTTTTTCAATCCGTGGGAGGCGTAGGTTGAAGATTTTCTCTCTCAAACAACCCTGCAACCAAATAACAAAGAGTCTCTTGTGTCCCCAACAGACCCAATACAATGGTAAATTGTATAGGTGCACTAGTTCGGCGAAGAGATGGTGATACAAGTGCAATATGGATGGTAGATATAGGTTTTGTAATCTCAAAATATAAAAACAGCAAGGTAACTAATGATAAAAGTGAGCGTAAACGGTATTGCAATGCTAGGAAACAAGGCCTAGGGTTCATACTTTCACTAGTGCAAGTTCTCTCAACAATAATAACATAACTGGATCATATAACTATCCCTCAACATGCAACAAAGTGTCACTCCAAAGTCACTAATAGCTGAGAACAAACGAAGAGATTATGGTAGGGTACGAAACCACCTCAAAGTTATTCTTTCCGATCAATCCATCGGGCTATTCCTATAAGTGTCACAAACAGCCCTAGAGTTCGTAGTAAAATAACACCTTAAGACACACATCAACCAAAACCCTAATGTCACCTAGATACTCCAATGTCACCTCAAGTATCCATGTGCATGATTATACGATATGCATCACACAATCTCAGATTCATCTATTCAACCAACACATAGAACCTCAAAGAGTGCCCCAAAGTTTCTACCTGAGTATCAAGACGAAAACGTGTGCCAACCCCTATGCATAGGTTCATGGGCAGAACCCACAAGTTGATCACCAAAACATACATCAAGTGGATCAATAGAATACCCCATTGTCACCTCGGGTATCCCGTGCAAGACATACATCAAGTGTTCTCAAATCATTAAAAGACTCAATCCGATAAGATAACTTCAAAGGGGAAACTCAATCCATTACAAGAGAGTAGAGGGGGAGAAACATCATAAGATCCAACTATAATGGCAAAGCTCGCAATACATCAAGGACGTATCACCTCTAGAACGGGAGAGAGAGAGAGAGAGAGATCAAACACATAGCTACTGGTACATACCCTCAGCCCCGAGGGTGAACTACTCCCTCCTCGTCACGGAGAGCGTCGGGATGATGAAGATGGCCACCGGTGAAGGACCCCCTCCGGCAGGCTGCCGGAACAGGGTCCCGATTGGTTTTTGGTGGCTACAGAGGCTTGCGGCGGCGGAACTTCCGATCTATTCTGTTCCCCGAAGGTTTTAGGGTATATTGGTATATATAGGAAGAAGAAATACGTCAGGGGAGCCACAAGGGGACCACGAGGGTGGAAGGCGCGCCCAAGGGGGTGGGCGCGCCCCCTGCCTCGTGCCTTCCTCGTTAATCCCCTGACGTGCACTCCAAGTCTCCCGAATTGCTTTCTTTCCAAAAATAACTTTCCCGACGGTTTCATTCCGTTTGGACTCCGTTTGATATTCCTTTTCTTCGAACACTGAAACAAGGGAAAAAAACAGGAACTGGCATTGGGCTCTGGGTTAATAGGTTAGTCCCAAAAATCATATAAAATTGCTTAGTAAAGCCCATTAAACATCTAAGATGGATAATTAATAGCATGAATACTTCATAAATTATAGATACGTTGGAGACGTATCAGCATCCCCAAGCTTAATTTGTGCTCGTCCTCGAGTAGGTAAATGATAAAAGAAAGAATTTATGAAGTGTGAATGCTAGCAGGTTCGCAAGTTTGATCAATGATAATTTCAATCACCTTTTCTAGCATCATTATATGTCATAACAGTAGCTCATATCATAAAACTTTGCATGATCAAGTACCAAACTATTCACATGTTAAAGTATAGAACATAAACTTTCTTGAAAACTAACAAACCGTGTTATTAGTCATCAAACAATTACAATTCATCTAATTTTCAGGAAGAGTCTATGTCAGAGCTTTGATTCAGCAAACTTCACATACTCAACTATCATTTAGTCTTCCATGATTGCTACCACTCAAAGCATATTTTTAGAACAAATAGTATTCATCGAACACAGAGAAAGATAGGGGCTTAATGTTTCGCCTCCCAACCTTTTACCTCAGGGGTAATGTCAACAGTAATAATTCATGCTATATTTGAATGGCCATATATGCCTAGATCTTTCCATCACATGATGCTTGCCAACTAAAGAGTAGGTTGGAATGAGAAGGAATACTACTGACTCTTGCATAAATGTAAAAGATAGGCCCTTCGCAGAGGGAAGCAGGGATTTGCAGAGGTGCCAGAGCTCGAAGAAAAAACAAAGATGAAAATAATTTTGAGAGGTATGCTTTCTTTGTCAACATAACGACCAAGAGTTCCCAATATCTTCCATACTACATACATTATAGGCGGTTCCCAAACAGAAAGGTAAAGATTTTTACTCCCCCTCCACCAACAATCATCAATCCATGGCTTGCCCGAAACAACGGGTGCCTCCAACTAACTTCCATCCTGGGGGAGTTTTGTTTACAATTATTTTTGATTTGATTTTGATCTTTTGATCATGGGACTGGGCATCCCAGTTACCAGCCATTTTCTCATGAATGATGAGCGGAGTCCACTCATCGTGAGAATAACCCACCTAGCATGGAAGATACTGCTAGCCCCTAGTCGCTACATGAGCAATTCGGGCATACAAAACAGATTATTATTTGAAGGTTTAGAGTTTGGCACATGCAAATTTACTTGGAACGGCAGGTAAATACTGCATATAGGTAGATATGGTGGACACTCATGGAAGAAACTTGGTTCAAGGAGTTTGGATGCACAAGCAGTATTCCCGCTTAGTACAGATATTTTGGCTAGCACAGGATTCTAAATAGCAAGCACCACATGTTAGAGGATCCATAACAACATAACTTCTATACAAATATACCCAAGCATAACTCATTATGTTGTCTTCCTTGTCCAACTTCAACTAATTTGCTCAGGTTAAAATAATTAATGGGGCTCACAATCATAGAAGATGTCCAAGATAGTATATTTATATGTGAAATCTCTCTTCCTTCAATATTCTTTCATGAATTGTTCAAGTGACCAATACAATGTTTGCTAACCTTCAATAACTTTACCACCTCTACTTCTTATATGTGAAGGCATTACTCCCCATGGGAAAGGCATATTAAACATATATAATTTCAGATTTATGACATTCAAATCATTCAACTATTTACTCATAGGATATAAGTGAACCACACGAGTAAATGACAAACTACTCCCAAAAGATATAAGTGAAGATCAATGAGTAGTTAAATAATTATGTAGCTATGTGAAGATTCTCTAACATTTAAGACTTTCAGATCTTGGGATTTTATTCAAACAGCAAGCAAAGCTAAAGAAAATAAAATGATGCTCCAAGCAAAACACATATCATGTGGTGAATAAAAATATAGCTCCAAGTAAAGTTACCGATGAACGAAGACGAAAGAGGGGATGCTTTCTGGGGCATCCCCAAGCTTAGGCTTTTAGTTGTACTTTATTACCTTGGGGTGCCTTGGGAATCCCCAAGCTTAGGCTCTTGCCACTCCTTATTCCATAGTCCATCGAATCTTTACCCAAAACTTGAAAACTTCACAACACAAAACTTAACAAAAAATCTCGTGAGATCCGTTAGCGAAAGAAAACAAAACACCACTTCAAGGTACTGTAATGAACTCATTCTTTATTTATATTGGTGTTAAAACTACTGTATTCCAACTTCTCTATGGTTTATAAACTATTTTACTAGCCATAGAGTCATCAAAATAAGCAAACAACACACGAAAAACAGAATCTGTCAAAAACAAAACAGTCTGTAGTAATCTGTATCAAACGTATACTTCTGGAACTCCAAAAATTATAAAACTAATTGGTAGACCTGAGGAATTTTTTAGTAATCATCTGCCAAAATAATCAACTAAATATCACTCTCCAGTAAAAAGTTGAAGCAAATCTCGTGAGCGCTAAAGTTTCTGTTTTTTACAGCATGATCATAAAGACTTCACCCAAGTCTTCCCAAAGGTTCTACTTGGCACAAACACTAATTAAAACACAAAAACACATCTAAACAGAATCTAGATGGATTATTTATTACTAAACAGAACCAACAAGCAAGAAACTAAAATAAAATTGGGTTGCCTCCCAACAAGCGCTAACGTTTAGTGCCCCTAGCTAGGCATGATGATTTCAATGATGCTCACGTAAAAGATAAGAATTCAAACATAAAGAGAGCATCATGAAGAATATGACTAGCAAATTTAAGTCTAACCCACTTCCTATGTATAGGGATTTTGTGATCAAACAATTTTTGGGAACAATAATCAACTAGCATAGGAAGGCAAAACAAGCATAACTTCAAAACTTTAGGCACATAGAGAGGAAACTTGGTATTATTGCAACATGTACAAGCATATGATCCTCTCTCGTAATAATTTTCAGTAGCATCATGAATGAATTCAATCATATAACCAGCACCTAAATAATTCTTTTCATGATCTACTTGCATAGAAAATTTACTACTCTCTTCATAAGAGACTCGAATACTATAAATTGTTTCCACATTAAATGAGTAATGTTCAGAAAAAGGGTAATCATAATCATGACAAGTTTTATAAATATAATCATCACTACTCTTTATAGCATAAGTTTCATCACAATAATCATCATAAGTAGCAACTTTGTTCTCATCATAATCGATTGAAACCTCTTCCAAGATAGTGTACTCATCACTAAATAAAGTCATGACCTCTCCAAATCCACTTTCATAAATATTATAAGATTCAACATCCTCCAAAATAGTGGGATCATTACTTCCTAAAGTTGACACTCTTCCAAACCCACTTTCATCAATATAATCATCATAAGTAGGAGGCATGCTATCATCATTATAAATTTGCATATCAAAACTTGGGAGACTAAAAATATCATCTTCATTAAACGTAGCATCCCCAAGCTTGGGACAAACATTAATTGCAGCAAATATATTCTCAAAAACATCATCTTCTTCAAACATAGCATCCCCTAGCTTGGGCCTTTTCATATCATAAGCATAATCACTCTCATCATTAATAGTGTGGATATCACAAATAGTATAGAAAACATTATTATCATATTCTTCCAAGCAAGTGCCAAAAAGATTTTCAAGATCATAAGAAGTATCATTATCTTCCCTATCATAATCATCACAACAAGCAATAGGCATATCGAGATCATCATCAAGTGCATCATCTTCCACAATTATTTTTGATTCATTTTCATGAGGCACAACAATAATAGGAGCAACATTATTTGGGAGAGATATCTTTTTACCTCTCCTCCTTTTTCTTTTCTTCTTCTTCACCACATCATGTGTGGGTTCAATCCTGTTTTTGGAGCTCCTTATTAATGAAATTGGTTGAATAGAAGGCTCCTCCTCGTTACCTGATTTATCATAAGAAATAAGAGGAGGATATTGGGAAGTCTCTTCCCTTTCATTAGTATTCTCTTCATCTTCTATTTGTTTTCTTTTCTTTAGGTAATTGACAATATAAGGATTTTCAATGCAATTCACCGCACAATACATATAAATTTCTTCTAGATCAAAATGAAGAACTCTATCAAGGGCAAATTCTGGAATAATCTTAGTTATAGGTTTCATTTCTTCATAACCCAAGAGCAAACTAAGTTCATTATGATGTGCAAGGGAAATCAAGTCATCACAATTTTTGGACATGATACGATCATGAAACAATTTGCATTGGGTACTGAAATGATCATGTTCATTGCAAAGTTCACAAGTACGGCTAAGAAAATTTAAATTTTCAGCACAAACAGCTAGCCTTTCTTGCAACAATTTAGTTTCTAAATGCTTATGCCTCTTGGAATATCTATCTTACCTATTTTGTGTGTACTTGCAAACCCAATGCACTCCACAAAAATTGACATGTTTATAGGAGACATTTTCTTCATAACTAGTGCAATCATCATTAGTACTATGGATATTAAAGGAGTTCATACTAACAATATTGCAATCATGCTCATAATTCAAAGATTCAGTGCCAAACATTTTGATGCATTATTCTTCTAACACTTTGGCACAATTTTCCTTTCCATCATACTCACGAAAGATATAAAAAAGATGAAGCGTATGAGGTAAACTCAATTCCATTTTTTGTAGTTTTCTTTTATAAACTAAACTAGTGCTAAACCAAGAAACAAAAAGATTCCATTGCAATATCTAAAGATATACCTTCAAGCACTCACCTCCCCGACAAGGGCGCCAAAAACTGCTTGATGTCTACTACGCAACCTTCTTCTTGTAGACATTGTTGGGCCTCCAAGTGAAGAGGTTTGTAGGACAGTAGCAAATTTCCCTCAAGTGGATGACCTAAGGTTTATCAATCCATGGGAGGCGTAGGTTGAAAATGGTCTCTCTCAAACAACCATGCAACCAAATAACAAAGAGTCTCTTGTGTCCCCAACACACCCAATACAATGGTAAATTGTATAGGTGCACTAGTTCGGCGAAGAGATGGTGATACAAGTGCAATATGGATGGTAGATATAGGTTTTTTGTAATCTGAAAATATAAAAACAGCAAGGTAACCAATGATAAAATTGAGCGTAAATGGTATTGCCATGCTAGGAAACAAGGCCTAGGGTTCATACTTTCACTAGTGCAAGTTCTCTCAACAATAATAACATAACTGGATCATATAACTATCCCTCAACATGCAACAAAGAGTCACTCCAAAGTCACTAATAGAGGAGAACAAACGAAGAGATTATGGTAGGGTACGAAAAAACCTCAAAGTTATTCTTTCTGATCAATCCATTGGGCTATTCCTGTAAGTGTCACAAACAGCCCTAGAGTTCGTAGTAAAATAACACATTAAGACACACATCAACCAAAACCCTAATGTCACCTAGATACTCCAATGTCACCTCAAGTATCCATGGGTATGATTATACGATATGCATCATACAATCTCAGATTCATCTATTCAACCAACACATAGAACCTCAAAGAGTGCCCCAAAGTTTCTACCGGAGAATTAAGACGAAAACGTGTGCCAACCCCTATGCATAGGTTCATGGGCGGAACCCGCAAGTTGATCACCAAAACTTACATCAAGTGGATTAATAGAATACCCCATTGTCACCACGGGTATCCCACGCAAGACATACATCAAGTGTTCTCAAATCATTAAAAGACTCAATCCGATAAGATACTTCAAAGGGGAAACTCAATCCATTACAAGAGATTAGAGGGGGAGAAACATCATAAGATCCAACTATAATAGCATAGCTCGCGATACATCAAGGTCGTATCACCTCAAGAACACGAGAAAGAGAGAGAGAGAGATCAAACACATAGCTACTGGTACATACCCTCAGCCCCGAGGGTGAACTACTCCCTCCTCGTCACGGAGAGCGTCGGGATGATGACGATGGCCACCGGTGAAGGACCCCCCTCCGGCAGGCTGCCGGAACAGCGTCCCGATTGGATTTTGGTGGCTACAGAGGCTTGCGGCGGCGGAACTCCCGATCTATTCTGTTCCCCGAAGGTTTTAGGGTATATTGGTATATATAGGAAGAAGAAATACGTCAGGGGAGCCACGAGGGGCCCACGAGGGTGGAGGGCGCGCACAGGGGGTGGGCGCGCCCCCTGCCTCGTGCCTTCCCCGTTAATCCCCTGACGTGCACTCCAAGTCTCCCGTATTGCATTCTTTCCAAAAATAACTTTCCTGAAGGTTTCATTCCGTTAGGACTCCGTTTGATATTCCTTTTCTTCGACACACTAAAACAAGGGAAAAACAGGAACTTGCACTGGGCTCTAGGTTAATAGGTTAGTCCCAAAAATCATATAAAAGTGCTTAGTAAATCCCATTAAACATCTAAGATGGATAGTATAATAGCATGAATACTTCATAAATTATAGATACGTTGGAGACGTATCATATACCCTTTGATGAGTTGATCAATAGTTTTATACAGACTTGCGGTGAAGCCTGTATTTACAAGAAAGTGAGTGGGAGCACTACAACCTTTCTGATAAGTATATGTGAATGACATATTGTTGATCGAAAATGATGTAGAATTTTCTGGAAAGCATAAAGGAGTGTTTGAAAGGATATTTTCAAAGAAACACCTCAGTGAAGCTACTTACATATTGGGCATCAAGATCTACAAAGATAGATCAAGACAATTGATAAGACTTTCGATGAGTACATACCTTGATAAGATTTTGAAGGAGTTCAAAATGGATCAGTCAAAGGAGTTCTTGCCTGAGTTGTAAGGTATGAAGTTGAGTAAGACTCAAAACCCAACCACGGCAGAAGATAGAGAGAGAATGAAAGTCATTCCCTATGCCTCATCCATAGGTTCTATAAAGTATACCACGCTGTATACCAAACCTATTGTGTACCTTGCCATGAGTTTGACAAAGGGGTACAATAGTGATCCACGAATAGATCGCTGGACAGCGGTCAAAAGTATCCTTAGAGGACTAAGGAAATATTTCTCAGTTATGGAGGTGATAAAGAGTTCATCATAAAGAGTTACGATGAAGCAAGCTTTAACACTGATCTGATGACTCTGAGTCTCAATCTGGATACATATTGAAAGTGGGAGAAATTAGCTAGAGTAGCTCCATGCAGAGCATTGTAGACAAAGAAATTTGCAAAATACATACAGATCTGAATGTAGCAGACCCGTTAACTAAGCTTCTCTCACAAGCAAAACATGATCACACCTTAGTACTCTTTGGGAGTTAATCACATGGTGATGTGAACTAGATTATTGACTCTAGTAAACCCTTTGGGTGCTGGTCACATGGTGATGTGAACTATGGGTGTTAATCACATGGTGATGTGAACTATTGGTGTTTAATTACATGGCTATGTGAACTAGATTATTGACTCTAGTGCAAGTGGGAGACTGAAGGAAATATGCCCTAGAGGCAATAATAAAGTTGTTATTTTATATTTGCTTATATATATGTTTATTATTCATGCTAGAATTGTATTAACCGAAAACTTGATACATGTGTGGATACATAGACAAAAACCATGTCCCTAGTAAGCCTCTACTAAACTAGCTCGTTAATCAAAGATGCTTAAGTTTCCTAACGATAGACGTGTGTTGTCATTTGATGAACGGGATCACATCATTGGGAGAATGATGTGATGGACAAGACCCATTCGTTAGCTTAGCATGTTGATCGTTCAGTTTTATTGCTATAGCTTTCTTCATGTCATATACATATTCCTTTGATTATGAGATTATGCAAGTCCCGGATACCAGAGGAATATCTTGTGTGCTATCAAACGTCACAACGTAACTGGGTGATTATAAATATGCTCTACAGGTATCTCCGAAGGTGTTTGTTGGGTTGGCATAGATCGAGATTAGGATTTGTTACTCCGAGTATTAGAGAGGTATCTCTGGGCCCTCTCAGTAATGAACATCATGATAAGCCTTGCAAGCTATGTGACTAATGAGTTAGTTACGGGATGATGCATTATGGAACGAGTAAAGAGACTTGCCGGTAACGAGATTGAACTAGGTATGAAGATACCGACGATCAAATCTCAGGGAAGTAACATACCGATGACAAAGGGAATAACGTATGTTGTCATGACGGTTTGACCGATAAAGATCTTCATAGAATATGTAGGAACCAATATGAGCATCCAGGTTCCACTATTGGTTATTGACCCAGGAGGTGTCTCAGTTATGTCTACATAGTTCTTGAACCCGTAGGGTTCGCACGCTTAACGTTGGATGACGATTTTGTATTATATGAGTTATGTGATTTGGTGACTGAATGTTGTTCAGAGTCCCGGATGAGATCACGAACATGACAACGAGTCTCGAAATGGTTGAGAGGTAAATATTCATATATAGGACGATAGTATTCGGACACCGGAAGTGTTATGGGGGTACCGGGTACGTATCGGGTCACCGGAAGGGGTTCCTGGCAAAACCCGACAAGCTATATGGGCCTAATGGGCCAAGAGGGGAAACACACCAGCCACAAAGGGGCTGGTGCGCCCCCCCCCCCATATGGGCTGGCCAAATTGGACAAGGAAAGGGGAAGAAGGAAAGGAAAAGGGGAATAGGATTCCCTCTTCCCCTCTTCCCTTCCTACTCTGAATAGGAATAGGAAATGGGGGAGGTCGAATTGGGAGGACCCGAAGTAGGATTCCTCCTACTTGGGGTGCCCCCTTGGCTTCCTCTCCTCCCCTCCAACCTATATATATATGAGGGGGGCACCGCTAGAACACACAACAAACATTGTTAGCCGTGTGCGGAGCCCCCCTCCACAGTTTACACCTCCGGTCATATTCACGTAGTGTTTAGGGAAGCCCTGCGCGGATCACTTCACCATCATCATCACCACGCCGTTGTGCTGACGGAACTCTCCCTCGAAAGTTTGCTGGATCAAGAGTTCGAGGGACGTCATCGAGCTAAACGTGTGCAGAACTCGGAGGTGCCGTACGTTCGGTGCTTGATCGGTCGGAACGAGAAGAAGTTCGACTACATCAACCGCGTTGTCAAACGTTTCCGCTTTTGGTTTACGAGGGTACGTGGACACACTCTCCCCCTTTCATTGCTATGCATCTCCAAGATAGATCTTGCGTGAGCGTAGGGATTTTTTTGAAATTGCATGCTACGTTCCCAACAGGCAGTCCCTTAGTCATCACATCGGCGGACTGTTGTGCGGTTGGAACATGAAGGACCCGAATGTGTCCAAGGGCCGCCTGCTCAGGCACAAAGTGAATGTCCAGCTCAATGTGCTTAGTCGGACGATGATGAACAGGGTTGGCGGAAAGGTACACTGCAGAGACGTTGTCAGAGTAGACAACCATAGCCTGGGAGACATCATGATGCAACTCCTGAAGTAGCTGTCGTAGCCAGGTGCACTCAGCGACGATGTTAACCACTGCTCGGTACTTGGCCTTCGTGCTAGAGTGCAAAATGGTGGGTTGTCTCTTGGGCGACCACGAGACGAGGGAAGGACCGAGGTAGATGCAGTAGCCAGAGGTGGAGCGACGGGTGGCAGGGCAGCCGGCCCAGTCCGCGTTGGAATAGGCCACAATCTCCAGAGAAGTGGACGCTGTGAGAGTGACCCCAAGAGCCATCGTGCCACAGATGTGGCGGAGAATCCGTTTCACGAGAGTCCAATGGGAGTCACGAGGGGTGTGCATATGAAGACACACCTGCTGAACAACATATTATAGATCCGGCCGAGTGAGAGTCAGATACTGAAGAGCACCAACAATGGACCGGTAGAACGGAGCATCTGACGCTGGCGAGCCCTCGAGAGCGGAAACCTTGGCCTTCGTGTTAACATGAGTAGCGACAGGGTGACAATTGAGCATGCCGTCACGCTCAAGTAGCTCATGCGCATACTTCTGTTGATGAAGGAAGAAGCCGTCGGGTCACCGAACAACCTCAATGCCAAGGAAATAATGTAGAGCACCCAAGTCCTTGATGGCAAACTCGTCACGTAGCCGGAGAGTAATCTGCTAAAGAAAGGTTGCGGAGGAGACCGTCAGGATGATGTCGTCGACGTAAAGGAGCAAATATGCCATCGTGACGTCGCAGTGATAGACGAACAATGAGGCATCCGTGCGAGTAATGATACGTCTCCAACATATCTATAATTTTTTATTGTTCCATGTTGTTATATTATCAATCTTGGATGTTTATAATCATTTTATAGTCATTTTATATCATTTTTTGGTACTAACCTATTGACATAGTGCCAAGTGCCACTTGCTATTTTTCCATGTTTTTTACATCGCAGGAAATCAATACCAAACGAAGTCCAAAACGCAGCGAAACTTTTTGGAGATTTTGTTTTGGACCAGAAGACATCAAATAGGACGAAGAAGCACCTGAGGGGTTGATATGTCTCCAACGTATCTATAATTTTTTATTGTTCCATGCTGTTATATTATCATTCTTGGATGCTTTATAATCATTTTATATCATTTTTGGGACTAACCTATTGACATAGTGCCAAGTGCTAGTTGCTATTTTGTGCATCTTTTTTACATCGCAGGAAATCAATATCAAACGGAGTCCAAACACCACGAAAATTTTTGTGGATTTTTTGTGGACCAGAAGACCACAAATGGGCGAGAGCAGCACCTGGGGGTGCCCCAAGGGGGGCACAACCCACCAGGGCGCGCCTGGGGGGCCAGGCGCACCCAGGTGGGTTGTGCCAACCTCGGTGGCCTCCCGCACCCCCTCTTTACCCTATAAATTCCCAAATATTGCGAAAATCCTCGGGGTTATCCTAGATCAGAAGTTCCGCCACCGCAGGCCTCTGTAGCCACCAAAAACCAATCTAGACCCTTTCTGGCACCCTGCCAGAGGGTGGAATCATCACTGTTGGCCATCTTCATCATCCCGACGGCCACTACGATGAGGAGGGAGCAGTCCACCCTCGGGGCTGAGGGTTTGTACCAGTAGCTATGTGTTTAATGTCTCTCTCTCTCTCTCTCTCTCTCTCTCTCTCTCTCTCTCTCTCTCTCGTGTTCTTGAGATGTCACGATCTTGATGTATCACGGGCTTTGTTAATATAGTCGGATCATATGGTGTTTTCCCCTCTCTATCTTGTTGTGATGAATTGAGTTTTTCCATTTGAGATTTCGTTGTTATCGGATTGAATACTTTTATGGATTTGAGAATACTTGATATATGTATTGCAATTGAATACTCATGGTGACAATGAGGTATCGTATTGATTCACTTGATATATGTTTTGGCACTCAACTCGCGGATTCCCAAGGTGACATTGGGGTAATCTATGCATAGGGATTGATGCCCATTCTTGTCTTTGTTTCTCCGGTAGAAATCTTGGGGCACTCTTTGAAGTTCTTTGTGTTGGATTGAGTATTATGAATATGAATTAGCTTTGGTGTTATTTTAGTACAAACTCTAGGATAGATCAAACGGAAAGAATAGCTTTGTGTTATTTTAGTACGAACTCTTGAATAGATCGAACGGAAATAATAGGTTTGAGGTGGCTTCGTACCCTACAAACAATTTATTCTTATGTTCTCCGCTAGATAGGAACTTTGGGGTGATTATTCGTCGCACTTTGAGGGGTGGTTATTGATCCAAGTATATTAGCATTGTTGAGAGGTTGCACTAGCGAAAGTACGGACCCTAGGCCTTGTTTTCAAGCATTGCAATACCATTTTTGTGCCCGTTTACTATTTGCTACCTTGTTGTTTTTATTTATTCAGATTATAAAAATATATATCTACCATCAATATTACAGTTTTATCACCATATCTTCGCCGAACTAGTGCACCTATACAATTTGCCATTGTATTAGGTGTGTTGGGGACACAAGAGATTTCTTGTATTTGGTTGCAGGGTTGTTTGAGAGTGATGGGGAACGTAGTATTTCAAAAAAAATCCTACGATCACACAAGATCTATCTAGGAGAAGCATAGCATCGACCGTGGAGAGTGTGTCCATGTACCCTCATAGACCGAAAGCGGAAGCGTTAAGTAACGCGGTTGATGTAGTCGAACGTCTTCGCGATCCAACCGATCATGTACCGAACGCACGTCACCTCCGTGATCTGCACACAATTCGAAGAGACTTGCAAAGATAACCAATCATACATAAAATAATTCAGAGGAGATTCAAATATTGTTCATAGATAAACTTGATCATAAACCCACAATTCATCGGTCTCAACAAACACACCGCAAAAGAAGATTACATCGAATAGATCTCCATGAGAATCGTGGAGAACTTTGTATTGAGATCCAAAGAGAGAGAAGAAGCCATCTAGCTATGGACCCGAAGGTCTGAGGTAAACTACTCACACATCATCGGAGAGGCTATGGTGTTGATGTAGAAGCCCTCCGTGATCAATGCCCCCTCCGGTGGAGCGCCGGAAAAGGCCCCAAGATGGGATCTCACGGGTACAGAAGGTTGCGGCGGTGGAATTAGGTTTTTGGCTCCGTATCTGATAGTTTGGGGGTACGTAGGTATATATAGGAGGAAGAAGTACGTCGGTGGAGCAATGTGGGCCCCACGAGGATGGAGGGCGCGCCCCCTGCCTCGTGCTCTCCTGGTTGATTTCTTGACGTGGACTCCAAGTCCTCTGGATCACGTTTGTTCCGAAAATCACGGTCCCGAAGGTTTCATTTCGTTTGGACTCCGTTTGATATTCTTTTACTGCGAAACACTGAAATAGGCAAAAAACAGCAATTTGGGCTGGGCCTCTGGTTAATAGGTTAGTCCCAAAAAATATAGAAGTGTATAATAAAGCCCATTAACATCCAAAACAGAATATAATATAGCATGGAACAATAAAAAATTATAGATACGTTGGTGACGTATCAAGCATCCCCAAGCTTAATTCCTGCTCGTCCTTGAGTGGGTAAATGATAAAAATAGAATTTTTGATGTGGAATGCTGCTTAGCATAATTTTCAATGTAATTCTATACATTGTAGTATGAATATTCAGATCCGAAAGACTCAAGACAAAATTTTAATATTGACATAAAAAATAATAATACTTCAAGCATACTAACTAAGCAATTATGTCTTCTCGAAATAACATGGCCAAAGAAAGTTATCCCTACAAAATCATATAGTCTGGCTATGCTCTATCTTCACCACACAAAGTATTTAAATCATGCACAAACCCGATGACAAGCCAAGCAATGTTTCATACCTTTGGTGTTCTCAAACTTTTTCAATCTTCACACAATACATGAGCGTGAGCCATGGATATAGCACTATATGTGGAATAGAATGGTGGTTGTGGAGAAAAAAAAAGGAGAAGATAGTCTCACATCAACTAGGCGTATCAACGGGCTATGGCCATGCCCATTAATAGATATCAATGTGAGTGAGTAGGGATTGCCATGCAACGGATGCACTAGAGTTATAAGTATATGAAAGCTCAACAATAGAAACTAAGTGGGTGTGCATCCAACTCGCTTGCTCACGAAAACCTAGGGCATTTTGAGGAAGCCCATCATTGGAATATACAAGCCAAGTTCTATAATGAAAAATTCCCACTAGTATATGAAAGTGATATCATAGGAGACTCTCTATCATGAAGATCATGGTGCTACTTTGAAGCACAAGTGTGGTAAAAGGATAGTAACATTGTCCCTTCTCTCTTTTTCTCTCATTTTTTATTTGGGCATTTTCTCTTCTTTTTTTATGGCCTCTTTTTTCTTTTTCGTCTGGAGTCTCATTCCGACTTGTGGGGGAATCATAGTCTCCATCATCCTTTCCTCACTTGGGACAATGCTCTAAAAATTATGATCATCACACTTTTATTTACTTACAACTCAACAATTACAACTCAATACTTAGTACAAAATATGACTATATGTGAATGCCTCCGGCGGTGTACCGGGATATGCAATGAATCAAGAGTGACATGTATGAAAGAATCATGAACGGTGGCTTTGCCACAAATACGATGTCAACTACATGATCATGCGAAGCAATAAGACAATGATGGAGCGTGTCATAGTAAACGGAACGGTGGTAAGTTAAATGGCAATATATCTCGGAATGGGTATGGAAATGCCATCATAGGTAGGTATGGTGGATGTTTTGAGGAACGTATATGGTGGGTGTATGATACCGGCGAAAAGTGTGCGGTATTAGAGAGGCTAGCAATGGTGGAAGGAAGAGAGTGCGTATAATACATGGACTCAACATTAGTCATGAAGAACTCATATATTTATTGCAAAAATCTACAAGTTATCAAAGCAAAGTATTACGCGCATGCTCCTAGGGGGATAGATTGGTAGGAAAAGACCATCGCACATCCCCGACCGCAACTCATAAGGAAGACAATCAATAAATAAATCATTCTCCGACTTCATCACATAACGGTTCACCATACATGCATGCTACAGGAATCACAAACTTTAACACAAGTATTCCTCAAATCCACAACTACTCAACTAGCATGACTCTGATATCACCATCTTTATATCTCAAAACAATTATCAAGCATCAAACTTCTCATAGTATTCAACACACTCATAAGATAATTTTTACTAATATTGGATGCCTATTACTTTAGGACTAATTTCTCAATTTAAGCAAATTACCATGCTGTTTTGTAGGACTCTCAAATAATATAAGTGAAGCATGAGAGAACAATAGTTTCTATAAAACAAAATCCACCACCGTGCTCTAAAAGATATAAGTGAAGCACTAGAGCAAAAACTATATAGCTCAAAAGATATAAGTGAAGCACATAGAGTATTCTAACAAATTCTGAATCATGTGTGTCTCTCTCAAAAGGTGTTTACAGCAAGGATGATTATGGCAAACTAACAAATAAAGACTCAAATAATTAAGACGGTCCAAGCAAAACACATATCACGTGGTGAATAAAAATATAGCTCCAAGTAAAGTTACCGATGGAAGTAGGCGAAAGAGGGGATGCCTTCCGGGGCATCCCCAAGCTTTGGCTTTTTGCTTTCCTTAGATTATCTTGGGGTTCCATGGGCATCCCCAAGCTTTGGCTCTTGCCACTCCTTGTTCCATAATCCATCAAATCTTTTACCCAAAACTTGAAAACTTCACAAGACAAAACTTAGCACAAAATCTTGTGAGCTCCGTTAGCGAAAGAAAACAAAACACCACATCAATGTACTGTAATGAACTCATTCTTTATTTATATGGGTTTTAAACCTACTGTATTCCAACTTCTCTATGGTTTATAAACTATTTTATTAGCCATAGATTCATCAAAATCAGCAAACAACACACGAAAGACAGAATCTGTCAAAAACAGAACAGTCTGTAGTAATCTGTAACTAACGCAAACTTCTGGAACTCCAAAACATTTACTAAAATAGGAAGACCTAGAAAAGTTGTTAATTGATCTGGTGCAATTGGAATCGGTATTTTATCACGTTCTGGTGATTTTTAACAATTGTTTTAGTGAACAGAAAGTTTCTGGAATTTTCAGCAAGATCAAATAACTATCATCCAAGAAGATCCTATAGGTTTAACTTGGCACAAACACTAATTAAAACATAAAAAAATCTAACCAGAGGCTAGATCAAATATTTATTACTAAACAGGAGCAAAAAGTAAAAAACTAAAATAAATTTGGGTTGCCTCCCAACAAGCGCTATCGTTTAACGCCCCTAGCTAGGCATAAAATCAAGGATAGATCTAGGTATTGCCATAATAATAGGATAGATCACGAAAATTCATCTCATATTCTCTACGTTCAGCAGCAAGTTTTCGTTGAGGCAAGCAAAAGTAATCAAAAGGGCTAAATTTAATGGGACAAAAGTCCCCAAGATCAACCTTTGGAGGTATAGGTTCCTCCTTCGGCCCTTCATATTGCACAACCAATTTATCATTATAAGCATTCTTTTGACAAAATTTCCTGAGCCTATACCCGAGAGAGTATCCTAGCTCATTATTTCTAATAGCAAAATCATTATTAAGTTCATAAATTCTATCAACTAGAACATTGGTAGGAACCCTTTTTCTAAGGTTTTCATTAAAAGCAACATAGTCTAGAGATTGAAAACGCATTATTTCCTCTTGATCAAATAAGATAGTATCTATGGGAGGCCGGCCAGCATCCACCCTATAGTGCGCAAAGATTTCTTTGGCCTCTTTTATTATAAATCTGAACTTATGAGCCAAAAAGATAGTAGCGGCATGCTTAACAGAAGAATGCTCAATATTAGAAAATTCTAGGAAAATCCTTTGTATGCAAGGGTGCATGTGCATAAATTGCCTTTCAAGTTCAACTACAAGCATGGCAATAGCGTCCGCAAGACTACTAGTTCTATGAAGAATAGAACTACCCATAGAAGGCAAAGCACCGACACAAGTAAAGAAATCTTGAATAACCTCTTTTCCAATAATATTACCACTACCAATTCAGAATTTTTTGTATGTAAGATAGGGGGTTCTTCAGCAGGAGCATCAGAATTTTCCATGTTATTGTTATTGTCCATATCGACAATAATTTCCCCAATTCTAGACATAACGGCAGAAAGTGCAAGGAGCAAAAAGAAAGAGGGAGGCGAACAGAAAAGAGAGGACGAATAAAATGGCAAGGGTGAAGTGGGGGAGAGGAAAACGAGAGGCAAATGGCAAATAATGTAATGCGAGGGATAAGAGTTTGTGATGGGTACTTGGTATGTCTTGACTTGAATTGACTTGGCGCGAATCTCCCCGGCAACAGCGCTAGAAATCCTTCTTGCTACCTCTTGAGCACTGCGTTGGTTTTCCCTTGAAGAGGAAAGGGTGATGCAGTAAAGCAGCGTAAGTATTTCCCTCAGTTTTTGAGAACCAAGGTATCAATCCAGTAGGAGGTCACGCACAAGTCCCTTGCACCTACACAAACAAATAAGAATGTCGCAACCAACGCGATAAAGGGGTTGTCAATCCCTCAAAGGTCACTTACAAGAGTGAGATCTGATAGATAAGATAAGATAATATTTTTGGTATTTTTATGATAAAGAGAAATAAAGATGCAAAGTAAAATAAAAGGCAAAAGAAATAACTAAGTGTTGGAAGATTAATATGATGGAAAATAGACCCGGGGGCCATAGGTTTCACTAGTGGCTTCTCTCAAGAGCATAAGTATTACGGTGGGTGAACAAATTACTGTTGAGAAATTGATAGAATTGAGCATAGTTATGAGAATATCTAGTTATGATCATGTATATAGGCATCACGTCCGTGACAAGTAGACCGACTCCTGCCTGCATCTACTAATATTACTCCACACATCGACTGCTATCCAGCATGCATCTAGAGTATTAAGTTCAAAAGAACACAGTAACGCTTTAAGCAAGATGACATGATGTAGAGGGATAAACTCATGCAATATGATATAAACCCCATCTTGTTATCCTCGATGGCAATTATACAATACGTGCCTTGCTGCCCCTGCTGTCACTGGGAAAGGACACCTCAAGATTGAACCCAAAGCTAAGCACTTCTCCCATTGCAAGAAAAATCAATCTAGTAGGCCAAACCAAACTGATAATTCAAAGAGACTTGCAAAGATAACCAATCATACATAAAAGAATTTAGAGGAGATTCAAATATTGTTCATAGATAAACTTGATCGTAAACCCACAATTCATCGGTCTCAACAAACACACCGCAAAATAAGATTACATCGAATAGATCTCCACGATAATCATGGAGAACTTTGTATTGAGATCCAAAGAGAGATAAGAAGCCAGCTAGCTAATAACTATGGACCCGAAGGTCTAAGGTAAACTACTCACACATCATCGGAGAGGCTATGGTGTTGATGTAGAAGCCCTTCGTGATCAATGCCCCCTCCGGCGGAGCGCCAGAAAAGGCCCCAAGATGGGATCTCACGGGTATAGAAGGTTGCGGCGGTGGAATTAGGTTTTTAGCTCTGTATCTGATAGTTTGGGGGTACGTAGGTATATATAGGATGAAGAAGTACGTCGGTGGATCAACATGGGCCCCACGTGGGTGGAGGGCGCGCCCCCCTGCCTCGTGCTCTCCTGGTTGATTTCTTGACGTGGACTCCAAGTCCTCTGGATCATGTTTGTTCTGAAAATCTCGTTCCCGAAGGTTTCATTCCGTTTGGACTCCGTTTGATATTCTTTTTCTGCGAAACACTGAAATAGGCAAAAAAACAGCAATTTGGGCTAGGCCTCCGGTTAATAGGTTAGTCCCAAAAATAATATAAAAGTGTATAATAAAGCCCGTTAACGTCCAAAACAGAATATAATATAGCATGGAACAATAAAAAATTATAGATACGTTGGAGACGTATCACTCATCCTCTGATTCTGAGGTTCTCGTCTTCCTAGATCTGGTGGCTGCCTTTGGCAAGTTACTCGGAGTGCTCCTGCTGCCATCATCAGAAGTGCTAGAGGGATCTGAGCCCTCACTCATCTGCACATGTTCCTCTGACCTATTCTGACTGTCACTTTGATCAGACATCTTGCAGGCAAACTGTCAGCAGACCGTGTGAATAGGTTGTAGATGAGGTAGAGTAGATGAGCATCACAAAGTACAGAGATTTTGCAAAACAAATTGAGTCAAAGATCTTAGTTTTAGTTCTCTACAGAAGTGATCTCGGAGCTACCGAATTGACAAACTCGGTGATACCGAAGCAACACTTGGAACCTAAACTAGTGAACTCGGTTGGGCTGAGTCACAGTTGGTGGCACCGAGGTTGCTAGGGTTTCACAGAATCTTGAACTCGGTCACACCGATTTGCCTGTTTCGGTCAGACCGAAAAGCGCATGTGCAATGGCCTAGGCCGAATCGGTGAGACCGATATCTACATTTCGGTCGGTCCGAGATGAGTTCTGCGGAGAGCTAACCCTAAAATTTTCAAATCAATCTTGACCTAAGGAAGTTTTAGCTAGATAAATTAATCTCATTCGTGGCAAGAAACATGGCATTGTCCTTGTGCTAGGAATCGGAGTGAAAAAGACAGCACAAGGGGTGGAACACTTACCCTAGAACGGTGAGTGTTTGCTATGGCGGCGACGGCGGAGCAGATTCCGTCGACGGTGGCAGAATCCAATGGAGGGAGGTCGTTGGCGGCGAGGAGACGGTCCGGAGAATTCTCGTAGTGCGGATTCGACATCAGGACTTAATTGTGCCCCAATGGAGGCCGTCTTTGTGGTGTCCGTTGGATGGACCTGAAATTTGACTATTTCGTCTGCTGGTTTAAAAGAGGTGGACTTGGACCTCTTATTGAGTATCACATCGTCCCTATCCACCGTGGAGCGCCATGTAGTTAGTTCCTCTGCCGCTAGGGCTTGGACAATGCCTCTAGGGCCAAGTCTGGCTGTCTTATTTTCAGCGCGGAGTGTCAATCTGATCATCGGCGAGAGTGATTATCCCATTGGGTCCGGGCATTTTGAGCTTCATGTACCCGTAATGGGGTATAGCTTGGAAGAGTGTGAATGCCTCTCGCCCTAACAAAGCGTGATATCCGCTTCCGAATGGGGCCACTTGAAACATGACCTCCTCGGACCTGTAATTGTCCGCTGAGCCGAACACTACATCTAGTGTGATTTTTCACGCAACGTGCTTCTCGACAAGGGATTATCCCTCACGAAGGTTGTGCTGCTTCGCTCAATGCGGCTCGATAATTTCCATTTTTTGAAGAGTTTCCTCATAGATGAGGTTTAATCACCGCCGCCATCCATGAGTACCTTAGTAAGGCGAAAACCGTCCACTATCAGACTGAGGACCAATGCGGCTGGTGCTCTAGCTGTTCATAATTTAGGTTCGTCGCTGGCGTTGAAGGTGATAGCCGTGTCGCTCTATGGATTTGTTGCTACTACTTGGTAGACTTCGGCGAGGCTGCAGATTGTTCGTTTCCGCATTTTATTTGATGCGGAAGTCTCGAAGACTGTTAATACCGTACTGGTACTGCTGGGTTGGTTGCCCGGGGCTAAAAAGCCTACGCCACTTTTGGCCACTTGCCGTAGTATCCAACACACTCGAAGGCTGTGTGTTGGAGTGGCGCCCTCCGTACTGTGGATTTTGCAGGGTCCATTGAGCCAACCCTCCAGTACGGTTCCGTACCCTTTAGGGGGTTTTGGTTTTTTGATATTCAACCCGGGTGATTGATAATGATGCACCCTTTTGTTTCGGACTAGGGATGTATTCGGGGCCGGATTATCCCAAAATTTACTTTCGGTTTTCCAGGCGCTCTCCATCGCACAAGATTTTGTACTATTGTCACCAAGTCAGTAAAGCGTGTAATTTCGCGACGACTTATGGCGTTTAGGATTCCCTCGTCCGTGCAATTATTGCAGAAAATTGGGATTGCGTCCTCCTCTCGGCAGTCCTTTATCCTGTTCATAACCAGGAGGAATCTGGCCCAGTAATGATGTCTTGTTTCAGCGGGCTCTTGCCGAATTCGAGAGATCACTAATGTTTGGGTGGGTGGGTGGAACTAGATCCTAACCCCGTCAATTTAGGACTCAAGGGCTGAGAAGTTTCGAACTTGGAAGTTTGGATTTTCGAGTGTTATCCAATGAGTCCAATCCGCGCTGACTTTAAGTTCGTGGCTTGATCGACATCCGTCCCTCTGCGGGAATCCGCACGGAGGGATCGAGAATCCGGACGTAACTAGTCCTTAAGATACAAGAAGAATCGCCGCATTGCTGCTCTATCACAGCAACATGATGGGTAGCCTGGGGAGAGTTGATCTCTCTCAGATCGGTTTTAGGCCCGATCTGGTCGTAGTCTGTAGCGACTTCCAGGGTGGCGATGCGATCCAAGAGCTCGTTTATGGAGGAGAGCTCGATCGGATCTAACTGTTCGGCAAGTTCCGAACTAACCAGGAGATTGGTTTTGATGACTCAAGAGGTCATCGTCGGCACGGTGGCCGGGCTGGCGGTCACAAGAAAACCACCTAGTCAAGAGTGCGGCCAGCGGCCAAGGCTCCTTTGGTGATAGTATCGCCTTTAAAGGCGAGATGAGGCATCCTACCGATGGCGGCGACACGTAGGAACTCTCAATGAAAGCACCAATGTCGGTGTCAAAACCGTGGATCTCGGTAGGGGTCCCGAACTGTGCGTCTAGGCGGATGGTAACAGGAGACAAGGGACACGATGTTTTACCCAGGTTCGGGCCCTCTTGATGGAGGTAAAACCCTACGTCCTACTAGATTAATATTGATGATGTGTGTTACAAGAATGGATCTACCACGAG
Organism: Aegilops bicornis; assembly: GCA_021605145.1. Taxonomy (NCBI): domain Eukaryota; kingdom Viridiplantae; phylum Streptophyta; class Magnoliopsida; order Poales; family Poaceae; genus Aegilops; species Aegilops bicornis. The sequence continues at coordinate 325,698,495 of CM038669.1, forward strand.
ATCAAAGAGGCTAAACCCTAGAAGCTAGCCTATGGTATGACTGTTGTTCGTCCTATGGACTAAAGTCATCCGGTTTATATAGACACCGGAGAGGGCTAGGGTTTCACAAAGTCGGTTACAAAGGTAGGAGATCTACATATCCGTATCGCCAAGCTTGCCTTCCACGCCAAGGAAAGTCCCATCCGGACACGGGACGAAGTCTTCAATCTTGTATCTTCATAGTCTTGGAGTCCGGCCGACGATGATAGTTCGGCTATCCGGACACCCCCTAGTCCGGAACTCCCTCAGTGATATTCACATGAGATGATGTCCATGAATGCATTAGGTTACCTTGTCCCTTGTCTTACCAACAAGAGGGTTTGTGACTCCTTGAACTAGTGCAAGATGTGAAAGTTGTTTGCACTTGTCCTCGCCAAAATGATGAGAGTGAAGTATGTTGGCGGAGTCATCCTCAAAAACTCTCTAGTTCTTATTCTTAGGGATCCACACCATCTTGATGGGAATCCTTGGAGTTGTAGTCATACTTGATGAAGTGGAACTTGATTTAGTCTTGGGAACCCACTTGACCAAGGCTTTAGGTGCTTCTTCAAATGCATCAATTTCCTCTTGAAGCTTGTCCTTGACTTTTAGCTTGTGGACTTGTGGTGGAAGATCATCTTGAGCTTGTGTTCCTTGGAAAGAAGTAGGATCATACTTATCTTGTTGACGAACGAACTTCGTCTTGGGATATTGATCTTCTTCCCACTCAACTCCATTGGCATTGAACTTTTGTTCAAAACCAACACCTTGATTCTTCCGGTGTCTTCCTTGCTTGCGTACAATTTCCTCAAATTGCTTACTCCCGGCAAGACTCTTGTAAACATATTTCTCTATAATTCCCTTCAAAAAGCTATTTTCTTGCTCAAGTGTAACTTGTCTAAGAGAGTCATTAGTGGAATCAAGAGAACTACTAGAAGCAACAACATTGGATTTAGCATTATTGTTGTTACTACTAGAAGAAGAATCTTTATTGTTCTTATTGCTAGACTTAACTTGTGGCATGTAAGTAGACAAGAGTAAACGCTTGGCAATGTAAGAAGAACTTTTCTTGCGAAGATCATCATTGATTGCTTTTAAGAAGTCATGCTCTTGCTCAAGGTTGAGCTTTTCAAAGCGTAGCTTCTCATGAGTCTTTAAAAGTTCTCGATGATCTTCCAAGGTAGTTTCATGAGCTAGCTTAAGAGTGTTTAGTTCTTTAGTTAGATGCTCAATCTTTTTCTTATCATCATCATTTGTTTTATCTTGATTATCATGATTAATAGCAAGTTCATCATAGTTCTTATAACTAGAGTTGTCAACAAGTAAATCATCATCTCCTAGATAATCATCTTCATCACTATTGAAATCAACATACTCGGGGTGTGATACCTTTGGACCTTTGGCCATGAAGCATCTTCCAATTCCTTCGTTTGGTGAGTCAAATATGTCATAGGAGTTGGTTGACACAAGTGCTAGACCGGCAACACCTTCATCTTGAGTATATTCGGAGTTGGAGTGATAACTTCTTTTGGAGTGATGGTCGGAGTCGGAGCCGGATGCCCATTCACCAACGTGAGCTTGATGTCTTCTTTTTGTGTAGCTCCTTGATTATTTGTCCTTCCTCTCCGAATCCTTGCTTCTCTGAGAGGGTCTTTGTTCATATCGATCATCTCTACTCCTTCTCTCTCTTGGTGGTGATTCTTCTCTTCTACTTCTTCTCTTGGGAGAATCTTCTCTTCTTTTGTAGGAGTCATACACTCATTGGAGTAGTTTCCGGGTCTTCCACAATTATAGCAATTTCGTTCACGACTAGAAGATCTTTTGTCATTGAAGGACCTTGACTTGGAACTTCTTTCCTTGCTTCCACTCTTGTAGAACTTGTTGAAGTTCTTCACCATTAGGCTCAATTCTTCATTGAAGGTTTGTTTCTCACTTGATGATGTGGGAGCATCACATGGGCTTTGTAAGCACCACTTGACTTGTTGTGAAGCTCTTCCTTATCCTTAAGTGACATCTCATGAGCAACAATTCTTCCAATGACTTCCGCTGGCTTGAGATCTTTGTAGTTGGGCATCATTTGGATCAATGTGCACACGGTATCATATTTTCCATCCAAGGCTCTTAGGATCTTCTTGATGATGAATCTATCATCATCTCTTCACTTCCTAAGCCGGCAATCTCATTTGTGATGAGAGCAAGCCTAGAGTACATTTCAGCAACACCTTCACCATCCTTCATTTTGAACTTGTCAAGTTGACTTTGAAGCACATCCAATTTGGATTCCTTGACGGAGTCGGTACCTTCGTTCATATCAACCAAAGTATCCCAAATTTCCTTTGCATTCTCAAGACGGCTGATTTTTTTGAATTCTTCGGGGCACAATCCGTTGAAGAGAATATCACAAGCTTGAGCGTTGTATTGCAGCATCTTCAACTCTTCTGCGGTAGCTTCACGGTTCGGTTCTCTCCCATCAAAGAAATTCACCTTGCAAGCCAATACACACAATAGCCCAAACGGCGGGGTTATGTCCAAGAATATGCATTTTCATCTTATGCTTCCAACTAGCAAAATTAGTACCGTCAAAGTAAGGACCTCTATGGTGGTAATTTCCCTCGCTAGACGCCATACTCTCCTAGGTTGTGAAACCAAGGCTATGATCACTAAAAGCTATGGAAATCAAAGCAAATGGAGACCAAAGCTCTGATACCAATTGTAGGATCGAAAGTATGTCTAGAGGGGGGGGGGTGATTAGACTACTTGACCAAATAAAATCTAGCCTTTTCCCAATTTTAAGTCTTGGAAGATTTTAGCAACTTGGCACAAATCAAGTAATCAACCTACACATGCAATTCTAAGAGTATAGCAGCGGCATGTAAAACAATTGCATATGAAGGTAAAGGGAGGAGTTTGGAGGGAGCAAACGCAATGTAGACACGGAGATTTTCTATCCGTGGTTCCGATAGGTGGTGCTATCGTACATCCACGTTGATGGAGACTTCAACCCACGAAGGGTAACGGTTGCTCGAGTCCATGGAGGGCTCCACCCACGAAGGGTCTATGAAGAAGCAACCTTGTCTATCCCACCATAGCCATCGCCCACGAAGGACTTGCCTCACTAGGGTAGATCTTCACGAAGTAGGCCATCTCCTTGCCGCATAAACTCCTTGGTTCAACTCCACAATCTTGACGGAGGCTCCCAAGTGACACCTAGCCAATTCAGGAGACACCACTCTCCAAAAGGTAATAGATGGTGTGTTGATGATGAACTCCTTGCTCTTGTGCTTCAAATGATAGTCTCCCCAACACTCAACTCTCTCTCATAGGATTGGATTTGGTAGAAAGATGATTTGAGTGGACATCAACTTGGGGAAGGCTAGAGATCAAGATTTATGTGGTTGGAATGGAATATCTTGACCTCAACACAAGTGTAGGTGGTTCTCTCTCAGAAAATGTATGTTGGAAGTGTAGGCATGTTATGTTGGCTCTCTCCACGAAGGAAGAGCGGGTGGAGGGGTATATATAGCCTCCACACAAAATCTAACCGTTACACACAAATCACCAAACTCGGTGGGACCGAATTAGAAAACTCGGTTGGACCGATTTGGTTCATAATGTGACCGTAAGGCATTTCGGTGGGACCGACATGTCAACTCGGTGGGACCGATTTCATTAGGGTTAGGGCATAACGTAATCTCGGTTGGACCGATTACTCAAACTCGGTGGGACCGATTTTGGTAATAAGCAAACAGAGAGTTGGTCAGGCAAACTCGGTGGGACTGATTCGCTCATCTCGGTGGGACCAAAGCATTACAAAAAAGAAACAGAGAGTTTGCATTGCAGACTCGGTGGGACCAATTGCTCATCTCGGTTAGACCGAAACATTACGAAGGGAAATGGAGAGTTTGCAATCCCATCTCGGTGAGACCAAAGTGACTAGGGTTTGTGGCAGTGGCTGTGTCAAGAGAGCTCGGTGGCGCCGGATAGAAAGTTCCGGTGGGGCCGAGTTTGACTTTTGTATTGGGACATATGTGGATATGAGAAAGTAGTTACCAATCATTGAGCTTTCCTGAAATATTTATCTTGAAATAGTATTAGCTCAATGAGCTATATGTTGTTAATCATTACCAAAACCACCCAGGGATAGTTGCACTTTCAGCCGGCCAGAAGAAACCATGGTGGAAAGCTTTGGCGACAAGAGACCTGTAGGCCGCGTGGTGGCCGCACTCTCCTTGGTGGATGTCTCTGAGGATTGCTTTGCCCTTCTCTGGCTCTACGCAGCGCTGTAACACACTAGTGACGCTGCGCCTGACAAGCTCTCTGTTGACTATCGTGTATGCTCCTGCCCGGCGTTGCACCTGCCGGGCCAAGATCTCATCGGCTGGTAGCTCTCCGCTCACCAGGAAGTTGAGGATGGGATGCGCCCATGATGGTGCTTGGACTTCGTCCACTGTCATTACGGCCACTGGTACTAGGGCGGTTGGGTGGAGTCTACCGCCGCTTGTGGCGTTGTTGAAGTCCCCGGTCCGACTGCCGCAGCCCCCGGGCCGGGTTCTGGAGTCCCCGGGCCGGGTGCGACTGCTGCAGTCCCCGAGCCGCCTGCCGAAGTCCCCGGGCCGACTGCTGCAGCCCCCGGGCCGGGCTCTGAAGTCCCCGGGCCGGGTGCGACTACTGCAGTCCCCGGGCCGACTGCTGCAGCCCCCGAGGCGGATCTGACTACTCCGGGGCGGTCGGAACGAAGATAGACTCTGATTTCGGCAAAGGCTTGATAGACAGCTTGAGGAGGTGCTGAAGGGAGACGCCGGCTGGTATGACTTGTCGGGTGGATCCAATCCGTGCTAGGGCATCTGCTTGTTCGTTATCGGCCCGTGGCACATGAATGAACTCGCACCCTTCAAAATGTCCGCTGATTTGCTGGACGAGGAAGCAGTAGCTTGGCATGTTTGCATCCTTGACGTCCCAGTCGCCAGATGACTGTTGGACCACCAAGTCCGAGTTGCTGTAGCACATGATCTGGCGGATGCCGATCTCTTTGGCCAGCCAGAGTCCGTGTACTAGCGCCTCATACTCGGTCACGTTGTTGGAAGTGGCAAAGTGAATTTGAAGTGCGTATCTGAGCTTGTCGCCTTTGGGAGAGGTGAGGACGATGCTGACTCCCAAGCCGGTGCGCATCTTCGAGCCATCAATGTGCATCCATCAATGGGTGGAATCCGGTGCTGGCGGGAGGTACTGGGTCTCGGCCCAGTCGATGAGGAAGCTGGCCAACGCTTGGGACTTGATGGCGGTGCGAGGCTGGTAGAAGATGGTGTAGGGGTCCAGCTCGATGGCCCATTTGGCCACCCAGCCTGATGCATCTTTGTTGCCTATGATCTCAGCAATCGGGGCGGTGCAGACAACCATGATGGGGTGCTCATGAAAGTATGGCTTGAGCTTCTTGGCAGCAAAGTGCACACTGTAGCACATCTTCTGGTAGTGGGGGTAGTTCTGCTTTGAGGTCGACAGCACCTCATTCAAGTAGTACATAGGCCTCTGGACTGGCTGTGCCTTGCCGTCTTCCGGGCGCTCTACCACAATGACAGTGCTGACCACCCGGCTGGTGGCAGCGATGTAGAGGAGCATGGGCTCCTTAGCAGCCGGAGCCGCCAGGACAAGCGGCGTGGTCAGCATCTTCTTCAACTAGAGAAAGGCCTCATCCGCCATGTCGCTCCACTCGAAGTGAGTGATCTTCTTCATTAACTGGTACATGGGAAGAGCCATTTCGCCCAGCCGACTAATGAAGCGGCTGATGGATGCCAAGCACCCGGTGAACTTCTAGACGTCCCGTAGTCGGGCAGGTCTCTCCATCCTCTCGATGGCCTTGATCTTGACAGGGTTGCACTCGATGCCGCGCTCTGAGACAAAGAAACCAAGGAGCTGGCCGGCTGGTACTCCGAAGACACACTTATCAGGGTTGAGCTTGACTTGAAAACGGCGCACATTATCAAAAGTCTCCTTGAGATCTTCCAAGAGGGTGCCGCGCTTCTCCGTCTTCACCAAAATATCGTCTACATAGACGTGGGCATTACTGCCGAGTTGCTTGAGGAGGCATTTCTGCATGCAACGCTGAAAAGTGGCACCGGCATTTCTCAAGCCGAATGTCATGGTCAGGTAGTAGAAGGCTCCAAATGGTGTGATGAAGGAGGTCTTCAGCCGATCGGCCGGGTTCAACTTGATCTGGTGGTATCCTGAGTAGGCATCCAAAAAACTCAACAGCTCGCATCCGGCTGTGGAGTCTATCACTTGGTCTATTCGTGGCAAAGCAAACGGATCTTTTGGGCAGGCCTGGTTGAGGCTGGTATAATCAATACACATGCGCCACTTGTTGTTCTTCTTCAGTACAAGGACTGGGTTGGCAAGCCATTCTGGAAAGAACACTTCCACAATGAAGCCGGCTGCTAGGAGCTGGGCTATCTCTTCACCAACAATTCTTCTCTTCTCCTCTGACAGGCGGCGGAGGGGTTGCTTGACTGGTTTTGCATCTGCTCGGACATGTAGCTTGTGCTCGGCGAAATCCGTCGGAACACCCGACATGTCTTTGGGAGACCATGCGAAGATGTCCCGATTCTCACAGAGGAAATCGACGAGCTGGCTTTCCTATTTGCTGTCGAGATTGGTCCCTACGATAGCAAACCTCTTCGGGTGGTTTGGATCCAAGGGTATCTTCTTGGTTTCTTTGGCCGGCTGGAAGGAGCCCTGGGTCTCCGACTCCATGGGGTCTGGTGACAGGTCTGGCTGCTTGCTGGCCATGGCCATAATCCGGTCCAGGAGCTTCTTCTCGGAAGCGATCACCAGGGACTCGGCCAGCTGGGTGCTAGCAGCAGCACAGGCGGCCGACTTCTTGTAGTCTCCGGCTATAGTGATAATGCCCTTGGTTCCCGGCATCTTCATCTTGAGGTAGGCATAATGTGGCACCGCCATGAACTTGGCTAGAGCTGTCGGCCTAGGAGCGCATGATAAGGGCTCTCCAGGTCAACCACCTCAAACCAAATTGCCTCATGGAGGAAGTGATCCTTGTCTCCGAAGAGGACATCTGTCTTGATCTTGTCGATTGGTGAGCAGGAAGGGCCGGGCACAATGCCATGGAAGACAGTCTGACTAGGCTGGAGCTGCTTGATAACCCACAAGTATAGGGGATCGCAACAGTTTTCGATAAGTAAGAGTGTCGAACCCAACGAGGAGCTAAAGGTAGAACAAATATTCCTTAAAGTTCTATCGACCATCGATACAACTCTACGCACGCTTGACGTTCGCTTTACCTAGAACAAGTATGAAACTAGAAGTACTTTGTAGGTGTGACGGGATATGTTTGCAAGATAATAAAGAGCACGTAAATATAAACTAGGGGCTGTTAAGGTAAAGAAGCAACTAAGGTAAATATAGCGAGTGTGGAAAAGTGGTGGTAGGAGTTGTGGAATTGTCCCTAGGCAACTGACTATGTTACTAGACCGGTAATCACTATTGCAATTCTATTTGAGGGAGAGGCATAAGCTAACATACTTTCTCTACTTGGATCATATGCACTTATGATTGGAACTCTAGCAAGCATCCGCTACTACTAAAGATTCATTAAGGTAAAACCCAACCATAGCATTAAAGCATCAAGTCCCCTTTATCCCATACGCAAACAACCTACTTACTCGGTCTCAAGCTTCGCCACTCACGCCACCCACCATAAGCAAATCATAAACGTATTGCAAACCCTACAATGGGAATCCGTCACGCTTGCGCGACACGGAGGGCACAATAGGACAGCACCAATAAAATATGCAATTCAAACCAATCATAGCAATTCATGAATCACCGATAGGACAACGAAAATCTACTCAGACATCATAGGATGGCAACACATCATCGGAAAATAATATGAAGCATAAAGCACCATGTTCAAGTAGAGGGTACAGCGGGTTGCGGGAGAGTGGACCGCTGAATATAGAAGGGGATGGTGATGGAGATGTTGGTGAAGATGACGGTGGTGTTGGTGAAGATTATGTGATGATGATGGCCCCGGCAGCCTCCGGCGCCACCGGAAGCAAGGGGAGAGAGGCCCCTTCTTATTCTTCTTCCTTGACCGCCGCCTAGATGGGAGAAGGGTTTCTCCGTCCTTGGCTCCCATGGCTTGGGAGGGCGAGAGCCCTCCGATATTGGATCTATCTCTCTGTTTACGCGTTACATCCCGGCTCTGCTTTCACCGCTTCGTGTATATATGGAGATCCGTAATCTCGATTGGCCTGAAACCTTCGCCGTGATTTTTTTCCGAATATTATCTTTCTTATGCAAAAGAAGAGCATCAACCGCCTTACGGGTGGACCACGAGGGCCAGTGCGCCTGGGGGTAGGCGCCCCTACCTCGTGACCACCTCGGACACCGTCTCGCGTGGAGTTTTCTTCCGAATTTTCCATATTTTCCAAAAATAAGCTCCGTCCGTTTTTATCCCGCTTGGACTCCGTTTGATGGATATTCTGTGAAACAAAAACATGCAATGACATGTGAACTCACATCGGGCACTAGATCTATATGTTAGTCCCAAAAATAATATAAAAAGTTGCCAAAAAGTATATGAAAGTGAATAATATTGGCATGGAACAATAAAAAATTATAGATACGATGGAGACGTATCAGCATCCCCAAGCTTAATTCATGCTCGTCCTCGAGTAGGTAAATGATAAAAAAGATAATTTTTGATGTGGAATGCTACCTAGCATAATCTTGATCATATGTTAATCATGGCATGAATATTAAGACACGAGTGATTCAAAGTAATAATCTATCTTTTGACATAAAAACAGTAATACTTCAAGCATACCAACCAAGCAATTATGTCTTATTGAAATAACATAGCCAAAGAAAGCTCATCCCTACAAAATCATATAGTCTGGCTATGCTCCATCTTCACCACACAAAGCATTCACATCATGCACAACCCGATGACAAGCCAAGCAATTGTTTCATACTTTTGACGTTTCTCAAACCTTTTCAACTTTCACGCAATACATGAGCGTGAGCCATGGACATAGCACTATAGGTGGAATAGAATATAATGATGGGGGTTATGTGGAGAAGACAAAAAAAGGAAAAAGTCTCACATCAACTAGGCGTATCAACGGGCTATGGAGATGCCCATCAATAGATATCAATGTGAGGAGTAGGGACTGCCATGCAACAGATGTACTAAGAGCTATAAGTGTATGAAAGCTCAACAAAAGAAACTAAGTGGGTGTGCATCCAACTTGCTTGCTCATGAAGACCTAGGGCATTTGAGGAAGCCCATCGTTGGAATATACAAGCCAAGTTCTATTATGAAAATTCCCACTAGCATATGAAAGTGACAACATAGGAGACAATCTATATGAAGAAAATGGTGCTACTTTGAAGCACAAGATATGAGAATCACTACATGAAGAACATGGTGCTACTTTGAAGCACAAGTGTGGAAAAAGGATAGTAACATTGCCCCTTTTATTATTTATTTTTTTGCGGGCTTCTTTGGCCCCTTTTTTTATTTAGGCTTCTTTGGCCTCTCTTTTTCTGGGGGCAATGCTCTAATAATGATGATCATCACACTTTTATTTACTTACAACTCGATACTAGAACAAAGTTATGACTCTATATGAATGCCTCCGGCGGTGTACCAGGATGTGCAATGATCTAGCGTAGCAATGACATCAAAAAACGGACAAGCCATGAAAACATCATGCTAGCTATCTTACGATCATGCAAAGCAATATGACAAAAGTAATGTATGTCATGAATATGATGATGGTGATGAAAGTGGCATGTCAATATATCTCGGAATGGCTATGGAAATGCCTTAATAGGTAGGTATGGTGGCTGTTTTGAGGAAGATATAATGAGGCTTATGTGTGACAGAGCGTATCGTATCACGGGGTTTGGATGCACCAGCGAAGTTTGCACCAACTCTCGAGATGAGAAAGGGCAATGCACGGTACCGAAGAGGATAGCAATGATGTAAGGGTGAGAGTGTGTATAATCCATGGACTCAACATTAGTCATAAAGAACTCACATACTTATTGCAAAAATCTATTAGTCATCGAAACAAAGTACTACGCGCATGCTCCTAGGGGGATAGATTGGTAGGAAAATACCATCGCTCGTCCCCGACTGCCACTCATAAGGAAGGCAATCAATAAACACCTCATGCTCCGACTTCGTTACATAACAGTTCACCATACGTGCATGCTACAGGACTTGCAAACCTCAACACAAGTATTTCTCAATTTCACAATTACTCAACTAGCATGACTCTAATATCACCATCTTTATATCGCAAAACTATTGCAAGGAATCAAACATATCATATTAAGCGATCTACAAGTTTATGTAGGATTTTACGACTAACCATGTGAATGACCAGTTCGTGTCATCTCTCTAAATAGATATAAGTGAAGCAAAAGAGTTTAATTCTTTCTACAAAAGATATGCACATGCTCTAACAAATATAAGTGAAGCAAAAGAGCATTCTACAAAGGGCGGTTGTCTATGTAAATAAAAATAGGCAATCCAAACTTCAATTGATATAAGTGAAGCACATGAAGCATTCTATAAAGCCATACTCAAAAGATATAAGTGAAGTGCATAGATCATTCTATAAATCAACCAAGGACTATCTCATACCAGCATGGTGCATAAAAGAAAAGTAAAACCTAATTGCAAAAGACGCTCCAAGACTTGCACATAATGCATGAACGAAACGAATCCGAAACATACCGATACTTGTTGAAGAAAGAGGGACGCCTCCCAAAGATCCCCAAGCTTAGACGCTTGAGTCTTCTTGAATATTTACTTGGGGTGCCTCGGGCATCCCCAAGCTTGAGCTCTTGCCTCTCTTCCTTCTTCTCACATCCAAACATCCTCGATTAGACACTACATCCACACAAAACTTCAACAGAAAACTCTGCAAGATCCGTTAGTATAATAAAGCAAATCACCACTCTAAATACTTTTGCAAACCAATTAATAATTTGTTTTTTCATTGTGTCTACTGTAATATAACTTTTTCATGGCTTAATCCACTGATATAAATTGATAGTTTCATCAAAACAAGCAAACTATGCATCAAAAACAGAACAGTCTGTAGCAATCTGAACATCCACCATACTTCTGGTACCCCAAAAATTCTACCAAAATTAGAACAAATAAAAAAGTTGTATAGAAATACAGTGAAAAAAGAATCAGAACCAATTGACGTTTCAGTTAAAAATGTAAAATTGCGCACTACAGCCAAAGTTTCTGTCCTGCACCGTACAAACCAACAAGCATTGTAAACATCCTAAAGGCAAACCTTGGCACATTATTTTTATAATACAATGGAATTGTACAAGGGGATAATTATTTTTGTTGAAAAGTTTCTGTAATCAAGATTCACAAAGTTGTCGTGAGCATGAACAAAGTTCAAGGAGCTCTCCCACTTCAACAACGCTTGTCTTTCTCACTTTCGCTTTTCTTTTTGAAAAAGTTTTTGGTTCCCCTCTTTATTTTTGTTGTTTTTAAACTATATGAAAGCACTCAACAGAAATAAATGACTCTCTAAAACTTCCGGGTTGTCTCCCTGGCAGCGCTTTCTTTAAAGCCATTAAGCTAGGCGATAGTGCTCAAGTAATGAATCCACCGGATCCCAAGGTATATCAAAGCCAATTTTAATTAACAATGATTTGTAATTTAGGAGTGAGCACAAAGTAACATATATCATGTAATGACGAAGTCTAACTCTCTTCCTATGCATCGGCATGTCATAAAAGAACAATTCATGCACACATAGTAAAGGCCAATGCATAGTATAAACAGTTTCTTGCAATTTTATTGTATTGGAAACATAGAGAGGTGGAGTTATAGTTCCTCTCTCATAATAATTGCAAGTAGGAGCAGAAAGCACATGCATATTATATTCATCAAAATCATCATGTGCAACGGTAAAAGGGAACCCATCAATATAATCCTTAATAAGTGCAAACTTCTCCGATATAAAGTAATCGGGAGAATTCAAAAAGATAATAGGACTATCATGCGTGGGTGCAATAGCAACAATTTCATGTTTAACATAAGGAACTATAGCAAGTTCATCTCCATAAGCATCATTCATATTGGCATCTTGGCCACACGCATAGCAAGCATCATCAAAAAGGGATATTTCAAGAGAATCAACGGGATCATAGCAATCATCATAGCAATCATCCTTCGGTAAGCACGAAGGGGAATTAAACAATGTATGAGTTGAAGAGTTACTATCATTAGAAGGTGGGCATGGGTGATCAATCTGCTCTTCCTCCTTTTGTTCTTCGCTCTCCTCATCATCTTTTTCATCCAATGAGCTCATAGTTTCATCAGCTTCTTCTTCCATAGACTCCTGCAAAATATTAATCTCATCTTGAACAGCGGAGTAGTTCTCAATATATGGTTTAACATAAGGATTAGAAGCATAATTATCATAGCAATATTTAAGTATGGCAAAATTTTCAGATTCGTAAAGAGTAGCACCATACTTTTCAATCAAAGAAGCAATTTCAGAATTCTCTTAAAAGCAACAAATTCTTCAATTTGTTGAACATCATAGTAATTATAAACACCTTTAGCATACGAGGATAAGATTCCATTATCAATAAACTCACATTGGTAGGGAAGGTGTTTCTTAGGGTTTTCAGAACAACAAGTAAAATCATAATAATAGCATAAATTCCAAGCATAGCATTGCAAACGTTGAATTTGACCCCATAATAATTTCCCTTTTTCAGATATACGGTGTCGCACATAACAAGCATGCTCATCTAAAGATTTGCCCTCAACTAAGCTAGTTGGGGTTTCAAAGATTTAGCACAAAGGGATCAAGACGATCCAAGTAAAATGCTTCAAAAGTGTGATAGATTTTGAGTGGTTCTTCAACCATTGGTTCAGCAGGTACAACTAATTTTTTTGGTATTTTGCGTTTTCTACCCATAACTAAAGATAGAAGACAACTAAGAACAGAAAATAAAAATTACTTAGTGATAAAGCAAACAAGCACACACACGAGAATATTCACCCCACGCTATTGCTCCCCGGCAACGGCGCTAGAAAAAGGTCTTGATAACCCACAAGTATAGGGGATCGCAACAGTTTTTGATAAGTAAGAGTGTCAAACCCAACGAGGAGCTAAAGGTAGAACAAATATTCCCTAAAGTTCTATCGACCACCCATACAACTCTACGCACGCTTGATGTTCGCTTTACCTAGAACAAGTATGAAACTAGAAGTAGTTTGTAGGTGTGATGGGATATGTTTGCAAGATAATAAAGAGCACGTAAATATAAACTAGGGGCTGTTAAGGTAAAGAAGCAACTAACGTAAATATAGCGAGTGTGGAAAAGTGGTGGTAGGAGTTGTGGAATTGTCCCTAGGCAACTGACTATGTTACTAGACCGGTAATCACTATTGCAATTCTGTTTGAGGGAGAGGCATAAGCTAACATACTTTCTCTACTTGGATCATATGCACTTATGATTGGAACTCTAGCAAGCATCCACAACTACTAAAGATTCATGAAGGTAAAACCCAACCATAGCATTAAAGAATCAAGTCCCCTTTATCCCATAATGAAACAACCTACTTACTCGGTCTCAGGCTTCCGCCACTCACGCCACCCACCATAAGAAAATCATAAACATATTGCAAACCCTACAGCGGGAATCCCTCACGCTTGCGCGACACGGAGGGCACAATAGGACAGCACCAATAAAATATGCAATTCAAACCAATCATAGCAATTCATCAATCACCGATAGGACAACGAAAATCTACTCAGACATCATAGGATGGCAACACATCATCGGAAAATAATATGAAGCATAAAGCACCATGTTCAAGTAGAGGGTACAGCGGGTTGCGGGAGAGTGGACCGCTGAATATAGAAGGGGGAAGGTGATGGAGATGTTGGTGAAGATGACAGCGGTGTTGGTGAAGATTGCGGTGATGATGATGGCCCCTCGGCAGCGCTCCGGCGCCACCGGAAGCAAGGGGGAGAGAGGCCCCCTTCTTCTTCGTCCTTGACCTCCTCCCTAGATGGGAGAAGGGTTTCCTCCGTCCTTGGCTCCCATGGCTTGGGAGGGGTGAGAGCCCCTCCGAGATTGGATCTATCTCTCTATTTCTGCGTTCTGTCCTGGCTCTGTTTCACCGTTTCGTGTATATATGGAGATCCATAACTCCGATTGGCCTGAAACCTTCGCCGTGATTTTTCTCTCTCCGAATATTAGCTTTCTTGCGGCAAAAGAAGAGCATCAACTGCCTTACGGGGGGACCACGAGGGTCAGGGCGCGCTGGGGGGTAGGGCGCTTCTACCTCGTGACCACCTCGGACACCGCCTCACATGGATTTTTCTTCCGAATTTTCCATATTTTCCAAAAATAAGCTCCGCCTGCTTTTATCCCGCTTGGACTCCGTTTGATATGGATATTCTGCGAAACAAAAACATGCAATGCAGTGAACTGCACCGGGCAATCGGATCAATATGTTAGTCCCAAAAATAATATAAAAAGTTGCCAAAAAGTATATGAAAGTGAATAATATTGGCATGGAACAATCAAAAATTATAGATACGACGGAGACGTATCACTGCTTCTCTTTGATGCACAACTTCTCCATGGTGTCGCAATAAAGGATGTTGATGTTGCTACCGCCGTCTATCAAAATTCGAGAGAAACGAGCAGCTCGTCTCTCTGTTGCAAAGGTAGCGTCCAACACCAGGGCATAGGAACCCAGAGAAGGCATCACCTCTGGGTGGTCGGCGCGGCTCCAGCTGATGGGCTTCTCGGACTAGTGCATGAACTCTGGGGCCTCTGAGGTGACAGCATTCACCTCTCGGTGCTGCTGACGTCGGCTATGCTTGTCGCCGGCCACGCTGGGGAAGACGACGTAAGCTCCGTGTTCTTCTGGGAATTCGTCTTGGATGGCGGCGACTAGACGGGCCGGTTACTGCTGAGGAGGAGGCGGCGCCGACTGGCCAGCAGGCACAGGAGGAAGTAGTCCTTCGCCCTTGGAGATTCGGGTGAGCCAGTGGCACTTCCGGGTGGTGTAATTGGACGGTTTTGGGCCGCTGTGGAACTTGCAAGGAGCATCGAGGGTTTACTCATAGGAGAAGGAGGGCAACCAGGCTGGCTTGCCGCCCTTCTAACGCTTGGGGCCGGGTTGTCCCTCCGGCTGTTGGTGCTCAACTGTGGCCACTTGCCGGCTGGTAGAAGGCGGCTGCGGGGCTTTGCGCTTGTTGTCGTTTTGCTGCTGGCACCGACTGTTGTCACCAGCCGGCGTCCGAGGAGCCGGAGGGAGCACCTTCCCGGACGGGTCCGCCTGGAGCTCCGACTTCATGGAGGAGTCGGCAATGGCGTACTTGTCTGCTATGATCAGCAGTTCGTCGAGTGTGGCCGGCTCATCGTAGAGGAGTTGGTGCTTCAGTAGGGTGCCTTCTTTGCACCCGGCGGTGAAGTACTCTATGGCTTGCACCTCGTGCACCCCTTCGCAGGAGTTGTGCAGTTCGGCCCACCACGTCAGATAGTTGTGGGTGGATTTGGTGGGACCTTGGACGCACAGAGAGAGCTGGCGAGGCTTGGGCGGCCGCTTGTAGGTACTGGTCAAGTTGCGGATGAAGACTTCGGTGAAATCTGTCCAGTTGTTGACGCTGTAGGGCTTCAGGCTGTTCAGCCATGTCCGGGCAGTGCCCTGGAGCATGAGCGGAATGTACTTCATGGCAACGCGCTTGTTGTCGTTTTCTATGTTGATAGCGGTGGAGTAATCAACCAACCAATCTTCCGGCTTTACGGAGCCGTTGTACTTGGGCGTGTCTCGTGGGAGCGAGAACCCTTTGGGAAAGGGCTTGTCACGAATGCGGGGGCCAAAACAAGGCGGACCGATTGCATCTTCTTCTTCTAGGGCCAGGGATCGAGCCTGCCGGTCGATCCGATGGCGGGCGTCGTTTTCTCCGACTCCTTCACGAGGGCCCAGCCGGCCTCTGATAGTCGGGTGCTCAACAGGCGGCGGGGAGACACGCCTCTCCCTGTGCGGGGGAGGCTGACGATCGTCCCGTCTTTCCACTGCTCGCGGGCGGCCGTCTTGGTTGCGCTCGATGGTGATATGCGTCCGGCTGCGGCTAGCAGCCAGCTCTCGATCTCTTCTGTCGCGGACGCCGCCTGTTGGCGTCCGGGAGATCGTGCCTTGGTCTCGGCGTGGGGATTCTCAGCGTGCGCGCCGGGTTCCACCACACGGCGGCCGGCTTCTTGCTGCGCGGTAGCCGCGTCGAGGAGCTGTTGAATGCGCTCCGGCATGCAGTGACGCTTGTCACCCTCCGGGTGGTCCAGCTCATCCGCTGCCGCCTGGGCAACACGTATCTTTTCCATGGGCGTGGCATAGACAGGGCGGTCTACCCTGAACATGCTGGCGACGGCAGCGCCGCGTTGGCAGACCATGCCCACTTGGCTGCAGCCGCCAGCCGGGCGACGTACCGACGGCGCGCGGTCGATCTCGCGCTAGTAGGCCTCGAAGAGGCGTCTCATGGTGGCCAACTTCTTGGCGCTCTCGACGAGCGCGACGCGGCAGACCTCTAGTGTCTCGGCGTTGGTGTCTGCCGCGATGGGCGCGGATAGGTCCCGCAGTGCCGCTTGCAGCGGATCCTGGACGGCTCCGCCAGAAGCTTTGTCATGGCTGATGACGAGCACCTCCGTGACGGTGCTGCCGCCGCTGTCCGCGCGAGGGAGCGGGTCGTCGATGACCACCACGTTGGCGGGGAAAGCGTCGAGGGATGCCGTGTCGGAGTCGACAAGCATCGGGTCAGTGGAGCCAATCGACTCTAGATCAGAGGCCGGCTCGTTGGTGATGTGGAGCTTGCCAAGAAGGTCGGCGATGCAGCTCTCAGAGTTGGCTGCTCCCGCGTCGGGCGCGGGTCGTCGGAGAGGCGGATCCCGTTGATGAGATCGGCGAGGCCGCTCACTGCGCAAGCGGCTTCCACGCCATGCAGCGCGCGAGCGCAAACGCCATCAGGCGTGCCGGGCTGGCTGCGCTCGCCCGGAGGGAAAAGGGTTCCCGTCCAGAACAGGTCTCCGGATGACGGTGCACCTAGCCCCATAGTGGGTGCAAAATGTCATGGATATCTAGCGACATATGCCAGGGGGTGGCCTATCATGGTGGGGGACAGAAGTATGTCGCCAATGCCTGGAAGCGGGATAAGGAATAAATATGTACGCCGACGCATCTTACCCAGGTTCGGGGCTCTCCTTGGAGATAACACCCCTAGTCCTTCTCGGTGGTGTCTCCGCATGATCACTATCTCAACAAGTAGCTACAAGCTTGCTCCTTGAGCTGTTCGGGCTAGAGGAGGAAGAAGGGCAAGGCTAGCTCTACTCCTCTCTCTATGAGTGTGTGTGTGTTCTAAGGTCTGAACCCTTTGCATGGGTGGCCTGGGGGGTTTATATTGGCCTACCCCCCAAGGGTACAATGGTAATCCGACTGGGTGTAGGACCAGGCCGTCAGTGTCTCTGGTCGCCGACTTCTCCATCGGCTGCTGGGGCCCGCTGCCTAGTGGGTCCTGCCGGCTGTCTTGTACTTGGCCGACAGGCCGCGCCCGCCGCTTGCGGGTCCTGCCGGCTACTTCGTACTGCAGTCGTGCCACTAATGATGCATGCTTTGTCGGGGAAAGCGTGGCTACAGTCCCGTCGCCTGGTGGGCGTTCACTATAGCCACTCCCTGTCTCTTCTGGTCAATGGCGCACAGACTTTGAGAGGGGAGAGGGGCCGCTAGGAGTAGGCCTCCCCCCGCGCCGACTAGTCAGGGCTCGCTGCCTTCTAGCTTCTCACGGGTAGGTAGGGCCCGCCTCCTACGGGCCGTACCGACAGCCCGTCGTAGGAGTATGGCTCCCTCTGTCATGGATGGTGTCACAGGTTGTGTGGCTACAGTGCTGCGCTGGGCGCGGGATGTCCGCCAGTACGCTGCACTGTGGCCATGTTCCGCCCTGGATTCGGGGGTGGCAGGCTGCACTGTAGCCATGCCCGTCTCATCGTTGTTATGTGGGTGCATACTTTGAGGTTACGTGGGGCCGCCTGCTAGGAGCCGGCCTCTCTGAAGGCCGCCTGCTAGGAGTCGGCTCGTTTCATGGCAGCCTTCTGGATTCCGCCGCCTTCTAGCAGCCGGGCGCTAGGACCAGTTGGCCCCAAGAAGGCGGTCCTTGGTCTTTGATGCTTGAGGGGGGCAGCTAGCCCTGATGTCTTGAAATACCATGGGGAGCTGATGAGGCTACCCATGGTCATTTACTCCGACACTCATGCCCATGTCAAGAGGTATGAGACCTCTGACAAGTACTTTGCCTACAAGATGGAGGAGAATAGCTCAACTAGTGAGCATGTGCTCAGAATATCTGGGTACTACAATCTCTTGAATCAAGTGGGAGTTAATCTACTAGATAAGATAGTGATTGACAGAGTTTTCTAGTCACTATCACCAAGTTACTAGAACTTCGTGATGAACTATAATATGCAAGGGATGACAAAAATGATTCCCAAGCTCTTCGCGATGCTGAAATCAGGGAAGGTAGAAATCAAGAAATAGCATCAAGTGTTGATGGTTAACAAAACCACTAGTTTCAAGAAAAAAGGGCAAGGGAAAGAAAAAGAAACTTCAAAAAGAATGGCAAGAAAGTTGCCACTCCCATGAAGAAGCCCAAATCTAGACCCAAGCCTGAAACTGAGTGCTTCTACTGCAAAGGAAATGGTCACTGGAAGCGGAACTACCCTAGATACTTGGCGGATAAGAAGGATGGCAAAGTGAACAAAGGTATATTTGATATTTAGAGACATTAAGACCGAGAACTAATCCTGCCATCTCAGGGCATTAGCATCCACAGCCGTTGAATCTATATTTTTTAGGGGTTTCGGCCGTATAGTCAAATTAGCAGCAGTACTTCTCACGACTGGGATGAGCAGCTGCTCCCGCGACAAAATTTGGGGGCCGTGTTAATTGGGCGACAAAATTGGGGGGCCGTGGTTAATTGGACGACAAAATTGGGGGCCGTGGTTAACTGGGCCACAACTCTCGCACGAAGCCCATTTAAACATCACAAAGGAAAAAAACACCGAACGTCACTCATGTTGCTTCGCTCGACGCCCTCCCTGCGCCGCCTCGCTTCCTTTGATCCGACCTAGAGATATCCCTCTCACGCTACCATTTCGTCCGGAAGAAAAGGAAGAAATACTTTGTGAACATGAAGATCCTTTACTGGTACATCCGTTCCTATCACGGTTGTCAATCGATTTGGGAGCGACGGGGCGGCTGTAGCCAGGAAGCGTCGCCATCGCCCGACCTCAACGCGCCACCTGCAAGGTCTCTCTCCCTCGCACCTCCTCCTGACCCAACCCATCATCTCGCTCCTCCGCCCGCCTGCGCCTGACCTGTTTCTTGCTGATCTGGTTAGCTATTGTGCTGATGCCTCGTGTTCCAGTCGGTACCCAGAAGCATGCCACCACGACACCGCAGCTTCCCCACTCATCGGATGCTTTCAAATTGGGATCTGCTTAATCTGTGAGTAGTTGTTCTGATGGTCTGATAAGACAGAAGCCCTGAAGCAATCAGATTACAACGACGGTGGTGGCTCATGCCCTCTATATCTCTACTCCTCCATTGTGTCTGTTATTGTTGATTCAACACAAGATGGCTACGGCAAATCACTCTAGAAACCATCTAATGGCGACGCAGAACCTCTTCTTTGCCATCTCTAATCACATTGCCCGCCATGACACATAACTTATTTTATGCACGATTACACATGAATTTAGGAATGTACCTCATATGAAGCAATCAGTTATTTTGTTGGTAGACTGAGAAAAATATGTGTCAATCTTTTTGCCTGTGAAGAACTGAGATGATTTTCTCTATGTTTTTGCAGATAGTCAACGCAGTTTGCAAAGACTTTTTTGAAACGCGTTGACCAACGGAGGGACTCTTCAGTTTGGTACTCCTACTTAGCTAATCTTGACTTCCTTGCCACCACGGTAGTAGTGGTGTATTTGTACTGTTATTGGGGGACCTTTGTTATAGGGTAGATGAAGATAAATGCATAGCTCCAAGGTTTGCTATGCTCACTTTGGCTGATAACTGACAAATTCCAATGCATAGATATATCTCCTGCAACAGTTACTTTTTGAATGTTACTCGCAGCTTGGTATTATCAGCATGACTTCAGATTAACATCTACTCAAATATTATGTTAGTTATTGATTACTATTTGATTGATCACTATTGTTGATACCTTTACTGTGGGAAATTTGGTATTACAAAAAAGCTTCCCTTCATGTCAATTAGTGGTGGAAACGAAGCCCCTGCTTGAGAGAAAACTGTGAAAGCATGATATAGGGGATGAGAAATTTCCATCTGAGGTAAGCCCACTTGATTTCTAACCCATTGTATATTGTGTCACCAGTAATGAAGTCATTCAGGTTAATACAGTAAATAATCATATCGATGAGTTAATTTTCTTACATTTAATGGTGTAGTATCTCCTCCGTTCAATTCAAGTGGATATTACCTGCATACCAGTACAATTTTTAAATTTTGCATTGTGAGGGCACACAAGGTAGCTCGAATGCCACAGAGGAAAACTTTATATTGCCACGAAATAAATTGCCATGTTAGCTTAAATTATAGAGATGTCTTTGGCATTGAGTGACATGCCATTTTTATTTTACTGGTTGATTTTCACATTTCCAAATTCCATGTTTTAATCATCATTTTGACAGGTCCACAACTAGAAACATTAGTATGGTGACCATATTGAGGCAATTACTTGCACTTCTAGCCTTGCCTAATTGTTCACGTGAAGTAATGCCATCTCCAACTTCTTCATTATTATAGCTAGGGGAAAGCAACATTTATGCCTAAACAATATATATTGTTTGTGTTATTTTTAATTCTTGAATTCCCGATCAATGTTTTACAATGGACGGGAGATAAGAGGATGTAACAGAAGCTTCTGCAAGGTTATACAAAGAATGTTTCATGTGCGCTGTCATTTTTTATGTGTTGGTTACGTTGATCTTACGTGTTTGCCCATCCTGTGTTTTTTGGAATCCTCTTATACTCCATCACCACTTGGATGAGCTATTGCAGGGATATTAATCCCTGAAGTGGGATTACCTACATACATTTTTTGTTGATATATTACATTATGTTGCATGAGATGTGCAATTTTGAACCATGATAAAGTTTGTTCCCTTGCATGCGTCGGTACAAACATAATATCGTATCTTACATTTACAGTTATTGTTTTGCTTTTTTGGTTGAAATTCGGATGTCCTTAAGTAAGGGACCATGTTTGTCGTGATTTTTGTTTTCATATTCATGTAATAGATACATGATATTTGGTGCTAAATATTTGTTTTTCCAACTATGAAATTTGTCTGGGCACTATAAATTGAACATTCAAGATTTTCGTAAAACTTTCTACATGTAATGCAATATCTCTAAAATCTAAATGAATTTCTCGGGTCTACATATTTAGAGAAATTCCTATCATATTACTTAAGTAACAGATGGGCGCGGCAACACACATCATCATTGATCTAGTACATGTTATTGATGTGTACTTTACTAGTGTTTATAGCAACCCCTCGGTATTTGATACTGGTTCAGTTGCTAAGAGTAGTAACTCGAAAAAAGTGTTGCAAAATAAACAGAGACTAGTTAAGGACGAGGTGACGATGTGTGTTGGAAGTAATTCCAAGGTTGATATGATCATCATCGCAAACTCCCTCTACCTTCGGGATTAGAATTGAACCTAAATAAATGTTATTTGGTGTTTGCGTTGAGCATTAATATGATTAGATCATGTTTATTGCAATACAGTTATTCATTTAAGTCAGAGAATAATTGTTGTTCTGTTTATATGAATAGAAGTTCTATGGTCATACACCCAATGTGAATGGTTTGTTGAATCTCGATCGCGGTGATACACATATTCATAATATTTATGCCAAAAGATGCAAAGTTGATAATGATAGTGCAACATATTTGTGGCATCGCCGTTTAGGTCATATTGGTGTAAAGCGCATGAAAAAACTCCATGCGGATGGACTTTTGGAATCACTTTATTATGAATCATTTGATGCTTGTGAACCATGCCTCATGGGCAAGATGAGTAAAACTCCGTTCTCCGAAACAATGGAGCGAGCCACTGACTTATTGGAAATAATACATACCGATGTATGAGGTCCGATGAGTGTTGAGGCTCGCGGTGGGTATCGTTATTTTCTGCCCTTCACAGATGATTTGAGCAGATATGGGTATATCTACTTAATGAAATACAAGTCTGAAACATTTGAAAAGTTCAAAGAATTTCAGAGTGAAGTGGAGAATCATCATAACAAGAAAATAAAGTTTCTAAAATTTAGTCGCGGAGGCAAATATTTGAGTTACGAGTTTGGCCTTCATTTAAAACAATGTGGAATAGTTTCACAACTCACGCCACCTGGAACACCACAGCATAATGGTGTGTCCAAACATCGTAACCGTACTTTATAAGATATGGTGTGATCTATGATGTCTCTTACCGATTCACCACTATTGTTTTGGGGTTATGCATTAGAGATAGATGCATTTACGTTAAATAGGGCACCATCTAAATCTCTTGAGATGACACCATATAGACTATGGTTTGGCAAGAAACCTAAGCTCTCGTTTCTTAAAGTTTGGGGTTGCGATGCTTATGTGAAAAAGCTTCAGCCTGATAAGCTCGAACCCAAATCGGAGAAGTGCGTCTTCATAGGATACCCAAAAGAAACTGTTGGGTACATGATGTCTACTACACAACCTTCTTCTTGTAGACGTTGTTGGGCCTCCAAGTGCAGAGGTTTGTAGGACAGTAGCAAATTTCCCTCAAGTGGATGACCTAAGGTTTATCAATCCGTGGGAGGCATAGGATGAAGATGGTCTCTCTCAAGCAACCCTGCAACCAAATAACAAAGAGTCTCTTGTGTCCCCACCACACCCAATACAATGGTAAATTGTATAGGTGCACTAGTTCTGCGAAGAGATGGTGATAAAAGTGCAATATGGATGGTAGATATGGGTATTTGTAATCTGAAAATATAAAAACAGCAACGTAACTAATGATAAAAGTGAGCACAAACGGTATTGCAATGCGTTGAAGCAAGGCCTAGGGTTCATACTTTCACTAGTGCAAGTTCTCTCAACAATAATAACATAATTGGATTATATACATATCCCTCAACATGCAACAAAGAGTCACTCTAAAGTCACTAATAGCGGAGAATAAACGAAGAGATTATGGTAGGGTACGAAACCACCTCAAAGTTATCCTTTCTGATCGATCTATTCAAGAGTCCGTAGTAAAATAACACGAAGCTATTTTTTCCGTTCGATCTATCATAGAGTTCGTACTAGAATAACACCTTAAGACACAAATCAACAAAAACCCTAATGTCACCTAGATACTCCAATGTCACCTCAAGTATCCATGGGTATGATTATACGATATGCATCACACAATCTCAGATTCATCTATTCAAACCAACACAAAGGTACTTCAAAGAGTGCCCAAAAGTTTCTAGCGGAGAGTCAAGACGAAAACGTGTGCCAACCCTATGCATAAGTTCACGAGCGGAACCCGCAAGTTGATCACCAAAACATACATCAAGTGGATCACGTGAATATCCCATTGTCACCACAGATAAGCACGACAAGACATACATCAAGTGTTCTCAAATCCTTAAAGACTCAATCCGATAAGATAACTTCAAAGGGAAAACTCAATCCATTACAGGAGAGTAGAGGGGGAGAAACATCGTAAGATCCAAATATAGTAGCAAAGCTCGCGATACATCAAGATCGTACCACCTCAAGAACACGAGAGAGAGAGAGATCAAACACATAGCTACTGGTACATACCCTCAGCACCGAGGGTGAACTACTCCCTCCTCGTCATGGCGAGCGCCGGGATGATGAAGATGGCCACCGGAGAGGGTTCCCCCCTCCGGCACGGTGCCAGAACAGGGTCTCGATTGGTTTTTGGTGGCTACAGAGGCTTGCGGTGGAACTCCCGATCTATTCTGCTCTCCGATGTTTTTAGGGTATATGGATATATATAGGCGAAAGAAGTCGGTCAAGGGAGCCACGAGGGGCCCATGAGGGTGGGGGCGCGCCCAGGGGGAGGCACGCCTCCCTGCCTTGTGGCCACGTCGAAGCTTCCTAGACTTCAACTCCAAGTCTCCTAGATCACGTCCGTTCCAAAAATCACGCTCCCGGAGGTTTCATTCCATTTGGACTCCGTTTGATATTCTTTTCTGCGGAACACTGAAACAAGGGAATAAATAGAAACTGGCACTAGGCTTTAGGTTAATAGGTTAGTCCCAAAAATAATATAAAAGTGTTTAATAAAGCCCATAAACATCCAAAACAGATAATATAATAGTAGGAATACTTCATAAATTATAGATACGTTGGAGACGTATCAGTACACCTTCTATCACAGATCCAAAGGCAAGATATTTGTTGCTAAGAATGGATCCTTTCTAGAGAAGGAGTTTCTCTCGAAAGAAGTGAATGGGAGGAAAGTAGAAATTGATGAGGTAATTGTACCTTCTCTCGAATTGGAAAGTAGCTCATCACAGAAAACCGTTCCCGTGATGCTTGCACCAACTAGTGAGGAAGCTAATGATAATGATCATGAAACTTCAGATCAAGTTACTACCGAACCTCATAGGTCAACCAGAGCACGTTCCGCACAAGAGTGGTATGGTAATCCTGTTCTTGAAGTCATGTTACTAGACCATGACGAACCTACGAACTATGAGGACGCGATGATGAATCCAGATTCTGATAAATGGCTTGAGGCCATGAAATCTGAGATAGGATCCATGTATGAGAACAAAGTATGGACTTTGATTGACTTGCCAGATTGTCGGCGAGCCATTGAGAATAAATGGAACTTCAAGAGGAAGATGGACACCGATAGTAGTGTTACATCCACAAAGCTCGAATTGTCGCAAAAGGTTTTCGACAAGTTCAAGGTGTTGACTACGATAAGATTTTCTCACTCGTATCGATGCTTAAAGTATGTCCGAATCATGTTAGCAATTGCCGCATTTTATGAAATCTGGCAAATGGATGTCAAAACTGCATTCCTTAATGAATTTATTAAAGAAGAGTTGTATATGATGCAACCAAAAGGTTTTCTCAATCCTAAAGGTGCTAACAAAGTGTGCAAGCTCCAGCGATCCATCTATGGACTGGTGCAAGCATCTCGGAGTTGGAATATACTGATGTCTACTACGCAACCTTCTTCTTGTAGATGTTGTTGGGCCTCCAAGTGTAGAGGTTTGTAGGACAGTAGCAAATTTCCCTCAAGTGGATGACCTAAGGTTTATCAATCCGTGGGAGGCGTTGGTTGAAGATGGTCTCTCTCAAATAACCCTGCAACCAAAGAACAAAGAGTCTCTTGTGTCCCCAACACACCCAATACAATGGTAAATTGTATAGGTGCACTAGTTCGGCGAAGTGATGGTGATACAAGTGCAATATGGATGGTAGATATAGGTTTTTGTAATCTGAAAATATGAAAACAGCAAGGTAACTAACGATAAAAGTGAGCGTAAACGGTATTGCAATGCTAGGAAACAAGGCCTAGGGTTCATACTTTCACTAGTGCAAGTTCTCTCAACAATAATAACATAACTGGATCATATAACTATTCCTCCACATGCAACAAAGAGTCACTCCAAAGTCACTAATAACGGAGAACAAACGAAGAGATTATGGTAGGGTACGAAACCACCTCAAAGTTATTCTTTCCGATCAATCCATTGGGCTATTCCTATAAGTGTCACAAACATCCCTAGAGTTCAGTAAAATAACACCTTAAGACACACATCAACCAAAACCCTAATGTCACCTAGATACTCCAATGTCACCTCAAGTATCCATGGGCATGATTATACGATATGCATCACACAATCTCAGATTCATCTATTCAACCAACACATAGTACCTCAAAGAGTGCCCCAAAGTTTCTATCAGAGAATCAAGATGAAAACCTGTGCCAACCCCTATGCATAGGTTCATGGGCAGAACCTGCAAGTTGATCACCAAAACATACATCAAGGGATCAATAGAATACCCCATTGTCACCACGGGTATCCCACGCAAGACATACATAAAGTGTTCTCAAATCATTAAAAGACTCAATCCGATAAGATAACTTCAAAGGGGAAACTCAATCCATTACAAGAGAGTAGAGGGGGAGAAACATCATAAGATCCAACTATAATAGCAAAGCTCGCAATACATCAAGGACATATCACCTCAAGAACACGAGAGAGAGAGAGAGAGAGAGAGAGAGAGAGAGAGAGACAGAGATCAAACACATAGCTACCGGTACATACCCTCAGCCCCGAGGGTGAACTACTCCCTCCTCGTCATGGAGAGCGTCGGGATGATGAAGATGGCCACGGTGAAGGACCCCCCTCCGTGAGGTGTCGGAACAGGTCCCGACTGGTTTTGGTGGCTCTGAGAGGCTTGCGGCGGCGGAACTCCCGATCTATTCTGTTCCCCGAAGGTTTTAGGGTATATTGGTATATATAGGAAGAAGAAATACGTCAGGGGAGCCACGAGGGGCCCACGAGGGTGGAAGGCGCGCCCAGGGGGGTGGGCGCCCCCCCTGCCTCGTGCCTTCCTCGTTAATCCCCTGGCGTGCACTCCAAGTCTCCCGGATTGCTTTCTTTCCAAAAGTAACTTTCCCGAAGGTTTCATTCCGTTTGGACTCCGTATGATATTCCTTTTGTTCGAAACACTGAAACAAGGGAAAAAGCAGGAACTGGCACTGGGCTCTGGGTTAATAGGTTAGTCCCAAAAATCATATAAAAGTGCATAGTAAATCCCATTAAACATCCAAGATGGATAATACAATAGCATGAATACTTCATAAATTATAGATACGTTGGAGACGTATCAGCATCCCCAAGCTTAATTCCTGCTCATCCTCGAGTAGGTAAATGATAAAAGAAAGAATTTATGAAGTGTGAATGCTAGCAGGTGCACAAGTTTGATCAATGATAATTTCAATCACCTTTTCTTGCATCATTATATGTCATAACAGTAGCTCATATTATAAAACTTTGCATTATCAAGTAACAAACTATTCACATGTTAAAGTATAGAACATAAACTTTCTTGAAAACTAACAAACCGTGTTATTAGTCATCAAACAATTACAATTCATCTTATTTTCAGGAAGAGTCTATGTCAGAGCTTTGATTCAGCAAACTTCACATACTCAACTATCATTTAGCATTCCATGATTGCTACCACTCAAAGCATATTTTTAGAACAAATAGTATTCATCGAACATAGAGAAAGATAGGGGCTTAATGTTTCGCCTCCCAACCTTTTACCTCAGGGGTAATGTCAACAGTAATAATTCATGCTCAAATATATTTGAATGGCCATATATGCCTAGATCTTTCCATCACATGATGCTTGCCAACTAAAGAGTAGGTTGGAATAAGAAGGAATACTACTGACTCTTGCATAAATGTAAAATATAGGCCCTTCGCAGAGGGAAGCAGGGATTTGCAGAGGTGCGAGCTCAAGCAAAAACAGAGATGAAAATAATTTTGAGAGGTATGCTTTCATTGTCAACATAACGACCAAGAGTTCCCAATATCTTCCATACTACATACATTATAGGCGGTTCCCAAACAGAAAGGTAAAGATTTTTACTCCCCCTCCACCAACAATCATCAATCCATGGCTTGCCCGAAACAACGGGTGCCTCCAACTAACGTCAATCCTGGGGGAGTTTTGTTTACAATTATTTTTTATTTGATTTCGATCTTTTGATCATGGGACTGGACATCCCAGTTACCAGTCATTTTCTCGTGAACGATGAGCGGAGTCCACTCATCGTGAGAATAACCCACCTAGCATGGAAGATACTGCTAGCCCCTAGTCGCTACATGAGCGATTCGGGCATACAAAACAGATTATTATTTGAAGTTTAGAGTTTGGCACATGCAAATTTACTTGGAACGGCAGGTAAATACTGCATATAGGTAGATATGGTGGACACTTATGGAAGAAACTTGGTTCAAGGAGTTTGGATGCACAAGCAGTATTCCCGCTTAGTACAGATATTTTGGCTAGCAAAGAATTCTAAATAGCAAGCACCACATGTTAGAGGATCCATAACAACATAACTTCTATACAAATATACCCAAGCATAACTCATTATGTTGTCTTCCTTGTCCAACTTCAACTAATTTGCTCAGGTTAAAATAATTAATGGGGCTAACAATCATAGAAGATGTCCAAGATAGTATATTTATATGTGAAATCTCTCTTCCTTCAATATTCTTTCATGAATTGTTCAAGTGACCAATACAATGTTTGCTAACCTTCAATAAATTTACCACCTCTACTTCTTATATGTGAAGGCATTACTCCCCACGGGAAAGGCATATTAAGCATATATAATCTCAGATATATGACATCCAAATCATTCAACTATTTACTCATAGGATATAAGTGAAGCACACGAGTAAATGACAAACTACTCCAAAAAGATATAAGTGAAGATCAATGAGTAGTTAAATAATTATGTAGCTATGTGAAGACTCTCTAACATTTAATACTTTCAGATCTTGGGATTTTATTCAAACAGCAAGCAAAGCTAAATAAAATAAAATGACGCTCCAAGCAAAACACATATCATGTGGTGAATAAAAATATAGCTCCAAGTAAAGTTCTTGATGAACAAAGACGAAAGAGGGGATGCTTTCCGGGGAATCCCCAAGCTTAGGCTTTTAGTTGTCCTTGAATATTACCTTGGGGTGCCTTGGGCATCCCCAAGCTTAGGCTCTTGCCACTCCTTATTCCATAGTCCATCAAATCTTTACCCAAAACTTGAAAACTTCACAACACAAAACTTAACAAAAAATCTCGTGAGCTCCGTTAGCGAAAGAAAACAAAACACCACTTCAAGGTACTGTAATGAACTCATTCTTTATTTATATTGGTGTTAAAACTACTGTATTCCAACTTCTCTATGGTTTATAAACTATTTTACTAGCCATAGAGTCGTCAAAATAAGCAAACAACACAAGAAAAACAGAATCTGTCAAAAACAGAACAGTCTGTAGTAATCTGTATCAAACGTATACTTATGGAACTCCAAAAATTCTAAAATAAATTTTTGGACCTGTGGAATTTGTCTAGTAATCATCTTCAAAAAGAATCAACTAAATATCACTCTGCAGTAAAAAGTTGAAGCAAATCTCGTGAGCGCTAAAGTTTCTGTTTTTTACAGCATGATCATAAAGACTTCACCCAAGTCTTCCCAAAGGTTCTACTTGGCACAAACACTAATTAAAACACAAAACCACATCTAAACAGAAGCTAGATGGATTATTTATTACTAAACAGAACCAAAAAGCAAGAAACTAAAATAAAATTGGGTTGCCTCCCAACAAGCGCTAACGCTTAATGCCCCTAGTCGGGCATGATGATTTCAATGATGCTCACGTAAAAGATAAGAATTGAAACATAAAGAGAGCATCATGAATAATATGACTAGCACATTTAAGTCTAACCCACTTCCTATGTATAGGGATTTTGTGATCAAACAATTTATGGGAACAATAATCAACTAGCATAGGAAGAAAAAACAAGCATAACTTCAAAACTTTAAGCACATAGAGAGGAAACTTGATATTATTGCAACATGTACAAGCATATGATCCTCTCTCATAATAATTTTCAGTAGCATCATGAATGAATTAAATCATATAACCAGCACCTAAATAATTATTTTCATGATCTACTTGCATAGAAAATTTACTACTCTCTTCATAAGCAAAATTCTTCTCATTCGGAATAGTGAGAGTATCATAAGAGACTCGAATACTATAAATTGTTTCCACATTAAATGAGTAATGTTCAGAAAAATGGTAATCATAATCATGACAAGTTTTATAAATATAATCATCACTACTCTTTATAGCATAAGTTTCATCACAGTAATCATCATAAGTAGCAACTTTGTTCTCATCATAATCGATTGAAACCTCTTCCAAGATAGTGGACTCATCACTAAATAAAGTCATGACCTCTCCAAATCCACTTTCATAAATATTATAAGATTCAACATCCTCCAAAATAGTGGGATCATTACTTCCTAATGTTGACACTCTTCCAAACCCACTTTCATCAATATAATCATCATAAGTAGGAGGCATGCTATAATCATTATAAATTTGCATATCAAAACTTGGGAGACTAAAAATATCATCTTCATTAAACGTAGCATCCCCAAGCTTGGGACAAACATTAATTGCAGCAAATATATTCTCAAAAACATCATCTTCTTCAAACATAGCATCCCCAAGCTTGGGCCTTTTCATATCATAAGCATAATCACTCTCATCATTAGTAGTGTGGATAGCACCAATAGTATAGCAAACATTATTATCATATTCTTCCAAGCAAGTGCCAAAAAGATTTTCAAGATCATAAGAAGTATCATTATCTTCCCAATCATAATCATCACAACAAGCAATAGGCATAACGAGATCATCATCAAGTGCATCATCTTCCACAATTATTTTTGATTCATTTTCATGAGGCACAACAATAATAGGAGCAACATTATTTGGGAGAGATATATTTTTACCTCTCCTCCTTTCTCTTTTCTTCTTCTTCACCACATCATGTGTGGGTTCAATCCTCTTTTTGGAGCTCCTTATTAATGAAATTGGTTAGATAGAAGGCTCCTCCTCGTTACCTGATTCATCATAAGAAATAATAGGAGGATATTGGGAAGTCTCTTACCTTTCATTAGTATTCTCTTCATCTTCTATTTGTTTTCTTTTCTTTATGTAATTGGCAATATAAGGATTTTCAATGCAATTCACCGCACAATACATATAAATTTCTTCTAGATCAAAATGAAGAACTCTATCAAGGGCAAATTCTGGAATAATCTTAGTTATACATTTCGTTTCTTCATAACCCAAGAGCAAACTAAGTTCATTATGATGTGCAAGGGAAATCAAGTCATCACAATTTTTGGACCCGATACGATCATGAAACAATTTGCATTGGGTACTGAAATGATCATGTTCATTGCAAAGTTCACAAGTACGGCTAAGAAAATTTAATTTTTCAGCACAAACAGCTAGCCTTTCTTGCAACAATTTAGTTTCTAAATGCTTGTTCCTCTTGCAATATCTATCTTCCCTATTTGGTGTGTACTTGCAAACCCAATGCACTCCACAAAAATTGACATGTTTATAGGAGACATTTTCATCATAACTAGTGCAATCATAATTAGTACTATGGATATTCAAGGAGTTCATACTAACAACATTGCAATCATGCTCATCATTCAAAGATTTAGTGCCAAACATTTTGATGCATTCTTCTTCTAACACTTTGGCACAATTTTCCTTTCCATCATACTCACGAAAGACATTAAAAAGATGAAGCGTATGAGGTAAACTCAATTCCATTTTTTTGTAGTTTTCTTTTATAAACTAAACTAGTGCTAAACCAAGAAACAAAAAGATTCCATTGCAATATCTAAAGATATACCTTCAAGCACTCACCTCCCCGACAACGGCGCCAGAAACTGCTTGATGTCTACTATGCAACCTTCTTCTTGTAGACGTTGTTGGGCCTCCAAGTGCAGAGGTTTGTAGGACAATAGCAAATTTCCCTCAAGTGGATGACCTAAGGTTTATCAATCCGCGGGAGGCGTAGGTTGAAGATGGTCTCTCTCAAACAACCCTGCAACCAAATAACAAAGAGTCTCTTGTGTCCCCAACACACCCAATACAATGGTAAATTTTATAGGTGCACTAGTTCGCGAAGAGATGGTGATACAAGTGCAATATGGATGGTAGATATAGGTTTTTGTAATCTGAAAATATAAAAACAGCAAGGTAACTAATGATAAAAGTGAGTGTAAATGGTATTGCAATGCTAGGAAACAAGGCCTAGGGTTCATACTTTCACTTGTGCAAGTTGTCTCAACAATAATAACATAACAGGATCATATAACTATCCCTCAACATGCAACAAAGAGTCACTCCAAAGTCACTAACAGCGGAGAACAAACGAAGAGATTATGGGTACGAAACCACCTCAATGTTATTCTTTTCGATCAATCCATTGGGCTATTCCTGTAAGTGTCACAAACAGCCCTAGAGTTCGTAGTAAAATAACACCTTAAGACACACATCAACCAAAACCCTAATGTCACCTAGATACTCCAATGTCACCTCAAGTATCCATGGGTATGATTATACGATATGCATCACACAATCTCAGATTCATCTATTCAACCATCACATAGAACCTCAAAGAGTGCCCCAAAGTTTCTACTGGAGAATCAAGACGAAAACGTGTGCCAACCCCTATGCATAGGTTCATCGGCGGAACCCGCAAGTTGATCACCAAAACTTACATCAAGTGGATCAATAGAATACCCCATTGTCACCATGGGTATCCCACACAAGACATACATCAAGTGTTCTCATATCATTAAAAGACTCAATCCGATAAGATAACTTCAAAGGGGAAACTCAATCCATTACAAGAGAGTAGAGGGGGAGAAACATCATAAGATCCAACTATAATAGCAAAGCTCGCGATACATCAAGGTCGTATCACCTCAAGAACACGAGAGAGAGAGAGAGAGAGAGAGAGATCAAACACATAGCTACTGGTACATACCGTCAGCCCTGAGGGTGAACTACTCCCTCCTTGTCATGGAGAGCGCCAGGATGATGAAGATGGCCACCGGTGAAGGATCCCCCCTCCGGCAGGGTGCCAGAACAGGGTCCTGATTGGTTTTTGGTGGCTATAGAGGCTTGCGGCGGCGGAACTCCCGATCTATTCTGTTCCCCAAAGGTTTTAGGGTATATTGGTATATATAGGAAGAAGAAATACGTCAGGGGAACCACGAGGGGCCCACGAGGGTAGAGGGCGCGCCACCTGCCTCGTGCCTTCCCCGTCAATCCCCTGACGTGCACTCCAAGTCTCCCGGATTGCTTTCTTTCCAAAAAATAACTTTCCCGAAGGTTTCATTCCGTTTGGACTCCGTTTGATATTCCTTTTCTTCGAAACACTGAAATAAGGGAAAAAACAGGAACTGGCATTGGGCTCTGGGTTAATAGGTTAGTCCCAAAAATCATATAAAAGTGCTTAGTAAAGCCCATTAAACATCTAAGATGGATAATATAATAGAATGAATACATCATAAATTATAGATACGTTGGAGACGTATCATATACCCTTTGATGAGTTGATCAAAGCATATAGTTTTATACAGACTTGCGGTGAAGCCTGTATTTACAAGAAAGTGAGTGGGAGCACTACAGCCTTTCTGCTAAGTATATGTGAATGACATATTGTTGATCGAAATGATGTAGAATTTTCTGGAAAGCATAAAGGAGTGTTTGAAAGGATATTTTCAAAGAAACACCTCAGTAAGCTACTTACATATTGGGCATCAAGATCTACAAAGATAGATCAAGACAATTGATAAGACTTTCGATGAGTACATACCTTGATAAGATTTTGAAGGAGTTCAAAATGGATCAGTCAAAGAAGGAGTTCTTGCCTGAGTTGTAAGGTATGAAGTTGAGTAAGACTCAAAACCCAACCACGGTAGAAGATAGAGAGAGAATGAAAGTCATTCCCTATGCCTCAGCCATAGGTTCTATAAAGTATACCACGCTGTATACCAAACCTATTGTGTACCTTGCCATGAGTTTGGCAAAGGGGTACAATAGTGATCCAGGAATAGATCGCTCGACAGCGGTCAAAAGTATCCTTAGAGGACTAAGGAAATATTTCTCAGTTATGGAGGTGATAAAGAGTAC
The DNA here is from genome assembly GCA_021605145.1 of Aegilops bicornis. Lineage (NCBI taxonomy): Eukaryota > Viridiplantae > Streptophyta > Magnoliopsida > Poales > Poaceae > Aegilops > Aegilops bicornis. The sequence continues at coordinate 325,732,461 of CM038669.1, forward strand.
ATCATAAAGAGTTACGATGATGCAAGCTTTAACACCGATCTGATGACTCTGAGTCTCAATCTGGATACATATTGAAAGTGGGAGCAATTAGCTAGAGTAGCTCCATGCAGAGCATTGTAGGCAAAGAAATTTGCAAAATACATACGGATCTGAATGTAGCAGACCCGTTGACTAAGCTTCTCTCACAAGCAAAACATGATCACACCTTAGTACTCTTTGGGAGTTAACCACATGGTGATGTGAACTAGATTATTGACTCTAGTAAACTCTTTGGGTGCTGGTCACATGGTGATGTGAACTATGGGTGTTAATCACATGGTGATGTGAACTATTGGTGTTTAATTACATGGCTATGTGAACTAGGTTATTGACTCTAGTGCAAGTGGGAGACTGAAGGAAATATGCCCTAGAGGCAATAATAAAGTTGTTATTTTATATTTCCTTATATAATGATAAATGTTTATTATTCATGCTAGAATTGTATTAACCGGAACTTGATACATGTGTGGATACATAGACAAAAACCATGTCCCTAGTAAGCCTCTCCTAGACTAGCTCGTTAATCAAAGATGGTTAAGTTTCCTAACCATAGACATGTGTTGTCATTTGATGAACAGGATCACATCATTAGGAGAATGATGTGATGGACAAGACCCATTCGTTAGCTTAGCATGTTGATCGTTCAGTTTTATTGCTATAGCTTTCTTCATGTCGTATACATATTCCTTTGACTATGAGATTATGCAACTCCCGGATACCAGAGGAATATATTGTGTGCTATCAAACGTCAAAACGTGACTGGATGATTATAAATATGCTCTACAGGTATCTCCGAAGGTGTTTGTTGGGTTGGCATAGATCGAGATTAGGATTTGTTACTCCGAGTATCAGAGAGGTATCTCTGGGCCCTCTCAGTAATGAACATCATGATAAGCCTTGCAAGCTATGTGACTAATGAGTTAGTTGCCGGATGATGCATTACGGAACGAGTAAAGAGACTTGCCGGTAACGAGATTGAACTAGGTACGAAGATACCGACGATCGAATCTCAGGCAAGTAACATACCGATGACAAAGGGAATAACGTATGTTGTCATGACGGTTTGACCGATAAAGATGTTCATAGAATATGTAGGAACCAATATGAGCATCCAGGTTCCACTATTGGTTATTGACCCAGGACGTGTCTCGGTCATGTCTACATAGTTCTTGAACCCATAGGGTTCGCATGCTTAACGTTGGATGGTGATTTTGTATTATATGAGTTATATGATTTGGTGACCGAATGTTGTTCAGAGTCCCGGATGAGATCACGGACATGACGAGGAGTCTCGAAATGGTCTAGAGGTAAATATTCATATATAGGACGATAGTATTCGGACACCGGAAGTGTTATGGGGGTACTGGGTACGTATCGGGTCACCGAAAGGGGTTCCTGGCAACCCCCGGCAAGCTATATGGGCCTAATGGGCCAAGAGGGGAAACACACCAGCCACAATGGGGCTGGGGCCCCCCCCCCCCCCCATTTATGGGCTGGCCAAATTGGAGAAGGAAAGGGGAAGAAGGAAAGGAAAAGGGGAATAGGATTCCCCCTTCCCCTCTTCCCTTCCTACTCCGAATAGGAATAGGAAATGGGGGAGGTCGAATTGGGAGGACCTGAAGTAGGATTCCTCCTACTTGGGGCGCCCCCTTGGCTGCCTCTCCTCCCATCCAACCTATATATATATATATATATATATATATATATATATATATATATATATACATATATATATATATATATATGAGGAGGACACCGCTAGAACATACAACAAACATTGTTAGCCGTGTGCGGCGCCCCCCTCCACAGTTTGCGCCTCCGGTCATATTCACGTAGTGCTTAGGGAAGCCCTGCGCGGATCACTTCACCATCATCGTCACCACGCCGTTGTGCTGACGGAACTCTCCCTCGAAAGTTTGCTGGATCAAGAGTTAGAGGGACGTCATCGAGCTAAACGTGTGCAGAACTCGGAGGTGCCGTACGTTCAACGCTTGATCGGTCGGAACGAGAAGAAGTTTGACTACATCAACCGCGTTGTCAAACGCTTCCGCTTTCGGTCTACGAGGGTACGTGGACACACTCTCCCCCTTTCATTGCTATGCATCTTCATGATAGATCTTGCGTGAGCGTAGGAATTTTTTTGAAATTGCATGCTACGTTCCCAACAGGCAGTCCCTTAGTCATCACATCGGCGGACTGTTGTGCGGTCGGAACATGAAGGACCCGAATGTGTCCAAGGGACACCTGCTCACGCACAAAGTGAATGTCCAGCTCAATGTGCTTAGTCCGACGATGATGAACGGGGTTGGCGGAAAGGTACACCGCAGAGACGTTTTCACAGTAGACAACAATAGCCTGGGAGACATCATGATGCAACTCCTGAAGTAGCTACCGTAGCTAGGTGCACTCAGCGACGATGTTAGCCACTGCTCGGTACTCGGCCTTCGTGCTGGAGCGCGAAATGGTGGGTTGTCGCTTGGACGACCACGAGACAAGGGAAGGACTGAGGTAGATGCAGTAGCCAGAGGTGGAGCGACGGGTGGCAGGGTAGCCGGCCCAGTCCGCGTTGGAATAGGCCACCATCTCCAGAGAAGTGGACGCCGTGAGAGTGAGCCCAAGAGCCATCGTGCCACGGATGTGGCGGAGAATCCGTTTCACGAGAGTCCAATGGGAGTCACGAGGGGTGCGCATATGAAGACACACCTGCTGAACAACATACTATAGATCCGGCTGAGTGAGAGTCAGATACTGGAGAGCACCAACAATGGACCGATAGAACGGAGCATCTGACGCTGGCGAGCCCTCGAGAGCGGAAACCTTGGCCTTCGTGTTAACAGGAGTAGCGGCAGGGTGACAATTGAGCATGCCGTCACGCTCAAGTAGCTCATGCGCATACTTCTGCTGATGAAGGAAGAAGTCGTCGGGTCGCCGAACGACCTCAATGCCAAGGAAATAATGTAGAGCACCCAAGTCCTTGATGGCAAACTCGTCACATAGCCGGAGAGTAATCTGCTGAAGAAAGGCTGCGGAGGAGGCCGTCAGGATGATGGCGCCGATGTAAAGGAGCAAATATGTCGTCGTGTCGTCGCGGTGATAGACGAACAATGAGGCATCCGAGCGAGTAATGATACGTCTCCAACATATCTATAATTTTTTATTGTTCCATGTTGTTATATTACCAATCTTGGATGCTTTATAATCATTTTATATCATTTTTGGTACTAACTTATTGACATAGTGCCAAGTGCCACTTGCTGTTTTTCCATGTTTCTTACATTGCAGGAAATCAAATACCAAACGAACTCCAAAACGCAGCGAAACTTTTTGGAGATTTGGACCAGAAGACATCAAATAGGACGAAGAAGCACCTGAGGGGTTGATACGTCTCCAACGTATTTATAATTTTTTATTGTTCCATGTTGTTATATTATCATTCTTGGATCCTTTATAATCATTTTATATCATTTTTGGGACTAACCTATTGACATAGTGCCAAGTGTCAGTTGATGTTGTGTGCATCTTTTTTACATCGCAAGAAATCAATATCAAACGGAGTCCAAACACCGCGAATCTTTTTGTGGATTTTTTATGGACCAAAAGACCACCAATGGGCGAGAGCAGCACCTGGGGGTGCCCCGAGGGGGGCACAACCTACCAGGGCGTGCCTGGGGGGCCAGGCGCACCCAGGTGGGTTGTGCCCACCTCGGTGGCCTCCCGCACCCCCTCTTTACCCTATAAATATTACGAAAACCCTCAGGGTTATCCTAGATCAAAAGTTTCGCCACCGCAGGCCTCTGTAGCCACCAAAAACCAATCTAGACCCTTTCCGGCACCCTGCTGGAGGGTGGAATCATCACCGTTGGCCATCTTCATCATCCCGACGGCCACCACGATGAGGAGGGAGCAGTCCACCCTCGGGGCTGAGGGTTTGTACCAGTATCTATGTGTTTAATCTCTCTCTCTCTCGTGTTCTTGAGATGTCACGATCTTGATGTATCACGGGCTTTGTTAATATAGTCAGATCATATGGTGTTTTCCCCTCTCTATCTTGTTGTGATGAATTGAGTTTTTCCATTTGAGATTTCATTGTTATCGGATTGAATACTTTTATGGATTTGAGAACACTTGATATATGTATTGCAATTGAATACTCGTGGTGACAATGGGGTATCGTATTGATTCACTTGATATATGTTTTGGCACTCAACTCACGGATTGCCGCGGTGACATTGGGGTAACCTATGCATAGGGGTTGATGCACGTTCTTGTCTTTGTTTCTCCTAGAGAAATCTTGGGGCACTCTTTGAAGTTCTTTGTGTTGGATTGAGTATTATGAATACGAATTAGCTTTGGTGTTATTTTAGTACGAACTCTAGGATAGATCGAACGGAAAGAATAGCTTTGTGTTATTTTAGTACGAATTCTTGAATAGATCAAACGGAAAGAATAGCTTTGAGGTGGCTTCCTACCCTACAAACAATTTATTCTTATGTTCTCCGCTAGATAGGAACTTTGGAGTGATTCTTTGTCGCACTTTGAGGGGTGGTTATTGATCCAATTATATTAGCATTGTTGAGAGGTTGCACTAGCGAAAGTACGGACCCTAGGCCTTGTTTTCAAGCATTGCAATACAATTTTTGTGCCCGTTTACTATTTGCTACCTTGTTGTTTTTATTTATTCAGATTATAAAAATATATATCTTCCATCAATATTACACTTTTATCACCATATCTTCGCCGAACTAGTGCACTTATACAATTTGCCATTGTATTAGGTGTGTTGGCGACACAAGATATTTCTTGTATTTGGTTGCAGGGTTGTTTGAGAGTGATGGGGAACGTAGTATTTCAAAAAAATCCTACGATCACGCAAGATCTATCTAGGAGAAGCATAGCAACAAGCGGGGAGAGTGTGTCCATGTACCCTCGTAGATCGAAAGCGGAAGCGTTAAGTAACACGGTTGATGTAGTCGAACATCTTCGCGAACCAACCGATCAAGTACCAAACGCACGGCACCTCCGTGATCTGCACACATTCAGCTCGGTGACGTCCCCTGAACTCTATATTGTTGGGGAACGTAGTAATTTCAAAAAAATTCCTACTCACATGCAAGGATCATGGTGATGACATAGCAACGAGAGGGGAGAGTGTTGTCCACGTACCCTCGTAGACCGTAAGCGGAAGCGTTATCACAACGCGGTTGATGTAGTCGTACGTCTTCACGATCCGACCGATCCAAGTACCGAACGTACGGCACCTCCGAGTTCAGCACACGTTCAGCTCGATGACGATCCCCGGACTCCGATCCAGCAAAGTGTCGGGACTGAGTTCCGTCAACGACGACGGCGTGGTGGCGATGATGATGCTCTATCGGTAGCAGGGCTTCGCCTAAACTCCGCAACGATATGACCGAGGTGGAATATGGTGGAGGGGGGCACCGCACACGGCTAAGGAACGATCCGTAGATCAACTTGTGTGTCTATGGGGTGCCCCCCTACCCCCGTATATAAAGGAGCAAGGGGGGTGCGGCCGGCCCTAGGAGGAGGCGCGCCGGAGGAGTCCTACTCCCATCGGGAGTAGGACTCCCCCCTTTCCTAGTTGGACTAGGACTTGGGGGGAAGGAGGAGAGGGGGAAAAGGAAAGGGGCGCCGCCTCCTTGTCCTATTCGGACTTGGGGGAGGCGCGGCTGCCCTTGGCCCCTTCTCCTCTTTCTCCACTAGGCCCACTAAGGCCCATTAGGTCACCGGGGTTCCGGTAACCTCCAGTACTTGATAAAATGCCGATTTCACCGGAACACTTCCGATGTCCAAACATAGGCTTCCAATATATCAATCTTTATGTCTCGACCATTTCGAGACTCCTCGTCATGTCCGTGATCACATCCAGGACTCGAACAAACTTCGCACATCAAAACTTATAAACTCATAATAAAACTGCCATCGTAATGTTAAGCGTGCGGACCCTACGGGTTCGAGAACTATGTAGACATGACCTAGAACTATTCTCGGTCAATAACCAATAGCGGAACCTGGATGCCCATATTGGTTCCTACATATTCTACGAAGATCTTTATCGGTCAAACCGCATAACAACATACGTTGTTCCCTTTGTCATCGGTATGTTACTTGCCCGAGATTTGATCGTCGGTATCCAATACCTAGTTCAATCTCGTTCTTTGGAAAGTATCTTTACTCGTTACGTAATGCATCATTCCGTAACTAACTCATTAGCTACATTGCTTGCAAGGCTTATAGTGATGTGCATTACCGAGAAGGCCTAGAGATACCTCTCCGACAATCGGAGTGACAAAACCTAATCTCGAAATACGCCAACCCAACATGTACCTTTGGAGACAACTGTAGTACTCCTTTATAATCACCCAGTTACGTTGTGACGTTTGGAAGCACCCAAAGTGTTCCTCCGGTAAACGGGAGTTGCATAATCTCATAGTTACAGGAACATGTATAAGTCATGAAGAAAGCAATAGCAATATACTAAACGATCAAGTGCTAGGCTAATGTATGGGTCATGTCAATCACATCATTCTCCTAATGATGTGATCCCATTAATCAAATAACAACACATGTCTATGGTTAGGAAACATAACCATCTTTGATTAATGAGCTAGTCAAGTGGAGGCATACTAGTGACTATATGTTTGTCTATGTATTCACACATGTATCATGTTTCCGGTTAATACAATTCTAGCATGAATAATAAACATTTATCATGATATGAGGAAATAAATAATAACTTTATTATTGCCTCTAGGGCATATTTCCTTGAGTCTCCCACTTGCACTAGAGTCAATAATCTAGATTACAAGAATGATTCTAACACCCATGGAGTCTTGGTGCTGATCATGTTTTGCTCGTGGAAGAGGCTTAGTCAACGGTTCGCAACATTCAGATCCGTATGTATCTTGCAAATCTCTATGTCTCCCACGGACTTGGTCCGGATGGAATTGAAGCGTCTCTTGATGTGCTTGGTCCTCTTGTGAAATCTGGATTCCTTTGCCAAGGCAATTGCACCAAAGATTGTCACGGAAGATCTTCATTGGTCCCGATGCACTAGGTATGACACCTAGATCGGAAATGAACTCTTTCATCCGCACTCCTTCATTTGCTGCTTCCGAAGCAGCTATGTATCCCGCTTCACATGTAGATCCCGCCACGACGCTTTGTTTAGAACTGCACCAACTGACAGCTCCACCGTTTAATAAAAACACGTATCCGTTTTGCGATTTAGAATCGTCCGGATCAGTGTCAAAGCTTGCATCGACGTAACCATTTACGACTAGCTCTTTGTCACCTCCATATACGAGAAACATATCCTTAGTCCTTTTCAGGTATTTCGGGATGTTCTTGACCTGTCCGATGATCCACTCCTGGATTACTTTGGTACCTTCCTGCCAAGCTTATTGCTAAGCATACATCAGGTCTGGTACACAGCATTGCATACATGATAGAGCCTATGGCTGAAGCATAGGGAACATCTTGCATTTTCTCTCTATCTTCTGCTGTGGTCGGGCATTGAGTCTGACTCAACTTCACACCTTGTAATACAGTAAGAATCCTTTCTTTGCATGATCCATTTTGAACTTTTTCAAAACTTTATCAAGGTATGTGCTTTGTGAAAGTCCAATTAAGCATCTTGATCTATCTCTATAGATCTTGATGCCCAATATGTAAGCAGCTTCACCGAGGTCTTTCATTGAAAAACTTTTATTCAAGTATCCTTTTATGCTATCCAGAAATTCTATATCATTTCCAATCAATAATATGTCGTCCACATATAATATCGTAAATGCTACATAGCTCCCACTCACTTTCTTGTAAATACAGGCTTCTCCAAAAGTCTCAGATAAAACCATATGCTTTGATCACACTATCAAAGCGTTTATTCCAACTCCGAGAGGCTTGCACTGCACCATAAATTGATCACTGGAGCTTGCACACTTTGTTAGCACCTTTTGGATCAACAAAACCTTCTGGTTGCATCATATACAACTCTTCTTCTAGAAATCCATTCAAGAATGCAGTTTTGACATCCATTTGCCAAATTTCATAATTATAAAATGCAGCGATTGCTAACATGATTCGGACAGACTTAAGCATCGCTACGGGTGAGAAAGTCTCATCGTAGTCAACCCCTTGAACTTGTCGAAAACCTTTCGCAACAAGTCGAGCTTTATAGATAGTTATATTACCATCAGCGTCAGTCTTCTTCTTAAAAATCCATTTATTTTCTATTGCTTGCCGACCATCGGGAAAGTCAACCAAAGTCCACACTTTGTTCTCATACATGGATCCCGTCTCAGATTTCATGGCTTCAAGCCATTTTGCGGAATCTGGGCTCACCATCGCTTCTTCATAGTTCGTAGGTTCACCATGATCTAGTAGCATGACTTCCGAATAGGATTACCGTACCACTGCAGTGCGGATCTTACTCTACTTGATCTACGAAGTTCAGTAACAACTTGATCTGAAGTTTCATGATCATCATCATTAACTTCCTCACTAATTGGTGTAGGTGTCACAGGAACTGATTTCTATGATGAACCACTTTCCAATAAGGGAGCTGGTACTGTTACCTCATCAAGTTCTACTTTCCTCCCACTCACTTCTTTCGAGAGAAACTCCTTCTCTAGAAAGGATCCATTCTTAGCAACGAATGTCTTGCCTTCGGATCTGTGATAGAAGGTGTACCCAACTGTCTCCTTTGGGTATCCTACGAAGACACATTTTTTCAATTTGGGTTCAAGCTTATCAGGTTGAAGTTTTTTCACATAAGCATCGCAGCCCCAAACTTTCAGAAATGACAACTTTGGTTTCTTGCCAAACCATAGTTCATAAGGAGTCGTCTCACCGGATTTTGATAGTGCCCTATTTAACGTGAATGTGGCCGTCTCTAAAGCATAACCCCAAAACGATAGCGGTAAATCGGTAAGAGACATCATAGACCGCACCATATCTAGTAAAGTACGATTACGACTTTCGGACACACCATTACGTTGTGGTGTTCCAGGTGGCGTTAGTTGCAAAACTATTCCACATTGTTTCAAATGTAGACCAAACTCGTAACTCAAATATTCTCCTCCACGATCAGATCGTAGAAACTTTATTTTCTTGTTACGATGATTTTCAACTTCACTCCGAAATTCTTTGTACTTTTCAAATGTTTCAGATTTATGCTTCATTAAGAAGATATACCCGTATCTGCTTAAATCATCTGTGAAGGTGAGAAAATAACGATATCCGCCACGAGCTTCAACATTCATCAGACCACATACATCTGTATGTATGATTTCCAACAAATCTGTTGCTCTCTCCATATAACCGGAGAACGGTGTTTTAGTCATCTTGCCTATGAGGCATGGTTACGCAAGTACCAAGTGATTCATAATCAAGTGGTTCCAAAAGTCCATCAAGATGGAGTTTCTTTATGCGCTTTACACCGATATGACCTAAACGGCGATTGCCACAATTAAGTTGCACTATCATTATCAACTCTGCATCTTTTGGCTTCGACATTATGAATATGTGTATCACTACTATCGAGATTTAATAAAATAGACCACTCTTCAAGGGTGCATGACCATAAAAGATATTACTCATATAAATAGAACAACCATTATTCTCTCGATTTAAATGAATAACCGTCTCGCATCAAACAAGATCCAGATATAATGTTCATGCTCAACGCGGCACCAAATAACAATTATTTAGGTCTAAAACTAATCCCGAAGGTAGATGTAGAGGTAGCGTGCCGACCGCGATCACATCGACTTTGGAACCGCTTCCCACGCGCATCGTCACCTCGTCCTTGGCGATTGCTCATTATTCCGTAGTCCTGTTTGAGTTGCAAATATTAGCAAAAGAACCGGATCAAATACCCAGTGCTACTACGAGCTCTAGTAAGGTACACATCAATAACATGTATATCACATATACCTTTGTTCACCTTGCCATCCTTCTTATCCGCCAAATACTTGGGGCAGTTCCGCTTCCAGTGACCAGTTTGCTTGCAGTAGAAGCACTCAGTTTCAGGATTAGGTCCAGACTTGGGTTTCTTCTCTTGAGCAGCAACTTGCTTGCTGTTCTTTTTGAAGTTCCCCTTCTTCTTCCCTTTGCCCTTTTTCTTGAAACTAGTGGTCTTGTTGACCATCAACACTTGATGGTCCTTCTTGATTTCTACCTCCGCAGCTTTAAGCATTACGAAGAGCTCGGGAATTGTTTTGTTCATCCCTTGCATATTATAGTTCATCACGAAGCTCTTGTAGCTTGGTGGCAGTGATTGGAGAATTACATCAATGACACTATCATCCGGAAGATTAACTCCCGGTTGAAACAAGTGATTATTATACCCAGACATTTTGAGTATATGCTCACTGACAGAACTATTCTCCTCCATCTTGCAGCTATAGAACTTATTGGAGACTTCATATCTCTCAATCCGGGCATTTGCTTGAAATATTAACTTCAACTCCTGGAACATCTCATATGCTCCATGACGTTCAAAACGTCGTTGAAGACCCGGTTCTAAGCCGTAAAGCATGGCACATTGAACTATAGAGTAGTCATCAGCTTTGCTCTGCCAGACGTTCACAACTTCTGGCGTTGCTCTCGCAGGCACTGGCACCCGGCGGTGCTTCGGGGCGTAATTCTTCATGCAGCAATGAGGATAATCCTCAAATTACGGACCCGATCCGTGTAATTGCTACCATCATCTTTCAACTTTGCTTTCTCAAGGAACGCATTAAAATTCAACGGAACAACAAAGACGAGCCATCTATCTACAACAAACATAGATAATCAAAATACTATCAGGCACTAAGTTCATGATAAATTTAAGTTCAATTAATCATATTACTTAAGAACTCCCACTTAGACAGACATCTCTCTAGTCATCTAAGTGATCACGTGATCCAAATCAACTAAACCATAACCGATCATCACGTGAGATGGAGTAGTTTTCAATGGTGAACATCACTATGTTGATCATATCTACTATATGATTCACGCTCGACCTTTCGGTCTCCGTGTTCCAAGGCCATATCTGCATATGCTAGGCTCGTCAAGTTTAAACGGAGTATTCTGCGTGTGCAAAACTGGCTTGCACCCGTTGTAGATGGACGTAGAGCTTATCACACCCGATCATCACGTGGTGTCTGGGCACGACGAACTTTGGCAACGGTGCATACTCAAGGAGAACACTTCTTGATAATTTTTAGTGAGAGATCATCTTAAAATGCTACCGTCAATCAAAGCAAGATAAGATGCATAAAGGATAAACATCACATGCAATCAATATAAGTGATATGATATGGCCATCATCATCTTGTGCTTGTGATCTCCATCTCCGAAGCACCGTCGTGATCACCATCGCCACCGGTAGCGACACCTTGATCTCCATCGTAGCATCGTTGTCGTTACGCCATCTATTGCTTTCTCGACTATCGCTACCGCTTAGTGATAAAGTAAACCAATTACGATGCGTTTGCATTTCATACAATAAGCGACAACCATATGGCTCCTGCCATTGCCAATAACCCGGTTACAAAACATGATCATCTCATACAATAAAATATAGCATCACGTCTTGACCATATCACATCACAACATGCCCTGCAAAAACAAGTTAGACGTCCTCTACTTTGTTGTTGCAAATTTTACGTGGCTGCTACGGGCTGAGCAAGAACCGTTCTTACCTACGCATCAAAACCACAACGATAGTTTGTCAAGTTGGTGCTGTTTTAACCTTCGCAAGGACCGGGCGTAGCACACTTGGTTCAACTAAAGTGAGAGACAGACACCCGCCAGTCACCTTTAAGCACGAGTGCTCGCAATGGTGAAACCAGTCTCGCGTAAGCGTACGCGTAATGTCGGTCCGGGCCGCTTCATCTCACAATACCGCTGAAACAAAGTATGACATGCTGGTAAGCAATATGACTTGTATCGCCCACAACTCACTTCTGTTCTACTCGTGCATATGACATCTACGCATAAAACTTGGCTCTGATACCACTGTTGGGGAACGTAGTAATTTCAAAAAATTTCCTACGCACACCCAAGGATCATGGTGATGGCATAGCAACGAGAGGGGAGAGTGTTGTCCACGTACCCTCGTAGACCGTAAGAGGAAGCGTTATCACAACGCGGTTGATGTAGTCGTACGTCTTCACGATCCGACCGATCCAAGTACCGAACATACGGCACCTCCGAGTTCAGCACACGTTCAGCTCGATGACGATCCCCGGACTCCGATCCCGCAAAGTGTCGGAGATGAGTTCCGTCAGCACGACGGCGTGGTGACGATGATGATGCTCTACCGGCGCAGGGCGTCGCCTAAACTCCGCGACGATATGACCGAGGTGGAACATGGTGGAGGGGGGCACCGCACACGGCTAATGTGTCTATGGGGTGCCCCCCTACCCCCGTATATAAAGGAGCAAGGGGGGTGCGGCCGGCCCTAGGAGGAGGCGCGCCGGAGGAGTCCTACTCCCACCGGGAGTAGGACTCCCCCCTTTCCTAGTTGGACTAGGACTTGGGGGGGAAGGAGGAGAGGGGGAAAAGGAAAAGGGGGGCACCACACACGGCTATAACAACATACGTTGTTCCCTTTGTCATCGGTATGTTACTTGCCCGAGATTTGATCGTCGGTATCCAATACCTAGTTCAATCTCGTTACTGGCAAGTCTCTTTACTCGTTACGTAATGCATCATTCCGTAACTAACTCATTAGCTACATTGCTTGCAAGGCTTATAGTGATGTGCATTACCGAGAAGGCCCAGAGATACCTCTCCGACAATCGGAGTGACAAAACCTAATCTCGAAATACGCCAACCCAACATGTACCTTTGGAGACGCCTGTAGTACTCCTTTATAATCACCCAGTTACGTTGTAACGTTTGGTAGCACCCAAAGTGTTCCTCGGTAAACGGGAGTTGCATAATCTCATAGTTACAGGAATATGTATAAGTCATGAAGAAAGCAATAGCAATATACTAAAGCGATCAAGTGCTAGGCTAACGGAATGGGTCAGGTCAATCACATCATTCACCTAATGATGTGATCCCATTAATCAAATAACAACACATGTCTATGGTTAGGAAACATAACCATCTTTGATTAATGAGCTAGTCAAGTAGAGGCATACTAGTGACTATATGTTTATCTATGTATTCACACATGTATCATGTTTCCGGTTAATACAATTCTAGCATGAATAATAAACATTTATCATGATATGAGGAAATAAATAATAACTTTATTATTGCCTCTAGGGCATATTTCCTTCATATATCCAGCTGAGGCCGAGGGAGAGTTTCGTCAGCACGACGGCGTGGTGACGGTGATGATGAAGTTACCGACGTAGGGCTTCGCCTAAGCACTACGACAATATGACCGAGGTGGAAATCTATGGAGGGGGGCACCACACACGGCTAAGAAATCAACTTGTGTGTGTATGGGGTGCCCCCTCCCCCGTATATAAAGGAGTGGAGGAGGGGGGCGGCCGGCCTCATGGGGCGCGCCCCAAGGGGGGAATCCTACTCCTACTAGGAGTAGCTTCCCCTTTTCCTAGTCCAACTAGGAGGGGGATGGAAGGGGAGGAGGGAGAGAAGGAAAGGGGGGCCTTCCCCCTCCCCAATTAGAATTGGGCTTGCGGGGCGCGCCCCTCCACTTGGCCGCCTCCTCCTCTCTTCCACTATGGCCCATGAAGGCCCATTAAACCCCCGGGGGGTTCCGGTAACCCCCCGGTACTCCGAAAAATGCATGAACCTATCTGAAACCTTTTCGGTGTCCAAACATAACCTTCCAATATATCAATCTTCATGTCTCGACCATTTCGAGACTCCTCATCATGTCCGTGTTCACATCCGGGACTCCGAACTACCATCAAAACACATAAACTCATAATACCGATCGTCATCGAACGTTAAGCGTGCGGACCCTACGGGTTCGAGAACTATGTAGACATGACCGAGACTCATCTCTAGTCAATAACCAATAGTCGAACCTGGATGCTCATATTGGTTCCTACATATTATACGAATATCTTTATCGGTCAAACCACATAACAACATACATTGTTCCCTTTGTCATCGGTATGTTACTTGCCCGAGAATCAATCGTCGGTATCATCATACCTAGTTCAATCTCGTTACTGGCAAGTCTCTTTATCGTTCTGTAATGCATCATCCCGTAACTAACTCATTAGTCACATTGCTTGCAAGGCTTACAATTATGTGCATTATTGAGAGGGCCCAGAGATACCTCTCCGACAATCGGAGTGACAAATCCTAATCTCGATCTATGCCAACTCAACAAACACAATCGGAGACACCTGTAGAGCATCTTTATAATCACCCAGTTACGTTGTGACGTTTGATAGCACACTAAGTGTTCCTCCGGTATTCAGGAGTTGCATAATCTCATAGTCATAGGAACATGTATAAGTCATGAAGAAAGCAATAGCAACAAGCTAAACGAACATCGTGCTAAGCTAACGGATGGGTCTTGTCAATCACATCATTCTCTAATGATGTAATCCCATTCATCAAATGATAACTCATGTCTATGGCTAGGAAACTTAACCATCTTTGATTAACGAGCTAGTCAAGTAGAGGCATACTAGTGACACTCTGTTTGTCTATGTATTCACACTTGTACTAAGTTTCCGGTAATACAATTCTAGCGTGAATAATAAACATTTATCATGATATAAGGAAATATAAATAAAAACTTTATTATTGCCTCTAGGGCATATTTCCTTCAGTCTCCCACTTGCACTAGAGTCAATAATCTAGATTTCATAGTAATGATTCTAACACCCATGGAGTCCTGGTGCTGATCATGTTTTGCTCGTGAGAGGGGCTTAGTCAACGGGTCTGCAACATTCAGATCCGTATGTATCTTGCAAATCTCTATGTATCCCTCCTTGACTTGATCGCGGATGGAATTGAAGCGTCTCTTGATGTGCTTGGTTCTGTTGTGAAATCTGGATTCCTTTGCCAAGGCAATTGCACCAGTATTGTCACATGATATTTTCAATGGACCCGATGCACTAGGTATGATACGTAGATCGGATATGAACTCCTTCATCCAGACTACTTCATTTGCTGCTTCTGAAGTAGCTACGTACTCCGCTTCACACGTAGATCCCACCACGATGCTTTGCTTAGAATTGCACCAACTGACAGCTCCACTGTTCAATATAAACACGTATCCGGTTTGCGACTTAGAGTCATCCGGATCAGTGTCAAAGCTTGCATCGACGTAACCATTTCAGACGAGCTCTTTGTCACCTCTATAAATGAGAAACACATCCTTAGTCCATTTCAGGTATTTCAGGATGTTCTTGACCGATGTCCAGTGATCCACTCCTGGATTACTTTGGTACCTCCCTGCTAAACTAATAGCAAGGCACACATCAGGTCTGGTACACAACATTGCACACATGATAGAACCTATGGCTGAAGCATAGGGAATGACTTTAATTTTCTCTCTATCTTCTGCAGTGGTCGGGCATTGAGTCTGACTGAACTTCACACCTTGTAACACAGGCAAGAACCCTTTCTTTGCTAGATCCATTTTGAACTTCTTCAAAACTTTATCAAGGTATGTGCTTTGTGAAAGTCCAATTAAGCGTGTTGATGTATCTCTATAGATCTTGATGCCCAATATATAAGCAGCTTCACCGAGGTCTTTCATTGAAAAACTCTTATTCAAGTACCCTTTTATGTTATTCAGAAATTATATATCATTTCCAATCAACAATGTGTCATCCACATATAATATTAGAAATGCAACAGAGCTCCCACTCACTTTCTTGTAAATACAGGCTTCTCCAAAAGTCTGTATAAAACCATATGCTTTGATCACACTATCAAAACGTTTATTCCAACTCCGAGATGCTTGCACCAGTCCATAAATGGATTGCTGGAGCTTGCACACTTTGTTAGCATCCTTTGGATTGATAAAACCTTCGGGTTGCATCATATACAACTCTTCTTCCAGAAACCCAGTCAGGAATGCAGTTTTGACATCCATTTGCCAAATTTCATAATCATAAAATGCAGCAATTGCTAACATGATTTAGACGGACTAAAACATCGCTACGGGTGAGAAGGTCTCATCGTAGTCAACTCCTTGAACTTGTCGAAAACCTTTCGCAACAAGTCGAGCCTTGTAGACAGTAACATTACGGTCAGCGTCAGTCTTCTTCTTGAAGATAAATTTATTCTCCATGGCTTGCCGATCATCGGGCAAGTCAACCAAAGTCCACACTTTGTTCTCATACATGGATCCCATCTCAGGTTTCATGGCCTCAAGCCATTTCGCAGAATCTGGGCTCACCATCGCTTCCTCACAGTTCATAGGTTCGTCATGGTCAAGTAACATGACCTCCAGAACAGGATTACCGTACCACTCTGGTGCGGATCTTACTCTGGTTTACCTACGAGGTTCGGTAGTAACTTGATCAGAAGTTTCATGATCATTACCACTAGCTTCCTCGCTAACTGGTGTAGGAATCACAAGAACTGATTTCTGTGATGAATTACTTTCCAATAAGGGAGCAGGTACAGTTACCTCATCAAGTTCTACTTTCCTCCCACTCACTTCTTTCGAGAGAGAAACTCCTTCTCTAGAAAGGATCCATTCTTAGCAACGAATATCTTGCCTTGGGATCTGTGATAGAAGGTGTACCCAATAGTCTCCTTTGGGTATCCTATGAAGACACATCTCTCCGATTTGGGTTCGAGCTTATCAGGTTGAAGCTTTTTCACATAAGCATCGCAGCCCTAAACTTTAAGAAACGACAACTTCGGTTTCTTGCCAAACCACAGCTCATATGGTGTTGTCTCAACGGATTTAGATGGTGCCCTATTTAACTTGAATGCAGCCGTCTCTAAATCATAACCCCAAAACGATAGCGGTAAATCAGTAAGAGACATCATAGATCGCACCATATCTAATAAAGTGCGGTTACGACGTTCGGACACACCATTACGTTGTGGTGTTCCGGGTGGCGTGAGTTGCGAAACTATTCCGCATTGTTTCAAATGAAGACCAAACTCGTAACTCAAATATTCTCCTCCATGATCAGATCGTAGAAACTTTATTTTCTTGTTACGATGATTTTCCACTTCACTCTAAAATTCTTTGAACTTTTCAAATGTTTCAGACTTATGTTTCATCAAGTAGATATACCCATATCTGCTCAAATCATCTATGAAGGTCAGAAAATAATGATACCCGCCACAAGCCTCAACACTCATCAGACCGCATACATCAGTACAAATTATTTCCAACAAGTCTGTTGCTCTCTCCATTGTTCCAGAGAATGGAGTCTTAGTCATCTTGCCCATGAGGCATGGTTCGCAAGCATAAAGTGATTCATAATCAAGTGATTCCAAAAGCCCATAAGCATGGAGTTTCTTTATGCGCTTTACACCAATATGACCTAAACACGGCAGTGCCACAAATAAGTTGCACTATCATTATTAAACTTATATCTTTTGGGTTCAATACTATGAATATGTGTGTCACTACTGTCGATATTTAGTGAAAATAGACAACTCATCAAGGGTGCATGACCATAAAAGATATTACTCATATAAATAGAACAACCATTATTCTCTGATTTAAATGAATAACCGTCTCGCATCAAACAAGATCCAGATATAACGTTCATGCTTAACGCTGGCACCAAATAACAATTATTTAGGTCTAAAACTAATCCTGAAGGTAGATGTAGAGGTAGCATGCCGACGGCGATCACATCGACTTTGGAACCATTTCCTACACGCATCGTCACCTCGCCCTTAGCCAATCTTCGCTTAATCCGTAGTCCCTGTTTTGAGTTGCAAATATGAGCAATGTAACCAAGATCAAATACCTGTGCACTCTGCGAGCATTAGTAAGGTACACATCAATAACATGTATATCAAATATACCTTTCACTCTACAATCCTTCTTATCCGCCAAATACTTGGGGCAGTTCCGCTTCCAGTGACCAGTCCCTTTCAGTAGAAGCCCTCAGTCTTAGGCTTAGGTCCAGACTTGGGCTTTTCACTTGAGCAGCAACTTGCTTGCCTTTCTTTTTGAAGTTCCCCTTCTTCCCTTTACCCTTTTTCTTTAAACTGGTGGTCTTGTTGACCATCAACACTTGATGCTCCTTCTTGATTTCTACCTCCGCAGCTTTTAGCATCGCGAAGAGCTCGGGAATTGTCTTATCCATCCCTTGCATATTATAGTTCATCACGAAGCTTTTGTAGCTTGGTGGCGTTGATTGGAGAACTCATCAATGACACTATCAACCGGAAGATTAACTCCCGGTGAGTCAAGTGATTATGATACCCGGACATTTTGAGTATATGTTCACTTGTAACTATTCTCCTCCATTTTGCAGCTGTAGAACTTATTGGAGACTTCATATCTCTCAATCTGGGCATTTGCTTGAAATATTAACTTCAACTCCTGGAACATCTCATATGCTCCATCACGTTCAAAACGTCGTTGAAGTCCCGGTTCTAAGCCGTAAATCATGGCACACTGAACTATCAAGTAGTCATTAGCTTTGCTCTGCCAGGCATTCATAATGTCCGGCATTGCTCCTGCAGCGGGTCTTGCACCCAGCGGTGCTTCCATGACATAATTATTTTGTGCAGCAATGAGGATAATCCTCAAGTTAGGGACCCACTCCGTGTAGTTGCTACCATCATCTTTCAACTTAGCTTTCTCTAGGAACGCATTAAAATTCAAAGGAACAGTAGCATGGGCCATTGATCTACAACAACATAGACATGCAAAATACTATAAGGTACTAAGTTCATGATAAATTAAAGTTCAATTAATCATATTACTTAAGAACTCCCACTTAGATAGACATCCCTCTAATCATCTAAGTGATCATGTGATCCAAATCAACTAAACCATGTCCGATCATCACGTGAGATGGAGTAGTTTTCAATGGTGAACATCACTATGTTGATCATATCTACTATATGATTCACGCTCGACCTTCCGGTCTCAGTGTTCCGAGACCATATCTGCATATGCTAGGCTCGTCAAGTTTAACCCGAGTATTCTGCGTGTGCAAAACTGGCTTGCACCCGTTGTATGTGAACGTAGAGCTTATCACACCCAATCATCACATGGTGTCTTGGCACGATTTAACCGTCAGAATAAAGGCATACTCGTGGAGAACACTTATACCTTGAAATTTAGTGAGAGATCATCTTATAATGCTACCGCCGAACTAAGCAAAATAAGATGCATAAAGGATAAACATCACATGCAATCAATATAAGTGATATGATATGGCCATCATCATCTTGTGACTTTGATTCCCAACTCCAAAGCACCGTCATGATCACCAACGTCACCGGCTTGACACCTTGATCTCCATCGAAGCATCGTTGTCGTCTCGCCAACTATTGTTATCACGATTATCGCTACCGCTTAGGGATAAAGTAAGGCAATTACATGGCGATTGCATTTCATACAATAAAACGACAACCATAATGCTCCTACCAGTTGCCGATAACTTTTACAAAACATGACCATCTCATACAACAATTTATAGACCATACCACATCACAACATGCCATGCAAAAACAAGTTAGACGTCCTCTACTTTGTTGTTGCAAGTTTTACGTGGCTGTTATGGGCTTAGCAAGAAACCATTCTTACCTATGCGTCAAAACCACAACGATTTTTCGTCAAGTGTGCTGTTTTAACCTTCAACAAGGACCGGGTGTAGTCACACTCGATTCAACTAAAGTTGGAGAAACAGACACCCACTAGCCACCTATGTGTGAAGCACGGCGGTAGAACCAGTCTCATGAACGCGGTCATGTAATGTCGGTATGGGCCGCTTCATCCAACAATACTGCCGAATCAAAGTATGACATGCTGGTAAGCAGTATGACTATTATCGCCCAGAACTCTTTGTGTTCTACTCGTGCATATAACATCTACGCATAGACCTGGCTCGGATGCCACTGATGGGGAACATAGTATTTCAAAAAAATTCCTACGATCACGCAAGATCTATCTAGGAGAAGCATAGCAACGAGTGGGGAGAGTGTGTCCACATACCCTCGTAGACCGAAAGCGGAAGGGTAAGTAATGCGGTTGATGTAATCGAACGTCTTCGCGATCCAACTGATCAAGTACCAAACGCACGGCACCTCCACGATCTGCACACGTTCAGCTCAGTGACGTCCCTCGAACTCTAGATCCAGCTGAGGCCGAGGGAGAGTTTCGTCAGCACGACGGCGTGGTGACGGAGATGATGAAGTTACCGACGCAGGGCTTCGTGTGACGCTCGGATAATTAAGCTATAGTAATCCCATGTTAATGGTGCCATTTCATCACATTACTGTTGCTAATCCTCGGTTGATCCAAATCTCAATCCAAATTCAAATTTAAAATAAAAGTCCATTTCTCAAACAAGCAAAATAAAATGTTCAAAGTGTGGAAAATATTCCATAACTAATTATGGTGATGACCCAACACTTTTGTAAAGTATTTTAATGCTCTTTCGTGAATACAAAAGTGGCTAAAATAATTATTAAATGCTTTTTAAATTATAAAAATACTAGACTATTTCATTTGAACCTCAAACTAAATGTGGCAGTGGTATAATTAGTAAAACCAATTTATGTGCCATTCCTATATTTTATAAAGCTAATTACTATTCAAAAATAAAAGAAAACAGAGGCAATACAATGAAAAGGGAAAAAGCTATAGTAAAATGTAAAAAAGAAAAGAAACAACCCCCTTCTCTTGGGCCTCGGCCAACTCATAGGCCCAGCTGGCCATCACCCCATGGGCCTCACGGCCCAGCTGGTTGCCGAGCTGGCCGGCCCGCCAGGCCCAGCCAGCGCCTCCCTTATCCCCTCACCGATCAAAACCCTAACCCCGCACGACCCCCCACTCTCCCACTTTCTCCCCCACCCCTCTCTCCCTCGCGCCCCCTGGATCTGGCGTCCTCGACGCCGTCGCCCCTCGTTGGCGCCCGCCTTCCATCTCCTTCCGCACGGCGCCCGCTCCCGCCTCGACCCGTACTGGATCGGGGGCTAGACCCCGCGGCGCCCCGAGCCCCAACATCGTGCCGTCGCTGCTCGCCGTCACCACGACGCATCACCGGCACTGACCCCGCCACCGGATCGCCGAGCGCCACCCCTCCCAGCCGCCTCCTCGACCCCGCCCCGCCTCTTCATCGTCGGCGCCATCACGCCTCGCCGCCCAACTCCCTGGCAACATGGGTGAGGACCTCGTCCTCTTCCCGTGTACCCCTCTGCCTCGTCGTCGTTCATGCCCCGCCGTGGCCAGCCCGACCATGGCCTCTGCTCGCCTGGCCGCCCCCCAGCGCACGCCCACATGCGCGTGACTACATCCACGCGTGCCCAGCCACCCCCGGTCGCCAAGATACACCCGCCATGAAGCGCCATCGTCCTTGCCGCGCTTGCTCACTTTGCTTTAAGGACGCCGATGACGCTGGCGAGCCCGCCACGCCTCACGCCCTGCGCCACATCGTCGGTGCCCGTTCGGGCAGCGCCCGCATCCGCATCCGCTGCCCATTACCCCCTCCGGGCCTATGATACGGGGGCCCGCCCCCAAAAACAAATTAAAAAAGAAAATGTATTTTAAAAATAAGAATAAGTAATTAGTTAAATAGGTAATTAATTAACTTAATTAACTCTGTTTAGTACCTAATTAACTTGTTTAGTTAATTAAAACTGTTAATTAGTTGTTAGACTATGACAGAACGGCCCCACACGTCAGGGTTGACTTTGTTCAACTCTGTTGACTGCTGACGTCATGATGACGTCATGCTGATGCAATAGCCCCATTTTAGATTTAATAATAATTTCAAAATATTGTTTAAACTTTAGAAATTAATAGAAAATAATCCGTAACTCGGATGAAAATACTTTGTACATGAAAGTTGCTCAGAACGACGAGACGCATCGGAATACGCTCTCCGTTCATCTGTCACATACCCCTAGCATAGCTAATATTGAACTTTTACCCTCCGGTTCGTCTGCCCGAAAATGCCTAACTCCGGGAAAACTTTCCGGATGTTATCACCCTTCGCCAGTATCGTGTAGCACCACGTTAGAACACCGCTAGCGCTGCTTTTTGTCTTGTCATGCATTTGTGTGCTTTGTATTTACTGTTTCTTCCCCCTCTTCTCTCCGATAGACTCCGAGACTGATGTTGCCATTGTGATCGAATACGTCGACGACGACCCTTCTTCTCTTTCAACGGAGCTTCCAGGCAAGCCCCCCCCCCCTGTAACATCCCAAAATTTAGAATTTTGGAATGTTATATTAGATAAATAACTATGCTTGTTGTCTGATTGATGGTTTGATTGATTGAGTGAAACTGAGTGGAATTTGAAAACTTTTGAAAGTTGAATGAGAGGGAATGAAATGACTTTCCCAAAACTTTCCCATCTGTCTTTTGGATCCCAATGAATTCAAGTTCATTCCAACACCAAACCCTAGAGTGAAGATGACATGACTTCTTCCATTTTGAAATGAATAGGGTTTTGAAAAGATTTGAATTTCATTTGGGAATATTTCAAATTCAAAGCTTTATGCAACTCAATGACTTTCATGAGGGAAGATAAAATGACTTCTTCAATTATATGAAATATGAGTTGGAAGTTAAAAAGTATCAAATTGAAAGTCATTTGAAAGTGCCTTGAAACCCTTTTCAAAAAATTGAGTTTTGGAATTTGAATTCAAAACTTTGGCAAGTGGGAAACATTTCAAAAACTAAACCTGATAAATACTTGATCAAAAGTATGAGAGGAGCAAACATGACACTCCAAAAATATCAGAGGAAACAATGCCAAAAGTTTTGGATTCAAATCTGAATTTTATTTGAATTTGAAAAAAATGAATTTTTATAAAGTTTGGATTTTGCCTTTGGAAAAATGTTCAAATGATAGGGAATATTCCCCTGATCATTTTGGTATATATATACCCTATATAAAATATTTATAGTTATTGTTTTAATTCTGTTTTTGTTTTATTAAAAAATAAAATCAAAAAAATAGAAACCCCAGCGCCAGCCAGTCCCTGCCCGGCCAGTATGACACCCTCCCCCTGGCCCGGCCAGCCACTCCTGCCAATCGGCCAGCCAGCCTCACTCACTCACCCCGAACTCCTCCGCTTGACCACCCGCCGCTCTCTCTCTCCTCTCACCGACCACAGGACCCACCCCGTCGTCTACCTCGCCCACGCCACGCCGCCGCTGCTGGATCGCCGGATCTCAAGGATCCGGGATGCCGATCCTCCGATCGCTTCAAGCGAGACCCGAGGCCCCGCCTATTCGACCCCCGCACCCCATTCCCCTAGCCTCGCCTAAGCCCCCTCTCCCTCCCGCTCGAGCTCACTGGAGACCCGAGGCTCCGCCACGCCATTCTCCTCGCCGACGCCTCTAGCCCTCCCCGACCACCCCGACCCCACCAAACCCTCCCCGAGCTTCCTGCCCGACCAGCCACTTCCCGAGCTCACCGACGACCGGAACCTCGCCAAGATTCTCGCCGCCCGCCGTCGCCGCATGAAAGTCATGGGAGAAACTCCCCCGTCCGATCTCTAATCTAGGGCTAGGATTAGACCCCGAAGGGGTAGGTTTTTATTTAGAAAACCGGCCCGGTTCTTTTGGTTTAGTATTAGTTAGGTTTATTTTTATTTAGCCCGGTCCGTTTAGTTTAACCCTAGGCCCCTTTTAGACTAAATTACGCTCAGGGCACAGTATAGGCCCATTAGGCCTTTTTCTTTTATTTTGATTTTCTGTTTTAGCAGAATAGTTTCGCTTTTGAAAAATTGATATCTTTTATTCTGTTTATTATTTTAGATGATTCTTTTTTCTTGGATTGCAAATTTTATGTAATTTCTGTAGAATATATATTTAGCTATGTTAAAATTAATTAAAATTGCTTTAATTTAGTTTTAGTCAGAATAGTAAATCTGATATAACTTGAGTTAGAAAAATTATTTTTGGATGATTATTTTGTCCCAACTTTATTTTGACATTGCCAAACCATAGAAATTAATTTGGGTATTTGAGGATTAATAAATAATTAGTTTTAAGCAGAATCTTGTTAATCCTAATTAATTAGCTAGCGACTGTTTTCCTAATGTTTTAATTAGTAAATAAATTTATTTTTAACTTGTGATTGATTATTCTAGGATAGTTTCTGTCACTTTATAGGATGAACTTTTATTTATAATTAATAAAAGTTTTATTTTAATTTTCTTAATAGAAATTGGATTAGGCCTAATAGGAGTTTTATAATAGCTTTTAAATAAAATCTTTTTGCTCCTAGTTGCTTAGTGATTTCTTTTCTGTTAAGTTAACCTAAAACCTTGATTAGGTTATGTTAGAAATTTTTGTTATATAAAACTAGTTTTAGTTGTTGCTTGAAGTAGGAAAACTTTGAATGGGTTTTCTTTGGGTTTTTCCTATGAGTTTTGATTTGTTTGTTTTGGTGTGCTATGTTACTTTTGTTATGCTATTGTGTTATGTGATCCTATTGCTATGTGCTTATTATAATTATTGTTTGCCTCGGTAGAATTTCCGGAGTGCGAAGATTTCTACTACGAAACCCTAGTTTTCGAAGATCGTCAACAAGGCAAGTTCACTTTGACCATGCTTTCATACCTATGTTTTATTGCATTTAGTGGCATCTTTGCAACCACCCCTCGAGAGTGATATTGAAATTCTTGTAGTTGAGTAGTATGCATGAGGTAGGAACCCATCACCCTGTTACCAAGCCCGGACGATATTTTATTTTAATGCTACGCTATAGTAGACGGGTTTGGTATGAGTGTTCGAGAGTGGTGTGAAGAAGGAGGACTCTACGTCAATGACGACAACTCCATGATGGAATCTGCAAGGACTGCATCTTCAAGACCTCAAGACTTCAAGACTCGAGACAAGAATTCAATACACACTCATCGGGTGAAGGATTTGACGGGCACCTGGAGAAACCAGTGGTTGGCCGGGATGCATGGAGAAGCGCCATGACATCTTGCGGAAAGCTTCACCCAGACTCAAAGAGACGGAAGAATACTTCATGCCCTAAGCTTACCTGCAACCGCAAGTCATTATGGGCTCGCTTGGTTGACCTTAGTGGTGACTCTGGCTGGGACGGTACTAACAGATGTAGAACTACGGTAGGATGGGATGAGTACCGACAAAGGGTCGAGGAACTCTTCGGAAGACCATGTTTGGTCGTCTTGTTCTCAAACACCTCAAGTGCGAGAACGTAAAAAGAGGGATCGAATCTTGCGGGTAAAGTGTACAAACCTCTGCAGAGGGTTCAAACCTAATCGATTAGCCGTGTCCCTGCTACGGGCAATTTGAGCATCCGGACTTGGATCTATCTCGAACTCTCAACACCGGATTGATAACTTAATTGTGGGCAACATATGATGAATTTTTGGGGCTATGAGACATCGGTTGGCGGAACCATGTCATGATAGAAAACTCCTTAGTACAGACTTCATTCTATTCCTTTGATGTAGGGAAAATAAAATCAGCTTTTACGCAAACAAAACTCGACATCTGAGCCACAAAGCCAAATTGCATATAGTATAGTTTTACCATCTGTTTATTCATGTTGTGATCTTGCGGTACATTCAATGTAATCTTGACCTACACGGCTGCAACGTATCATGTTGCAGATATTTCCTCGACGAGTAAGAGTTACGATACAGGTTACGGTCTACACTCAACCTGCCGATGGCGTTGATGGGACTCCACACCCGCTTGATTGTTTCATTGAGTATTATGAGGTATATATCAGTTTTACATTATTTATACATGTGATTGCACTTTGATATATACATTGATGTACTGTGTGTGCCAAAGATACCGATCCGAGGATGGCACAAGAATACGTAGGCTTGACCGTCTGAGGTCTGGTCGATAGAGAGATGGTATCAGAGCACATGTTGACTGTAGGACGTGACCCTAGAAACCGGAAAAGCCCTTAGGACAGGATATCTCAAAACTTTATTTACAAAAGACTCTTACTTCTCATCTTTTCTGAATTTATCAAATAGACCCTCTCACCTCAAAATAGTTAGGATATACCCTTTTCCTTTTGACCACATGAAGGATCAATGAAGCCACTCCAAGAAAGATATCGGAGGACTGATGACCTCTTCCAAGTAAAGAGGATTTCACCATGTATTAGAAGCTACAACAGTTGAAGACTCAAGATTTGAAGTTCCTAAAGAAATATTTGACCTTTAGAAGACCAAACCCTGTTACACACTTACGTTAGATGCGACGATGTGTGAGCTGTCATTTGTTTGATGTTTTTCCGACAGCCACAAAGTAAAACTTGTTTCATCAAAAAACTATTGTTTGTATTGTGTGTATATCCCTCCCCACCTCTCTCTCATCTCACCTTAAAACCCTTGAACCCCATAGATGATGAATGAAGTTGGACTGATATTCTTCTGGATCAAGACTTCACCGGAGGCGAGAGCTATGGATGCAGAACATGGAGAATCACTTCGGGAACAATTTGGTTTCAAGGAAGTATGAGGTCCAATACGCTCTTTCAAGATTTTTACGTAAAGTGCTGCAACCTGGTGGAGAATGCATCAATCCATACAAGGATTTAAAGGAGCAAGAACTTGGGAGGAATTCAAGAAGACCACGATGAGATCACGTCTTATCCGGAAGCACAATGATACACCAAGAAGTAAACCTTGTGCCTCGCAAGATTTGCGGAGAAATAGGACACACCGGAAGGTTACGTAAAAACACGAGAGTGGTGAAGTAACGCTA
The DNA here is from genome assembly GCA_021605145.1 of Aegilops bicornis. Taxonomy (NCBI): domain Eukaryota; kingdom Viridiplantae; phylum Streptophyta; class Magnoliopsida; order Poales; family Poaceae; genus Aegilops; species Aegilops bicornis. Next base: position 325,759,333 of record CM038669.1, read on the forward strand.
GATGTTTTGTTTGGCTTGCGAAACCATGGAATTACTCGAACCCAGTTCGAGAACAAGAGAAATTCTGCAATGCTTGTGAGTATGCCCAAGTGTTAGAATACGTGATTCGATATTTACGTATGTGGTAATGATTCAAGCACGGGATGGATTGGCCCCATACCGAAGACTTCTATCATGAACTATCATATGTTGATGGAAAATCAGAGAGCCTTGAAAACCTTAGAAGGGTGTCGACACGATAAGCCATAAAACCATAGAATGGTAGTACGATGGAACCCTTTACAGCAACCGCTACAATCGTAGGATATACGGTGAAGTTCAACCTGCACCGTTTCTGCAGGAGAAACCATTAATGGTAGACCACCATGAGTGTTTCGATAGTTGTCTAGAATGGACACAGACCTATCAGCTAAGAAGATCCAGCCTCGGACGAACTTCAACTTTGACACACCGACCCAAGATTTTGAGGAACACCCTATACTTCCGCGTAAGAGCTTTAATGAAGGAGCTATTGTAAGATATGTGAAGAGACATACATTGTCAGCCCTCCAGAGGAAGTATCTGAGTTTATTGGAACCATGACCTTGTTTTTAAGTGTGGTAGCACCCCTGACCTTTCTGACCAAAACATTTGCTAGAAGACCCCCAACCCCTAACCTTTTCTTGCTAGCCTCTTCGAATCTCGAGGACGAGATTCATTTTAAGTGTGGTAGGTTTGTAACATCCCAAAATTTAGAATTTTGGAATGTTATATTAGATAAATAACTATGCTTGTTGTCTGATTGATGGTTTGATTGATTGAGTGAAACTGAGTGGAATTTGAAAACTTTTGAAAGTTGAATGAGAGGGAATGAAATGACTTTCCTAAAACTTTCCCATCTGTCTTTTGGATCCCAATGAATTCAAGTTCATTCCAACACCAAACCCTAGAGTGAAGATGACATGACTTCTTCCATTTTGAAATGAATAGGGTTTTTGAAAAGATTTGAATTTCATTTGGGAATATTTCAAATTCAAAGCTTTATGCAACTCAATGACTTTCATGAGGGAAGATAAAATGACTTCTTCAATTATATGAAATATGAGTTGGAAGTTAAAAAGTATCAAATTAAAAGTCATTTGAAAGTGCCTTGAAACCCTTTTCAAAAAAATTGAGTTTTGGAATTTGAATTCAAAACTTTGGCAAGTGGGAAACATTTCAAAAACTAAACCTGATAAATACTTGATCAAAAGTATGAGAGGAGCAAACATGACACTCCAAAAATATCAGAGGAAACAATGCCAAAAGTTTTGGATTCAAATCTGAATTTTATTTGAATTTGAAAAAATGAATTTTTATAAAGTTTGGATTTTGCCTTTGGAAAAATGTTCAAATGATAGGGAATATTCCTCTGATCATTTTGGTATATATATACCCTATATAAAATATTTATAGTTATTGTTTTAATTCTGTTTTTGTTTTATTAAAAAAATAAAATCAAAAAAATAGAAAACCCCCCCAGGCGCCACAGCCCCCTGCCCAGCTGACAAAGACTCCTCCCCACTGCCTGCCCAGTGCCCACTGCCAATCACAGCCCAGCCTGCCTCACTCACCCTCCTCAACTCCCTCCGCTTGCCACCCGCCGCTCTCTCCTCTCCTCTCATCACCACGGACCCACCCCGTCGTCTACCTCGCCCCACGCCACGCCGCCATGTGGATCGCCGGATCCCGAAGGATCTGGGATGGCGATCCCCTCCGATCGCCCCCCGAAGCGAGACCCGAGGCCCCGCCTATTTAAGTCGACCCCCCCGCACCCCATTCCCCCCCCCCTAGCCCTCGCCTGAGCCCCCTCTCCCTCCCGTTCGAGCTCACCGGAGACCCGAGGCTCCGCCGCCGCCATTCTCCTCGCCGTCGACGCCCTAGCCCTCCCCGACCACCCCCGACCCCACCAAACCCTCCCGAGCTTCCCGCTCGACCGGCGACTCCCCCGAGCTCCCCGACGACCGGAACCCTCGCCGCACTCTCGCCGCCGCCGCCGCCGTCACCGAACGCTGGTAAGTCGCCGGAGACACCCCCCCCCCCTCCGATCTCTAATCTAGGGCTAGGATTAGACCCCGAAGGGGTAGGTTTTTATTTAGAAAACCGGCCCGGTTCTTTTGGTTTAGTATTAGTTAGGTTTTTTTTTTTAGCCCGGTCCGTTTAGTTTAACCCTAGGCCCTTTTTAGACTAAATTACGCTCGAGCACGCAGTATGGAACCCATTAGGCCTTTTTCTTTTATTTTGATTTTCTGTTTTAGCGTAATAGTTTCGCTTTTGAAAAATTGATATCTTTTATTCAGTTTATTCTTTTTAGATGATTCTTTTTTGGTTGGATTGCAAATTTTATGTAATTTCTGTAGAATATATATTTAGCTATGTTAAAATTAATTAAAATTGCTTTAATTTAGTTTTAGTCAGAATAGTAAATCTGATATAACTTGAGTTAGAAAAATTATTTTTTGATGAATATTTTTGTCCCAACTTTATTTTGACATTGCCAAACCATAGAAATTAATTTGGGTATTTTAGGATTAATAAATAATTAGTTTTAAGCAGAATCTTGTTAATCCTAATTAATTAGCTAGCTACTGTTTTCCTAATGTTTTAATTAGTAAATAAATTTATTTTTAACTTGTGATTGATTATTCTAGGATAGTTTCTGTCACTTTATAGGATGAACTTTTATTTATAATTAATAAAAGTTTTATTTTAATTTTCTTAATAGAAATTGGATTAGGCCTAATAGGAGTTTTATAATAGCTTTTAAATAAAATCTTTTTGCTCCTAGTTGCTTAGTGATTTCTTTTCTGTTAAGTTAACCTAAAACCTTGATTAGGTTATGTTAGAAAATTTTTGTTATATAAAACTAGTTTTAGTTGTTGCTTGAAGTAGGAAAGCTTTGAATGGGTTTTCTTTGGGTTTTTCCTATGAGTTTTGATTTGTTTGTTTTGGTGTGCTATGTTACTTTTGTTATGCTATTGTGTTATGTGATCCTATTGCTATGTGCTTATTATAATTATTGTTTGCCTCGGTAGAATTTCCTGAGTGCGAAGATTTCTACTACTGAAACCCTAGTTTTCAAGATCGTCAACAAGGCAAGTTCACTTTGACCATGCTTTCATACCTATGTTTTATTGCATTTAGTGGCATCTTTGCAACCACCCCTCAAGAGTGATATTGAAATTCTTGTAGTTGAGTAGTATGCATGAGGTAGGAACCCATCACCCTGTTACCAAGCCCGGATGATATTTTATTTTAATGCTACGCTATAGTAGACGGGGTTTGGTATGAGTGTTCGAGAGTGGTGTGAAGAAGGAGGACTCTACGTCAATGACGACAACTCCATGATGGAATCTGCAAGGACTGCATCTTCAAGACCTCGAGACTTCAAGACTCGAGACAAGAATTCAATACACACTCTTTGGGTGAAGGACGGTTGACGGGCACCTGGAGAAACCAAAGGTTGGCGGGATGCATGGAGAAGCGCCATGACATCTTGCGGAAAGCTTCACCCAGACTCAAAGAGACGGAAGAATACTTCATGCCCTAAGCTTACCCGTGCAACCGCAAGTCATTATGGGCTCGCTTGGTTGACCTTAGTGGTGACTCTGGCTGGGACGGTACTAGCAGATGTAGAACTACGGTAGGATGGGATGAGTACCGGACAAAGTGGTCGAGGAACTCTTCGAAGACCATGTTTCGTCGCCTTGTTCTCAAACACCTGAAGTGCGAGGACGTAAAGAGGGATCGAATCTTGCGGGTAAAGTGTACAAACCTCTGCAGAGGGTTCAAACCTAATCGATTAGCCGTGTCCCTGCTACGGGCAATTTGAGCATCTGGACTTGGATCTATCTCTAACTCTCAACACCGGATTGATAACTTAATTGTGGGCAACATATGATGAATTTTGGGGCTATGAGACATCGGTTGGCGGAACCATGTCATGATAGAAAACTCCTTAGTACAGACTTCATTCTATTCCTTTGATGTAGGGAAAATAAAATCAGCTTTTACGCATAAACAAAACTCAGATACAGAGCCACAAAGCCAAATTGCATATAGTATAGTTTTACCATCTGCTTATTCATGTTGTGATCTTGCGGTACATTCAATGTAATCGACCTACACGGCTGCAACGTATCATGTTGCGAATATTTCCTCGACGAGTAAGAGTTACGATACAGGTTACGGTCTACACTCAACTCGCCGATGGCGTTGATGGGACTCCACACCCGCTTGATTGTTTCCACGAGTATTATGAGGTATATATCAGTTTTACATTATTTATACATGTGATTGCACTTTGATATATACATTGATGTCGTGTGTGCCAAAGATACCGATCCGTGGATGGCACAAGAATACGTAGGCTTGACTGCTCGAGGTCGGGTCGCTACACCCCCTTTGATCATCTTGATATCGCCCATTCCATTCTCTCATAATTGCATTAGATTTTGCTACTGTAATTGATTGCTCCTGTTCTGATGCATAGCCTGCTTTTGTACCTGCTATTGTTACCTACCTGCTTATCCTAAACTGCTTAGTATAGGTTGGTTAGTGATCCACAAGTGACCTCCACCTTGTGCTTGTTGCCCCTGCTTTATCATCAACGACTCGATCAACGTGATCGATGACCATAGCCTGACACCTCACATCACATCACGCCCCTTTAGTTGCTCGACTCTACAGAGCTACTATCGAGTGCCGAGGGTGATCCCTCATAACGCACTCCTGATGATAATTCTATAGTGTAGCTATTCGATAATGTTCAGCGAGGGTGATTTCCTCTTTCACCATTCCCGATACGGCTCTCTCGTGCAACACCTCAAGTGTGAACCTCGAGGGTGGTCCCTCTTACGTTCACCTTGATGATTACATTGAGTGGAATCCACCGGGGGTGATTCCTCGGGTTTTCCCCTTGATGTCTGGACACACAGTTACCTTGACTTTACTTGAGACCGTAGTGAAAGCCGGGCGGGCCCGGAGAGCACACGTGTGATGTGATGGTGGCGGCTGGCTGTTTAGCGGTATCACCCAGGAGGGGTGATAGCTCCGGACTTGTCCCGACAGCCGTCACTACTTTAATTGTTAATGCACTAACAGGTTTGGGTATTTGTTCTTAGTTGGCCTCTGGCCTTTACGTACTAACCACCACGCGAGAATAGTTATGGGCCTCGATGTCGCAGTATTAGCCGAAGTTTTGTCAGACATCCAGTTCAGCATTGTGGCACGGTCGGATCGTGCTGGCCATCCGAGGCGGTGCTAGTATCCACCCTGCACACAACGACCCGGAGTGCTGTGGGCGATGGGCCCAATACCCCAGAGTGCTTAGGATGTAGACCGGCGGGGACCTCTCTGCTGAGCCTAGGTAGAGCTGCGACGTGTTGATCTTCCGAGGATGGGCATTGAACCCAGAAAGGTGTGTCCGGCCAGAGTGATCGAGCGTGTTGGGTAACGTGGTGCGCCCCTGCAGGGAAGATATATGTTCAAATACCGTGTCCACGGTAATGGACGTTCAGACTTGTATCCTGATCTTATACAACTAGAAATGGATACTTGAGATATGAGATGGATATGTGGCTCCGAGATTGCTTTCTCGTAGGGAGTCGAGGAAGGATCTCTGGGCATTTTTTCTACAACATGCTTGTTAATTATAAACTGCTATTCTTTACTCTTCTACATGCTGCAAGATGCTTGGAGCTGCTTGAAGATGCTAGTCTTTGATAGGCTAGGCCTTCCCCCCTATTCTAGCATTCTGCAGTTCAGTCCACAGATACAGCCCTTCCATTTGATACCAATGCATACTTAGCATAGATCTGATGCTTGCGAGTACTTTGGATGAGTACTCACGATTGCGTTGCTACCCCTTTTCCCCCTTCCTTCTTCTTTCTGGTTGATGCAACCAGATGGTGGATCCTTGGAGCCAGATGCCACCACCGACGGATGCTGCTACTTGGAGACCGCCGACGACCAGGAGTAGTTAGGAGGTCCCTGGCAGAAGGCCTTGCCTCTTCGATCGTGTTGCTTTTGTGCTAGCCTTCTTAAGGCATCCTTGTTTAACTTATGTCTGTACTCAGATATTGTTGCTTCACGACTCTTGTGTATCGAGCTTGTATTCGAGCCCTCGAGGCCCCTGGCTTGTAATATGAAGCTTGTATTGTTTTATTTGTGTCTAGAGTTGTGTTGTGATATCTTCCCGTGAGTCCCAGGTCTTGATCGTACACATTTGCGTTTATGATTAGTGTACGGTCGAATCGGGGGCGTCACAAGTTGGTATAAGAGCCGACTGCCTGTAGGAATCCCCCTTTCCAACTCTTTGGCCGAAGTTGAGTCTAGTCTTTGAAAAACTGATTTACTAACATGGATGTGTGGCTCACAGGCCCACGTCGCCAGTTGGGTGGTATTAGGATCTTTTACTCCTCGTCTAAACTCTGGGGCTCTGATCTCTTTTCTATTCGGGTTAAATGATTTTGCTAACTCTATCCTAGGTCCTCGTGATCACATCCATCCGGAGATTTGTATTACGCCTTTCTTGAATTGAGGGCCAAGATCTACTTCACATTGTTCACTGACCGCAGGATCCTTTTATCAAGGGCACCCTGCGTCGTCACTTGCAAATCCCTCTCTTAAGAGGTTTTCCCTGACATTGATGTAGCCTTTGCTATGTCTCGTTATTGTATTCCTCCATCGCGTGGATGAGTACCGCCTAGTATGTCTATGATGTTTCTCTTGTCCAAACTTATACTAACAATGTGTAATTGGCTCCGTATATGTATCGGTATGTCTGCAATGACTACTGCTTTGTACATATTGCGCCTTTGCTCATTGTTTCGATTACAACATGAATGATTCCATACACTTGCACCAACCCTTACTGAACTACCCCCGTGTTGCATTTAAGCAGGATGGTTAGACCCGCTGGTCATGGTTGTGCTGGTAACAATCCACCACCTCCCGAATACATGGTCGGAATGATACCATAGTCTGATGCTGAATCAAGTTCATGGTAGGAGTCGTGGCTTAGTTTCCACATCCCAATATGAATCAGCAACCCGTCCCAGTGACTCTGCAAGACTTTGCACGTCTCGACCTTGTCCTCTACCTCAGCTCAACTCAGCCCTTGATGCCGATGACTGGCTTCATGACATCACTTTCGAGTTAGAGTCTGCTGATGTAGCCCCTGCTAGTTATGTCACCGTCGCGGCTTGTTAACTAAAAGGTCCCGCTACTCAATGGTGGGACAACCACATGCATTCCTTACCTGTTGGAACCGCCATCACTTGGCCGGAATTCCAAACTGCATTCCATGGGCCAATGTCGAACCACTATGGTTAGTCACAACTTCCCCGTTGAACTTGAAGGGCTGGAATTCCATGTTTCCCTCATTGTTTTGAAGCCATCCAATATCGACCTCATTCTGGGAATGGAATGGTTGAAAACACATACTGCTTCTATCATTTGCGCCACTAAAACCTTCCACCTACTTTAGCCTTTGAGTGAGATAGTAAGCTACCATGCTCATCTTGTTCAGAATGCCGAAGCACTGATTTATTCCTTGAATGCGTGAAACGCTTCACCTCTTGTGAGAATTGAAAATGCTCCAGTCGTTTGTGAATTTCAAGATATCTTTCCTAAAGAACTACCCAGTCCATGACCTTAAACTTGCTGCAGTGAAGTTTGCACTAAAAGTTGTGGCGACATTCTTTCTTGATAATCGTTGCGAGATCTTCACCGATCATCAAAGTCTAAAGTATCTGTTACTCAGCTAGATCTGGATCTCCATCAGCAGCGATATATGGAAGCAATTTCAGACTATGACTATGGTATTTCTTATACCCCTAGAAAGGCTATTATCATGGCCGATGCCCTGTGTCGCAAGTCCTTTTACAACAACCACATGGCTCATAAAGCTCAACCCATGCAAGATGATCTCCCTTACAGAGAGCATCCGCTCCGTGTTCTCGTTCGAGCTGAATGTCGCACCTGTCGGAGGGCTATCAAATTTCTAAAGGCTCAGTGGTCAAATCATTCCGAAGATGATGCCACTTGGGAATGCGAGGATCATCTTCGCGATGAATACCCCATTTTCTTTCGTTCTACCTCCCAAAATCTCGGGACGAGATTTCTTGTAGTGGAGGAGAATTGTGACGCCCGGATAATTAAGCTACAGTAATCCCATGTTAATGGTGCCATTTCATCAAATTATTGTTGCTAATCCTCGGTTGATCCAAATCTCAATCCAAATTCAAATTTAAAATAAAAGTCCAAAATTCAAATTTCTCAAACAAGCAAAATAAAATGTTCAAAGTGTGGAAAATATTCCATAACTAATTATGGTGATGACCCAACACTTTTGTAAAGTATTTTAATGCTCTTTCGTGAATATAAAAGTGGCTAAAAATAATTATTAAATGCTTTTTAAATTATAAAAATACTAGACTATTTTTAGTTTGAACCTCAAACTAAATGTGGCAGTGGTATAATTAGTAAAACCAATTTAGGTGTCGTTCCTATATTTTATAAAGTTAATTACTATTCAAAAATAAAAGAAAAGAGAGGCAATAAAATGAAAAGGGAAAAAGCTATAGTAAAATGTAAAAAAGAAAAGAAACAACCCCCTGCTCTTGGGCCTCGGCCAACTCATTGGCCCAGCTGGCCATCACCCCCTGGGCCTCACGGCCCAGCTAGCTGCCGAGCTGGCCGGCCCGTCAGGCCCAGCCGGCGCCTCCCTTATCCCCTCCCCAATCGAAACCCTAACCCCGCACGACCCGCCCACTCCCCCACTTGCTCCCCCACCCCCTCTCCCTCGCGCCCCCTGGATCTTGCATCCTCGATGCTGTCGCCCCTCGTTGGCGCCCGCCTTCCGTCTCCTCCCGCACGGCACACGCTCCTCCCTTGACCCGTACTGGATCGGGGGCTAGACCCCGCGGCGCCCCGAGCCCCAACGTCGTGCCGTCGCCGCTCACCGTCACCACGACGCATCTCCGGCACCGATCCCGCCACCGGATCACCGAGCGCCGCCCCTCCTGGCCGCCTCCTCGACCCCGCCCCGCCTCTTCATCGCCGGCGCCATCACGCCTCGCCGCCCAACTCCCCAGCAACGTGGATGAGGACCTCGTCCACCTCCCTCACTTTCTCGCTTGCCGTCATTCATGCCCCGCTGCGGGCTATCCCGACCATGGCCTTCGCCGCTGCGCTGCACGCCAACAGACGCCCACGCGGCGCTGCGATTACACCCACACGCGTTCAGCCCACGTCCGGCCGCCACAAGATACACCTGCCGCGATCACGCTGGCCCCTTGTCAAGCAGTTGCTGCTCGCCTTCCGTCAGCAGCCACTGATGCCGCGGCGGCCTCGCTCACGCCTCAAGGCCAGATCGCCGGCGCCCGTTCGGGTAGCGCCCACATCCTGATCCGCTGCCCGTCCCCCCCCCCCGGGCCTATGACACGGGGCCCGCCCCCAAAAATGAATTAAAAAGAAAATGTATTTTAAAAGTAAGAATAAGTAATTAGTTAATTAATTAATTAGTTAAATAGGTAATTAATTAACTTAAATAACTCTGCTTAGTACCTAATTAACTTGTTTAGTTAATTAAAACTATTAATTAGTTGTTAGACTATGATAGAACGGCCCCACACGTCAGGGTTGACTTTGGTCAACTCTGTTGACTGCTGACGTCATGATGACGTCATGCTGATGCAATAACCCCATTTTAGATTTATTAATAATTTTAGAATATTGTTTAAACTTTAGAAATTAATAGAAAATAATCCGTAACTCGGATGAAAATACTTTGTAGATGAAAGTTGCTAAGAACGACGAGACGAATCGGAATATGCTCCCCGTTCATCTGTCACATACCCCTAGCATAGTGAACATTGAACTTTTCCCCTCCGGTTCGTCTGCCCGAAAATGCCTAACTCCGGGAAAACCTTCCGGATGTTATCACCCTTCGCCGGTATCGTGTAGCACCGCGTTAGAACACCACTAGCGCTGCTTTTTGTCTTGTCATGCATTTGTCTGCTTTGTATTTACTGTTTCTTCCCCCTCTTCTCTCCGGTAGCCTCCGAGACTAATGATGCCCCTGTGATCGACTACGTCGACGACGACCCTTCTTCTCTTTCGGTAGACTTCGTGCAAGCCCCCCTTTGATCATCCTGATATCGCCCATTCCATTCTCTCATGCTTGCATTAGATTTTGCTACTATAATTGATTGCTCCTATTCTGATGCATAGCCTGCTTTTGTACCTGCTATTGTTACCTACCTGCTTATCCTAAACTGCTTACTATAGGTTGGTTAGTGATCCACCAGTGACCTCCACCTTGTGCTTGTTGCCCCTCCTTTATCATCGACGACTCGATCAACGTGATCGATGACCAGAGCCTGGCACCTCACATCACATCATGCCCCTTTAGTTGCTCGACTCTACAGATCTACTATCGAGTGCCGAGTGTGATCCCTCATAATGCACTCCTGATGATAATTATGTAGTGTAGCTATTCGGTCGTGGTAATCAAGGGTTATTTCCTCTTTCACCATTCCCAATACGGCTCTGTCGTGCAACACCTCAAGTGTGAGCCTCGAGGGTGGTCCCGCTTACGTTCACCTTGATGATTACATTGAGTGGAATCCATCGGGGGTGATTCCTCGGGTTTTCCCCTTGATGTCTGGACACACACTTTACTTGAGATTGTTGTGGAAGCCGGGTGGGCCCGGAGAGCACCCGTGTGATGTGACGGTGGCGGCTGGCTGTTTAGCGGTATGACCCAGGACGGGTGATAGCTCCGGACTTGTCCCGACAGCTGTCACTATTTTAATTTTTAATGCACTAACAGGTTTGGGTATTTGTTCTGAGTTGGCCTCTAGCCTTTACGCATTAACCACCATGCGAGAATAGTTATGGGAGTCAATGTCGTAGTATCAGCCGAAGCTTTGTTAGACGTCCAGTTCAGCATTGTGGCACGGTCGGATCGTGTTGGCCATCCAAGGCGGTGCTGGTATCCACCCTCCACAAAACGACCCGGAGTGCTGCGGGCGATGGGCCCAAGACCCCGGAGTGCTTAGGATGTAGACCGGTGGAGACCTCTCTGCTGAGCATAGGTAGGGCTGCGACGTGTTGATCTTACGAGGCCGGGCATTGACCCCAGAAAGGTGTGTCCAGCCAGAGTGATCGAGCGTGTTGGGTAACATGGTGCACCCCTGCAGGGAAGATATATATTCGAATACCGTGTCCATGGTAATGGACGTTCAGACTTGTAGCCTGATCTTATACAACTAGAAATGGATACTTGAGATATGAGATGGATATGTGGCTCCGAGATTGCTTTCTCGTAGGGAGTCGAGGAAGGATCTCTGGGCATTTTTTCTACAACATGCTTGTTAATTATAAACTTCAATTCTTTACTCTTCTACATGTTGCAAGATGCTTGGAGCTGCTTGAAGATGCTAGTCTTCGATAGGCTAGGCCTTCCCCCATATTCTGGCATTCTGCAGTTCAGTCCACAGATACAACCCTTCCATTTGATACCAATGCATACTTAGCATAGATTTGATGCTTGCGAGTACTTTGGATGAGTACTCACGGTTGCTTTGCTACCCCTTTCCCCCCTTCTTTTTTCTTTCCGGTTGATGCAACCAGATGGTGGATCCTTGGAGCCAGATGCCACCGCCGACGGATGCTGCTACTTGGAGACCGCCGACGACCAGGAGTAGTTAGGAGGTCCCAGGCAGGAGGTCTTGCCTCTTCGATCATGTAGCTTTTGTGCTAGCCTTCTTAAGGCATCCTTGTTTAACTTATGTCTGTACTCAGATATTGTTGCTTCCGCTGACTCTTGTGTATCGAGCTTGTATTCGAGCCCTCGAGGCCCCTGGCTTCTAATATGAAGCTTGTATTGTTTTATTTGTGTCTAGAGTTGTGTTGTGATATCTTCCTGTCAGTCCCTGATCTTGATCGTACACATTTGTGTGTATGACTGGTGTACGGTCGAATTGGGGGCGTCCTAAGCACTACGACAATATGAGCAAGGTGGAAATCTGTGGAGGGGGCACCGCACATGGCTAAGAAATCAACTTGTGTGTCTATGGGGTGCCCCCTCCCCCGTATATAAAGGAGTGGGGGAGGGGGTCGGTCGGCCTCGTGGGGCACACCCCAAGGGGGGGGAATCCTACTCCTACTAGGAGTAGGTTCCCCCCTTTCCTAGTCCAACTAGGAGGGGGGTGGAAGGGGAAGAGGGAGAGAAGGAAAGAGGGGCCGACCCCCTCCCCAATTCGGATTGGGCTTGGGGGCGCGCCCCTCCACTTGGCCACCTCCTCCTCTCTTCCACTATGGCCCATGAAGGCCCATTAAACCCCCGGGGGGTTCCCGTAACCCCCCGGTACTCCGGAAAATGCTCGAACCTATCCGAAACCTTTTCGGTGTCCAAAAATAACCTTCCAATATATCAATCTTCATGTATCAACCATTTCGAGGCTCCTCGTCATGTCCGTGATCACATCCGGGACTCCGAACTACCATCAAAACACATAAACTCATAATACCAATCATCATCGAACGTTAAGCATGCGGACCCTACGGGTTCGAGAACTAAGTAGACATGACCGAGACTCATCTCTAGTCAATAACCAATAGTGGAATCTGGATGCTCATATTGGTTCCTACATATTCTACGAAGATCTTTACCGGTCAAACGGCATAACAACATACGTTGTTCCCTTTGTCATCGGTATGTTACTTGCCCGAGATTCGATCGTCGGTATCATCATACCTAGTTCAATCTCGTTACCAGCAAGTCTCTTTACTCGTTCCGTAATGCATCTTCCCATAACTAGGTCATTAGTCACATTGCTTGCAAGGCTTATAATGATGTGCATTACCGAGAGGGCCCAGAGATACCTCTCTGACAATCGGAGTGAAAAATCCTAATCTCGATCTATGCCAACTCAACAAACACCATCGGGGACACACATAGAGCATCTTTATAATCACCCAGTTATGTTGTGATGTTTGATAGCACACTAAGTGTTTCTCCGGTATTCGGGAGTTGCATAATCTCATAGTCATAAGAACATGTATAAGTCATGAAGAAAGCAATAGCAACAAACTAAACGATCATCGTGCTAAGCTAACAGATGGGTCTTGTCAATCACATCATTCTCTAATGATGTGATCCCGTCCATCAAATGACAAGTCATGTCTATGGCTAGGAAACTTAACCATCTTTGATTAACGAGCTAGTCAAGTAGAGGTATACTACTGACACTCTGTTTGTCTATGTATTCACACTTGTACTAAGTTTCCGGTTAATACAATTCTAGCATGAATAATAAACATTTATCATGATATACGGAAATATAAATAACAACTTTATTATTGCCTCTAGGGCATATTTCCTTCAGAGAGAGACCATCTTCGTCCTACGCCTCCCACGGATTGATAAACCTTAGGTCATCCACTTGAGGGAAAATTGCTACTGTCCTACAACACTCTGCACTTGGAGGCCCAACACGTGTCTACAAGAATAAAGTTGCGTAGTAGACATCAAGCTCTTTTCTGGCGCCGTTGCCGGGGAGGTGAGTGCTTGAAGGTATATCTTTAGATCTTGAAATTGAATCTTTTAGTTTCTTGTTTTATCACTAGTTTGGTTTATAAAACAAAACTACATAAAAATGGAATTGAGGTTGCATCATATTATTGATCATCTTTATAATATATTTCTTGAAAATGATGGATCAGAAAATTGTGCTCAATTGTTAGAAGAAGAAGTCAATAAAATGTTTGGCACAAATTATTTGAATGATGAGCATGATTGCAATGCTGTTAGTATGAATTCTGTGAATGTCCAAAATGCTAATAATGATTGCACAAGTCATGACAAAAATGTTTCTTATAAGCATGTCAATTTTTGCGGAGTGAATTGGGAATGCATTTTCACACCAAAAAGGGAAGATAGATTTTGTAAGAAGCATAAATATTTAGAAACGAAAAAGTTGCAAGAGAGGCTAGATGATTGTGCTGAAAGACTTAATTTTTTTCGCCATCCTTGTGAACTTTGCAATGAATGTGGTCATTTAAATCTCCAATGCAAATTGTTTCATTATCAAATCGTGTCAAAAAATTGTGATAACTTGATTACCCTTGAGCATCATAAAGAGCTTAGTCTTCTTTTGGGATATGAAGAAATGAAATGTATAACTGAGGGTATTCCAAAATTTAATCTCGAGTGATTTCTTGATTTTGTTCTAGAGGAAATTTATATGTTTTGTGTGGTAAATTGCATTGAGAATCCTTATATTGCCAACTATCTAAAGTCAAGAAAGCAAATAGAATATGAAGAGAGTACTAATGAAAGGTAAAATATTTCCCAATACCCTCCTAGTGTTTATTATGATGAATCAGGTAACGAGGAGGAGCTTCCTATCCAATCAATCTCTTCAACAAGAAGCTTGAAAAAATTAATTAAACCCACACATGGTGTGGTGAAGAAGAAGAAAAGAAGAAATAATAGAGGTAAAAAGGCATCTCTCTCAAATAGGGTTGCTCCTATTATTGTTGTGCCTCATGAAAATGAATCAACAATAATTGTGGAGGATGATGCACTTGATGATGATATTGCTTCTATGTCTTATGGCACAATGTCCGAGAGCACTATTGATGGTGATTTTGTTATGCCCATTGCTTGTTGTGATGATTATGATTGGGAAGATAATGATACTTCTTATAATCTTGGAAATCTTTTTGGCACCAACTTTTGAAATTATGATGATAACAATTTTTATACCGTTGGTGCTATTCATACTATTAATGATGAGCGTGATTATGCTTATGATATGCCAAGCCACAAGCTTGGGGATGCCATGTTTGATGAGAATGTCATGTTTGAGAATTTATTTGCTGCAATTAATGTTTGTCCAAAGCTTGGGGATGCTATGCTTAATGAAGATGATCTTTTTGGTCCCCTTACTTTGAATGATCAACTTTGCTATGATGATTGCATGCCTCCCACGTATGATGATTATTGTGATGACACTTATGTTATAAAAAGTAGTGATAATTATTGTCATATTTTTTATTATCCTTTTACTAAACATTACTCTTTTAATGTGCGAGCAATTTATAGTATTCGAGTTTCCTATGATACTCCCACTATTATGAATGAGAATAAAATTGCTTATATGGAGAGTAATAAATTTTCTGTGCTTGCGGATCATGAAAAGAATGTTTTATGTGATGGTTATATTGATGAATCTATTCATGATGCTACTGAAAATTATTATGAGAGAGGAACTTATGATTCATGATGCTCTCTTAATGTTTCAATTCTTATCTTTTATGCGAGCATCATTGAAATCATCATGCCTAGCTAAAAGGCATAAAAGAAAAGCGCTTGTTGGTAGACAACCCAAAACTTTTACCTACTGTTTTTATGTGTTCACATGATTATTCTACTGTAGTAATCATGTTTTATAGCTTTTGTTTCAATAAAGTACCAAGTAAAGCCTTTGGGATCATGTTGGGTGATAGTTGATTTGATCTTGCTGAAAAACAGAAACTTTTGTGCTCACGAAAATAATTATCATTTTTAACAGAAGTGTTCTTTTGAGTTGATTCTTTTTGCAGAAGATTAATATACAAATTTCTCACGTGGTCTTCATTTTTCTCTTAATTTTTGGGTCAGCAGAAGTATGGTAGTTTTCCAAATTACTACAGACTGTTATGTTTTTGACAGATTCTGTTTTTAATGCATAGTTTGCTTGTTTTCTAGTTTCGATGGCTTATATTGCTCAATATAAATTGTGGAAATGATATGCTACAGTAGGAATGGTGTGAGAACAATTATGAATCTTGTCTTTGACAGTACCAAAAGTGAAATGGTTTGCTCTTTATCATACTAACCTATCTCACAAAGTTCCGTTAAGTTTTGTGTGATTGAATTTTTCAAGTTTTGGGTGAGATATCGGTATGAGGGGAATAAGGAGTGAAAATAACCTAAGCTTGGGGATGCCCAAGGCACCCAAGGTTAATATCCAAGCAAGATCCAAGCAACTAAGCTTGGGGATGCCCCGGAAGGCATCCCCTCTTTCGTCTCCAACATTATGGTTAACTTCACTCGGAGCTATGTTTTGATTCGTCACATGATATGTGTTTTTCTTGGAGAATAATTTTATTTTGTTAGGATTTGCTTGATGCTATTTAGAATAATTTTTTGCATCTTTCTTTTCAATAAAAATATCAAGTATAGCCTTTGCCATGCTTATTTTGCAAGTATACATGTTGCTGTTTGAAAACAGAAAGTTTACCGCTGTTGCAAAAATTCCCTAGAAAATTCAGAATGTGATAAAATGTTGAAACTTTTTGCTAAATAATCTCTGATAAATTTTCTACGGTTTGGTAGATTTTCATAACTTTTGGAGTTAGGGAAGTATTGATACTCTTGCATTCTTTACAGACTGTATTGTTTTGGCAGATTGTTGTTATGTTTGCATTTTTTGCATATGTTTGCCAATTTAATGATTCTATTTGAGGATAGTAGTATTAAATATGTAGAGGCATTTAGTATGCAATGTTGAATAATAATTTTAGTGATTTTCTACAGTAGAGAATGATAAAGTTTTTGCATTGGTTTATACTAACTTATCTCACGAGTTCTTGTTGAGTTTTGTGTGGATGAAGCTTTTGAGATTTAGGAAAACCGTGATATGAGAGGAATTAAGGAGACACAAAAGCTCAATCTTGGGGATGCCCAAGGCACCCCAGGATAATATTTCAAGAAGACTCAAGCATATAAGCTTGGGGATGCCCCGGTAGGCATCCCGCCTTTCTTCTTCAACAATTATCGGTTAGTATCGGTTGAGCCTAAGTTTTTGCTTCTTCACATGATGTGTGCTATCCTTGCAATGTCATTTTATTTTGTTTTGCTTGCTGTTTTAATAAAGTACTTAGATCTGAAAGTTTTTAAATAAAGTAGAGTCCTCAAATAGTTGCCAGGGGGGCTAGGTAAGCAGCAGGCACATCCAGTCAACGAAGCTCTTTTCTATGGAATTGCTATAGTGCTTCACTTATATCTTTTTGAGCATGGTGTGCTTTAGTATTTTTGAAGAAATTCTCTCTTGATTCACTTAAATTAATTTGAGAGAAATAAATATTATGCTCATGATCTTCACTTATATTTGTTTGAGCTTATCAAAAGCAACACATGAAAATTAGTTCCAAAGTGATAGATATCCAAGAAGGATATAATAAAAACACTCATGAAGATCATTGTACAAAATAAACTTGATTCCTCCTAATAGTTTTGAGATATGATGATGTGATATGTGAGTCGTGTTGATGAGTAATTATACTTTAGTAAGAATATTGGTGTTAAGGTTTGTGATTCCCTATGCAAGCAGGAAAGTCAATAGTTATGCAATGAAATTACATCCTACTTGTGGTGCATTATTCGGTGTTAATTATGCTCAATACTCGCTTATGAGATTATTCGTTTCTTGGTTGGTCGCTTCTCAATCTTTTGCTAGCCTTCATTTTGCACTAAGTATGATCACTACTTGTGCATCAAAAATCCTTTAAACCAGTTTTGCCACATGAGTCCACCATACCTACCTATATGCGGTATTCTTTTGCCGTTCTAAGCAAATTTGTATGTGCCATCTCTAATTTTCAAAATAAATTTCTCTTTTGTGTGCTCGTACCACTCGCGAGGCGGTGAGGGGTGGCCAATATTTTCCATGCTAGATGTGTTATTCTCACGATGAGTGTTTATTCACTTGTCATTGCACAAGAGTAAGGCAAAGGTATTAGGGATTGATAACCCACAAGTATAGGGGATCGCAACAGTTTTCGAGGGTAGAGTATTCAACCCAAATTTATTGATTCGACACAAGGGGATCCAAACAATATTCTCAAGTATTAGCAGCTGAGTTGTCAATTCAACCACACCTGGAAACTTATATCTGTAGCAAAGTGTTTAGTAGCAAAGTAATATGCTAGTGGTGGTAACGGTAACAAAAGTAAAGGACGCAAAAGTAATATTTTTGGTATTTTGTAGTGATTGTAACAGTAGCAACGGGAAAGTAAATAAGCGTAAACCAGTATATGGAAAGCTCGTAGGCATCGGATCAGTGATGGATAATTATGCCGGATGCGGTTCATCATGTAACAGTCATAACATAGGGTGACACAGAACTAGCTCCAAGTCATCAATGTAATGTAGGCATGTATTCCGAATATAGTCATACGTGCTTATGGAAAAGAACTTGTATGACATCTTTTGTCCTACCCTCCGTGGCAGCGGGTCCTAATGGAAACTAAGGGATATTAAGGCCTCCTTTTAATAGAGAACCGGAACAAAGCATTAGCACATAGTGAATACATGAACTCCTCAAACTATGGTTATCACCGGAGTGGTCCCGATTATTGTCACTTGAGGTTGCGGATCATAACACATAGTAGGTGACTATAGACTTGCAAGATAGGATCAAGAACACACATATATTCATGAAAACATAATAGGTTCATATCTGAAATCATGGCACTCGGGCCCTAGTGACAAGCATTAAGCATAGCAAAGTCATAGCAACATCGATCTCGTAACATAGTGGATACTAGGATCAAACCCTAACAAAACTAACTCGATAACATGATAAATCTCATCCAACCCATCACCGTCCAGCAAGCCTACGATGGAATTACTCACGCACGGCGGTGAGCATAATGAAATTGGTGATGGAGGATGGTTGATGATGACGACGGCGACGAATCCCCCTCTCCGGAGCCCCGAACGGACTCCAGATCAGCCCTCCCGAGAGGTTTTAGGGCTAGACACCACCTCGGGGGCTGCAACCTCTACGGAGATAGAGCCAAACACTGATCTTTTCCCTCATAAAGCTCGCGACTCCGAGGTGCCGGACTCCTTGCCGGACTTCGAACCTCCTGCGCCCCCTCCGATCGAATCCGATTGGGCGCCGGTCATGGAGTTCACCGCTGCGGACATCTTTCAACTCTCACCTTTTGGCGACATCTTGAGTTCGCTAAAGTACCTCTAGTTATCTGGAGAGCCCTGGCGGACTGCGGTCGGGGCCGGTTGGGATGTGGACGACGAAGAAATTCAAAGCCCACCCACCACCCACTTTGTAGCCGCTGCCGATGATCTAACCGACATGCTAGACTACGACTCCGAAGACATCGACGGTATGGACGACGATGCCGGAGACGAACAAGAACCAGCGCCTACTGGGCACTGGAAAGCCACCTCATCATATGACATATACATGGTGGATACCCCAAAGGATGGGAATGGCGAAGGAACAGAGGAGGATGGCCCCTCCAAGAAACAACCCAAGCGCCGGCGTCAGCGGCGCCGCTCTAAATCCCGCCACAGCAAGAATGAAGATTCCGGCACCGGAGACAACAATACACCGGACAGTGCCGAAGATAATCCACTCCAAAGCAAGATCCAAATAAGCAGAGGATGGAGACGCCAGCCCTCACGAGAGAGCGGCGTAAGAAGAGGTAGAGGATTATATGCCTCCCTCCGGAGACGGCAAGCTTCGACGACGATGAATTCGTCGTGCCTGAGGATCCCGTCGAACAAGAGCGTTTTAGACGCAGGCTTATGGCCACGGCGAACAGCCTCAAGAAAAAGCAGCAATAGCTTAGAGCTGATCAGGATCTGCTAGCCGACAGATGGATCAAGTCCTCGCGTCAAGAGCATGAGCTCGAACGCCTCCAAAGCTACCCTAAACGCAAGCTGCTCCCCGATTAGAGGAGGAGGCTTACGAACCCGCATCACCAGAGACAATACGGCCGACCGACCACCCCGTGGTCGCGACAGAGAGGCCTCTAGGCCCTTCACTAGAACCGCATTCCGGCATCGCTCAAAAAGCACACGGCCATAGGGGAACGCTCCGGACCTGCGAGATATATTGGAGGACAAGGCAAGACAATCAAGATCGATCTATGGATCGCGTGGGCTCCCCACGGTACGTGACGACAACCGTCGCGCCGGACACAGTAAGTCCGGCCGGGCCAAACAAAACCCACAAAGCTCTTTTGAGCTCCGTCGTGATATCGCCCAGTACAGAGGCGCCGCACACCCACTATGCTTCATAGATGAAGTAATGGATCATCAAATCCCCGAAGGGTTTAAACCCGTCAATATTGAATCCTATGATGGCACAACATACCCCGCGGTTTGGATCAAAGACTATCTCCTTCACATCCACATGGCCCGCGGTGACGATCTTCACGCCATCAAATACCTCCCCCTCAAGCTTAAAGGACCAGCCCGGCATTGGCTCAACAACTTGCCGCCAGAGTCAATTGGGAGCTGGGAGGACCTGGAAGCCGCATTCCTCGATAACTTCCGTGGCACTTATGTGCGACCACCGACGGCGATGACCTAAGACACATAATTCAGCAGCAGACGAATCGGCGGACAATTACGACACGGTTCTTAACAAAGAAAAACCAAATCGTCGACTGTCCGGATGCGGAGGCCCTCGCGGCCTTCAAGCATAACATCCATGACGAGTGGCTTGCCCGGCACCTAGGACAGGAAAAGCCGAAATCCATGGCAGCCCTCACATCACTCATGACCCGCTTCTGCGCAGGTGAGGACAGCTGGCTAGCACGCAACAACAACCTCAGCAAAAATTCTGGCAGTCCGGACTTCAAGGACCGAAATGGCAGGCCGTGTCGTAACAAAAACAAACGCCGCATTAACAGCGACAATATTGAGGATACGACAATCAATGCCGGATTCAGAGGCTCTAAACCCGGTCAGCGGAAAAAGCCATTGAAAAGACTACTCCGGGTCCGTCCAATTTGGACCGAATACTCGACCGCTTGTGCCAGATACACGGCAGCCCCGAAAAGCCAGCTAACCACACCAACAGGGACTGTTGGGTATTCAAGGCGAGCAAGTTAATTGCGAAAACAATGACAAGGGGCTGCATAGCGATGACGAGGACGAGACCCAACCGCCCGAACAATAGAGGATGTAGGGTTTCTCCCCACAAAAAGTGCAGCGGTGAACATGATATATGCAACGCACATACCCAAAAGGGAGCGGAAGCGTGCACTCGTGGATGTCTACGCGATGGAGCCAGTTGCCCGAAGTTCAATCCATGGTCCTCCGCCCGATCACTTTTGACCGAAGGACCACCCCACCGAGATCCGCCACGGCGGATTCGGCCAGACCGGTCTTAGACCCAATCGTCGATGGATTTCACCTAACCGTAGTCCTCGATGGACGGCGGCAAGCAGCCTGAACCTTCTTTACCGGGATACGGTGTGCAAAATGGGCATAGACCCCCAAGGATTAAACCTACCAAAACAACCTTTAAAGGCGTCATACCAGGTGTAGAAGCCAATTGTACGAGCTCAATTACACCGAAGTGGTCTTTGGATCCCGGATAACTTCTCAAGCGAGGAGTTAATCTTCGACATAGTCCCGCTCCGCAGCGGCTATCATGCCTTGCTTGGACGTGCAGCGTTTGCAAAGTTCAACGCGGTGCCGCACTATGCATACCTCAAGCTCAAGATGCCGCACCACGGAGGAGTCATCACGGTCAACGGAAACATCGAACGCTCTCTCCGCACGGAGGAACATACAGCCGCTCTTCCGGCGAAGTGCAATGCAGCCTCTTAAGGCAATTCTCGAAGTCCGCCGTTAAGCGGCCGGACACAGCTAAGCCGCCCGGTAACTTACAACAAGACCACAGCACGCCCGAGCACGCCAGAGCAGGCGGCCCCAACCCCAGCTCCTGCGAAACGTCAAAGCAGGTCCTTCGCGTACACCATTACGCTCTGAACATACCATGGGCATGGGGAGAGGGGCACGACCACGATAAACCCAGACTGCGGCTCTCAAGTGTGTCGTTCCTTTTTCTTTTCTTTTTACCTTTTACTTTTTACCCACAGGACTCCGTTTGTCAGAGGCCCTGTCCGGCAGCAGACCTGCCGAACTCACGATGCAACAGCCAGGGAAGGATAAAGGCTACAACAAATATACAGTGGTCTCCATTACGAGCATTTTTATACACCAATCTGCAGCCTACCCCTAGAGGGGACATGTTTAACAGTCCCATACCTTGCTTATCGCACTATTTGTATCGCTCGCATTCGTAGCAGCACTTATTGAATAAAACAATGCAGCACCTTTTTGCTTATAATTGCATTTATTTTTGATACATATGTTCATTCACGGCATGTTGCATCCGTACACTTTGGTACGGCTAATATACACCAGGGGCTTATGTTTCCCGCATTATGGTATGATGAGTCCGAACACTTTCACAAGTGCGGCACCCCGAACTTATAGCACTATATGCATCGGCTCCGAATCATGTTTTGGGTCAATAGTTGGGTTTGCTCGGCTCCCATGTTTTGGTACCTTACGTTCCGTTATATCGGCTAAGGTAGCACTGGGAGAACCACTGCGATTCCGCCCCAGTTGAGCTGGGTTAACGCCTCAGTGGAGAAAGCTAAAACTGACCGTCATGATGAGGCGAGAGCCGGTCGTTGTTCGAGAGGTTTTTTGCGAGTCCTTAAAGACTTATGCCGCTTAGAGCGAGGAGCCGGATACTGTCCGGCCAAGGCGTGGATAGCGCCCCAAATTCGGCCTTCCGAAGACTAGGGGCTTCGCCGAAATTTAAAATTATAGAATTCTATGGCTAAGTGAGAGTGTTCAAGCATTATAAGTCCGGTTGCCTTGTTCGCTGTGTTGAGCGCCTCCCTAGATGGACCCAAAAATGGGAACAAGAGCGCTCAAGTTTATCCCGAACACCCCAAAGACTGTGGCATGGGGGCTGAAAGCCGACGACTTGCCATCTCTCGATTTGATAAACAGCCGCATGAAGGTAATATTTTAAATTAACAAGCGTTGTTTAGCGATATGAACTAAGTTTTCAAATAAGACAGATAACAAAATGCGAGTCTACTCAAATATTACATATTTGGAGCACTCACCGCAATAGTGCAGGCGCCCTTCAAAGACACTCTTATAATACATCTCGGGTGTGCGATGCTCCTTGCCCTCCGTGGCGGGTCCGTCCACGAGCTTCGGGCATCCATCTTGCCCCAAAGTGCACCTTTTGCGGGCAAGGGCCCGACGGCACCCTCAATACAAGCGGAATGCTTGATGACTTCTACCCACGAGCACACATCCATCACCGCCGCACCAGTCAAGTAGCTCCTGTGCATGGCCTCCTTAGGCCACGGCCGAACTATGAGGCCCTTCATGGCCTGTTCGGCCGCCTTGTGGAGCTCGACCAACTGCTTCACCTGGTCGCTAAGGGCACTGGATGTCCGGCCTCAAGATACCGAGACCGTAAGACCTTCTCCGTCGAGCTCCCCTCATCGGCCCGGTAGAATGCGACAGCATCGGACACGCTGCGAGGAAGATCTGCGAACGCTCCTGGAGAGCTCCGAATTCGGGTAAGCAACAGGTAATTAACACTCACATGCTTACTTTGCATGAAAAATGCCTTACCGCTGCTATTCTCTCGCACCGCCTCAACCTCTGGAGGGCCTCAGCAGGCTTCGGCCTTAGCGGCTTTGGCACTCTGAAGAGTCGTTGCAAGCTCAGACTCTCGAGTCTTCGAGTCACGCTCCAAGCTCTCATGTTTTTTCACGAGATCCTAGAGCTCTTGCTGTACCTCCTCCACCCGTGCCTCCTGCTTCTCTCGCTTGGTGCGCTCATGCGGCGCAGACATTACGTTCGGCCGCTGCCACCGCCTCCTTCGGGGTCGCCACCTCGTTAGTGGCCCCTACAATACCCACGTTATCCTTGTCATTTTTCTTGCAACCAAATCCTTTTCTGTAAGGTACAATTTTCATAAGGTATTACTCACCTTCTTTTTCCTCGAGCTGCTTCTTGGCATGGCCGAGCTCGTTCTCGGACCCCTCGAGGTTTTTCTTCAAAGTATTGACCTCCGCAATCAGTGTGGCGGAGGTCAAGAAAGACCGGCAATCCCATATTGACATATTTTTATGACTCCTGCGTTTATCTTTCTAAAGATCCTCATCCGGCTTTTCTTTCCGAACACCAAACCGAGCATTAGGGGATACCGCCTATGCGGTACCATTTTACATATATTGAAATTCTTACCTCAAAGCCTGTTAGAAGGTCTGCTGCGAGCTTCGTCAGCCCGCTCTTGGCAAGCTGAACCTTCTGAATCACCGCACTCATAACAGTGTGGTGTTCCTCTTTGATGGAGGCGCCGTTGAGCGCCTCCAGCAAATTATCCGGCACCTCCGGTTGGACGAAGGCAGCCGGCATCGCGGTCTTGCCCTTCTTACGAAGGGGTCGCTCGCCGGACTCCGGAGCCACTGTGGCCTCCGGGGCTGAGTCCGGTGCACAGTCCGGGAGGGTGTCCTGTGATACCTCCGGGGCCTTCTCCTCCTGTTGGGTCCCTTCCTGGGATCCCACCTCGGCATCGTCCGCGGCACGGGGGGTGGAGGCAGTCGGAAGGGAATCCATATCCGACGCACCCAAGGACCCGCTCGACGAAACGGGAAGATCATCCTTGGGCGGACTGCAGGGTTGTATGCGGCATTAGAAAGACATTACGTGGCGAAAAGAAAAACTTTGAAGTTATTCGGAGTCCGGATACTTATGATCTCGCCAGGGCTTGGCCCTTGGAGGCGATGAGTTGTCACCGGCGTTGGCAGAGCAGTCCGGGAAGAGTTTTTCCTTCTTGGATTCTTCGGCCTCCCTTGTTGGGGAGGCCTTCCTTCCCTCCTTCACCGGGAGAGGCTTCTTCTTCTCCTCCTCGCCTTGGTGGGAGGAGTCAGCCTCAGATTCATCATCCGATAGCACCTGAAAACGGAACTCTTCCGAGTCCCCGTGGCCGCCTTCTTGGCCTTCTTCTCCGCACCACGTGGGGTGCCGGAGCCAAGAGTCTCCGTTAGGCGGGCGTCCGCTGGGTCCTCTGGCAATGGGGCCGGACAGATAGTCCGTTCGGCCTTCACCAGCCATTCCTGCCAAAGGTAAAGGGAGTTTAGATCCCGCATAGAGCCAAACTATGGAAAACAAGTGGTGAAATCACTTACCTCGTCAGCTGACGCCATGAGCGGAATCCGCGATCTTCGGTAGCGGATGCGGAGCTTCGGCGCCCTTGAACAAAGACCTTCCGTACATCTTAGTACGTAGTGTCGAAGAGCCCGCTCAGTGGTCCGGTGCTGCGCGGATCAAACTCCCACATGTTGAAGCCCCGCCGGCACGGGAGAATCCGCGGATGAGCATGACTGGACTACGTTGACAAGCTTGAGCTTCTTGTCCACCACTTACGGATACAGGCTTGGAGTCCGGTCGGCTCCTCCGAATCCCCCAAATCCGCCACTCTCTTTCCGTGAGGTGAGCCGTGTAGGGATGCCAGATCTGAATTCGGGCGCCGCTGCCCAATCAGGGTCACGCAGCTCGGTGATGTAGAACCACCCCGATTGCCACCCCTTGATGGTTTCCACGAAAGTGCCCTCCAGCCACGTAAGATGGAACATCCTACCCACCATGGCGCCTCCGCACTCCGCTTGGCTGCCCTTCACAACCTTTGGCTTGACACTGAAGGTCTTGAGCTACAAGCCGAAGTGGTGCTGGATGCAGAGGAAGGCCTCGCACACGACGATAAACGCCGATATGTTGAGGATGAAAAACTGGGCCAGAACATTGAAAACTAGGCAGAACAAGAAAAAGAGCCCCCGGACAAAGTGATGAAGCGGGAAGCCCAGTCCATGGAGGAAATGGGGAAGAAATACTACCCTCTCATGGGGCCTGGGTTGGGGACGAGCTCTCCCTCGTCGGGGAGCCGATGCACGATGTCTTTGGACAAATATCCGGCGTCGCGCAGCTTCGGATCCGCCCCTCCGTGACGGAGGAGGCCATCCACTTGCCTCTCGCCCGGACATAGTTGGAGAAGGTTGAGGTAAGAAGTGCGGACTTGGGCGCCGGAGCTCGAAGTTCATGGAGATGGATAAGCCAAGGAGGAAGAAGGCGCAGTAAAAGGGTTGGATCTTTATCCCCTTATATGGGCGGACAAAACATGTGTCCCCGCCGGCCTGGTAAAACTCGCTTATCCCCCAAGCATCACAATCAATGGCGTGGTTGGGTTACCCACGTCCGTATTGATGGGAATCCCGGAATAAGGGGAACACGATCTCTGCTTCGACAAGACGTGCCAAGGAAACCGCCTCGCTAAACGCACGGAGGTGGAACAATAAAAACGAGTAAAGGCTTGGTAATGGCATGACGTCACGCCACTAAATACGTCAGCGGATTGAACTTGTGTAATATTATTCTCTCTACGGTGGTATGTGGAATTTATCTTTGCAGAGCCGGATACTATCCTGGTGTTCACAATCTTCTATAAATTATTTGGAGGAAGAACCCGCCTTGCAATGTCGAAGACAATATGCGCGCCGGACTCGTCGTCATTGAAGCCTGGTTCAGGGGCTCTTGAGGAGTTCCGGATTAGGGGTGTCCGGATATCCGAACTATCATCATCGGCCGGACTCCAAGACTATGAAGATACAAGATTGAAGACTTCGTCCCGGGTCCGGATGGGACTTTCCTTGGCGTGGAAGGCAAGCTTGGCGATACGGATATGTAGATCTCCTACCATTGTAACCGACTCTGTGTAACCCTAGCCCTCTCCGGTGTCCATATAAACCAGATGGCTTTAGTCCATAGGACGATCAACAATCATACCATAGGCTAGCTTCTAGGGTTTAGCCTCTTTGATCTCGTGGTAGATCCACTCTTGTAACACACATCATCAATATTAATCAAGCAGGGCGTGGGTTTTACCTCCATCAAGAGGGCCCGAACCTGGGTAAAACATCGTGTCCCTTGTCTCCTATTACCATCCGCCTAGACCCACAGTTCGGGACCCCCTACCCGAGATCCGCCGGTTTTGACACCGACACTAAGCATTTAGGATTGCAGGTAAAGGTAACAACAATAGTAGCAAGGACAGGCTATGCATTAGGATAGGATAAACGAAAAGCAGTAACATGCTACACTACTCTAATGCAAGCAGTATAGGGAAGAGTAGGCGATATCTGGTGATCAAAGGGGGGGCTTGCCTGGTTGCTCAGACAAGAAGGAGGGGTCGTCGTTGACGTAGTCGCACCGTAGGGGCATCAAAGATCGCCACGGGGTCTACCGGAGAGAAGAGGGGGAGAAACAGTAAATACATAGCAAGCAAGTGCATAACAGGACAACAAGCAGAACTAGACGTGTTCTAACGCGGTATGAGGTGATACCGGTGAGGGGGGGAAACATCCGGGAAAGTATCCCCGGTGTTCCGTGTTTTCGGACAGATAAACCGGAGGAGGAAAGTTGCGAGTTTGGTATGTTAGGTGTGTGTGGCAGGCGAACGGGCTACATATCTGGATTCGTCTCATCGTTCTGAGCAACTTTCATGTACAAAGTTTTCCCATCCGACTTACGGTTTAATTTATATGATTTTCTAAAGTTTAATTGAATTTCTGAAATTACTGGAATTACCTTAATTGGAAAATCATTTATAATATCTAAATGCTACGACCTCACGGGTACCGTAAAGTGTACCCACACTTTTGCATGTGAGGTCGACAGTGGGCCTAGAGTCAAAGTCAACGGTCGATCGTGTGAGCCTTATCCAAATGAACAGTTCACGGGGGCCCCACATGTCATTGTCTAAGGTTAAGTTCAAGAGTTTAGTTTAACTAGGCGTTCCACTGACATATTCTATTAGGCTAGCTAAACCAATTAATTAGGTTAATTATCCAAATAATTAATTAACTATTTATCCTATCTTATTTATTTATTTTGGTTATTCATTTTTTTAGGGGTTGGCCCAAGTGGCAGTGGGACAAGCAGCCATGGATTGAACATGTGACGCTCACGGAGGCGTCGGCGGCAGCGCCTGGCCTTATAGGGAGCAGGGCATGGCCCGGGATAGGAGCAACGCCGACGAGGTGCAGGCACGTCGGGGCAGGCTGGGGCACGGCAGATGCGGAACTGGGCGAGGCCATCGGCAGGCGGCAGCGACATGGGCGTCTTGATTCGGAAGGCTCAGACAGGCGCGGTCTGCCTGCAGGCCCGTCAAAGCGCGGCAACCGGCACAGGCAGAGGAAGGCAAGGGCGCGACGAGTGGCATCGGGCTGCAAGGACACGAGGCCTACAACGAGTAGAGAGAGGAAGAGAGGGAGGGTGTGCCTCACTTGCGATGCAGGGGAGTGGCAATGGGCTCGAGGAGGCGGAAGGGCGTTGGTGAAAGCGGTCGGAGCGGCGTCCGAACGCCCGGCGGGGCGGCGGGCGATGGCGCCCAGCTCGGGAGGGGTAGCGCGAGGAAGAGGCGGGGATGGCGTGTGACGAAGAGGAGGCAGTCCGTCGAAGGCGGAGGCGCGTCGAGCTCCGGGCGGCGAGGATCCTGCGACCGGGGCGGCGGGGTGGTTCGGTTCCAGGCGTCGAGCGGCGGGGCGGCGTCGGCAGTGGTGCGGCGTCGGGCGGTGGAGTCGGGGCATCGCGCCCCGATCCAGATCCAGCGGGGGGGAGCGAGAGGGGGAGTGGGGGTTTCGTGGGGGAGTGGGATAAGGAGGTACTGGCTCGATGGGTTGGGCCCAGTTGGGCTCAGGGTCTCCGGGCCGGAGCCCAGTGGGGGGTTTGCTTTCTCTTTTTTTTTGCTTTGTTTTCTGTTTTCTTTTCTTTATTTATTTTCTTTTCTATTTTATTTCATTTTAAAGTATTTAGTCATTTTATAAAAGTGTGGTTTCTCCACAATAATTACCTATGCATTATTTGGCAACACCCCAACATTTTAGTTTTAATATTTGAAAATCTTTACCGTTTGACTTTATTTTAAGTTTGAATTTCGAATCGATTTTGCACTAACACTAGATTAATAACAGTAACCGTGGTGACGTGGCACCATTAACGTGGGATTACCGTAGCCTAATTACCCGGACGTCACAATTCTCCTCCACTACAAGAAATCTCGTCCCGAGATTTAGGAACGGTTATAAGGGGGGAAGGGATCTGGTTACGAAATTCTA
This sequence comes from Aegilops bicornis, assembly GCA_021605145.1. Lineage (NCBI taxonomy): Eukaryota > Viridiplantae > Streptophyta > Magnoliopsida > Poales > Poaceae > Aegilops > Aegilops bicornis. The sequence continues at coordinate 325,788,385 of CM038669.1, forward strand.
ACGATTCTTCTCGGTCATAGTTGCTCTTCTCGAAGAGGTCGATCCATTACATTGATGTCTTCAGTTCTCGCTTGGTCATCATGATGAAGTTGTCGTCCTTCCTTGGGGATCTTCATCGTATTTACGGAAAGGATAAGGGTAGCTCCAAAAGGATGCACTCTACAAGGTTGACTATCTGGTCGATAACATCGAGGAAGGTGGCGGAAGTAACTCTCGAATTGAATCTTAAGAAAATATCGAGAGTAAAGTAAGGAGGTACCATGAGAAGTTTCAAACGGATAGGCAAGCGTTCGATGCCTAATCAGAAGGTGAAAGGAGTTCAGAGCAACGAGAATAAGTATTGCGTCTGATACCAAAATAGATCACTTGGGACGGTGGTCTGTGAATTACATACGAGTCCACGCGCGAGGAATAACTTTGGGAATAGGGGGTGTACAGGAGAGTCAGGTTTCAATCATGTGGAACTGTGGGTTATGGGCCCACCATGTGGTTGAAAGTAGGAAGGGGGCCGACATCTTGCACGGTCACGATAGTAAGGCGTGTCAGAGGGTAGCCTATCAGTTATGTCGGCAACAACATCGATACCAAGGGCGAGGGACGAAGAGAACCATTTTCCTGCTCGTTGAACGAGGCGGGCCAATAGGCAAGGTTCTCGTCCATCGGTGGCTACCGGAATGTCATCAACAATAGTATCAGGGTCTTACTGACAGAGCGGTACCACGAGGTGTTTACATAAGTAGGAGAATATTACTGCTTAGGTCATATAGATCACAAGAAAGTTTAAACCAAACAACGGCAAGGAAAATATGAATATCATATTAAACAGAACAATGGAAAGGAAAATGTGTTAGAACACATATTTCAGGGGTATTTCCTTCCCAAGGACAAACAGAGCATGATATCCATGACAGGATATAACGTATAAAACCATTTAGGTTAGCGGAGAGGAAGTTCATGACATAAACCAAACAACAGTGTTTGGATAATTGAGCAAGAAACATTTAGCATTGCGCTTCCAATGTTCTTATTGAAGATCAGAGTGCCCCAGACAAGCTTCGAGATAGCATTGACATGGTCTTCAAGCAAAGGTCGGACTACGGATACACGAAGGATCCATCAAGAACAACTTGTAGAATAAGTCTTACAATTTCCTCATTGAAGAATGGCTAACCTTGCTAAAAAGAAACTATAACAATAGCTCCTCTGGTCAGCCGTGCTAGGCATGACATCACCTTACCAGGGCATATAGGGACCAATGTTAACTATTGAAAATATGTTCCAGCCATCATATCTGACCGAGATTCAGATCTGATTGGTGTCAAGATATCTTAGACTCAGGATGCCTGAGAAGAAAGGTGCAACACAAATTGTCGAGGTGACATTGTATGATTCTCGGGAATTAAACCATGGAAGCGAGTTCCGAAACAAGAGTTCACCATTAAATCAAGGAGAGGTGAGGAGGTGACTGATTGACTCGGCGATAATCCATTGACATTTCCAAAAAGGATGGATTTCCACAACTATTTGAACAAGGAGATAACATTAGCCAGATCAAATGACTTAATGATGTATGCTGGAGGAAAACATACACAATTAAACATGGGTTGAAAGGTGCACTCGAAATATGGGTTGGGTTGCACGCCATCGTCGGAATGGCGATTGAGCAACCAACACACTAAATTGGAATTATTGTCCAATAACTCTGAAGCAATAGGGTTGCTAGAGATATTAAATTTGCACTGTGAGTTCACTCAACATGGGGACCAAGAAAAGAATGGTGATGGTGAGAAGCATCACTGTATCACAAATTCTTAAGAGGTGGTGTAATTCCCACAACATTGATGACATAAGAGATGGTAATGTTCCGAGTAAAGAAGAACAATTGCTGGATGGCAGGGAACTCAAGGTATAACACCAAACACGAACAAGCTGTGTTGGTGGGAAGGCAATAAAGTGGTCGATGATAATAAAATTCATCGAGGGCAAGGATGGTATTTCTCATCATGAATTCAATTGATATCCAGGAAGGAGTCAAGATGTTGATGATGATCACGACAAATTTTGTCGAGAGGCTCCATGAAGATGTAATAGATCGGCGATGACATCAAGTCAAAGGAATGATGAAGCGAAAGGTTAATGGAACCAAGGTATGACACAAACTCCAAAGCAAGCTTGTTGTCCAAAGCGAAATGATATGATGAGGAAAGATCGACGTAAGCTTAGCTCATCGTCAAAAAATTGTGCTCTGGTAAGAAGGACCAGGTAGCACAGTTAAAATCGGCACGACAAGGATATAGCCAACCAGGCTAGGAATGTCGTGATTGAGTTCAAACTCGTAAGTAATGAAGGTTACCAAGAGTTGCTTAATCACGATACGGACTCGAGTCAGTTATTGGTGTCTTTGAGTGCTTAATAACTCAGAGCCCGTGAAAAATTGGAATCAATGAGAATGTTGCACTTGATGAAGAACTCATAAGAAGTTATGCAGTTCCGTGATAATCTTGAGATACCAGGGGGGTAATACTCGACGACAAATCAAAGTAGAGGTTGGACTGGGGAAATACTCTGTAGAAGACAAGTGCTTAAACTTGCACGAGAAATGGTATTTAAAGGAGAACATGGTCGGAAACCACGATCATAAATGATCGAACCACGGATGCAAGATGAACTTATAGCAAGGGGGTAACTATTTTTACGAGCAGCTTCCGTGATAAGTTATACATCGTGTCCATGGGCATGAACGAAAGGTTCAAGGTCGACTCCCACTTCCTCAATGTATAACCTTCCATTCACTTCTCGCTTTGATAAAAGCATTAGTGTTGAAAGTTTTACCTGGTGAAATGCCAGATGAGTATGACTCGTGAAAACTTCCGAGTTCACACATATTAAGGAAGGCATAGGTTCAACCCGTCAGGGTATCATGGAAACATATACCACAAGCTTCAAGAGTACTAACACAAGCTCGAAAATAGAGCATGGTTGAAAAAAGGAAAGGATACAATTTACCAAAGGCATTATGTATCCGAGAAAGAACTCACAAGGTGATTAATTATGAAGGACACTGTCAGATAATAATCCAACAATGGATCGGGTGATCCACAACGGAGCTGATGTGAGTATCGGTACTCAATCAGAGGAAGAAAGAATGCACGAGCATCATATTATAGAACATCTGAATAATTTGATGCTTAGATAACAAAGGAATTATGATTTCCAAAACAAAGGATCAGAAGCAGACGCTCTGATCAAGGATGGATAAGTTGAATAGACCAGAGGCACAATTGATGACAAATAGTTTGGTCGAGAACCAGCTCATATTCAAAATGACGTCTGAGCCAGAAAGATAATTTAGAAGGGCTGATTGATGATTGTGTGCATTCGCACACATGTTGATTCAATAGGATCAAAATGACGGTGTCAAAAGATACTAGTGAATATTGTTAGTGATATGGGAACATCCATAATGTAAGCATACAAGTATTTGTAGAGCAATAGTTTGAAGAGGATGCTCAGAAGGTCGGTTAGTATTTTAGAGTATCTTATGAAGCCTACGAACAACTGGGGATGAACAGATACTCAATAAGTGCGAGGAATTCTCAATAGGAGTATTCATGTGGTAAAGAACTGCAAGGCAGTAAGCTTAAAGGATTTTCGGAACAACGGAGAGCAATTTAGGGCATCTTGTAATAACAAGAGCAACTGAGGATGAAGGTATGAACGACAATTGTAGGTAGTTATCCATAAGGGTATATCGGTGGTAGGGGATTGTAAAGTCGGTGGGCACAAGGGTCTCGGGAAAACCTTGGAGAGTATCTTCGGAATCTTCTGGTGCAGCAAGCGATCATCTGGAGTGAGGGGCTCTCCGGGAGAAAATATTTTCGAGAACCTAAAGTTAGTCCTTTTAGAAAAATCATTTAACCCGAATAGGGGAGAGATTAGAAGCCGAGAGTAAAGATCGAGGAGTAAAAGATCCTAGTACCACCCAATGTCGACATGGGCCCGTAAGCCGCACAGCCATGTTAGTAAAATAACTTTTTCAATGACTAGACTCAACTTCGGCCAAGGAGTTGGAAAGGAGGATTCCTACAGGCAGTCGGCTCTGATACCAACTTGTGACGCCCCGATTCAATTGTACACTAAGCATGCACGCAAACGTGTACGATCAAGATCAGGTACTCACGGGAAGATATCACAACACAACTCTAAAACATAAATAAGTCATACAAGCATCATAATACAAGCCAGGGGCCTCGAGGGCTCGAATACAAGTGCTCGATCATAGACGAGTCAGCGGAAGCAACAATATCTGAGTATAGACATAAGTTAAACAAGTTTGCCTTAAGAAGGCTAGCACAAACTGGAACACAGATCGAAAGAGGCGCAGGCCTCCTGTCTGGGATCCTCCTAAACTACTCCCGGTCGTCGTCAGCAGACTGGACGTAGTAGTAGGCACCTCCAGCGTAGTAGGAGTCGTCGTCGACGATCGCGTCTGGCTCCTGGACTCCGGAATCTGGTTGCGACAACCAGGTAGAAGAGAAAGGGGGGAAAAGAGGGAGAAAAGCAACCGTGAGTACTCATCCAAAGTACTCGCAAGCAAGGAGCTACACTACATATGCATGGGTATATGTGGAAAGGGCCATATCAAGGACTGAACTGCAGAATGCCGTAATGAGAAGGGATAACTAATCACGTCGAAGACTACGCTCGCAGCCTTCGCCTTGCAGCATGTAGAAGAGAGTAGACCAAGTCCTCCAAGTAGCATCGCATAGCATAATCCTACCCAGCGATCCCTCCTCGTCGCCCGGTGAGAGAGCGACCACCGGGTTGTATCCGCACTTGGAAGGGTGTGTTTTATTAAGTATCCGGTTCTAGTTGTCATAAGGTCAAGGTACAACTCCAAGTCGTCTGTTACCGAAGATCACGGCTATTCGAATAGATTAACTTCACTGCAGGGTGCACCACATTACCCGACACGCTCGATCCCATTTGGCCGGACACACTTTTCTGGGTCATGCCCGACCGCGGAAGATCAACACGTCGCAGCCCCACATAGGCACAACAGAGAGGTCAGCACGCCGGTCTAAACCTAAGCGCACAAGGGTCTGGGCCCATCGCCCATAGCACACCTGCACGTTGCGAGGGCGGCCGGAAGCAGACCTAGCCTAGCAGGCGTTCCAGTCCAATCCGGCGCGCGCCTCTCAGTTGCTGATGTCATCAAATGCTTCGGCTGATACCACGACGCCGGTTGCCCATATCTTGTCCCACGTGGCAGTTAGTGCGTATAAGGTCAACGACCCAACTCAGATCAAATACCAAGATCTCGTTAAGTGTTTTAAGTATGTGCGAACGCCGAACAGGGCTAGGCCCACCTCTCACCCAGGTAGTCTCAACCTTCCCTGACGCTCCGCCACAAAGATCCACACAGAGGGCCGTTGGGACAAAGGTCCTTTCAACCCCCAATCCGTGAATCACTCATGGTGCTCCACAAGCCGACCCGGCTTTAGTCACCACATGTATCATGTATAAAGTATATAATATATACCCGTGATCACCTCTCGAGTGACCACGGCCCGATAGTATAGCATGGCAGACGGACAAGAATGAAGGGCCACTGATGGAATACTAGCATCCTATACTAAGCATTTAGGATTGCACGTAAAGGTAACAACAATAGTACCAAGGACAGGCTATGCATCAGGATAGGATAAACGAAAAGCAGTAACATGCTACATACTCTAATGCAAGTAGTATAGAGAAGAGTAGGCGATATCTGGTGATCAAAGGGGGGGCTTGCCTGGTTGCTCAGACAAGAAGGAGGGGTCGTCGGTGACGTAGTCGACCACAGGGGCATCAGCATCGTCATGGGGTCTACCGGAGAGAAGAGCGGGAGAAACAGTAAATACATAGCAAGCAAGTGCATAACAGGACAACAAGAAGAGCTAGACGTGTTCTAACGCGGTATGAGGTGATACCGGTGAGGGGGGAAAACATCCGGGAAAGTATCCCCGGTGTTCCGTGTTTTCGGACAGATGAACCGGAGGGGGAAAGTTGCGAGTTTGATATGTTAGGGGTGTGTGGCGGGCGAACGGGCTGCGTACCCGGATTCATCTCGTCGTTCTGAGCAACTTTCATGTACAAAGTTTTCCCATCCGACTTACGGTTTAATTTATATGATTTTCTAAACTTTATTGAATTTCTGAAATTACTGGAATTACCTTAATTCCAAAATCATTTATAATATCTAAATGCTACGGCCTACGGGTACCAGAAAGTGTACCCACACTTTTGCATGTGAGGCTGACAGTGGGCCTAGAGTCAAAGTCAACGGCTGACTGTGTGAGCCTTATCCAAATGAACAGTTTACGGGGGCCCCACATGTCATTGTCTAGGGTTAAGTTCAAGAGTTTAGTTTAACTAGGGGTTATACTGACATATTCTATTAGGCTAGCTAAACCAATTAATTAGGTTAATTATCCAAATAATTAATTAACTATTTATCCTATTTTATTTTTTTATTTTGGTTATTCATTTTTTTAGGGGTTGGCCCCAGTGGCAGTGGGACAAGCAGCCATGGCTTGGAACCGCGCGGCTGCTCACAGAGGAGCGCCGGCGACGAGCGCACAGCGCAACGGGGGAGCAGGGCATGGCCCGGGATAGGAGCAACCCCGACGAGGCGCAGGCACGCCAGGGCAGGCTGGGGCACGGCAGATGCGGAACTGGGCGAGGCCATCGGCAGGCGGCAGCAATATGGGCGTGCTGTGCGGAAGGCTCGTTCGAGGCGCTGGCTCACAAGACGCGCTGGCCCAAGGGCGCGCCGGCATAGGCGAAGGAAGGCAGCGCGATGAAGAACGGCATCGGGCTGCGAGGGCACGAGGCCTACAACGAGTAGAGAGGGAGAGAGGGAGGCCGTGCCTCACTTGCGGCGCTGGAGTGGCAATGGGCTCGAGGAGGCGGAAGGGCGTCGGTGGTGCGGTCGGAGCGGCGTCCGGGCCGCCGGCGACGAGGGCGGCGGGGCGATGGCGTCCAGCTCGGGAGGGGGTAGCGCGAGGAAGAGGCGGGGACGGCGTGTGACGAAGAGGAGGCAGTCCGTCGAAGGCGGAGGCGCGTCGAGCTCCGGGCGGCGAGGATCTTGCGACCGGGGCGGCGGGGTGGTTCGGTTCCAGGCATCGAGCGGGGGGCGGCGTCGGTAGTGATGCGGCGTCGAGCGGTGGAGTCGGGGCATCGCGCCCCGATCCAGATCCAGCGGGGGAGGAGCGAGAGGGGGAGTGGGGGTTTCGTGGCTAGGGTTTCATGGAGTGGGGGGATAAGGAGGCCCGGCTGGGCCTGGTGGGTTGGCCCAGTTGGGCATGTGGTCTGCTGGGCCGGAGCCTAGTGGGGGGTTTGCTTTCTCTTTTTTTTAGCTTTGTTTTCTGTTTTCTTTTCTTTATTTATTTTCTTTTCTGTTTTATTTCATTTTAAAGTATTTAGTCATTTTATAAAAGTGTGGTTTCTCCACAATAATTACCTATGCATTATTTGGCAACACCCCAACATTTTAGTTTTAATATTTGAAAATCTTTACCGTTTGACTTTATTTTAAGTTTGAATTTCGAATCGATTTTGAACTAACACGAGATTAACAACAGTAACCATGGTGACGTGGCACCATTAACGTGGGATTACTGTAGCCTAATTACCGGGCGTCACAGATGTAAAGGGATAAACTCAAGCAATATGATATAAACCCCATGTTTTTATCCTCGATGGCAACAATACAATGCATGCCTTGTTGCCCTTGCTGTCACTGGGAAAGGACACCGCAAGATTGAACCCAAAGCTAAGCACTTCTCCCATTGCAAGAAAGATCAATCTAGTAGGCCAAACCAAACTAATAATTCAAAGAGACTTGCAAAGATAACAAATCATACATAAAAGAATTCAGAAGAGATTGAAATATTGTTCATAGATAATCTTGATCATAAACCCACAATTCATAGGATCTCGAAAAACACACCGCAAAAAGAATTACATCGAATAGATCGCCAAGAAGATCGAGGAGAACTTTGTATTGAGATGCAAAGAGAGAGAAAAATCCATCTATCTAATAACTATGGACCCGAAGGTGTAAACTACTCACACATCTTCGGAGAGTCTATGGTGTTGACATAGAAGCCCTCCGTGATCGATTCCCCCTCCGGCGGAGCGCCAGAAAAGGCCCCAAGATGGGATCTCACAGGTATAGAAAGTTGCGGCGGTGGAAATAGGGTTTCGTGGTGCCCTCGGATGTTTTTGGGGTATATGAGTATATATAGGCGAAAGAAGTCGGTCAGGGGAGCCACGAGGGGCCCATGAGGGTGTGGGCGCGCCTACCCCCCTGGGTACGCCCTCCTGCCTCGTGGCCTCCTCGTTCCTTTCTTGATGTCCACTCCAAGTCTCCTGGATTGCGTTTGTTCCAAAAATCACTCTCCCGAAGGTTTAATTCCGTTTGGATTCCGTTTGATATTCCTTTTCTGTGAAACACTGAAATTGGCAAAAAAAACAGCACTTTGCACTGGGCCTTTGGTTAGTAGGTTAGTCCCAAAAATAATATAAAAGTGTATAATAAAGCCCATTAAACATCCAAAACAGATAATATAATAGCATGGAACAATAAAAAATTATAGATACATTGGAGACGTATCAAGCATCCCCAAGCTTAATTCCTGCTCTTCCTCAAGTAGGTAAATGATAAAAACATAATTTTTGATGTGGAATGCTACCTAGCATATTTTCTATGTAATTTTCTTTATTGTGGCATGAATGTTCAGATCTGAAAGATTCAAGATAAAAGTTTAATGTTGACATAAAAATAATAATACTTCAAGCATACTAACTAAGCAATTATGTCTTCTCAAAATAACATGGCCAAACAAAGTTCATCCCTACAAAATCATATAGTTTGGTCATGCTCCATTTTCGACACACAAGAATGCTCTCATCATGCACAACCCCGATGACAAGTCAAGCAATTGTTTCAGACTTTAGTAACCTCAAACTTTTTTCAACTTTCACGCAATACATGAGCGTGAGCCATGGACATAGCACTATGGGTGGAATAGAGTATAATGATGGGGGTTATGTGGAGAAGACAAAAGGGAGAAAGTCTCACATTGACGCGGCTAATCAACGGGCTAGGGAGATGCCCATCAATTGATGTCAATGCAAGGAGTAGGGATTTCCATGCAACAGATGCACTAGAGATATAAATGTACGAAAGCTCAACAAAAGAAACTAAGTGGGTGTGCATCCAACTTGCTTGCTCACGAAGACCTAGGGCATTTGAGGAAGCCATTGTTGGAATATACAAGCCAAGTTCTATAATGAAAAATTCCCACTAGTATATGAAAGTGACAAAACAAGAGACTCTCTATCATAAAGATCATGGTGCTACTTTGAAGCACAAGTGTGGAAAAAAAGGATAGTAGCATTCTCCCTTTTTATTTCTTTCCTTTTTTGGGGCCTTTTTTTATTTGACCTTTCTTCTTTCTTTATTTGGGACAATGCTCTATTAATGATGATCATCACACTTCTATTTATTTACAACTCAATGATTACAACTCGATACTAGAACAAAATATGACTCTATATGAATGCCTCCGGCGGTGTACCGAGATGGGCAATGAATCAAGAGTGACATGTATGATGAATTATGCATCGTGGCTTTCCCACAAATACGATGTCAACTACATGATCATGCAAGGCAATATGACAATGATTAAGTGTGTCATAATAAATGAAACGGTGGAAAGTTGCATGGCAATATATCTCGGAATGGCTATGGAAATTGTCGGTGTACTAGAGTAGGGGTACCCTAGTATCCCGTACTCGTGCACGGACAGTTGCAGCACCCCGCGGCAAGGTTTGCCTCGTCACCGCCAATATCCTCCGTGGCTCCTTTGGAGCCATTCAAGAACAAAGTATTTGATTGAGAAGACAAGGACCAGTCAAGAGGAGCGTGTGGGGAAGGCCACCTGTGCATACGGAAGACAAGGCCCCGCAAGAGGAGCTTGCCGGGAAGGCTCGAGCGCGACAAGCCTCCGGGCGCGACAAGGATTCGGCCGCGGCAAAGGCGCTTGCCGCTGCACGCAACTTCTCTCGGCCTCCGCTCCAGCTCACCCAGCGACGTGTCGCCATGGGACCGTTCCATGCGCTGCGTGTCGGCGGGTTGTGCAGCCAGCGGAGAGCAGCGGCGATAAGCGGCCGACAAAGCTCGCCATCGTGGCGAGCGGAGGCGCACCTGACGGTCTCTGTTGCACTTTTTGGGCGACAACGACGGGCATTTATTGCTTTTGTCCCTTGCCGTCAGAGTTAGGTATTTTGCACTGTACACTGTTCGAGTAGGTGTACCAACTCCTGTTTTTACATTTGTACCCCCGCCTATGTTGCCACCTGTCGGAGACCCCTTGAGCATATAAAAGGAGGCCCATGCACAACGTAGGGGGGGTTCGGCTGGTTCGGTTCATTCGACTCACCAGAGACTAGATACGCTCACGCTAGGTTTTGTAGCTCGCATTGCTCCCTAGCAAGAACACAATAGATCAAACAAGCAGCAGAGGAGTTTTATCTCTCCGGAGAGCTCCGTTGGGTAAACCGCCAGTGTGCCTCGCCTCGATCCGCTCTTCGTGCAATCTCCGCCCCCTCCGAACCACAAGGGGCCTGGTCCGCCGCCCCATAGGTGTTCGTGGGTGCGATCAGCCTCCCGACATCTTTGGCGCGCCAGGTAGGGGGCGTCGAGGCCGTGTGAATCTGATCCGGCGTTCACATGAGCAGCGTCATCAACATCTTCCTCAACATGCCACCGAAGAAGAAGGCTTCAGCGGCAGCAGAGCCGTCCGCGTCGTACCCACCCTCACCGCAGCAAACGGGTGGTGGGGCAGACGCTGCCGGAGGAACGGGCGCCGACGAAGGTGTTCGCGACGTTGCCAAGTCCAAGGACAAGTCACCGCAAACCTCGGCGTCCGCATCCCCCGCGCCCATCTCAGGAGACGCGGGACCAACAACGTCACGGTGTTCACAACGCCATACGTTCATTGGATCGAGACCCTCAAGACCAGCATGCGCGCCAACATGCTGGCACGAGTGAGATACGGTCGCCCGGACGGGGCGCGGCTCCTTCTAACGTGGTTAGAAGTCCGAGCGTGTCCCGCTCCTCGCACCGTTCTCCAATGCCACCCACTACTCCAGCAGAAGCTCTGGCGAGAGCTCAGCTGCTCCTCGACTACCCTCCAACGGCCGACAAGGTCGACGAGTGGAGGGCCACTATCGAGCCTCATCGGCTTTGCCAGCAGCGACGCTCGCGGCAACCCACGCCATCATTGCCGCGGCGAGACGACAAGGCACGAGCCGGTGGCGACGAGACCGTCAGAGGTGCAACCACCGTGCACTCTCCGCCAAGAAGGCCAAGATCGCCGACTCACCGGATCCACCTCGACAGCGACTCCACCGCGTCGTCGGATCCGCAGCGCTTCGCCCGCGATCAGCGCCAAGTTCTTCATGAGCGACAACAAGAGGACGCCGAACTCGCATCGGCGCCCGAAGAGAAGCGCGACGTCATCCGACAAAGCGCCGCTGGGCCTTCAGACATGCGCGCGCCCGGAGGAGCAGGCGACTTACCGTCTGTGATAGGTTGCCCTGCATTCACTCGAGAGCTGCGGCAAGTCCAGTGGCCCAGCCGGAAAAACTTCAAACCAGACGTGCGGAGAAGTATGATGGCAGACGCATCCGTCGGAGTTCCTTAGCATCTACACCATCGCGGTGCAGGCTGCGGGGGACGGGACGACAAGATCCTCGCCAACTACTTCCATCTCGTGCTCAAGCCCAACGCCGATCTTGGCTCATGCACTTGCCGGACAGCTCCATATCCTCTTGGGCAGATATGTGCCATCGGTTTGTTGGCGCCTTCACGGTGGCCACAAACCTCATGGCCAAGAGAGTGACCTTCACTTGCTCGCCTGTAAGGAAGGAGAGTCCCTGCGCAAGTTCATTCAGAGATTCAGCCGTGTGCACTACAACATCCCAGACGTCCACCCTGCCGTGGTGATCAGCACATTTCATCAGAATGTGCGGAACCGCAGGATGAGGGAGGAGATGGCGATGTGCAAAGTCAAGGACGTCAGTGAGCTGTACGCCTTGGCTGACAAGTGTGCACGCTACCGAGGAAGGGAGGAGACTCCAGAGAGAATGCAAGCAGGATCGGCAAGGATGACACCGCCCGGCAAAGAAGGGCCGCGGCGAGGCAACAGGAAGAAGAAAGGCGAGAAGTGCTAGCTGTCGAGCAGTCCGGCAATGGAGGTGGCGACAAGAACACCAAGGCTGGTGGCTCCGGCAAGGAGGTTGCGGACGCCAACCACCGGTCGGTGGCGGCCGCCGACAAGCGGTGACAGCTCCGAAGCAAGATCGCAAGATCCACCGCACCAAGGGCCACGACCTCCGTGAGCTGCAAGAAGGTCGAGCAGCTTGTCGAACAGCAGAGAGCTGAGTACGAAGCGGCGCGACAAGGAGAAGGCCCGTGAAGGTGCCGGGGAGCAAGCAAGAAACGTCCGGCCGAGGACGCCGCGGCAAAGCCAAGCAGCGGCAAGGAGATAGACCTCCCAGCGCGCGACAAGGATGAAGATGATGACGACGGCGAAGATATGGAAGACGGCGATGCCGACGAGCAGGAGTTTCGAAAGCCACAGAGGTTCTTCTGCATTGACGGAGGTGCTTCTGCATACCTCCCACCGCCAACTCAAGCAATGGATGCGGAGGTCAATGCAGCGGAACCATCCGTGAAGTCACGCAAGCCTCTCAAGTGGTCCAAGACGCCTATCATTTTTGATATTGAGGACCACCGATCGCATAATCATGCGGTCGGGTGCTTGCCGATGTTGGTCTCTCCAACCATCCGCAACCTCAAGGTCACAAAAATGTTAGTTGACGGCGGGGCCGGCTTGAATCTGATCTCCTCCGTGGTGCTCCAGAAGCTTCAAATCCCTGACCGCGAGCTCGAACAGACCGGTACCTTCCAAGGAATCAATCCGAGGAGGAGCAAGCCGAAGGGGAAGATTACGTTGCCGGTAACATTTGGCAGCGAGCTGAACTTTAGGACTGAGAGGGTCACATTCGACGTCGCCGATTTCCCATTGCCTTACAATGGGATACTTGGCCGTCCAGCACTCGCCAAGTTCATGGCAGCCTCTCACTACGCCTACAACCTACTCAAGATGCCAGGCCCGATAAGCGTCATCTCTATCCACGGCGACAAGAAGGATGCCCTTATCTGTGCCGACAAGATCTTCCGGGATGCAGCAGCCATGACAGTTGCCAAGCACTTGCCGGCTGAAGCTCCCGGGAGAAGAAGACCAAGTCCGGCGAGGGCTCGATGCTCACTCCGCAAGCGCACCTCTTGAGTGCTGCGCTACCGTCGAGGACGCACCATCGAGCTCCACCGCAAGTGCAAGAAGATGGTGGCTCTACGAAGACCAAGAAGGTGCTCGCCAAGGAGGGGCGGCACCGGTGGTACCTTCACCATCGCTGCCTCTCTCGACCCTAAATAGGAAGGCGCGCTCGTTGCTTTCCTGCTGGCGAATGTCGGCGTGTTTGCATGGCAACCGTCGATATCCCCGGCGTTCCTGTGAAAGTGATTGAGCACCGCCTGGCCGTTTGTCCTCATCTTGCGCCCGTCAAGCAAAAAGTCGAAGCAAGCGGTGGAGCGCCAAGAATTCATAGCGAAGAGATCAAGAAACCGGAAGCGGCGGGCCTTGTCGAGGAGTGCTCCATCCTACGTGGTTGGCCAATCCTGTAGTCGTGCGCCAAAGGCAAATGGGAAATGGAGACTTTGTATTGACTTCACGGATGTTAATAAAGCTTGTCCCAAAGATCCATTTCCCTTTGCCGCATTGACCAGATTGTTGACTCCACGGCTGGATGTGATTTACTTTCGTTTATTTATGCCTACTCAGTATACCATCAGATCTTCATGGCTGAAGAAGATGAGGAGAAGACCGCATTCATCACACCATGTGGCACATACTGTTTCATACGGATGCCTTTCGGTTTGAAGAATGCTGGTTCAACATTTGCAAGGGTAGTCCATGACGCTTTTGAGCCGCAAATGCACAGAAATGTAGAAGCCTACATGGATGACATAGTGGTCAAAAGCAAGGACAAAGCAACTCTGGTTCAAGATTTGGACAAGACCTTTGCAAATCTGCGCAAGATCAACCTCAAGCTCAACCCCGAGAAATGCGTGTTTGGAGTCCCTTCCGGCAAGCTTCTCGGGTTCTTCGTGTCTCAGCGAGGAGTTGAAGCTAATCCCGACAAGATCAAGGCCATTGAGCAGATTGAAGCACCAAAGCGCGTCAAGGATGTACGAAGACTTGCCGGTTGCGTGGCTGCTCTCGGCGGTTTATTTCTAGGTTCTGCTGAGCGCCTCGCCATTTTTCAAGATTTTGAAAAAGGCAGGTCCAAGAAAATGGACTCCCGAAGCGGAGGCTGCGCCGCAGACTTGAAGAGATACTGTCCTCCACTCCAACACTTGTCGCACCTAAGCCACAAGAGAAGTTGCTGCTATATATAGCGGCAACCAATCAAGTGGTTAGTGCTGCGTTAGTGGCGGAGAGGGAGGCGGATGACGAGCCAGCAACCACGGCGAACACATCCAGCGACAACCGTGGGGCTTCACGACAAGCTCTGGTCCCGACAAGGATGAATCCGCTGCAGACACATGAACAGACATGTAAAGGATGGTGCAGCGCCCAGTCTACTTTGTCAGTTCCCTTCTGCAGGGGCTAGGTCAAGGTACTCTGGTGTGCAAAAATTGCTTTTCGGCCTCCTCATGGCCTCGAGAAAGCTGCGCCATTACTTCCAAGCACATGAGATCACAATTGTCACTCGCTTTCCCCTGAAGAGGATACTGCAGAATCCTGAAGCGACAGGTAGGATTGTCGAGTGGGCACTGGAGCTGTCAAGCTTTGGTCTCAAGTTTGGAAGCACATCAACTATCCAAAGCAGAGCATTGGCAGAATTCATAGTAGAATGGACGCCAACACCAGATGAAGAGATTCCGGAGACGAGCATTCCCGTCAAAGAAGCAAGCAAAGAGTGGCTGATGTACTTTGATGGTGCCTTCTCGCTGCAAGGCGCTGGTGCCGGGCGTCGCTTATCGCACCCACCGGAGAGCACCTCAAGTACGTCGTCCGGATGCACTTTCCCAAGGAGCAAGCGACAAACAATACCGCAGAGTATGAAGGTTTGCTTGCCGCCTCGTGGATCGCCGTGGACCTTGGGATCAAAAAGCTTATTGTCGGGGAGACTCACAACTCGTCAGTCCGCCAAGTGAACAAAGATTACCAGAGTCCATTGACGGAAGCCTACGTTGATGAAGTGAGGAAGCTGGAAGAGCACTTTGACGGCTTGCAAATGGAACATGTTCCAAGAGCTCAGAATGATATTGCTGATGGCCTGTCAAAGTGTGCCGCACTTAAGTTGCCTGTGGAACCAGGGATTTTCGTGCTCAAGCTGACTCAACCAACCGTAACACCATCAACTGGACAAGGAAAAAAGAGGAAGTTGGCCTCTGGTGACTACTTTCCGACAGAGCTTCCCGTAGCCGTCGTTGCAAAGGTCCCCAAGATCAACACCAACAGTGCTGAGGAGCAGTCTGCTCCGACAGACCCCAGGGTTTGTTTCGTTGAAGCAGACGCTCCCGACAAGTCTTGCTCCGGCAAGCTTGTCGGGGACCATCAAGCTCCGGCAGGACCTCAGGTCCTCGCAATGGGTGATGTTCCCGCAGCAGCAGATGTGCCTTTAGTCCTTGTTGTCGAGCCACAAGCTCCAAAGATGGGCGCAGCAGATTGTCCATTTCCTTCAGATGTGAGAACTTCCCAAGAGCAAGAAGAAGCGGAAAGAGTAGCCCGGCGATCAAGTATGTACCAGTTTGTCGACAAGATACCGCATGTAAGAAGACTCAACGGTGTGAAATTGAAGTGTATTCCCAGGGAAGATGGACAGAAGCTGTTGGCAGAGATACACGAAGGCATATGTGGTCACCACATAGGCGCAAGAGCACTTGCCGGCAAAGCTTTCCGGCAATGTTTCTTCTGGCCGACAGCCCTCCAGGATGCAACTACACAAGTAACCAAGTGTGAAGCGTGCCAGTTCCATTCCAAACAGATACACCAGCCAGCTCAAGCTCTCCAGACGATCCCTTTATCCTGGCCATTTTCGGTCTGGTGGCTCGACATCCTCGGCCCCTTCCCCCGAGCTGTCGGGGGCTTTGAGTACTTGTACGTCGCCATCGACAAGTTCACAAAGTGGCCGGAAGTGGAAGCAGTGAGGAAGGTGACGGCACAGTCAGCAGTCAAGTTCTTCGGTCGATTGTTTGCCGCTTTGAATCCCTAACAGGATCATCACCGACAACGGCACACAATTTACGAAGTCGCACCTTCATGCAAGACATCCAAGACCTTGGCGCCAAGGTCTGCTTTGCTTCGTTGCTCACCCGAGAAGCAACGGTCAAGCGAGAGAGGGCAAATGCTGAAGTGTTGCGCGGCTCAAGACCAGAACTTTCGACAGTGCTGCACAAGTGCGGAAGAAACTGGATCGAGGAGCTTCCGGTGGTTCTTTGGTCGATCAGACGACGCCAAACCGAGCCACCGCCGTACACCCTTTGCTCTAGTCTATGGAGCAGAGGCGTTCTCCCACGGAACTTCAGATATGGATCGCCTCGAGTACTCGCCTATGATGAGCTTGAGCAAGAGCAGCTGCGACAAGATGACGCGCTGCTCCTTGAGGAGGATCGAATCTTCAAAGCCGCTGTCGAGCTGCTCGCTACAAAGAAGCTCGCTGCCGCTACCATAGCCGCAGGTTAATGCCGTAAGTCTCGAGGAAGGCGACCTTGTTCTTCGGCGCTGCTCAATCCACCAAGAATTCAAACAAGTTGACGCCCGAAGTGGGAAGGCCCTTATCGG
Source organism: Aegilops bicornis (assembly GCA_021605145.1). Classification (NCBI taxonomy): domain Eukaryota; kingdom Viridiplantae; phylum Streptophyta; class Magnoliopsida; order Poales; family Poaceae; genus Aegilops; species Aegilops bicornis. Next base: position 325,805,352 of record CM038669.1, read on the forward strand.
GTGAAACGAAGTCACTAGGCTGGCGCTGTCCGCTTTGAGACCGGAGATGGCATTCCGGTGAGCAACTCTCGAACATTGAGCATCTTCGTAAGTTTTACCCATAGGGCGCGGTTGTCGGAACCTGCTCAAGCAACCACCTTTTGTACAAGTCTTGCCGCAGCTTGCATGTAATCCTTTGTACAAAGCCGGGCGCAGACCCGTGCATCAAGAAGCTCATGTGTTGCGCACAACTTGTCAAATTCATGCTTTCATCGTCTTATTGCATGTTTTGGCTAACACTTTGTGCAGCAACCACACCCGGTAAGCAGAATCGAGTCGCTGGGCTCCATAACGTTATTTCCTCTTCTTTCTCTTTTCTCAAAGAAAGGAAGGCTCCCTCGCGCACAAGTTAACCAGGGGAAGGAGGAGATAATACTATGGACCGTGCACCGCTCGAGGAAGTTTCACCTCATCGGGAAGCAAGAGACAGAAAAAGCTAAGCTGCCAAAGTTTGAGCAATCAATTTTAAAAATTTTAAGTTATCTTCCTCGAACGATAGTACTTTGTATGGAAAACCTGTGCGCAGAGGAACCAACTCGCCGGCTAGTCGCGCCCTTACTTTGTTTCGAGTCCGCTCAACAACTTAGGTGAGCTGCGGCTAGTCGCGACAAGGTTGCTTGTCGGAGGCGGCATCGCCAAAGAAGTCGGACGTTCGCACTCAGCATGCGCAAAAAGTGCCCGCACCGACAAGTCCCCTAAATGCGTAAGGCGTAAACGCATACAAAGGAAGGAATCAAGTAGAGGAAATAACGTTGCATTGATCGTTCACCTAAGATAGAGTATATTACGTAATAACTTGTCGCTGATCTAACAAAGTTTTCTAAACATGATCAGCCAATGACAAGGAAAGATAAGGTTGGCGGCCTAGTCTACGCGGTCGCCCTCAATCCGCTTGATCTTGTTCACCTTGTCCACAATGGGTGCGACAAGGGCTTTGAGCTCTTCCACGTTGGCATCAGGCGGCAGGGATCTGAGGACGCCGTTAAGGTTGAGGCCCGGATTGCGGAAGGCCACCTTGATCAACACCTTCTCGAGGGCTCCTGCATAGACCTGGCGTGATTCCTCGGCCAGCTGCTTTGGGACCTCCTCCCGGAGTCGCTGGAGGCCCGTCGCCACGCCTTTGAAGAATAAGCTGAGCTTGGCGCTGGGTTGGAGATGCTCGTCGGAGGAGTACGCAAGGTCCGCCATCCCCAGCTCCATCACTGCCAGGATGTCGGCGGCGGTGTCCACAAGACCTTCGGTCCAGTGCTCCACGCTCTCCCTCAAGGTGTTCTGGACGGAGACAGCATTCGCCAGTAGCTCCTCCTTGGCCTTGATCGCCTCCAACAAGCCCACCTCCCGCTCTCTGGCGCCATCCAACGTCTGCGTCCGAGTGGTCAGCTTTAGCTCAAGATCCGCCTTTGGAATCCTTTGGCGGCGCCGAGCTCCTTAGCCCCTATCAGCGAGACGGCTCGCAGCTCGCCAAGGGTGTAGGCGTCCTTCTCGCGCCACGCTTGAGCACGGCAAGCTCTTCGCCGCTCTTCTTGAGGGTGGCCTCCAGTGCCACCTTCGCCTTCAGCTCTTCCTTGGCGGTCTCGGCAGCTGCGACAGCGTCGCCGCTTCTGAAGCACCCGCCAAGCGACTCCTCAGCTGCAAGGTCTTCTTCATGGCTGTCCAGGTTGACCTTCCGCTGCGCCAACTCGCTTCTGCTGGGCGAAGCTTCTCGGCAGCCAGCCGCTCCTCCTCACCGCGGCCTTCTCAAGGATGAAGGCCGTGCGCTCTTCTGAAGTTGCCCCAGCGCTTCCGCCACGCCACGGAGGGCTTCTTTGTTGGCGCCCGAGCTCCTCGGCGCTTCTCCATGTCCGCCCCGCCCTCGCGACAAGGGCTTCCCGGGTCTCCAACTTGGCCTGCCGGTGCGGTAGAGCGACATCGCCTTCTTCAGCAGCTGCTTCCTCGTCACTCGCCGCTGCTGCTGCTTGGCGCGTCCACCAGCGTCAGCCCAGCGGAGGCGAGTAGCTCGCCATCGAAGGTTTCTCCCTCGACCGGCGCCCTGGAGCTCGGCTCCCAGGGGAGCTTGATGAAGACGCCTTCGCCGGCCTTCAGGTAGGCACCGGGCTGGGGCTCCTCGGAGCCTGACGCCGCGGCAGCAGCGGGGGAGTCGGCTGTCGGTGTAGCGCTTGCTGCTCCTGCGGCCTCAGGGCCGTCGATCTGATCGCCCGACCCTCGCCCGGCCTCCGTCGGCAGCCTCGGTGGCCTCCTCGCCATCAGGCTCGTCGGCGGCCTCTTCTTCCACGACGACGACCACTTCTTCCTCGACGGCGGCCTCGTCGGTGTTGCCACGCCGCTTCCTCCTCGCCGGGCGGCCTCGACCTCCATCGGCTCAAGGCCGACGAAGAAAGGGCAGTCAAGCGAGATGTTCAAAGGGAAACAAAAGAAAGCAAACCCAAGGGAGATTTTCGCGTAAGGGAATTACCTGCAACGGGGTCCGCAGCCATGGCCTCGACCACTGGAGGGTCACTGGCGCCGTCCCTTGCCGGGGTAGCCTCCCTTGCCGGAGTGGCCTCCCTTGCCTGGGTGCCCTCCCTTGTCGGAGGGCGCTCCCTTGCCGGGGAGTTCTCCCTTGGCGGCGTAGTGGCAGCGGGCAGGATCTCGGAGGCGGCTTCCGAGCCCTCCTGATGAGGCTGCTCTGCTCCTACAAAAGCACACAGTCAGATATCGACAAAGAAGGAGCACCCCTGCACACCTACTAGTAAGAAGAAAACTGCACACTTACTCTGGGGGCTGTGCTGGGGGCTGCTCTGGGGAAGGATTGCCGGGTCCGGCAAGGCGGTCTCGGAAGCGTCCCCCGTCGCCACGGGAGAATCGTCCTCAACGACGACCGTCGGGATCTTGGCCCTCTTCGCCGCTCTCTGGGCCAGCGTCCTGAAAAGGAAAGAGTCCAGAACGAAGCAAATCAGATTCAAAATGAAGCAATAAAAATTGAAGAAATACAAGCTCAATCTCGAGAAGCTTACTCTTCGCCTTCTTCCTCGGAGCTGAGCGCGGAGAAGTCAAACTCTGGCTCGCCTCCGGTGCGACGAGGTGGAGGCGTGGGCTCTCTTGGCCGCTTGGCGGAGGCGTCGGCGGTGGCCTGAGAAGATCCCGCCCCGGTTGTTGCGGCCGTGTGGGGCGCTCCCGCGGCAACCTCGCTTGTCGGAGGAGGGAGCTGTCATGGCGCTGCTGCTGTGGCCGTCTGTCGCCCTGCTTGTCTCCAGCCTTGCGGAGACGCCTCCTCGGTGGAGCCGGGGCTCACGGGCGGCAAGTCGCTTGGCGGTGGGAAGAAGCGCCCTCGGCGGGTCCACTCGACCCGCCTCGGGCTCGACAAGCCTGCTTCGCCGGGCGACCTCCCCTCGCTCGGCAAGGCTTGCCGCCTTCGCCGCGTCCGCCTCCTCCACGGTGAACACGAAGGCTCCAGCGGCGGCGGCGGCTGCCGCCTCCTCCACCCTGGTGGCGATCCGCGCCATCTCCTGGTCGGTGGTGTCGCGGGTGAGCCTCTTCGCTTTCGTCGGAGCGGATCGGCACTTCTTGCAAATCATCGAAGAATTGCTGCACGACCTCGTCGGGGCTCCTGCCAGTTGGGACGATTCCGTGGGAGTCGCATGCTGGCATCATGGTGTGGATGCGGTCGAGCGCCGATTTGTTGCACAAAGGGACGACCCCCCGCGGCAACCTAAACCACTCTGGATGGTCAGGGTCGTTCTTGAACAGCTCGAGCAGTATCGAGTCCAGCTCCAAGACGGTAAAGTTCCAATTCAGGCCCGGGCGCAGCCTCATGATGTCCGCCGCATTTTGGAACTCCCAAGCAGGCCTCCTCCTTTCCTGCAAGGGAGCGATGCGGCGGCGAAGGAAGTCCGCGCCAACTGCGCCTACGGTCAACCCGGCAAGCCTGAGGCGCAGGATTCGGGTCACGGCTATCTTCAGCTTTGCATCCTCCGGCACCAAGTTACTCCAATCCCTGCCGCGCACTATTGGGGTTTGGCGCACGGCGGTGAAGGGCTGCGGATTCTCCTCTACGACCCAGCACCAGTTGGCTCTCCACTCCTCCCACTTGTTGCGGAACTCTCCCTCTAGGTAGGCCTCTTTCTTGCCGATCCTAGAGACCAGTGCTATCCCTCCGCAAGTGGCTCTCCTCTCTCGACGCTGGGAACAAAGAAATGGCGGAAGAGTGCCACGCTCGGTGGACTCCGACAAAGTTTTCGCACAAATCTTGAAAACTGCCATGGTCAAGATGGCGTTGGGGGTGAAATCAAGGAGGCGGAGGCTAAAGGTATTCATGATGTCACAAAAGAACTCGGAAAAGGGCGGGCAAAGCCCGCAATAGAAGAAAAGGGCGAAGAAAGGGTACCCTGTTGGGGCCAAATCGGAGGCGGAGGCGGGGAGCACCCTCGTGCGCGGATGCGCACGAGTCTCCGTCGACCAGAAGAGATAGAAGACGTCCCGCAGCTCCCTTGCGCCGAGCTGCGGGGGGAAGATGGCTCGCTCCTTGCGCAACGCCGCGAGCCGTTGCGCTTCGGCCGACTTGACGCCCTTCTCCTTATCGGCTTTCGGAGCCATGGTGAGGGGGGCGGAGGAGGCCGACGGCGGTGAGCGTGCTTGTGGCGAAAGGGGGCGGGGCGCTGCTCTCTTCGCACCGGAGAAGAAGAGGGGAGCGGCGGTGGTTTTCTTGACAAGACAGCAATGGCAGGGGTGGTCGGCCTGCCTCTGTTTCCTCCGCTTATAAGGGGGAGGAGGGGGCGGACGTTCCGCTTATACTAATAAAGAACCCCCCCACGACCGCGCCCACGATCTCTCGCACGACGCCACGTCCGGTGCGTGCCGTTAGTGGGGATCGTGGTGGGTCCGGGGCGAGTTGCGACGTGGTCGAGGCCGCGCGTGTCCGTGCACAGTTCTAGGCCTGGCCCGACAAGCGCTCGGCACCGTGTACGGCCCAGGCCCGGGCTCTGCCGGTGTACTAGAGTAGGGTGCCCTAGTATCCCGTGACTGCAGCACGGACGATTGCAGCACCAGCGGCAAGGTTTGCCTCGTCACCGCCAATATCCTCCGTGGCTCCTTTGGAGCCATTCAAGAACAAAGTATTTGATTGAGAAGACAAGGCCCGACAAGAGGAGCTTGTCGGGAAGGCCACCTGTGCATACGGAAGACAAGGCCCCGGCAAGAGGAGCTTGCCGGGAAGGCTCGAGCGCGACAAGCCTCCGGCGCGACAAGGATTCGGCCGCGGCAAGGCGCTTGCCGCGCACGCAACTTCTCTCGATCTCCGCTCCAGCTCACCCAAATGACGTGTCGCCATGGGACCGCTCCATGCGCTGCGTGTCGGCGGCTGTGCAGCCAGCGGAGAGCAGCGATAAGCGGCGCCGACAGGCTCGCCATCGTGGCGAAGCGGAGGCGCACTGACGGTCTTCACAGACTGTTTGGGCGACAACGACGGGCATTTATTGCTTTTGTCCCTTGCCGCCGAGTTAGGTATTTTGCATCATACATCGCTCGAGTAGGTGTACCAACTCCTGTTTTTACATTTGTACCCCCGCCTATGTTGCCACCTGTCGGAGACCCCTTGAGCATATAAAAGGAGGCCCATGCGCAACGTAGGGGGGGTTCGGCTGGTTCGGTTCATTCGACTCACCAGAGACTAGATACGCTCACGCTAGGTTTTGTAGCTCGCATTGCTCCCTAGCAAGAACACAATAGATCAAACAAGCAGCAGTAGGAGTTTTATCTCTCCGGAGAGCTCCGAAGCTGGGTAAACCGCTCGTGTGCCTCGCCTCGATCCACTCTTCGTGCGATCTCCGCCCCCCTCCGAACCACAAGGGGCCTGGTCCGCCGGCCCCATAGGTGTTCGTGGGTACGATCAGCCTCCCCGATAGAAATGCCATAATAGGTAGGTATGGTGGCTGTTTTGAGGAACATATAATGAGGTTTATGTGTGATAGAGTGTATCATATCATGGGGTTTGGATGCACCGGCGAAGTTTGCACCAACTCTCAAGGTGAGAAAGGGCAATGCAAGGTACCGAAGAGGCTAGCAATGATGGAAAGGTGAGAGGTGTATAATCCATGGACTCAACATTCATACTTATTGCAAAAATCTACAAGTCATCAAAAACCAAGCATTACGCGCATGCTCCTAGGGGGATAGATTGGTAGGAAAAGACCATCGCTCGTCCCCGACCGCCACTCATAAGGATGACAACCAAAGAACACCTCATGTTTCAATTTTGTTACACAACAGTTACCATACGTGCATGCTACGGGACTTGCAAACTTCAACACAAGTATTTCTCAAATTCACAACTACTCAACTAGCACGACTCTAATATTACCATCTTCATATCTCAAAACAATCATCAAGTATCAAGCTTCTCGTAGTATTCAATGCACTTTTCATGAAAGTTTTTATTATACCAATCTTGGATGCCTATCATATTAGGACTAATTTTATAGCCAAATAAAATTACCATGCTGTTCTAAAGGACTCTCAAAATAATATAAGTGAAGCATGAGAGATCAATAATTTCTATAAAATAAAACCACCATTGTGCTCTAAAAGATATAAGTGAAGCACTAGAGCAAAATTATCTAGCTCAAAAGATATAAGTGAAGCACATAGAGTATTCTAATAATTTCCGATTCATGTGTGTCTCTCGCAAAAGGTATGTACAGCAAGGATGATTGTGGTAAACAAAAAGCAAAGACTCAAATCATACAAGACGCTCCAAGTAAAACACATATCATGTGGTGAATAAAAATATAGCATCAAGTAAAGTTAATGATGGATTTAAGATTTAAAGAGGGGATGCCTTCCGGGGCATCCCCAAGCTTAGGCTTTTGGTTGTCCTTGAATTTTACCTTGGGGTGCCTTGGGCATCCCCAAGCTTAGTATCTTGCCACTCATTATTCCATAATCCATCAAATCTTTACCCAAAACTTGAAAACTTCAAAACACAAAACTCAACAGAAAATCTCATGAGCTCCGTTAGCGAAAGAAAACAAACCACCACTTCAAGGTACTGTAATGAACTCATTCTTTATTTAAATTGGTGTTAAACCTACTTTATTCCAACTTATCTATGGTTCATACACCCCGATACTAGCCATAGATTCATCAAAATAAGCAAACAACACATGAAAAACAGAATCTGTCAAAAACAGAACAGTCTGTAGTAATCTGTATCAAACGTATACTTATGGAACTCAAAAAATTCTGAAATAAATTGGTGGACGTGAGGAATTTATCTATTAATCATCTTCAAAAATAATCAACCTAAAATCACTCTCCAGTAAAAAAGATGGCAGCTAATCTCGTGAGCGCTAAAGTTTCTGTTTTTTACAGCAAGATCATAAAGACTTCACCCAAGTCTCCCCAAAGGTACTACTTGGCAAAAACAATAATTAAAACATAAAAACACCTCTTAACAGAATCTATATGAATTATTTATTACTAAACAGAACCAAAAAGCAAGAAACAAAAATAAAATTGGGTTGCCTCCCAACAAGCGCTATCGTTTAACGCCCCTAGTTAGGCATAAAGGCAAGGATAGATTTAGTTATTATCATCTTTGGTATGCAATCCGTAAGTGGCTCTCATAATAGATTCATAAGGTAATTTAATTTTATTTCTATGAAATTGTGCCATGCCTTTCCTTAACGTAAATTGGAATCTAATATTTCCTCCTTTCATATCAATAATTGCACCAATCGTTCTAAGGAAAGGTCTACCAAGAATAATAGGACACGCAGGATTGCAATCTATATCAAGAACAATGAAATCTACGGGCACATAATTCCTATTTGCAACAATAATAACATCATTAATCCTTCCCATAAGTTTCTTAAGGGTGGAATCCGCAAGATGCAAGTTTAAGGAACAATCATCAAATTCACGAAAACCTAACACATCACACAAAGTTTTTGGAATCGTGGAAACACTAGCGCCCAAATCACATAAAGCATAGCATTCATGATCTTTAATCTTAATTTTAATAGTAGGTTCCCACTCATCATAAAGTTTTCTAGGGATAGAAACTTCTAATTCAAGCTTTTTTTCATAAGATTGCATCAAAGCATCAACGATATGTTTGGTAAAAGCTTTATTTTGAGTATAAGCATGAGGAGAATTTAACATGGATTGCAACAAGGAAATACAATCTATTAAAGAACAATTATCATAATTAAATTCCTTGAAATCCAAAATAGTGGGTTCATTTCTATGTAAAGTTTTGACCTCTTCAATCCCACTTTTACCAATTTTTGCATCAAGCTCTAAAAACTCTGAATCATTGGGATGCCTTTTAACTAAAGTTGACTCATCTCCAGTCCCATCATTATCAAGATTCATATTGCAAAACAAAGATTTAATAGGAGACACATCAATCACTTTTAGATCTTCATCCTTATTACCTTCTAGATCTTCCGGTTTGGCGGCCATCTTATTGACTAAGGTGGCCTGCTTATCCGAAATTTGGGCTATTAATTTTTCAAGATGAGCAAACTGAGATTTCAAACCATAAAATTCCTTAGACATATCATCAAGATCTTTATTCATGTACTCCATAAAGCCTTTTTGTTCTTTAAGCTCGTTTCTAAAAAACTATTATGCTCAAATTGCAAAGTCATAAAGCTTCTGACGTTGTTTTCAATTTCTTCCAATCTTTTAAGGTGAGGATCAACATTTTTAGGCAGGGCCATTAGGGCAAACAGGCAACAGGAAGCAAGCGAAGAGAGGCAAACGGAAAAAGAGGGCGAATAAAACGGCAAGGGTGAAGTGGGGGAGAGGAAAACAAGAGGCAAATGGCGAATAATGTAATGCGAGGGATAAGAGTTTGTGATGGGTACTTGGTATGTCTTGACTTGACTTGACTTGGCATAGATCTCCCTGGCAATGGCGCCAGAAATCCTTCTTGCTACCTCTTGAGCACTGCGTTGGTTTTCCCTTGAAGAGGAAAGGGTGATGCAGCAAAGTAGCGTAAGTATTTCCCAGTAGGAGACTACACGCAAGTCGCCTCGTACCTACACAAACAAATAAGAACCTTGCAACCAACGCGATAAAGGGGTTGTCAATCCCTTCACGGCCACTTGCAAAAGTGAGATCTGATAGAGATAATAAGATAAATATTTTTGGTATTTTTTATGATATAGATTGAAAGTAAAGATTGCAAAGTAAAATAGATTGGAAACTTATATGATGGAAAATAGACCCAGGGGCCATAGGTTTCACTAGTGGCTTCTCTCAAGATAGCATAAGTATTACGGTGGGTGAACAAATTACTGTCGAGCAATTGATAGAAAAGTGCATAATTATGAGAATATCTAGGCATGATCATGTATATAGGCATCAAGTCCAGGACTCGTAGACCGAAACGATTCTGCATCTAGTACTATTACTCCACACATCGACCGCTATCCAGCATGCATCTAGAGTATTAAGTTCATAAGAACAGAGTAACACATTAGGCAAGATGACATGATGTAGAGGGATAAACTCAAACAATGTGATATAAACCCCATCTTTTTATCCTCGATGGCAACAATACAATGTGTGCCTTGCTGCCCCTGCTGTCACTGGGAAAGGACACCCCAAGATTGAACCCAAAGCTAAGATCTTCTCCCATTGCAAGAAAGATCAATCTAGTAGGCAAAACCAAACTGATAATTCGAAGAGACTTGCAAAGATAACAAATCATACATAAAAGAATTCAGAGGAGATTCAAATATTGTTCATAGATAATCTTAATCATAAACCCACAATTCATCGGATCTCGACAAACACACCGCAAAAAGAATTACATCGAATAGATCTCCAAGAAGATCGAGGAGAACTTTGTATTGAGATCCAAAGAGAGAGAAGAAGCCATCTAGCTAATAACTATGGACCTGAAGGTCTGTGGTAAACTACTCACACATCATCGGAGAGGCTATGGTGTTGATGTAGAAGCCCTCCATGATCGATTCCCCCTCCGGCGGAGCGCCAGAAAAGGCCCCAAGATGGGATCTCACGGGTATATAAGGTTGTGGCGGTGGAAATAGGGTTTTGTGGTGCCCTCAGATGTTTTCGGGGTATATGAGTATATATAGGCGAAAGAAGTCGGTCAGGGGAGCCACGAGGGGCCCACGAGGGTTGGGGCGCGCCCACTTCGGGCGCCCTCCTGCCTCGTGGCCTCATCATTCCTTTCTTTACGCCCACCCAAGTCCCTCGATTATGCTTGTTCCAAAAAATCACTCTCCCGAAGGTTTCATTCCATTTGGGTTCCGTTTGATATTCCTTTTCTGCGAAACACTGAAATAGGCAAAAAAAATAGCAATTTGCACTGGGCCTTTGGTTAGTAGGTTAGTCCCAAAAATAATATAGAAGTGTATAATAAAGCCCATTAAACATCCAAAACAGATAATATAATAGCATGGAACAATAAAAAATTATAGATATGTTGGAGACGTATCACCAAGTGTCAGTTGATGTTTTTTACATCCCTGGAAATCAATATCAAACAGAGTCAACACCGCGAAACTTTTTGTGGATTTTTTATGGACCAGAAGACTACCAATGGGCCAGAGCAGCACCTGGGGGGTGCCCCGAGGGGGGCACAACCCACCAGGGCGCGCCTGGGAGCCCAGGTGCGCCGAGGTGGGTTGTGCCCACCTCGATGACCTCCTGCACTTCTCTTTACCCTATAAATTCCCAAATATTCCAAAACCCTCGGGTTAACCTAGATCAGAAGTTCTCACGCCGCAGCCTCTCAGAGCCATCGAAAACCAATCTAGACCCTTTCTGGCACCCTGCCGAAGGGGGGAATCATCACCGGTGTCCATCTTCATCATCCCGGCGGCCACCACGATGAGGAGGGAGTAGTCCACCCTCAGGGATGAGGTTTTGTACTAGTAGCTATGTGTTTAATCTCTCTCTCTCTCTCTCTCTCTCTCTCTCGTGTTCTTGAGATGTCATGATCTTGATGTATTGCGGGCTTTGTTAATATAGTCGGATCATATGGTGTTTTCCCATCTCTATCTTGTTGTGATGAATTGAGTTTTTCCCTTTGAGATTTCGTTGTTATCGGATTGAATACTTTTATGGATTTGAGAACACTTGATATATGTCTTGCAATTTAATACTCATGGTGACAATGGGGTATCGTATTGATTCACTTGATATATGTTTTGGCACTCAACTCGCGGATTCCCGAGGTGACATTGGGGTAATCTATCCATAGGGGTTGATGCATGTTCTTGTCTTTGTTTCTCCGATAGAAATCTTGGGGCACACTTTGAAGTTCTTTGTGTTGGATTGAGTATTATGAATATGAATTTGCTTTGGTGTTATTTTAGTACAAACTCTAGGATAGACGGAAAGAATAGCTTTGTGTCATTTTAGTACGAACTCTTAAATAGATCGAACAAAAAGAATAACTTTGAGGTGGTTTCGTACCCTACAAACAATTTATTCTTATGTTCTCCGCCAGATAGGAACTTTGGAGTGATTCTTCATCGCACTTTGAGGGGTGGTTATATGATCCAATTATATTAGCATTGTTGAGAGGTTGCACTAGCGAAAGTACGGACCCTAGACCTTGTTTCAAGGATTGCAATACCGTTTTTGTGCCCGTTTACTATTTGCTACCTTGCTGTTTTTACTTATTCGGATTATAAAAATATATTTCTACCAACAATATTACACTTTTATCACCATCTCTTCACTGAACTAGTGCACCTATACAATTCGCCATTGTATTAGGTGTGTTGGGGACACAAGATATTTCTTGTATTTGGTTGCAGGGTTGTTTGAGAGAGACCATCGTCATCCTATGCCTCCCACGGATTGATAAACCTTAGGTCGTCCACTTGAGCCAAAATTGCTGCTGTCCTAAAAAACTCTGCTCTTGGAGTCCCAACACGTGTCTACAAGAATAAAGTTGCATAGTAGACATCACGGGTGCTTCGAGGCGAGCACAACCCACCAGGGCATGCCTGGGGGCCCAAGCACGCCCAGGTGGGTTGTACCCACCTCGGGTGCCCCCCGGGCCGCCTCTTTACTCTATAAATACCCCAATATTCCAGAAACCCTAGGTGAGTCAACGAAAATCAATTCCAGCCGCCGCAGAGTCCACAAGCACCAGATCCAATCTCGGATGGGGTTCACCACCTCCATTGGTACCTCTCCGATGATGCATGAGTAGTTCTTTGTAGACCTTCTGGACCGTAGTTAGTAGCTAGATGGCTTCCTCTCTCTCTCTCGTTTGATTCTCAATACAATGGTCTCTTGGAGATCCATACGATGTAACTCTTTTTGCGGTGTGTTTGTTGGGATCGGATGAACTTTGAGTTTATGATCAGATCTATCTTTTTATATCCATGAAAGTTATTTGAGTTTCTTTGATCTCTTATATGCGTGATTGCTTATAGAGTCGTATTTCTTCTCTGATATTTGGGTTTTCTTTGGCCAACTTGATCTATTTATCTTGCAATGGGAAGAGGTGCTTTGTAGTGGGTTCAATCTTACGATGCTTGATCCCAGTGACAGAAGGGGAACCGACACGTATGTATCGTTGCTACTAAGGATAAAACAATGGGGTCTATTTCTACATAAATAGATCTTGTCTACATCATGTCATCATTCTTATTGCATTACTCCGTTTCTCCATGAACTTAATACACTAGATGCATGCTGGATAGCGGTCGATGTGTGGAGTAATAGTAGTAGATGCAGGCAGGAGTCGGTCTACTAATTTTGGACGTGATGCCTATGTAATGATCATTGCCTGGATATCGTCATGATTATTTGAAGTTCTATCAATTGCCCAACAGTAATTTATTCACCCACCGTTTGCTATTTTTCTCGAGAGAAGCTACTAGTGAAATCTACAGCCCCCAGGTCTCTTTCTCATATTATTTGCCTCTGCGATATATTTTCTTTTGCTTTTTCAGATCTATTAAACTAAAAATACAAAATACCTTGATGCAATTTATTCTTATTTATTTTATTTGGCGTTCGATCTATCAATCTACTATAATTTATTCACGTCTGTTTGCCTATCTCTAGGCGCCGCTACCCGAAAGGGATTGACAACCCCTTTTACACGTTGGGTTGCGAGTATTTGTTATTTGTGTGCGGGTGCTGTTTACATTGTGTTGCTTGGTTCTCCTACTGGTTCGATAACCTTGGTTTCATCACTAAGGAAAATACCTAACGTCGATGTGCTGCATCATTCCTTCCTCTTTGGGGAAATACCGACGTAGCTTCCAGCCGCATCAATTAATGCTGAAGCCCAGTGTCTGAAGGAACCCGACGATACACTGGTACCAGGAGCGAGGTGCTTGCTTGAGCCCGTAGAGAGACCGGGACAGCAAACACACATGCCCAGGAAGATATGCGTCGACGAAACCGGTGGGCTGCTCACAGTAAACCTGCTCCTCAATATGTCCATGAAGGAAGGCCTTGGAGACATCCATCTGATTAACCGGCCAGCCTCGGGACACTGCCAGCTGGAGAACGGTGCGGGTCGTGCCCGGTTTGACAATCGGCACAAACGTCCCAGTGAAGTCGACACCAGCATGCTGCCAAAAACCACGGACCACCCAGCGAGCCTTGTAGCGCTCAAGTGTACCATCCGAGTGGGTCTTATGGCGAAAGACCCACTTGCCGCTGATGACATTGGCGCGAGAAGGCCGGGGAACAAGTGTCCAAGTACAGTTCCGCTAAAGAGCGTCGAACTCTTCCTACATCGCAGCAAGCCAGTGAGGATCACGAAGGGCTGCGATGGCGGACATAGGAATCGGTGACGGCTCGGTGGCGGAGGCGGCGAGGAGATACTCGTCGCTGGAGTACCGCAGACTAGGGCGGTGAACACTGGCTCGAGCCCGAGTGAGGGGGCGAGACGGAAAATCTGAGACGATGCCCGAGGAGGCGGCCGGCGAAGCAGCCGGTGAGACGGCCGACGAGGCAGCCGGCGAGGGTGCGGCGCCGGAGGCACCCGAGGCAGCCGGGGAGGGCGTGACGCCCAAGGCGCCCGATGGGGAGGGGGAGGCCGCGCCCGAGGGGGAGCCTGAGGGGGCCGCGCTGGAGGCGGCCAGTGGGGAGGACGGTGACGGGGCGGCACCCGAGGTGACCGGTGAAGATACCGGCGATGGGGCGGCCGGCGAAGAGCTCGGTGACGTAGCGGAGGCCGATGAAGATGTCGGCGAGGCGGGCGATGCTGAGGCCCCTGACGGAGTCAGCGAGGGCGTCGTGGGGGCGCGAGGCGCGGCTCGTCCTACGGCGCGAGGACCGCCAAAGCCCAGAGGCTGTCGAAGACCCAAGCGGGGCCGTCCACCTGACGGGGTCACTGGAGGGCAGCCGGTGGCTGGAGGGCCGCCGGTGGCTGGAGGGCCGCCGGTGGCCGGCGGCGACGGGGCGACGGGAGGTACCTGCTAAAATAGAAACACCTTCTCATCAAAGTAAACGTGATAGGAGGTGAATACACGATGTGAGACGAGATCATAGCAGCGGTATCCTTTGGTGCTAGGTGGGTAGCCGAGGAAGATGCAAGCGACGGAGCGAGGTGCAAGCTTATGAGGCGCAGTGGCGGCGATGCTAGGATAGCAGAGACAGCCAAAGATGCGAAGGCCATCATAAGATGGGGGCGCACCAAAGAGGAGATGGTGGGGGGCATAGTTCCAGCATGGGCGACATGGACGGATGTTGATGAGGAGGGTGGCGGAGGAGAGAGCGTCCGGCCAAAACCGGGGAGGCACGTTAGAGTGAAAGAGCAACGTGCGGACGCAGTCATTAAGAGTGCGAAGGATACGCTCGACACGGCCATTTTGTTGGGACGTGTAGGGACAAGTGAGGCGGAAGATAGTGTCGTGGGAAGCTAGAAGGTTACGAACAGCGACGTTGTCAAACTCTTTTCCGTTGTCAGTTTGTAATGCAAGGATAGGACGACCGAACTGTGTGGTGACATAGGAATAAAAACGGTGAGTGTGGCAAGGGCTTCGGACTTGCGACAAAGAGGAAATGTCCACACATAATGAGAGAAATCATTTAAGATCACCAAATAGTATAGGTAGCCCGTATTGCTTGCAATCGGGGATGTCCAAATATCACTATGCAATAACTGAAACGGAAAAGTGGAAACAGTGGTAGATGTGCTAAAGGGAAGACGAACGTGCTTGCCAAGACGACAAGCATCACAAGAATGGTCATCGATCTTATTGCATGAGAATGAAATGCTCTTAAGAATTTGACGCAAAGTGGTGGGGCTCGGGTGTCCCTAACGAGCATGACAAAGGTTGACACCTACGGCGAGGGCGACTGGGGTGGTGGATGCGGTGGCGGAGGAGTGCACCGGATAGAGCTCGTCAGGACTATCGCAATGGTGAAGGGCCATCCGAGTACAGGCGTCCTTCACAGAAAAACCGACATAATCAAATTCAACGGTAATGGGATTCTCACGAGCAAGACGATGAACAGATACAAGGTTTGTAACTAAATCAGGAGAAACAAGAACATCAGACATAGTGATAGGCATAGATGTGGAAGGAAACGAAGTACGACCAACATGTGTGATGGGTAAAGAGGAACTGTTACCAACGGTGATGCAAGTAGGAGTATGAACCGGAGTGGAGGATGTTAGAGTACCGGGATGAGATGTCATGTGGGCGGTGGCGCCCGAGTCCATGTACCAAGCGCCGCCGGTGATGGGTCGAGTGCAGTGCAGCCAAGGAGGTAGTGTCCCATGACGGTGAGACCGGCAGCGAGGCAAAGCCGCCGTAGGGCTAAACCAGGGCGGGTGGAGCATGGCCGCCGGCCATCGGCGTGCCGAGCAGAGCCGAAACCGGCCGGCTGCTGCGGCACGGCGAAGTAGGCCGGATGGCCCGCCGGAAAAACCTGCGTAGCAGAAGACATTGCAACGGCGGCGGTTGAGGGAGTCCTGGATTAGGGGGTATCCGGACAGCCGGACTGTGTACTACGTCCGGACTATTGAAGCGTGAAGATACGAGAATCAAGACTTCGGCCCGTGTCCGGATGGGACTTTCCTTGGCGTGGAACGCAAGCTTGGAGATCCGGATATTATATTTCCTTCCTTGTAACCGACTCCGTGTAAACCCTAGCCCTCTCTGGTGTCTATATAAACCGGAGAGGTTGGTCCTTAGAAGGCCGATCACAATTACATTCATACCATCATAGGCTAGCTCCTAGGGTTTAGCCTTTACGATCTCGTGGTAGATCTACTCTTGTACTACCCATATCATCAATATTAATCAAGCAGGAAGTAGGGTTTTACCTCCATCGAGAGGGCCCGAACCTGGTAAACACCTGTGTCCCTTGCTTCCTGTTACCATCAGCCTTGATGCACAGGTCGTGACCCCCTACCCGAGATCCGCCAGTTTTGACACCGACATTGGTGCTTTCATTGAGAGTTCCTCTGTGCCGTCGCTGTCAGCCTCGATGGCCCCTTCAATCATCATTGACGAAGCTGTCCAGGGCGAGACTTTCCTCCCAGGAGCACCGGACAGTCACGACGAGCACGGCTTAGGCCTGATGTCGGACAAAGCTTGGGGTACCGCCCCCGCAGCAGCCTCGGATTTTAATCCGGACCATGTCGCGTTGCCTGGGGACGGAGGGCTGGACCCCACCCCGCAGGCTGCACACTTATCGGTGATGGAGCCGAACACGGGCCTTACCTTTACGGTGGCCTATGACTCTGGACCCCCAGATTCATATCCCGACGTTGAGTCCGGTCCGCGCACTCCCGAGCCAGGTTGGGCTCCGGTAATGGAGTTCACCGCCGCGGACATCTTTCAGCACTCACCCTTTGGCGACATGCTAAACTCCTTGAAGACTCTCTCTTTGACAGAAATTTCTGGGCCAAACTATGTCCGGTTCGAGTGGGAAGCAGGAGATGAAGAAATTCGTTGCCCACCCACCACCCACTTCATAGCCATGGTCGATGATTTAACCGACATTCCTGACTTCGACTCCGAAGACATCGACGGTATGGACGACGATGCCGGAGGATATTCGGAATCTATGGGGCGCCGGACTTCCCCCTCGTCATACGACATATACATGGTGGATATGCCCAAAGAGGACAAAGGCGACAATCCGGACGATAAAACCCCCGGACAAAAGCCAAAGCGAAGGCGCAGACGCCGTTCTAAGTCCAGCAACAGTAAAAATAGTGACAAGAGCACCAGAGGGATCGACACTACAATCAACTCCGAAGGCAACAACGACCACACGGACCCAGCGATGGAGCATGACGAACCAGGTCACCCCGAACACAGTTCGGAGCAGACGCCCGAGGACAATGATCCCGACGGACGAGGTCATCAAAACGAACCAGCTCAGGAAAATGGTCCGGATAATGATGCAATCCCGGAAAAACATGTGGAACGAGATAACCTCCACCGAAAGCTCATGGCCACCGCAAGAAGCCTAAGGAAGCAGAAGCAACGGCTCAAGGCCGCACAGGAAATGCTCAACCGTAGATGGAATAAAGTGCTAGACACTGAAGAAAGATACGGCGATGATCACCATACAAAGAGCTATCCAAAATGCAAGCTACTGCCGGAACTTGACGACGAAGCTGTACCACTTCATAACCACAACAAAGCGGCTACCGATTCACATGAACACCTGAATAAGAAAGCTGGAGCGGCCAGGTCCATTTATGGATCTAGAGGACGCAATCCAGCGAAGGACCACGGTCGCCAAAACAATTACGCCAATCAAATACCAGTTACCAGTCCGGAATAAAGACCGGACACAACAACAGCCGACGACTTGCCACACCACGTCCAGATACAGAGGGGCTGCTCACCCCCTGTGCTTTACCGATGAAGTACTGGACCATGAATTTCCACAGGGCTTTAAACCTGTGAACATAGAGGCATACGACGGAACGACAGACCCAGGGGTCTGGATCGAGGACTTTATCCTACACATACATATGGCTCATGGGGATGACCTTCACGCCATCAAATACCTCCCCCTCAAGCTAAAAGGACCAGCTCGTCACTGGTTGAAAGGCCTCCCCGAAATGGGAGCTGGGAGGAACTCGAGGACGCTTTCAGGGCCAACTTTCAAGGGACCTATGTCCGGCCTCCGGATGCTGACGACTTAAGTCACATAGTCCAACAGCCCGAAGAGTCCGCCCGCAAGTTTTGGAACAGATTCCTCACTAAAAAGAATCAAATTGTTGACTCTCCGGATGCCGAAGCCTTAGCGGCATTCAAACACAGCATCCGTGACGAGTGGCTCGCCAGACACCTTGGCCAAGAAAAACCAAGGACAATGGCAGCCCTAACAAGCCTCATGACCCGCTTTTGCACAGGAGAAGATAGCTGGCTAGCCCGTAAAGGCACCAGCAACCCCAGCACATCCAAAATAAGGGATGGCAATGGGAAGCCACAACATCATAAAAACAAACGCCAAAACAAGGAAGAGAGCCCGGATAACACGACGGTTAATGCCGGATTCAGGGGCTCTCGACCTAATCAGCAAAACAAGCCATCTAAAGGCAGCAAAGAGGGACCGTCCGGTCTGAATAGAGTCCTAGATAGACTATGCCAAATTCATGGCACCCCTGACAAACCTGCAAACCACACGCACAGAGAGTCTTTGGGTCTTTCAAGCGAGCCGCAAATTAAATGCCGAACACAGGAAAGGGAAACACCAAGTGAAGATGAGGATGAACCCCGCCGAACAACTGAAGGGCGACGTAAAAATTCCCGCCAGAGGTTAAAACAGTGAACATGATCCACGCGACTCACACATCCATGAGGAGGCACGAACGCGCGCATAGAGATGCGATCGACATAGAGCCCATCGTCCTCACGCCTAACCACTGGATGCCTTATCCGATCACTTTCGATAACTTGGATAACCGAACTAGTATTCGGCACGGAGTATCAAAAGCCTTGGTGCTTCACCCGATAATCGACGGATACCGTCTCACCCGCGTCCTTATGGACGGCGGCAGCAGTCTCAATTTAATATATGAGGACACTGTCCGCAGGATGGGGATAGACCCATCCAGAATTAACCAAAGCAACACCACCTTTGAATGGGTGATACCAGGCGTTGAAGCCCTCAGCAGGGGCTCCGTCGCACTACAGGTAACATTCGGCTCGCCAGGCAACTCCAGAAGCGAAGAACTACTCTTCATCATCGCACCCTTCCAAAGCGACTATCACGCAGTGCTCGGAAGACCGGCCTTCGCCCGCTTCAACGCATTGCCGCACTATGGCTACCTTACACTTAAGATGCCCGGTGTCGGGGAGGCTGATCGTACCCACGAACACCTATGGGGCCGGCGGACCAGGCCCCTTTGTGGTTCGGAGGGGGGCGGAGATCGCACGAAGAGCGGATCGAGGCGAGGCACACGAGCAGTTTACCCAGCTTCGGAGCTCTCCGGAGAGATAAAACTCCTACTGCTGCTTGTTTGTTGTATTGTGTTCTTGCTAGGGAGCGATGCAGGCTACAAAACCTAGCGTGAGCGTATCTGGTCTCGAGTGAGTCGAATGAACCGAACCCTTTTCTACGTTGCGCATGGGCCTCCTTTTATATGCTCAAGGGGTCTCCGACAGGTGGCAACATAGGCGAGGGTACAAATGTAAAAACAGGAGTTGGTACACCTACTTGAACAAAGGTACGCAAAATACCTAACTCCGACGGCAAGGGACAAAGCAATAAATGCTCCGTCTGTCGCCCAAACAGTGCGACAGAGACCGTCAGGTGCACCACCGCTCGCCACGATGGCAAGCTTGTCAGCGCCGCTTATCGCTGCTCTTCGCTGGCTGCACAGCCTCTTGACACGCGCGCATGGAATGGCCTCATGGCGACACGTTGCTAGATGAGCTGGAGCGGAGATGGAGAGAGGTTGCTTGCCGCGGCAAGCGCCTTGCCGCGGCTGAATCCTTGTCGCGTCCGGAGGCTTGTCGCGCTCCGAGCCCTCCCGGCAAGCTCCTCTTGCCGGGGCCTTGTCTTCTGCATGCCTTGAGTGGCCTTCCCGGCAAGCTCCTCTTGCCGGGGCCTTGTCTTCTTAGTCAAATACTTTCTTCTTGAATGGCTCGAAAGGATTCACGGAGGATCTTGGCGGTGACCAGGCAAACCCTGCTGCGGGGTGCTGCAACTGTCCGTGAACGAGTACGGGATACTAGGGTACCCCTACTCTAGTACACCGGCAGAGCCCCGGCTCGGGCATTACACGGTGCCGAGCGCCGGGCTGCCAGGCCCAAAACAAGGCAGGCACACGCGCGCCTCGATCACGCCGTAACTCGCCCGGACCCACCACGACCCCCACTAACGGCACGCACCGAGCGTGGCGTCGTGCGAGATCGTGGGCGTGGTCGTGGGGGTTTCTTTATTAGGAAAAGCGGAACGTCCGCCCCCTGCCCCTCTTTATAAGCGGAGGAAACAGGGGCAGGTCGTCCACTCCGCCATTGATGTCTTGTCAAGAAAACCACCGCCGCTCCCCCCTTCTTCTCCAGTGCGAAGAGAGCAGCGCCCCGCCCCCTTTCGCCACAAGCGCTCGCCATCATTGCCGGCCTCCTCTGCCGCCCTCGCCATGGCTCAAAGCCGACAAGGAGAAGGGCGTCAAGTCGGCCGAGGCGCAGCTGCTGGGCGCCAAGGCAAGGAGAGGGCCATCTTCTTCCCTCAGCTCGGCGCAAGGGAGCTGCGGGACGTCTTCTATCTGTTTTGGTCGACGGAGACACGTGCGCATCCGCGCACGAAGGTACTCCCCGCCTCCGCTTCTGATTTGGCCCCAACTGGGTACCCCTTCTTTGCCCTTTTCTTCTATTGCGGGCTTTGCCCGCCCTTTTCCGAGTTCTTCTGTGATATCATGAACACATATGGCCTCCGCCCCCTTGATTTCACTCCCAACGCCGTCTTGACCATGGCAGTTTTCGCACACCTTTGCGAAAACTTTGTCGGGGTCCACCCAAATGTGGCACTCTTCCGCCACTTCTTCGTGCCCCGCGTCGAGAGAGGAGAGCCACTTGCCGGAGGGATAGCTTGGGTCTCCGTGGATCGGCAAGAAAGAAGCCTATCTGAAAGGGGAGTTCCGCAACAAGTGGGAGGAGTGGAGAGCCAATTGGTGTTGGGTCATAGAGGAGAACCCGCAGCCCTTCACTGCCGTGCGCCAAACCCCAATAGTGCGCGGCAGGGATTGGAGTAACTTGGCGCCGGAGGATGCTAGGTTGAAGATAGCTGTGACCCGGATTTTGCGCCTCAGGCTTGCGGACTAACCGTAAGCGCGATTAGGCGCAGACTTCCTTCGCCGCCACATCGCTCCCTTGCAGGAGAGGAGGAGGCCTGCTTGGGAGTTCCAAAATGCGGCAGACATCATGAGGTTGCGCCCGGGCCTGAATTGGAATTTCACCGTCCTGGAGCTGGATGCGATGCTGCTAGAGCTGTTCAAGAACGACCCCGATCACCCTGAGTGGTTTAGGTTGCCGAGGGGGTCGCCCCATTGTGCAATAACTCGGCGCTCGACCGCATCCGCGCCATGATGCCGTTGTGCGATTCCCATGGGATCGTTCCAACCTGGCAGGAGCCCCCGACGAGGTCGTGCAGCAGTTCTTCGACGACTTGGAAGAAGTGCCGATTCGCTCCGACGAGCAGAAAAGGCTCACTCGCGACACCACCGACGAGGAGATGGCGCGTATTGCCACCAGGGTGGAGGAGGCGGCAGCAGCCGCTGCCGCTGGAGCCTTCGGGTACACCATGGAAGAGGCAGACGCTGCGAAGGCGGCAAGCCTTGCCGAGCGAAGGGAGATCGCCGGCGAGGACGAGCTTGTCGAGCCCGAGGCCGGGTCGAGTGGACCCGTCGAGGGCGCTTCTTCTCCACCACCCAGCGACTTGCCGCCTGAGCCGGAGCCCCTGCCCGCTGGAAGAGGCGCTCTCCGCAAGGCCGAGACGAAGTCGGGCGGCAGATCGGCCCACAAGAAGGCCACATGACGCTGCCAGCATCAAGGGTAAGCGATGTTGCCGCTGGGAGCGACTCACACTACTGCGACAATCGGGCGGATCTTCCAGTGCCACCGCCGACGCCCGCCAAGCGGCCAAGAGAGCCCACCTCCTCGCCTCGTCGCCTGGAGGCGAGCCGGAGTTTGACTTCTCCGCGCTCAGCTCCGAGGAGGAAAATGAAGAGTAAGCTCTTGAGATTGTGCTTGTATTTCTTCAATTTTGTTGCTTCATCTTGAATCTAATTTGCTTCGTTCTGGACTCTTTCCTTTTCAGGACGCTGGCCCAGAGAGCGTCCAAGAGGGCCAAGATCCCGACGGTCGTCGTTGAGGACGATTCTCCCGTGGCAACAGGGGACGCGTCTGAGACCCCCTTGCCGGACCCAGCAACCCTTCCTCAGAGCAGCCCCCAGCACAGCCCCCAAAGTAAGTGTGCGGTTTTCTCCTTACTATTTGGTGTGCAGGGGTGCTCCTTCTTCGTTGATACCTGATTGTTTGCTTGTGTAGGAGCAGAGCAGCCTCATCAGGAGGGCTCGGAAGCCGCCCCGAAATCCTGTCTGCTGCCACTACGCCGCCAAGGGAGGATTCTCCGGCAAGGGAGCGCCCTCCGACAAGGGAGGCCACTCCGGCAAGGGAGGCTACCCCGGCAAGGGACAGCGCCGGTGACCCTCCAGTGGTCGAGGCCATGGCCACGGATCCCGTTGCAGATAATTTCCTTACACGAAAATCTCCCTTGGGCTTGTTTTCTTTTGTTTCTCTTTTTGAACATTTGCTTGACTGCTCTTTCTTTGTCTGACGCAGAACCGATGGAGGTCGAGGTCGCCGTCGAGGAGGAAGCGCGCGGCAACACCGACGAGGCCGCCGTCGTGGAAGAAGAGGTCGTTGCTGTGGAAGAAGAGGCCGTCACCGACGAGCCTGTCGGCGAGGAGGCCACCGAGGCTGCTGACGCAGAGCCGGGCGAAAGTGGTCGGGCGATCGCACCGACGGCCCCGAGGCCGCAGGAGCGCCAGCGCTGCACCGACAAATGACTTCCCCGCTGCCGCAGCTGCCAGTTCGAGGAGCCCAGCCCGACGCCACCAAGGCCGGGCGAGGGTGTCTTCATCAAACTCCCACAGGAGTCGAGCTCCAGGCGCCGGTCGAAGGAGAGGCCTTCGACGGCGAAGCTACTCGCCTCTGGCCTGACGCCTGTGGACGCGCCAAGCAGCAAAGCAGCCGGGCAGTCCGAGGAGGAGCAGCTGCGGAAGAAGCTGTTGTCGCTCTACCGCGCCCGGCAAGCCAAGTTGGAGTCCCGGGAGGCACTTGTCGCGAGGGCCGGAGCGGACATGGAGAAGCGCGCAGAAGAGCTCCGGAGCGCCAGCCAAGAAACCCTCCGCGACGTAGCAGAACCGCGGGGGCAACTTGCAGAAGAGCGCACGGCCTTCATCCTTGAGAAGGCCGCAGCTGAGGAGGAGCAGCGGCTGGCTGCCGAGAAGCTCTCCGCGCAGGAAAGCGAGCTAGCGCAGCGGAAGGTCAACCTGGACAGCCACGAGGAAGACCTTGCAGCCGCGAGGAGTCACTTGGCGGGGCGCTTAAGGAAGCGGCGATGCCGCCGCAGCCGAGGCCGCCAAGGAAGAGTTGAAGGCGAAGGTGGCACAACCGGAGGCCAGCCTCAAGAAGAGCGGCGAGGAGCTTGCCGCGCCAAGCACGAAGCGCCAGAAGGACGCTTACACCCTTGGCGAGCTGCAGGGCCGTCGCCGATAGGGGCAAGGAGCTCGACGCCGCCAAAGATTCCAAGGCGGATCTTGAGCTGAAGCTGACCACTCTGACGCAGACGCTGGACGGCGCTAGAGAGCGGGAAGTGGGCCTGTTGGAGACGATCAAGGCCAAGGAGGAGCTGCTAGCGAATGTTGTCTCCACCCGAGGCGCCTTGAGGGAGAGTGTGGAGCACTGGATCAAGGTCTTGTGGACACCGGCCGCCGACATCCACAACGAAATGATGGAGCTGGGATGGCGGACCTTGCATACTCCTCCGACGAGCATCTCCAACCCAGCGCCAAACTCAGTTTATTCTTCAAAGGCGTGGTGGACGGGCCTCCAGCTGACTCGGGAAGAGGTCCCAAAGCAGCTGGCCGAGGAATCACGCCAGATCTATGCAGGAGCCCTCGAGAAGGTGTTGATAAAGGTGGCCTTCCGCAATTCGGGCCTCAACCTTAACGGCGTCCTCAGATCCTTTCCGCCAGATGCCAACGTGGAGGAGCTCAAAGCCCTTGTCGCACCCATTGTGGACAAGGTGAACAAGATCAAGCGGATTGATGGCGACCGCGTAGACTAGGCCGCCAATTTTAACTTTCCTTGTCGCCGATCATGTTTAGAACACCTTGTTAGATCAGCGAAGTTATTTTGTAATATACTCTATCTCGAGGCGATCAATGCAACGTTATTTCCTCTACTTGATTCCTTCCTTTGTGCGTTTTACGCCCTACGCATTTGGGGGACTTGTCGGTGCGGGCACCTTTGCCGCGAAGCGCCGAGTGCGAACGTCGGCAGCTTCTTTGGCAAGGTCTGGCCTCCGACAAGCAACCTTGTCGCGACTAGCTGCAGCTCACTTAAGTTGTTGAGCGGACTCGAAACAAAGTAAGGGCGCGACTAGCCTGCGAGTTGGTTCCTCTGCGCACAGGTTTTCCATACAAAGTACTCTCGTTCGAGGAAGATAACTTAAAAATTTAAAAATTGATTGCTCAAACTTTGGCAACTTAGCTTTTCTGTCTTTTGCTTCCCGATAAGGCGAAACTTCCTCGAGCGATGCCTGGTCCATAGTATTATCTTCTCCTTCCCCCCTGGTTAACTTGTGCGAGGGAGCCTTCCTTTCTTTGAGAAAAGAGAAAGAAGAGGAAATAAAGTTATGGAGCCCAATGACTCGATATTGCTTTACGGGTGTGGTTGCTGCACAAAGTGTTAGCCAAAACATGCAATGAAATGATGAAAGCATGAATTTGGCAAGTTGTGCGCAACACATGAGCTTTACTGATGCACGGGGTCTGCGCCCGGCTTTGTACAAAGGATTACATGCAACAGCGGCAAGACTTGTACCAAAGGTGGTTGCCGGAACGGGTTCCGGCAACCGCGCCCTATGGGTAAAACTTACGAAGATGCTCTATGTTCCAGGAGTTGCTCACCGGAATGCCATCTTCGGTCTCAAGGCGGACAGCGCCAGGCCTAGTGACTCGTTTCACCCGATAAGGGCCTTCCCACTTTGGCGTCAACTTGTTTGAATTCTTGGCGAACTGAACGCGCCGAAGAACAAGGTCGCCTTCCTCGAGACTTCTGGCACTAACTTTGCGGCTATGGTAGCGCCGCAAAGCTTGCTGGTAGCGAGCAGCTCGCCGCAATGGGCTGAAGACGATCCTCCTCAAGGAGCAGCGCGTCATCTTGTCGCAGCTGCTCTTGCTCAAGCTCATCGTAAGCGAGCACTCGAGGCGATCCGTATCTGAGTTCCGTGGGAGAACTGCCTCTGCTCCATGGACTAGAGCAAAGGGTGTCCGGCGGTGGCTCGATTTGGCGTCGTCTGATCGACCAAAGAACCACCGGCAGCTCCTCGATCCAGCTTTCTTCCGCACTTGTGCAGCACTGTCGAAAGTTCTGGTCTTGAGCCCGCGCAACACTTCAGCATTTGCCCTTTCGCTTGACCGTTGCTTCTCGGGTGAGCAATGTAAGCAAAGCGCACCTTTGGCGCCAAGATCTTGGACGTCTTGCATGAAGGTGCGACTTGTAAATTGTGTGCCGTTGTCGGTGATGACCCTGTTAGGGATTCCAAACGCGCATAATCGACCAAGAACTTGACTGCCGACTATGCTGTCACCTTCCTCCTTGCTTCCACTTCCGGCCACTTTGTGAACTTGTCGATGGCGGCGCATAAGTACTCAAAGCCCCGACAGCTTCGGGGAAGGGGCCGAGATGTCGAAACCCCGGACCGAAAATGGCCGGGATAAAGGGATCGTCTGGAGAGCTTGAGCTGGCTGGTGTATCTGCTTGGAATGGAACTGCACGCTTCACACTTGGTTACTTGTGCGGTTGCATCCTGGAGGGCTGTCGGCCAGAAAAAACCTTGCCGGAAAGCTTTCCGGCAAGTGCTCTTGCGCCAATGTGGTGACTACATATGCCTCCGTGTATCTCTGCCAACAGCTTCTGTCCATCTTCCCTGGGAATACACTTCAATTTCACACTGTTGAGTCTTCTTACATGCAGTATCTTTGTCGACAAACTGGTACATACTTGACTGCCGGGCTACTCTTTCCGCTTCTTCTTGTTCTTCGGGAAGTTCTCCTGTCTGAAGGAAAAGGACAATCGGCTGCGCCCATGCCGGAGCTTGTGGCTCAACAACGAGGACTAAAGGCACATCTGCTGCTGCGGGAACGTCAGCTTCTACGGCAAGAACCTGCGGCTCTGCCGGAGCTTGATGCTCCCCGGCAAGCTTGTCGGAGCAAGACTTGTCGGAAGCGTCTGCTTCAACGAAACAAACCCTGGGGCTTGTCGGAGCAGACTGCCCCTCAAAGACTGCTGGTGTTGATCTTGGGGACCTTCGTGGCGGCGGCTTCGGGAAGCTCTGCCGGAAAGTAGTCACCAGAGATCAACTTCCTCTTCTTGCTCTGTCCAATTGACGGTGTTACGGTTGGTTGAGTCAGCTTGAGCACGAAAATCCCTGGTTCCACAGGCAACTTAAGTGCAGCGCACTTTGACAAAGCCGTCGGCAATATCATTCGAGCTCTTGGAACATGTTCCATTTGCAGGCCGTCAAAGTGCTCTTCTAGCTTCCTCACTTCATCTACGTATGCTTCCATCAACGGACTCTGATAATCTTTGTTCACTTGGCGGACGACAAGCTGCGAGTCACCCCTGACAATAAGATTTTTGATCCCAAGGTCCACTGCGATCTCGAGACCGGCAAGCAAACCTTCATACTCTGCAGTATTGTTTGTTGCTTGCTCCTTGGGAAAGTGCATCTGGACTACGTACTTGAGGTGCTCTCCGGTGGGTGCGATAAGCAGCACGCCGGCATCGGCGCCTTGCAGCGAGAAGGCACCATCAAAGTACATTAGCCACTCTTTGCTTGCTTCCTTGACGGGAATGCTCGTCTCCGGAATCTCTTCATCTGGTGTTGGCGTCCATTCTGCTATGAATTCTGCCAATGCTCTGCTTTGGATAGTTGAAGTGCTTTCAAACTTGAGACCAAAGCTTGACAGTTCCAGTGCCCACTCGACAATCACACTGTTGCCTCCGGATTACGTAGTATCCTCTTGAGCGGAAAGCGAGTGACAACTATGATCTCATGTGCTTGGAAGTAATGGCGCAGCTTTCTCGAGGCCATGAGGAGGCCGGCAATTTACGCACACCAGAGTACCTTGACCTAGCCCCCTGCAGGAGGGAACTGACAAAGTAAACTGGGTGCTGCACCATCCTTTTCTGCATCTGTTCATGCGTCTGCGTGGATTCGTCCTTGTCGGGACCAGAGCTTGTCGGCGAAGCCCCCTGCTTGTCACCGGATGTGTTTGCCGTGGTTGCTGGCTCGTCATCCGCCTCCCTCTCCGCTACTAACGCAGCACTAACCACTTGATTGGTTGCCGCTATATATAGCAGCAACTTCTCTTGTGGTTTAGGTGCGACAAGTGTTGGAGTGGAGGACAGGTATCTCTTTAAGTCCTACAGCGCAGCCTCCGCTTCGGGAGTCCATTTCATTGGACCTGCCTTTTTCAAAATCTTGAAAAATGGCAGGGCGCGCTCAGCAGACCTAGAAATAAACCTGCTGAGAGCAGCCACGCAACCGGCAAGTCTTCGTACATCCTTGACGCGCTTTGGTGCTTCGATCTGCTCGATGGCCTTGATCTTGTCGGGATTGGCTTCAATCCTCGCTGAGATACGAAGAATCCGAGAAGCTTGCCGGAGGGGACTCCAAACATGCACTTCTCGGGGTTGAGCTTGAGGTTGATCTTGCGCAGATTTGCAAAGGTCTCGTCCAAATCTTGAACCAAAGTTGCTTTGTCCTTGCTTTTGACCACTATGTCATCCATGTAGGCTTCTACATTTCTGTGCATTTGCGGCTCAAAAGTGTCATCGACTACCCTTGCAAACGTTGAACCAGCATTCTTCAAACCGAAAGGCATCTGTATGAAACAGTATGTGCCACATGGTGTAATGAATGCGGTCTTCTCCTCATCTTCTTCAGCCATGAAGATCTGATGGTATCCTGAGTATGCATCAAGAAACGAAAGCAAATCACATCCAGCCGTGGAGTCAACAATCTGGTCGATGCGCGGTAAGGGAAATGGATCTTTGGGACAAGCTTTATTAACATCCGTGAAGTCAATACAAAGTCTCCATTTCCCATTTGCTTTGCGCACGACTACAGGATTGGCCAACCACGTA
This sequence comes from Aegilops bicornis, assembly GCA_021605145.1. Classification (NCBI taxonomy): domain Eukaryota; kingdom Viridiplantae; phylum Streptophyta; class Magnoliopsida; order Poales; family Poaceae; genus Aegilops; species Aegilops bicornis. The sequence goes on from CM038669.1 coordinate 325,833,740, forward strand.
GGATGGAGCACTCCTCGACAAGGTCCGCCGCTTCCAGTTTCTTGATCTCTTCGCTATGAATTCTTGGCGCCCACCGCTTGCTTCCCCGACTTTTTGCTTGACGGGCGCGCATGAGGACAAACGGCCAGCGGTGCTCAATCACTTTCTTGGGAACACGGGGATGTCGAACGGTTGCCATGCAAACACGCCGACATTCGCCCGCAGAAAACGAAGCGCCTTCCTATTTAGGGTCGAGAGAGGCACTGATGGTGAAGGTACCTCCTGTGTCGTCCTCCTTGGCGGGCACCTTCTTGGTCTTTGTCGGAGCTACCATCTTCTTCTTGCACTTGCGGTGGAGCTCGATGGTGCGTCCTCGACGGTAGCGCAGCACTCGAAGAGGTGCGCTTGCGGAGTGGGCATCGAGTTCATGCGGACTTGAACTTTGTCTTCTTCCCCGGAGCTTCAGCGGCAAGTGTTTGGCAATCTGTCGCGCCATCGCATCCCGGTAGATCTTGTCGGCACAGATAAGGGCATCCTTCTTGTCGCCATGGACAGAGATGACGCTTATCGGGCCTGGCATCTTGAGTAAGTTGTAGGCGTAGTGAGAGGCTGCCATGAACTTGGCGAGTGCTGGACGGCCAAGTATCCCATTGTAAGGCAATGGGAAATCAGCAACGTCGAATGTGACCCTCTCAATCCTAAAGTTCAGCTCGCTGCCAAATGTTACCGGCAGCGTAATCTTCCCCTTCGGCTTGCTCCTTCCCGAATTGATTCCTTGGAAGGTGCCAGTCTCTTCGAGCTCGCTGTCAGGGATTTGAAGCTTCTGGAGCACCACGGAGGAGATCAGGTTCAAGCCGGCCCCGCCGTCAACTAGCATCTTGGTGACCTTGAGGTTGTGGATGGTTGGTGAGACCAACATCGGCAAGCACCCGACCGCAGTTATGCGATCAGGGTGATCCTCAATATCAAAGACGATAGGCGTGCTGGACCACTTCAGAGGCTTGCGTGACTCCACGGATGGTTCCGCTGCATTGACCTCCCGCATCCATTGCTTGAGTTGGCGGTGGGAGGTATGCGAAGCACCTCCGCCAACGCAGGACCTCTGTAGCTTTCTGAAACTCCCGCTCATCGGCGCTGCCGTCTTCCATATCTTCGTCGTCGTCATCATCTTCATCCTTGTCGCGGCCGCGGGGAGGTCTGTCTCCTTGCCGCTGCTTGGCCTTGCCGTGGCGCCCTCCCCGGCCGGGACGCTTCTTGCCTGCTCCCCCAGCACCTTCCTGGCCTTCTCCTTGTCGCGCCGCTCGTACTCAGCCTTCTGCTGTTCAACAAGCTGCTCGACCTTCTTGCAGCTTTGGAGGTCGTGGCCCTTGGTGCGGTGGATCTTGCAGTACTGCTTGCCGGAGCCGTCCTGCTTGTCGGCGGCCGCCACAGACTGTTGGTTGGCGTCAGCGGCAACCTCCTTGCCGGAGCCACCAGCCTTGACATTCTTGTCGCCACCTCCATTGCCGGACTGTTCAACAGCTAACACTTCGCTGCCTTTCTTCTTCCTGTTGCCTCGCCGCCGGCTCCTCTTTGCCGGGGCGGTCTCCTCACTGTCACATCCTGCTTCCGCATTCTCTCCTGGGAGCCTCCTCCCTTCCTCAGCGCGTGCACACTTGTCGGCCAAGGCGTACAGCTCACTAACGTCCTTGACTTTGCACATCGCCATCTCCTCCCTCATCTCTGCGGTTCCAAGACGTTACGATGAAACGCTACCGATCACCGCGGCAGGGTGGACATCTGGGATGTTGTAGTGCACACGGCTGAATCTCTGAGTGAATTTGCGCAGGGACTCTCCTTCCTTCTGGGCGAGCAGATGAAGGTCACTCTCTTGGCCATGAGGTTTGTGGCCACCTGTGAAGGCGCCAACAAACTGATGGCATAGATCCGCCCAAGAGGATATGGAGCTGTCCGGCAAGTGCATGAGCCAAGATCTGACATTGGGCTTGAGCACGAGCGGGAAGTAGTTGGCGAGGATCTTGTCGTCCCGTCCCCCCGCAGCCTGCACCGCGATGGTGTAGATGCTGAGGAACTCTGATGGATGCGTCCTGCCAACATACTTCTACGGTACGTCTGGTTTGAAGTTTTTCTGGCTGGGCCACTGGACTTGCCGCAGCTCACGAGTGGACGCAGGGCAACCTACCGCGTACGGCAAGTCGCCTGGCTCCTCCGGTGCGCGCATGTCAACAGAAGGCCCAGCGCTTTGTCGGACCGGGACGTCCGCGCTTCTCTCCGGTGCTCGGCGCGAAGTTCGAGCGCGTCCTCTTGTTGTCGTTCATGAAGAACTTGGCGCTGATCGCGGCGAGCTCGCGGATCCGGCGACACGGTGGAGTCGCTGTCGAGGTGGATCCGGTGAGTCGCGATCTTGGCCTTCGGGCGGAGAGTGCATGGTAGTTGCACCTCCGACAGTCTGCCGCCACCGGCTCGTGCCTTGTCGTCTTGCCGCGGCAATGACGGCGCGTTAGTTGCCGCGAGCGTCGCCGTTGGCAAAGCCGATGAGGCTCGATAGTGGCCTCCACTCGCCGACCCTGTCGGGCCGTTGGAGGGTAGTCGAGGAGCAGCCGAGCTCTCGCTAGAGCTTCGCCGGAGTAGTGGGCGGCATTGGCGAACGGTGCGAGGAGCGGATATGCACGGACTTCTAACTACGTTAGAAGGAGCAGCACCCGTCCAGAGACCGTATCTCACCGTGCGGCATGTTGGCGCGCATGCTGGTCTTGAGGGTCTCGATCCAACGAACGTATGGCATTGTGAACGCCATGACGTTGTTGGTCCTGCGTCTCCTGAGATGGGCGCGGGGGATGCGCGGACACCGAGGTTTGCGGGGCCTTGTCCTTGGACTTGGCAACGTCGCGAACACCTTCGTCGGCGCCCGTTCCTCCGCCAGCTGCCCCCACCACCCGCTTTCTGCGGTGAGGGTGGGTACGACGCAGACGGGCTCTGCTGCCGCCAAGCCTTCTTCTTCGGTGGCATGTTGAGGAAGATGTTGAGGACGCTGCCCGTGTGAACGCCGGATCGGATTCACACGGCCTCGACGCCTCTACCCGGGCGCGCCAAAGATGTCGGGAGGTCGATCGTACCCACGAACACCTATGGGGCCGGGCGGACCAGGCCCCTTTGTGGTTCGGAGGGGCGGAGATCGCACGAAGAGCGGATCGAGGCGCAGGCACACGAGCAGTTTACCCAGCTTCGGAGCTCTCCGGAGAGATAAAACTCCCACCGCTGCTTGTTTGTTGTATTGTGTTCTTGCTAGGGAGCGATGCGAGGCTACAAAACCTAGCGTGAGCGATCTGGTCTCGAGTGAGTCGAATGAACCCGAACCCTTTTCTACGCTAGCATGGGCCTCCTTTTATATGCTCAAGGGTCTCCGACGGTGGCAACATAGGCGAGGGTACAAATGTAAAAACAGGAGTTGGTACACCTACTTGAACAAAGGTACAAAGGCAAAATACCTAACTCGGCGGCAAGGGACAAAAGCAATAAATGCCCGTCAGGTCGCCCAAACAGTGCGACAGAGACCGTCGAGTCGCGCCACCGCCGCCACGATGGCAAGCTTGTCGGGCCGCTTATCGCTGCTCTCCGCTGGCTGCACAGCCTCTTGACACGCGCGCATGGAATGGCCTCATGGCGACACGTTGCTAGATGAGCTGGAGCGGAGATGGAGAGAGGTTGCTTGCCGCGGCAAGCGCCTTGCCGGCCGAATCCTTGTCGCGTCCGGAGGCTTGTCGCGCTCGATCCCTCCGGCAAGCTCCTCTTGCCGGGGCCTTGTCTTCTGCATGCCTTGAGTGGCCTTCCCGGCAAGCTCCTCTTGCCGGGCCTTGTCTTAGTCAAATACTTTGTTCTTGAATGGCTCCAAAGGAGCCACGGAGGATCTTAGCGGTGACCAGGCAAACCCTGCCGCTGGTGTCTGCAATCGTCTGCAATCTAGTACGGGATACTAGGGTACCCCTACTCTAGTACACCGACACCCGGTCCACGTGGCGTCATCACCGTTAGCGGACTAACAGAGCGCTCGTCACGCGCAGAGGAACACGCGACGGCCCTCGCGGCCGGACTATAAGCCGCCTCCAACATAAGAAAACATGACTGGTCATTAAAGGCCACAGACTCGGCTAGACGAGTCCGGTCGCCCGGATAAAATTGAACCAGGGCACCGTATATACAATACCATGGTGGATACCAGGGGCTATAAATATTAAACATAGTCCCACAGTTGGCTCAACCTTATGGACAGGCCAACATCCTACACTCTTATTATCCACCGCATACTCACGTTGTAATCTTCTACGAGTTTTCCTTTTTTCCACAGACAATGTTCACGCGATACCCTTCCAGGATATGGCACAACGGAGACAAAGGCGCAGACGTGCAACAGGGCCCCGTTCAACAGGTTTCTTTTTAGATTAAGCCCCTGTGTAAACCTTTTTTATTGCCTCTTGTTGTTTAACCATACCATGGGTTCCATGCCCATAAAGGATACTGCCGTTTTTGGCATCTCGCCACGACAGATTAACACACGTACCTGAAAAAACAGGGTTCATAACGAATGGGCATTCTTGAGCCCATCGACTATCATAAAGTCTGAATACCCTCGGGAGTGTTCGGTGTCACGAGTTTGGCCTTATATGCAGCAGCTCTGAATCATGTCTTTGGTCAAATGTTGGGTTTGCCCGACTCCTGGATTCGTCGCCTTACGTTCCGTTACTATCGGCTAAGGTGGCCAAAGGAGAACTACTGCGATTGTGCCCTGGTTATTCCAGACGAGCACCTCAGTAGAGAAAGCCGAAAACTGACTGTCATGATACAACAAGAGACTGTTCAACAACTCGAAGACTTATCGGAATCTTTAGGATTCCTCCGCATTAACGAAGGACCGTTGCCCGGTCATGTACACACGCGCCCGTATTCGGATGCACACAAAATGTACCAGGGGCTACATAGTAGCCCCAACATTAATTCCCATGGCTAAGCGAAAGTGTTACAGCTATATAGTCCGGTTGCCTAGTTCGACGTGTGATCACCTCCTTCATGGACCAAGACGTTGGATCAAGTGTGATTATGCATATTTTTTGCGAACACCCCCGCATTGTTTGCGTGGGGGCTGAAGCCAACGACTGCTATCTTTCGGACCACACATGCATATATATATATATATATATATGTGTGTGTGTGTGTGTGTGTGTGTGTGTGTGTGTGTGTCTGTGTGTGTGTGTCTGTGTGTGTGTGTGTCTGTGTGTGTGTAAACGGCCGCACAGGGGACACAACAATACTTTCGGGCAAAAAGTATAAATATAGCCTTATAATCAAAATAACATTGTTCTTACAATAATCCGATTTATCACTCGAATAATACATTCTTCGAGCATTGCGCCTCTATGAGGCGGGCACCTTCTGTGACCTGCGCCAAGTAGTGCTCGGCCGGATATTGGCCCCCCGCCGGATCTTGGGTCGCTATAATATTTGCCTCCATATCCGTCCAATAAGCTTTAACGCGGGCAAGAGCCATCCGTGCCCCAAGGAATTGCTGCACCAAGCCAAAGTAACTGTCCGGCTTAAGCCCTTCCGGCCAAAGATGGTCTATCACAGACCGCATCGCAAGACCAGACAGCCTGTGAAGCTCCGCCACAGCAGCCATCCTTTCATTTAATGGCAGCGGGCGAGTGGGAGCATTGAATTGCGACCAGAAAAGCTTCTCCACTTCCTTATCACCCTGACCCTCGAAGAACTTGGCAGCACAACAGATCTTCGCCAAATCCGCATACGCGTCCGCAGGACTCCAGCGCCCGTCCAGAGGAGCATACTTCGGATCGAAAAACTTCGTCTGCAGCAAGTAGGAATCTCCAGCAACGATTTTACCGGCCTGTTGAAGCTCCTCCCAAGCACACCTGAGCTCGGTCCGTATTTCCTTGGTGGCATTGCGTGCCTAGTCCAGCTCGGCCAAGCTATCCTTATGCTCCCTTTCAAGGAGCTCATACCGGTCAGCGGCATTTTTTAACTCAATAGCCATTTCGCCATCTTTTCTTCGCTTGGCGATGAGCTGCTTGTTCGGCTCTCAGTTCCTCGGTCGCCTTTAGGGCAGCCGCATTGCTAACCCGAGCTTGTTCCTTGGCTTGAACAAGTTCTGCCCTCAGGGCCTCCATGACAGCAGCACCATCTACAGTCCAAACATATTACATTAATATCATGCCACCTCCATATTTTCCTATACAAAGGAAGACAGAGCACATACCTTGTGACTTGTCTAGCCGCTCGTTCACCAGCGTGATATCGGCATCAATCGATCGAATCTGCCTGGTCAGTTCGGAAACTTCCACGGACTGGTCGGCGGCCGGATTCACAGGTACCTGCACAAATTTATAGCGCAATCATTGATTTATGATCCCCCGTTTGCCCCCTAGGGCGGGAAACCAGAGTCTTAGGGGCTACTATCTATATGGAGCACACCTAACACGTGCCTCACACCCATAAAACAGTGTATTCTTCACTACATACCTCAAAGCCTCTGAGCAGACTTGCAAATGCTTCATTCAAACCGCTTGTAGCGGACGGAATCTTCTTGAGCACCTCGCTCATTAATGAGCGGTGCTCCTCCGAGAGCGCAGCTCGCTCCAGTAGGCCCGTCAGTATGTCTGGCCGGACATCGAACTATGTTGGACCCTTCTCATCGCCCCTCGCAGGAGCCAAATGCTCCGGGCTCAGGGGGGCTGACGCATTGGCGTCCGCCTTCGACAGATCCGGACTCCTCCGTGACGACACCTCAGTGTCGCCCGCTTCATGAGCCGGAGAGGTGGGTGGGGTCTCGCTCTCCATCATCTCCGGAGGAAGATCCCCCGAAGACGAACTCTGTTGAGAAGGGCTGCTAGCCGGACTGCGACAGATACATCCTGGTTATTGATCTAGGAGGAATGCAGTACCTTCAAATTAAAAATTAACTTACAGCTCGGTGGAGGGCTGGCCCGTTGGTGGGCACGATGCGGTGAGGGTGCCCTTTGAGGCAGAGCCCCCTGGTGTTATCTTTTTCCCTGGTTTGGGCATCTCCGTCTACGAATCTTCGGAGGCAGCCCTCTTCTTCCCGCGCGGGGAGGAGGCTTTAGCCTCCCCTTCCCGACTATCCTCCTCGGGGGAAGTACCAATTCCCCCAGTTCGGATGCGTAGCATATGGGGTTCGGTTTCTTTGTTCCGCCCCTTGTCTTTCCCCGAGGGCATTCTGCTGAGTACCCGGTCGAGCATCTTGGCCATGATGGGGGCGGGCGAGCCTTCGGGAAGTGGCGCCGGACACATGATTCTCTCCGCCTTGCTGAGCCATTCCTGGATGCGGATGATTTGCAGAATAAATACTTATGACAAATACAAAACACGGTGTCTCGTATCAAATTTACTTACTTGGGTATCTAGGCGATTGCAGCTTAGGCCCGCATCCTCGGTGGTGTCCGGACACTTTACTTTCCGTCTGAAGAATAATTTGCACATCTCTTCGAGCTTCAAGCTGAAGAAGTGCTTGACAGTCCATGGACCCTCCGGACTGAACTCCCACATCTGGAGAGGCCGGCGTTGGCACGGCAACATCCGCCGGATTAACATCACTTGCATTATGCTGACAAGGTTAATGTCCCTCTCAAGAAGCTCCCGGATGCGGTTCAGCAGCACTGGTATATCACCAGCGGGTCCCCAATTCTGTCCCACGTCCATCCAAGACGCCGACTACGACGGAGGGCCCAAGCGAAACTCGGGGGCAGCCGCCCACTTTGTGTCTCGGGGAGCCGTGACATAAAACCACCTCTGCTGCCATGCATCGGATACTTCTGGGAAAGAACCCTCTGGCCATGGGGCGTCAGGGTTCCTGCTTATTACAAAGACCCTCAAGACTCCACATGTCTCCTCGATCACCTTGGCGTCACATTGAAGGTCTTGAGCCATAAGCGAAGTGTGGGGCGACATGGAGAAAAGCCTCGCACACGATAATAAACGATTTATATATGGAGGATGGCGTTGGGGGCCAGATCGTGAAAATCCAACCCATAATAGAACATGAGCCCCTCACGAAGGGATCGAGGTGACACCTGCACCACGGAGGAAGTGTGGGACGAAAACGACACACTCATTGGGCTCCGGCGTAGGGATGACCTTCCCTGGAGCAGGGAGCCTGTGCCGGATATCAGCGGCCAGGTATCCGACCTCCCTAAGCTTTGCAATGTCCTTCTCTTCGATCAAGGAGGCCACCCACCGGCCTTGAGGGTCAGATCCGGACATATTGGAGGATTCCGGAGGGGTGGAGCTTAGGTTTTGGGTGTTAGAACTCGAGGTGCGAGAAGGCGCGATGAAGGTGAAAAAAGAGGCGTAGGTCTCGACCCCTTTATAAAGAGGGTGAATATCAAGAGTCCCCGGTGTGACCGTTTGAGGCTTATCTAAAAAATAAAACATGCGGGTTATACCAACAGCCGGCGTGGGGTCACGCGTGCTCATATTGATGGAAAATCCCGTCATAAGAGGAACACGATCTCTGCCTCGATGGAACGTGCCAATAAAGCCGCCTCGCAACACGAGTCGTTGTGGGGCAGGAAACGTCGGTTCGCGTTGGACCAAGCCCCGATGCAAGGACATGATGCACGAAGATTGCCAGCAGATCAGATCTATACCATATGAAGATTATCTTGTGGATCCAGACACGGTTTAAGTATCCGAAAATTACTTTGGAATATTCGGAGGAGGAACCCGCCCTGCAATGTCGAAGACAATACTGCGCTCCGGACTCGTCGTCATTGAAGCCTGGTTCAGGGGCTACTGAGGGAGTCCTGGATTAGGGGGTATCCAGACAGCCGGACTGTGTACTACGTCCGGACTTTTGAAGCGTGAAGATACGAGACTCAAGACTTCGGCCCGTGTCCGGATGGGACTTTCCTTGGCGTGGAAGGCAAGCTTGGCGATCCGGATATTATATTTCCTTCCTTGTAACCGACTCCGTGTAAACCCTAGCCCTCTCCGGTGTCTATATAAATCGGAGAGGTTGGTCCTTAGAAGGCCGATCACAATTACATTCATACCATCATAGGCTAGCTTCTAGGGTTTAGCCTCTCTGATCTCGTGGTAGATCTACTCTTGTACTACCCATATCATCAATATTAATCAAGCAGGAAGTAGGGTTTTACCTCCATCGAGAGGGCCCGAACCTGGGTAAACATCTGTGTCCCTTGCTTCCTGTTACCATCAGCCTTGACGCACACATCGGCGGCTAGGGGAGAGGGCACGGCGGCTGTCAGGGAGGAGCGGCGGCAGCGCAATGGGAATGGGCGGCGGCTAGATGCGGCGACGACGGCCCGGTGCGACGGCGGCGGCTAGAGGGGACGAGCGGCGGCGGCGTCTAGAGCAGCAGAAGGTAGGGGACGGGTGGTGGGGAGGCGGTACAGAAGCGGGAGAGGAGGGAGCGGCGGTGACCGGCGACGGCGTCGGGTGGGGAGAGTGGTGCAGCGCGGGGTGAGGGGGAGGTGCGGAAGCTTGGGGCACAACAGCGACCGGCGGCGGGAACGGCTAAGGAGGAAGCCACAGAGGCACGGCGTCGGGTGGGAGGGCGGCGGCGACCGGCAGTAGGGGGCGAAGGGAGGAAGCAGCGGCGGCGGCAGCTAGGTCTAGGAACGACCTGCGATAGGTACCATATAGAAGACTGGAATAGGCTGTGCAACTCAATTGCATTGATCGGTGCACCAGGCACGTATACAACTATATATGATGGATAGAGGGGGCCACAACCTCAACTATACTGATGAACAAAGAGGTGGGCCCAAGACACAATATACACGTACACAATATATTCAACAATATGTACATATACTAACCACGTGCATATGCACGCAAGGTGCATGCACAAATTATTTTCACTGCATGGGTGAGATATTACCGAAAAAGGCTTTCGCCCCGCTTTATATTATAAAGCCAACCGCACAACAAGCATCCAACAAGGTCCAACACACAAACACGCACACACACACACACAGAGGTCCACAGGGACAAATAGTACAAGAAAGGGTCAATGCTGAGGGCACAGCACAACAAGCCCTAACACCAAAACACACACGCCACAAACCACAAAGCCGCCAGGCGGTTTAGTCAGGCTCAGGTGGAGGAGGCGGCAATGGGAGCCACGCTGAGCGCCATCGCCAGCGGAGATCGGAGAGGAGGCGGTGATGACGTCCCGTCACTGGGCGGCTAAGCGGCCGCCAAAGCTGCAGGTAACCACACAATTTGAAGATTGCGTCAGTCGCACGACGGAGGGGCACCTTCTGAATAACAAGCTTATTTCGAATGTTCCAAAGCATCCAGGCGAGAACCCCAACGCACAACCATCTAATATGGCGGTAGCGAGCAGGGCAGGCGTTAAGCTCGGCAAGCAGGTCGGGGAAGTTGGTATTACACCATTATCCGCCAACCGTTTCACGGAAGTAGGCCCAAAGGAACTGGGCAGAGTGGCACGAGAAAAAGATGTGGTTAGCATCCTCAATCGTGCCACAGATGGGGCACATCCCATCACCCGGGCCGTTACGCCTGAGGACCTCAACCCCAGAGGGGAGGCGTCCATGGATCCATTGCCAAAGGAAGATCCTGATCTTCAGCGGGAGGCAGATGTCCCAGATTAGGCTAAATGGCTCCGGGGCCGCCAAGGGCGCAATGGCGCTGTACAGGGACTTCGTGGAGAAACGTCCAAAGGGCTCGAGGCGCCACGACAGAACATCCCAATCCTCCGCCACGTCAATCGGTAAAAGTGCGATGTCTTGGAGGAGGGAATCCCAGGCGGCCACCTCAAGGGGGCCAAAGGGGCGCCGGAAGGCGAGACACCCTAAGTCAATAAGGGCCGTTGTCGGTGTCAAAACCGGCGGATCTCGGGTAGGGGGTCCCGAACTGTGCGTCTAGGCAGATGGTAACAGGAGACAAGGGACACGATGTTTTTACCCAGGTTCGGTCCCTCTCGATGGAGGTAAAACCCTACTCCTGCTTGATTGATCTTGATGATATGAGTATTACAAGAGTTGATCTACCGCGAGATCGGAGAGGCTAAACCCTAGAAGCTAGCCTATGGTATGATCTTGTTCTTGGTCCTATTGGACTAAACCCTCCGGTTTATATAGACACCGGAGGGGCTAGGGTTACATGAGTCGGGTTACAAGGAAGGAGATCTACATATCCAGATTGCCAAGCGTGCCTTCCACGCCAAGGAGAGTCCCATCCGGACCTGGACGAAGTCTTCAATATTGTATCTTCATAGTACAACAAATCCGGCCAAAGGATATAGTCCGGCTGTCCGGATACCCCTAATCCAGACTCCTCAAGAGTCTCCCGAACCAAAGCTTCAATGGCGATGAGTCCGGCGTGCAGATTGTCTTCGGCATTGCAAGGCGGGTTCTTCTTCAAACTCTGAGTACCTGTTAAATAGTGTCTGGCTTCTAGTAAATGTTGCACTTCTTGGCTTCTGCGTCCAATAATGACCATCTTCCACATGTCGAGCGAATGTGAGGAGCCAGGGCGTTTTTACATTTACCACCCTAGTTGTGTGAATGAACTGTCTATTTAAAGAGACGAGGATTCCCAGATCCAAACCACACCATCCTCCCTCAGCGAGCATTCATCGGAGCGCGCCCAAAAAAATCCATTCCAGCATGGCCGGCCAGCGCAGCTCCTCCTCTTGCTCCCGCGGCCCCAAGCCCGGATATTGGGAGAGGTGTTCCGTCCCGCACAGCCAATTAGTGAAGCTGCAGACCCAGGGATTTCTCCCCCCAGCGTATATGGTCCCGGTTCGAGCCGGGCTCGCCACCTATAATGGCGGGGACCAAGTGGAGAGCTTTCCCAACCCCTCTAAGGGAGAGCGGGTATGCCTTGTCCCCTATTTGTTAAGGGGACTCTGATTTCCAATCCATCCGTTTCTCCGAGGGCTCCTGGAGTTCTACGGCCTCCAGTTGCACAACCTCACCCCTGCCTCCATACTGCACATCGCTGGTTACGTAGCCCTTTGCGAATCGTGCTTGGGCCATGGGCTCATTTCGCACTGTGGAAGAAGTTGTTCTGCCTTGTGCCCCGTACACAGAGGGGATCAATATATCAAGTGGGCGGAGCCGAAGTGTGGCGCATCGCCGGGACCGGATACCTATCCGGTACCCCGAAGAAGACGTCCGAAGACTGGCCTTCAGAGTGGTTTTATATGGAGGACGTCCCCCTTCCGGATCCTATTCGGATCGGCCTTCCCGAGTTTGATAATGCTCCCTTGAAGAAGCGCCTGAGCTGGCGACCACGGATCCCTCAGGAGGAAGATGATAGAGACGTTCTCTACCTGATGGGCCGGATAAAGATATTGGCTCAATCAGGACTGACCATAACCGAAGTTATAATGTATTATGCGGGGGGTGCAGCCACTCCAATATCGAGGCCACTCTATGTGGGATTTCAATGGGGAAGATGACGCCACCCACTGCGGCCGTAAGGGGCCGGACTCTATTGCTGCCCTTGCAAAAATCATGTCCGGTTTGTACAAGGGAGAGGAAGAGGAGTTCCTCCGCATCAAGCCACGGGATGGATTCTCCATGTACAACCCTCCGAGCTGGGTAAGCTGCCAATTTTTATATCCACCCCTTCCGCATTTTTGCCACAAATAATTTATCTCGTCGTTTCATCGCAGGAACTACGTAAGGCTGTAAGGGAGATCAACAGCCCACCTCCACAACCCGAGGATCCTGAACGGTCCCTCGACCCCGGCCTTAAAGAGGATCCGAACATATTCATGGAGCTGATTGACAGGGTATTCTACCAATTGAGTTGTGATGACGCCATGGTGGCCATTACAGCCGACTACCCCGGGCTACTCCCAGCTTCGCAGGTAAATGAGATCGAAGTCCCAACCTTTGAAAAGGATTTCCTTTTATGCACTTCACCTACCGTATACAAACGGCATTTTATAGGGAAGGCCCTCGGGACGCCACGCCGAGCCCGTGGCACCTCGCCAACAAGGGGCTCAGAGGCCGGACAGGCTAAAAAGGAAAGCGGTCCGGACAGAGACGCCGGCGCAGAGGTATGATACAACACCTCACTTCGTGGTTGTCGTCTTTAAAGCATAATAACACCCGTGTTTCCTAGAAGGAAGAACGCTCGACGGACTATATCCGGAGAGGTTGCCGATCACGCTTCTACCAGCCGGGCTCCAGGGCCGGACACAGAGGCAGAAAACACAAGGCGCACGCCGGATGCTCCTCCTACAGAGGATGCGGATAAAATATCCGCCACAAATTCCGAAGTGGAGAGCGCCATGAATCACAGGCGTCGCCGAGCCATACTCCGTGACGCTTGTTTCTCCCAAGAGGCGTTTGATGCCTTCAACTCAGGATTTGCGTATATCCGTGCATCTCAAAATGGTCTAGCCAGAGCCACGGACCAGTATGTAAAGGATATACGGGTAAGAAAATTTGATGATTATATATAGCAAGAGCCACGAGACTTGAAAGCAGTTAGAATAACTGATTTAAGGATCATTTATTGTGCAGGTTCTTCTGAAAAGAATACCCAATTGTCTCATGAGCTTGAAGAGTGCAAGGCCCAGCTACGGGCCGCAGTTGCCGCATTGAAGGCGTCCGAGAAGGCCTCCTCTGGTAACACTTATTTCAAAGAATGATAAGTACCATATAGAGTGCGGTATGCCTGCAAATTTGACAATAAATATTGCAGATGACGCTGGAGTGAATCCGGATGAGCAACATGTCGTACGCCGGCTAAAGGCTGGCGAGCGCGTGCTTACAAAAGTTAGGCAGGAGAAAAACGATCTCTAGGATGCCAATACCTAGTTGAGCATGGAACTAAAGGATGTTCGCACCCAGCTATCTGACTCCGTGAAGGAGAATAAGCGGCTTCGACGCGGCATTTTCAGTAAGTGTTTGAGCGAACTTGTTAAAAAGAGTTCCGCGAAGAAGCCAGCTAACAGAGTTATATCTGTACGTATGCTGACGGGTCGTCCCGCGGATGAGATGCCCAGGTCAGCGGGTGATCTTCTACCAGAGCTCTCACAACTGCACGAACAAGTTCGGCAGGTGATCAAAGGCATGGAACAGGCCTTGTGGCCATCCGTCTCCCTGCCCGAAGGCCTTGGAGAGCTTGCGGAGAAGCTCAAGGGAGCGTGGCGGCGCTTCCGATTATGGAAGATATCGGCCTGCCATCAAGGTGCCAGGGAAGCCTGGGCCATGATTAAGACGCGATATACCAAGGCTGACCCAAACCACATGGCCGAGGTCGGACCTGTGGGGCCCGATGGGAAAGAGATCCCCGTTAGCTTAGTGTATGGGCAAGTAGAATTAGCCGCAAAGTATTCCCAATAGGATTGTAGACTAGACAGCCTGTTGGATGGTATAGAAGAGGAATTTAGTCGGTCTAAGTGACTATGTAATGAAAGTGATATGTATAATGCCTTCTAGCCGGATTGTAAATCATTTGTCATGGTGGACCTTTTTGCTTCGACCTCGGGACCCGATTGTCCGGAGTGTATCCGAATACCTACTCGGTTATGTAAGAACCGGGGTATGCGTGGAAACCAGGCGTAGGGGTTGAGGGAGTCCCAGACTAGGGGGTGTCCGGATAGCCGGACTATCGCCACGGCCGGACTCCAAGACTATGAAGATACAAGATTGAAGACTTCGTCCCGTGTCCGGATGGGACTTTCCTTGGCGTGGAAGGCAAGCTCGGCGATACGGATATGTAGATCTCCTACCATTGTAACCGACTCTGTGTAACCCTAACCTATGCGGTGTCTATATAAACCGGAGGGTTTTAGTCCGTAGGACGAACAACAATCATACCATAGGCTAGCTTCTAGGGTTTAGCCTCCTTGATCTCGTGGTAGATCTACTCTTGTACTACCCATATCATCAATATTAATCAAGCAGGAGTAGGGTATTACCTCCATCGAGAGGGCCCGAACCTGGGTAAAAACATCGTGTCCCTTGTCTCTTGTTACCATCCGCCTAGACGCACGATTCGGGACCCCTACCGAGATCCGCCGGTTTTGACAACGACATTGGTGCTTTCATTGAGAGTTCCTCGTATGCGTCACCGATAGGCCCGATGGCTCCTTCGATCATCAACAACGACGCGGTCCAGGGTGAGACTTTTCTCCCGGACAGATCTTCGTATTCGGCGGCTTTACCGCTGGGCCAATTAAGCAGCCGTCTGGAGCAGATCGAAAGCTACGCCCCGCCATCAGGTCAGATTTGAAGTTTGAACTATACGGCCGATATCCGCGGAGACTTGATCTTCGACGGATTCGAGCCGCAGCCAAGCGTGCCGCCTTTGTCTCGATGGGCATGATCTAGCTCTGCATTAACAAGGCCACGAGGCCGCATCAAAGATCCGCTCCGACCCTTAATCCGGAGCCGGATTCCCCGATCGAGGACAAGTGGTTGGACACCGCCTCGGGGGCTACAATCTCTACGGCGATTGAGCCGAACTCCATCCCTGTCCTTTGCGAAGGCGTTGACTCCAGGGTGCTGGTCATGGAGTTCACTACCGCGGACATCTTTCAGCACTCGCCCTTTGGTGACATCCTGAATTCACTAAAGTCTCTCTCTTTATCCGGAGAGCCATGGCCGGACTACGGTCAGGAAGGTTGGGATGCGGACGACGAAGAAGTTCAATGCCCACCCACCACCCACTTCATAGCCATTGTCGAAAGCTTACATGACGTGCTCGATTTCGACTCCGAAGACATCAACGGTATGGACGACGATGTAGGAGACAACCATGAACCAGCGCCTATAGGATGCTGGGCAACCACCTCATCCCATGATGTATGCATGGTGGATACACCTAAAGGAAATGAAGACGAGGAACAACGGGACGCCCACGAAGAGATAAATCCCTCGGCGATCAAAAGCGGCAACGTAAACGCCCGAACCAAGTCCCGCCTCAACAAAGACCCAGCCATAGAGCAGGGCGAACCGATGGACGCATTTAACATGCTATCGAGCAATCGCCCAAACAAGACAACTTGGATAAACAACCCGTCCCTCAAGGAAGACAACAGTCCGGACGATCTCACGGACAAATTGTTGGAGCAGAATAACCTCCACAAAAGGCTCGCCGCCATCGCTGTAGCCTGAAAAAGCAGAAGCGGAAGCTCAAAACAGCGGAAGATGCACTCAGAATCAGATGGAGTAGAATATTCAACATGGCAGACAAATACGGCGACAGTCGCCGAACAAATAGCTACCCAAAAAGAAAGCTACTGCCCGAATTTGACGAGGAGGCCTTAGAGCCCCCACAATCAAAAAGTAAGAAGGCCACCCGGTCGGATGGACGACCCCACGGCAAAAAGAGAGCGGCAAATGGCACCGCACACAAGCCGCATAAGGATTCACATCAAAAGGATGGCCCAGTTAGGTCCATCTATGGGCCAAGAAAGCAAGCTCTTCAAAGCAATGCAACACACCAAATATCCGAACATCACGGCACACCCAAATACAGGGGCGCCGCACATCCCCTATGTTTCACCAATGAGGTGCTGGATCATGAATTCCCAGCGGGATTCAAACCCGTAAACATAGAGGCGTACGACGGAACAATAGACCCTGGAGTCTGGATCGAGGATTACTTCCTCCACATACACATGGCTAGAGGAGATGATCTCCACGCCATAAAATACTTACCCCTCAAACTCAAAGGGCCAGCTCGACATTGGCTTAAAAGCCTCCCCGAAAACACCATTGGAAGCTGGGAAGAGCTCGAGGATGCGTTTGCAAATTTTCGAGGGACCTATGTCCGCCTCCGGATGCGCATTTATCTAAGTCACATAACTCAACAGTCCGAGAGTCAGCCCGAAATTTCGAACAGGTTCCTTACTAAAAAGAACCAAATAGTCGATTGTCCGAACGCCGAAGCCTTAGCAGCCTTGAACACAACGTCCGAGACGAATGGCTCGCCAGACACCTCGGCCAAGAAAAGCCAAGAACAATGGCCGCATTAACAAGCCTCATGACCCGCTTTTGCGCAGGAGAGGATAGCTGGCTAGCAAGATGCAGCACCAGCGACCCAAGTACATCCGAAGTCAGGGATGGAAACGGGAAACCACGGCGCAACAAGGACCAGCGCCGGATTAAAAGGAACGGTCCAAAGAGCGCGGCAGTCAATGCCGGATTCAAAAGCTCACGGCAGAACAATAAAAAACTGCCCCTTAAGGACAATAGCGATGAGCTATCCAACTTTAAAAAAATCTTGGACAAGATATGTCAAATCCACAGTACTCCCGGGAGGCCTGCAAACCATACCCACAGAGATTGTTGGGTCTTCAAACAGCCCGGCACACTCAACGCCGAACACAAGGGGCTCGACACACCAAGTGAAGATGACGACGAGCACCACAAGCAGAGCCCCGGAAAACAAAAGAATTTCCCACAAGAGGTTAAAACCGTAAACTCACTTCACGTGATCAAAGGGAAAAACAGAGCGGCGCCCACTAAAATGCGCACCGCACAATGGTTGTCAAAACCAATCACCTTCGACCATCAGGACTATTCCGAAAGTATCCGGAGCGCAGGATGGACTGCCTTGATATTGGATCCTATAATCGACGGATTCCAATTTACACAAGTCCTCATGGATGGCGGCAGTGACATAAACCTGATATATCAGGACACAATCCGCAGGATGGGGATAGACCCAACCAAAATTCGCCATAGCAACACCTCCTTTAAAGGGGTAATGTCAGGCCCATATGCCCATTGTACGGGCTCCCTACTGTTAGAAGTTGTGTTCGGTTCATCCGACAACTTCCGTCGCGAAAAGTTAGTCTTCCATGTCGCCCCATTTAAAAGTAGCCATCAAGCACTATTGGGACGTGAAGCTTTCGCCCGCTTTAACGCAATACCACATTATGCATCTCTAACACTTAAAATGCCCGATCCACGCGGCATCATCTCATTAAAAGGGAGTATTAAGTGTTACTCGAGCACGGAAGAACGTGAGACTGCCTTGACAGCCCCACACCTATCCGGCTCCGCTAGTCAAAGAAACTGAATAGGTCATTCAAACCCCGGACACGGCTAGACGAGTCCGGCGCCTACTAGCGGCATACCGCGTACAAGGGGCTGCATGCATATACAACAAGAGACAATAAAGCTCAATTTTCTTCACTTCTTCAAATCGTACTCTGTTTATTTAATGTAAATTACATCTTTCGCACGATCCTTTTTCTTTCAAACTAAGTTCCTCTATTTTACAGATGAACAACGTGCTACACCCGTCCAGGATACGCACAACGGAGACACAAAGCAGACGCAAGAGGGACCCGTTGCAAGGATTCTTTTCAGATTAAGACCTGCGTAAACCTTTTTACTGTCTCTTGTTGATATACATCCCCGGTTCCTTACTATAACCGAGGAGGAGGCTGGCGTTTTGGCATTGGCCGCACCAGAATTTTTTATGCGTGCACTGACACGGGGGCTTAGGGCATTATTCTGCCCGTCTTCATAAAGACCGAATACCTTAGGGAGTATTCGTGTCTCGAAAGTTAGGCCTTATATGCATCAGCTCGAATCATGTCTTTGGTCAAATGTTGGGTTGCCCGGCTCCTGTGTTTTGCTGCCTTACGCCCGTTCTATCGGCTAACGCGGCACTGTGGAGAACTATCGCGATTGTGCCCGGTTCGCCGGGCGAGCACCTCGAGAGAAAGCCGAAAACTGACCGTCATGATATAGCGAGACCGGTCAACCACTCGATGACTCTTCGAATGTTTAGGATTCCTCCGCATTGACGAAGGACCGGTTTTCGGTCAGGCACATACGCACCCCGAATTCGGGAGAGTGCGGTGCCCCCAGGGGCTATATAGTAGCCCCACCCTCGAACTCCCATGGCTAAGTGAAAGTGATAAAGCATTATAGTCCGGTTGCCTAGTTTGCTACGCTACCACCTCCTTAACAGGACCAAGATGTTGGATTAAGTGTGAAAAAGCGCTTTCTTTGCAAACACCCACGCACTATGTGCGTGGGGGCTGAAGCCAAGGACTGCCATCTTTCAGGTTATATATACATATACATAAACGGCCGCACAGGGAGTAGTTTACTACTTGAGCGCACAAGTATAAAAAGCTCTTATATTATATTGAAACATTGTTTTCACATATCATACATGTCATTTAAACATAATATCCTTCGAGCACTGCGTCTCTATTAAACGAGCGCCCTGCAGGACTTCTTCAAAGTAGTGCTCGGCAGGTACTCGGCTTCTGTCCGAATCTTGGGATGCAACGTCGGTGGCCTTCATCTCTGCCCAGTATGTCTTGACACGGGCCAGAGCCATCCGCGCTCCCTCAATACACGCCGACCGCTTCATTGCGTCGATACGCGATACCGCACCAAGGAACTGCTGCACTAAACCAAAATAACTCTTCGGCTGGGGTCCGCCCGGCCACAAATGAGTCAAGACATGCTTCATGGCAAATCCGGATAATCGATTCAGCTCGGCCCATTCGGCCAACCGATCGGTCAACGGAAGAGGACGCCCGGACTATGGAATTGCGACCAATATAGCTCTTCCTTCAGGCCGCCCTTCGTCCCGGAAGTGCTCAACCACGTCCACAGCGCTCGCCGCCAAGTCCAGATAAGCATCCTCCGAACTCCACTACTTGTCCAACTGAGCATACTTTGGATCCGTATATTTCCTCCGCAGCAGAAACGATTTTCCAGCCACAATTTCCCCGGCCTGACTCAGCTCCTCCTTGGCAGCTCTCAAAGCCGAATGGGCATTCTTGGATTCGGCCGCGGCCTTTTTCAGGCCCTCTTGCTCCGCTTGACGTTCTTTTTCAAGAACCTCGCAGCGATCGGTAGTATTCTTCAACTTTCTGGCCATATCGGCCATTCCCTCCTTGCTTCGGCAGTGAGCAGCCCGTTCGGCTTTTAGCTCTTCGGCCGCCCTTAAACCGGCTGCATCACTAATTCTGGCTTGCTCTTTCGCTCGGGCGAGTTCCGCCCACAGCTCCTCCACAGCAGCGGCACCATCTGCATTAAGCATACAAATAGTAAGACATGGGCGTCAAGCTCCCTTACCAGGTGTCCGCGTAGAAGTCGCATACCTTGTGACTCGTCAAACCGTTTATTGACCAGCGCGATGTCCGCATCCGCCTCGTCAAGTTGCCGCTTTAGTTCGGCATATTCATCAGTCCGGCCGGCCACCGGACGCCCCGCCACCTGTTTAGGAGCGGCAATATGTTATAACTGGGATTTTGATCATCGGCACGTTGTCAATTTTGACAACATACCGAGTCTCAGGGGCTACTATCTATACAGGGCGCATTCTATATGCATAACTGTTAGAAGGTACATCATTTTTGCGTACCTCGAACCCCGTCAGTAAGCTTCTGATGGCTTCATGCAATCCTCTCTCCGCGGATGAAATCCTTTCAATCACCATACCCATTAGAGCACGGTGATCTTCTGAGATAGCCGCTCGCCCAAGCAGATCTTTCAGCTCCTCCGACCGCACACCGCTCGGCGCCGGACCTTCCGGCCCCGCCGGACTTGGGGGAACCCTCCGCGACGACACCTCCGGGTCGTCCGCCTCGCATGAGGGTGTGACAGGGGAGGCGTTTCGCTCTCCATCATCTCCGGAAGAAGATCCCCTGAAGACGAGCTCTGCTGAGAAGGGGTGAGATCCGAACTACAAGGTACAATTTCGGTTATCTTTAGAAATAAATACAGGGATGTTCCTCGTTTACAAGACCCCTACTTTTTACTTACGGCTCGCTGGAGGGCTGATACCCTTGGGGAAATAGTGCGGCTGGGTTACTTCCCAGCGCCGGACTCTCTGACGAAGATTCCTTTCCCCTCTTTGAGGCCTTGACCTCCGGATCTTCCGAAGCAGTCCTCTTCTCTCCTCGAAAGATGAGACTTTTAATCCCTCCTTCCTTGATAGCCTCCTTCGTAGAGGCAGTCGCTTCCCCGCTCCCCTCTTCGCCTTCTTCAAAAGGCGTGGCCTTCAACATCTTGGTCAGCATGGGATCCGGCGTGGTCTCCGGGAGGGGAGCCGGACACCTTATTAACTTTGCCTTGTCTATCCACTCCTGTTCAAGAAACGGCTCCTTTAAAGGGCGTATATATATATGATAAATAAATGAACAGCTTGTCCGGTTACAAGACTACTTACTTGAGTATCTGGGCGATTGCAGCTTAGTCCTGCGTCCTCAGTCAGGTCCGGACACCTCTCTTGTGATCCGAAGAACAGTTTATACATCTCCACGGGCGTCGTGCCCATAAAATTTTGGAGAGCTCGTGGTCCCTCTGGATTAAATTCCCACAAAGTGAGGGGCGGCGTTTGCAGGCGTATACGCGGATCAACATAACCTGCGCCCTTTGCAAGCAGATTGATCTCTCTTTCTTGGAGGTCTCGAATACGGCCCTGCAAAGCAAAGGAACGCCCTTGGACAGCCCCAGTCGAGCCCCTTGTTGGCCCATGACGCCACACTGTGGTGGACTGAGCGGAAAGGCGGGGCGCCACCCATTTGGTGCCCCCGAGGCGGTGATATAAAACCACTCCCGTTGCCACAAACCAAGCTCCTCTTGAAAAGAGCCCTCGGGCCACGGAGCATCAGCACATTTGCTTATGACCGCCCCTCCGCACTCTGCTTGTTGCCCCTCGATCATCTTTGGCTCCACCTTGAAGGTCTTGAGCCACAATCCAAAGTGGGGGTAATATGGAGGAAGGCCTCACATACGACAATGAATGACGAGATATGGAGGATGGACTCCGGATTCAAGTCATGAAAATCAATCCCATAATAAAACATGAGCCACTCACAAAGGGATCCGTCAGAAGCCTAAACCCGACGGAAGTGAGACACGAACACCACGTTCTCGCCGGGCTCGGGAGTGGGAATGACCTGCCCTGGAGCAGGCAGCCTATGCGAGATCTCGCCGGTTAGATACCTGGCGTCTCGCAGCTTTAGCACATCTTCTTCTGTAACGGAGGAAGACATCCATCGGCCGTGCTGGTCGGAGCCGGACATCGTCGAAGGTCCGAAGCGCCTAAATCTGAAGCTTTGGGTGTTGGAACTCGAAGCGCGAGGCGAACTCGATGGAGGGTGTAAAAAGAAGAGGGCCTTGGTCTCATTATAAAGAGGTTGAATACCAAGAGCCCACCCCGTGGTCAATTAGGACTCGCCTTTGATAGAGGAGGCGTGCCGACGGGCACGGTTGGGTTACCCACATCCGTATTGATGGGAATCCTGGAATAAGGGGGGCACGATCTATGCTTTGATAAGACGTGCCAGGGAAACCGCCTCGCTAAACGCGCTAAGGTGAAACGGTAAAAAATGATTCATATAAAGGCCTGGCCGTGGTGTGATGTCACGCCGCGGAATACGTCAGCAGATCTGTGTAGAAGTTATTCTCTCTACGGTGGAATGTGGAACTTGTTTTGCGAGCGGACACTATCCTTGTGTTCAAAACCTTCTATGAAGTATTCGGAGGAGGAACCCGCCTTGCAATGCCGAAGACAATATGCGCGCCGGACTCGTCGTCACTGAAGCCTGGTTCAGGGGCTACTGAGGGAGTCCCGGACTAGGGGGTGTCCGGATAGCCGGACTATCGTCACGGCCGGACTATCGTCACAGCCGGACTCCAAGACTATGAAGATACAAGATTGAAGACTTCGTCCCATGTCCGGATGGGACTTTCCTTGGCGTGGAAGGCAAGCTTGGCGATACGGATATGTAGATCTCCTACCATTGTAACCGACTCTGTCTATATAAACCGGAGGGTTTTAGTCCGTAGGACGAACAACAATCATACCATAGGCTAGCTTCTAGGGTTTAGCCTCCTTGATCTCGTGGTAGATCTACTCTTGTACTACCCATATCATCAATATTAATCAAGCAGGAGTAGGGTATTACCTCCATCGAGAGGGCCCGAACCTGGGTAAAAACATCGTGTCCCTTGTCTCCTGTTACCATCCGCCTAGATGCACAGTTCGGGACCCCCTATCCGAGATCCGCCGGTTTTGACACCGACTAGGGTCATTAGTGCTTGAACAGACCAGTACCCAACTAGTTATGTTATATTACATGGTTAGTAAGAAACATCTTCCAGGGAGAATAGTTCCGTTAAGGGTTCCTTTCCCTGGGTTCGCATGCCCTAAAGTGCATGTCCAGACTGCGAGAAGAAACGCAGGCAAAAACATCTGGGGGCACATATGGAAAATAAATTAAAAAAATCATATTTTGTTCACCGACCGAATTTTCCCTTAAGAATGCTAGCTTTCGGCTTCACCCAGTCTGAGGTACACATCCGGCTGACCCGGCAGTAACAATCGCAGAGGTGCTCCCCTTATGCCCTAGCCGAATTAATGGAACGTAGGGCATAAATACAAGAGACAGGCAACCCAGCTTGGCCAAAACTTAAGTCATATCGATGCATATAATGGCGAAGAAAAGGTACATGCGGAAGAATGACACATGTGCGGGGCATGAAGCCCAGATAAATAATTAAGCTTTTGTGTAAGAAGCCCCCAGGTATAATGAGCGCAGTTAGCGCGTCAATAGTGTGCAAGCAAGGCACAAGTTGGGCTTTAAAGGCCTTGAGAAAGAAAAAGGGAGAAAGAGAGAGAGAAAAGAGAGATAATGTATGTGCAAAAAATGGACAGAGGAAGGAGACGAGCATAGAGTCCGGCACTAGGCGTAGATTCTTCGGAGCCTGGCTGCGTTCCATGGGTTCGGCTCAAGTCGGTTATCCGATGCATCCCGCAAACGGTACGCTCCACCGGTCAGAACTTGGTCAATAATGAAGGGACCTTCCCATTTGGGCTCGAGCTTGTTCTTTTTCTTATCCGACAGGCGTAGAACTAGTTCGCCAACATTATAAGTTTTGGCCCGTACTTCTCTGCTTTGGTATCTTCGAGCATGTTGCTGATAGAATGAGGAACGGGCTTTTGCACGTCGCGCTCCTCTTCCAAAGTGTCCAGACTGTCCTGCCGATCGAGCTCGGCTTCTCTTTCTTCGTACATACGCACTCGAGGTGAGTCATGAATTATGTCGCAGGGCAGAACCGCCTCTGCGCCGTACACCATAAAGAAGGGTGTGTATCCGGTAGTACGATTCGGCGTGGTCCGCAGCCCCCAGAGTACGGAGTCGAGCTCCTCTACCCAGTACCCAATGCATGTTAGATTCCTTTAAGGACCGCACTAATCTGGGTTTGACACCGCTCATGATAAGACCATTTGCTCGCTCAACTTGACCGTTAGTTTGGGGGTAATAGATAGAAGCATAATCGAGCTTGATGCCCATGTTGCTGCACCAGAGTTTTACCTCATCGGCCATGAAGTTCATGCCGTTGTCAGTGATGATGCTGTGGGGGACGCCATAACGGTGTACAACCCCGGATATGAAGTCTATCACCGGTCCGGATTCGACCGTTTTAACAGGTTTGTCTTCTATCCATTTGGTGAATTTATCCACCATGACCAGTAAGTATTTTTTCTTATGGGTTCCCCCCTTAAGGGGTCCAACCATGTCAAGCCCCCAAACCGCGAAGGGCCAGGTAATGGGGATTGTTTGGAGGGTGGTAGGTGGCATATGGCTTTGGTTTGCAAAGAGCTGGCAACCCACGCAGCGTTGGACCAAGTCCTGTGCATCTGCCCGGGCCGTCGGCCAATAAAAACCTGTACGGAAGGCCTTGCTTACAAGGGCCCAGGCTGCGGCGTGGTGGCCGCTGAGTCCGACGTGAATTTCTGCCAAAAGCTTCTGCCCTTCCTCTTCGGAGATGCACCTTTGAAGGACTCCGGTAGTGCTTTTCTTATAAAGCTCTCCCTCATGGACCATGTAGGCTTTAGACCGCCGCACTATGCAGCGTGCCTCATTTTGGTCCTTTGGAAGTTCCTGTCTAATTAGGTAGGCCAGGAATGGTTCTGTCCGTGGGGCGATGAAGGCCATTATTACGTGGGCTGAAGGTATTATTTCGGTGGCAGAGCCTTCGATTATGTCAGAGTGTTCGGTATCGGGCATTGTGGACGGGTCCGGACAATTGTTACCGGTGTCCCCTTCCCATACCACGGATGGCTTAAACAGCCTCTCCAAGAAGAAGTTGGGTGGGACCGCATCGCGCTTTGCGCCGATGCGGGCGAGGATATTCGCCGCCTGATTGTTTTCCCGAGCCACATGATGGAATTCGAGCCCCTCGAACCGAGCTGACATCTTGAGGACGGCGTTGCGATAGGCCGCCATTTTCGGATCCTTGGCATCAAAGTCTCCATTTATTTGGGATATTGCAAGGTTCGAATCCCCACGCACCTCTAGGCGTCGAATACCCATGGAAACTGCCATCCGAAGACCATGTAACAGGGCCTCGTATTCGGCTGCATTGTTGGAGTCTGTATACAGTATCTGGAGTACGTATTGAACTGTATCTCCGGTTGGGGACGTCAAGACGACGCTAGCCCCCAGACCAGCCAGCATTTTGGAACCGTCGAAGTGCATGATCCAATTGGAGTATGCGCTGTACTCTTTAGGGAGTTCGGTCTCCGTCCATTCGGCGACAAAGTCGACCAATACTTGTGACTTAATGGCTCGCCGGGGTTTGTATGTTATGTCGAATGGGAGGAGCTCAATGGCCCATTTGGCAATCCGGCCCGTGGCGTCGTGGTTGTTTATAATATCATTAAGTGGCACTTCCGAGGCTACTGTAATTGAACACTCTTGAAAGTAGTGTCGCAGCTTCCAGGATGCCATGAATACCGCATAGGCTATCTTTTGATAATACGGGTACCGTTATTTGCATGGAGTGAGGACGGTGGATACATAATATACCGGCTTTTGAAGGGGGAATTTATGTCCATCCGTTTCTCGTTCGACGACGAGCACTGCGCTTACAACCTGATGAGTTGTCGCAATGTACAACAACATTGGTTTCCAGATGTTTGGCGCGGCTAGGATTGGGTTGGTTGCCAGTATGGCTTTTATTTCTTCCAATCTGGCTGTGGCAGCATCCGTCCACTCGAAGTGTTCGGTGCGCCGAAGAAGGCGATAAAGGGGTAATGCCTTTTCTCCTAAGCAGGAGATAAAGCGGCTTAGAGCCGCCACACGCCCGGTTAATTTCTGGATTTGTTTGAGGTCCGTTGGGATGGCCACCTGTGACAGAGCTCGAATTTTGGCCGGATTTACTTCAATTCCTCTACTGGAGACAATGAAGCCCAGGAGCTTTCCGGCTGGTACACCGAAAACGCATTTTTCCGGATTGAGCTTGATGTCGTATGTTCTGAGGTTGTCGAATGTGAGGCTCAAGTCGTCTATTAGAGAGTCGACGTGTTTGGTTTTGACGACCACATCATCTACGTATGCCTCCACCGCTTTTGCCGATCTGTTTCTCCGCATGGTCTGAATCATGCGCTGATATGTCGCGCCGGCGTTTTTGAGCCCGAAAGGCATTGTGTTGAAACAGAAGGGGTCGTATGGTGTGATAAATGCCGTTGCGGCTTGATCGGACTCTGCCATCTTGATTTGGTGGTAGCCAGAGTATGCGTCGAGGAAACACAATGAATCGTGTCCTGCGGTAGCATCGATAACTTGATCGATGCGAGGGAGGGGGAAGGGATCCTTTGGGCAGGCCTTGTTGAGGTCCTTGAAATCGACACATAGGCGCCAGGATTTGTCCTTCTTTGGTACCATCACCAGGTTTGCTAGCCATCCGGATGTTTTATTTCTCTAATGAATCCGGCCTCCAATAACTTGGCTAGTTCCTCTCCCATACCTTGTCTCTTAGGTTCGTGAGAAACGCCGAAGAGTCTGCTTGACCGGCTTGAATCCCTTTAGAATATTAAGGCTGTGCTCGGCCAGCCTGCGTGGTATTCCTGGCATATCTGAGGGATGCCAGGCGAATATGTCCCAATTCTCGCGCAGGAACTCCCATAGTGCAGCGTCTACGACGGGGTTTAACTGTGCTTCGATGGAGGCTATTTTTGTAGTGTCCGTTGGGTGGACTTGGAATTTGACTATTTCTTCCGCTGGTTTGAAGGAGGTGGACTTGGATCTCTTGTCAAGTATCACGTCGTCCCTGTCCACTGTGGAGCGCAGTGCAGTTAATTCCTCGGCCGCAAGGGCTTCGGATAATGCCTCGAGGGCCAATGCGGCTGTTTTGTTTTCGGCGCGGAGGGCTGTGTCCGGATCACTAGCGAGAGTGATGATTCCGTTGGGCCCAGGCATTTTGAGCTTCATGTACCCGTAATGGGGTATGGCTTGGAAGATCGTGAACGCCTCCCGCCCTAAAAGGGCGTGGTATCCGCTACTGAAGGGGGCCACTTGGAATGTAATTTCTTTGGACCTATAGTTCTCTGGCGTGCCGAATACCACATCTAGTGTGATTTTCCCAGCACAGCGTGCTTCCCAACTGGGGATGATTCCTCTGCAAGGTTGTGCTGCTTTGCTCAATGCGGTTCCAGTCTACTTCCATTTTCTGAAGAGTTTCCTCATAGATGAGGTTTAATCCACTGCCGCCATCCATGAGTACTTTGGTGAGTCGAAAGCCGTCCGCAATTGGACTGAGGACCAGTGCGGCTGGTGCCCGGGCTGTTCGGAATTTAGGTTCGTCACTGGAATTGAAGGTAATAGTCGTGTCACTCCATGGATTTATTACTGCCACATGGCAGATTTGGGCAAGGTTGTGGAGTGTTCGCTTGCGCCTATTATTTGATGCGAATGTCTCAAAGACTGTTAATACCGTATTGTTATCCCCGGGATGGTGCTCTGTGGCATCTAGGATGAGAAGATCCTCGCCACTTTTGGCCACCTGCCGGAGTATCCAACATGCTTTAAGGCTGTGTGTTGGTATGGTATCCGCTGTACTATGAATTTTGCAGGGTTCGTTCAGCCATCCCTCCAATACGGTTCCATGCCCTGTAGAGGGTTTTTGCTTTTTTGGGATTAACTCGAGTGTCTTATGATAGTGCACCCTTTTACTTCGGATTGGGTGTGTGTTCGGAGCCGGATTATCCCAAAATTTCGATTCGGTTTTCCAGGCGCTTTCCATCGCACAGTACTTTCGTACTATGGACGCCAAGTCAGTGAAGCGTTATATGTTACGGCGACTTATGGCGTTAAGGATTCCCTTGTCCGTGCAATTATTGCAGAAAAATAAGATTGTGTCTTCCTCACGACAGTCCTTAACCTTGTTCATCACAAGGAGGAATCTGGCCCAATAATGGTGTACTGTTTCCTGGGGCTCTTGCCTGATGTTGGAAAGATCGCTTATGTTTGGGCGGGTGGGTGGAATTGAGTCCGAACCCTTACCCGATCTGAGACCCAGGGGCCGAGGAGTTTCCAATCTTGGAAGTTCGGGTTCCGGGCTGTTGCCCGCTAAGTCTGGCCCGTTGCCTGACTCTAGGTTCAGGGCTTGGGTGATGTCCTCCCGCAAACGGGTGTCCGGCTCGGAGAGCTTAGGAATCCGGACATAGTTAGTCCTCAAGATAGAGGAAGAATCGCCACATTGTTCCTCCACCACTGCAATATGATGGGTGACCGGTGGAGAGTTAATCTCCCTTTGACCGGGTTTAAGCCCAATCCGATCATAGTCCATAGAGACTCCCAAGGCGGCAATGCGATCCAAGAGCTCGTTTAGGGAAGAGAGCTCCATTGGATCCATCTGCTCGGCAAGTTCCGAGTTGACGTGGAGGCTGTTTTCGATGACCCGAGAAGTCATCGTCGGTGCAGCGACCGAACATGCGGTCATGATGAAACCGCCTAGCCGGAGAGTTTGGCCGACAGCCAAGGCTTCCCCGGCGGTAATGTTGTCTTTAAAGACAGGACGAGACATCCTTCCCTGCGGTGACGGCACAGTGGAACTCTCAATGAAAGCACCAATGTCGGTGTCAAAACTGGCGGATCTCGGGTAGGGGGTCCCGAGCTGTGCGTCTAGGCGGATGGTAACAGGAGACAAGGGACACGATGTTTTTACCCAGGTTCGGGCCCTCTTGATGGAGGTAAAACCCTACTCCTGCTTGATTGATCTTGATGATATGAGCATTACAAGATTTGATCTACCGCGAGATCGGAGAGGCTAAACCCTAGAAGCTAGCCTATGGTATGATTGTTGTTCTTGGTCCTGCGGACTAAACCCTCCGGTTTATATAGACACCGGAGGGGGCTAGGGTTACACAGAGTCGGTTACAAGGAAGGAGATCTACATATCCGTATTGCCAAGCGTGCCTTCCACGCCAAGGAGAGTCCCATCCGGACACGGGACAAAGTCTTCAATCTTGTATCTTCATAGTCCAACAGTCCAGCCAAAGGATATAGTCCGGCTGTCCGGATGCCCCCTAATCCAGGAGTCCCTCAGCCGTCTCGACAGAGACCCGAGGGTCAGCCGCAATGGCAAAAAGTTCTGGGAAACGCGCCGCCAGGGGGCGTCCCCTAGCCAGCGGTCGAACCAAAACAAGGTCGAGGCTCCGGAGCCAACTGAGATGGATGTGCCGATGCGTAGTACGGGCAAAAGCTGGATCACGGACTGCCAAAACTGGGAACCGCCCGTACATTGGCAAAAGGCAAGAGGTTGGCCACGAAGGTACTTATTACGGATGATGGTGAGCCAGAGGCCTCCCTCCCCGTTGGCAATACGCCACAACCATCGGGTCGGGAGGGCAATGTTCATGCATCGGGAAGACAGGATCCCAAGGCCCCCCTGGTCTTTGGGCTTGCAGATGTCGGGCCAGCTCACCATATGGTACTTCTGCTTGTCGCCCTCGCCAGCCCAGAAGAACCTCGACTGGTATTTGGCCACTTCCTGGTGGAGGGTCTCATGCAGGCTGTAGAAGCTCATGAGAAACCAGAGAAGGCTAGAAAGCGAGGAGTTGATTAGGATCACCCTAGCCGCTTTCGACAACCAGCGTCCCCTCCAGGGTTCAACCCTGTGCTGCATCCTAGTCACTGTCGGGCAAAGATCCGCGACGGTGAGTCTGGAGTCACTAATGGGCACCCCCAAGTAGGTAGTGGGGAAGGTGCCCAGGCGGCAGTTAAGCCGATCCGCAATGGACAAAGCTTCGTCCGGGGGGTAGCCGAGGACCATCACTTCGCTCTTGTCGAAGTTGATGGTGAGTCCCGACATCTGTTGGAAACACAGGAGGAGGAACTTCAGGTTGGCGATGTCGGACGCGGAGCCCTCTACCATGACAATGGTGTCGTCCGCATATTGGAGGAGGGAGACCCCTCCTCCGTCCACAAGGTGGGGGATGACGCCCCGGATATGGCCGCAAACTTGGCCTTATCCAGGATGACCGAAAGGGCATCGACAACCATGTTAAAGAGGAACAGGGAGAACGGGTCACCCTGGCGAACCCCACATAAGGTGGGGAAGTAGGGCCCGATCTCGCCGTTAATGTTGACCGTCGTCCGGCCGCGGGTGACGAGTTGCATAACCCGTGTCACCCAGCGGTCATCGAAGCCTTTCCGAAGCAATACTTCCCGAAGGAAGGGCCAGTGGACCGTGCCGTAGGCCTTATGAAAGTCGAGCTTAAGGAACACTGCGCGGCGGTGCTTGGATCGAACTTCGTGGAAGACCAACACCCCATCCAGAATAAATCGGCCTTGGATGAAGGCGGATTGGTTGGGGTGGGTGACAGAGTCCGCAAGAAGGGTCACCCTATTGGAGTACCCTTTGGCCAGGATCCTGAAGATCACGTTAATCACGGTGATCGGGCGGAACTGGCGGATGTCCGAGGCCCCAGGAACCTTTGGGATGAGGGTAATGATCCCATAGTTCAGGCGCCCAAGGTCCATGGTCCCAGAGAAGAACTCGTCGAAGAGGGCCATGACCTTCGGTTTGATGGTTTGCCAGAATGTTTTAAAGAACAATACTGGCAATCCATCCGGGCCCGGAGCCGAGGAGGGGTTCATTCCTTTGATCGCCGCAAGGACCTCCTCCTCCGAGAAAGGCGCCACTAAAGCGGCATTGGCCTCGGCAGAAACAAGCTGGGCACCCGACCAGGTATCGGGGGCCAGCGCAGCCCCACCCCGAGGGGTGGGGGTGAAAAGGGCTTTATAGAAGCCATCAACATGGGCGCGGATGTGCGAGGGTTGAACAAGCTGAGTATCACCCGCCCACAGGGAGTGAATGGAGTTGCGACGACGCCGGCCGTTGGCAATCGCCTGGAAGTAGGCTGTGTTGGCGTCGCCCTGGAGCACCCACCGTTGGGTGCCGCGCAACCGCCAGTAGGCCTCCTCGTCGGCGTAAATGACCGAAAGCTGGTCCTCGAGATCATATCTCAACATCCACTCATCTTGGGAGATCCCAAACGAGTCAGCACGGGCGTCCAGGGCCTGGATGGCGTTCAAGAGGGCCTTCTTGCGGTCACGGATATCACGGCCGAGATTCGCGCCCTAGCCCTTCATAAATGGCGGGCTAGCTTGGCGAAAACTGCCAGGAGTCGACCACAGACATGGCGCGGTGGGGGGAGTCGCGCGCGGCGGTCCACTTAGCCGTAACAGCCTCGCGGAACCCGGCTTGGTTGAGCCAGAAGAGCTCGAACCGAAACTGGGGGGAATGTGGGGCGGGCGTTCATCAGCAAAGGAGAGGAGGAGAGGGACATGATCAGAGCTGATCCTGGTAATAGCCTGAACCGAGGCCAGGGGGCATCTGAGTTCCCATTCCGGGGAAACTAAGACGCGATCCAGGACAGACTGCGTCGGGTTCGCCTGGCGGTTAGTCCAGGTGAACCGGGCCCCCGTGCGCTCGAGCTCACGGAGGCCAAGCTCCGCGATGCAGTCGTTAAACATCTACATCCGGGGGCGATTAACCCGGTCATTGTTCTTCTCATCCGGGGAGCGGATGAGGTTAAAGTCACCACCCACCACAACAGGTAGGGGGGAAGCGGGGATCTTCTGCTGCAGCTCGGCGAGGAAGGTCGGGGAGCGGTTGTGATCCGCCGGTCCGTAGACGATGATGACCTCCCATTTGAAGTTGAGCGCACGCTCGAAGATTTCCATACTAACGAAGAACTCACCCCGATCCATACCTCCCACCTCAAAGGTGGCATCCTTAACACCTAAGAGGATGCCACCCGAATGGCCATTGTTCCCACTAGAAGGGAGCCAATGCCAGGCGAACAAGTGGGAGCTAAGGCTGTCAAGCTCGGGGAGACAGAAATCCGTGCGCATGATTTCTTGATGTGCTCGTCCCGGATGTACTCAACTAGCTAGCGGCGGCGGCCGTCATGGCCGAAGCCGCAAATGTTCCAGAAAAGGGCGCGCATCTAAACCGCCATTGAGGGGCTGCTTGACCCTAGGACGGTGGAAGCACTGTGGGCTCGAAGAGCGGTAGTGCGGGAGCGAGTGCGGCCACGAATCTCCTCGACCGCCGTCCCAGTGGGCTGGGGTGCCGGGGTGCGCAGGAGGCGGGCCCGAGTCTCGGCGAGTTTCCCGTCAAGGATCTCGCGGACCTGGATAGCCGCAATCTGCTCCAAGGGGGGGCCAACCTCGCCCCAAAAAACTACGGCCGAGTCTAGGGCCACCTTGGCAAGGCGGCCGAGCGGGACAGCTTCGATAGCAGATATTCACGTATGTATGCAGCCACTTTGCAATGATCATCTATTGCCATGCACGTTACTCACAAGGATTAGCCCCTGCATGTGATTTGTAAGTACGTGCCATCGTTAAAACATTCCGGCTAGCGCTCCAAACCTGACATGATGATGATGTTTTTTTTTAGAATGACATGATGATGTTTTAGGGTTTATTAAGTGGATTGCTTCGGCGGTCCGGTCCATGCGAGGAGCGGAAAATATCAATTGATCCATGCAACCGGATAAGGAAGCCAACGATCATTCGGGATAAAATTGATCTGCTCCGATTTTCTGCCTAGCAACGCGCCAGCTCAAACAGAAAATCGTCGGCGCCCCGCACCGTACGAGGCGCACCTTCAGCCCTAGCCCCGCGGCTCCCACTCGTTCGTCATTCAGTTTAGGGCCTCCGTAACCTCAAATCCAGCGGCCATCCCTACCGAGTCCCGAGTCGTTTCTGTTGCCTAGCTAGTTGTCCCTCTCACCTTTGGCGGCTGATCGGGGGCGGCGCAGGCAAATTTTCGCTCTTGAATCTGGTGACTATCTCATTACCTGCTCTTGATCCGACTTTGTAATTGCGGGATTTGGGGGTCCGTGCTTGATATGTGATACATACACATGTTTGAACGGGATTTAGGTTTTGCTGAGATTTTGACGATAAGTTTGCCATTTTCCAAGAGACTCTATGACGCGCGCGCCGCTGCCCGAAGATTTCCGGTGTGACGAACCCTCGTTCGCTCGGCAGGCCGAGCCGAACTCCACAGCACCAGCAAATTGTTGGAGGTTCGTATCATCCTCTAAATTCCCGTCAGTTTGTGCGTTTGAATGTGTGGCAACAAAACGCTTGTTCGATCGAATATATATGGGTCCGTCCGTTTGTGCGTTTGAATATGAATATCGGTTTCTTAAAGACATCTAGATGTCTGTAAGTATTAAATATCTAAGTCATATATCATTGATCTTACGCGATGATTCATGTGGATATTTTTTTTTCTTTTTTCTTTTTCTTTCTATACATGTTTGTGTCACTTAGATGTTCAATAACTAAGGCACATCTAGATGTGTCCTAGACAAAACCGAATATCAGTTGTATGTGGCAATACAACGAAAGGTCGTCCAAATATATAGGAGAGGCGTGGAGCGCAGTCAATAAAACACAAAGTTCTGATTTTGCTGTCTCTATTTTCGCTTATGAAAATGACAGGTTGTAGCCGAGTAACATCCGTGCAAGAGCGTGGAGGGAGGATGCCATGCAGGCAAAGACTTTCGATAATAAGCTTAGTAAAGCAAATATTTTCGCGAATAATTATTCTTACTGTTTGTATCCAGAAGTTACTGCTTCCTAAATTGTATCTTTATCCGCAGATTGCACAAGATCGGGTCATACATTCTACAGGTACCTTGGTTAGGTCTCCGTTTTGAAAAAAAAAAAACTTTGGTTAGGTCTTGCAACGAGTATGTTCAAGCATTTTTTTGGTGATAGTATCTTATTTTCTTTCGTCTTCTTAAACGTTGCATTTCATAGGTGGATGAATTTGCTCACCAGACCACTGCAGCATGCCATTTTCAAGAAACTATATGATAAACTGGTTCAAAAGAACGAAGTGGCCGAATGGAAGGCTGTTGCTGATGCACATGTACACTTTATGGAATTCAAGCTGGACGGTGTACCCATTAAACCTCTCTATGGTCCTCCTTTCCCAACAATCCCACCAGTAAGTAACATTCCTATTATTACGCTATTATTATATTTACTTTGGGTGTGACTATGTTGTGAGTCTTTTATTTTCAAATATATACCAACGCATAAGCTGTGACTCCTCTAATTGGGTC
The DNA here is from genome assembly GCA_021605145.1 of Aegilops bicornis. NCBI lineage: Eukaryota > Viridiplantae > Streptophyta > Magnoliopsida > Poales > Poaceae > Aegilops > Aegilops bicornis. The sequence goes on from CM038669.1 coordinate 325,868,126, forward strand.
ATTTCTGTGTTTATTTTTGATTAATTTGCTGCCGCTTATCTCACTGTCAGCTTTACCTCCCGTTCATCTTTCAATGTTTAACCTCGATGCGTTCTGAACCGTACCAGGTCCTCCACCATAAGCTCAAAAACACGGCGCTCCGCCTTGCTCAGTGGAGCAAGCGTATCTTCTCCAAGGCCAAGGTGCAGCTCCATGCAGCCAACATCATCATCCTTCGCCTGGACATTGCGCAAGAGGAGCGACTGCTATCCCCGGAGGAGCTTGACCTACGCTCTAGGCTTAAGAGGCGTGTGATCAGTCTTGCGGTTCTAGAGAGGGCAAGAAAGAGCCAATGCGCTAGGATTGCGAACCTGAAGGATGGGGATGCTAACACAAAATTTTTCCACCGCCGCATCAACGCTAGGAGAAGGAAAAATCACATCCATAGGATAAAAAACGCACAAGGCTGGGTCACCGATCATAAGCAGAAAGAGGACATCATCCATAACCACTTTGCCGAGGTCATGGGCAGAGCAAGCACGAGCTCCGTTGACCTTAATTGGGATGAGCTTAATATCCAGTCGCATGACTTGGATGATCTCGGTGATCCCATCACCGAGGATGAGGTTTTGGCGGCCATAAAAGCAATGCCGGGGGACAAGGCTCCCGGCCCGGATGGCTTCACGGGCATCTTCTTCAAACGCTGTTGGGAAATTATTAAGCATGATCTCATGCGGGCCATCCAGAGCTTTGGCTCGCTCCACACATCCCACTTGCAATGGCTCAACTCTGCCAATGTGGTGCTTTTGCCCAAGAAGGAGGGGGCGGAGGGCGTCTCTGACTATAGGCCTATTAGTCTTGTCCATGTTGTGGCCAAGATTATCGCCAAGATTCTTTCCCTGCGGCTTGCCCCTCACATGGACGTTCTCGTCTCCAATGCCCAAAGTGCTTTCATAAAGAAGAGAAGTATCCATGACAACTTCATGTATGTGCGTAATTTTGCGAGACGATTGCACAAGCGCAAGACTTCAGCCCTCCTCTTCAAGCTTGACATTAGAAAAGCTTTCGACTCGGTCAAATGGGAATACATCCTAGACTTATTACAACGCAAGGGGTTCCCTTGCAAATTCCGGATTTGGATCGCCGCTCTCATCATCTTCCTCTTCGCGCATTCTCCTCAATGAGCTTCCGGGGCCCCCGATCAAGCACGGCCGCGGGTTTCGTCAAGGGGACCCAATTTCACCTCTACTGTTCGTCCTTGCAATTGACCCCCTTCAACATATCCTCGACATCGCAACTCACAAGGGCACCATCCATAGGATACGCGGACACGGCGTCATGATGAGAACCTCCCTCTATGCGGACGACGCGGCCATCTTCATGGCCCCAATCAAGCAGGACATTGATAACCTCTCGCCTTCCTAAGGGGTTTGGCGAGGTGACAGGACTCGCACCAACTTCCGCAAGAGCTCGGTTGTGCCCATTCGATGCAACCACCTTCCTCTGGAGCATATTCTGAGTAGCATTCCGGCGACCCGCGCCGCTTTCCCAATCAAATATTTGGGTCTCCCGCTCTCAGTTCGACAACTTCGGAAGGTCGACTTCCAAAGATCTTGAAGACAAGGCGGCCGGAAAATTAGTAGCTTGGGAGGGACAAAGCATCACAACTATTGGGCGCACTACCCTTGTCAGATCGGTCATCACTTCTCAAGCGGTCTTCTCCATCACATCTCTCATTGTGCCACAGGGCACACTTCATAATATCAACAAGATTGAGAGGGCCTTCCTTTGGTCAGGGTCGGACAAGACGACCGGTGCAAAATGTAAGGTCAATTGGGACATTGTCTGCAGGCCTACGATCTATGGAGGCCTGGGCATCCTCAACACCGACAAGTTTGCTCGGGCCTTGCGACTAAGGTGGCCATGGTACGAATGGAAGGAGCCTACCAAGCTTTGGGTTGGCTTGGGCAACCCGTGCACCGAGGAAGATATGGATTTCTTCTATGCCTCCACCACAATCATAGTTGGCAATGGTGCAAAAACACCGTTATGGGACTCCAGCGTGGTTGCTTGGTCGCAAGCCCAAGGATATTGCCCTCTTATTTTTCAAGCCTCAAAAGGAAGAGATCGACGCTTCGTCGGGCCCTTCGAGGGAACGCTTGGATGACCCACATCAAGCATGCCACTATTGTCTCCGTCGCACACATCCGGGAACTTTTCTCGCTTTGGGCTCTTGTGCATGACTTCCATCTTGACGATCACGTTGAGGGCGACATTGTTTGGAAACATGCTGATGATGGGCAGTACCGGCGGCCACAGCATATAAGGCGCAATTCCTTGGCCTGGCCTTTTCGCCCATTCACCACATGGTCTGGAGAGCTTGGGCCCCCCCTAAGGTTAAATTCTTCGCCTGGTTGACCTTGCAAGACCGGAACTGGACCGCCGACCGGTTGGAGCGGCGTGGTTGGGATAATTGTGGGCTTTGCCCGCTGTGCAAACGTGAGCAAGAATCGGGCATCCACCTCTTCGTCAAGTGCCGCTTCTCCATTAGGCTCTGGCGATCGGTCATCGACAAGTTTGGTCTTGTGCACATGGACACCACCAATTGGCACCTTGAGGATTCCCTCATGCAATGGTGGGATAGAAGGACCGACATGCGAAACCCCAATAGACGAGCGATGGCCTCCCTCACCATGCTCGTCTCTTGGACTATTTGGAACGAGAGAAACGCGCGGGTGTTTCGCAACAAGAGTGCGCCGCCGCCTATCCTGCTCCAAAATATCGTGCTCGAGGCAAAACTATGGGTTACGGCAGGTGCTAAGAAACTAGGGTGTATTGTTGTACGAGAGTAATTGCCATGCCGTTTTGTAAGGGCGCTTGTAAAAACTCTAAACTCTATTCTCCTTTTATTTAATGGATGAGGCAAATCTTTTGCCTCCGTTTCGAAAAAAAAAAGTTTTATTTCCCGTTTGACCCTACTTGGAATCGACAAACACAGAAAAAAAATTATCCGCTCTAGAAATATGCATATCTACTAAGAGAAAAGCATGTCTAGAAAAATAGAAAAATGAAACTTCGGAATTTCTAAACTGCAGAGATTTAGTTTGGCTATTTCTAGACTACACTTCTATTACATAGTTACAACGTGTCCCTCCAGAGTTACCTTCCATGCAAAGATACCAGGGACACCTAGAACCTTGTTCCTACATGATGCTGATGTATTATCAGTCCCGGCTACACATTATTTTTGTCGGTGAATAAAACTAATCTTGCTCCATGCATTTTTTTTTGTTGGGTCAACAGGCCAACGGCGATAGCAGGTCAAGCGAGATATTTTGTTCGATATTTCCTTGGTTATCAAGTTAGTTTTTAGCCGTCAAGTTAGTTGTTTCACGGACTAGGCCCCAACTTGTCTGCAGGCTATATTACCTCATATCTTCTCAGGGATATCAAGCATTCACATAATTACCTCATATCTTCTTTATCGTTCCTAGAAGCTTAGAGTTATCCAATTTGGGATCACAACCATGTACGATGGCGGGCGATAACATAGAGGAGCAACACATCGTCGAGACCATCAAAATGATCGCCCTCTAGCTTGAGAACTTCACATGCGAGCGAGGGGAGGAGCATGCATTCTTAGCGGAGGTGTTGCAATGCCTCACAACACCTCTCCAGCCCAACAACGGCGATGTTGGAGCCTCAACATTGTGATCGTCTACTGCCAGCCTCTCTAGATCAACCACCAATCTTAGGCTTACCACCAACGTTCGCCTCCCTCCCATAACCACTAATATTCTCCTGACCCCCCACATCCCACCACCACAACCACCCTTCCACCCTCTGCCTACCATGCTTCGTCCTTCCGCGCACCAACATATGTCGAAAGTTAATCTTCCAGCAACATTCTACCACCACTTGACATCTCCTACTCTCTTTCTTAACCATAGTCACCATCTTGGTTGCTTGCAAGCACACACCTTGTCAACTATGGCTACAGACCCCCATTGACCACCGTCCCAACCCTACCAACCCACAACCAGTATGCCTCCGGCTCGAGCTTCGGCAACCTCGTGCTTCCACAAGCTTGATTGCCAACTTATCACGGCTTGATCAACCTGCACATGTGGCTGAACCGTTGTGAGTAGTTCTTCTGTGGCAAACGCATGGAGGAAGTCAAAATATTGTGGATGACATCCTATCACCTAAATGATGAGTCATGACTAGGGTAGGCCATCCTAGGAGCAATTAAGGAGGTGTGCCATTTGTGGTTTGGTACATCCATCCGCCAACCCCCTCGGCTACTGGCTTACAGTTCACCACCTTGAGACATGGAGTAGAACTCTTTGCCCTTATCTTTCATAACAGTGAACTAGGCGACCCCAACTCAACAACATATCTTGTACATGGAGGGGTTGCACACCGACCTCGAGCTCCAACGACCCCCTTGACTTACACACCACCATCACCATTGCAAAAGGCACATGAATATCCGCATCTGCAACCTTCATCTTTGACTCAAGTGACGTGGACCCGATGACACACCTTGGGAACGGGTGGAATCCCCTATCGGACATCTCAGCCAACAATGACTCCATCAACACAATTGATGAGTACCCCACCACCATCACTTTAACGCCTCACCCATGTGGAGATGTTCGAAGGACGACAATAAGGCTTGTGCTACCATTCCGAAAAGCAATATATATATATATATATATATATATATATATATATATATATATATATATATATATATATATATATATATATATATCAGTTGCCACATTGTGTGTGGCTATTCTACTGGAGCTCGATGACATCACATCGGACAATGTTAGGCGACACCAGCAAATTTGATGAGCCCCAGGTGTCACTGCACACCATTACCAACATTAGAAGCATACGCGCACCACACACAATGCAACTCTGTGTGCACATAGGGACAATTGCGTATGTCACCTTAATGGGCACATGATCCATTCAGAATTTCATTGATGCCTCAGCGTCTTTGCTTTCTTGTGTCATCTTCGTCATTGAGTGGTAGTGTTTCTTCATCCCTGGCTTGTCGCTCTCGTGTACAGTCATAGCGACCATTTCCACCTTTTCATTGAGCAATCGGTTTTCACATTGTGGAACCATGTCATCCTGCTGAAGACCACTGATCCTAGCCATGATACCTACCCCATGCTGGCAGGAAGGCGTTAGATGCACCTCTTTATCTCTCGTTGCACTCGTTGGGTGTCACGTGCCATGATCCAAATGGTTATTTCATCAACTTTTACTTTCATGCAACTGTGACTCGATCGTTTGACTATGTGGTTGAGGTTTACATTTAGTGATGATGTGAGATGAAAAGCAGACGATGAACCAAAGGTGGTATGTCCATGTACGGGTCTACATGGACTAAATATCGCTTCACCTCAGGCCCATCGAAGGTGTCTAGCTGGTTCTCGACAAGAACTGTATTGTCGATCCTTTTGACACTTGCACATGACAAGGAAGACACTATTGTCTTTAGTTGTTGGGTGTCGTATTTTAGTCTAAACAAGATTCCACGTAGCTAAGCTTCCACCTTATTGGTGTGCATGCCATGTTATGGAGATGTAGGTTTTCTTGCCACCCTTCGGGAGGTTGCCCCAACGTATAATGGTCTGTTCTTTGATGATCCCATCCAGCTCGATCGTGTCGAGGACTAATGGGTGTTTGCCATGCCTTTCCCCAGTTCACGCCAAAGTGGATTCCCTCGCCTAGCTTTGAGGACGAGCCGCCATACCCGCCAGTCTATTCCTTTATTTGGTGGCCAGGTGTGCCTCACAAAGAGGGTCAATCTATCTGATCTGGATTGATGGCGTGACGGCCCCTCGTTCGACCACCACCTTAATGTGTGCGATGATTCGTTTTGCCGTCGTAGTTCCTGCCATGATTCTTTGGTCGTCGTATTTCCTACCATGATTCGGTTAAGGGTTCGTGGCCAGCATGATAGTTGCACGCCTACAGGTAGTCGCTAGAGACCTGTTTCGCTACTTGTCTTGGTCTACCTCACTCCAGTAGAGACGATGGAGGTGCTTCCGAAGTTTCCCAATGATGGCCTCCTACTCAACTCGCTCTCTCAGCCGATGGGTCCACTAGTACCACTTGTGTCATCTCCTACGTACGTTGTTGGGGCCTTGTCTGTCAGCCACTGCCTACTTAATATGCCATATCGTCCTCCCAACCAATTTGTGCATGTATCCTTTTTGGAGTGACCCACTCATGAATTCTGGCCTTAGAGTGGGTTGACTCTGAGTGTCCATAGTTCGGTGCAATTTTTTGTTGCATCTATGAATCTCTCACCCACCCGAGAGGGCCTTTTCAAAGCCCATTGTTGTGGGGCAGATCCAAGGTCATGTGGAGCAGCTTGGTTTGTAGGTCGGGGCTATCAGGACAGGAGTTTGCTAGAGCTCTGGGACTCACACATGGATGTAGCGGGCCACAACCCAAAAATAGCTCGCTTGCCTCGCTTCGTCAGGATCGCTCAGGAAGGCTTGCACGCTTTCTTCAAAAAAAAGGGCATGCTCACACACTAGATGTTGTTGCTCTCCTTGTTTAAAAAAACATTACTATAAAAAATCATTTTCTAAAATCTGAAAAATGGTTAAATAAAAATGTCCATGATTTTCAAATAAATGTTCTTGAACTTGAAATAAGTTTGTGGATTCAAAAAATATTGACGAATTGGAAAAAGTTCATGAATTTGGAAAAAATGTTCACATAGTTGAAAAAAGGATCGCAAATTTGGAAAAAAAATTGGGGATTTGAAAAAATTTCACGACTTTTTAGAATGTTATTGAATATGAAAATTGTTCTTGTTTCCAATAATGTTGATGAATTTTCTAAAAAAAACATGAAGTTATTATTTGCTGATAATAATAAAAAGAAAAAAACATGAACAGAAAACAAACAAAAAAAAGAGGTGATGACAACTGATTGTGATGTCAACTATAAGGAGGAGGAAGCTCTCAAGGCGGTGAATGAGATGGTGGAGGAATTCAAGTCGAGCGAAAGAAGATTATACATGTTGTGCTCAACTCCAGCTCCTCATTCATTGCACGGATAGTACCTTGAGAGTCGTCATCCTTGAACGGAGGGCTCTCGTCTTCTCCACTAGCGTTAAGTGAACATCATCCTTGGTTGCTAGGTTGTTGTTGCCATCATTATTCGTTGTTCTGTTGCTAACTCTAATGGTAACTTTTGGATCCTCCTTAGAATTGACATCACAGTCAGTTGTCGTCACGTCGTACACATAGAAAAAAAAGATTTTTTAGTAACAAATAACAAAATGACTAAAGGAATAAATGGGCACTGCTCCTTGCATGCATTGGACAGAAAAACCATGCAAAAAATCACAAGGCTGATGACTTAGGGCGTCCTCGACCTTAAGGCTATGTTGTTCTGCAAAGTCTTTCCGCCCACCACTAAGTCCATCCCTGATGATAAGATACTTCACAGAGTATTTTGTAAGAAGGGATGGATCAGTGATGGGCGGAAAAACTTTGTGGAAAAGCATAACCTTAAGGTTGACGGCACCCTAGTCATTAATTGCCTGCATGCATTTGACAGAAAAATAACGCAAAGAAATCACAAGGCAATTGATGACTAGGGTGTCATCGACCTTAAGGCTATGGTGTTCTGCAAAGTCTTTCCACCCACCACTGAGTCCATCCTTGTGAAGTATCTTCTCATCAGGGATGGACTCAGTGGTAGGTGCAAAAACTTTGTGAAAAAGCATAACCTTAAGGTCGATGAAACCCTAATCATCATTGCCTTGTCATTCCTTTGTGTTATTTTTTGTCGAATGCATGGCAGAAGCAGTGTCAATTAATCCCTTGGTCAATTTATCATTGAAAATTCCTATTCTTTCCTATGTATATAGGAAGAGAGGATGAGGTGATGACAACTGATTGTGATGTCAACTCTAAGGAGGAGGATGCTCTCAAGGCGGTGAATGAGATGGTGGAGGAACTCGAGTCGAGCGAAAGAAGACTATACATGTTGTGCTCAACTCCAACTCCTCATTCATTGCACGGATAGTATCTTGAGAGTCGTTATCCTTGGACGGAGGGCTTTCGTCTTCTCCACTAACATTAAGTGAACATCCTCCTTGGTTGCTAGGTTGTTGTTGCCATCATTATTCGTTATTTTGTTGCTAACTCTAATGGTAACTTTTGGATCCTCCTTAAAATTGACATCACAGTCACAGTCAGTTGTCGTCACCTCGTACACATAGAAAAAATAAGATTTTTAGTAACAAGTAACGAAATGACTAAAGGAATAAATGGGCATTGCTCCTTGCATGCATTTGACATAAAAAATACGCAAAAAAATCACAAGGCTGATGACTAGGGTGTCCTCGACCTTAAGGCTATGTTGTTCTGCAAAGTCTTTCCACCCACCACTGAGTCCATCCCTGGTGACAAGATACCTCACAGAGTATTTTGGCTAAAATACTCTATGAAGTATCTTGTCACCAGGGATGGATTCAGTGGTGGACGGAAAAACTTTGTGGAAAAGCATAACCTTAAGGTTGACGAAACCCTAGTCATCATTGCCTTGTCGTTCCTTTGTGTTGTTTTCTGTCGAATGCATGGCAGAAGCAGTGTCAATTAATCCCTTGGTCATTTTATCACTAAAAATTCCTATTCTTTCCTATGTGTATATAGGAAGAGAGGATGTGGTGATGACAACTGATTGTGATGTCAACTCTAAGGAGGAGGATTGTCGTGTTTAGGGACTAGGGGTGTCCTCTTTGTGGTACGACGATCGTCCCCTTTGTGGTTCGGCGAGGGGCTAACACGCTCAAGATCGACTTCTACTCCATGGTGATGAAGATGAATTGACACGGTGATTTTTACCCATATTTAGGATGCTCGGAAGCGTAAAACCCTACGTCCTGCTGGTTGAATTAACTGGGTGGTGAAGCTTGGTGTTATAAAGCGTTGAGCACTCCTTGCCAGGATCTAGCCTAGCTATGTAGTGTCTTCAAATGCCAAGGGTTGAAACTCCTACTATGTAGCCATGGGCCTCCTTTTATATACCTAAGGGGCCACCACATGTGGCTATTATAAAAGAATACCTACATCATTAAATGCGGGGGTATGTGTCGCCCAAAGCTCTTGCCGGGAAGCAGTCTTAACCCCCCTACTATGTAGCCATGGGCCTTCTTAACCCCCTACTATGTAGCCATGGACCTCCTTTTATGCTTGGAGCTCTTGCCGGGGAGCAAGACGCCTGTCTTGTCACACCGCTTGTGGTGTATTTGCTCTGACCGCGAGGTGTTGAGTGCGCGGTAAAAAAGGGTGGTGACTCACCCGCGTCTTCACCTAACTGCATCGTGGCACTGTCTCCGCACGCCAGGCTGCCACCCAGTCAGCCATATGGACTAGGCCCACCGCCGTAGGCCCCTGTAGCAGCAGCTGTCGCCCAAAAGTGACACCAGTTTATGTGCATTTTGTTCTCTTGATGAACACAACTATTTTATCCCAAAAGTGACACCAGTTTATGTGCATTTTGTTCTCTTGATGAACACAACTATCTGTGAGGAAAACAAAGACTTCTGGAATACAGACTAAGGATTAGATCTCACCAGAAACAATTGCTTTTCGCTCATTAGATATTTCCATGCTTGCAACTACTTGTACATAGGGGCTACTTCTCCCATATTTGTACAACACATCAGCTATTATGCAAACCATCTGACTATGTAGCCATACAATTGGTTTTCTTTGCACTTTTCAGCTCCACGTGAGAAAATTGTGCTGAAATGGAGAAATGCTGACTTTGTCCTCGACAACTTCATCAGTGTGCAACACAGGAGTTGTGGGTGAGTCATCTGATTATGTTTGACAGATGACAGAACTTGTTTGCACCAGCTTATGCCATCTTTTTAGTCGAAATACGGGGACGCACATGTGACATGCCTCTTCAAGCTGTGCAAATTGGTGGGATGTTTATTACTAACATGTACTTACTTTTCAAACCCCTGCACAGCGCCGTTACATGTGCTCCAGTGAAGCGCAGTACCCGTCTGGCACAGAATCTATCAATTTTTTGACAGTCTCTTACTTCTCGCCTATAATGCTCTTGTAATTAACCATATAGATGGCAACCAATGTCAGAAGTGCACCACCGATCTGCTCAGGTGCGAAGGTCTCTCCCAGATAGAGGAACCTGAAAAGGCAAGGAATGCCCAGACCAAAAGTTGAAAACAAACATCGCATTTTATGTTTGCCTAAATTTTATTGTCCAACATGTTGCAAGGAGTCTTACCCAAAAATGGAGGCGAACATAGGAGTCAAGAAAGTAAGAGAACTAAGCGTGGTCAAACTACCTACAGGAATAAGAGAGAAGAAGATATGAAATGCTGATGAGAATAAATTGTGGAGAGCTAACTGCATTGAACTGGTTGGAAGCGAACATTGATCTTACCTCTTGTAGCATTGTAGAAGTAGACACCATAGCTGACAGCACTGCCGAATATAGATGTATAACCCAGAGCTACTATGTCACTCCATGTAAGCTCTTGAATGTGTCCATTAAGAGCAGGATCGTGATTAAGAACAGATATAACCAACAAAGGAATCCCACCTAATACCATGTGCTGCAGAGCAATAGAGATAACATTAGCATTTTATGTGATGTGATGTCAGGCTTCCATAATTAGAAGCAGGAACATATCTAATACTGTGAAAAAATAACCATAATCTGCAATAAAACCAACATACATTCTCTTTCTCCCGAAAAGGGATAGCCCCGGCCCTAAGGTACATTCTAATGGGGACTATTACACAGTACACACGTTGAAAAGCTAGGTTGACTTGATGCTTCCAGCAAGGGCGGTTCAAGTTTCATTTGGCATTGCAACTCATAAGCATTTGCTCTACGCAGTAAGCCCCACAATAATAATAACAGTAGATAATACTCCCTCCGTCCGGAAATACTTGTCATCAAAATGGATAAAAGGAGATGTATCTAGACGTATTTTAGTTCTAGATACATTCTTTTTTATTCATTTTGATGACAAGTATTCTCGGACGGAGGGAGTACTTGAGTTACTCAGATAGGCTACCAAATCAGCACTCCCAGGAAATATACAGAATCAACTGGCCAAAGCAGACCATGAAAAGAATAGGGGCTGATTTTGAGACACAAAAACAAAAGCATATGGATGGTGCTTTAACACATGCCACGGAGACCATCTTATAATAAAACGATGGCGTATTCATCTGCAGCTAGCATACCCATCCTGTTGCCATGATTGGATCAGAATACTTTGATACCCAGCGAACCATGATAGTTCCGACCGCCATGCTTTGGGCCGAGAGGAACATCCACCATTCTCCACTCCCCCAGACTGATGTGTTGCTTCCTTCAACTGACAGTGCTGGAACCTAAAGTACATCTAAATCTTATAACGTGCATAATAATAATAATAATTCATATAAACCAAGAGTCGCCATTATACTGATTGATATGCCATTTCTTTAGTCCTAGTGTCCCACATAATAATAGTGGAAGAATATCGACCTCAGAACATTGGCAGAAGAAAATTATTGCATGTACTACTACTATGAGGTTCAGCCATAGTTAAAAAAAGGCGCACCTAAGCAAGCGCTTAAGTGCGCCTAGGCTCTAGGTGATAGCAAAACGCCTAGCGCATAAGCATGCGCTTTGATCGGAAAAGCGCAAGGCGATGGCAAGACGCACAATTAACGCCTGGCGCTTTTTTGAACTATGTATTCAGCTTAACCATTTAAACTTAAGTAACTTGAGTCATCGAAACTGTTACGGCCTTACGGGTGGTACTATACCAATGTCTATTACATGTGTGCTTTAAAGGCATTTTTGGTACTTTAGTGCTATCCGACTATGCCACACGCACCCTTGTGCAACAGAGTTTTGTGTGTATCCTCCTCATCAAAATATAAAACACATGATGTGATGTGTGTGTGGGGGGGCAGTACATCATGAATGTAAAATGTACTGCGTAGTACTAACATATTATTAATTACTGTAATCGTAATCAATATCTGGACGTCCAGATACGAGATTGCTTGGAAACATTATAAATGCGTTGCAAAAAGGCAAACCTCGAGGAGCAAAAGCCCAACAACACCCAGTACGAGCCCCCCAGCTCCTATCGCCCCGATAGACTCTCCGAAGAATAGTGCTGCAAGGATAGCAACCGTCAATGGTTGGGAGTCAATTATGACCTGCAACGAGGATCACAGTTCCGTAAGTGATCGTCAGCTCGATGGACCAAAATGGCAAGCCAATTGTTTGCCATCGGAGGTAGAGAACAGCACAGATAGTTAGCCTTACGCTTCCGAGGCCAGCCGATGTCTTCTGCAAGCCCTCGGTGAGAAAGCCCTGCAAAAGGAGGAAACCAAACCCATGCTGGCTTCAGGAACCGCACAACCACACGCCTTTCAGCTATCTAAATTCACCTGGAAGCATGCGGCGTCGATGAGACCGAAGGCGGCGATGGCGCCCCAGGCGGCCCACCCGGAGGGCTGCTTCCTGCCCCGCGCGGCTGCGAAGGCGACGACGAGCGCGCCCGCGGGGAGCAGGCGGAGCGCGGCGACGAAGAAGGGCCCGGTCTTGGGTATGACCCCCTTCATGGCCACCATGGCCGTGCCCCAGAAGAAGAAGGGCGACACCAGCGACACCCACTCCCACCACTCCCTCCCCGCGAGCGCCGGGGCGACCCCCTCCTCCGCCCCAGGGTCGCCGTCGACGTCGCTGCCCGTGCCCACGCAGTCGAGTTCGTCGGCTGCGGGCGGAGAGGCATCGCCGCCCCGGCTGCGAGACGGAGACGGAGGCGGAGGCGGGGGCTGGGGACGGTGCCGCGGCGTGGGACAGAGGGGAGAACGGGAGCGGAATGGCGTCTGGGAGTTAGTGGTGGGTGGAGCGGGAGGAGGAGGCGGAAGGGCGCGGCGGTGGACATCACGGCCTGCCGGCCGGCGCTCGAGCAGGGTGCTGCGGTGATCCGGCGGGTCGAAAGGCGGCCCCGGCAGCGGCCGGCACGACGGGAGGAGAGAGGAGCGGCGAGGGTGTGTTTCCGCTCGCGCGGCGTGTCGAGCTCAGCTCAGCTCGCTCGGCGTGTGGGTGGGTTTTTTTTTTCTTTTTTAGGAACGCGTGTGGGTGGGTTTCAGTCGATCAGCTCGGTGTCGGGCCTGTATTTCAAGCAGCAGGTTGGGTCGGCCCACAAGTGCCACGACAAAATTTTGACATTTCACAAGATTTACACGATCTTGTCTAAAAATATAGTATTTAAAAAACAAGATATACACGATCTCCCTAAAAAAAACATCGCCCACAATCTCTGTGGCTGCTGCTTCCTTCCTTTGAGAATCAACAGACCCAAAATTAAAATACAGATAACTCCTAGCTCTAATGTGAAAAAAAAAGGTATACAATCTACCCCTATACAGTCTCCCCCAAAAGCAAGATCACCGAAATACTTGTGTGTCGAAGAGCCGTGCAGCTAGCTACGGAAATAGGCGTCCAGAATCTGATCTTGCTTAGATCGTTCCATGCATGGGCCTCTCATTGAGGAGATCAAAGAGTTTCTTAAATTTTTTGCCAAGTACCCAATCAATTGGGTTAGGCGATCTGCCAACAAGGTAGCTCATAAGTTAGCTAGGGATGGCTGCTTGAATAAAGCATGTAAAATTTGGTTTCGTTCACCTTCGGGTTGTATTTCCAAATTATTGAACTCGGAATTGGTCTAGATGAATAAATGAAGCAGCAAGTTCCCATATAAAAGAACAAGATCGCCACAAAAGAAGCAAGAAACGAGTGTAGTGTTTCGATGCCCGGTCTTATCTGCATCTGGTTAGAAAAAAAGTCACAAATACTTCCAAAAATTTGCATGGTAGAAAATTTTGTGCGTGAGGTCCGCTTTAATTTTCAAATCATATGGATATCTGAGCAGCTTTCGGCAAAAAAGACAAATCAGGTTAGAACAGTGCATGAACAGAAAACTTTTTAACAGACCCAGAATTTATCTTTTTTGCCCAGAGCTGCAGACATGTCCAAATGATTAGAAGATTGAACCGGACCTCACACATCAAATTATTTATCATGCAAAAAAAATTGAAAATTTTCTACTATTTGTTTTAATTTTTTTCATCATCGCAGGGTGCAGATAAGTCTGGGCTCAGAAGCGGATTTTCGGCAAGAAACTGGATTTAGTTGTTGCTCTGAAACTGATATTTCGCAAATTTGACAGTAGCCGCACATAATGAACACAGGGCGAACCAATGAAGCTGATGGTAAGTTCGAGGAATAGCATGCCGGCATTACATAGACCGATGAACGATTTCAGAAGAGTGCCATGCGCATTTCACCTAAAGGATCATAAACACATACCATTACTTCGTCCATCCTTAATCAGTTGGCGCTCAAACGAATGCTAGTACATTCTTTGAGCATCCGTTTGAGCGTCAAGCCGTCAACTAGTTCCGGACCAAGCAAGTACATTACTAGAATTTCAGCAGACCGTGTGCGTTCGTACCCCTCGGGTTGCCCCCGTGGGCGACCAAGGGGAAACCCTAACCGCCGGCGCCCGGACTCCCCCGCATCTCCTCCATCCTCGCCCGCCGCCCGGCCAGCGCCGCGAAAGGCGGCAGCGGCGGCGAAATCCCTTCCCCGAATAGGGCCGGCGGGACGGCCGTTCGAGAGGAGGCGCCGTACTTTTGCGGGGTGCGGCGGCGCTATAGATGGATAATGGCCGCGACGTGCGCAGCGCACCAGCGGTTGGGGTTCGTGCTCGCGGCGTGGTGCGACCGCTGGATCTGGTGGTCGCGTGCGCCGTCGGTCTCGGGTCTGATCCTTCTGGATCCGGTGCCTGATCGCCGTCGGCCGGCGCAGGATGGTGGCTTTCATCGCTGACCAGGTCGGGTCTTCTTTGATCCGGTGCCTGGATGGATTACGCCGGAGGTGTTTGAGCCTTTTGGTGCTTCCCTCTCTGGAGTTTTCGGGTCTTGGCTGCTGCCAGATCCAAAGCAGATGGAGATTGGTGGTACAGGAAGAGGACCGGAGGAAACTTTGGTCGCTAGCTCGGCCCGGCATCGGCGACGGCTTTGACGTCGTTACCCATCTTGATGGCGAAGTCGAGGTCCCTCCTATCCACCTCCGCCCCGTTCCCGGACGAAAGTCCAAAATCCGTCTTGGATTGGATGGCGGCGGCGCCCTTTGCATCGTAACCTCCATGGAGGCGCCGTCTTGGGAGGCTTGGGCGTTCGGGGGAGTTGCTATGGGTGAAGGGCTTCGTGTCGGCTCCAGCGGCAATGGTGTGGAGGTTGGCAGGAGGAGCGGCGTTCTAACCGCGTCAGATGCGTCTGGTAAGAGATGTCAAGTCATGCCTGGCCGACAGGTGCTACGAGTCATGCCTAGTCGGCAGGTGCTACGCACGACAGATCTTTCAGAGTGTCCGCATCGGGATGGACGAGCTCAGAGCGGTGGAGCTGTCTGGCGTCGTGGTGGCGTCGACGGTAGCTAGACCATGCAAGGTAGATGCTGTGATACAACTCTCAAGATGGTTTGGTGGCGGTGGCTGCGGCGGCCTCATACCCGGCAGCGCCCCTGGTTGAGGAGTGCGCCGGACTGGTAGGTATCCCATACCCGGCGGCGTCTGGTTGGGACCTCGTGTCTTAGATGTTTAGGTTTGGCTGCGATGTCTGTTTGGTATTAAGCCTGGACTATCGCCGCCCTTCATCGATTGGATAGGTGTAGCGACAGTTGTTGCTTAGAAAGTGGCTTTAATCTTGCTGTTGTATGACTTTGTAAGGTCTTGTGAGAATAATTAATAAAGTGGCCGTATGCATCGACCAAATGCAGAGGCCGGGGGTCATCCTCTTTTTCTAAAGAAAATTTTTTTCAGCAGGCAGGCCATTGAGCTGCGTGAATTAGAGAGATTCAGAGCAGTGCCGAGTTAAAGCTTTTCAGTGAACTACTAACACATCGCATGCATTTACCAAAAACAGAACACCCACAATGGTAGTAGTACCAGTCTTCTGCACGGTAACATCCATGGCAGGCAAAAGATAACAGCAATTAATCTACTGGACAGTCATGTAATCTGAACTGAACCCACTGCGCAGATGTAAAAAGTTGCAGAAAAAACAAAGTTGGCAATGACTGACAAGCAATGTGCAGCACAATGCAACCAACAGTTGCATTGGCCACATTGCTAGAGAAGAAAAACCAACGAGCTAAATACTGCAAGAACACATCAGAAGTGAGACCAATTAACCGGAGCACACCATCATCAGGTGCTCGTCTCCGTCCAGCCATCATCAACTACGTAGCATCATCGTCTCCACAACGGGGAACTGATCAACTCCCTACTCTGCTTGTGGAGACCGGTGGCGCGCGCCTTGGACGAACGGCGGCGCAAACGGCGGCCGGCGCCGCAAACCGAGCAACATATCCTGGCGCACCGGCTGTAGCGGCAGGGCAGGCAGAAGCAGACGTGCCTGTAGGGGACCCGGGGGATCGTCGCTATCCAGCGTCGGCAAGCCTTGCAAATCCCGGCGCGCACCGTCGGCTGATGGGGGGCAGGGGGCTGGGGCACGATCAGGTCGGAGAGGTTCACGAACCTCCACGGAGACGACACTTCCTTTTCCTCGCCGGCAGCCGAACCACCATCCGGCAACCCTGCTCACGGGCCAAGAAGAAACACACGGAGATGTACTGTCAGTCCAAGAAACGAATTGCAAACCAAGAAACCAACGGGGAGGCAAGAAACGAACTGGAATCCAAGAAACGAATTGGGAACGGAAGCCAAATTACCGCGAGCATAGTCTCTCGCCGCCTGTCCCCTCAGGTGGACTGACAACTCTCTCTCCTGCCTCTCTAGGAACAAACGGTAGGCGTCCATAACGTTCATTGCCCGCGGATCCCGAGGCGGTGGCGGAGGCACCACCACCCTCGTGCTCTGTTCCCCGTCCTCACTGCCGGAATCTGC
Source organism: Aegilops bicornis (assembly GCA_021605145.1). Classification (NCBI taxonomy): domain Eukaryota; kingdom Viridiplantae; phylum Streptophyta; class Magnoliopsida; order Poales; family Poaceae; genus Aegilops; species Aegilops bicornis. The sequence continues at coordinate 325,885,116 of CM038669.1, forward strand.
AAGAAACCAAACTCTCAACACACCAGAATCCAAGAAACGCGGACATCAGGAGCAAAGACGGCGCGCTTAGAAACCAACCTCCGCTGATAAGGTAGGCGCTGGGGGATACGGCCTCATCGTCGCTTTCAGCCTCCCTGCATGCTGAAGGTGGCCGCGACGTCCCGGGAGCGTCGTCGGAGGCCCCTGCCATCTCTCGTGCCGCGGAAAGAACCTCACCCAAGCAATCGACTGAGCGCCTCCGTAAGAACTTCACCGAGAGGTAGGCAGGATCGAGGACGAGAAAGAGGAGAGTTGCAGGGGAGCAGCGGGGAGCGAGGGAGAGGGAAGACGCACGGAAGAAGACGAGACAATTACTCCTATATAAAAGGCTCAGATGGGCCGAGAAGATGGCTCGACAGTTTGCACACAGCCCATTTTACGGTCCAAGGACTCGGCAGTATAATTTTGCAGGTCCAAGGAGTCGAAATCGGAATACTCTTTGCAAAGATCACTTCAAACTTCTCAGGCTGCGATAAGTGGCGCCATAGGTTGCGACAAGTAGCGCGCTGCATGGGCAACATGTAAGTTTTTCCTTTTTTCGTAGGTCTGTTTATTCAAAATGTTTTATCTCTTAAACCGTGCGTCAAATTTCAAACCGCATTCACTGTTGGATTCCTCGCGTCGAGATCTTCAATACTAGATCATATGTTGATAGGTTTTGATGAACTTTTTTCACGGAAAAACCAGACAAAAAAACCGAACCGGAAGCACGAGTTTTTTCCCTTTCCGAAACATGCACGCTCGTGCCTCTCACGAAATCACAACCATGCCTCTCGCGGAAGCAAAACCGTGACTCTCGCGAAAAAAAGAGAAAACATGTTTTTTTTTGTTTCCAAGGAGGCACGGCCATGCTTCTCGCGAAAGCACAACCACGCCTCTCGCGGAAGCAAACCCGTGACTCTCGAGAAAGAAAAAAAAATAAAAAATGTGTTTTTTTCCGTTTCTGAGAGGCACGGCCGTGACTCTCGTGAAAGCACCACCGTGCCTCTCGCGGAAGCAAAACCGTGACTCTCGTGAAAAAAAAACGTATTTTTCTGTTTTTAAGAGGCACGGCCGTGACTCTCACGAAAGGAAAAAAAACAGAAAACACGTTTTTTTTCGTTTCCGAGAGGCACGGCCGTGACTCTCGCGAAAGCAAACCCATGTCTCTCGTGAAAGCAAAACCGTGACTCTCGCGAAAGAAAAAAAAAGGAAAACACGTTTTTTCGTGCAAAAAAATTCAGATTTTTTTATCCAAAAGCTAAGGAAGACCGGTGAAAAACTGAAACGCTGAAAAAAACCCGTTTTAAAAAGCCGAAAATGTGTGCAGAAAAATAAAAAAAATCCGAAAAAGCGCCCAGAGCGCGACACGAGGCGAATAGCTGAGAGCGCGCCAAGTGGCGCTGATCGTTGCGAGGCTCCCGAAGAAGCGTTCGTTAACTAGTTGCTCTCCCAAGGAGTGCTCTTAGTCTACGCAGGAGCTATTCCCCGCTTACTGCAAGGATAACATAAGTGTCGCCTGTAGCACCCATTTGTTTGGGTCGGCTTACTGGCGGTTTTTCTGTCGTCATTTGCTGCTCTTCCGGTTTTTTTCTTGTTTTCTTTTGTTCTTTCTCTCTGGCTTTTTTTTCTCCTCGATTTTTTTGTTTCTCTGTTTTCCTTTTTTTTCACTGGTCAACTCTTTTTTTCCTGTTTTTCACTGGTTTTCATCCTTTTTTTTCATCATTTTACTTTGGTTTTATTTGTTTTCCCCTGTTTTCATTGCTTTTTCTTTGTTATCCTTGGGTTTCTTTGTTTTCCACCTTTCTTGGGGTATACTTTAGTTTCCTTTGTTTATTTCTTGATTTTCTTTGTTTTTCTTAGATTTTATTTGATTCTTTTGTTGGTTTTCATCAGCTACTTTTTTGTTCAACACATGTCTACTTTTTTAGAACACAATATACATTTTTAGTGTACACGTGAAACATTTTGTTGAGATGCATTGAACATCTTTCAAATACACAATGTATATTTTTCCTTAAATGCATCTTTTGAACACTTTTAAAAATACAAGGTCAATATTTTTTTCAAATACATGGTGAATATTTTTGAATGGAAATAAAAAAGTTCACACACAACATACATTTTTTGTATACATCAGGTACATGTTTATATATATGTTTAAGTTTGTTATAGACGTTTAACATATTTCATATACAACTGAATGATTTGTTTTATGTACATGTTGAACATTTTCTAAATACATGATTCACATTTTTTAGTATATGTTTTTATGGGTATTTTCTTTTTCATACATATTATACATTTTTGGTATACATATATCTCTTTTTTCATTTAACTTATTTTGGTATACATATAAACATTTTTCCCTTTAATATTTTTAAATACATGATTAACATTTTTAGATCTACTTTTTCCATAGACCTCTTAAATTATTTTCATAGACCAGGGACATTTTTATACACATGTTAAACATTTTTAAATACATGACTATTTTTTTCTAAAATATACGTTTTTATGTCTACTTTTTAAATACACGTACATTTTTCTTGTACATATGGAACATTTTTTATACCCATTTAACATTTTGCAAATAAATGTTTAATAATTTTGAAATATATGTGTTAAACAATATATTCTACATGTGCTATTTTAAAAAAATACATGATTAATTATTTTAAATGTGTGATGGATACTTCAAAATGAAGGCAAAAAGGAAACTGAAAATAAAAAATAAAAGAGAAGAAAATAGAAACATATCTTCACCCTTTTGGGTTTTTTTTTCTTGTTTCCCCTCTTGCTCCCACTATAAATAGAGGTGGAGAGAGATCTCCATCTCATCCAAGTTTTCACTTGAGCTCTCTCATACAAAGGCACGCAAATGATCTTCCCGTCTATCTCCCTCCACGAAAGAGTTTCGTAGCGCCGAAAGGCTGCGTACTCTCTGGCAGGGGTTAGTTCTGGATGACAAAGCCCTGCTGGATAGGTGACACCGTATGTGTACAACCTGGTAGGGAGATCATATGTTCGATCTTCTGTTTGATGGACTGACTAAGGTTCTGTCCGAGGAAGATAATCCTCGCGGTTGGGAGGTTGTATATCCCTAGCCGCGGGGATCTGCATCAACAATCTTCACCAGCTCTACTTCTGTTGTGCTATGAGTTGATAATGATCAATTCAAACATTGAATGCATCCTCATAGTGGTCCTACCTGGGCTGGTGCATGGGTCGGGAATTTTTGTTTTCTACTGCGTTACCCTACACTGAGTACAAGCACAAATTAAATTCTGGAACCACCAAAGTTCAGCACAAGCACAAGGCAGTAGCCATTAACAATAAGGCACAAATTCTGGAACAACCAAAGTTCGGCACAAGCACAAGATTGTAGCGGTTGTCGTCCTCGGGCTCCAACGGCGACACAGAGGGGGCCTAGGGGGAATGGGCGTGGCCTCACAGGGGCCTCTGCTACCGCTTCCCGGGTAGGAGTAGGATGGAGGCACGGAGCTCAAACTCAATGGATGTGCTATTGCGGTGGGGAGTGTTGCTCGATGGATGCGCTGGAGAGTAGCAAAAGGAGTGGGAGAAGTGGGTCGAGCCGCCGAGGGTGTCGGCGCTGCCGCGCCGGATAAGCAAGATGCATGACCTAACCTAGCAAGGGCGCCGCCTCCATGCTCTGCTCTATCCTCTGCGTGTGCATGAGGGTGGATTAAAGGAGGGCGAGGGTTCCCGTGAGGCCGTGCGCTGTGACTATAGGGTTGAAGGAAGGCCCAAAATAGTAAGTTGGGGTGGGCATGGGGAGTTGGGAAGTGGGATGTGTCTTGGATTTTTCGATTTTTTTTTGGTTTAACCAAATTATTTCGGGTTTTAATCCAAAAAACCGAAACAAATATAGTTTGCTGTTTTGAAACTAAAACCATAACCATAATATAAAAAGACCAAAATTTTGGTTTCAATTCATTTTTTCATTCGGTTTTCTGTTTGGAACACCCTGTGCGGTCACTTTGTACAACCAAACCGAGCACAAGCCATTCACTTTATCCTATTGTTGGTTGAAATTGAATGGGGAACCAAAGTGGCAACCTGTCATTAAAAAGCTCAAAAATGGCAACCAGTTGAAGAAAAATCGATGGCTCTAGCTCTGAACAATCAATTGTTTTGGATGATGAAGAAGAGGAAAGTGGAGGTGTGGACGTACAAGCGACCTGCCAAAGAGGAACCGATAGGTGAAGGAAAAAACTGGGAGAAGGAGAGGGCCGTCCGTGACGGCGCAGCAAAGCAAAATGTCCGCCACATGGGCGGACAAATTTCTTTTTGCCAAGAAGGAGATGAGGCACACACTCTTCTTGGATGTGCAAAGGGAGAGGATGGTGTTCAAGAGAGTGAAAGAGAAGTTGTGCATTGAGAAGGAGAAGATAAACATGGAGAAACAAGAGAAATTTGCAAAATGAGAGTTTGAAAATGTGGCGACAATGCACATAATTGAGCTCGAGAGCGAGAGAGAAATTGAGGCTTACCATGAACGCGTAAGATTCTAGGATCATGCTGCAAGACACTATATATTTGGATGAGAAAAGTAAAAAGTGGCTCGACATGAAGGAGATCAACGAGCGTAACAAAAGACTCAACTGATTCATTAGTGTATGGCTATCTATGCATGAATTGTTAAAAAATTGCATGTGCTGAATTGTGGTTTTTTCTGCTTTGTCGAAATTATTGAATATGTGATGAATTGATGTTATATGATGGATGTGCATGACTTTGCATGAATATAAGAGTTTAGATATGAGGGGCGTGGTTGTCTTGGAGGAAAAATGAGGGGCTGGAGGAGGTTGTATTTGCTCAATCTCGTTGTAGTTGCTCTAAGGGCCTTATTCTAAGACCTGGCAATCGTCTCTTACAACAAAATACAAGAAACACTGATACAATACAGAAATATAATGAAACTCCGATGGACGTAGGCAAATATAGCAGGAATTGAATTAAACTCCATGGTAGTTTGCATCACTTAAGTTCACATAGACTCGCTGGTAATTACTATTCCCAAACCATTGCATTTGCCATATTAGCAGAGAAAGAACTACTCCAAGACCAATTGGCAACGCCAAGAATATTAATAAAGCAGATATATTCTTTTTGTTAAAATTTAAACCTTTTTCCATTAAAACAGATATATTGAATTGAACTCTGACAGACAAGCACAAACACTCCATGGTATCAGCCAAAAGAACACGCACATCTGAACCAAAGTTCTGCAGCAATTTCTCTCTCTCAAAACAAAGGTCTGCAGCAATTAACCTGCCTGAACCAAAGTTCAGAAAAGAACCACTTGGTAACTAATACTACTATGCAGCAAAACCATTGCGTTTGCCGCATTACTGGAGAAGAAAAACTATGAGCTTAACACTATACTCGAAGAACACATCAGAAGATTCAGAAGTGGGACCAGTTACTACTGCACCACGATGGTTTCGTAGCATCGACTCCAGAACGGGGTACTGACCAACTCCTTACTCTGCTTCTCGCGCCTTGGATAATCTTCGCTGAATTGGTGGACGGGCGAGAGGGACGGAGTCCTCAACGGCTGTCGGCCGGGGCCGGCACCACCATCTCCGGTGCAGTAGCCGCCGACCCAACGGACTCATCGGGGTGTGGCAGTGGCTGCGCCTCCGCCGCAGAAGGCTGATCGGCGGGTGGAGGTGGCCGCGGCTGTGTCACCGCCGCAACGAGCTCCTCCTCATTCCCGGACGGCGACGCTTCTGCGTCGAGAGCGGAGACGGGTCTCCACCTGGACGTCACTTCCGCTTCCTCGCCGGCAGCCAAGCGCTCTGCTCTCGGGCCAAGAAGAGACGAAAGGGAGACGTCAGTCCAAGAAACGAATTGCAAGCCAAGAAACGAACTGGACGCCAAGAAACCAAGAAACCACACTCGCAAGACACCTTTTCGATCTAAGAAACGAATTGAAGCCAAGAAACGAAGTGGGAATTGGAGCAAACTTACGGCCACCGATGTCGCTCCGTCTCGGCGCTGACCGCCGCCCGGTGTTGGCTGTCGGGTTGGCGCCCATTCCTGCCACCAGCACAGACTGCAGCGATGGCGGCGGCGGAGGCACCACCTCCGTCCTCCTGCGCACCCCGCCTCTCCCGAGGCCTGCAAGGAACCAAGAAATCAAACTCGTAACACCAAGAATCCAAGAAAACGCGGACATCAAGAAGACGGAAAGCGTGCTTGCTGCTGATATTTTCCCGGGAACCCACCTGCGTCGATCCAGACGTCTATGGAGGACACGTCTTCGTCGTCGGTTGAGGCAGCCCTCATCCGTGCAGGTGGCCGCGACGTCCCGGGAGCGTCCTCGGAGGCCTGGCGCTTCTCTACCATCTCGCTCCCCTCGGCAATCACCGCGCACCAAGGAATCGATTCAACGCGTCTGCAGGAAGAGAACCAAACTACCACAGCGAGATGGGGTGGATCGAGCTAGAGAAAGGAAGCTACAGGAGAGAGGAAATTTATAGGGGAGGGGCGACGCGCGGAGGAAGACGAGACGGGCACTGGGCTCAGTGCCGCGAGTTGTTTGGGCGCGTGACGGCCCACTTGGGCCCGTTTAATGTAGGCGCAATATCTGACACACAAACCTGCTCTCAGATTTTCTTTAGAGCATCTTCAACAGGCGTGGCAAAAGACGCACCCACGAGGTAAAGTTTGGTTTTAGCGCGCGCCGGCTGGTTCCGCGCGCTCCAGCGGTGGCGGGAACTTACCGCGCGCGGGAAGCGTTTGCGCGCGCGCGGGAGAAAGCGGCACGCGGCGCGGTAGATTTGGCGCGCCGCTTCGCGCGCGCCTATAAAATCCCGCGCTCGCCACGCGCACAGAACACAGCCACGCGCCCTCCCCTCGCAACCTCGCCGCTTTCCGCGCCACCACCGCGCCACCATGCCGCCGCGCCGCCGGGGTTCTTCGGGCTACCGCGGCGTCCGCGAGCGCCCCAACGGCTGGTACTCCGCCGAGATCCGGTCCGGCGACGTCCGGCTCGGCCTCGGGTCGTTCCGGAGCGCGCACGAGGCGGCCCGCGCGTACGACGCGGCGGCGTGGCGCTTGGAGAGGCCCCGGTCGCAGATGAACTTCCGGGACGTCTTCACGCGCGAGCAGGCGCAGCGCGTCGCCCCTCCGCCGCGTCTCATCATTGACATGGACCGTGCCGACCACGCTCGGTGGCAGCGCCGCCTCCTCATCGCCGAGGAGGATGAGCGAGCCATGGCGGAGTGGCGCCGTCGCCACCCGGAGGACGTCGCCGACGAGCGTGCCTACTAGGCGGAGAGGACGGCAAGGCGCCGCGCGGAGCGGGCGAACCGGCGTCGGCGAAAGGCATTGGCGAATCGCAGTGCGATATCGTTGAAGCAGGTGGGAGGTCGATCTTCACGTCAGACGATGAACGTTGGGACAACATATGGCTCGATACCTCGGACAACACCGACGAGGATGATGATGGTAGCGACTTGGAGTAGTTTCTATCTATGTATGCCGTAGTAGTTTCTATCTAGTTGCACCGTAGTTCTATCTATCTATGATTTCGAACTATCTATCTAGTTGCACCGATGTAAAATACCTTTGTATCGTTTTTATCTATGCAATTTAAAAAATATTGTAGAATGAGCGCACGCTGCATTTTTAGCGCGCCTCCTGGAGCTGCGCGCGCTGCTTTTTAGCGCGCCTGCTAGAGCCAGCGCTGCGCGCCGCGCCAAACCAGGCAATGGGCGCGCATCAAATCAGTTTTTAGCGCGCGGCGCATTCGGCGCCTGTTGGAGATGCTCTTAGTAAGGGAGTTGCAGAATCCCTTCGAGATGAAATTAAGGTCGTTCTGGAGGTTCAGAACGAGGCTCTCTCAAAGAAGTATTTGGGGCTCCCAACTGATGTGGGAAAGACCAAGGAGGGGTGTTTTAGATACCTAAAGGATAGGATATGGAAGCATGCTCAAGGGTGGATGGCAAAATGCATGTGTGCAGGAGGGAAGGAAGTTTTAATCAAATCGGTTGCGCAGTCAATTCTGACTTACTCCATGGCTTGTTTCAAACTCCCACGAGGCCTATGTGAACACAGTAATCTGGAAGTTTTTGTGGGCTAGCAAGAAGGAAGAATGCAAGACAACTTGGGTCTTGTGGAAAACTATGACGTTGCCCAAATTTATGGGAGGGATAGGATTCAGGGTCATCGAGCTGTTTAATCTGGCCCTCTTAGCTCGCCAAGCATGGACAATTATGCAAGATCCCGGGTCTTTAAGTTCCTGTGTTTTTAAAAGCTAGGTATTTCCCGGACTGTCATCTTTCAGAGGCTACCCTGGGCTCTTCCCCGTCAGGTATGGCGCTCGCTTTTGGAAGGAAGAGATACCCTCCCGCTTGGACTTGTAAAGCGAATAGGAACGGGAGCATCCACTCATATCTGGACCGAAAAATGGATACCGAGGAATTACAAGCAAAGGCCAATTTGTGCTCGGTCTGATGATCTGCCAACACTTGTGTCTGATTTGATAAACTCTGCTACCAGAACTTGGGACCGACATGTGTTGGAGGAACATTTTATAGCACCTGATGTGGAAATGATTCTAAACATACCACTAAGCTCAAGAGTACAGGAGGATTATTGGGCGTGGCTTATGAAAAGAGGGGGAGCTTCACTGTTCGTTCGACGTACAGAATATTAGCTGTTGTGAAGAAGCGAAGAGAAGATTGGCTGGAGCATAGGCCGAGCATTTCTGATACTCAAGCATCGAAAAGGGCACGGACGTCGCTCTGGAATGTCAAGATCCCGTCAAAAGTACGTATCTTTGTCTGGAAGTTGGCACACACATCCATCCCAACAGGAGTTTTGAAGCATGAGAGGAAGATGTCAGATTCACTTGTGTGCTCTATATGCAATGATGCTGTTGATTCATGGCGCCATTCCCTCATTAATTGTGGGATGGCGAGATGTGTTTGGGGTTTAGGTGATGAAGAAACTTTGGAGCATGTCATTTCAAACCAAATAGAGGACGCGAAGATGTTGGTCTTCTGGTTGTTCAAAATCCTGAAGGAGAGGAGCTAGCGCGTGTTTTGATCACCATGTGGGCCATATGGTGGGCATGATGTCGAGCTATTCATGACAATCAATTTCAGAGTCCGCTTACACCGACTATGGCACTGGTGCGCGTCAGTCCTAAACAAACGGTTTTTAACCCCTTTCCGCGACGGCATTTGGAACCGTCGCCAAGTGAGTGTGTGCGATAGGGTGTCCTTCCCACACGACCCAGAAATCGTCGGGGATAGGCCCTCCTGGGACCCAGGCTGGGGCCGTGTGCGATCGGGCGAGGCATCGAAACCCAATAATTTTCGTAGGTATGTACATCCCACACGGTAATCCGAGAAAATCGTTTCCATAGGTATGTAACCACACACGGTAATCCGAGAAAATCATTTCCATATGTATGTACATCCCACACGACGAATACCAGAAAAATATTTCCGTTCGTATGTATATCACACACAGTCAATCCAAGGAATACATTTCCGTTCTTATGTACATCCCACACAGTCAATCCAGGGAAAACGTTTCCGTTCGTACATACATCCCACACAGTTTTATGTGTAGGCTCATGTGTGAAAGGTGTAACTATCACACACGGTCTGCCTTGGTTAACTGTTTGCTTTTATCAACTATATCACACACGATTTGATGAAGAAAACTGTGTGGCATTGGGCTATCCATCGCATGGCGCTTTTATCGCTAGAACCGTTTGCAAGGTCCATAGCACCTTTAGCAGGTTTATTAGTTTACAATTAATAATTCCAGTATTACGCAAATTCACATTTCATATCGAACAACTGTTTGCCAATTTCATATCGTGCACATAAATATATTATAACATCACAAAGACGGTAGCTACATGAAAACATCACAAGACAACATATAGCTAGTTCAACTTTATAAGAATAATATATTCATTTCCCTAATCGAGATCATCCAGCTCGTCTTATCCACCTCTGCTTTCGATTCAAGAAGAACCCATTTTGCACGGGCCAACTGGGAAAGTGCCTCCTCCTTCGCCAACACCATCTTAGCATAGTCTGATTTAAAAAACTCTGAGCTCATTCTCCACCTTCAACTTTTTATCCCGCATCTTGAAATATGCTTCAGCGTTGACAAGACTTTCTCTAAGCCTATGTGTGTTCTCTTCCTCATACATGCTCCAGAGCTTCGCTAGGCACATCTTCAAAGACTGTGGTCACTCTTGATCAACCCAATCCAAGTAAGAACACTTCCGTTCATCCTATAATATTTAAAACTAGACCGGTAACAATTGTAGGGGAAATGGGTTCATAGCAACATAGGAGATCACCAATGCTTATTTTGAAAAACTGAAGAAACATGTTAATTATGGCATATCTTCTCAAAAAGATCAATGTGCAAATGAAATAATTGGTACTAAGACAACAACCAAATTCTGGGACATCAGAAGCTTTAATTAACTACAACGACGCTACAAGTTCTTACTCATGTACAATAAATAACAAATTGAACATTTTATGAGGAAGGCAAATATAACTGCAACAACATAGTGATAGTGTTTGGATGACAAAAAATTGATACTAACATGTGTGTACATGCACAAATTTAGTAACATAGAACTAATAGCACTAAGGCCGTCCACTATGTATGCCAAAACTGGGGTAAAGACAACTGTTGCTACATCTCGCAACGGTGCCCTGCACTGGCGAGCCGATGCAGGAAAAAATATCAGGGACCCGGACTCCGGAGCACGTAGTTTCTCCGATGCCCAGTTCGTTCGTGCCATAAAGATTTAGTATTTTACTGCTTTGCTGCTTGGATGTGTGGACCAAAGTTGGCTGCACAAACTGCTGAAGCGGTGCCAAATAATTTTCTAATGGCACCACGATGAGATGGCAACAATTTAAGATACTAGGTACAAATTGTGACACTTTGTCTTAGGATGCGTTTGGTTGAAGGTGTGGTATGAATGGGTTGGGACCGTGATGATTATCTCAATCACATCTAACAAATGATTTGTAACAATGAAAGAGGGTCTAACCTTCTCTGCACATGCCAGAAGCTTCCTCCCACTGTCCACAGAATCAAACGCAACTAGCTTCACGCATGGAGATTGATGGTGACAACGAGCAGATAGATCTTCAGCCACCCCGCTCCATTCGTTGCCACTGATGGTCCTAGGGAGCTACAAGAGGAAGAAATGACTCAAATCGACCTTAGGGTAAAAATCCTTCATTCCAAGTCATAGCCCGAGAGAGAGAGAGAGAGAGAGAGAGAGAGAGAGAGAGAGAGAGAGAGAGAGAGAGAGAGAGAGAGAGAGAGAGAGAAGAGAGGCATACCCGGGTGGTGAAGGAGTAGTCGTCAGAGGAGGAACCGCTAGAGAGGTGTTTGAAGAAGACCATGGCGACCCCGACGGTAGGATGCGAGACGGCGAGAGCGAGGAAGCGGCTATAGCTTAGGAAGGAAGAAGGAAGGAGGAAACAAGGGAAATGTGACTTGTGGTCGGGGAGAAAAGGGGGCGGGGGTAGATATTTTGGTGGTAGGCCAAAATTTTGGAAATGTGGAGGGAAACTTTGCGCGCAGTGCCGCCGGACCATTCACTTTGAATAATTGTGTGTATCGCAAACGATTCTTCTGCTTTACGCGCATGGGATGAGTTTGATAATTCAAATTTTGGTCTCAAGGCATGGGCACATTCACTTTGAACGCGCGCGGTGCCGCCGGACCATTCACTTTGAACGATTGTGTGCATCGCAAATGATTCTGCTACTTTACGCGCATGGGATGAGTTTGTTAATTCAAATTTTGGTGGAAATTTCCCTTGGTAAGTCATTGCATAATTTAACATCGCTTGCTTATTTGGGCACACAAAAGAGCATACAACAGACATACCACACTTACTGAATCGAGCAACTTTAGTAATTAAACATAGTCAGTTGACCTAAACATTGATCTAACAAAAGAACATCATTAAAAACAAAGCCTAAGTACGCATAATTTTAACAAATCCGCCGCCGCGCCGGCCTATGCATCGCCGGTGTGAGATGAGACGTCGATGACTTGTCTTGGCGACATGCCGCCGTTGGTGGACTCCGCGTCCCCCTTGCTGAGGTCGACCGCATCCTCGTCCTCGTCCTCGGCGCCGCCCTCAAGGTTGTAGTACTCGTAGTAGTGGCTGCGCCAGAGCTCGCGTTGGTACTCCATCTCCGATTCCTCGACGGACAGACTCTTTTCTACCTCGACCTCGGCCACGCGCAACTCCTGCTCCCGGCGCTCCTCGATCTCCGCCGCCTCCTGCATCTCCAGCTCCCGCTCAGCGGCCTCATGAGGAAGCAGGTGCTCCATGGCCATCGCCGCCTTTTCAGACGTGGGTTGCATGCTGGAGTTCGAGGTGGCCTGGAATATCTTGGCGTGTGCATCCTCGATCTTGGCGTGGATGGCCTCGACCCGGCTGTGGCGACATCGCTGCAGACGGCAGCTCGGCGCTCTCGGCGTTTGCGGCGCCATCGCAGCGGCAGCTGCAGCCGTCTCATTCTTTGCGGCTACTGTCGGCTGCCGCAGACGCCCTCTCTGACGCCCGGATAATTAAGCAACAGTAATCTTCTACTAATGATGCCACGTTACCACGGTTACTTTTCTTAAACTCGCGTTGGTTCGAATCCGGTCCAAATTCAAATTCAAAATAAAGTCAAAAAAATAAAAGTTTTCATATGTCAAAACTAAAATGTACAAACTGTGGCAAATTTTCCATATGTGATTATGGTGGTGAACCAACATTTTTGTAAAGTGTTTTAGTGTACAAAAATTAAATAAAACTGGTTAAAGAAGATATAAAAAGGAAAAACCTCCCCCTTCACCTTAGGCAGCTTGGCCACCAGACCCACCAGGTCGGCCCAGCCGTCCCACCAAGCCCCCCGATCGCTTTCCCCTTCCTTCCTGTTCCTTGGACTCGGCCGCTACAGGGTGCTCCCGCCCGCGGTCGGCACCACACCACCTCGTCGATGACGCGGGAGGCGATAAGGCCTCCACCGAGGCCTCCCCTTGAGATATTTCTCCCACACCCACTCCCCTCTCTCCTCCTCCGCCTAGCCCCTCGCTCAGATCCCCTTTGCCCCCTTCTAGACTCGCCCCATAGAGCGATGCCGCCGCTGTCATGTCGTCGTGGCCATGGCCAACGGCCTCCCCAGGGCTCGACGGATTGCTCTACGGCCTCCCCGGTGTCGTCTCCGTCCTCTACGCGCCCGTGGACGACCGGTGGAGCTGTCCTACGTCGCCTACACCGTCGTCTTCTACTTCGGGCGACCGAGATCGCTATGGTCGCCTCATCGTCTCCAGTGCTCCCCCGAGCCCGCTAGTCTACTCTGCCGCCCCACTGTAAGCCTCTCGCCAACCCCGGCTCCTCCTTGCTTTCCCTTGTGCGATGTAGTTAGCTTCCCGCACGCCTGAGCTCTAGCTGCCACATTGTTTCCCATCCGCCCTCGCCTGCTCGATCAAGGCCGCTCCCCCGCCGCTCCACCCGGCACCGCCTTTTCGCCCAGTGTTGTGTCTTGCCGCCGCCACACCCTCGACGCAGGCTTGCTCGCTGGGTCAAGGCCCGTCGCCACTCGCCCGTTCCCCATTCTACAGTTAGCCAACAAGGTGGCTCGCCCGCCCACGCCTCCGTCGCCTGCAACCTCAGCGCCCCGCTGCCTCGCCTCCTCCCCGCCTCCCGCTTAGCGCCATCAGGCTCCTCGCTGCCCCCGGCCGCTGGCTGCCGCCGCTAGGGGCACTGGCATGCCTTGCCCCCTCGCGTGCTGGGCGCCTGGGTGCGCCCCGCACCATCGCCCGTCGCCCGCTAAGGCCTTAGGGCCTTTGACAGCTGGGACCCTCCCATGATTTGTTAAATAAAGTTTTTTGAAAAAAATATTAATAATAAACTAATTAATTAGTTAATTAATCAATTAATTAACTTAATTAAAATGGTTTAATTAAACTAACCAACTAGTTAGCCTAATTAATCAAGTAATTTGTTAGGTGAGTCAATGACAGGGGCCGCCCACCCCCTGTTGACCAATCAAATGTTGACTGGTCAACAGGAACCCCCTGGCCCACCTGTCAGCCAATAGTACATTTCTGTGTACCCTGTGCTGGGTGCCCCTAGCAATTTAGTATTTCTTTTCGAATTAATAATAATTTCAGAATATTGCTATAGCTTTAGAAATTCGTAGAAAATAAACCGTAACTCGGATGAAAAAGTTGTATACATGAAAGTTGCTCAAAACGACGAGATGAATCCGGATACGCAGTCCTTTCATCTGTCACACGTCCCTAGCATAGCGAACATGCAACCTTCCCCCTGCAGTTCACCTATCCGAAAATGCCAAACTTCGGGAAAACATTCTTAGATGTCCCCCCCTTCCCCGGTATCATGTAATACTGCGTTAGAACACCCCTAGCGCTGCTTTCGACTTGTCATGCATAGTATTGCACTTGTTTGCTATGTATTTACTGTTTCTTCCCCCTCTTCTCTCCGGTAGACCCCGAGACTACCGCTGATGCCACTGTGATCGACTACGTCAACGACGAACCTTCTCCCCATTCATCGGAGCTTCCAGGCAAGCCCCCCTTGATCATACCGATATCGCCCATTCCATTCTCTCATGCTTGCATTACATTTTGCTACTGTTATTGATTGCTCATATTCTGATGCATAGCCTGCTTTTGTAACCTGCTGTTGTACCTTACCTGCTTATCCTAAACTGCTTAGTATAGGTAGGTTAGTGATCCATCAGTGACCCCCAGCTTGTCCTTGTTGCCCTTGCTTCATCATCGACGACTCGATCAACGTGATCGACGACCAGAGCCCGACACCTCACATCACATCACGCCCCTTTTGTTGCTCGACTCTGCAGAGTTACCATCGAGTGCCGAGGGTGGAACCTCATACATCACTCCTGATGAGATCTCTGTAGTGTAGCTATTCGGTTGTGGTCAACGAGGGTGGTTCCTCCTTCACCATTCCCGATACGACTCTGTCGTGCAAACCCTCAAGTGTGAACCTCGAGGGTGGTTCCTCTTACGTTCACCTTGATGATTACATTAAGTGGAATACTCCAAGGGTGGTTCCTCGGGTTTTCCCCTTGTTGTTTGGACATACGGTTACCTTGACTTTACTTGAGACCATTGTTGAAGTCGGGTCGGCCTCGAGGGGTACCCGCGAGTTGATGTGAAAGTTGGGCGGGCCCGTTGAGCACCCGCGAGTTTTCTAGGTGGCATGGCCGGGCATTCTGGGCGCTTGCCGTAAGTCCATGAGACGGGGCGACGGGGTCACATTATCGTGAGTCTCTGCTCGTCTCCGCGAGCCCCCAATGCACTAACATGTTTGGGTATTTGTTCTGAGTTGGCCTCTGGCCTTTACGCACTAACCACCACGTGAGAGTAGTTATGGTCCTCGATGTCGCAGTATCAGCCGAAGCTTTGTCAGACGTCCAGTTCAACATTATGGCACGGTCGGATCGTGCTAGCCATCCGAGGCGGCGCTGGTATTCACCCTGCACACAATGACCCGGACTGCAACGGGCGATGGGCCCAAGACCCCGGGGCACTTAGGATGTAGACCGAGGGGGACCTCTCTACTGAGCCTAGGTTGGGGTGCGACGTATTGATCTTCCGAGGCCGGGCATTGACCCCAGAAAGGTGTGTCCGGCCAAAGTGATCGAGCGTGTTGGGTAATGTGGTGCACCCCTGCAGGGAAGATATATATTCGAATACCATGTCCACGGTAATGGACGTTCAGACTTGTATCCTGATCTTATATAACTAGAAATGGATACTTGAGACATGTGATGGATATGTGGCTCCGGGATTGCTTTCTCGTAGGGAGTCGAGGAAGGATCTCTGGGCGTTAATTCTACAACAAGTTTGTTAAATATAAACTGCTATTTTCTTTACTTTTCTACATGCTGCAAGATGCTTGGAGCTGCTTGAAGATGCTAGTCTTCGATAGGCTAGGCCTTCCCCTCTATTTTGGCATTCTGCAGTTCAGTCCACAGATACAGCCATTCCTTTTGATACCAATGCATACTTAGTATAGATCTGATGCTTGCGAGTACTTTGGATGAGTACTCACGGTTGCTTTGCTACCCCTTTTCCCCCTTCCTTCTTCTTTCTGGTTGATGCAACCAGATGGTGGATCCTTGGAGCCAGATGCCACCGCCGACAGATGCTACTACATGGAGACCGCCGACGACCAGGAGTAATTAGGAGGTCCCAGGCAGGAGGCCTTGCCTCTTCGATCATTGATGTTTGTGCTGGCCTTCTTAAGGCACTCTTGTCTAACCTTATGTCTGTACTCAGATATTGTTGCTTCCGCTGACTCTTGTGTATCGAGCTTGTATTCGAGCCCTCGAGGCCCCTGGCATGTATGTCTGAAGCTTGTATTATTTCATTTTGTGTCTAGAGTTGTGTTGTGATATCTTCCCGTGAGTCCCTGATCTTGGTCGTACACATTTGCGTGTATGATTAGTGTACGGTCGAATCGGGGGCATCACAAGTTGGTATCAGAGCCGACTGCCTGTAGGAACCCCCCTTTCCAACTCCTTAGCCGAAGTTGAGTCTAGTCCTTGAAAACTGATTTACTAACATGGCTGTGTCACTTACGGGTCCACGTCGCCAATGGATGGTATTAGGATCTTTTACTCCTCGTCTATACTCCGGGACTCCGATCTCTCTTATATTCGGGTTAAATGATTTTGCTAACTCTAACCTCAGGCTCTCGTAAATACGTTCTCCCGGAGAGCCCCTCACTCCAGATGATTGCTTGCTGCACCAGAAGACTCTAAAGATACTCTCTGATGTTTTCCTGAGACCCTTGTGCCTTTCGCTGTTGCGATCCCTACCACCGATAAATACTTATGGGTAACTACCTACATTGTCGTTCATACCTTCATCCCAATTGCTCTTGTTATTACAAGATGTCCTCAAATACTCTCTGATGTTCCGAGAATCATTTATGCTTACTGCCCTGCAGTTCCTTGCTACATGAATACCCCTATGGATAATTACTCGTGCTTGCCGAGTATCCATTCGTCCATAGTTGTTCATGTGTTTCACAACATTCTTTGGAATGCTATTCGATCATCCGAAAATCCTCAGTAGCCTATTACTCTTGTTCCTCCTTACCTGCTTACATTATGGTTACTTCCATATTTGTAGCAATATTCACTAAAATCCTTTGTCATTGACATCCTTACCCTATTGTTTTAACATGTGTGTGAATGCACGCAATCATTAGTTGTTCCCTGGAATTGTCCTTCCGGCTCAGATGTCACCCCGAACATGAGCTGGTGTTCGACAAATCAAACCTTGATTGATTTTCGATCTATGTATTTTCAACTTACTTGTGTTTGATTAGAGCCTCTGCTTCTGATCCCCCGATTTGGGCGTAATTCCGTTACATTTGAGCTTTGAATTAGTCAATTGTTTCTATAACCTGATCCCTTTGCATCCTTTCTTCTTCTGGTTGAGTACCGATACTCACATCAGATTCCTTGTGGACCACCAAATCCTTTGTTGAGTTTTATCCGACGCGTCCTTCATATTCAATCACCTTGTGAGCCTTTCCTCGCATACATAATGCCTTTGGTAAATTGTATCCTCTGCTTCCTCAACCATGCTCTACTTTCGAGCTTGAGTTATTTACTCGTGAAGTTTGTGGTATATGTTCATAAGATGCCCCAGTGGGTTGAATCTACGCCTTCCCTAATTTGTGTGAAGCCGAAGATTATGCGAGTTATATCTACTAGCGTTTCTTTGGATAAATTTTGACCTCTTCAACGTCGTCGAAGACGAGAAGTGAATGGAAGGTTATGCATTGATGAAGTGGGAGTCGACCTTGAGCCTTTGTGTTGTGCCCATGGACCTGATGTGGAACTTATCATGGAACCTTCTTGTTATAATAATAATCCTCTTGTGATAAGTTCATCTGGCACCTATATTTGGTCCTTTGCAATCATGGTTCCAACCATGATTGTTCTCCTTTGATTCCATTTCTCGGACAAGT
Source organism: Aegilops bicornis (assembly GCA_021605145.1). NCBI lineage: Eukaryota > Viridiplantae > Streptophyta > Magnoliopsida > Poales > Poaceae > Aegilops > Aegilops bicornis. The sequence goes on from CM038669.1 coordinate 325,903,204, forward strand.
TAAAGTACTTGTCTTCTACAGATCTTTTCACCTGTGCAACCTCTATCCTGTTCTACCTTCGAGTATTACCCTCTAGTATCTCGAGAATATCGCGGAACTACATAACTTCTTATGGGTTCTTCATCAACTATTATTTGTCGCTGATTCAAATTTTCCACGGGTTCTGAGTTGCTAGACACTCGAGAACACCGATAATTGATTTGAGTCTACATTTTCCTTTCCATTGTTTTGTTTAACCTTTCCAATAACCTATCATATCTGAGCAGTGATAATTTCCTGCTTATGTAAACATCTCGGTGTACAAACTCTGTCAGTAAGACCTTGTTACCATTGTTGATGACATTCCGGTAGCCACCGATGGACGAGAACTTTGCCTATTAGTCCGCCTCATCTTAACGAGCAGGAAAATGGTTCTCTTCGTCCCTCGCCCTTGGTACCAACGTTGTTGCCAACATAATTGATAGGCTATACTCTGACCTGCCTTGCTATCATGACCGTGCAAAATGATTAGCGCCTTCCTACTGTTAACCCACATGGTGGGTCCATAACCCATAGTTCCAGAGGATCGAAACCTGACTCCCCTGTACATCGCTGTTCTCCAAAATTGTTCCTCGCACTTGGCTTCATATGTAAATCATGAGCCACTTTTCCTAGTGATCTATTCAGGTATCAAACACAATAATTATTCCCATTGGTCTCAACCCCTTTCACCCTCTGTTTCAGGCAATGAACAATTGCCTACCCGGTTGGAGCTTCTTATCGCACCTCCTTACCTTGCTCTCGATGACCTTCTTGAATTTCAGCTCGAGAGATGCCTCTATGCCACGTTCACTGAGATAGCCCCGCAGGTACCTATATTGTGTTGAGCTCCATCCTTCCCGAGTCTTTCCCCCTTACTCCACCCCTTAAATCTCGAGACGAGATTTCTTGTAGTGGAGGAGATTTGTGACGCCCGGATAATTAAGCTACAGTAATCCTCTACTAATGATGGCCACGTTACCGCGGTTACTATTGTTAAACTCGCGTTGGTTCGAATCCGGTTCAAATTCAAATTTAGAATAAACTCAAAAAAATAAAAGTTTTCATATGTCAAAACTAAAATGTACAAACTGTGGCAAATTTTCCATATGTGATTATGGTGATGAACCAACATTTTTGTAAAGTGTTTTAGTGCACAAAAATTAAATAAAACCATTTAAAGAAGATAATAAAAGGACAAAACCTCCCCCTTCACCCTAGGCAGCTTGGCCACCAGACCCACCAGGTCGGCCCAGCCGCCCCCCCAAACCCCCCAGTCGCTTCCCCTTCCTTCCTGTTCCTTGGACTCGGCCGCTACAGGGCGCTCCCGCCCGCGGTCGGTGCCACACCACCTCGCCGATGACGCGGGAGGCGATAAGGCCTCCAACGAGGCCTCCCCTCGAGATATTTCTCCCACACGCCACTCCCCTCTCTCCTCCTCCGCCTAGCCCCTCGCTCAGATCCCCTTTGCCCCCTTCTGGACTTACCCCATAGAGCGATGCCACCGCCATCATGTCGTCATGGCCGTGGCCAACAGCCTCCCCGGGGCTCGACGGATTTCTCTACGGCCTCCCCGGTGTCATCTCCGTCCTCTACGCGCCCGCGGCCGACTGGTGGAGCGCTCCTACGTCGCCTACGCCGTCGTCTTCTACTTCGGGCGGCCGAGATCGCTATGGTCGCCTCGTCATCTTCGATGCTCCCCCGAGCCCGCTAGTCTACTCTGCCGCCCCAATGTAAGCCTCCGGCCAACCCCGACTCCTCCTTGCTTTCCCTTGTGTGCTGTAGTTAGCTCCCCGCACGCCCGAGGTCTGGCTGCCGCGTAGTTTCCTACCCGGCCCCCTGCCCGTGCTCGACCGCGCTCTCCCTGGCTGCTCCACCCCGGCACCTGCCTTTCCATCCGAGTGCCGCGTGCTGCCGCAGCCGCCACGCCCTCACACGTGCGCTTGCTCGCGCGTGGCCTCGCCGTCGCCACTCGCGCCCCGTTCCCCGCTTTCTGCTTAGCCCGGCTCTCTACTCCATGCCGCTGCCGTCGCCACAAGAACCCCAGCGCCGCCTCGTCTCGCTCCCCTCCCGCTCCCGTTGCCTAAGCGCCACCGTGGCCCTTGCTTCCCGTCGGCCGCCTCTGGCTGCCGATGGCTGCCACCGCTGCTGCGCCCGCTCGAGCAGCACTGCCACAGCGTGTTGGGCGCTGGTGCGCCCGCCCTGACCTTAGCCGCTAAGGCCTTAGGGCCTTTGACAACTGGGGCCCCTCCCTTGTTTTGTTAAAAAAAGTTTTTTTTTAAATATTAATAATAAACTAATTAATTAGTTAATTAATTAACTTAATTAAAATGGTTTAATTAAACTAACCAATTAGTTAGCCTAATTAATCAAGTAATTTGTTAGGTGAGTCAATGACAGGGGGCCCACTCCCTGTTGACCAGTCAAACGTTGACTGGTCTATTGGGACCCCTGCCCACTGTTAACCACATGTGTACACTTACGTACCTGTCTTTGGGTGCCCCTAGCAATTTAGTATTCATTTTCGAATTAATAATAATTTTAGAATATTGCTGAAACTTTAGAAATTCGTAGAAAATGAACCGTAACTCGGATGAAAAAGTTTTTTTACATGAAACTTGCTCAGAACGACAAGACAAATCCTGATACGCAATCCTTTCATCTGTCACACGTCCCTAGCATAGCGAACATGCAACCTCCCCCCTCCGGTTCGCCTGTCCGAAAATGCCAAACTTCAGGAAAACGTTCTCGGACGTTTCCCCCCCTTCCTCGGTATCGTGTAATACTGCGTTAGAACACCCCTAGCACTGCTTTTGACTTGTCATGCACAGTATTGCACTTGTTTGCTATATATTTACTGTTTCTTCCCCCTCTTCTCTCCGGTAGACCCCGAGACCGCTGCTGATGCCACTGTGATCGACTATGTCGACGACGACCCTTCTCCCCATTCATCGGAGCTTCCAGGCAAGCCCCCCCTTTGATCATCCCAATATAGCCCATTCCATTCTCTCTTGCTTGCATTAGATTTTGCTACTGTTATTGATTGCTCCTATTCTGATGCATAGCCTGCTTTTGTAACCTGTTGTTGTACCTTACCTTCTTATCCTAAACTACTTAGTATAGGTTGGTTAGTGATCCATCAGTGACCCCCATCTTGTCCTTGTTGCCCCTACTTCATCATCGATGACTCGATCAACGTGATCGGCGACCAGAGCCCGACACCTCACATCACATCACGCCCCTTTTGTTGCTCGACTCTGCAGAGTTACCATCGAGTGCCGAGGGTGGAACCTCATACAACACTCCTGATGAGATCTCTGTAGTGTAGCTATTCGGTTCTGGTCAACGAGGGTGGTTCCTCCTTCACCATTCCCGATACGACTCTATCGTGCAGCCGCTCAAGTGTGAACCTCGATGGTGGTTCCTCTTACGTTCACCTTGATGATTACATCGAGTGGAATCCTCCGAGGGTGGTTCCTCGGGTTTTCCCCTTGATGTTTGAACACACGGTTACCTTGACTTTACTTGATACCATTGTTGAAGTCTGGTCGGCCCCGAGGGGTACCCACGAGTTGATGTGAAAGTCGGGAAGGCCCGCTGAGCACCCGCGAGTTTTCTACATGGCACGGCCGGGCATTCCGGGCCCTTGCCGTAAGTCCATGAGACGGGGCGACGGGGTCACATTATCGTGAGTCTCTGCTCGTCTCCGCGAGCCCCCAATGCACTAACAGGTTTGGGTATTTGTTCTGAGTTGGCCTCTGGCCTTTACGCACTAACCACCACGCGAGAATAGTTATGAGCCTCGACGTTGCAGTATCAGCCGAAGCTTTATCAAACGTCCAGTTCAGCATTATGGCACGGTCGGATCGTGCTGGCCATCTGAGGCGGCGCTGGTATTCACCCTGCACACAACGACCCATAGTGCAACAGGCGATGGGCCCAAGACCCCGGGGCACTTAGGATGTAGACCGGCGGGGACCTCTCTGCTGAGCCTAGGTAGGGCAGCGACTTGTTGATCTTCCGAAGCAGGGCATTGACCCCAAAAAGGTGTGTCCGGCCAGTGATCGAGCATGTTGGGTAACGTGGTGCACCCCTGCAGGGAAGATATATATTTGAATACCGTATCCATGGTAATGGACATTCAGACTTGTTGCCTGATCTTATATAACTAGAAATGGATACTTGAGACATGTGATGGATATGTGGCTCCGGGATTGCTTTCTCGTAGGGAGTCGAGGAAGGATCTCTGGGCGTTAATGCTACAACATGTTTGTTAAATATAAACTGATATTCTTTACTCTTCTACATGCTGCAAGATGCTTGGAGCTGCTTGAAGATGCTAGTCTTTGATAGGCTAAGCCTTCCACTCTATTCTGGCATTGTGCAGTTCAGTCCACAAATACAGCCCTTCCTTTTGATACCAATGCATACTTAGTATACATCTGATGCTTGCGAGTAATTTGGATGAGTACTCACGGTTGCTTTGCTACCCCTTTTCCCCCTTCCTTCTTCTTTCTTGTTTATGTAGCCAGATGGTGGATCCTTGGAGCCAGATGCCACTGCCGACAGATGCTACTACGTGGAGACCCCATTTACCACTGTGAGTAGTTAGGAGGTCCCAGGAAGGAGGCCTTGCCTCTTCGATCGTTTATGTTTGTGCTAGCCTTCTTAAGGCACTCTTGTCTAACCTTATGTATGTACTCAGATATTGTTGCTTCCACTTACTCTTGTGTATCAAGCTTGTATTCGAGCCCTCGAGGCCCCTGGCTTGTAATACGAAGCTTGTATTATTTCATTTTGTGTCTAGAGTTGTGTTGTGATATCTTCCCATGAGTCCTTGATCTTGATCGTACACATTTGCGCGTATGATTAGTGTACGGTCGAATCGGGGGCGTCACACCCTCTCGGCGGAAGCGGCTGCGCTCAATGCGGATGTGGCGGACTCTGGCATAGGCGGTCAAGGCCTCGGCAGCGGCGGCGCCGAGGAGGGGACGCGGCTATCGTACGGGCCTTCATGAAGCGTTTCCCCAGTGTCATATTTGCAAGAAGGGGGTGCGGGAATGGGGATCGGGATTTGTGGGTTGCCGGCTAATAAAAAACTGAGTGTGATGTTGTAGATATTTTTTATTAGTTGTGAAAGACGAATTTGGAGTAAAGTGCCAACGGATGGTGTTTTGATTGAACGAGAAATTTTGTAGTACTAATACAACTGTCATGTCAAATTTTGGAAAATTTCAGGGGTCATTTGACCTTTTAAGATATTAAAGTGATTTTCTAACAATTTAATGACCATAATTCAAATTTGAACTACATCTACATGCAACGCCTAACCAAAACGGTTTGAAAAATCATATCTATGTAATTGTGTGCGGGTTAATTCCATGTGCAGTAAATTAGAAGGAATTTTCAAACATATTGGTCTCACGACATGGACACATGCATACGTATGCATGGAGTGACATGTCATTTTAATTCAAAAAAAATAAAAAATGATCAGAAAAACATTAAATCTTGCTTGATTTAATGTCATTTCACCAAGATGATGTGGTAAAGAAATTGGCATGTTTGACGAACGTTTGGAGACACACCCCTCACAAACCGGAGCAACTCGCTAGACGGTTCGTGGTTCCGAGAGGGAACAATGCATGTTTGATGACGAATGGGAGATAGCTTTCTCTTACGGCCTTCAATTTTTTTCCTACGTTTAACGTGCACTAATACAACTGTCATGTGAAAATTTGGAAAATTTTAGGGGTCAATTGACCTTTTAAAGACATTTAAGTGATTTTCCAACCATTTAATGACCATAATTCAAATTTGAACTACATCTACATGCAACGCTTAACCATAACGGTTTGAAAAATTATATTTTTGTGTACTTGTGTGCGAGTTAATTCCATGTGCAGTAAATTAGAAGGAATTTTCAAACATATTGGTCTCAAGGCATGGGCACATGCATACGTATGCATGGAGTGACATGGCATTTTAATTCCAAAAATAAAAAAATGATCAGAATAACATGAAACCTTGCTTAATTTAATGTCATGCCACCAAGATGATGTGGTAAAGAAATTGGCATGTTTGACGAACGTTGGGACACCCCCCCCTCACAAACTAGAGCAACTCGCTAGAAGGTTCGTGGTTCCGAGAGGGAACAATGCATGTTTGATGACGAACGTGAGATATCTTCCTCTTACATCCTTTAATTTTTTTCCCTACATTTAACATGCATTAATACAACTGTTATGTGAAAATTTGGAAAATTTCAGGGGTCATTTGACCTTTTAAAGACATTTAAGTGATTTTTTAACCATTTAATGACCGCAATTCAAATTTGAACTACATCTACATGCAACGCCTAACCATAACGCTTTGAAAAATCATATCTTTGTGTACTTGTGTGCGAGTTAATTCCATGTGCAGTAAATTAGAAGGAATCTTCAAACATATTGGTCTCAAGGCATGGGCACAAGCAAACGTATGCATGGAGTGACATGGCATTTTAATTCCAAAAAATAAAAAAATGACCAGAAAAACATGAAACCTTGCTTGATTTAATGTCATGCCACCAAGATGATGTGGTAAAGAAATTGGCATGCTTGACGAACGTTTGGACACACACCCCTCACAAACCCGAGCAACTCGCTAGAAGGTTCGTGGTTCCGAGAGGGAACAATGCATGTTTGATGACGAGCGGAGATAGCTTCCTCAGACGCTTCTTCAATTTTTTTTTTCCTACTTTTAACATGCACTAATACAACTGTCATGTGAAAATTTGGAAAATTTCAGGGGTCATTTGACCTTTTAAAGACATTTAAGTGATTTTATAACCATTTAATGACCGTAATACAAATTTGAACTACATCTACATGCAACACCTAACCATAATGGTTTGAACAATCATATGTTTGTGTACTTGTGTGCGAGTTAATTCCATGTGGAGTAAATTATAAGGAATTTTCAAACATATTGGTCCAGAGGCATGGGCACATGCATACGTATGCATGGACTGACATGGCATTTTAATTCCAAAAAATAAAAAATGATCAGAAAAACATGAAACCCTGCATGATTTAATGTCATGGCACCAACATGATGTGGTAAAGAAATTGGCATGTTTGAAGAACGTTTGGACACACACCCCTCACAAACCGGAGCAACTCGCTAGAAGGTTTGTGATTCCGAGAGGGAACAATGCATGTTTGATGACGAACGGGAGATAGCTTTCTCTTACGTCCTTCAAATATTTTCCTACGTTTAACATGCACTAATACAACTGTCATGTGAAAATTTGGAAAATTTCAGGGGTCATTTGACCTTTTAAAGACATTTCAGTGATTTTCTAACCATTTAATGACCATAATTAAAATTTGAACTACATCTACATGCAACGCCTAACCATAACGGTTTGAAAAATCATATTTTTGTGTACTTGTGTGCGAGTTAATTCCATGTGCAATAAATTTGGAGGAATTTTCAAACATATTGGTCTCAAGGCATGGACACATGCATGGAGTGCCATGGCATTTTAATTCCAAAAAAAATAAAAAATGATCAGAAAAAGATGAAACCTTGCTTGATTTAATGTCATGCTACCAAGATAATGTGGTAAAAAAATTGGCCTGTTTGACGAAAGTTTGGACACACACCCCTCACAAACCGGAGCAACTCACTAGAAGGTTCGTGGTTCCGAGAGGGAACAATGCATGTTTGATGACGGACGGGAGATAGTTTCCTCTTACGGCCTTCAATTTTTTTCCTACATTTAACGTGCACTAATACAACTATCATGTGAAAATTTGGAAAATTTCAAGGGTCATTTGACCTTTTAAAGACATTTAAGTGATTTTTAACCATTTAATGACCATAATTCAAATTTGGACTACATCTACATGCAACGCCTAACCATAACGATTTGAAAAATCATATTTTGTGTACTTGTATGCGAGTTAAAAAATCATCAGACGATGTAAATATCTGGTGTTCAAAAAAGAAAATGTAAAGATCTGGCAAGACAACCGGCCCCCACACGATTGACACTCTATCTCGCAGCTCGAGGTTTGGTAGGTGATTGGCGGGGATCATTAATCAGACACGGTTCTGTATTGGAAATCGTCAGCTATTATGTTCACACACGGATTTTGCTGCGGGAATCGTGTGTAATTGAAAATACAGTACTCGTAAATTCTGATGACCGGCGTGTAATCGTCCCCTCACGATCTAGATTCCCGCCAATAAATACTACCTTGCTCACGTCGTCCCGCCTGCATTCTCATCTACATCCGCCCCTCGCTCGCCCTCTCTCTCTCTCTCTCTCTCTCTCTCTCAAATCTCTGCCATGGCGTCACCGGTCTGCCCATGCGCCGACGAGGAGTCGCCACCCCTCGAGGACGCTCACTCGATTAGCAGCGACAAGGACACCTACGCGTCACCTGACGAGGTTGCGCCGGACCCCCAACTTTGAATTGGTTTTGATGCCAGTACAATCTTTGTCTGTGGAAGTCGCTGCCGCCGGCTGAGAAAGCCAGGCAAGTGGCGTTCAAGAAGGAGATGGTGGAGGAGGAAGCCAGGTACCAGGTGGCCTGTGAAACCCGTCATGCCGCCTGGAGAAAGGAGGCGGCGGAGCTTTCAGGGCGTGCGCGTCGTCGTGTCGAGGAGGTGTACGAAGACGGGTACTTTGCGAGGAAGGTCATAGGCGCTGGGCGCCTCGTTGCTGCATGGAGGTGGGCCGATAAGCTCCAGCGTGCCACCGACGAGGAGCTCCGGTGGGCGCCCAACGAAATGGCAAGATCGGTCACAAGGCCCGCCAAAGAAGAGGCGATCGAGACGCTGCGTTAGGCGGAGGAGTTTCGAGTACTGCCTCCGACTTTGGGAAGACGCTGCGGCACCGTGGAGCTGCTTCAGGGGCTGCCGAATCTTGCCGCCAGAGGGATTATTAGTTTTAGTATTGTTCGTTTTAAATTTTATGCGTTGTACCTAGTAGTTAAGTATCATCACGTATATGTGATGATATTATATATATATATATATATATATATATATTCTGTGATGATCTAATGAACAATTAATATATATATATATATATATTATTAATTCCATTTTCTATCTGTTTTTGTATACTAATTTGAATCTAGCTGTTATCATCCACATATACAGAATGGAAAGCGTATATACACACATTGAAACAAAACATATAAGAATGAAAAACAAAGTACACACATTGAAACAGACAATACTATGATTGCTGTGAATACATAGCTATCCACGTCGAAACGACTTTTCAAAATAAAACGCGTCCATGAGACCATGACCAGCAGCCCATGCCTAGGGTAGCTCTTGGCTCTGCCTGAACTCTTGCATGCGTTCGTCCAAGCGCTCGACACGCTCGCGGTACATCTGGGGCACGATCTCGAGCTCCAAGTTGTCTATTTCATCGGAGATCACCAGCTCGAGGATGCGACGGCCATGTTCCTCTATTGCGCCCAGGTAGACATCTGGGCCAAGGAGGCGGTCGAGCCTACGGACTAGCGCGTTGGCATCTAGCGGGCCGCGGACAAGGCAAACGGCGGCATCCATGCAAACAGCGCGGCGGGCATCCGATGAAAGTACGTCGTGGCCGGCCTCTAGTGCAAGTACGGCGCTGAGGCCCTTTGCCGACTCCTGGCGAGGAATGGGGGTACTGACATGACGTGTACCCAGCTGCGACGCCGTGTCGATAGCAGGCAAGTGCCGATGGATCCGCTATTGCTGTGTGGCGCACCGCGCCTCTCGCTCTGCGGCGCTCCAATGGTCTCGCCGTGCGGCGAGCCGCAGCCTATCGGAGCGGACTGCCATCGATCATGTTGTGCAGCGAGCTGTAGCCTGTCGGCACTGACATGCCTATCTTGATCTGCGGCGCTCAAGCGCCATGTGCCAAAGGTCTGCTCAACCCTGGCGATGACGCGCATCACGGCGTCGTCCATCACGTTGCCGGGGAGCGCCTCGGCCTCGACGGGCCATGGCGCCTACTTGTTTTCCTCGTCGATGAGGTTGATGGCAGAGGCGACGCTTTGGTGGGTTGGCATGCTTGGAAAAGGTGGATGTGCTACAGGCGCCGCGCCCCCCCTATGCGCAATATAGCAGGGTGGCGGGAAACAGGTGAGGAAATGGCGGGAAACGGTGGTGTGTTCATAAAACACCATCAATTAATGGAAACTTAGCATAGAATAAGGAACATCGAGCTAGCACAAGAAGTAGATGATGATCAGATGAACACGGACCACACTAGGGAACCCGTCGGTGATGAATTCATCAATCCCAAACGGTTGAATACTAGCAAGCATTTGCCCACAACACACACGTCCTATTCCATCACAAACAGGTCAGATGGATCAACTATATGCCACATATCGCACATTGTCAATGCGGTAGACCTTCTTTAACATGTGTTAAAAAAGAAAAAAAGAAAAAACAAGGACCTCAATGTTAAATTAGCCGAGGGATGACTGAAATGACCCATCCTATCAGTTAATTTAACATCAACACAACTTCCCATCCAGTCACCAATCTGATGGCTGCTCCAGCCTGAGCACACTTAACTTGATAGTTTTCTTACATGAGCTACTGGTGAAACAACTAGTCCTTGCTGATAGGAATGCCTCTTCGCATTCTTATGGCGTATCCGGATGACCGCCCATCCCACAATGGCCAATAGATGTTGTGTAGACAGAGCATATCACATACGTCTTATTAGAAGCAATTGTCTGTGTTATTATCGGTCTTCGCACACATTTCTGATTACATACCTGTTTTCCGCGTATCACACACATCTTGTTATATTGAACCGTTTCGGTTCTCTTGCATAATCACAAACAGTTCATCCGAGTGAACCGTATGCTGTACATCGCACACACCTTGATCGGGCTGACCATTTCTTTTGTGTTGCCTAATCACAAACAGTTCATCCGAGTGAACCGTATGATGTACATCGCACACACCTTCATCTGGCTGCCCGTTTCTTTTGTTCCTCCTCATCGCAAACAGTTAATTGAGCTAAAATGTATGCCCTGCACCGCACACGCAACTAATATCTGAACCGTGTTTGATGCATCCTCCATCGCAAACGTTTTGCACCTTTTTGACGATTATTTTACACCACCGTTTGCGATTATGGCATCGCACACAGTTTTGTCGTAGGGTCTCTGATCGTAGTGTTGCGTTAGCAGCAACCTGCGATGAGTGTGGGTTTCATCAATGCTATCTTGAAGAGCTCTGCATTGCCTCAACCAAAAGTGCAGTAAAAAACAAGCCACATGCGATTATGCATCGTCAGAGGAGATGTATCCCAACTACTGATGGTTCAGCCAAAATAAACATTGATGGAGGCTTGTCAATGTTAGGAGATGAGGGGGTGGTAGCAGCCATATGTAGAATGGTTCAGGTAATTTCTTAGGTGCTTCAACTGTGGTTCTCGAGGGCATGACGTAAGCAACAACTTTGGAGGCCTTAGTGTGCAGCGAGGCGCTCTCACTCGCCCAAGATCCGAACCTCCGAAACCTGACTATTGCATCGGACTGCAATGAAGTGATCAACGACATCAAGAACGGAGCTTCTTCGCCTTACGCGACGATTTTAAGAGAAATTTATAACACTAGGCTTAAGTTTGATCGTGTCTTTTTTTGTTTTGAGTTTAGAGAGTCCAACTTTGAAGCTCACTCAATTGCGAAGGGGGCCTCTTCTCTGTCAGTTGGACGCCATGTGTGGCTGGGATTTACTCCAGATATTGCTTGTATCACAAACATTATGAACTTTGAATAAAATCCCAGTTACCCCTAAAAAACCGGCTCTTGGATAATCTCAAGAAAAAAACCATGCTCTCAGATTGCACTCCTCTACAGAGCGAAAGCGAGGATGATTTCTTCTAATTGGTACACTTAACAACTCCGGTGCCAAGTGGTAACTATCGTTTATAGTTCTTCCATTGTGCATATGAACATCCGGCCGCGTTCGTTCGGAGCTAAACGGACACAAAACGCGGTTCAACACGCAGGAGCAAATGGACAAACATCCGTTTTTTGTCCGGTTTCGACTCATTCCCGGCCCAAATTTAGGTCGCATTTGCATCGAGACAGGCAGCACACGGACGGGCGGGATGTGTGCCCTTGTCCTTCCTTGGCCCCCCCGTCGGTGGCACAGATGTCCCTTTTCTCTTCCCCTGCTCCTCCCTCCGCCTCCCGCCATCACTGCGGCCACCCGTCGGCACGCATTTTCCCAGGCGCCTTGCTCACTTTCCTGCCAGGCCACCCGAACCATGATAGCGCCATGCCATAGCCGGCCCACGCCCTTGTTTCTAAGGACTTTTTTGTCGGCGTTGGTGGCTCTTTGTTGTTGCAGCCGGTCGGAGAGAAGCTACGGATGTCGATGACGCCCATCGACCCCAACACCTTTCGATAGGTGTTGCAAAGCCGCAGGGCGCCGCCCGCCAACGCCAACCTTGCCTGCTGCCTGTGAGGAGAGCTTGAGGTGCTCTTCCCGGCCGCGTCTCTGAAGGAAATATGCCCTAGAGGCAATAATAAAGTTGTTATTTATATTTCCTTATATCATGATAAATGTTTATTATTCATGCTAGAATTGTATTAGCCGGAAACTTAGTACATGTGTGAATACATAGACAAAACAAAATGTCCCTAGTATGCCTCTACTTGACTAGCTCGTTAATAAAACATGGTTAAGTTTCCTAAACAAGAGACATGCGTTGTCATTTGATGAACAGGGTCACATCATTGGGAGAATGATGTGATGGACAAGACCCATCCGTTAGCTTAGCATATTGATCATTTAGTTTTATTACTATTGCTTTTTTCATGACTTATACATATTCCTCTGACTATGAGATTATGCAACTCCCGAATACCGGAGGAACACTTAGTGTGCTATCAAATTTCACAACGTAACTGGGTGATTATAAAGATGCTCTACAGGTGTCTCCGATGGTGTTTGTTGAGTTGGCATAGATCGAGATTAGGATTTGTCGCTCCGTGTATCGGAGAGGTATCTCTGGGCCCTCTCGGTAATGCACATCACTATAAGCCTTGCAAGCAATGTGACTAATGAGTTAGTTATGGATGATGCATTACGTAATCCAGTAAAGAGACTTGCCGGTAACAAGATTGACCTAGGTATGATGATACCGACGATCGAAACTCGGGAAAGTAACATACCGATGACAAAGGGAATAAATATGTTGTTATGTAGTTTGACCGATAAAGATCCTCGTAGAATATCTTGGAGCCAATATGAGCATCCAGGTTCCGCTATTGGTTATTGGCTGGAGAGGTGTCTTGGTCATGTCTACATAGTTCTCGAACCCGTAGGGTCCGCATGCTTAACGTTCGATGATGATTTTATATTGTATGAGTTATGTGATTTGATGATCGGATGTTGTTCGGAGTCCCGGATGAGATCATGGACATGACGAGGAGTCTCGAAATGGTCGAGAGGTAAATATTCATATATAGGACGATAGTATTTGGACACCGGAAGTGTTTCGGGGGTACCGGGTATGTATCGGGTCACCGGAAAGGGGTTCCCGGCACCCCTGGCCAAGATATGGGCCTTATTGGGCCTAGGGCGGGACGGACCAGCCCCTAGTGGGCTGGTGCGCCCCATACATGGGTGAATAAGGGGGGGGGGGGAAGGAAAGGGAGAGGAGAGAAAGGAAGGGGGGAAATTCGGCCTCCCCTTTCCTTCTCTCCCCCCTCCTCTTTCCTTCTCCCTCCGGAAAACATGGAAAGGGGGGAGGCCGAATAGGATTAGGCCCCAAGTCTTCTCTTAGCCGTGTGCAGTGCCCCCTCAATAGTTACACACCTCGGTCATATCGTCGTAGTGCTTAGGCGAAGCCCTGCGCCGGTAACTTCGTCATCACCATCGCCACGCCGTCGTGCTGACGGAACTCTCCTCAGCCTCAACTGGATCAAGAGCTCGAGGGACGTCATCGAGCTGAACGTGTTTTGAACGCGGAGGTGCCATACGTTTGGTGCTTGGATCGGTTGGGTCGCGAAGACGTTCGACTACATCAAGCACGTTAAACGCTTCCGCTTTCGGTGTACAAGGGTACGTGGACACACTCTCCCCGATCGTTGCTATGCATCTCCTAGATAGATCTTGCGTGATCGTAGGTAAATTTTTTGAAATACTGTGTTCCCCAACAGTGGCATCCAAGCTAGGTCTATGCGTAGATGTTATATGCATGAGTAGAACACAAAGAGTTGTGGGCAATAATAGTCATACTTCTTACCAGCAACGTCTTACTTTGATTCGGCAGTATTGTTGGATGAAGCGGCCCGGACCGACATTACATGACCATGTTCATGAGACTGGTTCTACCTACGTGCTTTGCACACAGGTGGCTGGCGGGTGTCCGTTTCTCCAACTTTAGTTGAATCGAGTTTGACTATTCCCGGTCCTTGTTGAAGGTTAAAATAGCACACTTGACAAAAATCATTGTGGTTTTGATGCATAGGTAAGAACGGTTCTTGCTAGAAGCCTGTAGCATCCACGTAAAACTTGCAACAACAAAGTAGAGGACGTCTAACTTGTTTTTGCAGGGCATGTTGTGATGTGATATGGTCAAGACGTGATGAGATATAAATTGTTGTATCAGATGATCATGTTTTGTTAAAGTTATCAAGAATCGCGTGAGCCTTATGGTTGTCTCTTTATTGCATAAGATGCAAGCGCCATATAATTGCTTCACTTTATCGCTATGCGATAGCAATAGTTGCAAAAACAATAGTTGGTGAGACGACCATGTGACGACACGTTGATAAAGATCAAGATGATGGAGATCATGGTGTCATGCCGGTGACGATGGAGATCATGACGGTACTTTGGAGATGGAGATCAGAGGCACAAGATGATGATGGCCATATCATGTCACATATTTTGATTGCATGTGATGTTTATCTTTTATGCATCTTATTTTGCTTAGTACGACGGTAGCATTATGAGATGATCCCTTACTAAAATTTCAAGGTGTAAGTGTTCTCCCTGAGTATGCACCATTGCGACAGTTCTTCGTGCTGAGACACCACGTGATGATCGGGTGTGATAAGCTCTACGTTCACATACAACGGGTGCAAGCCAGTTTTGCACATGCAGAATACTCGGGTTAAACTTGACGAGCCTAGCATATGCAGATATGGCCTTGGAACATGGAGACCGAAAGGTTGAACGTGAATCATATAGTAGATATGATCAACATAGTGATGTTCACCATTGAAAGCTACTCCATCTCACGTGATGATTGGACATGGTTTAGTTGATATGGATCACGTGATCATTTAGATGACTAGAGGGATGTCTATCTAAGTGGGAGTTCTTAAGTAATATGATTAATTGAACTTAAATTTATCATGAACTTAGTCCTGATAGTATTTGCATATCTATGTTGTAGATCAATTGCTCGCATATAGCTTCCCCGTTTTATTTATGATATGTTCCTAGAGAAAACTAAGTTGAAAGTTGATAGTAGCAATGATGCGGACTAGGTCCGTGATCTGAGGATTATCCTCATTTCTACACAGAAGAATTATGTCTTTGATGCACCGCTAGGTGACAGAACTACTGCAGGAGCAAATGCAGATGTTATGAACTTTGACAAGCTCGGTATGATGAATACTGGATAGTTTAGTGCACCATGCTTTACGGCTTAGAACTGGGACTTCAAAAATGTTTTGAAACGCCATGGAGCATATGAGATGTTCCAAGAGTTGAAATTGGTATTTTAGACTCATGCCCGAGTCGAGAGGTATGAGGCCTCTGACAAGTATTTTTATCTACAAGGTTGAGGAGAATAGCTCAACCAGTGGGCATGTGCTCAGAATGTTTGAGTACTACAATCGCTTAAATCAAGTGGGAGTTAATCTTCCAGATAAGATAGTGATTGACAAAGTTCTCTAGTCATTATCACCAAGTTATTGGAACTTCGTGATGAACTATAATATGAAAGGGATGACGAAAATGATTCCCCGAGCTCTTCGCGATGCTGAAATCGGTGAAGGTAGAAATCAAGAAAAGCATCAAGTGTTGATGGCTGACAAGACCACTAGTTTCAAGTAAAAGGGCAAGGGAAAGAAAGGGAACTTCAAGAATAATGACAAGCAACTTGCCACTCCCATGAAGAAGCCCAAAGCTAGACCCAAGCCTGAAACTGAGTGCTTCTACTGCAAAGGATATGGTTACTGGAAGCAGAACTCCCCCAAATACTTGGCAGATAAGAAGGATGGCAAAGTAAACTAAAGTATATATGATATACATGTTATTGATGTGTACTTTACTAGTTGAACATATAAAAGATGAGCGAGTGCGCCCAACTAGCGGCCGTGGCCACGTCTCCTTTTTTGCGCCATGACCAGTTCATCGTGGGTTACTGTAGCAGTGCAGGAAGAGATAAGTCCCGAGCGCCCCATCTCCCCTCCTCTAGCTTTTCCACTTTCCCCTTGCCTCCACCATCGCCTCCTCCTCCTCCTCCTCCTCTCTCTCTCTCTCTCTCTCTCTCTCTTTCTCTCCCGTCTCCTCCCTCTCAACCCTAGCCGCCACCACCCACCTCAATCGCTCCACCATGCACCCACCTCCCCTCTGGATCAGGTGCAGGCCGGCCGGTGCACGTAGGCGGCGGCGCTCCACTCGAGGGCAAAGGGAGGCAACGGCGGCGGCGGCAGCCGTGGACACCCGCGGCTATGGTGAGCCCCTGCGCCACCGCCCTCTCTCCTCTCCTCCCTTACTCCCTTACCCATCTCTCTCCCCCGCAGACGAACCCCGCCGCCAGGAGGCCGCCATGGAGGCCCGTCCCGAGCTTGGCTCGCCGCTCCTCCGGTGACCCTCGTTGCGCTTGGATCCGGGTCGGACGGATCCGACGGAGGAGCCCTCCCATGGCACCAGCGGCTCTGGAGATGAGGGCTGCACGGAGGAAGAGGAGCAGCAGCAGCAGCAGCTCGAGGTCGTTAAGGGTTTGCCTCTACCTCCTTGTGATTTTCCTGAACATGGCATGTGCAGACCTCCCTTACCCATCTCTCTCCCCCGTGCGTTGCCTCGGTCCGGACTTGGCAGGAGGAGGCCACAGTCGCCTTGCCGCCGCCCCCGAGCAGTGAGCGAGAGAAACAACGATGGCGAGGTCCCCTGCATCGATGAGTAGTCGCAGGGAGTCATCGCCAAGTGCTCTGTCTGCGTCGCCGGAAACATGCTGCATGCTCAAGAATGCACGAGTGCCACCACACGTCGCCCACACCTCTCCTCCGCTCGCTCTCGTCTCTGTTAGGCTGGTGAGCTTCTGCTTCCTCCTTGATCTTCCCTCAATTTAGTAATACTACTGTACTGTGTGCTTGTGTTGTTTCTTTGAGGGGTATGGGTACTACTTGTGTTGCTGCTAGATGTGATGTTGTTGGGTGCTGCTGCTAGATGTGATGTTGTTGGGTGCTGCTGGTTCTGCTAGTACCTGTGTTGGTTGATGTCATATCCATTTATTTATGAAACTGAAAACTCCTGTGAGTGGCAAGGATTGAGAAGGGTCTGAGCCAATGAGAAGTTTTATTTTCAGTTTTCATTTAAGAAGTAATGGAGGATATGTCATATGTTTAGTTGCTAACATTTACCTATGATGTATGTAGCTGATGTTCATCTTTGCCGGAGGGAGAGGACAAGAGTAAGAGAGCAAGAACAATAGATGATTCGTTATTTAGAAACTGACAGCTCTTGTGAGGAGCAAGGACAGAGAAGGCTATGAACCAATGAGATAAGTTTTATTTCTAGTTTTTTAATTAAGAAGTACTGGAGGATATGCCATATGTTTAGCTGCTAATATTTACATATGGTGTACGTAATAAGTTGTCTTGCTGGCTCTTTATGTGTATCATTTGAAAAAACTACAACAGATGAACATCATCTTTATCCAAATATCTTCAGATATAATCGACATCCCAAAGAAATACAGGTGGGAGCCGAGTGTCTTGGCCGTAGCTGGGTCTCCTTGCTTGACCTTGCCATCACCAAATTTATCTGCGGTATGATAGCTCCTCCTCCCCCTCTCTTCAAGGAGAGGTGCAGATCTGGAGATTAGCCAATGAGATATAGTTGCTTAATTTGCAACTTTTTTTGGTACAATTTTGCAGGGATGGACATATGGATTGAATGGTACCCTCCTAAAATCTACACAGATGTCAGGTACCAAGAACTTAAATAAGAATGTCCCAACTCCTTTTTTCTTTGATTTCTTTTTTCAGAGATCCGCTTGCTGTTCATACTTCAACATTACCAGAGTTTAATGTACTATCTAGCACATGTGTATGTGATGAAAGGAAATTATTGATTACTAAATATACATAGCTGCATGTATATGTATATCTAATTGGATTGTTGACTTAACATGTGCAGATCTGAGAAAGAAGAAATAGGGCCAAGATAATTAGGTGCTCCTCTATCTCTCTCTCATTCACATTTTAGTTTCCTAATATGTGGATTTTCTAAACATGATGTGTGCAGATCGGAGAAAGAAGAGATGAAGAACAATTTTAATTGAAGAGTTGAAGAAGACTAAGGTGAATTTTAACCATCTTGCAAACCCAATTAAGTTTGCACCTGCATTTTGATAATATGATTTGTGTTGATGAAAGCACGAGTCCCCCTGAAGTGCTTGACCACCGGCCGATTGTAGTGGAGGTCAGCATCACCTAGCTGTGGCCATCCTGGGCGCCGAGAGAATTAGTTGAAAAACCTTGCTGAGATCCAGGTCACGAGCCATCCCCATTTAGGTAAGCTTGCTATCTTATCACTAGATTGCTTGACTGAACTAGGACAACATTTTGTGTAAGCTTGCCTTTCATTTTTGTTTTTATTTGGTGATTTTTTTGAAAGCTTCTTTGATGAATTACCCTTATGTGGGGACATTGCAGCTGGCTATGAAACTTGTTCCTAACGAAGATAAATTTATGGAGGTGGCTAGGGGAATAGGAGGAGCAACTTTAGCCTGGCAGGTGCTTCTCAGGTTTGATGGCTTCCAACAAGGGAGAGATATCCATGCTCTGCATCAAGGTCATAGTGCTTTCTTCATGGGTTTGGCCTTTGCCATTAAGGTGACAAATGTATATTTCTGCTCTATCTAATGTCTCTTGCTCCTGCTTCAGTATCGATGATCTCTTTGGACTGATTGTTTGACAATGACTGTCATGTACTCCCTCCGTTCCTATATATAAGTCTTTTTATAGATTCCAATGCGGACTACAAAGACAAAACTGACTTTTTTGATCTGTTCTACATAGATGTTTTCAATCGCTGTCTGCTATAGATACTTTTTTGGTTGCATAGGCAAACATGGTTCCGTGAGGAGATTACCTACACTGTTCTGTTTATAGATGCCTAATTAGCTGCGAAGTCATATATGGTCTTATTAGTAGTTTTGTGAGTTGTGGGTTTATGCATTTTCCCTGGGAATGTTTGCATGTGTGATCACTTGCTTGCTATAAGTTTTTTACTCCGCACCGGGTGATCAATTAGTGTTTGCAATTAGTTTGGCATATATTATCACGTAAAGCCTGTCAGTGAAATAGGGTTATACAAAAACTATTTGTGAATAATAATAATAATAATAATAATAATAATAATATGTCGGGGAGGCTGATCGGACCCACGAACACCTATGGGGCCGGCGGACCAGGCCCCTTTTGGTTCGGAGGGGGGCGGAGATCGCACGAAGAGCGGATCGAGGCGAAGCACACGAGCAGTTTACCCACCGGAGCTCTCCGGAGAGATAATACTCCCGCCGCTTGTCTGATTTGTATTGTGTTCTTGCTAGGGAGCCGATGAGAGCTACAAGACCTAGCGTGAGTGTTCTCTCGTTACGTTGGAATCGAACCCTCTCTACGCTATGCATGGGCCTCCTTTATATGCTCAAGGGTCTCCGGCTGGTGGCAACGTAGATGAGGGTACAAATGGAAAACAAATGTTGGTACACCTACTTGTACAAAGGTATGCAGTACTCTACCTAACCCCGACGGCAAGGGACAAAGCATTAAATGCCTGTCCTCGCCGCCTAAACAAAGGCAACAGGACTGGTCAGAGCGCCACCGCTCGCCACGATGGCAAGCTTGTCAGCGCCGCTTATCGCTGCTCCCCGCCGGCTGCACAGCCTCTTGACACGCCACGCATGGAATGGTCCCATGGCGACATCGTTGGTGGATGAGCCGAGCGGAGATGAAGAGAGGTTACTGCCGCGGCAAGTGCCTTGCCGCGCCGAATCCTTGTCGCGTCCGGAGGCTTGTCGCTCTCGAGCCTTCCGGCAAGCTCCTCTTGCCGGGTCTTGTCTTCAGATGCCTTGAGTAGCCTTCCCGCAAGATCCTCTTGCCGGGCCTTGTCTTCTTGGTTAAATACTTTGTTCTTGAATGGCTCCAACGGAACCACGGAGTATCTTGGCGGTGACCATGCAAGCCTTGCCGCTGGTGTCAGAATCGCCAGGCACGAAGTTCGGGATACTAGGGTACCCCTACTCTAGTACACCGACAGAGCCCCCGGCTCGGGCCACACACGGTGCCGAGCGCCTGTTGGGCCAGCCCAAAACAAAGGCATCGTCACACGCGGCCTTGATCATGCCGTAACTTGCTCGACTCCACCACGCCCCCATTTAACGGCACGCACCGAACGTGGCGCCGTGGGAGAGATCGTGGGGGTTTCTTTATTAGAAAAGCGAACGTCCGCCCCTCTCCTCCTTATAAACAGGGGAAACAGGGCGGTCGCCCACCCCGCCATTGCTGTCTTGTCTTGAAAACCACCGCCGCTCCCCTTCTTCTCCAAAGGCGAAGAGAGCAGCGCCACGCCTTTTCGCCACAGCGCCATCAACGCCGGGTCTCCTCCACCGCCTCCGCCATGGCTTCGAAAGCCGACAAGGGAAGGGCGTGAAGTCGTCCGAGGCGCAGCTGCTCATGGCGCCGCGAAGGAGCGGGCCATCTTCTCCCCCACTCGACGCAAAGGAGCCGAGGGAGGGTTACTACCTTTTCGTCGACGGAGACGCGTGCGCACTCACAAGACGAAGGTACTCCCCGCCATCGCTTCGAACTAGCCCCAACTGGGTATCCTTTCTTTGCGCTTTTCTTCTATTGTGGGCTCTGCCCGCCCTTTTCTGAATTCTTCTGCGACATTATGAACACCTACGGGTTCCGCCTCCTTGATTTCACCCCCAACGCCGTTCTGGCCATGGCAGTTTTTGCACACCTTTGCGAAAACTTTGTCGGGATCCACCCAAACGTAGCCCTCTTCCCCCACTTCTTCATGCCCTGCCAGAGAGGGGAGCCGCTAATGAGGGATTGCTTGGGTCTCTGTGGTCGGCAAGAAAGAGGCCTATCTGGAAGGAGAGTTCCGCAGCAAATGGGAGGAGTGGAGAGCCAATTGGTGTTGGATCGCTGAGGAGAACCCGCAGCCTTTTCGATCGCCTCGCGCCAAACCCCAATAGTGCGCTGCAACGATTGGAGCAACTTGGCGCCGGAAGATGCTAGGTTGAAGATAGCCGTGACCCGGATCTTGCGCCTCGGCCTTGCCGGACTCATCAGAGGCGCAGCTTGGCGAGATTTCCTTCGCCAAGACGCTTCCCTTGCAGGAGAGGAGGAGACCTGCTTGGGAGTTCCAAAATGCAGCGGACATCATGAGGCTGCGCCTGGCCTCAACTGGAATTTCACTGCCTTGGAGTTGGATGCGATGCTGCTAGAGCTGTTCAAGAATGACCCCGATCACCCCGAGTGGTTTAGGTTGCCGAGGGGGTCGCCCCATTCGCAATAACTCTTCGCCGACCGCATCCGCGTAATGATGCCGCCAGCGATTCGATGGGATCGCTCCAACTCGCAAGAGCCTTCCGACGACATCGTGCGGCAGTTCTTCGACAGCTTGGAAGAAATGCCGATCCGCCCGACGAAAGCGTAAGAAGCTCACCCGCGACACCACCGACGAAGAGATGGTGCGACATTGCTACAAGTTGGAGGAGGCGGCAGAGAGCCGCTACCGGTGTCTTTGGGTACACCGTGGAGGAGGCAGATGCAGTAGAGGCGGCAAGCCTTGCCGAGCGAAAGGAGTTCGCCGGTGAGGAAGAGCTTGCCGAACCCGAGGCCGAGTCGAGCGAACCAGCCGAGGGCGCTTCTTCCCCACCATCCAGTGGCTTGCCGCAAACGGAGCCCCCGGCTCCGCCAAAGAAGCGTCTCCGCAAGGCCGGAGACGAGACGGGGCGGCAGACGGGCCCACAGCCGCAGCGCCGCGCTCTACCGCGGCAAGCGATGTTGCCGCGGGAGCACCCCACACTACTGCGACAACTGGGGCGGGATCCTCCCAGCCACACGACGCCTCCGCTTAAGCGGCCAAGAGAGCTCACTCCTCCACCTCGTCGCACCGAGGCGAGCCGAGTTTGATCTCTCCGCACTAAGCTCCGACGAGGAAGAAGAGTAAGCTTCAATATTGTGCTTGTATTTCTTCAATTTTGTTGCTTCATCTTGAATCTGATTTGCTTGCTTCAACTCTTTCCTTTTCGTGACGCCGCCCAGAGAGCGTCAAGAGAGCCAAGACCCGGTGGTCGCTGCTGAGGACGATCCACCTGTGACAACAGGAGGCGCGTCTGAGACCCCCTTGTCGGACCCGCAACCCTTCCTCGAGCAGCCCCAGACAGCCCCCAGAGTAAGTATGCGGTTTTCTCCTTACTGTTAGACGTGCATGGGTGCTCCTTCTTCTTTGATATCTGACTGTTGGTTTGTGTAGGAGCAGAGCAGCCTCATCGGGAGGGCCCAAAAGCCGCCCCCGAAATTCTATTTGCTTCGACTTCGCCGCCAAGGGAGGATTCCCCGGCAAGGGAGCGCCCCCCGGCAAGGGAGACTACTCCGGCAAGGGACAGCACCAGTGATCCTCCAGTGGTCGAGACCATGGCTGCAGATCCCATTGCAGGTAATCCTCTTGCGCCAAAAATTTCCCTTGGGCTTGTTTTCTTCTGTTTTCTTTTTGAACATTTGCTTGATCGTTTCTTTCTTTGTCCGCCACAGAGCCGATGGAGACCGAGGTCGCCGGCGAGGAGGACGCTACAAGGCAACACCGACGAAGCCGGCCATTGCGGAAGAAGAAGCCGGCGCCGACGAGCCTGCCGCGAAGAGGCCACCGAGGCTGCCGCCAGAGAAGCCGGGCGAGGGGTCTGGCGATCGCGACCGACGGCCCAGGGGTCAGGAGCGCCAGCGCTACACCGATCGCCGATTTCCCAGCCGCTGGCAGCTGCCAGTTCTGAAGAGCCCCAGCCCGCGCCTACTTGAAGGCCGGGCGACGGGCGTCTTCATCAAGCTCCCCGGGAGTCGAGCTCAGGCGCCGGTCGAAGGAGAGACCTTCGACGGAGAGCTGCTCGCCTCATTGGCCGACGCTGGTGGACGCGCCAAGCAGCAAAGATCGGCGATTCTCGAGGAGGAGCAGTGGAAGAAGCTATCGCCGCTTCTACCGCGCTCGACAAGCCAAGTTGGAGTCCCGGAAGCACTTGTCGCGAGGGCGGAGCAGACATGGAGAAGCGCGCAGAAGAGCTCCGGGCGCCAACCAAGAAGCTCTCCGAACGAAAGCGTAAGAGCGGGAGCGACTTGTCAAGAGCGCACGGCCTTCATCCTCGAGAAGGCCGCAATGAGGAGGAGCAGCGGCTTGCCGCCGAGAAGCTGTCCGCAGAAAGCGAAATGGGCGCAGCTGAAGGTCAACCCGACAGCCACGAGGAAGAGCTTGTCGCGCCATGAGGAGTCACTTCGGTGGCTCTTAAGGAAGCGAAGGATGCTGCCGCAGCCGCCGAGGCCGCCAAGAAAGAATTGGAGATGAAGGTGACGCAGCTGGAGGCCAGTCTCCAGAAGAGTGGCGAGGAGCTTGCCGCACTCAAGCACGAGCGCGAGAAGGACGCCTACACTCTTGGCGAGCTGCAGGGCCGTCTCTCCGAGAGGAGCAAGGAGCTCGACGCCGCCAAGGATTCCAAGGCAGATCTTGAGCTGAAGCTGACCACTCGATGCAGACGCTGACGACGCCAAGGAGGCGGGAGGTGGGCTGTTGGATAAGATCAAGGCCAACGAGGAGTCTGGCGAATGTCAAGTGCCACCTGTAGCGCCTTGAGGGAGAGTGTGGAGCATCGACCAAGGTCTTGTGGATATCGCCGCCGCCATCCACAACGAAATGATGGAGCTGGGATGGTGGATCTCGGATACTCCTCCGACGAGCACCTCCAACCCAGCGCCAAGCTTAGCTTATTCTTCAAGGGCGTGGTGGCGGCTCTCCAATGACTCCGGAAGAGATCCCAGCAATGGCCGAGGAATCGCGCCAGATCTGGCAGGAGCCCTCCGTAAGGTGTTGATGAAAGTGGCCTTCCGCAATCCGTGCCTCAACCTCAACGGGCGCCCTCGGATCCTTGCCGCCAGATGCCGATGTGGAGGCGCTCAAAGCCCTTGTCGCACCCATTGTGGACAAGGTGGGCAAGATCAAGCGGGTTGATGGCGCACCGCGTAGACTAGGCCGCCAATTTTATCTTTCCCTTGTCGCCGCGATCATGTTTAGAACAATTTATTAGATCTGCTACAAGTTATTTTGTAATATAACTCTATCTTAGGCGATGATTGCAATGTTATTTCCTTTACTTGATTCCTTCCTTTGTAATGCTTTTTGCCCCACGCTTAGGGAACTTGTCGGTGCAGTACCTTTCTTTTGTCATGAAGCGCCGAGTGCGGAACGTCAACTGTGGCGGTGCCGCCTCCGACAAGCAACCTTGTCGCGACTAGCTGCAGCTCACTTAAGTTGTTGAGCGGACTCGAAACAAAGTAAGGGCGCCGACTAGTCATGAAAGTTGGTTCCTCCGCCAAGACATGTTTTCTATACAAAGTACTATCGCTCGAGGAAGATAACTTAAAAATTTAGGAACTGATTGCTCAAACTTGGGCAACTTAGCTTTATCGTCGCTTGCTTCCCGATATATGAAACTTCCTCGAGCAACGCTTGGTCCATAGTACTATCTTCTCCTTCCCCCTGGTTTACTTGTGCGCTGGAGAACCTTCCTTTCTTTGAGAAAAGAGAAAGAAGAGAAAATAAAGTTATGGAGCCCAGTGCTCGATATTGCTTACCGGGTGTGGGTGCTGCACAAAGTGTTAGCCAAAACATGCAATAAAATGATGAAAGCATGAATTTGACAAGTTGTGCGCAACACATGGACTTTATTGATGCACGGGGTCTGCGCCCGGCTTTGTACAAAGGATTACATGCATCAACGGCAAGACTTGTACAGGTGGTTGCGGAACAGGTTCCAAACAACGCTTTCTGAGTAAAACTTACGAAGATGCTCAATGTTCCAGAGTTGCTCACCGAATGCCATCTTCGTCTCAAAGCGACAGCGCCAGGCCTAGTGACTCGTTTCACCCGATAAGGGCCTTCCCACTTTGGCGTCAACTTGTTTGAATTCTTGGCGGACTGAACGCGCCGAAGAACAAGGTCGCTTTCCTCAAGGCTTCTGGCACTAACTTTGCGGCTATGGTAGCGACGCAAAGCTTGCTGGTAACGAGCAGCTCGTACAACGGCCTGATGACGATCCTCCTCAAGGAGCAGCGCGTCATCTTGTCGCAGCTGCTCTTGCTCAAGCTCATCATAAGCGAGCACTCGAGGCGATCCGTATAACGAAGTTCCGTGGGGAGAACTGCCTCGCTCCATA
This sequence comes from Aegilops bicornis, assembly GCA_021605145.1. Classification (NCBI taxonomy): domain Eukaryota; kingdom Viridiplantae; phylum Streptophyta; class Magnoliopsida; order Poales; family Poaceae; genus Aegilops; species Aegilops bicornis. Next base: position 325,928,924 of record CM038669.1, read on the forward strand.
GACTAGAGCAAAGGTGTCTCGCCGGTGGCTCGATTTGGCGTCGTCTGATCGACCAAAGAACCACCGGTAGCTCCTCAATCCAGCTTTCTTCCGCACTTGTGCAGCCTGTCGAAAGTTCTGGTCTTGAGCCCAAGCAGCACTTCAAGCATTTGCCCTCTTCGCTGACCGCTGCTCCTTGGATGAGCAATGGCCAAGCGGCACTTTGGCGCCAAGATCTTGGACGTAATGCATGAAGGTGCAGCTTGTGAATTGTGTGCCGTTGTCGGTGATGATCCTGTTGGGGATTCCGAAACGGCAAACAATCGACCTGAAGAACTTGATCATCGATCTGCCACCTTCCTCATCGCTTCCACTTCCGGCCACTTTGTGAACTTGTCGATTGCAACGCATAAGTACTCAAAGCCCCGACAGCTTGGGGGAAGGAGCCGAGGATGTCGAGCCCCAACCGAAAAATGGCCAGGATAAAGGGATCGCCCGGAGAGCTTGAGCTGGCTGTGTATCTGCTTGGAATGGAACCGCACGCTTCACACTTGGTTACTTGTGCGCTTGCATCCCGGAGGGTCGTCGGCCAAAAGAAACCTTGCCGGAACGCTTTTGCCAAGTGCTCGCGCCAATGTGGTGACCACATATGCCTCCATGTATCTTCGCCAACAGCTTTTGTCCATCTTCCCGCAATATACACTTCAATTTCACACCGTTGAGTCTCCTTCTCAGACGGTGTGTCAGTCGACAACCGGGTACATACTTGACCGCCGGCTACTCTTTTCCGCTTCTTCTTGCTCTTCAGAAGTTCTCCCGTCAAGGAAATGGACAATCTGCTGCGCCCATGCCGGAGCTTGCAGCTCGACAACAAGGACTAAAGGCACATTCGCCGGCCAAGGGAACATCGCCTTCCACGGCAAGAACTCGCGGCTCACCGAGCTTGACGTTCCGGCAAGCTTGCTGGAGCAAAACTTGTCGGAGCGCCCGCTTCAACGTAAACAAACCACAGGGCTTGTCGGAGCAGACTCGCCTCACTCTGTTGGTGTCGATCTTGGGGACCTTCTTGGCGGCGGCTTCGGGAAGCTCTGCCGGAAAATAGTCACCAGAAATCAACTTCCTCTTCTTGTTCTGTCCAGTTGATGGTGTTACGGTTGGTTGAGTTAGCTTGAGCCCAAAAATCCCTGGTTCCACACGCAACTTAAGTGTAGCGCACTTTGACAGGCGATCAGCAATATCATTCTGAGCTCTTGGAACATGTTCCATTTGTAGGCCGTCAAAGTGTTCTTCTAGCTTTCTCACTTCATCAACGTAGGCTTCCATCAATGAACTATGATAATCTTTGTTCACTTGGCGGACGACAAGTTGTGAGTCACCCCTGACAATGAGCTTCTTGATCCCAAGGTCTACCATGATCCTGAGACCGGCAAGCAAACCTTCATACTCTGCAGTATTGTTTGTTGCTTGCTCCTTGGGAAAGTGCATCCGACTACGCATTTGAGGTGCTCTCCGTGGGTGCAATAAGCAAAGACGCCGCACCGGGCGCCTTTGCAGCGAGAAGGCACCATCAAAGTACATTAGCCACTCTTTGCTTGTTTCCTTGACGGGAATGCTCGCCTCTCGAATCTCTTCATCCGTGTTGGCGCCCATTCTGCTATGAATTCTGCCAATGCTCTACTTTGGATAGTTGAAGTGCTTTCAAACTTGAGGCCAAAGCTCGACAGTTCCAAAGTGCTCCACTCGACAATCCTGCCTGTTGCCTCTGGATTTTGCAAGATCCTCTTCAGCCGAAAGCGAGTGACAACTGTGATCTCATGTGCTTGAAAGTAATGGCGCAGCTTTCTCGAGGCCATGAGAAGGCCAAAAGCAATTCTCGCACACCGTAGTACCTTGATCTAGCCCCGCAGAAGGGAACCGGACAAAGTAAACTGGGCGCTGCACCATCCTTCTCAGATCTCGCTCATGCGCTCGCCAGAGATTCGTCCTTGTCGAGACCAGAGCTTGCCGGTGAAGCCCCTCGCTTGTCGGCCGGATGTGTCTGCCGTGGTTGCTAGCTCATCATCCGCCTCCCTCTCCGCTACTAGCGCAGCACTAACCACTTGATTGGTTGCCGCTATATATAGCAACAACTTCTCTTGTGGCTTAGGTGCGACAAGTATTGGAGTGGAGGACAGGTATCTCTTTAAGTCTGCGGCAGTCACAGCCTCCGCTTCGAGTCCATTTTATTGGACCTGCCTTTTTCAAGATTTTGAAAATGGCAGGCGCGCCAGCAGATCTAGAGATAAACTCGCCGAGAGCAACTACGCAGCGGCAAGTCTTCGTGACATCCTTGACGCGCTTTGGTGCTTCAATCTGCTCAATGGCCTTGATCTTGTCGGGATTGGCTTCAATTCCCTCACCGAGACACGAAGAACCCGAGAAGCTTGCCGGAAGGGACTCCAAACACACACTTCGTGGTTGAGCTTGAGGTTGATCTTGCGCAGATTTGCAAAGGTCTCATCCAAATCTTGAACCAGAGTTGCTTTGTCCTTGCTCTTGACCACTATGTCATCCATGTAGGCTTCTACATTTCTGCAGCATTTGCGGCTCAAAAGCATCATGAACTACCCTAGCAAGCGTTGAACCAAAGCATTCTTTAACCCGAAGGGCATCCAGATGAAACAAAGATGTGCCACATGGGGTTATGAATGCGGTCTTCTCCTCATCCTCTTCCGCCATGAAGATCTGATGATATCTCGAGTATGCATCAAGAAATGAAAGCAAATCACATCCAGCCGTGGAGTCAACAATCTGGTCGATGCGCCGGCAAGGGAAATGGATCTTTGGGACAAGCCTTATGGACATCGGTCAAGTCGATACAAAGCCTCCAGTTCCCGTTAGCCTTGGCGCACAACTACAGGATTGGCCAACCACGAGGATGGAGCACTCTCCGACAAGGCCTGCCGCTTCCAGCTTTCTTGATCTCTTCGCGATGAATTCTTGGCGCCCACCGCTTGCTTCCCGACTTTTCGCTGACGGGCCGCGCATGAGGACAAACGGCAAGACGATGCTCAATTACTTTCCGAACACCGGGATTTCAGACGGTAGCCATGCAAACATCGCCGATGTTAGCCCGCAGGAAAGCAACGAGCGCCTTCCTATTTAGGGTCGAGAGAGGCACCGATGGTGAAGGTACCACCAAAGGCCGCCCTCCTTGGCGGACACCTTCTTGGTCTTTGGCGGAGCTACCATCGCCTTTCAGCACTTGCCGGTGGAGCTCGATGGTGCGTCCTCGACGGTAGCGCAGCACTCCGAAGAGGTGCGCTTGCCGGAGTGGGCATCAGAGCTCTTGCCGGACTTGGTCTTCTTCCCCCCGGGAGCTTCAGCGGCAAGTGTTTTGCAATCTGTCGCGGCTGCTGCTTCCCGGTAGATCTTGTCGGCACAGATAAGAGCATCCTTCTTGTCGCCATGGACAGAGATGATGCTTATCGGGCCTGGCATCTTGATTAAGTTCTAGGCATAGTGAGAGGCCGCCATGAACTTGGCGAGTGCTGGACGGCCAAGTATTCCATTGTATGGCAATGGAAAATCAGCAACGTCGAAAGTGACCCTCTCGATCCCCGAAGTTTAGCTCACGCCAAATGTTACCGCAACGTGATCTTTCCCTTCGGCTTGCTCCTTCCCGGATTGATTCCTTGGAATGTGCCGCCTCTTCGAGCTCATTGTCGTGGATCCAAGCTTCCGGAGCACCGCGGAGGAGATCACATTTAAGCCGGCCCCGCCACAACTAGCATCTTGGTGACCTTGAGGTTGCGGATAGTTGGTGAGACCAACATCGGCAAGCACCTGACCGCAGTTATGCGATCAGGGTGGTCCTCAATATCAAAGATGATTGGCGTGCTGGACCACTTCAGAGGCTTGCGTGACTCTACGGATGGTTCCGCTGCATTGACCTCCCGCATCCACTGCATGAGTTCGCGGTGGGAAGTATGCAGGGAAGCACCTCCGTCAACGCAGAGGACCTCTGTAGCTTTCTGAAACTCCTGCTCATCGGCGTCGTCATCATCCATGTCTTCATCGTCGTCTTCGTCTTCATCCTTGTCGCGGCCGCGGGGAGGCCTGTCTCCTTGCCGCGGCGCCCTCCCCGGCCGGGACGTTTCTTGCTTGCTCCCCCATCACCTTCCTGGGCCTTCTCCTTGTCGCGTCTCTCGTACTCAGCCTTCTGCTGTTCAACAAGCTGCTCGACCTTCTTGCAGAGATCATGGCCCTTGGTGCGGTGGATCTTGCAAGATCGCTGCCGGAGCCGTCACCGCTGGTTGTCGGCGGCCACAGTTGGTGGTTGGTGCTGCCGCAACCTCCTTGCCGGAGCTACCAGCCTTGGCGTTCTTGTCGCCACCTCCGCTGCCGAACCGCTCGACAACTAGCACGTCTCGCCTTTCTTTTTCCTGTTGCCCCGCCACGGCTCTTCTTTGCCGGGCGGTCTCCTCACCGCCGATCCTCCCGCTTTGTATTCTCTCCGGGAGTCTCCTCCTCCTCAAAGACGCGGCGCACTTGTCGGCCAGGGCGTATAGCTCATCGACGCCTCTCGATCTTGCACATCGCCATCTCCTCCCGCATCTCGCGGTTCCGCGACGTTTCGATGGAACGCGCTGATCATCAACGGTAGGGTGGACATCCGGATGTTGTGCCGCATACACGGCTGAATCTCTCAATATACTTTGCGCATGGGCTCTCCTTCCTTCCGGGCGAAAGCAGATGAAGGTCGCTTTCTTGGCCATGGGGTTTGTGGCACGCCTATAAAGGCGCCGACAAACCGATGGCATAGGTCTGCCCAAGAAGATATGGAGTTGTCCGCAAGTGCATGAGCCAGACTGACGTTGGGCTTGAGCACCGCCGAAGTAGTTGGCAAGGATCTTGTCGCCTCGCCCGGCAGCTCGCACCGCGATGGTGTAGATGCCGAGGAACTCCGACGGATGCGCCTTGCCGCCGCATTTCTCCGGTACGTCTGGCTTGAAGTTCTTCTTGCTGGGCCACTGGACTTGCCGCAGCTCACGAGTGAACGCAGGGCAACCTACCACGTACGGCAAGTCGCCTGGTTCCTCTGGCGCGTGCATGTCAACAGAGGGCCCGGCGCGCTTGTCGGATTGACGTCACGCTTCTCTTCGGCGCTCGATGCGCAGTTCGAGCGCCCTCTTGCCGCCGATCGTAGTACTTGGCGCTGATCGCGATGAGCTCGTGGATCCGACGAGGCGCGGAGTCGCTGTCGAGGTGGATCTGGCGAGTCGGCGATCTTGGCCTTCGGGTGGAGAGTGCATGGTGGTTGCACCCCACCGGTCTCTGCCGCCACCGGCTCGCGTTGGCGTTCCGCCGCGGCAGCGATGCACTCGGTTGCCAGCGGAGCGTCGCCGCTGGCGAAGCCGATGAGACTTCTGGATGGTGGCCCTCCATTCGCCAACCTTGTCGGCTGTTGGAGGGTAGTCGAGGAGCGCTGAGCTCGCCAAGGCTTCCGCCGGAGTGGCGGGTGGCAATGGTGAACGGTGCGAGGAGCGGATATGCTCGGACTTCTAACTATGTTAGAAGGAGCAGCATCCCGCCCAGCGACATCAGATCTCGCCGTACACCGTGTTGGCGTCTTGGCGCGCTGGTCTTGAGGGTCTCGAGATCCTCCAGCCGGTCTTGATCCAACGAAGCGTATGGTATTGTGAATACCATGACGCTGTTGGTCCCGCTGCTCCCCGAGATGGGCGCGACATGTACGGACGCCAAGGTTTGCGGCCCTGTCCCTGGACTTGGCAGCGCCACGAACACCTTCGCCGACGCTTCTCGTTTCTTCCGGGCCACACCGCTTCCACCACCTGTTTGCTCCGGTGGTGGTGGGTTCGACGCGACGGCTCACTGCCGCCAAGCCTTCTTCTTCGGTGGCATGTTGATGAAGATGTTGAAGATGACGAAGATGTTGCTCGTGTGAACGCCGGATCAGGTTCACACAGCCTCGACGCCTCTACCGGGCGCGCCAAAGATGTCGGGAGGTTGATCGGACCCACGAACACCTATGGGCCGGCGGACCAGGCCCCTTCCGGGTTCGGAGGGGCGGAGATCGCATGAAGAGCGGATCGAGGCGGCACACGAGCAGTTTACCCAGCTTCGGAGCTCTCCGTAGATAATACTCCTACAACGCTTGTCCGATTTGTATTGTGTTCTTGCTAGGGAGCGATGAGAGCTACAAGACCTAGCGTGAGTGTTCTCTCGTTACATTGAATCGAACCTCTCTCGCTGCACATGGGCCTCCTTTTATATGCTCAAGGGGTCTCCAACAGGTGGCAACGTAGATGAGGGTACAAATGGAAAAAAGCGAGTTGGTACACCTACTTGTACAAAGGTATGCGATGTACTCTACCTAACCCCCGACGGCGGCAAGGGACAAAGCATTAAATGCCCGTCCCCTCGCCGCCTAAACAAAGGCAACAGGGACCGTCAGAGCGCCACCGCTTGCCACGATGCAAGCTTGTCAACGCCGCTTATCGCTGCTTCCTCACCGGGCTGCACACTCCTCTTGACACGCCAAGGCATGGAATGGTCCCATGGCGACACGCTGGTGGATGAGCCGAGCGGAGATGAAGAGAGGTTGCTCGCCGGCAAGTGCCTTGCCGCGCCGAATCCTGTCGCGTCCGGAGGCTTGTCGCCTTCGAGCCTTCCCGGCAAGCTCCTCTTGCCGGGTCTTGTCTTCTGCGTGCCTTGAGTATTTTCCCCGGCAAGCTCCTCTTGCCGGGCCTTGTCTTCTTGGTTAAATACTTTGTTCTTAAATGGCTCCAAAGGAACCACGGAGGATCTTACGGTGACCAGGCAAGCCTTGCCGCTGGGTGTCAGAATCGCCTGCGGCACGAAGTTCGGGATACTAGGGTACCCCTACTCTAGTACACCGACATAATAGTAATAATAATAAAGTGGATCCTTGCAATTCTGCTTTACTACATTAAAATATGCTAGCCGGGTCTGCAAGATTGCGCCCTCTTTTTAATGTTTGAGTTGTGGGTTTACGCATTTTCCCTGGGAATGTTTGTATGTGTGATCACTTGCTTGCTATAAGTTTTTTACTCCGCACCGGGTGATCAATTAGTGTTTGCAATTAGTTTGGCATATATTATCACGTAAAGCCTGTCAGTGAAATAGGGTTATACAAAAAATATCTTTGAATAATAATAATAACAATAATAATAATAATAATAATAATAATAATAATAATAATAATAATAATAATATTTAAGTGGATCCTTGCAATTCTGCTTTACTACCGTAAAATATCCTAGTCGGGTCTGCAAGATTGCACCCTCTTTTTAATGAGGGCTTGAAAGTGGTAGAGAAGATCAAAAGAAGCATATCTCCTTTTTTTTGTGCTTCTGCCCACGCCCTGTATATGATGTTGCAGATCAAAATATAGATGTTGTCGATCGGATAGGAACAGGCAAGGAGTTGTCCGAGTCAGTATGTAGTAATGGGCATCCATGTTTTGTTATACCGGTGATTCTGAAGCACTTAAATTGATATGATCGCTTCACTCCTCTCATATACTCCTTTAGTCCATTTATTCCTAGACCATATGTTTTTCTTTTGTTAAAACCTTGAAGTTTTAAGATGTTAGGGTAAATTCTCTCACAAATTATATGTCGTGTTCCTTAAAAATAGTGTACTATTATGTTAGTGGATCACTTGTTTAAGTTCTAGCAGTACCAAGTGTCTCCTAACAACATATCCACACTAATTGCTTGGTGTGGCAACTTGCTCCTTTTTATTTATTAGTTGTTTGAGGATTTTTTTTATTTTTTGGCGGGGAACTTTGTTCCTTTTTATTTCTGTTGAACGGGAGCAACTACAATAGAAGAAGGGTCACGGTTGCAAAAATAGAAAAAACATGTCTGAGCCATCCGATCCTGGATGAGGGCCCAGATTCTTGTGGGTGGATCAGAAAACGCATGTACCACATCAAATTTTTACTTTGTCATCTACGATTTAGCAAACGCACTTGAATTGCATTCTTAATTGTTCAATACATACATGATCAGGATTAGAGAACATAGTTCTCCTATTTCTTTCCTTGTAATATAAACAATATTCTTTTTCCTTGTATTTGTAGATGCATGATGCTCTGACAAGCAGAAACATTAGGACAACAGACAGATAGAAGAAGCTTTTATCGTTGTCTCCCATTTCTGACAATTGAGAGAATTTCTATGCAAGATAAATTTAACACTGTTCTTGATCATGAATCTTTTCGTGTCTGTGCTCAACTAAATCGTGTTTTCTTGGTGTGATCTCTCCCAGAACAAGAATCTTGATGAGCAAGAAGTAGAATAACTGGTGGGAAATGCTAGAGCTTTTTTGTTATGTACCATCAAGATAGTATGGCCTATCATTTTAAATAGCAATGCCTGATGAGTGCTGATCATATTAATCCTTAATACTCTGTCTTGCTGGCCGTGTACTAAAAATGGCACTTCCATGTCTAATGAAGATATGCGTGCTTGTGATATGCTCAATCTGGGATGGTCTAGTCTGATGTTTACTTATGCTTTATAAATAGGAAGCAGTGGGGGGAAAGAGCTAGAGAAGAATACACCCTGTTATCACTCCTAATTTTGCGACTTATTTCCATATATTTTATTTTCAGTTTACATATTTTAATGCACACTCTTTCAATACAAGGCTTACACTCGGCCTTTGCGCCATTGGCGCAACGGGTCATCTAGTATTCATAGTAGCCCATGGGTATTTGATACTAGTTTAGTTTGTCGGGGAGGCTAATCGTACCCACGAACACCTATGGGGCCGGCGGACCAGGCCCCTTGTGGTTCGGAGGGGGGCAGAGATCGCACGAAGAGCGGATCGGGGCGAGGCACACGAGCAGTTTACCCAGCTTCGGAGCTCTCCGGAGAGATAAAACTCCTACTGCTGCTTGTTTGATATATTGTGTTCTTGCTAGGGAGCAATGCAAGCTACAAAACCTAGCGTGAGTGTCTCTGGTCTCGAGTGAGTCGAATGAACCGAACCCCTTCTACGTTGCGCATGGGCCTCCTTTTATATGCTAAAGGGTCTCCGGCTGTGTGGCAACATAGGCGGGGTACAAATGTAAAATCGGAGTTGGTACACCTACTCGAACAAAGGTATGCTGCAAAATACCTAACTCGACGGCAAGGGACAAAAGCAATAAATGCCCGCCGTTGTCGCCCAAACAAAGGCAACAGAGACCATCAGGTGCGCCTCCGCTCGCCACGATGGCAAGCTTGCCAGCGCCGCTTATCGCTGCTCTCTGCTGGCTGCACAGCCTCTCGACACGCGCCCATGGAACGGTCCCATGGCGACACGTCGCTGGATGAGCTGGAGCGGAGAGGGAGAGAGGTTGCATGCCGCGGCAAGCGCCTTGCCGCGTCGAATCCTTGTCGCGCCTCGAGGCCTGTCAGCGCTCGAGCCTTCCGGCAATCTCCTCTTGCCGGGGCCTTGTCTTCTGCGTGCCTTGAGTGGCCTTCCCGACAAGCTCCTCTTGTCGGGGCCTTGTCTTCTTAATCAAATACTTTGTTCTTGAATGGCTCCAAGGAAGCCACGGAGGATCTTGGCGGTGGCGAGGCAAACCCTGCCGCTGGTGTCAGAATCGTCAGGCACGAGTACGGGATACTAGGGTACCCCTACTCTAGTACACCGACAGAGCCCCGGCTCGGGCCGCACACGTGCCGAAGCGCTTGTCGGGCCAGGCCCAAAATCGCACGGACACACGCTGCCTCGACCACGCCGCACTCGCCTTTACCCACCACGATCCCCACTAACGGCACGCACCGTACGTGGCGTCGTGCGAGAGATCGTGGGTGCGGTCGTGGGGGTTTCTTTATTAGTATAAGCGGAACGTCCGCCCCCTCCCCCTCTTTATAAGCGGAGGAAACAGAGGTAGGCCGCCCACTCCTGCCATTGCTGTCTTGTCAAGAAAACCACCGCCGCTCCCCTCTTCTTCTCCGGTGCGAAGAGAGCAGCGCCCCGCCCCCTTTCGCCACAAGCACGCTCACCGCCGTCGGCCTCCTCCGCCGTCCTCGCCATGGCTCCGAAAGCCGACAAGGAGAAGGGCGTCTGTCGGCCGAGGCGCAGCGGCTCAAGGGCGCTGCACAAGGAGCGGGCCATCTTCCCCGTAGCTCGGGCGCAAGGGAGCTGCGGACGCCTTCTACCTCTTCTTCCGTCGACGGAGACGCCAGGCGCATCCGCTGCGACGAGGGTACTCCCCGCCCGCCGCTGATTTGGCCCCAACAGGTACCCCTTTTTCGCCTTTTTTTCTATTATGGCTTTGCCCGCCTTTTTCCGAAGTTCTTTATGCGACATCATGAACACGCTAGCCTCCGCCTCCTTGATTTCACCCCAACGCCGTTTTGACCATGGCAGTTTTCAAGATTTGTGCGAAAACTTTGTCGGAGTCCACCCAAATGTGGCACTCTTCCGCCATTTCTTTGTGCCTCAACAAGAGAGGAGAGCCACTTGCCGGAGGGATAGCTTGGGTCTCTAGGATCGGCAAGAAAGAGGCCTACCTAGAAGGAGAGTTCCGCAACAAGTGGGAGAAGTGGAGGGCCAACTGGTGCTGGGTCGTAGAGGAGAACCCGCAGCCCTTCACCGCAGGCGCCAAACCCCAATAGTCTGTGGCGAGATTGGAGTAACTTGGCGCCGGAGGATGCGGTCGAAGATAGCTGTGACCCGTATCCTGCGCCTCAGGCTTGCCGGGTTGACCGTAGGCGCAGTTGGCGCGGACTTCCTTCGTCGCCGCATCGCTCCCTTGCAGGAAAGGAGGAGGCCCGCTTGGGAGTTCCAGAATGCGGCAGACATCATGAGGCTGCGCCCGGGTCTGAACTAGAACTTCACCGTCTTGGAGCTAGACGCGATGCTGCTCGAGCTGTTCAAGAACGAACCCGACCACCCTGAGTGGTTTAGGTTGCCGCGGGTGGTCGTCCCATTGTGCAACAACTCGGCGCTCGACCGCATCCGCGCCATGATGCCACTGTGCGACTCCCACAGGATCGTCCCAACCTGGCAGGAGCCCCCCGACGAGGTCGTGCGCAGCAATTCTTCGACGATTTGCAAGAAGTGCCGATCCGCCCGACGAGCAGAAAGGCTCACCCGCGACACCACCGACGAGGAGATGGCGCGGATTGCCACCGTGGTGGAGGAGGCGGCAGCAGGCTGCCGCTGGAGCCTTCGGGTTCACCGTGGAGGAGGCGGACGCGGCGAAGGCGGCAAGCCTTGCCGAGCGAGGGGAGGTCGTCAGCGAGGACGAGCTTGTCGAGCCCGAGGCCGGGTCGAGTGGACCCGACGAGGGCGCTTCTTCCCCACCGCCAAGCGACTTGCCGCCAGCCGAGCCCGGCTCACGCCAAGAGGCGCCTCCGCAAGGCCGGAGTCGAGCCGGGCGGCAGACTGCCCACAAGAAGAGCTGCCATGACGCTGGGCCCACCGCTGCAAGCGAGGTTGCCAGCCTGAGCGCCTCCACACTGCAGCGACAACCGGGCGGAATCTTCTCAGGCCACCGCCGACGCCTCCGCCAAGCGGCCAAGAGAGCCCACTCCCCCGCCTCGTCGCGCCGGAGGTGAGCCGGAGTTTGACTTCTCCGCGCTCAGCTCCGAGGAGGAAGGCGAAGAGTAAGCTCTTGTGATTTGTGCTTGTATTTCTTCAACTTTATTGCTTCATCTTGAATCTGATTTGCTTTGTTCCGGACTCTTTCCTTTTCGTGACGCCGCCCGTAGAGCGTCGAAGAGGGCCAAGATCCCGACGGTCGTCGTTGAGGACGATTCTCCCGTGGCGATAGGGGACGCGTCCGAGACCGCCTTGCCGGACCCGGCAACCCTTCCTCAGAGCGGCCCCCAGCACAGCCCCCAGAGTAAGTATGCGGTTTTCTTCTTACTATTAGGTGTGCAGGGGTGCCCCTTCTTTGTTGATTTCTGATTGTTTGCTTGTGTAGGAGCAGAGCAGCCTCATCAGGAGGGCTCGGAAGCCGCCCGAGATCCTGCTCACTGCCACTCACGCCGCCAAGGGAGGGATCTCCGGCAAGGGAGCGCCTCGACAAGGGAGGCCACTCCGGCATGGGAGGCTACCCGGCAAGGGACAGCGCCAAAGGACCCTCCAGGTGGTCGAGGCCATGGCTGGATCCCGTTGCAGGTAATTCCCTTACACGAAAATTTCCCTTGGGCTTGCTTTCTTTTGTTTCTCTTTTTGAACAATTGCTTGACTGCTCTTTCTTCGTCTGAAGCAGAGCCGATGGAGGTCGAGGCCGCAGACGAGGAGGAAGCGCGCAGCAACACCGACGAGGCCGCCGTCGAGGAAGAAGAGGTCGTCATTGTGGAGGAAGAGGCCGTCGCCGACGAGCCTGTTGGCAGGAGGCCGCCGGCTGCCGACGCAGAGGCCGGGCGAGGGTCGGGCGATCGACTGACGGCCCTGAGGTCCGCAGGAGCGGCAAGCGCTACACCGACAGCCGACTTCCCCGCTGCCAAGCGGGCGGGCTCCGAGGAGCCTCAGCGGCGCCACCAAGGCCGGCTGGGCGTCTTCATCAAGCTCCCCGGGAACCGAGCCTGTGGCGCCGGTCGAGGAGAGACCTTCGACGGCGAAGCTACTTGCCTCTCTGGGCTGACGCCTGTGGACGCGCCAAGCGGCAGCAAGCGGGCGAAGTCCGAGGAGGAGCAACAGCCGAAGAAACTGCCGCCGCTTACCGCGCCCGGCAGGCCAAGTTGGAGACCCGGAAGCACTTGTCGCGAGGGCAGGAGCGGACATGGAGAAGCGCCAGCAGAGGAGCTCCGAGCGCCAACCAAGAAGCTCTCCGCTGACGCGGGCAGAGGCGCTGGGCCATCTTTGTAGAGCGCACGGCCTTCATCCTTGAGAAGGCCGCGGCCGAGGAGGAGCAGCGCTGGCTGCCGAGAAGCTCGCCAGCAGGAAAGTGAGTCGGGCAGCGGAAGGTCAACCTGGACAGCCACGAAGAAGACCTTGCCGCTGCCAAGAGTCACTTGGCGGGCGCCAGAAGCGAAGGATGTTGCCGCAGCCGCCGAGGCCGCCAAGGAAGAGCTGAAGGCGAAGGTGGCACAGCTGGAGGCCACTCTCAAGAAGAGCGGCGAAGAGCTTGCCGTGCTCAAGCGTGAGCGCGAGAAGGACGCCTACACCCTTGGTGAGCTGCAAAGTCATCTCGCTGACAGAGGCAAGGAGCTCGACGCCGCCAAGGATTCCAAGGCGGATCTTGAGCTGAAGCTGACCACTCTGACGCAGACGTTGGACGGCGCCAGAGAGCGGGAGGTGGGCTTGTTGGAGGCGATCAAGGCCAAGGAGGAGCTGCTGGCGAACGCTGCCTCCATCCAGAGCACCTTGAGGGAGAGCGTGGAGCACTGGACTGAAGGTCTTGTGGACACCGCCGCCGACATCCACAACGAGCTGATGGAGCTGGGGATGGCGGACCTTGCATACTCCTCCGACGAGCATCTCCAACCCAGCGCCAAACTCAGCTTATTCTTTAAAGGCGTGGTGACAGGTCTCCAGCGTCTTCGGGAAGAGGTCCCAAAGCAGCTGGCCGAGGAATCGCGCTAGATCTGTGTAGGAGCCCTCGAGAAGGTGTTGATAAAGGTGGCCTTCCGCAATCCGGGCCTCAACCTTAACGGCGTCCTCAGATCCTTGCCGCCGGACGCCAATGTGGAGGAGCTCAAAGCCCTTGTCGCACCCATTGTGGACAAGGTGAACAAGATCAAGCGGATCGATGGCGACCGCGTGGACTAGGCTGCCAACTTTATCTTCCCCTTGTCACTGCTGATCATGTTTAGAACACTTTGTTAGATCAGCGACAAGTTATTTTGTAATATACTCTATCTTAGGCGGTCAATGCAACGTTATTTCCTCTACTTGATTCCTTCCTTTGTACGTTTCTGCCTTACGCATTTGGGGGACTCGTTGGTGCGGGCACTTTTGCCATGAAGCGCTGAGTGCGAGAACGCCGAAATTTCACCGGCGCAAGGTGCCGCCTCCGACAAGCAACCTTGTCGCGACTAGCCGCAGCTCACTTAAGTTGTTGAGCGGGCTCGAAACAAAGTAAGGGCGCGACTAGCCGGCGAGTTGGTTCCTCTGCGCACAGGTTTTCCATACAAAGTACTATCGTTCGAGGAAGATAACTTAAAAATTATAAATTTGATTGCTCAAACTTTGGCAACTTAGCTTTTTTGTCTCTTGCTTCCTGATGAGGTGAAACTTCCTCGAGCGGTGCCTGGTCCATAGTATTATCTCCTCCTCCCCCCTGGTTAACTTGTGCGCTAGGGAGCCTTCCTTTCTTTGAGAAAAGAAAAAGAAGAGGACATAACGTTATGGAGCCCAGCTGCTCGATTCTGCTTAGGGTGTGGTTGCTGCACAAAGTGTTAGCCAAAACATGCAATAAAATGATGAAAGCATGAATTTGACAAGTTGTGCGCAACACATGAGTTTTATCGATGCACGGGTCTCATACCGGCTTTGTACAAAGGATTACATGCAACAGCGGCAAGACTTGTACAAAAGGTGGTTGTCTGAACGGGTTCCGGCAATCACGCCTCTATGGGTAAAACTTACGAAGATGCTTAATGTTCCAGAGTTTCTCACCGAATGCCATCTTCGGTCTCTAGGCGGACAGCGCCAGCCTAGTGACTCGTTTCACCCGATAAGGGCCTTCCCACTTCAAGGCCAACTTGTTTGAATTCTTGGCGGACTGAACGCTACCAAGAACAAGGTCGCCTTCCTCGAGACTTCGCACTAACTCAAGGGCTATGGTAGCGACGCAAAGCTTGTCAGAAGCGAGCAGCTCGCGACAATGACTCAAGACGATCCTCCTCAAGGAGCAGCGCGTCATCTTGTCGCAGCTGCTCTTGCTCAAGCTCATCATAAGCGAGCACTCGAGGCGATCCGTATGCGAGTTCCGTGGGGAGAACTGCCTCTGCTCCATAGACTAGAGCAAAGGGTGTCCGCCGGTGGCTCGATTTGGCGTCGTCTGATCGACCAAAGAACCACCGGCAGCCTCGATCCAGCTTTCTTCCACACCTTTGCAGCCCGTCGAAAGTTCTGGTCTTGAGCCCACACAAAGACTTCAAAGATTTGCCCTCTCGCTGGACCGCTGCTTCTCGGGTGAGCCACTAAGCAAAGGCAGACCTTGGCACCAAGATCTTGGACGTCTTGCATGAAGGTGCGACTCAGAATTGTGTGCCGTTGTCGGTGATGATCCTGTTAGGGATTCCAAACGCAAACAATCGACCAAGAACTTGATCACGATCGTGGCTGCCACCTTCCTCACCGCTTCCACTTCCGGCCACTTTGTGAACTTGCCGATGGCGGCGCATAAGTACTCAAAGCCCCGACAGCTCGGGGAAGGGGCCGAGGATGTCGAGCCCCGGACGAAAATGGCCGTGATAAAGGGATCGTCTGGAGAGCTTGAGCTGGCTGGTGTATCTGCTTGGAATGGAACCGCATGCTTCACACTTGGTTACTTGTGCGATGCATCACGGAGGGCTGTCGGCCGGAAGAAACCTTGCCGGAAAGCTTTGCGGAAGTGCTCTTCTTGCGCCAATGTGGTGACCACATATGCCTTTCGTATCTCTGCCAACAACTTCGGCCCATCTTCCCGAATACACTTCAATTTCACACCGTTGAGTCTTCTTCTGCATGCAAAGATGTTGTTGACAAACTGGTACATACTTGACCGCCGCTACTCTTTCCGCTTCTTCTTGCTCTTCGGGAAGTTCTCCGTCTCAAGGAAATGGACAATCTGTCGCGCCCATGCCGGAGCTTGCGGCTCGACAACAAGGACCAAAGGCACATCTCTGTCGCGGAACATCAGCTTCTACGGCAAGAACCTGCAGCTCTGCCGGGGCTTGATGCTCCCCGACAAGCTTGCCGGAGCAAAGCTTGTCGGAAGCGTCTGCTTCAACGAAACAAACCCTGGGGCCTGTCGGAGCAGACTACCCCTCAGCACTGTTGGTGTTGATCTTGGGGACCTTTGCAACGACGACTTCGGGAAGCTCTGTCGGAAAGTAGTCACCAGAGACCAACTTTCTCTTCTTGCTTTGTCCAGTTGATGGTGTTACGGTTCGAGTCACTTTGAGCACGAAAATCCCTGGTTCCATTGTGTAACTTAAGCGCGCGCACTTTTGACAAAGCCGCCGTCAAGAATATCATTCGAGCTCTTGGAACATGTTCCATTTGCAGGCCGTCAAAGTGCTCTTCTAGCTTCCTCACTTCATCGACGTAGGCTTCCATCAACGGACTCTGGTAATCTTTGTTCACTTGGCGGACGACAAGTTGCGAGTCACCCCTGACAATAAGCTTTTTGATCCCAAGGTCCACTCAGATCCTGAGACCGGCAAGAAAAAATTCAAAATCTGAAGTATGTTTGTCGCTTGCACAATGGGAAAGTGCATTTGGACTACGTGACTTGAGGTGCTCTCCGTGGGTGCGATAAGCAAGATGTCGACACCGCGCCTTTGCGAGAAGGCACCATCAAAGTACATCAGCCACTCTTTGCTTGCTTCCTTGACGGGTATGCTTGTCTCCTAATCTCTTCATCCGTGTTGGCGCCCATTCTGCTATGAATTCTTCCAACGCCTCGCTTTGGATAGTTGATGTGCTTTCAAACTTGAGACCAAAGCTTGACAGTTCCAATGCCAACTCAACAATCCTGCCCGTTGCTTCTGGATTCTGCAGTATCCTCTTCAGCGGAAAGCGAGTGACAACTGTGATCTCATCTGCTTGGAAGTAATGGCGCAGCTTTCTCGAGGCCATGAGGAGGCCGAAAAGCAATTTCTGCACACCAGAGTACCTTGACCTAGCCCCCTGCAGGAGGGAACTGACAAAGTAGACTGGGCGCTGCACCATCCTTTTCTGCACCTGGGCATGCGTCTGCACGGATTCATCCTTGTTGGGACCAGAGCTTGTCGGTGAAGCCCCCTGCTTGTCGCTGGATGTGCTTGCCGTGGTTGCTGGCTCGTCATCCGCCTCCCTCTCCGCTACTAACGCAGCACTAACCACTTTATTGGTCGCTGCTATATATAGCAGCAACTTCTCTTGTGGCTTAAGTGCGACAAGTGTTGGAGTGGAGGACACGTATCTATTTAAGTCCTGCAGCGCAGACTCCGCTTCAGGAGTACATTTCATTGGACCTGCCTTTTTCAAAATTTTGAAAATGGCGGGCGCATTCAGCAGAACCTAGAAATAAACTGCCGAGAGCAGCCACGCAACCGGCAAGTCTTCGTACATCCTTGACGCCGCTTTGGTGCTTCAATCTGCTCAATGGCCTTGATCTTGTCGGGATTAGCTTCAATCCCTCGTTGAGACCACGAAGAACCCGAGAAGCTTGTCGGAAGGGACTCCAAACACGCACTTCTCGGGGTTGAGCTTGAGGTTGATCTTGCGCAGATTCGCAAAGGTCTCGTCAAATCTTGAACCAGAAGTTGCTTTGTCCTTGCTTTTGACCACTATGTCATCCATGTAGGCTTCTACATTTCATTGCATCTGTGGCTCAAAAGCGCCATGGACTACCCTTGCAAATGTTGAACCAGCATTCTTCAAACCGAAAGGCATCCGTATGAAATAAAGATGTGCCACATGGTGTAATGAATGCGGTCTTCTCCTCATCTTCTTCAGCCATGAAGATCTGATGGTATCTCGAGTATGCATCAAGAAACGAAAGCAAATCACATCCACCGTGGAGTCAACAATCTGGTCAATGCGCGGCAAGGGAAATGGATCTTTGGGACAAGCTTTATTAACATCCGTGAAGTCAATACAAAGTCTCCATTTTCCATTTGCTTTATGCGCACGACTACGTGATTGGCCAACCACGTAGGGATGGAGCACCTCCTCGACAAGGCCTGCTGCTTCCAGTTCTTGATCTCTTCGGCTATGAATTCTTGGCGCTCCACTACTTGTTTCTCGACTTTTTGCTTGACGGGTCCGCGTGAGGACAAACGGCCAGCGGTGCTCAATCACTTTCACAGGAACACCGGGATGTCGACGGCTGCCATGCAAACACGCCGACATTCGCCTCACAGAAAGCAACGAGCGCCTTCCTATTTAGGGTCGAGAGAGGCACCGATGGTGAAGGTACCACCAAAGGCCGTCCTCCTTGGCGGGCACCTTCTTTGTCTTTGGCGGAGCCACCATCTTCTTGCACTTGCTGGTGGAGCTCGATGGTGCGTCCTCGACGGTAGCGCAGCACTCGAAGAGGTGCGCTTGCCGGAGTGAGCATCGTGGCCCTTCTTTGGACTTGGACTTCGTCTTCTTACCCCGGAGCTTCAGCGGCAAGTGTCCGGCAATCTGTCGCGGCTGCTGCGTCCGGTAGATCTTGTCGGCACGCATAAGGGCATCCTTCTTGTCGCCATGGACGGAGATGACGCTACCGGGCCTGGCATCTTGAGTAGGTTGTAGGCGTAGTGAGAGGCTGCCATGAACTTGGCGAGTCTTTGGACGGCCAAGTATCCCATAGTAAGGCAGTGGGAAATCGGCAACGTCGAATGTAACCCTCTCAGTCCTAAAGTTCAGCTCGCTGCCAAATGTGACCGGCAACGTAATCTTTCCCTTCGGCTTGCTCCTTCCCGGATTGATTCCTTGGAAGGTGCCAGTTTCTTCGAGCTCGCTGTCAGGATTTGAAGCTTCGGAGCACCGCGGAGGAGATCAGATTCAAGCCGGCCCGCCGTCAACTAGCATTTTGGTGACCTTGAGGTTGCGGATGGTTGGTGAGATCAACATCGGCAAGCACCCGACCGCAGCTTATGCGATCGTGGTGGTCCTCAATATAAAAATGATAGGCGTCTTGGACCACTTCAGAGGCTTACGTGACTACGGATGGTTCCGCTGCATTGACCTCCCGCATCCATTGCTTGAGTTGGCGGTGGGAGGTATGCGCAGGAAGCACCTCCGTCAACGCAGAGAACCTCTCGTGGCTTTCAAACTCCCCGCCGTCGGCGTCGTCGTCTTCCATATCTTCGTCGTCGCCATCATCTTCGTCTTTGTCGCCGCCGCTGGGAGGTCGATCTCCTTGCCGCTGCTTGGCCTTGCCAAGGCGTCCTCCCGGCCGGGCGTTTCTTGCTTGCTCCCCAAAGACCTTCCCTGGGCCTTCTCCTTGTCGCGCCGCTTTCGTACTCGGTCTCTGCTTTGTTCAACAAGCTGCTCGACCTTCTTGCAGCTCTGGAGGTCGTGGGCCCTTGGTGCGGTGGATCTTGCAAGATCGCTTGCCGGAGCTGTCCTGCTTGTCGGCGGCCGCCACCGACTGGTGGTTGGCGTCAGCGGCAACCTCCTTGCCGGAGCCACCAGCCTTGGCGTTCTTGTCACCACTTCCGTTGCCGGACTGCTCAACAACTAGCACTTCTCTACTTTTCTTCTTCCTGTTGCCTCGCCGCCGGCCCTTCTTTGCCGGGGTGGTGTCCTCACTGTCAGATCCTGCTTCCGCATTCTCTCTTGGGAGTCTCCTCCCTTCTTCAGCGCGTGCACACTTGTCGGCCAAGGCGTACAGCTCACTGACGTCCTTGACTTTGCACATCGCCATCACCTCCCTCATCCTGCGGTTTCGCACGTTCTGATGGAACGCGCTGATCACCGCGGCAGGGTGGACGTCTGGGATGTTGTAGTGCACACGGCTGAATCTCTGAATGAACTTGCGCAGGGACTCTCCTTCCTTCTGGGCGAGCAGATGAAGGTCACTCTCTTAGCCATGAGGCTTGTGGCCACCTGTGAAGGCGCCAACAAACTGATGGCACAGATCTGCCCAAGAGGATATGGAGCCGTCCGCCAAGTGCATGAGCCAAGATCGACGTTGGGCTTGAGCACGAGCGGGAAGTAGTTGGCGAGGATCTTATCGTCCGTCCCCGCAGCCTGCACCGTGATGGTGTAGATGCCGAGGAACTCCGACGGATGCGCCCTGCCATCATACTTCTCCCGACGCGTCTGGTTTGAAGTTTTCTGGAGCCCTTTGGACTTGCCGCAGCTCACGAGTGAACGCAGGGCAACCTACGCGTCACGGCAAGTCGCCTGGCTCCTCCGGGCGCGCTGCGATGTCAACAGGAGGCCCAGCGCTTGTTGTCGGATCGACGTCAGCGCTTCTCTCCGGTGCTCGATGCGAGTTCGAAAGGCCTCTTGTTGTCGCTCATGAAGAACTTGGCGCTAATCACGGCGAAGCTCGCGGATCCGGCGACGCGGTGGAGTCGCTGCCGAGGTGGATCCGTGAGTCGGCGATCTTGGCCTTCGTGGCGGAGAGTGCACGGTGGTTGCACCTCCGGCGGCCTGCCGCCACCGGCTCGTGCCTTGTCGTCTCGCGGCAATGATGGCGTTGGTTGCCGCGGAGCATCGCCGTTAGCAAAGCCGATGAGGCTCGATAGTGGCCCTCCACTCGCCGACCTTGTCGGGCCGTTGGAGGGTAGTCGAGAGCAGCCGAGCTCTCGCCAGAGCTTCGCTGGAGTAGTGGGTGGCATTGGTGAACGGTGCGAGGAGCGGATATGCTCGGACTTCTAACCACGTTAGAAGGAGCAGCACCCGTCCGGGCGACCAGATCTCACTCGTGCCGACAAGATGTCGGGCGCCGCATGCTGGTCTTGAGGGTCTCGATCCAACGAACGTATGGCATTGTGAACGCCATGACGTTGTTGGTCCCGCATCTCCTGAGATGGGCGCGGGGTATGCGTGGACGCCGAGGTTTGCGGGGCCTTGTCCTTGGACTTGGCGACGTCGGGAGCACCTTCGTCGGTGCCCGTTCCTCCGCCAGTGTCTGCCTCACCACCCGTTTGCTGTGGTGAGGGTGGGTACGACGCGGACGGCTCTGCTGCCGCCGAAGCCTTCTTCTTCGGTGGCGTGTTGAGGAAGATGTTGATGACGCTGCTCGTGTGAACGCCGGATCAGATTCACACAGCCTCGACGCCCCTACCCGGGCGCGCGCCAAAGATGTCGGGAGGCTGATCGCACTCCACGAACACCTATGGGGCCGGGCGGACCAGGCCCCTTGTGGTTCAGAGGGGGCGGAGATCGCACGAAGAGAGGCGAGGCACACGAGCAGTTTACCCAGCTTCGAGCTCTCCCGAGAGATAAAACTCCTACCGCTGCTTGTTTGATATATTGTGTTCTTGCTAGGGAGCAATGCAAGCTACAAAACCTAAGCGTGAGTGTCTCTGGTCTCGAGTGAGTCGAATGAACGAACCGAACCCTTCTACGCTATGCATGGGCCTCCTTTTTATATGCTAAAGGGTCTCCGGCTGTGGCAACATAGGCGGGGTACAAATGTAAAAACTGGAGTTGGTACACCTACTCGAATGATTATGCAAGGCAAAATACCTAACTCGACGGCAAGGGACAAAAGCAATAAATGCCGTCGCCGTTGTCGCCCAAACAAAGCGAGACCGTCAGTGCGCCTCCGCCGCCACGATGGCAAGCTTGCCAGCCGCTTATCGCTGCTCTCTGCCGGCTGCACAGCCTCTCGACACGCGCCCATGGAACGGTCCCATGGCGACACGCCGCTGGATGAGCCGGAGCGGAGAGGAGAGAGGTTGCATGCCGCTGACAAGCGCCTTGCCGCGTCGAATCCTTGTCGCGCCCGGAGGCCTGTCGCGCCTCGAGCCTTCCCGCAAGCTCCTCTTGCCGGGGCCTTGTCTTCTGCATGCCTTGAGTGGCCTTCCCGACAAGCTCCTCTTGTCGGGCCTTGTCTTCTTAATCAAATACTTTGTTCTTGAATGGCTCCAAGGAAGCCACGGAGGATCTTAAGCGGTGACGAGGCAAACCTTGCCATGGTGTCAAGAATCGTCCTGCGGCACGAGTATGGGATACTAGGGTACCCCTACTCTAGTACACCGACAAGTTGCTATGATTAGTAACTTGAAACAGGAGTTATAAAATGAACAGAGACTAGTTGAGGGCAAGGTGGCGACTGTGTTGGAAGTGATTCCAAGGTTGATAAGATCGCCATCGCACACTCCCTTTACCTCTGGGATTAGTGTTGAACCTAAAATAAATGTTATTTGGTGTTTGCGTTGAGCATAATATGATTGGATCATATTTATTGCAATATGGTTATTCATTTATGTCAAGGAATAATTGTTATTTTGTTTACTTGAATAAAAAGTTTCGTGGTCATACACCCAAGGTGAATGGTTTATTGAATCTTGATTGTAGTGATACACATATTCATAATATTGTAGCCAAAAGATGCAAGGTTAATAATGATAGTGCAACTTATTTGTGGCACTGCCGTTTAGGTCATATTGGTGTAAAGCGCATGAAGAAACTCCATGCTGGTGGGCTTTTGGAATCACTTGATTATGAATCACTTGATGCTTGCGAACCATGCCTCATGGGCAAGATGACTAAGACTTCGTTCTCCGAAACAATGGAGCGAGCCACTGACTTATTGGAAATAATACATACCGATGTATGCGGTCCGATGAGTGTTGAGGCTCGCGGCGGGCATCGTTACTTTCTGACCTTCACAGATGATTTGAGCAGATATGGGTATATCTACTTAATGAAACACAAGTCTGAAAATTTGGAAAGTTCAAAGAATTTCATAGTGAAGTTGAGAATCATCATAACAAGAAAATAAAGTTTCTATGATCTGATTGTGGAGGCAAATATTTGAGTTACGAGTTTGGCCTTCATTTGAAACAATGTGGAATAGTTTCGCAACTCACGCCACCTGGAACACCATAGCGTAATGGTGTGTCCGAACGTCGTAACCGTACTTTATTACACATGGTATGATCTATGATGTCTCTTACCGATTTACCACTATCGTTTTGGGGTTATGCATTAGAGACAGTTGCATTCACGTTAAATAGGGCACCGTCTAAAAATCCGTAGAGACGACACCGTATGAACCGTGGTTTAGCAAGAAACCTAAGCTGCCGTTTCTTAAAATTTGGGGTTGCGATGCTTATGTGAAAAAGTTTTAGCCTGATAAGCTCAAACCCAAATTGGAGAAGTGCGTCTTCATAGGATACCCAAAAGAAACTGTTGGGTACACCTTCTATCACAGATCCAAATGCAAGATCTTTGTTGCTAAGAGTGGATCCTTTCTAGAGAAGGAGTTTCTCTCGAAAGAAGTGAGTGGGAGGAAAGTAGAACTTGATGAGGTAATTGTACTTTCTCTCGAATTGGAAAGTAGCTCATCACTGAAATCAGTTACACTGATGCCTACACCAATTAGTGAGGAAGTTAATGATGATGATCATGAAACTTCATATCAAATTACTACCGAACCTCGTAGGTCAACCAGAGTATGATCCGCACCAGAGTGTGTTGGGGAACGCAGTATTTCAAAAAAAAATCCTACGATCACGCAAGATCTATCTAGGAGATGCATAGCAACGAGCGGGAAGATTGTGTCCACGTATCCTCGTAGACCGAAAGCGGAAGCATTAGTAACACGGTTGATGTAGTCGAGCGTCTTCGCGATCTAACCGATCCAAGTACCGAATGCACGGCACCTCCGCAATCTGCACATGTTCAGCTCGGTGACGTCCCAAGAACTCTAGATCCAGCTGAGTTCGAGGGAGAGTTTCGTCAGCATGACGGTGTGGTGACGGTGATGATGAAATTACCGACGCAGGGCATCGCCTAAGCACCGTGACAATATGACCGAGGTGGAAATCTGTGGAGGGGGCACCGCATATGGCTAAGACAACTATCAACTTGTGTGTCTATGGGGTGCCCCCCTCCCTCGTATATAAAGGAGGGGAGGAGGAGAGGGCCGGCCCTCATAGGGCGCGCCCAAGGGGGAGTCCTACTCCCAGTAGGAGTAGGTTTCCCCCCTTCCTAGTTGGAGTAGGAGAAGAAGGAAGAGGGAGAGGGAGAGAAGGAAAGGGGGGAAGCCCCCCACCCCAATTCGGATTGGGCTTGGGGGGCGCCCTCCACCTGGCCGCCTCCCACTCTCTTCCACTAAGGCCCAATAAGGCCCATTGACTCCCCGGGGGGTTCCGGTAACCCCCCGGTACTCCGATAAATGCCCGCCCATCCGAAACCATTCCGGTGTCCAAACATAGCCTTGCAATATATCAATCTTCATGTCTCGACCATTTCGAGACTCCTTGTCATGTCCGTGATCACATCCGGGACTTCGAACTACCTTCGGTACATCAAAACACATAAACTCATAATACCGATCGTCATCGAACGTTAAGCGTGCGGACCCTACGGGTTCGAGAACTATGTAGACATGACTGAGACTCACTTTCGGTCAATAACTAATAGCAGAACCTGGATGCTCACATTGGTTCCTACATATTCTACGAAGATCTTTATCGGTCAAACCGCATAACAACATACGTTGTTCCCTTTGTCATCGTTATGTTACTTTCCCGAGATTCGATCATCGGTATCATCATACCTAGTTCAATATCGTTACTGGAAAGTCTCTTTACTCGTTCTGTAATGCATCATCCCGTAACTAACTCATTAGTCACATTGCTTGCAAGGCTTATAGTGATGTGCATTACCGAGAGGGCCCAGAGATACCTCTCCGAGAATCGGAGTGACAAATCCTAATCTCAATCTATGCCAACTCAACAAACACCATCGAAGATACCTGTAGAGCATCTTTATAATCACCCAGTTACGTTGTGATGTTTGATAGCACACTAAGTGTTCCTCCGGTATTTGGGAGTTGCATAATTTCATAGTCATAGGAACATGTATAAGTTATGAAGAAAGCAATAGCAATAAACTAAATGATCATAGTGCTAAGCTAACGGATGGGTCAAGTCAATCACATCATTCTCTAATGATGTGATCCCTGCTCATCAAATGACAACTTTTGTCCATGGCTAGGAAACTTAACCATCTTTGATTAACGAGCTAGTCAAGTAGAGGCATACTAGTGACACTGCTTGTCTATGTATTCACACATGTACTAAGTCTCCGGTTAATACAATTCTAGCATGAATAATAAACATTTATCATGATATAAGGAAATATAAATAACAATTTTATTATTGCCTCTGGGGCATATTTCCTTCAGTCTCCCACTTGCACTAGAGTCAATAACCTAGATTACATTGTAATGACTCTAACACCCATGGAGTCTTGGTGCTGATCATGTTTTGCTCCTGAGAGAGGCTTAGTCAACGGGTCTGCAACATTTAGATTTGTATGTATCTTGAAAATCTCTATGTCTCCCTCCTTGACTTGATCGCAGATGGAATTGAAGCGTCTTTTGATGTGCTTGGTTCTCTAGTGAAATCTGGATTCCTTTGCCAAGGCAATTGAACCAGTATTGTCACAAAAGATTTTCATTGGACTCGATGCACTAGGTATGACGCCTAGATCGGATATGAACTCCTTCATCCAGACTCCTTCATTTGCTGCTTCCGAAGCAGCTATGTACTCCGCTTCACACGTAGATGCCGCCACGACGCTCTACTTGGAACTTCACCAACTGACAGCTCCACCATTCAATAAAAATACGTATCCTTTTTGTGACTTAGAGTCATCCGGATCGGTGTCAAAGCTTGCATCGACGTAACCGTTTACAACGAGCTCTTTGTCACCTCCATAAACGAGAAACATATCCTTAGTCCTTTTCAGGTATTTCAGGATGTTTTTGACCACTGTGCAGTGATCAACTCCTGAATTACTTTGGTACCTCCCTGCTAAACTAATAGGAAGGCACACATCAGTCTGGTACACAACATTGCATACATGATAGAACCTATGGCTGAAGCATAGGGAATGACTTTCATTTTCTCTCTATCTTCTGCAGTGGTCGGGCATTGAGTCTGACTCAACTTCACACCTTGTAAGACAGGCAAGAACCCTTTCTTTGCTTGGTCCATTTTGAACTTCTTAAAAACTTTATCAAGGTATGTGCTTTGTGAAAGTCCAATTAAGCGTCTTGATCTATCTCTATAGATCTTGATGCCCAATATATAAGCAGCTTCACCGAGGTCTTTCATTGAATTTTTTTTATTCAAGTGTCCTTTTATGCTATTTAGAAATTTAGTATCATTTCTGATCAACAATATGTCATCTACATATAATATCAGAAATGCTACAGAGCTCCCACTCACTTTCTTGTAAATACAGGCTTCTCCAAAAGTCTGTATAAAACCATATACTTTGATCACACTATCAAAGTGGATATTCCAACTCCGAGAGGCTTGCACCAGTCCATAAATGGATCGATGGAGCTTGCACACTTTGTTAGCACCTTTTGGATCGACAAAACCTTCTGGTTGCATCATATACAACTCTTCTTTAAGATATCCATTAAGGAATGCAGTTTTGACATCCATTTGCCAAATTTCATAATCGTAAAATGCAACAATTGCTAACATGATTCGAACGGACTTAAGCATGCTACGAGTGAGATGGTTTAATCATAGTCAACTCCTTGAACTTGTCGAAAACCTTTCGCAACAAGTCGAGCTTTGTAGACAGTAATATTACCGTCCGCGTGATATGGTCAAGATGTGATGATATATAAATTGTTGTATGAGATGATCATGTTTTTAGAAGTTATCGGCAACTGGTAGGAGCCTTATGGTTGTCGCTTTATTGTATGAAATGCAATCACCATGTAATTGCTTTACTTTACAATAAGCGGTAGCAATAGTCGTGATAGCAATAGTTGGCGATCCGGTATTCGGGAGTTGCATAATCTCATAGTCATAGGAACATGTATAAGCTATGAAGAAAGCAATAGCAATAAACTAAATGATCATGGTGCTAAGCTAAATGATGGGTCAAGGCAATCACATCATTCTCTAATGATGTGATCCAGTTCATCAAATGACAATTCTTGTCCATGGCTAGGAAACTTAACCATCTTTGATTAACGAGCTAGTCAAGTAGAGGCATACTAGTGACACTCTGTTTGTCTATGTATTCACACTTGTACTAAGTTTCTGGTTAATACAATTATAGCATGAATAATAAACATTTATCATGATATAAGGAAATATAAATAACAACTTTATTATTGCCTCTAGGGCATATTTCCTTCAAAGTGGTACGGTAATGCTGTTCTGGAAGTCATGTTGCTAGACCATGATGAACCTACGAACTATGAGGAAGCGATGATGAGCCCAGATTCCGCGAAATGGCTTGAGGCCATGAAATCTGAGATGGAATCCATGTATGAGAACAAAGTATGGACTTTGATTGAATTGCTCGATGATCGACGAGCCATTGAGAATAAATGGATCTTCAAGAGGAAGACGGACGCTGATAGTAGTGTTACTATCTACAAAGCTCGAATCATCGAAAAAAGTTTTCGACAAGTTCAAGGTGTTGACTACGATAAGTTTTTATAACTCGTAGCAATGCTTAAGTCTGTCCGAATAATGTTAGCAATTGCCACATTTATGAAATATGGCGAATGGATGTCAAAAATTGCATTCCTTAAATGGATTTCTTAAAGAAGAGTTGTATATGATGCAACAAGAAGGTTTTGCCAATCCTAAAGGTGCTAACAAAGTGTGCAAGCTCCAGCGATCCATTTATGAACTGGTGCAAGCATCTCGAGTTGGAATATACGCTTGATAAAGTGATCAAAGCATATGGTTTTATACAGACTTTTGGTGAAGCCTGTATTTACAATAAAGTGAGTGGGAGCACTACAGCCTTTCTGATAAATATATGTGAATGACATATTGTTGATCAGAAATGATGTAGAATTTTCTGGAAAGCATAAAGGAGTGTTTGAAAGGATTTTTTCAAAGAAAGACCTCAGTGAAGCTACTTACATATTAGGCATCAAGATCTATAAAGATATTTCAAGATGCTTGATAAGACTTTCAATGAGTACATACCTTGATAAGATTTTGAAAAAGTGCAAAATGGATCAGTGAAAGAAGGAGTTCTTGCCTGAGTTGTAAGGTTGAAATTGAGTAAAGACTCAAAACCTGACCACGGCAGAAAATAGAAAGGGAGTGAAAAGTCATCCCTATGCCTCAGTCATAGGTTCTATAAAGTATGCTACGATGTGTACCAGACCTATTGTATACCTTAGCATGATTTTGGCAAAGGAGTACAATAGTGATCTAGGAGTAGATCACTGGACGACGGTCAAAATTATCCTTAGAGGACTAAGGAAATGTTTCTCGGTTATGGAGGTGACAAAAAGTTCGTCGTAAAGGGTTACGTCGATGCAAGCTTTGACACTGATCCGGATGACTTTAAGTCTCAATCTGGATACATATTGAAAGTGGGAGCGATTAGCTAGAGTAGCTCCGCGCAGCATTGTAGATATAATTTTTTGCAAAATACATACGGCTCAATGTGACAGACTCCATTGACTAAGCTTCTCTCACAAGCAAAACATGATCACACCTTAGTACTCTTTGGGTGTTAATCACATAGCGATGTGAACTAGATTATTGACTCTAGTAAAACCCTTTTGGGTATTAGTCACATGGCGATGTGAACTAATAATATGGTGATGTGAACTATTGGTGTTAAATCACATGGCGATGTGAACTAGATTATTGACTCTAGTGCAAGTGGGAGACTGAAGGAAATATGCCCTAGAGGCAATAATAAAGTTGTTATTTATATTTCCTTATATCATGATAAATGTTTATTATTCATGCTAGAATTGTATTAACCGGAAACTTAGTGCATGTGTGAATACATATACAAAACACAATGTCCCTAGTATGCCTCTACTTGACTAGCTCGTTAATCAAAGATGGTTAAGTTTCCTAAACATAGACATGTGTTGTATTTTGATGAACGGGATCACATCATTGGGAGAATGATGTGATGGACAAGACCCATCCGTTAGCTTAGCATATTGATCGTTCAGTTTTACTGCTATTGCTTTCTTCATGACTTATGCATATTCCTCTGACTATGAGATTATGCAACTCCCGAATACCGGAGGAACACTTTGTGTGCTATCAAATGTCACAACGTAACTGGGTGATTATAAAGATGCTCTATAGGTGTCTCCGATGGTGTTTGTTGAGTTGGCATAGATCGAGATTAGGATTTGTCACTCCGTGTATCGGAGAGGTATCTCTGGGCCCTCTCGGTAATGCACATCACTATAAGCCTTGCAAGCAATTTGACTAACGAGTTAGTTGCGGGATGATGATAACGACGATCGAATCTCGGGCAAGTAACATACCGATGACAAAGGGAATAACGTATGTTGTTATGCGGTTTGACCGATAAAGATCTTCTTAGAATATGTGGGAGCCAATATGAGCATCCAGGTTCCGCTATTGGTTATTGACTGGAGAGGTGTCTCGGTCATGTCTACATAGTTCTTGAACCCGTAGGGTCCGCACGCTTAATGTTTGATGACGATTTTATATTGTAAGAGTTATGTGATTTGATGACCGAATGTTGTTCGGAGTCCCAGATGAGATCATGGACATGCCGAGGAGTCTCAAAATGGTCGAGAGGTAAAGATTCATATATAGGACGATAGTATTTGGACACCGGAAGTGTTCCGGGGGTACCGGGTACGTATCGGGTCACCGGAAAGGGGTTCGGGCACCCCCGGCCAAGATATGGGCCTTATTGGGCCTAGGGCGGGACAGACCATCCCCTAGTGGGCTGGTGCGCCCCATACATGGCCGAATAAGGGGGGGGGGAAGGAAAGGGAGAGGAGAGAAAGGAAGGGGGAAATTCGCCCCCCCCTTTCCTTCTC
The DNA here is from genome assembly GCA_021605145.1 of Aegilops bicornis. Lineage (NCBI taxonomy): Eukaryota > Viridiplantae > Streptophyta > Magnoliopsida > Poales > Poaceae > Aegilops > Aegilops bicornis. The sequence continues at coordinate 325,958,517 of CM038669.1, forward strand.
TCCCCCCCTCCTCTTTCCTTCTCCCTTCGGAAAAGAAGGAAAGGGGGAAGGCAGAATAGGATTAGGCCCCAAGTAGGATTCCTCCTACTTGGGGCGCGCCTCGTGCTGCGCCATCCCCCTCCCACCTATATATATATATATATATATATATATATATAGATATATATATATATATATATATATATATATATGGGGGGGGGGCACCGCTATAACACACCAAGTCTTCTCTTAGCCGTGTGCGGTGCACCCTCCACAGTTACACACCTCGATCATATTGTCGTAGTGCTTAGGCGAAGCCCTGCGCCGGTAACTTCATCATCACCGCCGCTACGCCGTCGTGCTGACGGAACTTTCCCTCAGCCTCAATTGGATCAAGAACTCGAGGGACGTCATCGAGCTGTACGTGTGCTGAACGCGAAGGTGCCGTACGTTCGGTGCTTGGATCGGTTGGATCGCGAAGACGTTCGACTACGTCAACCGTGTTACTAAACACTTCCGCTTTCGGTCTACGAGGGTACGTGGACACACTCTCCCCACTCGTTGCTATGCATCTCCTAGATAGATCTTGCATGATCGTAGGTAAATTTTTTGAAATACTGTGTTCCCCAACAGTCTCCACCACGACCGCAAGGTGTTCGACACTTCGCTCACAAGGTACTATGGATAGCATGATGAGTACTTTTTTCCACAACTTTATTTATTCATCATATGGTTAATCCTCGGATGACGAAGACCTTGTGGTGGCTGCATTGGTCGTCAATGACCACATTGATAGGCAGATACCTCGTTTCAGGGGATCAATCCTGGGTCATGCTCCGGCCTTGAACCACAATAGGGAGAGCGGCCACGCCCTACTCTATGCTGATTACTTTGAGAACACCACGCTCTTCAAACCACAACAATTCTGTCACCGCTTCCATATGAGGAGACATGTGTTCAATCGTATTCGGGAGGGAGTGGTAGGATAAGACCCATACTTTGAGTGCAAAGAAGATGCCCTTGGCAAGCTTGGCTTCTCCTCTTACTAGAAATGCGCCGTGGCTATTCGCATGCTTGCATATGAAATTCCAGGCGATCTTGTGGATGAGTATGTGCGTATGAGTGATTCCACATGTCTCATGTCAATGTACAGTTTCCACAAGACCATGGTGGTAGTGTTTGGCCCTGAGTACCTGAGAGGGCCAACTGTCCCTGATACAGAAAGGTTGTTGGCGGTCAGTGCCAATAGGGGCTTTCCAAGAATGCTTGGGAGCATAGATTGTATGCACTGGAAGTGGAAGTACTATCCATTTGCTTGGCAGGGGCAGTACAAGGGGCATGTGAAGGGAGCTACTGTCATACTAGAAGCGTTGGCTTCACAAGCTCTTTGGATATGGCATTCTTTCTTCGGCATGGCTAGTTCTCATAGTGATATCAACGTGCTTCAACGTTCTCCAGTGTTGAAGGCAATAGCCAATCCGCAAGGAGAGAAGAGACAGAGATTTGCCCAAATGCAAGAGAGTGCTAGCAAGGACGTGGGCGTGTTTTTGGTGTGCTTCAATCTTGATGGAGTATCGTTCAAAACCCTGCACTGAAATGGAACACCAGAAGCTTTGGAAGGTGATACGTCCATTTTGCATCATGTTTTCTTACTGTTATTTATAATGTTTTTATCCATAATAATGCTTTTTGGAGTAATTCTAATTCCTTTTCTCTCATAATTTGCAAGGAACGCGCCAAGAGGGAGAATTCCGGCAGCTGGAAATCTGGACCTGGAAAAGCTACGTCAGGCCACCTATTCGGCACAACTCCAAATAAGTTGAAACTTCACGGAGATTTTTATGGATTATTTAAGAAATATTGGAGCCAATAAACACCAGAGGGGGGCCACCAGGTGGGCACAACCCACCTGGGCGCGCCAGGCCCCCCAGGCGCGCCCTGGTGGGTTGTGGCCTCCTCGGCCAACCTCCGATGCCCATCTTTTGGTATATAAGTCATTTTGACCTAGAAAAAATAAGGAGAAGGCTTTCGGGACGAAACGCCGCCGTCTTGAGGCGGAACTTGGGCAGGAGCACTTTTGCCCTCCGGTGAAGCGATCTCGCCGGGGGACCTTCCCTCCCGGAGGGGGAAATCATCGCCATCATCATCACCAACAACTCTCCCATCTTGGGGAGCGCAATCTCCATCAACATCTTCAACATCACCATCTCATCTCAAACCCTAGTTCATCTCTTGTATTCAGTCTTGTTACGGGAACTATAGATTGGTGCTTGTGGCTGACTAGTAGTGTTGATTACATCTTGTAGTTGATTACTATATGGTTTATTTGGTGGAAGATTATATGTACAGATCCATTATGCTATTTAATACTCCTCTGATCATGAACATGTTTATCATTTGTGAGTAGTTACTTTTGTTCTTGAGGTCACGGGAGAAATCACGTTGCAAGTAATCATGTGAACTTGATATGTGTTTGATATTTTGATAGTATGTATGTTGTGATTCCCTTAGTGGTGTCATGTGAACGTCGACTACATGACACTTCACCATATTTGGGCCTAAGGGAATGCATTGTGGAGTAGCAATTAGATGGTGGGTTGCGAGAGTGACAGAAGCTTAAACCCAATTTATGCGCTATTTCGTAAGGGACCGATTGGATCCCAAAGTTTAATGCTATGGTTAGAATTTATTCTTAATACTTTTCTCGTAGTTGCGGATGCTTGCGGGAGGGTTACTCATAAGTAGGAGGTTTGTTCAAGTAAGAACCGCACCTAAGCACCGGTCCACCCACATATCAAATTATCAAAGTAGCGAACACAAATCGAACCAACATGATGAAAGTGACTAGATGAAATTCCCGTGTACCCTCAAGAACGCTTTGCTTATCATAAGAGACTGTTTTGGCCTGTCCTTTGCCTCAAAATGATTGGGATACCTTTCTGCATATTTGTTACTATTATCGTTACTTGCTCATTACAAATTATCTTGCTATAAAACTACTCGCTACTTACAATTTCAGCACTTGCAAACAATACCTTACTGAAAACTATTTGTCATTTCCTTCTGCTCCTCGTTGGGTTCGACACTCTTACTTATAGAAAAGAGCTACAATTGATGCCCTATACTTGTGGGTCACCAAGGCTATTTTCTGGCACCATTGCCGGGGAGTGAAGCGCCTTTGGTAAGTGGAATTAGGTAAGGAAACATTTATATAGTGTTCTGAAGTTTATTGTCACTTGTTACTATGTAAAACAATCCTTTGAGGGGTTTGTTCGAGGTATCTTCACCTCGTCCGGAACCACAGTTAGCTACCCCTCAACCTACTGCACCTACTGAAAATATTGAATATGAAATTCCTTCGGGTATGATAGAACCTAGCTAATCCTTATGCATGAGATGGAACTGGACATCCTGATATGCACTTGATATATGTGGAACAAATTTGTGGATTGTTTAAGCTTGCAGGTTTACCCAGGGATCAAGTTATGAAAAAGGTTTTCCCTTTATCTTTGAAGGGAAAAGCATTGGCATGGTATAGGCTATGCGATGATATTGGATCATGGAATTGGAATCGTTTGAAATTGGAGTTCCACCAGAAATTTTATCCTATGCATCTAGTTCATCGTGATCGGAATTATATATATAGTTTTTGGTCTCGTGAAGGAGAAAGTATCGCTCTAGCTTGGGGGAGGATTATGTCAATATTATATTCATGCCCAATCATGAGCTCTCAAGAGAAATTATTATCCAGAATTTTTGTGCTCGGCTTTCTCGTAATGATCAAACCATGCTTGATACTTCTTGTGCTGGTTCTTTTATGAAGAAGACTATTGAATTCTGGTGGGATCTTTTGGCAAGAATTAAACGCAGATATGAAGATTGGGAACTCGATGAAGGTAAAGAGTCAGGTATTAAACTTAAGTATGATTGTGTTAAATCTTTTATGGATACGGATGCTTTTCAAAAGTTTAGTGTCGGTGTACTAAAGTAGGGGTACCTTAGTACCCCGAACTTGTGCACGGGCAGTCGCAGCGTCCCCGCGGCAAGCCTCGCCGGGCGTCCGCCAAGACCCTCCGCTGCCATTCTGAAGACAAGGCCCCGACAAGAGGAGCTTGTCGGGAAGGCCTCTAGGCACAGACAAGGCCCCGACAAGAGGAGCTTGTCGGGAAAGCCGCCTCGAGCACCACGAAGACAAGGCCACGGCAAGAGGAGCTTGCCGGGAAGGCTCGGGCGCGACAAGTCTCCGAGCGACAAGGATTCGCCGCTGACAAGGCGCTTTTGCGGCATGCAACTCCTCCTCGCCGTCTCGCTCCAGCTCACCCAAAGCAACGTGTCGCCATGGGACCGTTCCTGGGCGCTGTCGAGCAAATTGCAGCAGCGGAGAGCAGCGACGCAGCTGGCGTCGACAGCTTCGCCATCGTGGCGAAGCGGAGGCGCACTGACGGTCTCATATACCTTTGTTTGGCGACAACGACAGGCATTTATTGCTTTTGTCCCTTGCCGTCGAGTTAGGTATTTTGCACTGCATAATCGCTCAAGTAGGTGTACCAACCCCTGTTTTTACATTCGTACCCCCGCCTATGTTGCCACCTGTCGGAGACCCCTTGAGCATATAAAAGGAGGCCCGAGTGCAACGTAGAAGAGGTTCGGTTTGCGTCTTTCGCAAGGGTCGGTTCATTCGACTAGCCATAGATTAGATACACTCACGCTAGGTTTTGTTGCTCTCGTTGCTCCCTAGCAAGAACAGAATAGATCAAACAAGCAGCAGTAGGAGTTTTATCTCTCCGGAGAGCTCGGCTGGGTAAAACCGCCGTGTGCATAGCCTCGATCCGCTCTTCGTGCGACCTCCGCCCCCTCGAACCACAAAGGGGCCTGCTCCGCCGGGCCCCATAGGTGTCCGTGGGTACGATCAGCCGCCCGACATCTCTCGGGCGCCCGGTAGGGGCGTCGAGGCCGTGTGAATCCGATCCGGCGTTCACGCGCGAGCAGCGTCATCAACATCTTCCTCAACATGCCACGTAAGAAGAAGGCTTCGGCGGCAGCAGAGCCGTCCGCGTCGTACCCACCCTCACCGCAGCAAACGGGTGGCGGTGCAGACGCCGGCGGAGGAACGGGCGCCGACGAAGGTGCTCGCGATGTTGCCAAGTCCAAGGACAAGGCACCGCAGACCTCGGCGTCCGCGCATCCCCCGCGTCCATCTCAGGAGACGCGAGACCAACAACGTCATGGCGTTCTCACAACGCCATACGCTCGCTGGATCGAGACCCTCAAGACCAGCATGCGTGCCAATATGCCGGGCGCTTAGTGAGATATGGTCGCCGGACGGGCGCCGCTCCTTCTAACGTAGTTAGAAGTCCGAGCGTGTCCCGCTCCTCGCACCGTTCTCCAATGCTGCCTACTACTCTAGCAGAAGCTCTGGCGAGAGCTCAACTGCTCCTCGACTACCCTCCAACGGCCGACAAGGTTGACGAGTGGAGGGCCACTATCCAGAGCCTCATCGGCTTTGCCAACGGCGACGCTCCGCGGCAACCAACGCCATCGTTGCCGCGGCGAGACGACAAGGCACGAGCCGGTGGCGGCAGAGACTGTCGGAGGTGCAACCACCGTGCACTCTCCGCCAAGAAGGCCAAGATCGCCGACTCACCGGATCCACCTCGGCAATGACTCCATCTGCGTCGTCCGGACCATGAGCTCGCCGCGATCAGCGCCAAGTTCTCCATGAGCGACAACAAGAGGACGCTCGAACTCGCATCGAGCGCCGAAGAGAAGCGCGACGTCAATCCGACAAGCGCGTTGGGCCTTCTGTTGACATGCACGCGCCGGAGGGGCCAGGCAACTTGCCGTACGCGGTAGGTTGCCCTGCGTTCACTCATGAGCTGCGGCAAGTCCAGTGGCTGATGTACTTTGATGGTGCCTTCTCGCTGCAAGGCGCCGGTGCCGGCGTGCTGCTTATCGCACCCACCGGAGAGCACCTCAAGTACGTCGTCCAGATGCACTTTCCCAAGGAGCAAGCGACAAACAATACTGCAGAGTATGAAGGTTTGCTCGCCGGTCTCAGGATCGCAGTGGACCTTGGGATCAAGAAGCTCATTGTTAGGGGTGACTCACAACTCGTCGTCCGCCAAGTCAACAAAGATTATCAGAGTCCGTTGATGGAAGCCTACGTTGATTAAGTGAGGAAGCTAGAAGAACACTTTGACGGCCTGCAAATGGAACATGTTCCAAGAGCTCGAGAATAATCTGCCGATGGTCTGTCAAAGTGCGCCGCGACTCAAGCTACACAAGGAACCGAGGATCTTTGTGCTCAAGCTGACTCAACCAACCGTAACACCATCGACCGGACAGAGCAAGAAGAGGAAGTTGGCCTCTGGTGACTACTTTCCGGCAGAGCTTCCCTGCCGTCGTTGCAAAGGTCCCCAAGATCAACACCGACAAGCAGTCTTTGAGGAGCGATCTGGCTGCACCCTGTGGTTTGTTCCGTTGAAGCAAACGCTCCCGACCAGTCTTGCTCCGGCAAGCTTGTCGGGGAGCAGTCTGCTTCGACAGACCCCAGGGTTTGTTCCGTTGAAGCAAACGCTTCCGACAAGTCTTGCTCCGGCAAGCTTTCGGGGAGCATCTAGCTCCGGCAGAGCCACAGGTTCTTGCCGTAGAAGCTGATGTTCCTGCAGCATGAGATGTGCCTTTTGTCCTTGTTGTCGAGCCACAAGCTCCAACATGGGCGCAGAGATTGTCCATTTCCTCCAGACAGAGAACTTCCTCAAGAGCAGGAAGAAGCGGAAAGAGTAGCCCGGTCAAGTATGTACCAGTTTGTCGACAACATACCGCATGTAAGAAGACTCAACGGTGTGAAATTGAAGTGTATTGCGGGAAGATGGATGTAAGCTGTTGGTAGAGATACATGGAGGCATATGTGGTCACCACATTGGCAAGAGCACTTGCCGCAAAGCTTTCCGGCAAGGTTTCTTCCGCCGACAGCCCTCCAGATGCAATCGCACAAGTAACCAAGTGTGAAGCGTGCAGTTCTATTCCAAATGATCGCCGCCACTCAAGCTCTCCATACGATCCCTTTATCCTGGCCATTTTCGGTCCGGGGCTCGACATCCTCGGCCCCTTCCCCGAAGCTGTCGGGGCTTTGAGTACTTGTACGCCGCCATCGACAAGTTCACAAAGTGGCCGGAAGTGGAAGCGAGGAGGAAGGTGACACGGTCGGCCGATCAAGTTCTTGGTCGATTGTTTGCCGTTTCGAATCCCTAACAGGATCATCACCGACAACGGCACACAATTTACGAAGTCGCACCTTAATGCAAGACGTCCAAGACCTTGGCGCCAAGGTCTGCCGCTTCGTTGCTCACCCGAGAAGCAACGGTCAAGCGAGAGGGCAAATGCTGAAGTGCTGCGCGGGCTCAAGACCGTAACTTTCGACAGGCTGCACAAGTGCGGAAGAAACTGGATCGAGGAGCTGCCGGTGGTTCTTTGGTCGATCGAGCGACGCCAAATCGAGCCACTGGCCAGGCACCCTTTGCTCTAGTCTATGGAGCAGAGGCAGTTCTCCCCACGGAACTCGTGTACGGATCGCCTCGAGTACTCGCTTATGATGAGCTTGAGCAAGAGCAGCTGCGACAAGATGACGCGCTGCTCCTCGAGGAGGATCGTCTTGAACAGTGCGAGCCGCTCGCTACCAGCAAGCCCTGCGCCGCTACCATAGCCGCAGGGTTAGTGCCAGAAGTCTCGAGGAAGGCGACCTTGTTCTTCGGCGCACTCAGTCCGCCAAGAATTCAAACAAGTTGACGCCTAAGTGGGAAGGCCCTTATCGGGTGAAACGAGTCACTAGGCCTGGCGCTGTCCGCCTTGAGACCGAAGATGGCATTCCGGTGAGCAACTCCTGGAACATTGAGCATCTCCATAAGTTTTACCCATAGGGCGCGGTTGTCGGAATCCGTTCCGGCAACCACCTTTTGTACAAGTCTTGCCGCCGTTGCATGTAATCCTTCGTACAAAGCCGGGCGCAGACCCCGTGCATCAGTAAAGCTCATGTGTTGCGCACAGCTTGCCAACCTCATGCTTTCATCAGTTTATTGCATGTTTTGGCTAACACTTTGAGCAGCAGCCACACCCGGTAAGAAGAATCGAGCCGCTAGGCTCCATGACGTTATTTCCTCTTCTTTTTCTTCTCTCAAAGAAAGGAAGGCTCCCTCGCGCACAAGTTAACCAGGGGGGAGGAGGAGATGATACTATGGACCAGGCACAGCTCGAGGAAGTTTCACCTCATCGGGAAGCAAGAAACAGAAAAGCTAAGTTGCCAAAGTTTGAGCAATCAATTTTAAGCTTTCAAGTTATCTTCCTCGAACGATAGTACTTTGTATGGAAAACACATGCGCAGAGGAACCTAATCGTGATCGGTCGCCCTTACTTTGTTTCGAGTCCACTCAACAACTTAAGTGAGCTGCGGCTAGTCCGCGACAAGGTTGCTTGTCGGTAGCGACCCCGGCCAAATTCTTTGAAGTTCCGCACTTTTCGGCCATGGGCAAGGGTGCCTGCACCGCAAGTTTCCACTGAAAAGCGTGGGGCAATAACGCATAAAGGAAGAAATCAAGTAGAGGAAATAACATTGCATCGATCGATTCAGATCAGTAATAAATTTGTAAAGTTATCTTCCTTGAACGACCGCGCTTTGTATGAAAAACCCGTGCGCTGAGGAACCAAATCGTGGCTGGTCGCGCCCTTAGTTTGTTTCGAGTCCGCTCAACAACTTAAGTGAGCTGCGGCTAGTCCGCGACAAGGTTGCTTGTCGGTAGCGACCCGCCAAGCAGCTGCTGAAGTCCCTTTTCGGCCATGGAAAGGGTGCCTGCACCGGCAAGTTTCCCTGAAGAGCGTAGGGTAATAACATACAAAGCCAAGGGTCGAGTAAAGGAAGTAACGTAGCAGATGTTGCCCAGAATAAAGTTATATACAAAAATAACTTATCGCGGCACTGGCTGAATCGTTCTCAGAACTGAAATGACAGCGAAGAGGAGAAGAAGGGCGTGCCGGCACCCAAGCCCCGGCAAGCCAGAGTTGCCGGGGGCTGCGGCAAGCCAGAGTTGCCGGGGGCTGCGACAAGCCAGAGTTGCCGGGGGCTGAGATATCAGATAAGCCCTTCGTCCTTTTTCAAGCGTCCCTCTTTCATTAAAAACATTCTGCTCGGATTCAATCCGTGGGAATGAAAAACATGAAAGGGAGGATTACAAGCTTTAAATGCGGATAAGGCCCGAAGGCTTACAAATTAAAAAGATAAGATGCCCGTAATCCTTTTTCTGTCCCTCTCTTCAGGAGGTAAGTCAAGGAGGAGGTGGGAGAGTGCGGCCTTCTGCGCCCCCCTTCCGCTCTTTTTAAGGAAGCAAGGTGGGGGCTCAACCGCCCCGCTTGACAAATCAGGGCGTAGGAAGAGCAGAGAATCGGGGCCGACCTGCTGCCTCTCGTCAGAACGCCCAGCTTCCCACTTCCACCGCCTGTGACCCCAAGAGCATGGGAACCACGTGGCGGGGATGCGTAATCGAGGCGACGGGTGGAGCGACCCAAGACGCCGCCCACTTCCCCACGACGCCGCAATCGACGCTGCGTTCTACGGGGACGCGCGGATATGGAGTGGGTTTGGTTTGGACCCAGGCCGCGTGCCGTGCCCTGTTTTGGGTCCGCCCAACAGCGCCGCACCGTGTATGGCCCAGACTCGGGGGCTCCTGTCGGTGTACTAAAGTAGGGGTACCTTAGTACCCCGAACTTGTGCACGGGCAGTCGCAGCGTCCCCGTGGCAAGCCTCGCCGGGCGTCCGCCAAGACCCTCCGCGGCCATTCTGAAGACAAGACCCCGACAAGAGGAGCTTGTCGGGAAGGCCTCTCTAGGCATAGACAAGGCCCCGACAAGAGGAGCTTGTCGGGAAAGCCGCTCCAGGCACACAGAAGACAAGGCCCCGGCAAGAGGAGCTTGCCGGGAAGGCTCGGGGCGCGACAAGTCTCCGAGCGCGACAAGGATTCGGCCGCGGCAAGGCGCTTGCCGCGGCATGCAACTCCTCGTCGTCTCCGCTCCAGCTCACCCAGCGACGTGTCGCCATGGGACCGTTCTGGCGCTGCGTGTCGAGCAAATTGCGCAGCCAGCGGAGAGCAGCGGCAGCAACAGCGGTGACAGCTCGCCATCGTGGCGAAGCGGAGGCGCACTGACGGTCTCTGTTACACTGTTTGGGCGACAACGACAGGCATTTATTGCTTTTGTGCCTTGCCGCCGAGTTCGGTATTTTGCAATCAGTACAATCGCTCAAGTAGGTGTACCAACCCCTGTTTTTACATTCGTACCCCCGCCTATGTTGCCACCTGTCGGAGACCCCTTGAGCATATAAAAGGAGGCCCGAGTGCAACGTAGAAGAGGTTCGGTTTGCGTCTTTCGCAAAGGTGGGTTCATTCGACTGGCCATAGATTAGATACACTCACGCTAGGTTTTGTAGCTCTCGTTGCTCCCTAGCAAGAACAGAATAGATCAAACAAGCAGCAGTAGGAGTTTTATCTCTCCGGAGAGCTCCGAAGCTGGGTAAAACCGCTCGTGTGCATCGCCTCGATCCGCTCTTCGTGCGACCTCCGCCCCCCTCCGAACCACAAAGGGGCCTGCTCCGCCGGGCTCCATAGGTGTCCGTGGGTACGATCAGCCGCCCCGACATTTAGCACTAAATATGGACTTGACTCTGAGATAGTAGCCTCCTTTTGTGAATCATTTGCTACTCATGTTGAACTCCCTAATGAGAAGTGGTTTAAATATCACCCAACTATTAAAGAAGAAATTAAACAACTGGTACCAGTTAAAGAAGAAACTATACTTTATAATGTTGATCCAGTTGTTCCTTCTGCTTATATAGAGAAACCACCTTTCCCTGTTAGGATAAAGGAACATGCTAAAGTTTCAACTGTGGTTAACAAAAGCTATATAAGAACACCTAAACCTGAAGAACAAATTGAAGTAGAACCTAGCATTGCTATTGTTAAAGATCTCTTGGAAGAAGATATGGATGGGCATGTTATTTACTTCTGTGAAGAAGCTGCTAGAATTGTTAAACCTGATGGAAAAGATAAACATAGACCTGTAGTTGGCATGCATGTTATTTCAGTTAAAATAGGAGATCACGGTTATCATGGTTTATGTGACTTGGGTGCTAGTGTGAGTGCTACTCCTTACACTTTATATCATGAAATTATGAAAGACATAGCACTTGCTGAGATAGAAGACATAGATGTTACTATTAAACTTGCTAACAGAGACACTATATCACCTTTTGGGATTATTAGAGATGTTGAAGTCTTGTGTGGGAAAATAAAATACCCTACTGATTTTCTTGTTCTTGGTTCCCCACAAGGTACTTTTGTCCCATTATCTTTGGTAGAACTTTCTTGAACACAGTTAATGCTAAGATAGATTGTAAGAAACAAATTGTGGGTGTTAGCTTTGGTGATAAGTCTCATGAGTTTAATTTTTCCAAGTTTAGTAGAAATCATCATGAAAAAGAATTTCCTAGTAAGGATGAACTAATTGGTCTTGCTTCTATTGCTATACCACCTACTGATCCTTTAGAACAATATTTTCTAGACCAGGAAAATGATTTACATATGCATGAAAGAAATGAATTAGATAAAGTTTTCTATGAACAACGTCCTCTGCTTAAACACAATTTGCCAATTGAAACTCTTGGAGGTCCTCCTCAACCTAAAGGTGATCTTGTGTTTGAATTGAAACAATTGTCAGACACTTTGAAATATGCTTATCTTGATGAAAAGAAGATATATCATGTTATTATCAGTGCTAACCTGTCAGAACATGAAGAAGAAAGATTATTGAAAGTTCTAAGGAAGCACTGGGCTGCTATTGGATATACTCTTGATGATTTAATGGGCATTAGTCCCACTCTCTGTCAGCACAAAATTAATATGGAACCTGATGCTAAACCAGTTGTTGGTCACCAATGTCGGTTAAATCCGAAGATGAAAGAAGTGGTAAGAACGGAAATATTCAAACTTCTAGAAGCAGGTATAACCTATCCCATAGCTAATAGTAGATGGGTAAGTCCTGTTCATTGTGTCCCTAAGAAAGGAGGTATTACTGTTGTTCCTAATGATAAGAATGAACTTATTCCACAAAGAATTGTTACAGTCTATAGAATGATAATTGATTTTAGAAAATTAAACAAAGCAACTAGAAAAGATCATTACCCTTTGCCTTTAATTGATCAAATGCTTGAAAGATTATCTAAGCACACACACTTTTACTTCCTTGATGGATATTCTGGCTTTTTGCAAATACCCGTTTCTCAACCTGATCAAGAAAAGACCACTTTTACTTGTCCTTTTGGAACCTATGCTTATAGACGTATGCCTTTTCGTTTATGTAATGCACCTGCTACCTTTCAAAGATGCATGGTGGCTATATTCTCTGATTTTTGTGAAAAGACTGTTGAGGTTTGCATGGATGACTTCTCTGTTTATGGGAAGTCTTTTGATGATTGTTTAAGCAATCTTGAGCGAGTTTTGCAGAGATGTGAACAAACAAATCTTGTCTTGAATTGGGAGAAGTGCCACTTTATGGTTAATGAAGGCATTGTTTTGGGTCATAAAATTTCTGAAAGAGGTATTGAAGTGGACCAATCTAAGGTTGATGCAATTGAGAAAATGCCATGTCCTAAGTACATCAAAGGTATTCGTAGTTTCCTAGGTCATGCTAATTTCTATAGGAGATTTATCAAAGACTTTCTAAAATTTCTAGGACTCTTACTAATCTCTTGCAAAGGGATATCCCTTTTGTTTTTGATGATGATTGTCTTGAAGCCTTTGAAACACTCAAGAAAGCCTTAATTTCTGCACCTATTGTTCATCCACCTGATTGGAACTTGCCTTTTGAAATTATGTGTGATGCTAGTGATTATGTTGTTCGTGCTGTTCTAGGACAAAGAGTTGATAAGAAACTGAATGTCATTCATTATGCTAGTAAAACTCTAGACAATGCTCGAAGAAATTTTGCTACTACGGACAAAGAATTCTTAGCAGTTGTGTTTGCTTATGATAAATTTAGACCTTATATTGTTGATTCCAAAGTAACTGTTCACACAGACCATGCTGCTATTAAATATCTTATGGAAAATAAAGATGCTAAACCTAGACTTATTTGTTGGGTTCTCCTATTACAAGAATTTGATTTACATATCATTGATAGAAAAGGAGTTGAGAACCCGTAGCTGATAACTTGTCTAGGCTTGAAAATGTTCTTGATGACCCACTACCTATTGATGATAGTTTTCCTGATGAGCAGTTAGCTGCAATAAATGTTGCTAATAGTACTCCTTGGTATGCTGACTATGCTAATTACATTGTTTCTAAATATTTACCACCTAGCTTTACATACCAACAAAAGAAAAAAATTCTTCTATGATTTAAGACATTACATTTGGGGTGACCCACATCTTTATAAAGAAGGAGTAGATGGTATTATTAGACGTTGTGTACCTGAGCATGAACATGGACAAATCTTATGGAAATGTCACTCCGAGGCTTATGGAGGGCATCATGCTGGAGATAGAACTGCTCACAAGGTATTGCAATCTGGATTTTATTGGCCTACTCTCTTCAAGGATGCCCGTAAGTATGTCTCATCTTGTGATGAATGTCAAAGAATAGGTAATATCGGTAAACGTCAAGAAATTCCTAGGAATTATTCACTTGTCGTTGAACCATTTGATGTTTGGAGATTTGATTACATGGGACCTTTTCCTTCCTCTAATGGGTATACACATATTTTGGTTGCTGTTGATTATGTTACTAAATGGGTAGAAGATATTTCAACCAGTAGTGATGATCACAACACCTCTATTAAAATGCTTACGGAAGTTATTTTCCCAAGGTTTGGAGTCCCTAGATATTTAATAACTGATGGTGGTTCACACTTTATTCATGGTGCTTTCCGTAAAATTCTTGCCAAGTGTGATGTTAACCATAGAATTGCATCACCCTATCATCCTCAGTCTAGTGGTCAAGTTGAACTTAGCAATAGAGAAATAAAACTTATTTTGCAAAAGACTGTTAATAGGTCCAGGAAGAATTGGTCTAAGAAACTAGATGATGCACTTTGGGCTTATAGAACAGCATATAAAAATCCTATGGGTATGTCTCCTTATAAAATGGTTTATGGAAAAGCTTGTCATTTGCCTCTTGAGTTAGAACATAAAGCATTTTGGGCAGTTAAAGAACTCAATTATGACTTCAAAGTTGCTGGTGAAAAGATACTTTTGATATTAGCTCTCTAGATGAATGGAGAACCCAAGCTTACGAAAATTCAAAGTTATTTAAAGAAAAAGTTAAGAGATGGCATGACAAAAGAATTCAAAAGCATGAGTTTAAAGTCGGAGAATATGTTCTTTTGTACAACTCTCGTTTTAGATTTTTTGCGGGGAAGCTCCTCTCAAAATGGGAAGGCGCATATGTCATCGAGGAGGTTTACCGGTCTGGTGCCATCAAAACAAATAATTCCAAAGGTACTAACCCGAAGGTTGTCAATGGACAATGAATAAAGCATTATATCTCAGGTACGCCTATCAATGTTGAAAGTAATATTATCAAAACTTTGACACCGGAAGAGCACACAAAATAGTCCTTCCGGAATGCTCCGTAATCGTGAAAATAAGGAGGTACGTGATACGGTAAGTAAATGGACTCCGAAAAATCTGCAAACGTATTTTTTATCGGTTTTGGAATTTTTAGAATTTTGGAAATAAAGAAACTCCTAGGAAGCGTCCCCTGGTGGGCACAAGACACCAGGGCACGCCAGGCTTGCCTGGCGCGCCCAGGTGGGTTGTGCCCACCTGGGACACCTCCCGTACTCTGTTTTTCTTCCATGTACTTGTCCTCCAAGATAAAAAAATCTATATATGCTTCCCGAACCTGTCAACCATCATACCGCGAAGAAAATCCTATGTTCTCTTTTCTTGTTGTCTCTGGTCAGATTTATCAAGCCAGGCATCATGTCTTCTTGCTCCTCCAACAACATGGACGAAGATGCTTGGCTGATGAAGATCGAGGCGAAGAGGGAGGAGCCCACGGAAGCCGTCAAGGGAGACAAGGGCAAGGAAGCTACTCCACCCCCGGTGTCAGCACAAGCATTGCTAGTCAAGGAGGAGGAAGATATCCTTAAACCCTACCTTACTCACCTTACTCCCGCTGAGATGGAAGCTTTTCGCGTCATTGAAATAGTTCGCATATAGAATAAGTATCTTACTCGTGAAAATATTCTGCATCAAGAGCATATCATCCATCTCCGGAGTGTCATCCGTCGGTTGGAGAACCTCTCGATCCTTAAGGATAGGATCGCTTCTTCACCACCCAAGGAGAATTGAGTGTCGGTTATGGGAACTCCCCTTGGCTTCCGCCAAGCTTGGGGGAGGTGCCCCGGTATCGTATCATCCCACTATCTTTTTGCTTTTATTTATCTTAGTTCAATCTTTTGCTTTAGATGAAATAAAATTTAGTTTGATCCTTTCTTCTTTGAGAGTTGCTTAGTGATCTATCATTGTAATCGTGTGCAAGTTATATAATATAGTTTAGTTTGAGTTTTTGCTTTCTTTACTTTCATGTTGCAAATAAAGAAAAGAAATAAGAAAGAAAGAAAAAAGAGAAAGGAAATAAATCAATAAGATTATATACTAATCCTATGGTAGGTGATAGCACAACATAAGGAAAAGTATAAGTAGAAAAATTTATTAGAGAATGACAAACATAGCATTAGTCAATGATGCAACTCATGAAAGAATTAACAAGGGAATAGAAGATTCACATATAAATATACTATGCTAGAAATCTTTAGTGATTGTGAGCCCCCATCAAAATATTATATGCCAAAATTGTTGACATTGGACAAGGAAGACAATTTAATGGTTTATGTTTGTTTATATTCACATAGAAGTCATATTGTCATAGATCCTTTAACATGGGATGCTTGCCCCTATCTTTGCTAGCCAAAAAAATTGCACTAAGTAGAGATACTACTTGTGCATCCAAAAACCCTTAAACCCAAATCTTTTTCAAGTGTCCACCATACCTACCTAGGGATTGAGCAAGATCCCTCAAGTAAGGTGTCATCGGTGCAAAAAGGCAATAAAAATTGCTTCTAAAAAGTGTGAGATCATTTAGTGTAAGAGAAAATTAAGCGTTGTACGTACTTGGATGACAAAGAATAAAAGCGACAGACTGCATAATAAAGGTTGTCATCTTAAGGGGCAATACAACGTGACGTTCTCTTGCACTAAGGGATTGAGCATACAAATAAATAAGTGCATGGCAACCTCTGCTTCCCTCTGTGAAGGGCGTATCTTTTACTTTAATGTATTTACTTTTATGCAAAGAGTCAAAGTTTTCCTTCTATTCCTTTTTATTTTCTCTTTTGGCAAGCATCATGTGGTGAGGAAAGATCTAGGCACATATGTCCAATTGAATATAGATAGCGTGATTTATTATTGTTGACATCACCCTTGAGGTGAGTATGTTGGGAGGAGAAACTATAAGCCCCAATATTTCTATGTGTCCGGTTGAAACTTTTTGCTCATGGGTACGAGGTGAGTGTTAGCAATCATAGAAGACTATATGATGGTTGAGTATGTGGACTTGCCTAAAGGCTCCGACACGTGACTCTTCCTGAAAAGATGATGAATTGTAGTTGCAAAGTTGACTGAGAACATAGTTTGTTGGCTTCTAATAGAATTTTTGCTTTATACTTCGATTGTGTGATGAACTGTTACTTATTCATAGGAAGTATATGATGAAAGTTCTATGATAAAAGTCCTATGATAAATTTTTTTGTTGTTATAATAATCAACATGATGCTTCTATGTCCGTATTTTGTTTTTATCGACACCTCTCTCTCAAAGCATGTGGACATGTTTTACGATTTCGGTTTTCGTTGAGGACAAGCGAGGTCTAAGCTTGGGGGAATTGATACATCCATTTTGCGTCATGTTTTCTTACAGTTATTTATAATATTTTTATCCATAATAATGCTTTTTGGAGTTATTCTAACGCCTTTTCTCTCATAATTTGCAAGGAACACACCAAGAGGGAGAATTCCGGCAGCTGGAAACCTGAACCTGGAAAAGCTACGTCAGGCCACCTATTCTGCACAACTCCAAATAAGTTGAAGCTTCACGGAGATTTTTTATGGATTATTTAAGAAATATTGGAGCGAATAAACACCAGAGGGGGGCCACCAGGTGGGCACAACCCACACTGGCGCGTCGAGCCCCCAAGCGCCTCGGTGGGTTGTAGCCTCCTCAGCCCACCTCCGGTGCCCATCTTCTGGTATATAAGTCATTTTGACCTAGAAAAAAATAAGGAGAAGGCTTTCGGGACGGAACGCCGCCGTCTCGAGGCGGAACTTGGGCAGGAGCACTTTTGCCCTCCGGTGGAGCGATTCCGCCGGGGGAACTTCCCTCCCGGAGGGGGAAATCATCGTCATCATCATCACCAACAACTCTCCCATCTTGGGGAGGGCAATCTCCATCAACATCTTCAACAGCACCATCTCATCTCAAACCCTAGTTCATCTCTTGTATTCAATCTTGTTACTGGAACTATAGATTGGTGCTTCTGGGTGACTAGTAGTGTTGATTACATCTTGTAGTTGATTACTATATGGTTTATTTGGTGGAAGATTATATGTTCAGATTCATTATGCTATTTAATACTCCTCTGATCATGAACATGTTTATCATTTGTGAGTAGTTACTTTTGTTCTTGAGGTCACAGGAGAAATCATGTTGCAAGTAATCATGTGAACTTGATATGTGTTTGATATTTTGATAGTATGTATGTTGTGATTCCCTTAGTGGTGTCATGTGAACGTCGACTACATGACACTTCACCATATTTTGGTCTAAGGGAATGCATTGTGGAGTAGCAATTAGATGGTGGGTTGTGAGAGTGACAGAAGCTTAAACCCCAGTTTATGCGCTCTTTCGTAAGGGACCGATTGGATCCCAAAGTTTAATGCTATGGTTAGAATTTATTCTTAATACTTTTCTCGTAGTTGCGGATGCTTGCGGGAGGGTTAATCATAAGTAGGAGGTTTGTTCAAGTAAGAACAACACCTAATCACAGGTCCACCCACATATCAAATTATCAAAGTAGCAAACACAAATCGAACCAACATGATGAAAGTGACTAGATGAAGTTCCCGTGTATCCTCAAGAACGCTTTGCTTATCATAAGAGACCGTTTTGTCCTGTCCTTTGCCTCAAAAGGATTGGGCTACCTTGCTGGATACTTGTTACTATTATCGTCACTTTCTCGTTACAAATTATCTTGCTATCAAACTACTCGCTACTTACAATTTCAGCACTTGCACACAATACCTTACTGAAAACTACTTGTCATTTCCTTCAGCTCCTCGTTGGATTCGACACTCTTACTTATCGAAAAGAGCTAAAATTGATCCCCTATACTTGTGGGTCATCAGAAGGTGATGACTTCTTGTATGATCACGCAGAATATGATCGTGAAGGATGAGCGTGATGACAACATCTACAACCAAGGGTTTGATTTTCAAGGTGGAAATGTTGAGCATGAACACCAAAAATTGGCAACCTTTGAACAGTTCACCCAATTTGATACTTCTCCAACGTATCTACTTTTTCTCATGCTTTTCCTCTTGTTTTGGACTCTAATTTGCTTGATTTGAATGAACTAACGCCGTTTTTAGCAAAACTACCATGGTCTTGTTTTTGTGCAGAAATAAAATTTCTCGGAATGGAACGAAATTTTGCGAGGATTTTTTATATAATAAAAGAGAATTACTAGATCCAAGACCCACCAAAGAGGGGCCCCTGGGTGGGCACAACCCACCAGGGCGCGCCCCCTCTCCTGGCGCACCCAGGTGGGTTGTACCCACCTGGTGGCCTCGCAGACCTCAACCCTGACACTACAAATTCCTATTTTCAAAGAAAAAAACCAGGGAGAAAGAATTATCGCAATTCACGAGGCGGAGCCGCCACCAAGCCCTGTTCTTCCTCGAGAGGGAATGAGTCCGTTTGGGGCTCCGGAGAGGGGGGTCTTCGTTCTTCGTCATCACCAACCCATCTCCATCGCCAATTCCATGATGCTCCCCACTGGGAGTGAGTAATTACTTCGTAGGCTCGCTGGTCGGTGAGGAGCTGGATGAGATTCATCATGTAATCAAGTTAGTTTTGTTAGGGCCTGATCCCTAGTATCCACTATGTTCTTAGATTGATGTTGCTATAACTTTGCTATGCTTAAAGCTTGTCACTTTGGGCCCAGGTGCCATGAACTCAGACCTGAACCGTTTATGAATTCATCATTATGTCCATGTTTTAGATCCGATCTTGCAAGTTATAGTCACCTACTTCGTGTTATGATCCGACAACCCCGGAGTGACAACAACCGGGCCCACTATCGGTGATGACCGTAGTTTGAGGAGTTCATGTATTCACTATGTGTTAATGCTTTGTTCCGGTTCTCTATTAAAAGGAGGCCTTAATATCCCTTAGTTTCGAATATGGACCCCGCTGCCATGGGAGGGTAGGACAAAAGATGTGATGCAAGTTCTTTTAATAAAGCACGATGACTATTTACAGAATACATGCCTACATTATATGGATGAACTGGAGCTAGTGTCATATCGCCCTGTCACATGATGAATATCATCCAACAAGTGACCGATCCAATGCCTAGGAATTTATCTTATATTGATCTTGCTAAGTTACTACTGCTATCATCACTGTTACACTTGCTACAAAATTATCAAGTATCGGCTATTCTTTATCGTTCTTCTTTGTCACTACTATCAAAACTATCATATTCTTGTACTCACGATTACTTGCTGCAGATAATTAATCTCCAGGTGTGGTTAAATTGACAACTCAGCTGCTAATACCTTCAAATATTCTTTGGCTCCCCTTGTGTCGAATCTATAAATTTGGGTTGAATACTCTACCCTCGAAAACTGTTGTGATCCCCTATACTTGTGGGTTATCAAGACCTTTTTTACGGCGCCCGTTTCCGGGGAGCATAGCTATATTTGTTGAGTCACTTGGGATTATTATCATATTATCACTATGAAGAATCTGAAGGATCCAAAGACTTTCCCTCAAGTACGAGGGGAGGTAAGAAACTGTCATCCAGTTCTGCTTTAGATTCACCTTCTGTTATGAGTAAACTTGCAACACCACCACATGCTATCAATTCTAATATGTCGCAAGTTATTGATGATGCTACTTCTACTATGGATAATGCTTATGATGATGCTAGTACCTTGCTTGATAATGATGATGTACCACTTCGTGAATTTCTTGATAAAAAAATTGCTAGAGTTATACAACATGATGTTGTAGAATCTGATGATGAGCTTGAAACTGAAAATCCTGAAACTCCTGCTAGAACTAGCCTTCCTAGATATGAATTGCCTAAGGTACCGGAAGGTTATGTTATGAGTGAAGAAACAACTAGATATATTCTTGCTCGCAATCATAGAGATGCTCTAGAGAAATTACTACAAAAGTATAAAGAAAGATCTCCGAATGCTAGAATGAAATGTGATCCTAAGTTTTCTACCTCACCTATCTTTATTGATGATAAGGATTATGAATTCTCGGTCGACCCAGAGCTAATTACTTTGGTTGAATCTGATCCTTTCCATGGTTATGAAACTGAAACTGTTGTGGCACATCTTACTAAGTTGAATAATTTAGTCACGCTTTTTACTCATGATGAGAAAATTTGCTATTACTTTATTCTCAAATTATTTCCTTTCTCATTAAAGGGTGATGCTAAAGCTTGGTACAATAGTCTTGCTCCTGGTTCTGTGCATAGTCCCCAGGATATGATTTATTACTTCTCTGAAAAATATTTTCCTGCTCATAAGAAACAAGCTGCCTTACATGAAATATTTAACTTTGTGCAAACTAAAGAAGAGAGTCTCCCACAAGCTTGGGGGAGGCTTTGTCAGTTACTTAATGCTTTGCCTGATCATCCTCTTAAGAAAAATGAAATACTTGATATCTTCTATAATGGGCTAATCGATGCTTCTAGGGACTTCCTAGATAGTTGTGTTGTTTGTGTTTTCAGGGAATGAATTGTTGGACAAGATGAAGAATTATTGAATAATATCTTGAAAAATTATGATGATTGGACTATTCCTGAACCACCGGCTAAACACACTCCGAAGAAGACGGGTATATTATATCTCAGTCCTGAAGATATGCAAGAGGCAAAGAAATCCATGAAGGAAAAAGGTATTAAAGCTGAAGATGTTAAAAATTTACCTCCTATTGAAGAAATACATGGGCTTAATACACCACCAATGCCTAAGGTGGTAGAGGTAAATTCTCTTATGAAGTTCAATGATAATGATAATCCTCACAATATGCATCTTAGTCAATGCCTTTATGAGTTTGAAAATTACATTAGAAAACAAGATCACTTCAATGCAAATGTTATGAAACAGTTGAAATATAATTCTGATATGATTGCTCGCTTGAGTGACTTGTTATTTAGAATTTCAAATGATGTTAGAGGTGTTGGAAAACATGCTTCTATGGTTCAAACTCAGTTAAAATAAGTTGCTAAATCACAAAGAGAATTACTTGATGAAATGAATCATAATATGCATGACTTTGTTGTTAGAGTTGCAACTAGAGGAGGTAAAATGACTCAGGAACCACTTTATCGTGAGGGAGACCCAAAAAGAATTGAACAAGATTCACAAATAAATAACAATAATGCACCTAGTCCTTCTAAAAAGAATAAGAAGAAGAAAAATGATAGGACTTTGCACACTTCTAGTGCACCTGAAATAGAAAAACCTCCTGATAATGAAAATGAAACTTTTATCTCAGATGGTGAAACTCAATCTGGTAATGAACAATCACCTAGTGATAATGAAAAAGATAATGATGAGGTTCATGAAGACACTCAACCAAATGATAAAGAACTAGATAATGATGTTGAGATAGAACCACCTGTTGATCTTGATAACCCGCAACCTAAGAATAAAATTATGATAAAAGAGACTTTGTGGCTAGGAAACACGGTAAAGAAAGAGAAACGTGGGTTAAAAAACCTATGCCTATTCCACCCAAGTCAACTAAAAAGAAAGATGATGAAGAATTTGAACGCTTTCTTTGAAATCTTTGAGGCCAGTCTTTTTGCGTACTCGCTTGACTGACATCTTGAAAATGCCTCCTTATGCAAAGTACATGAAAGACCTCATCACTAATAAGAGAAAAATACCAGAAGCTGAAATCTCCACTATGCTTGCTAATTATACTTTTAAAGATGGAGTACCTAAAAAACTTGGAGATCCGGGAATACCAACTATACCTTGCTCTATTAAAAAGAATTATGTGAAAACTGCTTTGTGTGATTTAGGAGCTGGTGTTAGTGTTATGCCTTTCTCTTTATATAAAAGATTTGACTTGAATAAACTCACACCTACTGAAATATCTTTGCAAATGGCTGACAAATCAACTGCCATACCTATTGGTATCTGTGAGGATGTGCCCGTTGTTGTTGTTGCTAATGTTACTATTTTAACCGACTTTGTTATACTTGAGATGCCCGAGGACGACAACATGTCGATTATCCTTGGTAGACCCTTCTTGAATACTGCAGGGGCTGTTATTGATTGCAACAAAAGCAAGGTCACTTTTCATATCAATGGTAATGAGCATACGGTGCACTTTCCGAAGAAACAATTCCAAGTGAATGGTATTACTGTTATTGAAAAATCTCCGACAACCACTATTGGAGGTTTTCAAATACCTCTACCTACTGTCAAAAAGAAATATGAAATGCTTATTGTTGGGGACATTCATATCCCCATTGTGGTAACTTAGTGATTTACGAAAGTTCTTCGGTTTCATGCTAATCAAAAGTCGTTGTTAATAAGACCTGGTCAACCTTATTAATGAATCATTTTTGAACGGTATGAAGTTGATGAATTTAGTAAGCACTACCTTCTGTCCTTACTTTTTACTCTCTGTTTTTATGAGTTAAAAAAAATAAAATGCCATGTTTTGTCTGTTTTCTGAATTTTCCGTGCAATAAAAAATGACCCAAAAATAAAAGTTCTCAGAATGCCCTGAAAATTGAACATGATTTTTTCTGAATATTTATGAATTCTTGGTGCAAATAATACCAGAGGGAGGTGCACCAGGTGGGCACAACCCGCCTGGGCGCGCCAGGCCCCCAGGCACGCCCTGGTGGGTTGTGGTCCCCACATGACCTCCCTCACTTATCTCTTTAGCCCACATCATCACTTACCTCCAGAAAAAATCCCCATTTCTCTCTCTCCCGTGTTCTTGAGCTCAAACCCGCGGATTTCAATCTCTTCGCTCGAAGCTCCATTTCCGAAACTGTTTTGGGGGATTGTTGCTTGGTATGTGATTCCACCATTTGTCCAATTAGTTTTTGTTTTAGTGGTTTATACTTTGAATAATTAGCTACTCTTGGTGCTGTTGTAGATGTGCTTGCATGTTGAATTCTTAGTGTTCTAAGTAGTTTGAATGCTTGCTATGGCCTCTATGTATCCCTATGAGTAGTTGCTATCAATTTTGTGAAGTTTTGTTGAGAAAAATTTGTGAACTAAAAATTCAAAATTTTGTTCATAGGAAAATTGTACGTGAACATGAATATCTTCAGGAAGTTTGGCTCTAAGAAGAACTCCAAGGGTGTTATTGGGGAGTCTTCTGATAGTGATCTCCACCCTCGGAGGTTGGCGGAGGTACGTCCGTGTGAATGGCCGCACATCCCATTCCTGTAAGAGGCTGGAATTCATGAGGAGTTCATGCAATATATTGCTAATGTCGGCCTCACCGACTTCATCACAGATGAGTGTGACCAGCACCAAATCCTATGCAATATATTGTTATAACTGTCACATGATGAATATCATCCAACAAGTCACCGATCCAATGCCTACGAATTTATCTTATATTGATCTTGCTAAGTTACTACTGCTATCATCACTGTTACACTTGCTACAAAATTACTGTTATCACTGTTACTGTTACCGTTGCTGCTGTCACTACTATCAAAACTATCATATTATTGTGCTACTGATTACTTGCTGTAGATAATTAATCTCCAGGTGTGGTTGAATTGACAACTCAGCTGCTAATACCTTCAAATATTCTTTGGCTCCCCTTGTGTCAAATCTATAAATTTGGGTTGAATACTCTACCCTCGAAAACTGTTGTGATCCCCTATACTTGTGGGTTATCACAATTACATCATGAAAATGCGGGATTGGCATACTCATATGCAGCTTCAAGATGACTTGGTTGAGCACATGTGAAATTACATTGGCAATCAGTAGATGTATCGGTTCATTTTCTTTTCCGTCTATTCAAGACAGTTTTGATTGGGCTGTAAAACTATTTATTGTGTTTTATTTGAACGTGGAACTATTTGTTTTGTAAAACTATTTGTAATGTTTGATTGATTTGGTTGTTTCCATTATTTGGTAATTTCATAGTCAAAGGGCATCCAGCCGGCATGGTAGACCAGATGCGGCTGCGCGTTGGGCACGCCACCGACGCATTTAGAAAAAGGGTCGGACGTCGTCCCATTGTCATACCCAAACGGATAAAATCCGGACAAAGCAAGTGTTCGTTTGGGGTCATGCGTTTGGGTTGATCTAAGATCAGTTAGGATTAATGCGGTCCATGATGGATCACATGCCATAAAGATTAACGAAAAAAAAGAGTACCAAAAAAACCAGAAGAAAAAACTAGAGCCCTGAAGAACGGATGGTTTTTACATTTTCTTGGAAGCGTAGGCTATGCTTGCGGAAGCAAAGTTGTGCCACTTACTGTGATTTTCTCTTTTCGAGTAGAAGCACAGTTGTATGGAAGCATAAATTTGCTTCTCGTAGAGGTAAAAATTTGTTTATCATGACCGTGCTTCTCATGAAAGCGCGGATTATGCTTCTAACGAAACAAATATGTGTTTCCACGAGAAACACATTTGTATTTCTCACAGAAGCATCATTTTTTCCCTCGTAAAAGAAAAGAAGCATAATTTTTTCGAGAAACACAGATATGCTTCACAAAAAAAAGTCTTCTTCTTCAAAACCTAGAAAAAATCAGGTAAAACGGATAAACCAAAAAAAACAAAAAACATCTAAAGCCCAAAAAACACGTACAAAACAGTTAAAAAAACTGAAATCCAAAGGGAGTGCCTAGCACATAACACGCGACGATGGCTAGACATATCACTTGACGCGCTCCGAGATCATAAAAAATGACCACTGCAGATCCCCGAAGGGGTAACCGCTTGTTAGTGCCCTCCCCTATTTGGCGCCATCTGCGCCACCTTTTTTCGAGAATTCAGCTAGTTTTATTACTCAAAGTCCATAGAGAGTGGGATACAAGCTAGGTCATGGGGTTGGCCGAGCCACAAATGGCGCCCCAGACCCCTTATAAGAGATAATTTGGCTAAACTATGTGCTTCATAATTCACAGCAGGACACTCAAAGGAAAAATACATTGAAATTGAGTAGCTCGGAGATTGATCTCGGTCACTATTGCACCATATTGCCCCCTGCTGCCTTTAGTAATATCCGAGACGACTTGCTTGCAATCCGAGGCGATCCCAAAGTTGTTAAGGAGAAGATCTTCTGCCAAAGCTATTGCCTCCCTACAAGCCATCGCTTTCAGTGATGTTGGGTCATCAATGCCTTCAACCACTAGAGCAGAGCTCCCCAAATAATTGTCGCTGGAGTCACGGCATATCGCTGCGGCAGAACCTCCCCTCCTTTGCCTGACTGCAACATCGACATGTATCTTCACATAGCCCATCGGAGGTGCTTTAGGTCACTGCAGCACTGCCGGGCCAGAGTTAGATACCACCGCATGCACCACCTTTGGCCTGATCATGTTAAGCTCATCCAGTATTTTCTGATGAAATTCTAAACGGCTTGCGGACTCTGGAAAATTCCATCGTGGATCGCCTTACACCTCACATACCATATCGACCAAAGAGTTATCGGTAGGAGGACAAACAGATCATGTATAACAGACTCCATCAGTGCAAAAAGCCATTGCTTCGCTTTTGGTTCTTCGAGAACCAACATTTTATGTGCAAGATCCTCATCCACCAACGCCCAAATGCACCTAGAAATTGTGCACTGCAAGAGGGAGTGTTTCCACAAGTCCGGCATTCCGCATAAGCCACAAGTGCTAGTAGTTGACATATGACGACGGGCCCGCACATCCTCAATAGGTAGCGAATGTTTCGATAGCCTCCACAAAAACATTCAAACTTTGCCTGGTACCTTGGTGTTCCAAAGTTTCTTCCACATCCCCTCATCGGCATTTAAAGTTGACGTTCCTGGCAAACCCTCAAGCCATGCCTCACGGCGTTGCTTGGTTGCGACCAGCATCCTATATGCAGATTTTACTGTGAAGGAGCCATTGTTCAAAAAGTACCAGCACCAAAATTCATCTATGTTGTGTGTGCAAAGAGGATGCCCAATATGAGCCTAGCATCCATAGGCATAAAAACCTCGCTCACCCTTTGTCTATTCCAGCTAGCCGAGGTTGCGTCTATCAATTCTGAGACAAGCTGTGGTGGATTTGCCGATATACACACATAGGGACGAAGCATTTCGTTCCTTGGGAGCCAATTATCTGTCCATACACTGGTGGTTGCACCGTTTCCAACACGCCTGATCAAACCCTGCTTGAGAACATAACGGCCTTCGATTATGGATCTCCAGATTTGACTCGGGTGCCCTCCTAGTGTAGCTTGCAGAATGTCACTTGTTGGATAATATATGCTTTTTAATATGCGGGCATTGAGAGAGTTGGGATCCTGTAGTAGACGCCACGCTTGCTTGGCCAACATGGCCAAGTTGAAAAGCTCAAAATCTTTGAAACCAAGACCACCCATGCCCTTGGGCTATGTCATGGTCTCCCAAGAGACCCAGTGAGGTTTGCGTTTTACTTCCTTTGAGCCCCACCAAAACTTCCGGATTAACATGTTGAGATGCTCGCATAACCCTCTTGGCAATTTGAAACATGACATAGAAAAAACAAGAACAGATTGGGCAACTGCTTGTACTAGAACTTCCTTGCCAGCCGTAGACATGGAGTTTTCAATCCACCCTTGCACCTTGCTCCAGAGTCGATCTTTAAGATACTTAAAAGCCCCATTCTTTGAACTACCAATGTCAGACGACATGCCAAGGTATTTTTCATTCAAAGTCTCGTTTGGCATACTTAACAATGTTTTTATCTCCAAGCGTATGCTCTCTGGGACACCTTTGCTGAAGAAGATTGAGGATTTATTATATTTGATTCGTTGACCTGAAGCCTGGCAGTAATCATCTAGGACTTGGTTCACCTTGGTAGCACCCACACCGTTTGCCTTGAAAAATAGCAGGCCGTCATCAGCGAATAGAAGATGGTTTACCGGTGGCGCCGACGGTGCTACCTGTAGCCCATGCAAGTTGGATGACTCATTTTTGGATTTTAAGAGGCACGAAAGGCCCTCTGCTGCTATCAAGAACAAGTATGGAGATATCGGGTCCCCTTGTCAGATTCCTCGTGATGCCTTGAACTCCTGTAACTTTTTTCCATTAAACAGATCTGAAAAAGAAACTGTGCTTACTAGGCCCATGACAATCTCTACCCATTTATCAGAAAAGCCAAGTTTGAGCATAATGGCCCGAAGATAGGCCCATTCAACCCTATGTAAGCTTTCATCATATCAAGTTTCAGCGCACATGACTAATGCTTCTTGGCCCTGTTTCTCTTCAAAAAGTGTAAGCACTCATACACAACTATGATATTATCAGTGATCAACCTTCCAGGGACAAAAGCAGACTGCTCCTTAGAAATAATATCAGGTAACACTACCATCAGACGGTTAGAGATTACCTTTGATGCTATCTTGTATAAGACGTTGCATAGGCTTATAGGGCGAAACTGTGACAAAAGTGTCAGGTTTTTACCTTTGTAATAAGGACCAGAAGAGTTTCATTAATGCACTCAGCTGACTCAGACCCCTCCACAATTTTGAGAACCACCTTTGTCACATCGTCACCTCATATGTCCCAATGACACTGAAAAAAGTGTCCTGGAAATCCGTCGGGACCAGGTGCCTTGACCGGGAACATCTGGAATAGAGCTCTCTTGACCTCATCAGCACTATAGGGAGCGTTAAGGGAATCGTTCATTGCTTGCGTCACTTTGGTGGGAATCGTGTCAAGAACTTGCTCCATGTTAAGCACACCCTCTGATGTGTAGAAGTCTTTATAAAAAGAAGTGGTCAAATTCTCCATCTCAGTTGTGATGTCTATCATCTTGCCATCGGGTCTTTGTAGCTGTTTTATCTGGTTTTTCCTCCTCCTTCTACTAGCTCTTAGGTGAAAAAATACATATTTTTGTCCCCATGCATTGGCCACTCCAGTCTAGCCCTTTGTCGCCAAAGAATTTCTTCCCGATGGTACAGTTCAACCAGGCGGTCACAAATTTTGGTTTCAACATACGAAGGGCCGGCTCTGCTAGGGACCAGGCGGAGCTCCTATAGCAGCTTTTTGAGATGGGTGATTTCTTGTCGTATATTACAAAAGTGAGTCCGTTCCCAGGTGCTCAAATCTCCCGCCATAGTTTGGATCTTATCATGCAATGATTGCACAGAATCTAAGCTGCCCTTTTCCCATCCCGATGACAGAACCGCCGCCAGCGATTCCTCTTTCTCCCAGGCTAGCTCCTATTTAAAAGGGTGTGGGCCCCTCCTGCATGTATGCACGTCGCGAAGTGTGAGAAGGATCGGTACGTGATCTGATGATGTAGCAACCTTGTGTTCTAGTGTTGCCGATGGGAAGGCAATGGTCTAGGCTGGGTTTGCCACTGCCCGGTCCAGACGAACTCTGGTGAATGTACCACCGGCCACCTTTTTCTCAAAAGTCCAGTCGATCCCTGTGTATCCTATGTCCGACAAGCCACATGTATCAAGGGCGTCTCGGAATCCATCCATCTGAGCTTGACTCCTCATCCCAAATATGTCATGTTCATGTCCATGGAGCACTTTGTAAAAATCACCCAGTACCACCCATGGCAGGTTCGTAGCTCCAACGATACCTCGAAGTGTGTCCCATGTTTTGTAGCGTTCACTAACTTGTGCTTCACCATAGACAAAAGTGACTCTGGTTTGTATATAAACAAGCTCGCCAACCATAACATCAATATGATACTTCGAATACCCTAAAATTTCAAGCTTTATTTCTTCATTCCAACAAATTCCAAGACCTCCACTCCTCCCGGAGCTACTAACAGCAAAACTTTTATTATATCCTAAAGCTACAGCCATATTCTCCACCCTGGAGCCCTCGATTTGAGTTTCAACAATACAAAGTATCGAGGGGGCAAGTTGCCTCGCTAAATCACGAAGCTCTCAGACTGTCGCGGGCTTGCCAGCCCCACGACAGTTCCAACACAAATAACTCATTGTGCTCGGCGCGACTCCTCTAGGGAGCCTGCCAAACGCGCATCAAAAGAGTTGTTGCTGACTGTAGACTTCAGATTTCCCTGTTCAAACATCAACACCGTGGCCTTGGTTCTTGCTTAGAGGTAGGGCTCGGAGGTACCACCGGTTGAGGTAAATCTAGAAGTTGTTGGCCCGTGTTGTTTGTTGTTGCATTATCCGGTAAAACAGGTGATCCCATGTTAACTTGTGCCACTCCATGTTTCCTGTTACCTTCAGTTTCTCTCATGTATGCATCGTCTGCTTTAGGATTGGGTTCATCCTGCTCCATCCACTCCGAGCCGGCACGCTGGCTCATCCCTGAAGGAAATATGCCCTAGAGGCAATAATAAAGTTGTTATTTATGTTTCCTTATATCATGATAAATGTTTATTATTCATGCTAGAATTGTATTAACCGGAAACTTAGTACATGTGTGAATACATAGACAAACAGAGTGTCCCTAGTATGCCTCTACTAGACTAGCTCGTTAATCAAAGATGGTTAAGTTTCCTGACCATAGACATGAACGGGATAACATCATTAGATAATGATGTGATGGACCAGACCCATCCGTTAGCTTAGCATAATGATTGTTTAGTTTTATTGTTGTTGCTTTCTTCATGACTTATACATGTTCCTCTAACTATGAGATTATGCAACTCCCGAATACCGGAGGAACACCTTGTGTGCTATCAAACGTCACAACGTAACTGGGTGATTATAAAGATGCTCTACAGGTGTCTCCGATGGTGTTTGTTGAGTTGGCATAGTTCGAGATTAGGATTTGTCACTCCATGTATCGGAGAGGTATCTCTGGGCCCTCTCGGTAATGATCATCACTATAAGCCATGCATGCAATGTGACTAATGAGTTAGTTGTGGGAAGATGCATTACGGAACGAGTAAAGAGACTTGCCGGTAACGAGATTGAACTAGGTATGTGTTGGGGAACGTAGTAATTTCAAAAAAATTCCTACGCACGCATAGGATCATGGTGATGCATAGCAACGATAGGGGAGAGTGATGTCTACGTACCCTCGTAGACCGAAAGCGGAAGCGTTAGCACAACGCGGTTGATGTAATCGTACGTCTTCATGATCCGACTGATCCAAGTACCGAACGTACGGCACCTCCGAGTTCAGCACACGTTCAGCTCGATGACGTCCCGCGAACTCCGATCCAGCAGAGATTCACGGGAGAGTTCCGTCAGCACGACGGCGTGGTGACGGTGATGATGATGCTACCGATGCAGGTCTTCGCTTAAGCACCGCTACGATATGATTGAGGTGGAATATGGTGGAGGGGGGC
Source organism: Aegilops bicornis (assembly GCA_021605145.1). NCBI lineage: Eukaryota > Viridiplantae > Streptophyta > Magnoliopsida > Poales > Poaceae > Aegilops > Aegilops bicornis. The sequence goes on from CM038669.1 coordinate 325,989,337, forward strand.
ACCGCACACGGCTAAGAGATCAACAGATCAATTGTTGTGTCTAGAGGTGCCCCCCTGCCCCCGTATATAAAGGACCAGGGGGAAGGAGGCGGACGGCCAGGGGAGGGCGCGCCAAGGAGGAGTCCTACTCCCACAGGGAGTAGGACTCCCTCTTTTCCTAGTTGGAGTAGGAGGGGGAAAGGAAGGGAAGGAGAGAGGGGGAAGGAAAGGCGCCCCTCCTTGTCCAATTCGGACTAGAGGGGGAGGGGGCACGCGGCCAGCCCTAGCCACCCCTCCTCTTCTCCACTAAGGCCCATCTTGGCCCATTAAACTCCCCGGGGGGTTTCGGTAACCCCCCGGTACTCCGGTATATGTCCGAAACTACCCGAAACCATTCTGGTGTCCAAACATAGTCGTCCAATATATCGATCTTTATGTCTCGACCATTTCGAGACTCCTCGTCATGTACGTGATCACATCCGGGACTCTGAACTATCTTCGGTACATCAAAACACAAAAACTCATAATACAATCTTCACCGAAACTTTAAGCGTGCGGACCCTACGGGTTTGATAACCCACAAGTATAGGGGATCGCAACAATTTTCGAGGGTAGAGTATTCAACCCAAATTTATTGATTCGACACAAGGGGAGCCAAAGAATATTCTCAAGTATTAGCAGTTGAGTTGTCAATTCAACCACACCTGGATAGCTTAGTATCTGTAGCAAAGTATTTAGTAGCAAAGTAATATGATAGTAGTGGTAACGGTAACAAAACTAACGGTAGCAAAAGTAATATTTTTGGTGTTTTGTAGTGATTGTAACAGTAGCAACGGAAAAGTAAATAAGCGAAGAACAATATGTGAAAAGCTCGTAGGCATTGGATCGGTGATGGAGAATTATGCCGGATGCGGTTCATCATGTAACAATCATAACATAGGATGACACAGAACTAGCTCCAATTCATCAATGTAATGTAGGCATGTATTCCGAATATAGTCATATGTGCCTATGGAAAAGAACTTGCATGACATCTTTTGTCCTACCCTCTCGTGGCAGCGGGGTCCTAATGGAAACTAAGGGATATTAAGGCCTCCTTTTAATAGAGTACCGGAACAAAGCATTAGCACATAGTGAATACATGAACTCCTCAAACTATGGTCATCACCGAGTGGTCCCGATTATTGCCACTTGAGGTTGCGGATCATAACACATAGTAGGTGATCAGTAGACTTGCAAGATAGGATCAAGAACTCACATATATTCATGAAAACATAATAGGTTCAGATCTGAAATCATGGCACTCGGGCCCTAGTGACAAGCATTAAGCATAGCAAAGTCATAGCAACATCAATCTCGAACATAGTGGATACTAGGGATCAAACCCTAACAAAACTAACTCGATTACATGATAGATCTCATCCAACCCATCACCGTCCAGCAAGCCTACGATGGAATTACTCACGCACGGCGGTGAGCATCATGAAATTGGTGATGGAGGATGGTTGATGATGACGATGGCGACGAATCCCCCTCTCCGGAGCCTCGAACGGACTCCAGATCAGCCCTCCCGAGAGGTTTTAGGGCTTGGCGGCGGCTCCGTATCGTAAAACGCGATGAATCCTTCTCTCTGATTTTTCTCCCCGAACATGAATATATGGAGTTGGAGTTGAGGTCGGTGGAGCGTCAGGGGGCCCACGAGGCAGGGGGCGTGCCCAGGGGGCAGGCACGCCCTCCACCCTCGTGGATAGGTGAAGGCCCCCCTGACATGGATTCTTCTTCCAGTATTTTTTATATTTTCCAAAAATAAGTTCCGTGGAGTTTTAGGTCATTCCGAGAACGTTTGTTTCTGCACATAAATAACACCATGCAAAGTCTGCTGAAAACAGCGTCAGTACGGGTTAGTTCCATTCAAATCATGCAAGTTAGAGTCCAAAACAAGGGCAAAAGTGTTCGGAAAAGTAGATACGACGGAGACGTATCAACTCCCCCAAGCTTAAACCTTTGCTTGTCATCAAGCAGTTCAGTTGACAAACTGAAAGTGATAAACAAAAACTTTTACAAACTCTGTTTGCTCTGGTTGTTGTCAATATGTAAAGCCAGCATTCAAGTTTTCAGCAAAGATTATGACTAACCACATTCACAATAACTCTTAGGTCTCATGTTTACTCATATCAATGGCATAATCAACTAGCGAGCTATAATAATAAATCTCAGATGACAACACTTTCTCAAAACAATCATAATATGATATAATAAGATGGTATCTCGCTAGCCCTTTCTGAGACCGCAAAACATAAATGCAGAGCACCTTTAAAGATCAAGGACTAACTAGACATTGTAATTCATGGTAAAAGAGATCCAATCATAGTCATACCCAATATAAATTAATAGTAATGAATGCAAATGACAGCTGCGCTCTCCAGCTAGTGCTCTTTAATAAGAGGGTGAAGACTCAACATAAAAGTAAATAGATAGGCCCTTCGCAGAGGGAAGTAGGGATTTGTAGAGGTGCCAGAGCTCGGTTTTGAAATAGAGATAAATAATATTTTGAGCGGCATACTTTCATTGTCAACATAACAACCAAGAGATGTCGATATCTTCCATGCTACACACATTATAGGCGGTTCCCAAACAGAATGGTAAATTTTATACTCCCCCTACACTAACAAGCATCAATCCATGGCTTGCTCGAAACAACGAGTGCCTCCAACAAGCAACAGTCCCAGGGGGAGTTTTGTTTGCAATTATTTTGATTTAGTTTGCATAAAGCATGGGACTGGGCATCCCGGTGACCAGCCATTTTCTCGTGCATGAGGAGCGGAGTCCACTCCTCTTGAGAATAACCCGCCTAGCATGGAAGATACGGACAGCCCTAGTTGATATATGAGCTATTCGAGCATACAAAACAGAATTTCATTTGAAGGTTTAGAGTTTGGCACATACAAATTTACTTGGAGAACGCAGGTAGATACCGCATATAGGAAGGTATAGTGGACTCATGTGGAATAACTTTGGGGTTTAAGGGATTGGATGCACAAGCGGTATTCCCGCTTAGTACAAGTGAAGGCTAGAAAAGACTGGAAGCGACCAACTAGAGAGCGACAACAGACATGAACATGCATTAAAATTAATAGACAGTGCAAGCATGAGTAGGATATAATCCACCATGAACATAAATATCGTGAAGGCTATGTTGATTTATTTCAACTACATGTATGAACATGTGCCAAGTCAAGTCACTTAAATCATTCAAAGGAGGATACCACCCCATCATACCACATCACAACCATTTTAATAGCATGTTGGCACGCAAGGTAAACCATTATAACTCATAGCTAATCAAGCATGGCATAAGTAACTATAATCTCTAATTGTCATTGCAAACATGTTTATTCATAATAGGCTGAATCAGGAACGATGAACTCATCATATTTACAAAAACAACAGAGGTCAAGTTCATACCAGCTTTTCTCATCTCGGTCGATCCATCATGTATCATCATAATTGCCTTTCACTTGCACGACCGAACGATGTGAATAATAATAAGAGTGCACGTGCATTGAACTAAGCTGGAATCTGCGAGCATTCAATAAACAGGAGAAGACAAGGCAATATGGGCTCTTGGTTAAATCAACAATAATGCATATATAAGAGCCACTTCAACAATTTAATTATGGTCTTCTCCTATCAACCCCAAAGAAAAGAAAAGAAATAAAAACTATTTACACGGGAAAGCTCCCAACAAGCAAAAGAAGAACGAGAAATCTTTTTGGGGTTTTCTTTTTATTATTACTACTAGCAAGAAAATTAAACTAACTAAAAGCTACAAATAATTTTTTTTGTTTTTCTAAAGGTTTATCAAACACACAAGAAGGAAGCATAAAAAGAAAACAAACTAGCATGGATATTACAGTGAAAGAGTATGAACACCGACATCTAGCAATGAGTGTGTGAACATAAATGTAATGTCGATGGGAAATACGTACTCCCCCAAGCTTAGGCTTTTGGCCTAAGTTGGTTTATTGCCACGGATGGCCTGGCGGATATCCATACTTGTAGTCGGGGTCGTACTGAGATGAAGAAGACTCTGACTGCCACTGGCTAGCAGTCATCTCCGGATCCCAAAAGTAATCAGACTGTCGTGGAGGCTCAAATTGTGGTTCCGGCTCCGTGGCTGGTGTAGGGTTCCTGTAGGCGTAAATGGCCGCCCACGGAACGAGATACGGACTTGTGGATAAATTAAACAAGGAGGGAGCAGGCAAGGTAATAGTCTCAGGGTGATGTTTATCGAAGAACATTTGTATTTAAGCTCCCCTTCCCTATTCTTAACAATAAAGTCATGTGCTACCATACTCTTATAATCTAAATAAGCATTGGGCAGCAATTTTTGTTCTTTTCATAGTGCCTAATAGGTATGTTATAATGTGCGGCAAGGCGTGAAGCATAAATACCTCCAAAGATGGGGCCCTTTGTACGGTTCAAACTTAACCGTTTAGCAATAATTCCACCCATACTAACAGTGTTATCGCGGAATAAACCACGGAACAAGATGATAATAGCAGGAACACTAAGGTTTCCACAGCTCCCGCGACCAATTAAGCAACGACTAGCAAATATGGCAAAGTAGCGTAAAAGAGGAAAATGTATGCTAGTGATTCTTGCATCGGAAACCTTCCTAGTTTCCCCCACAGTAATGGTGTCAAGAAACCCGTCCACATCTTTATGATGTGGTTCATCTAAGGTACCCTCGAAGGGTATTTCAAACCTTGCAAAATTCAGCTAGTGGCATCTTCTTAACAACATCATATAAATGAAACTCTACTGAAGGAGGTGATTCCTTAGGAAAATAGTAGAAGTTTTGCACAAAGTTATTTGTGAGTAAGAGATTCTGATGACGTTGGTCGCGGAGGAAGTCGGTGAGGCCAGCATTCTCAGCCAATGAATAGAAATCATCATAAATCCCGGCTTCTCTCAAGAAATCATCGGAAGGCCATTCACATGGCCGAATCTCCGTGGTGCGAATCAAATTATATTTGGGCCTCTGTGTTTCTTCATTCTGCTTTTCCTTCGAGCTTCGGCTCGATGAGCCCCTCAAAAATCTCTTCATCATTTTCTGCAAATTTCTGAAATTTTTAGTAACTTCAAATAAAAGTGAACCAAGCTCAATAAAATTGATAGCAACTACTCCTACAAATGCCTAGAGACTGTATCAAGCATTAGAACTACTTGGAACCATATAAATTTTACATGCAAGCTCAAGAACATGGTCACCTAGGCAACACAAATTTGCAATGAATAGAGCACTAGAACAAAAACTAATTGGACCAATGGAGGAGTCACATATCAAGGAACAATCTCCCCAAGCAGTTTTGTGAGAGGTGCTTTGAGCAAGGAGATCGAAAATCGCAGCAAAGTGAGCTAGAACTCGTGCTTGAGCTGGATATTGGTGTTTGTGGGAGGAAGAAGGAGTGTATGGGTGCAGGAATAAGTGGAGGAGGGCCACCGTGGGCCCACGAGGCAGGGGGCGCGCCCTCCACCCTCGTGGCCAGGTGCTTGTCCCTCCTGTAGTGTTCTCAGTGCCAGATATTCTCGAATATTCCTGAAAAAATCATATTCCATTTTCAGGGCATTTGGAGAACTTTTATTTTTGGGGTATTTTTATATTGCACGGATGAATCGAAAAATGCATGAAAAATACTATTTTGCTTTATTTCAACTAAATAACAGAAAGTAGAAATAGGGTACAGAAGGTTGTGCCTTCTAGTTTCATCCATCTCATGCTCATCAAAAGGAATCTACTAACAAGGTTGATCAAGTCTTGTTAACAAACTCATTTCGAATAACATGAAACCGGAGAAATTTCGAATAACACTATGTTACCTCAACGGGGATATGCACATCCCCAATAATAAGAATATCATATTTTTTGTTGACAGTAGGAAGAGGAAATTCAAAACCTCCAATAATAATCGATGGAATTTTTCCAATAGAATTGATACTATGAACTTGAGGTTGTTTCCTCGGAAACTGTACCGTATGCTCATTACCATTAACATGAAAAGTGACATTGCCTTTGTTGCAATCAATAACAGCCCCTGCAGTATTCAAAAAAGGTCTTCTAAGAATAATAGACATACTATTGTCCTCGGGAATATCAAGAATAACAAAGTCCGTTAAAATAGTAACGTTTGCAACCACAACAGGCACATCCTCACAAATACCGACAGGTATAGCAGTTGATTTATTAGCCATTTGCAAAGATATTTCAGTAGGTGTCAACTTATTCAAGTCAAGTCTACGATATAAAGAGAGAGGCATAACACTAACACCGGCTCCAAGATCACATAAAGCAGGTTTAACATAATTTCTTTTAATGGAGCATGGTATAGTGGGTACTCTGGATCTCCAAGTTTCTTAGGTATTCCACCCTTAAACGTATAATTAGCAAGCATGGTGGAAATTTCAGCTTCCTATCTTCCTTTTATTAGTAACAATATCTTTCATATACTTAGCATAAGGATTCATTTTGAGCATATCGATTAATCGTGACACGCAAAAAAGATAGGTCTAATCATTTCAAAGAAAGCGCTCAAAATCCTCATCATCCTTTTTCTTGGATGGTTTGGGAGGAAAAGGCATGGGTTTCTGAACCCATGGCTCTCTTTCTTTACCATGTTTCCTAGCAACAAAGTCTCTTTTATCATAATGTTGATTCTTTGATTGTGGGTTATCAAGATCAACAGCAGGTTCAATTTCTACATCATTATCGTTACTAGGTTGAGCATGATCATGAACATCATCAATAACATTTTCATTAGGTTCATGTTCATTACCACATTGTGTTTCAGCATCAGAAATATAAATGTCATTTGGATTCTCAGGTGGTTCAGCAATAGGTTCACTAGAAGCATGCAAAGTCCTATCATTTTTCTTTTTCTTCTTCTTAGAAGGACTAGGTGCATCAATATTATTTCTCTGAGAATCTTGTTCAATTCTCTTAGGGTGGCCTTCAGGATACAAAGGCTCCTGAGTCATTCTACCAGTTCTAGTAGCCACTGTAACAGCATAATCATCTTTCTTACTATTCATTTCATTGAGCAAATCATTTTGAGCTTTAAGTACTTGTTCTACTTGAGTGGTAACCATAGAAGCATGTTTAGTAATAAGTTTAAGTTCACCCTTAACATTAGCCATGTAATTACCCAAGTGTTCAAGCATATTTGAATTTTATTTCAACTGTCTACCAAAATAAGCATTAAAATCTTCTTGCTTAACCATAAAGTTATCAAACTCATCCAAGCATTGGCTAGCAATCTTAGTAGGAGAGATTTCAGCTTTATCATATCTATAGAGGGAATTTACCTTTACTACATGTGTCGGGTTATCAAGACCATTAGCTTCTTCGATTTGCAAAAAGAATCAACTAAATCGGAGTTATAAAACTCAAGTTATGATCAAACGAAGTTCAAACACAAATCTATTTGAATTCAAATTTTAAAACTTTCAAAAACATGTTTAAGTTGGTTTACTGGATAGATGAGATCATAACGAAGAAGTGGGCGTTGGTTTCATTGGATTTGGACAAACGAGCGAAAAGTAATTATCGATTGAAGAGCAGGGACTAAACAGTAAGAAACTAATTACAAATAGGTCCTTGGTGTAAAATAAACAGAAAAAAATCTAAATAGCGAACGTTTGTTACAGAACGCTAATGAACGAAATTGTTTGCTAGATTTACCTAAACAGAGAACGATCGTTAAATAACTAAACTAACTAGAGAAAAAAACTAAACCAAGAGAAAACCAAAGAAAACCGGATCGGTTTTATTACCGGTTCGGCAGCGGTTCTCGACGACGGCGGTTAACTCCGGTGAGATGGCACGGGGCTCCGGTGAGGCGGCGGCAAGCGTCGTGGCGGAGGCTTCTGGCAATGGCCGGTGTGGCGCGGCAACAAAGCGGCGGTGAGCGCGGTGTCTGTGCAGCGGCAATGACAGCACCAGCCAATGGCGCAAGCTATGGCAGCAGTTTGTGTGAGACGGCGAGATCTGCGAGCGGCGGCAATGAGGAGGAGAGGAGAGTCCGGGCGGCGCTATTAAAAGGCGGTGGTGCTTGGGCTTAGGCGATGGTGCGTGGCGGCGCGGACTTGAGAAGTCCGATCCGAGGCAATGAGGAAAGGCAGTGGCCAGCGCTTGGTGGCGACTTGGGCCGGCCCAGTCGGTGGAATAGTTTTCTTTTAAACAATTTGGCAGAAAATAAAATAAAAGCAAATAAACTATAATATAATATAGGCCTATAATATATCAAAATTTTCAGAAAAAGGTTTTCTACAAGATGGACATTTTTGTCAAGTCAAATAAAATTGAGAAAAATTCTAATAATTCAAAGAGTGCTACTGCCCTACTGAAATCCAATAAAAATCATTTTAAAAATACCAAAATTAATTCAAAGTTATTTCTCTCCAATTTTCTGATGTAGGGAATCATGTTACCCTATTTTCCATATATTTTATTTTTGGAGAAAAATAATTTGAATAAAACTCAAATATCTTCAAATTGAAAATAATTTTAAAAGGACTTTGAATTTAATTCTTTGAAACTCCCAACTCATATTTCATATGTTTTGAAGAAGTCATGTTATCTTCGCTCATGAAAATCAATGAGTCGCTTGAAGTTTCTGAATCTGAAATTATTTTCGATTAAAATTCAAATATTTTCAAATACCCTTTTCATTTAATTAAATGGAAGAAGTCATATCATCTTCTCTCTAGGGTTTTGTATTTGAAAAGAATTTGAATCACGGAGATCAAAATGAAAATGAAAGTTTGGGAAAGTCCTTTTATTCCCTCTCATTTAACTTTCAAAAGGTTTCAAAATTCACTCAATTTCAGTCAATCAATCAAGCAATCAATCAAATCTATCTATTTATATAACATTCCAAAATTTAGAATTTTGGGATGTTACAAACCTACCACCCTTAAAATGAATCTCGTCCTCGAGATTCGGAGAGGCTAGAAAGAAATAGGTTAGGTTCGGGGGTCTTCTCAGAATCCATCGATCATCACCGGGGTCTGGGGTGCTACCACCCTTAGAAACATTGTTACGGTCCCATCAATACTCATATACTCCATCCTTATTCTTGACGGGGACGGTCTTCTCAAATTCTCAGGAAAATTTCTTCTCTGAGCTCTTCCGGTAGTGGCATAACCTTAACCATAATTCTTCTGTCCTTTCATCTCGATACGGTTCTTTCATGACTGGGTCTTCTTAGCTGACGGGTCTAGCTCCAAAACTAAACAACTATCGATATCTCATGGTGGTCATCAATTTATGGTTCCTCCTGCAGGAAATGGGTCTGGGTTGCTCCTCACCGTATATCCTACGGTTGGCAAAAGCTGCCTTGTACAAGGGGTAAAATTTGTCATACCATTCTAAGGCTTAAACAAGGTTTTGATCATCGTCTCTCTACTATAGGTAAGTCACTCAGATTTACCATCCCACATAGCAAGGCGAATAATAAGAGTAAGTCGGTATGGTGATCAATCCATCCCGCACCCAAATCATTACCTTATATACGGTTTAGCGAATCTCGCATTCTAACACTCGGTCATCCTCACAAGCATTGCATAATTTCTCTTGTCAACGAACTAAGTTCGGATAAATCCATTGATTCTGCAAGCCAAACAAACATCTATCGTTCCTTCACAACTCTCAGGTTTTGCGTAAACTCCTATAAAATCGTCTGTGGGTAAGGTCGTAATCTCTTCCAGGGTTTTTCCTTCAGCAAGAGTGTGCTTGCTTCTTGGCAGGTCCTAGGGCCTGTGGGTTATGTCCCATCTCATCACTTGTAAACCTTGAACTCATCTCTGAGCAACTGATCGTTATTCCAACATCCAACTTCCAGCTTCCTAGCATACTTAAAATCCATCCAATTGTATTGTCTCCCTTCCTTCTATTTGTACAATACTAAGACGTGATTACTCAAACTCATCATGGGGTTGCGATTGCTCCATATTTCCAGCATCATAACTTCTTTATCCAATAGTACTTCATCTTTTCATCCTCTTGGGGATACCCCACATATTGTGACAAGACTCCTTCTTATTTTGTCCAAAATCCACTTCGTGGTATATCATTCTCCTTTCCATGGGTCAAGTGTACTCACAGGGTACTACCACCCTTAAAAATATACAAAGTCATCCAAGACCATACTTCTCATATCCTCGAAAATGGTCAAACTCTTTCTTCATAGGGTAACAACTCATAAAATCCATTCAATACCAACGATGCTAACTTTATTGATTCTCCAACGATTACAATTCTCTTGCTTTTCCATTACATGGAACTCATCGCCTCAATATAAAGGAAGTGTTCTCACTACTACTACTACTATACCGTTGTTGCAATCTCAACTATTTAGCACAAGCCTCCTTCTCTTTGAGACAATCTCTAGCAAAGTGCCCTGCTTCATTTTATTAGAAACTTTTTACTTCCGACAAGTCTCGTGGTTTCCTTATGACTACATAGCCTCTTTGGGTCCTCGGCTTCCTTTTTCGGCTTCCTTTTTGGGCAACTGTTGAGGTAGTGCCCTGACTCCTTGCACCTATAACAGGTGATATGACTCAGATCCTTCCTGGAATCCAATCTACTTTTCTTTCTGGACTTTTACGTTCCAATTAGGGCTTCTATTTCCTGTGGGTCATACTCTACTTCCTCTGTCGGGAATTCTACTAGATCCCCACTCAGACAATTCTGGGAGATGTGTCCTTCTTCTCCACATGAATAGCATGACTTGGTGCAGAGTTTAATTGGGTCTTCTTCGGGTGTGTCCTCCACCTCTTTCTTCATCATAGATTCTTCTAAAATTTCCATGGGGATCCTTTCATTTCTTCTTTCTTCCGTTGGATGGTTCTTTGAACCATGGGGTAAATATGACACTGAGCAGGGTAGTGCACTACAAAAAAAAATACACTTCCGTGATGATACGTGTTTGTCATAGTAGGTCACGTTTTTTGTCATGCATGTACATCCATGACAAATTTATGACAGAATCAAGATAGTCATACATGTGCTGTCGTAGAAGTGTTAAATGACATTACCAAAATTATCATCACGGAAGTGTCCACTTCCATGACGATAAATCGCGCGTCACAGAACTGCTTTCGTCAAGGGAGACCGACACATGGCATCCACCGTAACGGAACGCCGTTAAGCTATTGGGTCGGGTTTTGGATCCGATAACCCGTTAACAGCCCCGACCAATGGCGATTTTCCACGTGTAAAATCATCATTGGCTGGAGGAAACGCGTGTCGGCTCACCGTTGGGACAGATGTCATCCGCTCATTGGACCGAAGGCGCCTATGATACGGCGACATGTGGCACGGCCCAAGAAAGGCCCATTCCTGTGAAAAGGCCGACCCGTTTGACTTGGTCAAAAGGTGGCGGGCCAGCCCATGGAAAGCCTGTTAACGGCATGTTCGCATATAGCCCATTTACAGCCCGCTAACCCAGGCCCGTTACGCCTTATCCGAATTAGGCCCGATGGCGTCATCCGGCCGCCCAATATGATTCAGCCTGCTTAACTTCCGCCCGTGTGTGGCCCATGACTTCTTTCGCCCATATGAGGATGTTTGTAACTCTTGGCCCATTAACGGCCCGTGGTGAAACTGCCCGTAATGAACAAAGGTATCACTTTATACCCATTAACGGCCCGTTATTCCATTGGGTCGTTTCAGCCAAATTATCTTTCGGCATTCTCGGGGCCCATTGATTCTTGGGCTCATTTGCGAGCATTCGATTACATACGGCCCACATCGCTATTTTTCGCTTAGGGCCAAATTCAGCCGTCGTTATACCGGCCCGCTTATGAACCGTCAATACGCTAATGCGTTTTCATGTAAAAAACCCGTTGGGCTGTTTTCATAGAGTTATCAACACGGCCTATTAACGGCCCGTTATGGTCCACGAATAGTACAGCCCATGATTGGCGAAATGATGATACGCCCGTAGAAGGCCCATGGATCCTACGGCTGTATGAGGCCCATGGATAGTACGGCCGTAGAAGGCCCATGGACCCTATGGCACGTGAAGGCCCATTGATCCCTAAGGCGCCAGATAGAAGGTCGATGGATCCTACGGCTCAGATAGAAGGCCAATGCTCCTACGGCCGAAAAGAAGGCCCATGGATCATACGACTGCAGGAGGCCCATGGGTATAATAAATTGCAGTGTGTTGCCATGATTATTTTGGCCTAGTTACCAAAAATAGGCTATTGTGGCCACTAGAAAAACACAGAAAAGAACTGCAGTGACTACAAGCAAACAACTAAACAAGACAATAAGGAAATAAATAAGCAAGCAATTAAGGCTAGCCTATTACCGCTATTACACATATTACATCCACTGGGCATCAAAGTTCGCCACCAGTGCAAATATAGTGAACAAAGTAGCATATTACATACACTTGGCCGTCAAAATTGGCCACCAAAGGTGCAAATAAACGTGGCAAAGAAACAAGAGCATAACTGAAACAACTTCGTAAGAGCTCAAGAAACGTTATCCGGTATCCACCATGCCGGCAATAAGCTTAGCAAGCTGATTAGCTTTGTCCTGCTTTGGCGCTAAAATCCTCCAACGCTTTGTTGCACCGTAAAGTATGCATCCGAATGCTCCAGGACTTCCGCAGTCCTTCCGCTTCTTGTCGCAGACAACCGATCGATGTCTTTCGGTTTGTAGTTGAGACTCAAGAAACCGAACTGATTCAGACGGTGAGTTTGAATAGCTTGTGCAAGCGGTAGTGGCCAAGAATCCGAACACTAAACCAAGACAGACTTTGGGGTTGTCTCATTGCCTTCAAGATAGTCTTCCTTAGTTGTTTTATCAGCTTTGTTGGAGACCAACAAGGATGTGTCACTATCCTGAACCTTATCTCGCATTACTTCCTTTACCATTGCTTAATAAGGCACTCTTCCCCAATATTCTCACAAGATTCTAAAAGAAGAAACAAGCGGACACGTAACAAGTTTAGCATGTACTAGTATATGAAACTCATTTCGGAACCAGTTCATTAGTAAGGTGGACATGATTAAACTACCAAGTCTTCTATTGCCAAGTACTAGTACATAATAAAAGCATCAAACAAACATATATCTATGTCCTATGGTCACTGCATTGTCTTGCCAAATCAAAATAGAGACACGGTTCAAATCATATCAGTTCAAGACAAAGCAGCAGTGAAAGAATACAAAGCGTGGGAAACTACACGGCACAACAAGATTTCAGATGGGTACCGCGGGTCTACATGTACAACAACACTATTGGCTCTGTTGTGATGCTAGTAATGTGCATGATATGAAAGTCAACTATATACACAATTGAAATTGAAATCAAAAGAGCTATTGATAAGAGCAAACCTATTAAAGAACCATGCGCGAACATACATGTCGTGCCATTGGAGTTTCGATTGGATCCTTCAATTTAAAAATAAGTTTGTATGAGTAAATACAATGATACAAGAGCAAAGCAATCATAGTTAAAAAAGGCGCGCCTAAGCGAGCGCTTAAGCGCGCCTAGGCTCTAGGCGTTGGCAAAATGCATTGCGCATAACTACGCTTAATCAGGCATAATCACAAGATAAGCATGCGCTTTGGTCAGCAAAGTGCAAGGCGGTGGCAAACCGCACAATTAACGCCTAGCGCTTTTTTAAACTATGATAGCAATGGAATCTTAAATTAGAACAGTTGTTCTTCAGGTTTAGGCACTTGTTCTACATGAACAGAGTACAGTAAGACGCAAGAATATAATACTTAAAAATAGAAAATGAGCTCATAGAGCTTACCACATTCTTGGTTCGGGACCAAGATGCGAACAAAGGCGTTCCCGATCATCGCCCAAAGAATGTGCCTCAGAGAACGTAAGGGAATTTGATGAGTTTCTTTGCCGTGAAGTACGCTTTCTTCGTGTAATTCTCGACATCGCCACCAAGCATTCTTGAAGATAGCAGAGGTATTAGCACAGGTTACCTCATCCTGAGTTTCCAAATCGGTCTTTTTCTATAGAGAAAAATGGGAAAATTTGCTGTATTATAACCATCATGGAGGTAGGATGTATGGGACGAAGCAAAGTAATTGCCATGAATAACATTACTTACACATAACTCCCGGACAAACACTGCAATCGGCATTTTCCTTCATCTTCAAAGATAATATTTCCAAGATGGGAAGATACGCATACGATTTAACAACATCAAATGTGATAGATGCTAAACTACGATGGCTGGTTGTGCTTCCTCCACGGGAATAGGCGTGCATTAACCGTGGAGCTGGGGTTCGCCGTGATAGTACCGCCCTTTGGGCACTGGAGCTGCCTTACTAATCGCTCTTGTTTGGGAGCTCTGTGGTGGAGATGGTGCTTTGTGTCAACAGGAATCAGGTTACTATCGGCTGGGGTTGGAGTTAGATTGGGTGAAGCTGGTTCTCTGTCCATCGCAGAGGGGTACAATCATGAGAGTTTGGGTTATGTGTGGTAGGGCTGGTTCTTGTGCATGTACAACCGGGTGCTATCTCCACCAATAGGTAGCACTGCTTTATTTGAAGACCGTGTTATTATTCCGCTAGATACCGCATCACCCGCTCCAATTCAAATGGCTGATAAACAGGAAACATAGTTGAATGTACGACATTGTATGAGAGATAGATGCAATAGATAGTGTGGAAAAAGAGGGCATGAAATAGTTGACATGTATATTTTTTAACTAAAACGGATAGCATGACATAATTTCACATATATGATGTCTATCTAAACTGGATAGCATAGCATAACATAATTCAAAGATATGATGAATAACAAAACAGGATCGCATGACATAATTCACCTACATGTATCTAAGTAATCAGGATCGCATCATTTAATCCACATATTTGATTTATATGCTAAACAGAGGGCATTCGATATGATGTCTGAACTAAGAACATGGTGTTGAATATTGTGTATATGATGTCTAAACTATGCAATGCAAGACACCGTATGCATGATATGAGCAGTATAACTGCAAGCAAGTTAGAGCATGCACCTCAAGAGGGGAATAGGACTGGTCGTCTGTCTCTCGAATCCATCTCTCGAGGAGCTATCGGGACCCAACAAGAGATCTGCTTGACGTGTAGCACTGCCTCGCTCAAGGCCTTGTTTTCACTCCAGATTTTCCATCTCCCACCCAAATGGCTGATTCACAGGAAGAGTAGTTTAATGTACAAACATTGTCAACAAATGGAAATGTAATGAAGAAAAGGATGGGCAAGATATCATTCAAATATATGATGCCTGGTTAAACAGGATGGCATTGCACATTTCACATATATTATGGCTGGCTAAAAGACATGAGACTGCATAATTCCCATATATGATATAGAAACTAAACAGGTGGCATTACAGAACATGTCAAAACTAAGCAGATGACATATATGATGTCAAATGTAGGCACTGCAAGGCAACATATGCATGATATGACTAACATCATCATGCCAAGGTAGAGCAAACACCTTGGGGGGTAAATAGGAGTGGTCAGCAGCGTCTGAATCCGCCTCAGAACAGATATCTTCCTCTAGATTACAATCTGGAGAGGGGTGGGGAGGGTTTGCCATTGAACCCACCAGATGTCTGCATGACATTGTATTGCCTCGCAAAACTCTTCTCTTTTTTTCTACATGTTCAGCATGACTGTGTACAATATCTGACATGCATACGAAAAAATATGGTGAGATTATGTAAGGAGAGCATGCAGAAATTTAGAGTGATGGTAACAACCAAAGGATGGATCCAAAAATAATGATAGCAGGCTGATGATTGCTTTAAATTAATAAAATACAGATGATGATTGCTTTACTATTTGTTTCCCACCCAAGATGAACAACATAGGCATACCCTAGGTGAACCAGATATTAGACAGACATACTATTCATTGCTGCCTCGATATCTGCCCCACAACTAATTTAGAACTCAAGTTTGAACATGAATTTGGACCTGAGTTGGGAGTCCAAGAGCTGAACAGGACGATAAAGTAGCAGGTAAGTTTAAGCAATGCATAACATAAGCAGAAACAAAAGAGTGCGACCTCTCTTGTGGACCCGTGTACTCCTCGGGTTCATCTCATTGAGTCGATGATGGTGATGTCGTTGGGGTGTGTGCCGGCGGCAGGGAAGGAGATCTGAGGCGGCGAAAGACGGTCAGGAGTCGTAATGTCTGGTTTGGTCGATGCTTCTGTCGATGGAGCAGCTCAGGTGAGGTGGACGATGTCGCGGCAGGAGCAGGACAAACCACACAAAGTTCCCTTCGACACGTACCTGTAACTGAAGTAATTCTGTAAGGGCTCATTTGGCTTGCATGATTCTTAAAACGCAGGGATAGGAAAAACACTGTAATAGGATAGGAAAATGCACATGGTAAATAGAGCATTTGTAAACACAGGATTTCTATCAACTTGGGTGTTTGGTTTACAGGAATTGGAAGAGCAGAGGAATGCAAAGAAACATGGCCAAAATAAAGAGAAACCATATGAAAGCGTGTACAGTTAGAATGTTATTCTGGCACTAATGCACTTGGTCTTGTTTCCATGCATATGATTTTGAAAAGTAGGTCCAGGTGGATGTTTTGCTTCATTCCTTTCAACAAAATGCATGAATAATTGAATAGTAGAGTGCCATTGGAAAATTCCATATTGCTATGTTTTTCCGTTGAACCAAAATAGCCCTAATGGATCGACGTGAATGTATAGTAATAAGTGACGCAACAAGTGTACAACCTCTTTGTCAGAGCCGTGTCGACCTCAAAGATCATTGGGTTGGTCGTCAAGCGATTGAGGCAGAGGTGGCTGTCGGAGGTGTGGAGGAAGATCTCGAGGAATCAGAGACGGCGTCGAGCACTTTGCTCATTGTGATGGATCGCTCGTCGTTGGAGCAGCTCCGGTGAGTCAGAAGACGTCAAGGCTGAAGCAAGACAAGATGTACATCGTCAATCTCAAGTGGGATTCTAATAGCATCTCCAATAGATGATGAAAATGTATGTAAAATTAACATCACCAAAAACCACCTGACTACAATGTATGAGGTAAAAACTGTTGACTCTAAACTTAATCGTCAAACTGAAATTAATCAGGAATCTGAATGCTACCGTCAAATCGGACGCAATGGTAGCAGAGAGACACTTGACATGTAGTTTAGGAGGGCTGCAGTTCATCTTCAACTCGCACACCTCGAGCCTTTGCCACCACCGGCCGAACCGCCGGCCCCAGCGCCGCCTTGCCGCCCCAAAACAACTCGCCATCGCC
Organism: Aegilops bicornis; assembly: GCA_021605145.1. Lineage (NCBI taxonomy): Eukaryota > Viridiplantae > Streptophyta > Magnoliopsida > Poales > Poaceae > Aegilops > Aegilops bicornis. Next base: position 326,006,634 of record CM038669.1, read on the forward strand.
GCCCCGGCCAGCCCGCTAGGCCCCCCCACCCAGAACCCTAAGATAGATAGTGGGGTACCTCTCCGGCGAGCCCCCCTCCCCGCGGGCGGTGGGTCTTCCGTAACTCCGGCGAGCCTCCCCAACCCCTGAAAATTGATCGACCCAAAAGTCGATTCAATGATCAAGTGTGGCTTAATCGGAGCAGAGCAGCAAGAATCGGGCGAAGCAAGCGATCGGCGAGAGCCGAGCAAAGAAAGAAGCAGCAGCTGGCGAAGCGAAGCGAGAGCCGAGCAGCAGCGGCAGATCCGGCTGGTATGGACGCCCTCGCCGAAGGGGCCTCGCCGGGGAGAGCCGCCCGTGGAGATGTCGCCAGCGCCGGCTTCAAGGTAGCCGCTCCATGGGGGTGCGGAATGGAGCACCGTCGACGCCGGGAGGTCGAGTTAAGGAGAAGGTGCGATGCGATGAGTGTACAACCTCTTTGGTGGCGCCGAGTAGGCCTCGGCTTCGTCCGAGGAGTCGGTGAGGATGTTGCGGTTCCGGTGGAGCAGGTTAAGGCGGCACTGTGGGGATGGAGCAGCCGCGATAGACGAGGCGATCGTCGGAGCAGCTCCTTGGAGGTGGAGGACGGGGCGGCTGAACCGGCGGGACGGCGATATGGACGACGGATCCTCATCCGGGGAGGTGGACGAGGGATGTCGAGCTGTTGCGGTGGACGACGTAGTCGGGTAAGAGGCTCCGGCTGGGCAGCGGTGACATGGCGGACGGAGGAGGGTGGGGTTTCACGGCTGGAGCGGAGAGGTTATGGCGGCTCGATTTGAATGGCGAAAAGGGGCGATGGGAGGGTGAAGCATGACTTAGGGACGCGCTTGTCCAAAATGTAGGGTGTGTTACAAAAGTACCCCCCACCGATTTGAACTAGCAGCCCTTTCGGCTCAGGGTTAGAAGGGGGATTTCGTGTATCGGGATTTGGCAGCTGGAGGGAGTTTTCGCGCGCGTTGTAATTTCGGGATAGCAAGGCGCGGGTTGTGAAGGCGCCAGTTTTGGGAGCACGATATCTGAATTTTTGGGATATAACAAGACGCGGGTTGAATTTTAGGGACAAGCCTAACGTGTAATATTGTACTTGTAATGCGTACCAAATCAATTCGCACTTCCCTCAACCAAAAAGAAAACAAAAAAAACTATTCACACCACACAAAGAGAGAGTCTTGCCCGTTTTACTATACAAATGCTATTCAAAGCTACTCCCTCCTTCCATCTATATAGGGCCTAATGCGTTTTTTGATGCTAACTTTGACCAAATATTAGAGCAATGATATATGACATGCAACTTACACAAAGCACACCGTTAACTTCGTCTGTGAAAGGTTCTTTCAATGATATAATTTTCACATTGTGCATGTCATGTACTATTAATCTTGCCAATAGTCAAAGGCGGTCTTAAAAATCTCATTACACCCTATATAGATGGAAGGAGGGAGTATGAATCCATGTTATGTCCGATTAATTTTTTTCGCTTTGTTGTATAATGCATGTAACCTACTCATACCAACATTTTAGTGCATTCCAAATGTCTATACTACCGCTGCAATTCGAAGTAAATTTGAATTCGTTTCTCTATTTCAATAAGAATCTACAATCATGATTGTTGCCAACTTCAACCATCATTCGTGTATTACCTTAATAACACACCACATGATTACTATAGAGATAGATATGAACTATGTGTACTACATGAACTCAATTCTATTTTTTGAATACACTTGATGTTGATTCCAAATAATAGTACATTTGATGTACTAACTATATATTCATAATCTGAACCATGTTCCATACGCATTACCGTGTTTATCACACAAAGTATAGTGCCCCGCCCCTACATTATGACAAGTATTTAGACCTGAGTTGCAAAAGCCACACATTAGCCCAAATTATAATCAATGTTGTACATTATGATATCTTCTTCAAGTATCCGTATCCACCTTTTTATAATGAATTATGATCTTTGTTCGTCTTTTACACCTTCACGATCCTCTTCTATTTGTAGCTAGCTAGCGCTGACTTTCTATCGTGCATGCACACGCCCGCCCCCCTCACACACCCTTAGCGTCCCCTCCATCGCACACGTTCATTATTTCTCTTTAGGTCGTCCACCAGCGGTGTGTGTAGGCCCCCGGCTCCTTCTTTCTGGCACACACTGATCGATATACCTCTCTAGCCAAGTGTGCCTACAACAAACACATATATACTTCCGCTCTTCTCTTCTCACCGTCCATGCCCCCATATGTCCAATACGCTTCCACGCAGGTGCACACTCCCGCCCCTCTTTTCATTAGTCACATGCTCGCACACTCCTCCCCCCTCGACATGGTAGGCCTCTCGCACCACCTCCTAGCCACACTCTCTCCCCATGTCTGCCTCTCCGGACCTTATTTGCTTCTAACAGATGCAGTGCAGTATATGAACTGATCTCCCTACATATAGCCGTGTCGACTATAATTCGTTTCACCAAGCACCGATACACTTACCTCGCTAGTTATGTCTCTCCTTTTCTCGGACACACGACGGTTGATCTTCCTATGTAGTTACGCATGCTTACCACAACCATATCTTCTCCCCTCATCATCCTTGAATACCTCCCGACCCGTCTCTCACACACACGTGCATAGACAGACATACATCCCCCTCCCTCTCTTATTGATATTGCACTCATACCCTCCGTTTGTCTAGCAGGCCTCTCCCACCATTTGTGAGACGCCACTCCACCACCAACCCTCCGACGCTCTACCTTTGTCTTTTTCCCAACCTTATTCCTCTCACACACATATCCATGGTTGTCGATCGATCTCCCACAATACATAGCTAGGTCTCTCTCCTTCCCCACTTATATACTAGTCGACCGGTCTCTACCCCCCCCCCCCCCACACACACACACACACACAGATAGTCGAACGTTGTAGGTAGGTATCCATGCCACGGAGAAGAACTGCACCTCTGCCCTCTCAAATTCCAGTAGGCCAGCCGCCATGTATCTTTAACATGGGCAAACACAAATTCGATGGCACTCTTTATCGATCGCGCAGCCACACACTTCATCCATGTTTTCAATTCTATCGATATCTCACGTCCATGACTCCGTTTCACACACATTGCATATGTTACGTTTTTCTGATTGAGATATCATCAACACATTGCCTCTGCTTCGCACAAACCATCTCTCTCACACCCATCCACGTACGCATTCGCACGTAAAGAAGAAGTGCACGCAGGACGACGTACTCACGTCTCGTTCGGCCACACCCGCGGGTACACGGTGGAGTTTGTTTCGCATTTAAAAGGCAGCCCACATGATAATTTGACGCGTGTAGCAGTTGTTTACTCGAAGGAGGGTCGGGTACCACGCCTAGAATATAAAATGATTGCCGTGGGGAAAATGGAAAAATGGGTTTGTATCTCGTGAGTCTCGTCACACAATCTCACACAAGGCCGCCGTGGCCTCTCTCTCTCTCAGCGTTGGTCAGTGATCCGGTCGCATCCCGTCCGCCGGCGGAAAGGGAGGATGTGCATCGTCTCTCCGTTTGACGGCGTTGAGGCAGCTCGTCCCGATCTGCAGTACCCGCTGTTCTCTCTGACCAAGCTCTGGCGTGGTAGGGCCTTCGCCACTTGCTCGCTGCCGCAGTATGGGCAGATCTCGGCCGCCGGCGCCCTCCTAGTAACATCCCGACGACCCTCAGGTACATCTTCCTCCGGCCTTTCTCCACTGCCCATCTTCCCATGTTGCTGCATGTGGATCTTCTTTAGTTGTTTGCTTAAATCGTATCTCGGCCGACGTACTTTCCTTCTGGCAATCTTGTCCTCAAACCATTTTTGATAAACCACCATGTGCTATCTTTCCCTTTTACAGGGAACATGCTTCTTTTTTGTCGGCGTATGTGTCTTCAACTCGTGTTATTGGGCAGTAATTGTTTCCTTTCGACCTCCTTTTGCAAACAGGGCTATCCATTTTCACCTCGTTGCTATTGCGACCTTTTGGTGAACTGCACAAATCACTTTTCTGAAGAGTGTTTTGTGCAGTTCCTCCAAAATGTCACACGGGCAACGTTTTTACATTTCTGTGGGACTGCGGAAAGGGAGATTGGTTTTGCTATCCTCCTCATGCAACTCCGTGCCTAATCTTCTTCGACAAGAAGTTAGTCCTAAAGAGAGATCGTAGAGGTGATCGACTTCTATTTATGTGTGTTATGTTTCATCATCTAGTTCCACTATTATTGTAATCACACTGACTGGATATCTTTGCAAATAGGGATGGTCCGCACGATTTTAGTGGAGCTGCAAAAAATGATCGGATTGTGGTGTCCTTCATACACCTCTTTTTTGGCTACAGAGCTGGGTGAAACTAGCTGCCAAGCAATGAACACTGTGCCAAGGAAATGGAGCCATGCCTACGAACAGCATCGATCAATTATATTTTTTCTTTATTTGTACACCTTCTCACAACTTTGTCTTTAGTTGTGATGTGAATATTGGCGCTGATCTGCGAACCATTGAGATGCATTAGCCATGGTAGTTTCATTTGTATTTGATGGAATGTTGTAACGAGATAATCTCGAGGCAAGACACATGAATCCTAAGTTGAAACCTTTTTTCCTCAAGGGAACCAGAGTTGAAACCTTCATAGCATCACAGTACAATTTCATCAAAATTATGCGTACATATAAACAAATCCTAAAGGATTGATAGCAATGCCAGAAACAATTCAACTTCGTTTCGCCGACATGTTGGACATCCTTCATCCGGCTCCACCTGCCATGCAGCAATATTGAGTGCACAACACAACTTCAGGGAAAGATTCACCCCGGTCGTTGCGCGCGATAGTAATGACTAGTGAGCAGTCAAATCACAGAGCCCCACCTTCGCCACAGTAAGTTGCTCGGACGAAGTAACCATCATTTCTCTGTTCCTTGAATCCGCTGGTACTCCCATATTCCCACAGTAAAGTTGCTTGGGCGAATCAACCATCACTATATCCGCTCACGTGTGATGACCATAGAAGCTATCCATTAAGATTGCATGTTAAAAAAATAAAGGTCGATAACTAATGCGGCAAACTTTCAAAAAAAACTAATGCGGCACTTCGGGCCAACGCGCGGTCGCATTTTGCACGAGAAATTACACACCATGTTTCGTTGACATGTGGTCCCGTTCCAACATATCAGTGATACGACGGTGAGTAGTAGGAGTATTTCCGAACCGACGTGTAGGCTGGGGCGCCCCTTCGTGAACCGTGGCAAACTGGCAACCGTCCACCGACGCTTCGCCTTTCCCTCTCGATTTGGAACTACTGTCGCACGCTCTTCCTCTCCCTCCTTCATTTTCCTTCAGCCCTTCACGCTTTCTTCTGCCATTGTTCGATCGTCTTCTCCATGGAGGGAACAGGACGGAAACGACCCCGTTATTCTTGCCCTGATCTGAAAGATGACGTGGTGGAGGAACTCATTGATCGGTGCGACGTCATCACCTCGGCTAGCATGGCAGGTTCGTTCAAGCCCATTATTGACTCAACTAATAACATCATTACAAGGAACCCAAGATTCAAGGAACAGTTTGATCTCCCCTATCTTCTTCGCCATGACCCTGATGACCGGCGCCGTCACGACGGAGGCCTCGCCCTGTGCAAGTTGATGCCGCTTGATAATGATACGTATGATGTTAAGATGCCATCGCTTGAGGGCAAGGCCTGGGCAAAGCGCAAATGGAGATTGGGTTGTTTACATTGGGTCCAATCATGAGTGGGAACTTGTGAATGTGTACACTCGTGACTGGGTTCCACTTCTAAAAATCTCAGCAGACTGCCCAGAGGTTGAGCACACCAGTATTGTATGCACGTTCAAATACAATCATGGTGACTGTCTTCTACGGAAGATAGCAATTTCTCGAGTTCCCACCCGCTCTTGGAATTACAAAAACTATGAAGTTGTTGCTATCTTCGACAAGCTTGTTGCCGTCTTTGCTGGTTTGACTCGATGGACATTGCTCAAAAATTAGTTTCTGTACACGGATGAGTACTGTGATGCAATTGAATAAGAGGGCCTTGTGTTTGCTGCCACCACTCGTGGCACTATTTTTGCATGGAATCGTTATGATTTCGGTACGTTTGTCTTCCACCGTAATTATAATTGTTTCATCCACATGCATGCGGGTTAGCAAGTTTCCCTTTACTAATTAACCTTCTTCTTGTGTTTCCAAGGTCCTGTGAAAATTCCACCACCTATACTTGAAAAATTTTATAACCAAGGGGGAGATGACGATGGTGATGATCACGAGCATGAGGACGAGCAGCGCCCATATACTCGTTACGCGCAACTAATTCCAATGGATCACCTCTTCTCGTGTGTATACAGCCCATCGATGATGTTACTGCTAAGGAAGCAGGTGTAGTCTCCCATGGTCGCACTCTCCGGACCTATTCCAACACCCGTTGCATGGTATTCGGGATGGATACTAGTGTGCTAGTGCCAACACCTTCAAAGAATTGATAGTCTTGAAGAAAACTCGCTCTTCCTTAGACAAAACTATCCGATGATGGTGAAAGGCGATCCAACTACTGTTGACACAACGTTACTAGCACCATTTATGAGAAGCAACTGTGTCTATACCTCGTACATTAGCGTGGTTCCCTACCCTGGTACAGATATAGTAGGCCGCTTCAGCCTGGATGATCAGTCCTGCGTTGGTCTCGAGATCGACAATAGATGCCCGTCGAGAGAATCACTTGTGGTTCAAAGCAAGCGTTTCCAACGCCGAGGAATGGTTGAGTTGAAGTTCATTTCATTGCTTGTTATTTGTTGTGTGGTGAAAACTTTAGTATTTATAATGTATCCTCATTGTCGATGTGGGTTGATGACCTGTTGTATGTCATAAAATGATATGCCTGTGATAAACTTACTAAATTTATGAATGGCTTTCGAGTTGCTTCTGTGAGTGAGTGGTACGACGAGGCAAAAAAATATTTTCCGAATATATAATTGTACGTGCATTGCAATAGGTTATCGGATGAGGCCAATCATCAACAATAGTAGTACACTATTTGTACTAGCTTCACATGCTTCAAGGCTATGGTGTTTTTATCAGTAGCCATATTGTACTACATAACCAGCACCTCGAATCCTCGATACTAGTAGTACTATATAGTAAGTAGTAGGAGTAGTAGGGTGGCATGGGCCGTAACAAGCATTCACGTCCAAAGAAGACGGCACACGCCACCAAAGACGACTTCCATCTCGACACCATATTTCTTGGAGTCCGTATAGAGCAATCTCTTCAACCTCATCGTTTCACTAACTCAGCCATCAGCGGCCAAGCGAGGTGGGGGTTTGCCGATAGTCGGTTTCCTCAACTGTGGTCCCACTTGTAAGGCCAACTCCAACGCTCTATCAATATATGGATGTACTCTTCTTCCGAATACAAAACTTGCATCCATTCTACTCCCTCCGTTCTACTACCTCCGTCCTTGTTTATAGGTCCCCTTTGTAGTTTGTGTCAAATTTTGACTAAAGATTTAACTAACAAAATGTTAATGCATGTCAAGAAAAATTATCTCATTGGATTCGTATTTGAACATAGTTGTCAAAAATTTACTGTGTGGTGACTTGCGTAAACATTTTGTTAGTTTAATCTATGGTCAAAATTTGGCACAATATAATGGGGACCAATAAACCCGGACGGAGGTAGTATTTGTCAAAATATATATGTATCTAGACATGTTTTAGTATATAGGCACATCCATTTTTGGACAAATGGAAGTCAAGTATTTTGGAACGAAGGGAGTACACAATAAAAATTTTAAGTTAGCACAACTAGTTTAATCCGAGAGCACAACCGAAGATTTGGTCGGGTTCTTCCTCCTTTTGCCAACACATGGGACATCCAGCATCCAGGTCATGTCATGAAAGAAAATAGAGTGGTAGTTGATAAGTTGAAGCCACGAGATGTGCATCTTGGGTTAAACTGGAAATAGAATCTTACTACTCTTGAGTAACTCCAAAAGCGGCCACCAAGATCTTTCTTGGATTTGTTTTTCATCACCAAAGACGTCGAGGTGAAAGATGTGCGAGTTCAAGGTCCTCTTATGCTTTCACCGACATGTGGGGCCGCATGTGAGCAAACAGACGATGGGCTCCAAGGTCCATGGGTCAGTCCGAGAAGAGAGATAGAGGAGTCCGAGCACGGACTGCAGGAAATTTGTTCTACGTAACCAAAGCACCTTGATATTCGCGTGTGGTTGTTTCTAGAATAAAAAAGGAGGTACCTCTACTTATGTTACTCCCACTACGCCTAGCCTAAGGATAGTAGGTGACCTTGCGCTTGGCTCTTCGCGTCTTCCGGAAGTCGATGGTTCTACAGTAGTGCTTCAGGCAATCTGACACCAAATGAACTGCTGCACGTCCACCGCTTGTAAGCAAAACTTTCTCCTCGTGCTGCGAGCCACCGCGCACATGCGTTGGCGAGGAGAAGGCGTAATCAAGCTTCTCGTCGCTCATGAGTTGACGGGACACATCAAAGTTATTTACTAGTAGTACGTACTCTCTCCAAAAAAGGGCTGACCATGTCATTGCTACCATCCCGTGCTCCGTCGTTGAGTACATGCACTATTCACGTGCCATCGAGGAGAAAAAATATTGCATAGGTGCCATCGAAGTGCACGACTCACTTACGGAAAAGGGTTTCCCCCCGCACGACTCACTTACGCACTGCTTATCTGATTATCTCCATTTTCTTGCATGACACGTGCACCTTGATGCTAGATGTCTCGCGTGTTGGGAAAAGGATGAACAAAGCTCACGTAAAAGAAAAGAGTTGAAGAGCATAGATTCCCGACGACCGAGGAGGAGCAAGGAACCTCATGGTGGAGCGCCCGCAAGGAACCTTGCATGTTTTCCTCGCTTTTTGTCGCCGCCCACCTATAAACAACTAAAAGAACATGAACTTTTCGCTAACCACTAGAAACGGTACATCAGGATGCTAAGTTGAAGATGTTTTATACTCCCTCCGTTCCCAAATATAAGTCTTTTTAGATATTTCAATAAGGGACTGCATACGAAACAAAATGAGTGAATCTACACTCTAAAATATGTACACAAGCGAACACACTAACTCCATCTGATCCAACTCATGCACATACGCCAAGACAAAGATGGAGCACACAACGCACGTGACACAAGACGTGCATGCACACACGCCGGCCGCAGAATGCACGTGAATAACACATGCATGCGCACACACTCGGCTGCATGGAGGCGTGCGCCATCCGCGGCGACGTCCGGTTCGTCGTGCTACGGCGAAGCTCGCACGCAACAGCGCATACGCATCTCTTGCAGCACCTCTTTGCCGTCGTTTCTCAACTACTAGTCGGAGACGAAGACGACCGCAGCCTCGGCCTTAGAGCTAGCACCGATGGAAAAACACGCACGATGCACGCACACGAGCACATACGGAGTGCCCACGATGTGGTGGTGGTGCGTCCCCAGTCGCCTCTACTCCTTCTATGCATGTTGTCTATCAAGGCGGCTGCATGCTAATGATGATGTGGGTGAGATCTTCTAGGACTCAGATGATGACGAGGAAAATTATGAGACACAAGGTGACGTACACCGTCAAGGTCCATGGTCAAGGGGGTGCTAGCAAGTGCTTAGATGTGCTTAGAGCAAGTACAATAGAGCTGAGTCAGCGGGCTATAAGGAATAAACAGTAGTATATTTCTGCTTAGTTGGAGGAAAGAGAAGAGGGAAAAGAAGGTAAGTGGGCTCTTCGTGAAGAGCCAGCTCTAGCACGTGCTCCTAGGCACTTTGTAGTACATGTTGACTATAAGATGGGTTGTAGGCTTATAGCCAGCAGCTGGCTATACTATTAATGCTCTTTAGATGAGGTGCTAAGTGCATTAAATGGCTTAGTAACTCAAGTGTTCAATGCATAGGTGCTTAGTTTATTGGTGCCACATCATATTTTATGCCTACGTGGCAGCTTAGCAGCTATACATGGTGGAGCACCGGGAGAGGCCAAGGCTGGTCATAGTGGGGAGTAACTTGTCTTTGTAACATATTACTATGTTACTCTAAACATCTCTATAAACCGGAAAGGAGGGAGTACTAACATACACTAGTGTCATATGCAGTATGGGAGCACATGATATTTCCCCGTCCGGACCGATCCCAAGTTGGCTTCTCACCTTCTTGGCCCAACAAAACCCTCCCTCCCTCCGCTTCCCGCCTTGGCCACCGAGCCTGCCGCTCCACATTGATGGCAAGTCAGGCGACGCGACCTCTCACTGCTTCCGCCCGTTGAAGCAGCGCCGACCGAGGGCACCGCCACGCTACGCCCGACATTTCAGACTACAGTGGATAGTAACTTTTAGAGCAAGTACTACTATAATTAGATGACATAAGCAGGCTATAAGGATTTAAATATAGTATTTGTGCTTAGTTGAAGGAGAGAGAAGAGGAGAGCGAAGAGGAGAGAGAAGAGAAGCGGATTGTGAACATGTAGCCGGTTGTACTCCAACATACTCTACTTTGTGAGACAAAAGGTGGGGCCATTATTAATGATATTGTATTTATATTAAAGGGACTAACGGACGCCCTAATTACTCTGTTTTTTGAGACAAACCTTGGTGGGGCTATTATTGACTTTTTTTGAGCTATTATTGACTTGGACGTGGGGTTTGGGGGCCAAAGGCCTACTATTATACTCCGACCTGACATGCTCTACACTAGACGCCGCTGTATCATATGGTTTACACCGTTCCAGATCTTAAGCGCTGCCACGCATTCTTCTCCAGCCCTCCTTCCGGCGTGCACCGCGAGAAGGGACAGATCCTCCGAACCCCGCCTTTCGTGATCATGTATGCGGAGAGAGGCGATCAGGTTTTGGGGAGCACACTCCTGTGACTGCTGCCAGCGACGACTTCCTCAACGACAGCCTTCTTCCCCGACCTCGGTAACCTCTTCATCAACGACATGAGTGACAACATAAACCACATCGGTTCTGCTCCCGCTGTACAGTATGTGTTCTGTCCTCCTGGTTTAGTCCGAATCATTACTTTGATGTTTGCAATTGTCGTCATGATCTATTTACTGCTGATTCAGATTAAATCTCATACTAAATTGCTCATATATTCAACAATCCAATCCAAAACCTGACCACAGGCAATTTACTCCGAGTTGTTTTGCTGCGCTTTTGAAGCCGCCTACTTTTAAGGGGGTGCAATATAAAAGGTGGCACACAAGAGCAGTATATTGGTTTCAGATCATGTGCTGCTATGACGCCACTAAGGGTAAGCCTGAGGGCGATCTTAATCCTACACAGCAGGAAGCTTTTCAGAACATGGATACCCTCTTCAAATACGCCCTGCTGAGTGTTCTTGACGATTCCATTGTGGATTCGTATATGTTGTTTGACAGCGGCAAAGACATATGGGCTGCGCTCGAGGCACGTTTGGGCCCTCGGGCGCTGGCAACGAGTTGTACGTCATGGAGCAATTCTGTGACTACAAGATGACTGATGAGCGCTCTGTTGTTCAGTAGACTCATGAGATACGGTCACTCTCTAAGGAACTTGAGTACTTTAAGTGTGTGTTGCCGGACAAATTCTTTGCTGGGACCATCATTGCCAAGCTTCACCTTCGTGGAACGAATTTGCTACTTCTCTGAAAAACAAGAGACATGAGTTTTCTGTTTTGGATCTCATTAGCACTCTTGATTTTGAGGAGAAGGCGAGAGCAAAATACACACGTGCTCGGGTCGCCGAGGGAGCTTCTAGTGCCCACATGGTACGAGAAGAACTTCCAGCCCAACCAGCCCCAAAACAACAAGAACAAATATCGTGGGAAAGGCAAGTTTGATGCAAAGAACAAGCCGTCACATTCTACCAACTTCAAGAAGAATTCTCATAACGGAAGGGATACAAACCTCAATTTTGGTAGCACCGCACAAAATTTATATGGCTGCATCTACTGCTGTCATTAACCTCATGGTGCTCCGTATTCCTACATTCGTAACTTCATTACAATGACCACCGCAAGATGAAATTAGCTTATTCAGACGTTGACTTGCTGAATGCGGTCTTGAACGATCCTGTCATGTCTAGAGGAGAAAACAAGCAGTGCAACCGAAGGTGGAAATCAACCAAGGACTTATGAAATTATATGTAATCTTCCTCAGGTAGGTCAGTATCCCCTTCGTCTAGATGATCATGTTTTGTCATGCCGAGCTATTGATATGTGCTACTGTTTTGCAACATCGTTTAAGTATAGCTATTGTTTTCCTATCTTTTCAGATTCAGGACAATGAATAGGATATCAGGGGAACTGCACAATATGGACCCATGTTGAGTCATCTCTATTGCCTCATGTGTTTGCTGCAAATGTGTTAGCATCAATTGCAAGATGAGGCAGCTAGATAGCTGTGGAGTTGCCAACATGCTCAAAGTGCTCGCAACATTGAGAAGAAACAAGCATGCCCAGGAAATTAATGCGTCTTGTGAGGAGGCCCTTTGCTCGGAGAAGCATCGACCGATTTTCTTTATTTCCACACCTTCTCACAGTTTTGTATATTGGTTATAGTATGGTGAATCATTGAGATGCATAGACATGCCGAACTTTTGTTCTTCTGAATGTTAGTTCAATGTGAGTGTTCGCATCCGATCCGCATCCTCTAATTTGGTGGATGCACACAGAAAATAAATCTCCTTAATTTACTCCATAACCACCCTATTAAATAGGCCTAGTAACAAACCAGGCGCATGCAAAGGCGGCGGGCACATGCATCCTGCATGCATGGCTATCATGCAAAGCATAAAAAGAAGAGAGCGGTTCTTGGGAAAGCGAGTAGTTAGTGCAGCGTGCCTTATAAACACGAACAACTCGCTCTCCGCTTCCGTCTCCCCACCCAATTTCCCCGCTCCCCAATCTTCCTCACTCGTCCGTAAAACCCGCTCACCTTCTTCCTCACTCGTCTGAAACGCATGCTCCTCTTCTTCCACTCCTACTGTAAATCCCCAGCCCTCCTTCTTCCCCACTCGACCGCCACTAGGCTCGTCTCGCTACTCTGCTCAAACACAGTGAGCTCGCACGACGCCCACAAGGTAAATGGAGTCGGCTGGCCCCCGCACCAAGAAGATGAGGCTCCCGCCAGCGGCAATGCCGGTTGTAGATCCCGCACCCGGCAGCGCGGGGAGAAGTGGCGAGCCCCCCCCCCACCCGGATCTGAGGAACCGGTAGAATCTCCGGTGGACCGCATCAACAATCTCCTGGATGTCATCCTTGAGGAGATCATCTCGCTTCTCCCCACCAAGGATTGCTGCCGCACACAAGTCCTCTCAACTCGGTGGCGCCCTCTATGGCGCACCGCGCCCTCAATCTCGGCGTCGTCGAGATATCGCCGAGCCATCGTCTCTTCTCACCAAGAGGGCCCGTTGTTAATGCCTCGCATCCCGACATGCTACCTGATGTCCATACCCGGCACGGTGGACGCTTGGCTGACATCCCCTGAATTCGGAAAACTCCAGCGGTTTGAGTTCTACCATTACCATGAAAGTTTCATACCACGAACATGCCAAGAATTCGTGCCCACACAACCGTTGTCCATCTCGCGGTTTTCCTCCTCTCTCCACACCACCACCTTCGCCCGGTGCCATCTACCAGACGATCTGGTACAAATGCTTCAACTCCCACTGCTAAATTTTTTTTCGCTTGTGGTGGTTTATCTGTCGGAGGCCTCACTGCACAGCATCATCCACTCCAGTTGCCCTGCCCTGGAGCGCTTGCTGATTGTTTTGGGAATAGAAATCGGTATCAGTTGTCTCCAAATAAAGTCGCCTCACCTTAAAAGCATTGGAATTTGTTTTGAAGGACAGCAGCTCATCATCGAAGATGCCCTTCACTTGAAAGGTTGCTCCTTCATAATTGTTATACACCTTCGTAAATAACGTCGCCTCTGCGCTAAGCTGGAGACCTTGTGTGTAATTCGTGACCCGTTTAATAATCACGAGGAGTTGGTGTTTGGCTCCTCACCTTTTCAGGTACCGTATATTATCATCTACACATTTGTAATCATATGCTGCATTTTTCATTTATGCGCATAAGTTTTATATCATCTTGGAGTACATTTTGGGTACTAATATTATGTTATATGCTCAATGAAGAGTTCGTCCATTGATAGCCTATCAATGCTGCTGGATTCTGTCAAGATCATATATATCAGAATGTATAGTTTTGGTCTGGACATAATTATTGTCTTGCTGCGATGCTTTCGATCTCTGGAGAATTTATACATAGAGGTGATGATTTCATGCACATTGAAAGCCCGTATATATTGTACTAGAATTAACTGTTCAGCTGTCGTTCTTTCGACATACTCTTTTTTCAGACCTTAACTGTTTTCAATCTTCATGTCTACTTAGGCAGAACCACATGGACAAAAACATATAACCAATCGTTGGCGTAATAAGCACAAGTATTTTCTCAGTTCTCATGACTTTCGTTTGAGGACAATAAAGATGGGACGATATGCATCCAACCAGGCAAACAGAAGCTTTGTCACATTCTTCCTGTTGAATGCGAGGTTACTATTGTCCATGAGGCTCAATTTTTACAGCAAGAGATTTCTCGCGGACGAACATGTTGAACAGCAAGAAAAGAAGTTTCAGGTAGACAAATGGGCTTCTAAACGTGTTCGGCTTCTATTTACTACAAGTTGTAGACATCCTAAAATAAATTTTTTTGCACAGGATGTTGATTTTATGGATCAGACCGATCCATTTGTTTGTGACTGCAAAAAAGAGTGGCTGGGTTAGATGTTACTGTCATGTTCAATCTGGGTTTTGTCTAAAAATTTGATGAACAATTAATCCTTGGGCTTTTTGTACCATTTGTATGCTTGACTTGCATGTTGTTGCCCTCATACTCCCCTCGACCTGCCACTACACAGCCACATCTTTCATGGCTGCTGTTCGTTCCCGTCCGAGGCCTTGCCGTCGTTCTCCGCCTTGGTTAGCTCGCTGTGCTCGCCATGCTGGTGTTGTCAACATGGTCAACAACCAAGAGGAATCAGGAGATGATTTGACGTGGAGAGGCTGACAGTAGGGACCCACCAGGGTCATTGCATTTCGCAAGCAGGTGCCTCGTTATTACAAGCCAAAACAATACTTCCTCCTAATTGTTTGACAACTAGGTTCCACACCATTGTCAATGTAGTAAATAAACGAGAAAATTACACAACAAGCGGATAACACCAGGGACCCAAAGAGCTCGCCCGATTGTTTTTTCGGGCCAGAGACGGAGCTCAACTGCGTGTCGTATGGGGTTGTGGCCCGTCTAGCCCACGCCTTACGCTTTTATTAAGCACATGACGAGCCCGATTGATATTTTTTCTTTCTGAAATTGGCTAGCCAGTTCTTTTTTGGAGAATACCAAAACCGAGGCCTACTTGCTTTTCTCAGCCCTGCTGGGCTGCAAATCTTTCAAGACGAGGAGGGATAAGAAATGGGCTTCCCAGAAAACGGGCTATAAGTTGTAAGAATGGGCTGTAAATTTTTAAACCAAAGCCAACCGGCAATTGCATTAAAATATCATTTTTTTCAGGATTTCTCTACTCTCTACTCTTATAAAACCAAAGCCAACTGGCAATTACATTAAAATATCATCTTTTCACCCACAAGATAAACTACTCATACAAATGCATCTTCTTGTTCCGTGCAACGAACGGGCATCTTGCTAGTTAAGATTCTAAATTTCATTCATTTTTTTAAGAGAATTGTTTTTTGAATTTTATTTTGATATAATTTTTTGAAAACTATTTTTAACGTGACTCGAAATTTCGTGATTAAAAGAGTTCGGACCCCACCTAAATATGCAAAATTTAGTTGAATTTTTTAGCAGTGCCCAGAATATATGGTCTGTAATGCTAATAAAAAGAATATGAGCTTCAAATATCCTTAAGAATTAGCAAATGGGCTGTAAATTATTGAAAATAATGGCTAATGGGCTGTATCTTTGTTTTCCACAGATTTGGAGGCTGACTTACGGGCCTACTAGGTTGATGATGACGCTGTCCTAAATTTTTTTGGCCTTGACATGCAAGGCTTTGTCAACTTAGTCAACACACAAGATGGATCGTTGGATGTCCATCCAACGGCCGCCGTCTTCTTCAATCTCTGATCTTCCTGCTCCACCACCCAAACCAGCGCCAGTGGACTGCTGCTCCCTCCTCCGTGGCTGGTTGTCTTTGCCGCCAGCCATCCCTCTAACCACCCACACATCCTGTAATTTTCCGGCAACGTCAGCCTCACCCCGCAGCCGACCAGTCAGCGCTCGTTCTCCCCTCAGCATGGGCATCCGCTGCGGTGGCTTCGCCGGCTCCGGGTGGTTCTCTTCCTGGGCCAAGTCCTCGTCCACCGCGTTTGTGCTCTCGACGCGGCGAGGTCAACATGGTTAACAAACAACAGCCATTGGAAGAGGTGACGGTAGGGCCCTACAGGAAAATGCCTCCTTATTACGCTGCAAAATAATGATTCCTCCACACGATAGCTGGGACCCACGGAAGGGTCTCAGATTTGAAAAAAAAGTTCCCCATTGTCGCCTCAGACCCACCGGAAATGCCTCCTTATTACGCACAAAAAAAATGAATACTCCCCCTGCTAGCTGGGACTCACCTTGCTGGGAGGCTGACTTGTGGGCCTACTAAGTTTACGGGGATGGAGGGCTTTGTCAACTTAGTCAATATGAACAACTCTAGCTCCAGTGACCGTACGATGTCCATCCAACTGCCGTAGTGCTTCTTGAACCTCTGGTCTTTGTGCTCCAGCCGCCCAAAGCAGCGCCGATCGTGCCGCGTGCTCCTGCCTCCCGTGGCCGGCTGTGATGCCGCGGAGGCCTCACCTCCCCCTACTACTCCCACCACTGGCCAGGCCATCCCTCTACTCACCCACACCCCCTGTTATTCTGCGGCGACGGCAGCCTCACCCTCGTACTCCTCTTCGCGTGGGCATCCACTGCTGCGTCTTCCCCGGCTCCGTGTCGTCCCCTTCCTAGGCCTCGCCGTCGTCCACCGCCGTGGTGCTCTCGGCGCGGCGTGGTCAATGTGGTCAACGACCGACTTCCATCGGAAGAATCTTGTCGTGGAGTGGTGACAATTTGGGTCCACGGCGGCCGCAAGGAAGTGCCTCCTTATTACGTGCAAAATAATTATTCCTCCACCTGACAGCGGGGAACCACCGGACGGGCCGCCGTATTTCGCGAAAAAAATTGTATCCCCCTGACTGCTGGGACCCACCAGCTACATCTTTGCACGCAAGGAAGTGCGTCCGGGCAAAAGAAAACGATTCGCCCCCCTGACTGCTGGGACCCACCAGCTACATCTTCGCACGCAAGGAAGTGCGTCCGGGCAAAAAAACAAAACAACTCACCCCACGATTGCTGGGACCCACGGCTACATCTTCGCAGCAAGGAAGTGCACGGCGATCGGGACCCACCTGGTCGAGCGTGCGTGGCGTTGTCATTCTGGTCGCGAACGTGTACGTACATACTGGTCGTACTAGAGGCGTGCACGTACACGTACGTACAGTGGCGAGGGTGCAAGAAAGAAAATACGGCCACGTATGTACATACGGGCAGGGTCTCGAATGCCTACTCGCGCATACGTACATGGCTGGGTCGGAACGGAGAAACAGCATCGTCGTCGTGTTCATGGGGAGGCAACAGAATGCATCGTGTTCATAGGGAGGCAACGGAACGCGTGGGAGCCAACCGGTTGGGTCAGAACGGAATGCGTGGTCGTGTTCATCGGGAGGGCTTGGACGGAACAGGCGATGGAAACGAGGCCTGGCGTATCGCTGGCGGAGGAAACAGCCTTGTGTTCGACCGCCACGCGTTAAACGGGATCCTGTTCATTGGGAGGGTGCAGCGTCTGCCAAAAGCGGAGGAAGCGGACCTCCTACGGTCGAAACGGGTCCTGTTGATCGGGAGGGCTGGCGTACCGCCAAAGCGGAGGAAGCGGACCTCCTACGGTCGAAACGGGGTCCTGTTGATCGGGAGGGGTGTGGCGTACCGCAAAACGGATTTAAACGGACTTGTGTTGGAGCGCTTCTGGTCGAAAGCAGGGGAGGGTGTGGCGTCTTGCAAAGCAGGACTCCACGGGATACTGTTCATCTCCACCGTCGACCTCCTCCAGCCTCCATGGGCTACCGTCGACCTCCTCCAGCCTCCACCGCGCGCTACTCCACCGGCTACTGTTCAACCACCCCTCCACGGGCACCCCTCCACCGTGTACTGTTCATCCAGCCCTCCACATCACGAGGTCATGTTCAACCACCCCTCCACGGCCACCCCTCCACCGTCTATTGTTCATCCAGCCGTCCACACCACGGGTTCCTGTTCATCCAGAGGCAACGCCTCCGCTCACTGTTCATCCAACCCCCCGCAACACTCACTGTTCATCCCAGGCGGCATCGATCGGCTTCGATTAGCGGCGGTAGCAAAGGAATCGCTCCATCGGGTTCGATTAATAGCCATCGATCGATCGCTCGGGTTCGATAACGCATAACTGCGGTCTGCAATGGCTCGGGTTCGATTAGAGCCCAACGCCTCGCCCGGCTTGATTAGAGCCAACGCCTCGCACACACACGCCAGACGTCATTTAGAGAAAGCGTGCATCGCTTCGGCCCCGACCTCCCACCGTAACCGGCAACTCCCGAAATTTTCCTCCCCTCGCTTCTACCACGATTTTTTACATCATGGACGGCCCAAAGAATGTCATGCGCTTGTGTCTACAGCCGCCAGACGAAAAGCACATTTTCTGTCATGATTTTTTGTCATAGAAGTAGGAGCCCACCACATCTATGATGATACCGGGTTTTTTCACAATTATCGTCATAGAAGTGTCATATGTATGACAGAAAAAAAATCCGTTCGGCCCAAAATGTCACGGATGTGTCTTTTTTTTGTAGTGGTGGGTAGTCCCTTCACACAAGAAACAAGTGATCTGCCTAGTTGGGCCTTCTTCAGCTGGGTGACTTCCTTCACAATTAGGGCATCATTCTTGTGTTCTTTTATGGGTGTGTCCTATTTCCCCACAAATCTTGCATGCACAAGGTTTCTTCATATCCTTTCCATAAGGCTTCAATTTCTGGTACACAAACCGAGGCTTTGGCAAAGTCAACTTAAATTCTTTCCAAGTGGTTACTCCTTGCCATCCATTTATGGTTTGGTACATCCTCTACCTAGTAGCATTACCTCCTTCAAAACACTGAAGAGCATGCTGGGTCATATCCTTCCTGGCTATAGTGTTTATTCTCCATATGATCCTCCATGTTCTGAATCCATCGGTCTGTCTCCAATTGACTCATCGGTCCAGAAAATATAAGCTCATCTCCATTCATCCTCTATTGGGTCCATGGGTTTGGGGGGGGAGATAATAGAGATAGAGAGGGAGGGATACACACAATACAAACAAAAGTTTTGAAAAGACAGATTTTATTTTGCGGCTGTCGGAAAACATCAAACAAATGACAGCTCACAATCATCGCATCTAACGTAGGTATATAACAGGGGTTTGGTCTTCTAAAGGTCAATAAATCTTCAACGTCGCCAAACTCTTCAAGTCTTGTTCCTGACTCCGATGGCTTCTTCCAATCGTGCTTGTCCTTCTCAAGTTCTTTTGTCAGATCATCTCTATTGACGCGAAGTCTCTCGTGGCGTCCTTCAATATTTCTGGAGTTGTGTTCCAAACTTCTGGGTTTCAACATCCTTGGCATGAACCATGGTCTTACTGTCCTTCAGTTCCTGATGAATCTCCGGTATCTCGAGGTTTTGTTTCTCCAGTTTGGCTACTTTCAGCTTCTGGGTCATGAGTCCTTCATGAAATGCTTCCTTGTCAAATACAGCTTCCTGAAGTTCCATCTAAAAATTCTTGATGTAACACTCCAGATCCTGACGATACACCAGCTAAGGTTAAAACTTCGTCTTGCTGATAGGTGCTCCATTAGCCTTCTACCATCCAATCCTTCCGAAGAAAAACATGCTTAACTCAGCACAGTGACAATAGCATAAGCAGGCGATAACATCATGGATATCCATGTTTCTGTTCTTGTCATTACCATGAGCTATCATTCCATAATTGACATCTCATGCCTTGGGGAATTCTTGACAAAACTTTGAGTTCTAATGCTCCATGTTCCGGTCTTTCTCCGATACACCTTGATCTCGGGTATCGACAGCTTTAATAGTCTGACTAGTTCCACCAGGGTAGCCTTCCTAGGTCATACCAAATCTGGAAATTCTTCAGGGCCTTCAAATTCTCCTAGTCTTCGGAGTCTTCAACCGTTGTAGTTCCCATTATTCAGATGCACGGTAAAATCTTCTTCATTCCGTAGTGGTCTTAGTTGTCCGATATCTTGTCCTTCTTGGAGTGGTATCTTCAGTCGAATCTTCGTGTGGTCAAAAGGGGAAAGGGGTATAGTCTCACTAAAAGGGAATATTTGAATAAGCTCAGAAGAGAAGAGGTAAAAGATCTTTTTGAAAAATGAAGTTGTAGAGAAAATCTTTCCTATGGGCTTGCCAGTTTCTAGGGTCACGTCCTACAGTCAACATGTGCTCTGATACCATCTTGTAGCGACCCGACCTTAGACGGTCAAGTCTCTGTGCTTAAGTGTCATCCCTGGATCGGTATGTCGACACACAGATTTTGAGGATTTATAACAGAGGTAAATCACATGTATAAAGTAACGTAAATACTATTACCTCAATCCAAATAGCGTAAGTAACAAAGGTTGTGGATTCCCATCAACACCAACGGCAAAGTTGAGTGTAGAAATCGTAACCCTAACGTATCACTTACTTGTCGTAAGAAATCCTGCAACATGAGACGTTGCAGCCACAAAGGGTCAGTACATTGAATGTACTTGGCAAATTCACAACTAGAGCAATGCTGAATAATGGCTATCACTACATGCATATATGGCTGGTGGAAGCTCTATGGTTATAATGTTTTTGCGAAAAGCCAATTTTTCCCTACAGCAAAGGAATATATTTTATTTAACTACAAAGTTGGTTGAAAAATTATGGAGAAGGTTTCTCCAACTCAATCCCAAATTAACATCAATAACCCAACAAATTATTTAAGTAACACGTGATGAGATCAATATGATAATCCAAGAACCAGATACTCAAGATGTCCATAATCGGGGACACGGCTAATCATGATTAGTTTGTACACTCTATAGAGGACTGCGCACTTTTCCCCACACGACTCGATCGCCTCCGTTGGATTTCTCGCACTACATGGTGTTTGAGAAACGGATGACCGAGACACAGTCTTTCAGAAACATTAACTCTTTACTCCGAGTAGACCATACCAACCTACATCCCTCTACCTGCTGATCCACCTCTTCAAGAGCTCATGCAACTTACTCAACTATGCTAGAGCCCATAATAGCATGTGGCTGCACACGGAAGTTTCTAGCATGAATAATCTTATGATTCCTTTGAGCCTGGGTGGCATTCCATAGGGTGATCACACGGGTCCTCCGGGATCCCCTTGGGCAAGCACTGGGTTCTCCAGGTGCCCGGGCAAACCCTTGGGTGCTCCAGGGTGCCCCTACCATTCCACCCAGATGTGTATTAAAGTAGCCACCTTAAGTTAACCCTTAGTTATAAATAACTCTCACATCTTCCATGAATCTCACAAACCAATCCACGTCTACGAGCCTAGCATATCAGTAAGCAACGTAAAAGTAACTCCCAAGGTTTGAATGCAGGGCAATAGGTTCCTACCTCATCAACTACTTCCCAATACCCACATGTTGTCAATCCTACTCATGCAATGTTTGAGGGTGAAACTAATGCATAAAACTGGGTATGGAAGGGGTATGATCAAAGTGTGAACTTGCATGTACTGTTGATGAAGATGATTCGCACTCATAACTCTTGATAGTTCTACTCGTCACACTCCGGTCAATCTATCGTAAGCAAGCAATAGTAACCACACATAAGCAATCACTCGAAAGATCGGAAAGAACGAAGAAGACAAGTCGGAAAACATCAAAACCAAGCAAATAACTCTTGCAACATAAAACAATTTCTAACAGTACCAAAATTATGTGAATTTGGCCTTATCAGAAAGTTTAGGTCAAGAGCTTCGATTTGCAAAAAGAATCAACTAAATCGGAGTTATAAAACTCAAGTTATGATCAAACGAAGTTCATACACAAATCTGTTTGAATTCACATTTTAAAACTTTCAAAAACATGTTTAAGTTGTTTTACTAGATAGATGAGATCATAACAAAGAAGTGGGCGTTCGTTTCGTTGGATTTGAACAAATGAGTGAAAAGTAATGATCGATTGAAGAGCAGGGACTAAACGGTAAGAAAACTAATTATGAATAGGTCCCTGGTGTAAAATAAACAGAAAAAGGAAAAAAAATCTAAATAGCGAACATTCGTTGCAGAATGCTAACGAATGAAATCGTTCGCTAGATTTACTAAACAGAGAACGATCGTTAAATAACTAAACTACCTAGAGAGAAAAAAAGTAAACCAAGAGAAAACCGAAGAAAACTGGATCAGTTTTATTACCGGTTCGGCAACGGTTCTCGACGACGATGGTGGTTAACTCCGGCGAGGCGGCGGCAGCGGCGTCGGCGGGCGGAGGCTACGCGGGCAGCGGCGATGTGGCGCGGCAAGCGGCGGCGTGGCGGCGTGGTGCAAGCAGAGGCGGCGCTGCCGTGGCGCCCGGCGGTTTGCGGCGCGGGGACGGCGAGATCTGCGAGGGCAGCGACGGCGAAGCGAGAGGAGGAGAGGAGGGGGTCCGGGCGGCGCTATTAAAGGGGCGGTGGTGCGGCTTGGGCGAGGGGCGATGGTGCCGTGGCGGCGCCGGACTTCGGGGAAGTCCCGATCCGAGACGGCGGGG
The DNA here is from genome assembly GCA_021605145.1 of Aegilops bicornis. NCBI lineage: Eukaryota > Viridiplantae > Streptophyta > Magnoliopsida > Poales > Poaceae > Aegilops > Aegilops bicornis. The sequence goes on from CM038669.1 coordinate 326,029,569, forward strand.
AAGACGGTGGCGGCGCGGGCTTGGCTGGCGACTTGGGCCGGCCCAGTCGGTGGAATAGTTTTCTTTTAAACAATTTGGCAGAAAATAAAATAAAAGCAAATAAACTAAAATATAATATAGGAATATAATATATCAAAATTTTCAAAAAAAGGTTTTCTACAAGATGGACATTTTTGTCAAGTCAAATAAAATCGAGAAAAATTCTAATAATTCAAAGAGTGCTACTGCCCTACTGAAATCCAATAAAAATCATTTTAAAAATACCAAAAATAATTCAAAGTTATTTCTCTCCAATTTTCTGATGTAGGGAATCATGTTACCCTATTTTCCTTATATTTTATTTTTGGAGAAAAATAATTTGAATAAAACTCAAATATCTTCAAATTGAAAATAATTTCAAAAGGACTTTGAATTTAATTCTTTGAAACTCCCAACTCATATTTCATATGTTTTGAAGAAGTCATGTTATCTTCGCTCGTGAAAATCATTGAGTCGCTTGAAGTTTCTGAATCTGAAATTATTTCCGATTAAAATTCAAATATTTTCAAATACCCTTTTCATTTAATTAAATGGAAGAAGTCATGTCATCTTCTCTCTAGGGTTTTGTATTTGAAAAGAATTTGAATCATGGAGATCAAAACGAAAATGAAAGTTTGGGAAAGTCCTTTTATTCCCTCTCATTTAACTTTCAAAAGGTTTCGAATTTCACTCAATTTCAGTCAATCAATCAAGCAATCAATCAAATCTATCTATTTATATAACATTCCAAAATTTAGAATTTTGGGATGTTACATCTTCTTCGGAGTCGGTTTAGGAATTGGCTCAGGAATTGGCTCAGGAACTGGCTCAGGAAGTGTCCAATTATTTTCATTTGTCAACATATTATTCAATAGATTTTCAGCTTCATCTGGTGTTCTTTCACTGAAAATGTAACCAAAGACAACTATCCGTAATCTATGGAAGCATCGGTTAGTCCATTATAAAAGATATCAAGTATTTCATTTTTCTTGAGAGGATGATCGTGCAAAGCATTAAGTAACTTGAGAAGCCTCCCCAAGCTTGTGGGAGACTCTCTTCTTCAATTTGCACAAAATTATATATATCCCTTAAAGCAGCTTGTTTCTTATGAGCAGGGAAATATTTAGCGTAGAAGTAATAAATCATATCACTGGGACTACGCACACAACCAGGATCAAGAGAATTAAACCATATCTTAGCATCACCCTTTAATGAGATCGGAAATATTTTAAGGATATAGAAGTAGCGAGATCTCTCATCATTAGTGAACAGGGTGGCTATATCATTTAATTTTAGTAAGATGTGCCACAACAGTTTCAGATTCATAGCCATGAAAAGGATCAGATTCAACCAAAGTAATTATATCAGGATCAACAGAGAATTCATAATCCTTATCGGTAACACAGATAGGTGAAGTAGCAAAAGCAGGGTCGGGTTTCATTCTATCATTAAGAGATTCCTGCTTCCATTTAGCTAATAATTTCTTGAGCTCACATCTATCTTTGCAAGCTAAAATAGCTAAAGAAGCTTCTTTATCAAAAATATAACCCTCAGGAATAACAGGCAAGTCTTCATCATCACTTTCATCAATATAATCAGTTTCAATAATTTCTTTCTCTCTAGCCCTAGCAATTTGTTCATCAAGAAATTCACCAAGTGGCACAAGAGTATCAAGCATAGAAGTAGTTTCATCATAAGTATCATGCATAGCGTAGTGGCATCATCAATAACATGCGACATATCGTAATCTAATAGCGTAAGCGTGCTTAGGTGTCGCTAGCTTACTCAAAATGTAAGGTGAATCAAGTGCGAGCTAGATGGCGCTTCCTTACCTCCCTCGTAGTTGAGGGATAAATTGTTGTCTTAGCGTCTTTCAAGTTCTTCATAATGACCAGCAGATATAAATCCCAAGTGACTCAAAGAATAGAGCTATGCTCCCAAACCTTGGCCTTGAAGATAGTCTTGATAACCCACAAGTATAGGGGATCGCAATAGCAGTTTTAGGGTAGAGTATTCAACCCAAATTTATTGATTCGACACAAGGGGATCCAAAGAATATTCTCAAGTATTAGCAGTTGAGTTGTCAATTCAACCACACCTGGATAACTTAGTATCTGCAGTAAAGTATTTAGTAGCAAAGTAATATGATAGTAGTGGTAACGGTAACAAAAGTAACGGTAGCAAAAGTAATATTTTTGGTGTTTTGTAGTGATTGTAAAGAGTAACGGAAAAGTAAATAAGCGAAGAACAATATGTGAAAAGCTCATAGGCATTGGATCGGTGATGGAGAATTATGCCGGATGCGGTTCATCATGTAACAATCATAACATAGGATGTGAAAGTGCAACTATCCCTAGGTGGTTTTGGTAATTCATAACAACATATAGCTCATTGAGCTAATACTATTCCAAGATAAATATTTCAGGAAAGCTCAATGAATGGCATGGCATGGATGATGAAAGTGGATCCCTCAAAATATTAAGGACAAAGGATTGGCTCAAGCTCAAAAGCTCAAGACTCTACATTTAACAATTTTAGTGATCCAACATCACATTGAGTCTATAGGAAAAGCCAATACTATCAAGAAGGGATGAGGTGTTGCTTAATGAGCCTTTTGCTTCATGTGCTTAGTGATATGCTCCAAAACCCTCTACTACTTTCTCACATCCACATATGACCTAAACCCAAAGTCAAACTCGGCCCTACCGATTCTTTCTATCCGGCGCCACCGAGTTCAGATGTCATAGCCACCGCCACAAACCCTAGGCAAATCGGTTTCACCGATAGGGATCTCGGTCTCACCGAGATGGGATTGTAATCTCTCTGTTTCCCCTTCGTAACTTTTCGGTCTCACCGAAAGAGCGAATCGGCCCCACCGAGATTACAATGTAAACTCTCTGTTTCCCTTTTGTAACTTTTCGGTCTCACCGAAAGAGCAAATCGGTCCCACCGAGTTTACCTGACCAACTCTCTGGTTAGCTAATTACCAACTTCGGTCTCACCGAGTTTGTGTGATAGGTCTCACCGAGATTACGTTATGCCCTAACCCTAACCAAATCGGTCCTACCGAGATGCAGGTCAGTCCCACCGAAAATCATAACGGTCACTAGGTTTACTAAATCGGTCCGACCGAGTTTTATGATTCGGTCCCATCGAGTTTGGTAAATTGTGTGTAACGATTAGTTTTTGTGTGGAGGCTATATATACCCCTCCACTCCTCTTCATTTGTGGAGAGAGCCATCAGAACAAACCTACACTTCCAACTTACCAGTTCCGAGAGAGAACCACCTACTCATGTGTTGAGGCCAAGATATTCCATTCCAACCATATGAATCTTGATCTCTAGCCTTCCCCAAGTTGCTTTCCACTCAAATCTTCTTTCCACCAAATCCAATCCTATGAGAGAGAATTGAGTGTTGGGGAGACTATCATTTGAAGCACAAGAGCAAGGAGTTCATCATCAACACACCATTTGTTACTTCTTGGAGAGTGGTGTCTCCTAGATTGGCTAGGTGTCACTTGGGAGCCTCCGACAAGATTGTGGAGTTGAACCAAGGAGTTTGTAAGGGCAAGGAGATCGCCTACTTCGTGAAGATCTACCGCTAGTGAGGCAAGTCCTTCGTGGGCGACGTCCATGGTGGGATAGACAAGGTTGCTTCTTCGTGGACCCTTCATGGGTGGAGCCCTTTGTGGACTCAGCGCAACTGCTACCCTCGTGGGTTGAAGTCTCCATCAACATGGATGTACGATAGCACCACCTATCGGAACCACGACAAAAACATCCGTGTCTCCAATTGCGTTTGAATCCTCCAAACCCTTCCCTTTATATTCTTGCAAGTTGCATGCTTTATTTTCTGCTGCCTATATACTATTTCCATGCTTGCTTGAATTGTGTGAAGATTGCTTGACTTGTTCTAAAATAGCTAAAATCTGCCAAAGTCTAAAATTGGGAAAAGGTTAAGTTTTTATTGGTCAAGTAATCTAATCACCCCCCCCCCTCTAGACATACTTCAAGGTCCTACAAGTGGTATCAGAGCTTTGGTCTCCATTTGCTTTGATTTCCATAGCTTTTGGTGGTCATAGCCTTGGTTTCACAACCTAGGAGAGTATGGCGTCTAGCGAGGGTAATTATCACCGTAGAGGTCCTTAATTTGATGGCACTAATTTTGCTAGTTAGAAGCATAAGATGAAAATGCATATTCTCGGACATAACCCCGCCGTTTGGGCTATTGTGTGTATTGGCTTGCAAGGTGAATTCTTTGATGGGAGAGAGCCGAACCGTGAAGCTAGTGCGGATGAGTTGAAGATGTTGCAATACAACGCTCAAGCTTGTGATATCCTCTTCAATGGATTGTGCCCCGAAGAATTCAACAAAATCAGCCGTCTTGAGAATGCAAAGGAAATTTGGGACACGTTGATTGATATGCACGAAGGTACCGACTCATTAAGGAATCCAAGTTGGATGTGCTCCAAAGTCAGCTTGACAAGTTCAAAATGAAGGATGGTGAAGGTGTCACTGAAATGTACTCTAGGCTTGCTCTTATCACAAATGAGATTGCCGGCTTAGGAAGTGAAGAGATGACCGATAGATTCATCATCAAGAAGATCCTAAGAGCATTGGATGAAAAATATGATACCGTGTGCACATTGATCCAAATGATGCCCAATTACAAAGATCTCAAGCCTAGGGAAGTCATTGGAAGAATTGTTGCTCATGAGATGTCACTCAAGGACAAGGAGGAACTTCACAACAAGTCGAGTGGTGCTTACAAAGCCTCAAGTGAAGCCCCCACATCATCAAGTGAGAAACAAACCTTCAATGAAGAATTGAGCTTAATGGTGAAGAACTTCAACAAATTCTACAAGAGTAGAAGCAAAGAAAGAAGCTCTAAGTCATGGTCCTACAATGACAAAAGATCTTCTAGTCGAGAGCGCAATTGCTACAATTGTGGGAGACCGGACACTATTCCAATGAGTGTACGGCACCCTACAAAAGAAGAGAAGATTCTCCCAAGAGAAGAAGTAGAAGAGAAGAATCACCACCAAGAGAGAGAAGGAGTAGAGATGATCGTTATGAACGAAGACCCTCACGGAGAAGCAAGGATTCGGAAAGGAAGGACAAGTCATCAAAGAGCTACACAAAGCGAAGACATCAGGCTCATGTTGGTGAATGGGTATTCAGCTCCGACTCCAACCATCACTCTGAGAGAAGCTATCACTCTGACTCCGAATACACTCAAGATGAAGGTGTTGCCGGTCTAGCACTTGTGTCAACCAACTCCTACGACATATTTGAATCACCAAATGAAGGAATTGGTAGATGCTTCATGGCCAAAGGTCCTAAGGTAACACACCCCGAGTATGTTGATTTTGATGTTGATGAAGATGACTTGCTAGGTGATGATGATTTACTTGTTGACAACTCTAGTGATGAATACTATGATGAAACATCAATTAATCATGCTAATCAAATTGAAACGAATGACAATGATAAGGAGAAAATTGAGCGTCTAACTAAAGAACTAAACACTCTTAAGTTAGCTCATGAAACTATCTTTGAAGATCATCGAGAACTTTTAAGGGCTCATGAGAAATTACGCTTTGAAAAGCTCAATCTCGAGCAAGAGCATGAGTTCTTAAAAGTGATCAATGATGATCTTCGTAAGAAAAGTTCTTCTTACATTGCCAAGCGTTTACTCTTATCTACTTACATGCCTCAAGTCAAGTCTAGTAACAAGAACAAGAAAGATTCTTCTTCTAGTAGTAACAATAACAATGCTAAATCCAATATTGTTGCTTCTAGTAGTTTTCTTGATTCCACTAATGATTCTCTTAGCCAAGTTACACTTGAGCAAGAAAACAGCTTATTGAAGGGAATTATAGAGAAAGGTGTATACAAAAGTCTTGCCGGGAGTAAGCAATTTGAGGAAATTGTACGCAAGCAAGGAAGGCACCGGAAGAATCAAGGTGTTGGTTTTGAACGAAAGTTCAATGCCAATGGAGTTGAGTGGGAAGAAGATCAATACCCCAAGACGAAGTTTGTTCCTCAACAAGAGAAGTATGATCCTACTTCCTTCAAGGGAACACAAGCACAAGATGATCTTCCACCACAAGACCACAAGAACAAAGGCAAGGACAAGATTCAAGAGGAGATTGATGCATTTGAAGAAGCACCTAAGGCCTTGGTCAAGTGGGTTCCCAAGACTACGTCAAGTTCTACTTCATCAAGTACAACTACTACACCAAGGATTCCCATCAAGTTGATGTGGATCTCGAAGAAGAAGAACTAGAGAGTTCTCGAGGGTGACTCCGCCAACATTCTTCACTCATATCATTATGGCGAGGACAAGTGCAATCAACCTCCATATCTTGCACTAGTTCAAGGAGTCACAAACCCTCATCTTGGTAAGGCAAGGGACAAGGTAACCTAATGTTTTCATGGACATCATTTTGTGTGTGCATCACTCTATGTCTATGGATATTCTTGTTTGTTCCTTGTGGGACTAACCCATGTAGGTATTGAAAATGCAACTCACTCCAAAGGATTGCTCCAAACGATCTACATCAACATTGAGCATCCACATCTTCAACACCTACATGAAGTCATCATCGACAAAACCCAAGGTTAGTTTATCCCTCTAAGGGGGGATCTCACATCTAGGGAGAGCTTAACTCTAAGAATTGAGTCCAAGCAGCTCTAATGATGTGAACACATAAATGCTTTATGTAAAAGTGGTAACCCCACTTGAGCTTAAACGACGAGTATGACCTATGATCAAATGTTCTCATTTGACTCCTAAGTCAATATACTCATATATAGATGACCTAGTCATCGCCAATTGTTTGATAGATGCTAGAATTGATTGTGCATGCTTTGTCACATATTTCATTTGTCATTTTATTGTGTGAGCATGTTGGTTGCATACTTTACTCATTCGAGGACATCCACTTGTTGTTTTGATTGTTTGGCTTTTCTTTCTTTGGCCAAGTGGATGGACAAGAATGCCTAAGAACCTTCTCTAGCTATCTATGTTTTTCTCGTCTCAAACTCTATTCATGCTACATCACAAAATTTGATCAAGTCAGATTCGAACCACTCTGTGTGAGGAGCATTCGGAGTCCCCAATTCGTCATAGACTTAAACTTCCAAAACTTCTTTGTGATTTCCGGTCTGACCGATTCCTCCATTTCGATCATACCGAGATTACTAAGTCGATCTAGGTTTTCATCTCGGTGCAACCGATTTGTACTTCGGTCACACCGAGTTGCAATAACTGTTCACGCTTTTGCATCTCGGTGCCACCGAAGTTGTACCACTTCGGTCACACCGGCTGTGGTCGGGCTATATATATCGCACGGGCAAAATTTGGAAAACTTTCTCCGAATCCTCGCGCCCGCGCATAGCTCGCTCTGCCAACTTGGTCTACGGATCGTCGACTTCGTTGCCAGCCGCCTCCAGTCGCTGGTCTCCGCCGCCGTCAACGAAATTCTCCTCCGATGTTGCCGCCGTAGCGAGTTCCCGCTGAACTAGGGTATGGACTCGATCACAGTGCTTTCCTCATCCGATTCTCAGCACATTGTGTTCATTATGCATCTTGCCACGATTGAAACACTCCTATCCAGTCAAATCAATCCTTAGAATAGTTGTGATTCGAAAATTTAGGGTTAGGTTTCCGCCGAAACCATCTCGGACCCACCGAGTTGAAAAACTCGGTCCCACCGATTTGGCTGATGCCATTGCACTTGTAAGTCTCGGTCTGACCGAGAATTGCTAATCGGTGTGACCGATTTTAGGACTTTGTGAAACCCTAGCAGTCTCGGTGCCACCGAACTGTGATTCGGTCTGACCGTGTTCACTAGTTTAGGTTCCAAAACTGCTTCGGTATCACCGAGTTTGAAAATCGGTAGATCCGAAATGCTTTCAGTGGGAAACTAAAACTAAGTTTTTTGAATCATTCTTTTGCAAAAATATCTGCATTTTGTGATGCTCATCCACTCTACCTCATCTATACCTATTCACGAGTGGTCAGCGATCGGTTGAACAGCATGTCGCACAGTGATAGCCGAACAAATCAAGAGCAGATCCGGTTGAGCGAGGGCACTAGTCCCTCAAGCAGCTCGAGATGAGGGGAGCGAAGCACTCCGAGCAATTTTCCCAAGGCTGCCACAAGGTCAAGAAAGAAGAAGACCTCGAGTCCGAGGATGAGGATTACGTGGCAGTTGAGGATGAGGCAAGCTCCAAGAAGAAAGTGCTCAAGAGGGAGATCAGTTCATCTGCAGTGAAGCCTGGTTTGAAAATCAAAAGGCCAGCAGGCAGACAACCAATGTCCAAAGCCAGAGTGTCTACTCAAGCTCCTTTGGAATCTCAACCCAAAGAGATTGTTGTTGCAGAGGGAAAGAAAAGGAAAGACAGGGTCAAGAAGACCATGGCAAGAGTGATTGGGAAGCCTTCCATGATGGAAGAGGAAGAAGAAGAAGAGGTTGCAGAGCTAGCACCCAAGGCACAAAAACTGATGGGTGATGCAATCAAGTCAGGGGCTGCAACTTCCAAGCCCAAAGCTGCCTCCAAGCCCAAGAATGCACCTAAGAGGAATACCAGGAGCATACCAAAGAGCTGAAAAGAACAAGGCCCCAATGCCCGAGGTTGAAGTCAAGAAGATGAAGAAGGGCAGGTCCTAAGGAAGCTCAAACCCAAGATCCCAGACCACAACGATGCTCATCCTGTGGCTGAAAACATGAGGACCAGGAGAGATAATGGGTTGAGGCTATGGAGAGAGACAGATCCATATGCAACGAGGAGAAGGACTGATGTGGATTACAGGTTCCACACCAAGGAGCAGCAGGACTTTTATGAGACTATCTTGCTGGATAAGAATCACATAGTTTTGCGATATGAGATGGGTCAACTGGACCTACATGAAGGAGAACGCAGAACACTACCTCGAGTATATGACAGCTTCAAAGGCTTGTGGAGTTGCTGATTTTGTTGGGCGTAAGTTCACCAACCGGAACGATGAACTTATCATGCAATTCTACTCCACAGACATTTCTATCCAGATGGCGAGGATAGTGTGGATGTCAGAAGGAACCAGATATCAGTCTACCATAGAGGAATGGGCAAGTTTGATCAATGCCCCAAAGGAAAGTGAGGATGACCTGGACATTTATGGTAAGAAAAATGGATCATAACTCAATGGCACACATGTACAAGGAGATCCCAGATGATGCAATTGAGACCTTCAAGTTTGGATCAGTCCATTTTCTGTTGTCAAGGCTGCCTACGATCAACTGGATCTTAAGGCATACTCTATTGCCCAAGTCAGGTGACCATAACATGATTAGAGGGCATGCAATAAATTTGCTTCATGTTTTTGATGTGCCTCAGAAATTCAAGGTCATGAGCCTCATAGTCAAGACAATTAAGAGGACAAAGCAGCAGATCGTAAGAGGAGTTGTGGTTATGCCCCATGATTCGTGGAGTTGATAAACTCAAAGATGGGCACAGGAAAGTATCTATTGGATAAGGAACACATGGTTCTCTATCCTGATTTTGAGGACAATCGAGTTGTCATGACAGAGAATGAACCATCATCAGTGCAAGCTCAGGAGAGAAAGGAGAAGGCAAGGCAAGAGAAAGCTGCAAAGATGCCAACTCAAGCAGAGGCATCTGACTACTTTCTAAAGAGCAAGCAGGAGCAGCTTGGTTACTTAATAGCATCAACTCTGCGGATTGAGAACGGGTTGGCCACCCTAACTCAAAACCAGGAGATCCTGGAGAGAATCATGGAACAAAAATTCTATGATCTTGATGTCAAAGTGACTGAGATTCACCACCGTGGAGCAATTACAAGATGATATGCAGGAGAGGAAGGGCAAGACGACAACCGATGCATTTGCCAGAGTGCCTAGAGCTCAGAGGTCACCGCAGTACCAACTCCGGACACGAGCCACTACTTCAGCCTCCAGCCACAGCTCCAGCTCAACCAGCTCCAGCTCCAACTTCTTCAGCTCCTACCACGTCTCTTGATGCGTTCATCCTTGGAGTCCTGTCTACACCACCACCGTAAGACCAAGCCTGAGAGACGACATAGTACTATGCATTTTCTAGGAACTTTTGGTAACTTGTTGCCAAAGGGGAGAAAAATGTATAGATCATAGGTCGAGAGAGAGAGATTTGCTTTTGTTCTCTCTTGTCTTCTTGGTTGAACTTTTTGCGTTTGATTGCTTGAGATACTATGCATTACCTGTGAGACATTGATGATCATGTGTTTGATCATAAGCTACACTTATGCCTTTTATGATATTATCTTACCTATCCTTATATGATCATTCACAGTGCTTGGTGATGAGTGCATGTATTCAATCGTTATTATTTTGAGCGCTCCACCAAGATGTATGTGACATGGAAGAGTAACCCATGAGCCTAATTTCTTGTGCATTTGCAGTCCAAAGCAAATCTTAATCTATGCACAAATTTAGGGGGAGCTCTTGCTTATCACATACTTCTCAAAGCGACGATGTTTTTCAATTCTATTATCATTTGTCGAAGCTTTGATCTATATGTTGTCATCAATTACCAAAAAGGGGGAGATTGAAAGTGCAACTATTCCTAGGTGGTTTTGGTAATTCATAACAACATATAGCTCATTGAGCTAATACTATTCCAAGATAAATATTTCAGGAAAGCTCAATGAATGGCATGGCATGGATGATGAAAGTGGATCCCTCAAAATATTAAGGACAAAGGATTGGCTCAAGCTCAAAAGCTCAAGACTCTACATTTTACATTTTAGTGATCCAAGATCACATTGAGTCTATAGGAAAAGCCAATACTATCAAGAAGGGATGAGGTGTTGCTTAATGAGCCTTTTGCTTCATGTGCTTAGTGATATGCTCCAAAACCCTCTACTACTTTCTCACATCCACATATGACCTAAACCCAAAGTCAAACTCGGCCCTATCGATTCTTCCTATCCGGCGCCACCGAGTTCAGATGTCATAGCCACTGCCACAAACCCTAGGAAAATCGGTTTCACCGATAGGGATCTCGGTCTCAACGAGATGGGATTGTAATCTCTCTGTTTCCCCTTCGTAACTTTTCAGTCTCATCGGAAGAGCGAATCGGTCCCACCGAGATTACAATGTAAACTCTCTGTTTCCCTTTTGTAACTTTTCGGTCTCACCGAAAGAGCAAATCGGTCCCACCGAGTTTACCTGACCAACTCTCTGGTTAGCTAATTACCAACTTCGGTCTCACCGAGTTTGTGTAATCGGTCTCACCAAGATTACGTTATGCCCTAACCCTAACCAAATCGGTCCTACCGAGATGCATGTCAATCCCACCGAAAATCCTAACGGTCACTAGGTTTACTAAATCGGTCCGACCGAGTTTTATGATTCGGTCCCACCGAGTTAGTTTTTGTGTGGAGGCTATATATACCCCTCCACCTCCTCTTCATTCGTGGAGAGAGCCATCAGAACAAACCTACACTTCAAACTTACCAGTTCTGAGATAGAACCACCTACTCATGTGTTGAGGCCAAGATATCCCATTCCAACCATATGAATCTTGATCTCTAGCCTTCCCCAAGTTGCTTTCCACTCAAATCTTCTTTCCACCAAATCCAATCCTATGAGAGAGAGTTGAGTGTTGGGGAGACTATCATTTGAAGCACAAGAGCAAGGAGTTCATCATCAACACACCATTTGTTACTTCTTGGAGAGTGGTGTCTCCTAGATTGGCTAGGTGTCACTTGGGAGCCTCAGAAAAGATTGTGGAGTTGAACCAATGAGTTTGTAAGGGCAAGGAGATCGCCTACTTCGTGAAGATCTACCGCTAGTGAGGCAAGTCCTTCATGGGCGGCGACCATGGTGGGATAGACAAGGTTGCTTCTTGGTGGACCCTTCGTGGGTGGAGCCCTCTCCGTGGACTCAAGCAAGAACTGCTACTCCTACGTGGGTTGAAGTCTCCATCAACGTGGATGTACGATAGCACCACCTATCGGAACCACGACAAAAACATCCGTGTCTCCAATTGCGTTTGAATCCTCCAAACCCTTCCCTTTATATTCTTGCAAGTTGCATGCTTTATTTTCTGCTGCCTATATACTCTTTGCATGCTTGCTTGAATTGTGTGAAGATTGCTTGACTTGTTCTAAAATAGCTAAAATCTGCCAAAGTCTAAAATTGGGAAAAGGTTAAGTTTTTATCGGTCAAGTAGTCTAATCACCCTCCCCCCCCCCCCTCTAGACATACTTCAAGGTCCTACAGGATGACACAGAACTAGCTCCAATTCATCAATGTAATGTAGGCATGTATTCCGAATATAGTCATACGTGCTTATGGAAAAGAACTTGCATGACATCTTTTGTCCTACCCTCCCGTGGCAGCGGGTCCTAATGGAAACTAAGGGATATTAAGGCATCCTTTTAATTGACTACCGGAACAAAGCATTAGCACATAGTGAATACATGAACTCCTCAAACTATGGTCATCACCAGAGTGGTCCCGATTATTGTCACTTGGGGTTGCGGATCATAACACATAGTAGGTGACTATAGACTTGCAAGATAGGATCAAGAACTCACATATATTCATGAAAACATAATAAGTTCAGATCTGAAATCATGGCACTTTCGGGCCCTAGTGACAAGCATTAAGCATAGCAAAGTCATAGCAACATCAATCTCAGAACATAGTGGATACTAGGGATCAAACCCTAACAAAACTAACTCGATTACATGATAGATCTCATCCAACCCATCACCGCCCAGCAAGCCTACGATGGAATTATCACGCACGGCGGTGAGCATCATAAATTGGTGATGGACGATGGTTGATGATGACGATGGCGACGAATACCCCTCTCCGGAGCCCCGAACGGACTCCAGATCAGCCCTCCCGAGAGGTTTTAGGGCTTGGCGGCGGCTCCATATCGTAAAACGCGATGAATCCTTCTCTCTGATTTTTTTCTCCCCGAACACGAATATATGGAGTTGGAGTTGAGGTCGGTGGAGCGTCAGGGGACGCGCCCTCCACCCTCGTGGACAGGTGGAGGGCCCCCTGATGTGGATTCTTCTTCCAGTATTTTTTATATTTTCCAAAAATAAGTTCCGTGGAGTTTCAGGTCATTGCGAGAACGTTTGTTTCTGCACATAAATAACACCATGGAAAGTCTGCTGAAAACAGCGTCAGTCCGGGTTAGTTCCATTCAAATAATGCAAGTTAGAGTCCAAAACAAGGGCAAAAGTGTTTGGAAAAGTAGATACGACAGAGACGTATCAGGGTTCGAGAACAATGTAGACATGACTGAGACATGTCTCTGGTCAATAACCAATAGCAGAACCTGGATGCTCATATTGGCTCCTACATATTCTATGAAGATCTTTATCGGTCAAACCGCATAACAACATACATTGTTCCCTTTGTCATCGGTATGTTACTTTCCCGAGATTCGATCGTCGGTATCTCAATACCTAGTTCAATCTCGTTACCGGCAAGTCTCTTTACTCGTTCAGTAATACATCATCCCACAACTAACTCATTAGTTACAATGCTTGAAAGGCTTATAGTGATGTGCATTACCGAGTGGGCCCAGAGATACCTCTCCGACAATCGGAGTGACAAATCCTAATCTCGAAATATGCTAACCCAACAAGTACCTTCGGAGACACCTGTAGAGCACATTTATAATCACCCAGTTACGTTGTGACGTTTGGTAGCACACAAAGTGTTCCTCCGGTAAACGGGAGTTGCATAATCTCATAGTCATAGGAACATGTATAAGTCATGAAGAAAGCAATAGCAACATACTAAACGACCAAGTGCTAAGATAACGGAATGGGTCAAGTCAATCACATCATTCTCCTAATGATGTGATCCCGTTAATCAAATGACAACTCATTTCTATGGCTAGGAAACATAACCATCTTTGATTAACGAGCTAGTCAAGTAGAGGCATACTAGTGACACTCTGTTTGTCTATGTATTCACACATGTATCATGTTTCCGATTAATAATTCTAGCATGAATAATAAACATTTATCATGATATAAGGAAATAAATAATAACTTTATTATTGCCTCTAGGGCATATTTCCTTCAGTATGATGATACCGACGATCGAATCTCAGGCAAGTAACATACCGATGACAAAGGGAAAAACGTATGATGTTATGCGGTTTGACCGATAAAGATCTTCATAGAATATGTAGGAGCCAATATGACCATCCCGGTTCCGCTATTGGTTATTGATCGGAGATGTGTCTCGGTCATGTCTACATAGTTCTCGAACCCATAGGGTCCGCACGCTTAACGTTTGAGGACGATTTGTATTATGAGTTATGTGATTTTGATGACCGAAGATTGTTCGGAGTCCCGGATAAGATCACGGACATGACTAGGAGTCTCGAAATGGTCGAGACATAAAGATTGATATATTGGACGATGTTATTCGGACACCGGATGAGTTCCGGGAGGTACCGGATAATTATCAGAGTGCCGGAGGGTTATCCGAACCCCCGGGGGAACTAATGGGCCTTGATGGGCCCTAGTGGGGAGAGAGGAAGGGCCACAAGGGGCTGGCGCCCCCCTTTCCTTCCCTTCCCTCTCTCCCTTCCTTCTTCCCCCTTTCCTCGAGGTGGAATCCTACTAGGACTTGGAGTCCTAGTGGGACTCCCTCCTCCTGGCGCGCCCTACAGGGCCGGCCGGCCTCCGCCTCCCCTCCTTTATATACGGGGGCAGGGGGCACCCTAGAACACACAAGTTTCTCTTAACCGTGTGTGGTGCCCCCTCCACAGTTACACACCTCGGTCATATCGTCATAGTGCTTAGGCGAAGCCTTGCGCCGGTAACTTCATCATCACTGTCGCCACGCCATCGTGCTGACGGAACTCTCCCTCGCCCTCAAGTAGAGGACGTCTAACTTGTTTTTGCAGGGCTTGCTGTGATGTGATATGGTCAAGATGTGATGAGATATAAATTGTTGTATGAGATGATCATGTTTTGTAACAGTTATCGGCAACTGGCAGGAGCCATATGGTTGTCGCTTTATTGTATGAAATGCAATCGCCATGTAATTGCTTTACTTTATCACTAAGCTGTAGCGAAAGTCGTAGAAGCAATAGTTGGCGACACGACAACGATGCTACGATGGAGATCAAGGTGTCAAGCCGGTGACGATGGTGATCATGACAGTGCTTTGGAGAGGGAGATCAAAGGCACAAGATGATGATGGCCATATCATATCACTTATTTTGATTGCATGTGATGTTTATCTTTTATGGATCTTCTTTTTCTTAGTACGGCGGTAGCATTATAAGATGATCTCTCACTAAATTTAAAGGTATAAGTGTTCTCCCTGAGTATGCACTGTTGTTACATTAAATGCGTGTCGAGACACCACGTGATGATCGGGTGTGATAAGCTCTACGTTCACATACAACGGGTGCAAGCCAATTTTGCACACGCAGAATACTCAAAGTTAAACTTGGACGAACACGGCATATGCGAGATATGTCCTCGGAACACTGAGACCGAAAGGTCGAGCGTGAATCATATAGTAGATATGATCAACATAGTGATGTTCACCATTGAAAACTACTCCATCTCACGTGATGATCGGACAAGGTTTAGTTGATATGGATCACGTGATCATTTAGAGGACTAGAGATGTCTATCTAAGTGGGAGTTCTTAAGTAATATGAATAATTGAACTTTAATTTATCATGAACTTAGTTCCTGATAGTATTTTGCATGTCTATGTTGTTGTAGATCAATGGCCTGTGCTACTATTCCTTTGAATTTTAATGCGTTCCTAGAGAAAGCTAAGTTGAAAGATGATGGTAGCAACTACACGGACTGGGTCCGAACTTGAGGATTATCCTCATTGCTGCACAGAAGAATTACATCCTGGAAGGACCGCTAGGCGCAAGACCCGCTGCAGGAGCAACTCCGGACGTTATGAACGTCTGGCAGAGCAAAGCTGATGACTACTCGATAGTTCAGTGTGCCAAGCTTTCTGACTTAGGCGGGACTTCAACGACGTTTTGAACGTCATGGAGCATATGAGATGTTCCAGGAGTTGAAGTTAATATTTCAAGCAAATGCCTCAATTGAGAGATATGAAGTCTCCAATAAGTTCTATAGCTGCAAGACGGAGGAGAATAGTTCTGTCAGTGAACATATACTCAGAATGTCTGGGTACCACAACCACTTGACTCAACTGGGAGTTAATATTCCTGATGATAGTGTCATTGACAGAGTTCTTCAATCCCTGCCACTAAGCTACAAAAGCTTCATGATGATCTATAATATGGAAGGGATGGATAAGACAATTTCCCGAGCTCTTCGCGATGCTAAAGGCTGCGGAGGTAGAAATCAAGAAGGAGCATCAAGTATTGATGGTTAATAAGACCACTAGTTTTAAGAAGAAGGGCAAAGGGAAGAAGGGGAACTTCAAGAAGAACGACAAGCAAGTTGTTGCTCAAGTGAAGAAGCCCAAGTCTGGACCTAAGCACGAGGCCGAGTGCTTCTCTTTGCAAAGGGACTGGTCATTTGTAGCGGAACTGCCCCAAGTATTTGGCGGATAAGAAGGATGGCAAAGTGAAAGGTATATTTGATATACATGTTACTGATGTGTACCTTACTAATGCTCGTAGTAGCGCATGGGTATTTGATACTTGTTTTGTTGCTCATATTGCAACTCGAAACAGGGGCTACATATTAAACAAAGATTGGCTAAGGATGAGGTGACGATGCGCGTGGGAAATGGTTCCAAAGTCGATGTGATCGACGCCAGCACGCTACCTCTACATCTACCTTCGGGGTTAGTTTTAGACCTGAATAATTGTTATTTGGTGCCAGCATTAAGCATGAACATTATATCTGGATCTTGTTTGATGCGAGACGGTTATTCATTTAAATCAGAGAATAATGGTTTTCCTATTTATATGAGTAATATCTTTTATGGTCATGCACCCTTGATGAGTGGTCTATTTTTGTTGAATCTCGATAGTAGTGATACACATATTCATAGTATTGAAGCCAAAAGATACAAGTTTAATAATGATAGTGCAACTTATTTGTGGCACTGTCGTTTAGGTCATATTGGTGTAAAGTGCATGAAGAAACTCCATGCTGATGGACTTTTGGATTCGCTTGATTATGAATCACTTGATGCTTGCAAACCATGCCTCATGGGCAACATGACTAAGACTCCGTTCTCCGGAACAATGGAGCAAGCAACATACTTGTTGGAAATAATACATACTGATGTGTGCGGTCCGATGAGTGTTGAGGCTC
Source organism: Aegilops bicornis (assembly GCA_021605145.1). Taxonomy (NCBI): domain Eukaryota; kingdom Viridiplantae; phylum Streptophyta; class Magnoliopsida; order Poales; family Poaceae; genus Aegilops; species Aegilops bicornis. The sequence goes on from CM038669.1 coordinate 326,046,887, forward strand.
GTGGCGGGTATTGTTATTTTCTGACCTTCACAGATGATTTGAGAAGATATGGGTATATCTACTTGATGAAACATAAGTCTGAAACATTTGAAAAGTTCAAAGAATTTCAGAGTGAAGTGGAAAGTCATCGTAACAAGAAAATAAAGTTTCTACGATCTGATCGTGGAGGTGAATATTTGAGTTACGAGTTTGGTATTTATTTGAAACAATGTGGAATAGTTTCGCAACTCACGCCACCTGGAACACCACAGTGTAATGGTGTGTCCAAACGTTGTAACTGCACTATATTAGATATGGTGTGATCTATGATGTCTCTTACTGACTTACCGCTATCATTTGGGGTTATGCTTTAGAGACGGCTGCATTCACGTTAAATAGGGCACCATCTAAATCCGTTGAGACAACACCATATGAACTGTGGTTTGGCAAGAAACCCAAGTTGTCGTTTCTTAAAGTTTGGGGCTGTGATGCTTATGTGAAAAAGCTTCAACCTGATAAGCTCGAACCCAAATCGGAGAAATGTGTCTTCATAGGATACCCAAAGGAGACAGTTGGGTACACCTTCTATCACAGATCCAAAGGCAAGATATTCGTTGCTAAAAATGGATCCTTTCTAGAGAAGGAGTTTCTCTCGAAAGAAGTGAGTGGGAGGAAAGTAGAACTTGATGAGGTAATTGTACATTCTCCCGAATTGGAAAGTAGTCCATCACAGAAATTAGTTCCAGTGATTCCTACACCAATTAGTGAGGAAGATAATGATGATGATCATGAAAATTCTGATCAAGTTACTACCGAACCTCGTAGGTCAACCAGAGTAAGATCCTCACCAGAGTGGTACGGTAATCCTGTTCTGGAGGTCATGTTACTTGACCATGACGAACCTACGAACTATGAGGAAGCGATGATGAGCCCAGATTCCGCGAAATGGCTTGAGGCCATGAAATCTGAGATGGATCCATGTATGAGAACAAAGTGTGGACTTTGGTTGACTTGCCTGAGGATCAGCAAGCCATAGAGAATAAATGGATCTTCAAGAAGAAGACTGACGCTGATTGTAATGTTACTGTCTCCAAAGCTCGACTTGTTGCGAAAGGTTTTCGACAAGTTTAAGAAGTTGACTACGATGAGACCTTCTCACCTCTAGCGATGCTTAAGTCTGTCCGAATCATGTTAGCAATTGCCGCATTTTATGATTATAAATTTGGCAAATGGATGTCAAAATTGCATTCCTTAATGGACATCTTAAAGAAGAGTTGTGTATGATGCAACCAGAAGGTTTTGTCGATCCAAAAGGAGCTGACAAAGTGTGCAAGCTCTAGCGATCCATTTATGGACTGGTGTAAGCCTCTCGGAGTTCGAATATACGTTTTGATAGTGTGATCAAAGCATATGATTTTATATAGACTTTTGGCGAACACTGTATTTACAAGAAAGTGAGTGGGAGCTCTGTAGCATTTCTGATATTATATGTGGATGACATATTATTGATCGGAAATGATACTGAATTTCTGAATAGCATAAAAGGGTACTTGAATAAGAATTTTTCAATGAAAGACCTTGGTGAAGCTGCTTATATATTAGGCGTCAAGATCTATAGAGATAGATCAAGACGCTTAATTGTACTTTCACAAAGCACATACCTTGATAAAGTTTTGAAGAAGTTCAAAATGGATCAGTCAAAGAAAGGGTTCTTGCATGTGTTACAAGGTGTGAAGTTGAGTCAGACTCAACGCCCGACCACTGGAGAAGATAGAGAGAAAATGAAAGTCATTCCCTATGCCTCAACCATAGGTTCTATCATGTATGCAATGCTGTGTACCAGACCTGATGTGTGCCTTGCTATTAGTTTAGCAGGGAGGTACCAAAGTAATCCAGGAGTGGATCACTGGACAGCGTCAAGAACATCCTGAAATACCCGAAAAGGACTAAGGATATGTTTCTCGTTTATGGAGGTGACAAAGAGCTCGTCGTAAATGGTTATGTTGATGCAAGCTTTGACACTGATCTGGATGACCCTAAGTCACAAACCGAATACGTATTTATATTGAATGGTGGAGCTGTCACTTGGTGAAGTTCCAACAAGAGCGTCGTGGCGGGATCTACGTGTGAAGCGGAGTACATAGCTGCTTCGGAAGCAGGAAATGAAGGAGTCTGGATGAAGGAGTTCATATCCGATCTAGGTGTCATACATAGTGCATCGGGTCCAATGAAAATCTTTTATGACAATACTGGAGTAATAGCCTTGGCGAAGGAATCCAGATTTCACAAAGAGGACCGAACACATCAAGTGACGCTTCAATTCCATCCGCAATCAAGTCAAGGAGGGAGACATAGAGATTTGTAAGATACATCCGGATCTGAATGTTGCAGACCCATTGACTAAGTCTCTCTCACAAGAAAAACAAGATTGGCACCAACACTCCATGGGTGTTAGAATCATTACTATGTAATCTAGATTATTGACTCTAGTGCAAGTGGGAGACTGAAGGAAATATGCCCTAGAGGCAATAATACAGTTGTTATTTATATTTCCTTATATCATGATAAATGTTTATTATTCATGCTAGAATTGTATTAACCAGAAACTTAGTACATGTGTGGATACATAGACAAACAGAGTGTCCCTAGTATGCCTCTGTTAGACTAGCTCGTTAATCAAAGATGGTTAAGTTTCCTGACCATAGACATGTGTTGTCATTTGATGAACGGGATCACATCATTAGAGAATGATGTGATGGACAAGACCCATCCGTTAGCTTAGCATAATGATCGTTTAGTTTTATTGCTATTGCTTTCTTCATGACTTATACATGTTCCTCTGACAATGAGATTATGCAACTCCCGAATACCGGAGGAACACCTTGTGTGCTATCAAACATCACAATGTAACTGGATGATTATAAAGATGCACTACAGGTGTCTCTGATGGTGTTTGTTGAGTTGGCATAGATCGAGATTAGGATTTGTCACTCCGTGTATCGGAGAGGTATCTCTGGGCCCTGTCGGTAATGATCATCACTATAAGCCTTGCAAGCAATGTGACTAATGAGTTAGTTGCGGGATGATGCATTACAGAACGAGTAAAGAGACTTGTTGGTAATGAGATTGAACTAGGTATGATGATACCGACGATCGAATCTCGGGCAAGTAACATACCGATGACAAAGGGGAAAACGTATGTTGTTATGCGGTTTGACCGATAAAGATCTTCGTAGAATATGTAGGATCCAATATGAGCATCCAGGTTCCGCTATTGGTTATTGACCGGAGATGTGTCTCGGTCATGTCTACATAGTTCTCGAACCCGTAGGGTCTGCACGCTTAACGTTTGATGACGATTTGTATTATGAGTTATGTGATTTGATGACCGAAGATTGTTCGGAGTCCTGGATGAGATCACGGACATGACGAGGAGTCTCGAAATGGTTGAGACATAAATATTGATATATTGGACGATGTTATTCGGACACCGGATGAGTTTCGGGAGGTACCAGATAATTATCATAGTGCCGGAGGGTTATGGGAACCCCCGGGGGAACTAATGGGCCTTGATGGGCCTTAGTGGTGAGAGAGGAAGGGCCACAAGGGGCTGGCCGCCCCCTCCCCCTTGGGTCCGAACTGGACTAGGGGAATGGGGCGGCGCCCCCCCTTTCCTTCCCTTCCCCCTCTCCCTTCCTTCTTCCCCCTTTCCTCCACGTAGAATCCTACTAGGACTTAGAGTCCTAGTAGGACTCCCTACTCCTGGCGTGCCCTACAGGGCCGGCCGGCCTCCCCTCCCCTCCTTTATATACGGGGGCAGGGGGCACCCTAGAACACACAAGTTTCTCTTAACCGTGTGCGGTGCCCCCCTCCACAGTTACACACCTCGGTCATATCGTCGTAGTGCTTAGGCGAAGCCCTGCGCCGGTAACTTCATCATCACCGTCGCCACGCCGTCGTGCGAACGGAACTCTCCCTCGCCCTCAACTGGATCAAGAGATCGAGGGACATCATCGAGCTGAACGTGTGCTGAACGCGGAGGTGTCGTGCGTTCGGTGCTTGGATCGGTTGGATCGCAAAGACGTTTGACTACATCAACCGCGTTACTAAACGATTCCTCTTTCGGTCTACAAGGATACGTGGACACACTCTCCCCGCTCGTTGTTATCCATCACCTAGATAGATCTTGCATGATCGTAGGTAAAATTTAGAAATACTGCATTCCCCAACATTCCCACAGCCGGCTCCTCGACCAGATCGGCCTCTACCTCTGCCTCCACTTGACGAGCTTCCAGCTCCAGGACCACGACCAGGGCTCTTAAGCCAATCAGCTTGAAGGTTTTTGAACACTAGCGCCGAAGGAGGGTGGATCCCATTGTTGCACTCTTTATACAGATGCCACAGCATGCCACAGACAGCACACCAGTTGGGTAACCTCTCATACTTGACCCCGAAGATCTCCCTCCTCCTCTTTACCACCAAAGAAACAGCATTCTTAAGAGGTTTTGTAACATCCACTTTGATTCTTATCCCTGAAAAAATTACCCTCGAACTCCTGAGACTTGGGTTCAGCAAAGATAAACTCTCCGACAATTGCGGCAAGGGACTTGATCAGGCGAAAAAAGAGTTCTGGGATATCATGAATTTGGATCCACATCTCTATTTTGTTCAAGCATATCGACGAAGGTCTGGTGATTCCATCATACGGCTATGTGACGACAGCTTTGCCCTTGAAGGTCCATGGTCCATCTTCCATTACTCTTTCCCAATCTCCGAGGCAATAGAATTGCATGGTGTATAGATTTTCCTCGACTGGTCGAAATTTTACTTCTTGCGCTAGATCCTAGGCGACACGCATGTTGCGAAAGAACCAGTACTCACTATATGGTTTGTCAGTGTGCACGCGAGCTATGGCCATCCACCGAGCAGCTTCCTCTGGGATGTCACCATCCTCTACCACAACATCAACTAGATCGTCCTCTTTCAATCCCAATTCCTTCATCATTGCTTCCATCTCGCTCATCGCCGCTTCAGACGCAGACGTCGAGCCCTCCATCGGATCTCTTTCCCAAGAAAACACGAATTACGCGGGCGGGAGGTTCCCTAAGCCGACCTCCCGTCGACCACGTTGGCCAGCCGTCCGAAGACAACGGCGATCGGTAGTAGAGAGGCGGAGGGGATCACGATCTCCACTTCGATGCTGAAGCGCGGCCGGGAGGAGAAAAACCCTAACTAGAGGGGAGGTTGGGGGAATCGTGGTAGGTCGGGAAGTGGTGAGCCGTATCCCAGCACCGCGCCATCCCCGCCACCTATAGGCTTAATTGCAAATGGTGCACACCCCTCCAGTGCACATTGTAGGGGGAATGCGCCGGTCCATGTAACATTTGTTTTTTTTTCATGAATTGCTTTTTTTCATGAACTTTTTTCGAACATATGAATCTATTCAAATTTGTGAACTTCTTTTCAAACCGATTTTTTTTTCAAATTCACAAACTTTTATTTGAATCCTTGAATATTTTCTTCAAATCCATGAGCATTTTTCAAATTCATGATTTTTTTTTAAAAATCATGAACTTATCTCAAACCCGCAAACTTTTTGCAAAATCACAAACTTCTTTTTCAAATCCATAAACTTGTCCAATTTTACGTTTTTCATATTTTTTTATTCAAAAGTCAATGACCAGTCGGTGAAGCGGTTGACCGGAGTTCCCCGAGCGAGGGAGAGCTGAAGCGAGCAAGGCGAGCTGTCGTGTGTGAGCAGGAGCGAGCGAGCCGCGTTGATGGCCGGCCCAAAAGCAACGATGCCCCGGCCGCGCGCAATGTGCACACTGAATTTGTTCAATGTGCGCTTGCCCTGTGAATATTTGCTGGAGTACTATGATCTGATCTCACTCTTCGGTGTGCTTGCTGATTCGCCTCTCCGTATGCTGCGGGTTCGGCGTGCGTGAGAGGATTAAGACGTGACTAAAAATACAGAGAGAAGGGTGGAGCAGACATGCCATTAGCTGCAGAAAATGGAGCATTTCACACGAGTGTTGGCTTGAACTACTGGCAATGAGTAAGAATTAACCGAAATGTTAACGCCACACGTGTGGGCGTTTGCACATCATTCACACGCCTCCATCACCACTCATTTTGCCACGTATGAATAGATGACATCAGCATAATTTTTTTTGATTTTCGGATTAAAAATGTTGTATCTCCTAAATAAAAAAGCGAACTAAAAATTCGTTTTCACCGTTAAATCCGTCTCGACGAGATCTTCAAAACTAGACCCCATGTTGATATGTTTCGACGAATTTTTTTTTTGCCAGAAGTTGCCACGATGTTTACACTGCAGTTGTCATAGGGCTTAAACTAAAGTTGCCATGTGGCAATTTTAGTTTGTAGATCATGGCAATTTTAGTATTTTGATGATGGCAACTCCAGTACTTTGACCATGAAAATTATTTTTTGTATGAACCATGGCAATTTTACGTGCATGTATCATGGCAATTTTAGTTTATGGTTCATGGCAAGTCTAGTTTCTTAATTCCCCATTTTATAAATGTCAAAATTTACTTTTAAATGTAAAAGAAAATAGCTGAAACATATCATGGCAACTTCAGTGTAAACATCATGACAATTCATATGCAATAGACATACAACTTTTAATCCAAAAAAAATTCATCAAAACATATCAACATGTGATCTAGTTTCGAAGATCTCATCGCGAGGGATTTAATGGTGAAAACGGATTTTCAATCGGATTTTTCGTTTAAGAGATAAAATATTTTAAAAACTGAAAATCCAAAAAGATTCCTGCATGCATGCATGCGATAACGTGTCAATCTGTTTACATTAGAGACATGTGGTGCGTCTCTCTTCCTGCCACACGTGTGGCAGTTAGCGCGACCCAGAATTAACTAGCTGTGCCAGGGACATTGATAAACAAAACAGAAATTCAAGCTCCAATTGACAAACAGTGATAACATAAATTGAATCAACCAGAAATTGAATCAGCCAAAAGAACGCACATAGGTAGTAGCACCATAAGGTTTTGCGGCAATAACCTGCCTCAAGCCCTGAACTCAAGTTCACAAATCACCAGAACAAAAAAGAGTCAATTACACCACTAGTGCTAAAACTTGGCATGAAAAATCACTTTAATGCCAGAACTTGCTACGTATATTGAATTGGTGCTACAACTCGGCTTTAACGTGCATATACGGTGCAAATCACATTTTATATACAGACATGGTGCTAACTGGGCGCGCCATGTGGCATGGGGCCCGCTGTCGGTCAGTGGATGGTAGAGGTAGGGCGTATGGCTTCGTATTTTATGGGAAACCCCTCGGAATTCTTTTGTTCTCACAGTAAAGTGTCTGACAGGTGTTTGTCCATCTGTAGCAAATTGTGTGCAAAAATGACAGCCTATGGAATTCAAACACGTGACCTGCAGCATTAAGGGACGGGTGGCTAACCATTTGCGCATACAACCAATTGATATTGTAACTAAAAACGCATACGTTATATATCATATGGCCGTAAGCTAGCTGGAGAACCTTCACCATTCTGCAGTTTTTTAATCGTGTGTCATGCTTTAAGATTTTATATTTTTCTATATATTTTAATAAATGTTTAGATAAGTTTCAAATTTTCAGGGTTTTAACAAGATATTAATGTAGAGTGTTCATGCATTAAGAAATTTTCTACATATTTTTATAAATGCGTAAGTTAAAAAATGTCCATAGTTTTTTAAAAAATACTCATATGTTCTATAACGTTCATGATTTAAGAAACATATATTCATATTCTATAAAATTATCAAAGTGATTTTTATTTTCTATATACTTAAAAAATTCTAATATATATTTAAAGTGTTCATGCTCTTAACAAAAAAATTATTATATAAAAGTATTCTTTTTTGTTCTACAATTTATTTATTTATAACACACAATTATAACTTACATATAATTTACAATTTTTGTAAGAAATAAATATCAGAGCAAAATGGGCCGGTCCGCTTAAGGTGCAACGAATATATATGATGCGTATCCTCCCAAAAGTGGAAAACATTTCTTGGTGCATTGGTTGGGCGCATACCCCTTCATGCTGCAGATCACAGGTTCAAATCACATCAGCCGCATTTTTGCATATAATTTGCTCGCTCACGGATGGACCTGACACGTGTCTGGGAGCTTCTTGTTAGAAAAAATAATTCCGAGGGGTTTTTCAAAAAATAACCAGCCACACGTCGTACCTATATCATTCAGTGGATGACAGTGGGCCCCATACCACGTGGCGTGCTTAGTCAGCACTGTTTTCGTATACGAATCCTTTTTGCACCGTATATATATGCCAAAGCCAAGTTATAACACCAGTTCAATGTATGCCACAAGTTTTAGCACTAAAGTGATTTTTCATGCCAAGTTATGGCACTAGTGATGTAATTGACTCAACAAAAAACTACTACTTGTACGTATCAGAAGATTCAGAAGTGACACCAGTTACTGCACAACGTCACTAGGCGACTGTAGCACGTAGCATCGACTCCAGAACGGGCAACTGACGAACTCCTTACTCTGCATATGGATGGACGGGCAAACCTCAACCGTCGCAAACCGGGCAGTTGGGCCTGCCGGACGGGGCGAAGTGGCAGGGCACGCAGTGGCAGATGTGCATCTCCGGTACCAGGCGCACCGACGCTGGCCGCAACAGGCAAGCTGAGCACCAAATGTACTCGGCGGCCGCTGTTGCCGGCGCGGGCGCCGCCGCTGCGATCACGGCCCGATCATTGTTGGGCAGTGGCTGCGCCTGCGCGTCCGCCACTGCGGGCTGAACAGCGGGCGGCTGTGGCTGCCCCTGTGCATGTGCTGCCGCCGCGGGGAGCTCCTCCTCGTTCTCGGACGACGGCGCTTCTGCTTCATCAGACCAGGACAACGTTTCCTCACTGCCAGATGCTCGATCAACCGGGGACGACGCTTCCTCACCGACAGCTACTCGATCAAACATCTCCAAGCGGCCATTCACGAACCCTGCTCTCGGATCAAGAAGAAAGATGTAATTCCATGAAACGAAAGGAGAGCCAAGAAGCGAACTGGAATCCAGGAAACGATTTGAAGGCAAGAAACCAAGTGGGAATGGAAGCAAACTTACGGCGACCGATGTAGTCGATCTGTCCCGGCGCTGGCTGCGCAAAGTTGGTTGCCGGGTTGGCGTTAACTCCTGCCGTCGGCAGAGGATGCGGCTGTGGCAGCGGCGGAGGCACAACCTCCGCCCCTCGTGCGCTCCCCGCCTCTCCCGAGGCCTGCAAGAAACCAAGAAACCGGACTCGTAACACCAAGAATCCAAGAAAACGCGGACATCACGAAGAAGAACAGCGTGCTTGCTCGTGAGATTTTCTAGGGAACCCACCTGCATTGATCCGGGGGTCCATGGGATACACGTCTTCGTCGTCGGTTGTGGCGACCCTCATCCGTGCAGGTGGCCGCGGCGTCCCGGGAGCGTCGCCGGAGGCCTTGCGCTTCTTTACCATCTCGCTCCCCTCCGCAATCACCGCGCACGAAGGAATCGATTCAACGCTTCTGCAGGAAGAGAACCAAACTACCACAGCGAGATGGGGAGGATCGAGCTAGAGAAAGGAAGCTACAGGAGAGAGGAAATTTATAGGGGAGGCGCAACGCGCGGAGGAAGACGAGACAACGGACTCTGGGCTCAGTGTCAGGGCTGCGAGTTGCAGTTTGGGCGCGGGACGGCCCACTTGGGCCCGTTTAATGGAAGCGCAATATCTGACCCACAAACTTTGTTCAGTCTACGCCTAAAAAAAACTTTGTTCAGTCTCCAGATAGTTACAATGTGTATTTTGCAACATGTGTTAATACAACAATTATTGCGCTTCTCCTCATGCTTTTCTAATAATATATTTATGCACGAAGAGACATCTTTATTTACCAAGAGACGTGTCTTTCTATAACGAGAAATTCTTTCATCAACGGACATGACTTTTTATGCACTGATATGGGCTCAACTGCCACGATCTGATGGACTTGATTGAACCTTGATATAATCCAATTGATGTTCTTCTTAAGGTGATCTGATGGACTTGATTGAACCTTGATATAATCCAATTGGTGTTTTTCTTAAGGTGATGTGGATTGATGTGAATACTGCATTGTGTGTGAGTTTTAGAATAAAGAAAATTTCAAAACTGAGCTTAATAACTATGAATATAAAGAAACTATAGATTGTTGGGCATTTCAAATGCTACAAAACAATATTTCGGATGTGCTAATTAATTTATGCATTTGTATTCAATCTTGCCCTATGTGAACTTGCATCAAAATTTCTACGAAAAGGAACAAAATATACATTAGAATCATTTTCCGAGGATAATACTACACACTAAGCATCATAACTAACTTGTTTCAGTCTCTTTATCATGACCTAATCTATGATTGGGTTAGCTACAGCAAGCTAATTTGAAATCTCAGTAAGAATTGGCGAATGAAAGAGAATCTTGGGGATGAAGGAGAAATCAAGAAGAGGTCACTAGTATGACAACATCCCATGCATCCAAAAGTGGTGGTCCCACCGGCACATCACGCACTCACACGATAAGCCGTTTAGACCTTCCCATTTCTCGCTTTCCCTATTTCTTGCTCAGTGTCACCAACGCCTACAGTTTCGTGGCAGACGGCATGTGAGACAATACCGCCCACTAAGGATGCACTATGCCCCCATGTTGTTGCTTGAGTGTAGTGCTCCCTGAGCACATTCTATTCCTTGCACTTAGCCATGGTAACATGGTCTCCCACGTCGTCATCTATTTGATCAATACATGATCATGTGCGGCATCCCTCGCTTGGTCGAGCGCCTATTGAGTATCAGTACAGGAACACTACCTATCTGATCTAGGTGCAACCCATGTGGCAAGTCAGAGAACACAAAAGTATAATCTCGAATTTGAGGGTTGAGGCGAGAGACATGAAAAATAGGATGTACTTCACTGCTACTAAATTCAGAAAATAGAGCATTTGTTGAAATTCTAATTTTGAAAATCACCAAACAGGTTTTGAAAACATGGTCATTTTTTGAATTGGTGGACAAAATTTTAAATGTTAACATTTCGAAAATATGAATAACATTTGAAACTTTCAAACATTTTTTTAAAATTCCCCAAAACATTAATATATGGTTAATTTTGCAAATGGGAACATTTTTTTAAATTCTAAACAACTTTTGGAAACATTAATTTTTCTTCAAATGTTTGCTAAATTCACAAAATGTTCACTAATGAAAAAAAACGAATTTTAAAAGTATCAGTGAACAAATATTGTTCGTGAATTAAATAATTGTTCACGAATTTCCAAAAAAATTTCAAAGCATGAACATTTTTTTGTAGTTTGTGAACGTTATGTGAAATTTTGAACAAATTATGATATTCCATTTGAAAAAAAAACTGATTTTTTTAAATTGTGATTTTCATAATCTTATAATTTTCTTAAATCCGTGAATACTTTTTTAAATAGAAAGTAATTCATGGTATTTTGAATATTATTTTGAAGAGTGTGAACATTATATAAATTTTATGAATTTATAGAATGATTTTTTTTTGAAAAGTAAAGAAAAAATAGAAAATAAATAGAAACAAAAACCAAAAATCTCGGAAATGAAAAACAGATTCAGAAACATTCTAGAAGTTTCCTAAAAGATATCCAGGAACTCTCCAGAAGGTTCCTAAGACTGGCAATGCGAGAGAAAAAGGTGGAACTTGGGCCATCCCATGGAGCATGTGCGTAAACACTGCAGCGCAATCTAGCACCTTAAGCGCTAACGAGGAGCTCTCGGCGATGTAGGGGCAAGGGACGCTTTCTTTGTGTGAAGTGGTCGATCCATAGTGCGGGAGCCGACACGGGAGCTCCTATTCGCCGCGTTCTACGGCAAGTAGCCGTCCTTTCGCACAGGGCGCGCGGCAACTGGGCCGGCCCATTCGAGTTGAACTGAAGCGAGTTGTCTGGCGGAAAATGGACAAAAATAATATGAAACGGGAGCTGGGATTCAAACTCTAGACCAGCTGCTTGTGCATGTATTGGGTTAACCAGTATGCCAGGAGAATGTTCTTAACATACTGAGCAGAAGTAATTTAAAGAACTTTCTTCAATGGCGGAAACTGAACATTACTTAGAAAATTGCAAACAATCTTAGAAATTTCGAACGTTTTATTGAAGTTACGAATAAATTAAGAAACGCGAATAAATTTATAAATTTGTCATCATCTTTTTAAACTACGAAGAATATTTCAAATTCTGGAACATTTTTCAAATTTGTAAACAAAACTCGAAAAAATGGAACATCTTCCAAAAATTTTAACAATTCATTTAAAACTCGATCATTTTCCAAAATTTTATAACATTTTTGGAAATATGAACATTTTCCAGAACATTTTTTGAAAACTTAATTTTTTTGGAATTGGTGAACAAAATTTTAAAATGGGGACAAATTTTTAAATTCAGAACAAATTTTCTTAACTGAGAACAATTTTTAAAAGGAGAACATTTTTATATACACGACCAAACAGTTGAAACGGAAACTTTTTTTTAATGCTCCGAACATTTTATGAAAGTGCGAACATTTTTTATATAGGTGAACATTTTTCAGCTGCGTAAACTGAACAAGATTTAAAAAATAAGAACATTTTTTAATACATGAACAAAAATTTGAAAAATAAGAACATTTTTAGAAATTTGTGAACAATTTTTTGAAAACAGGCATTTTTTGAAATCCGTGCCATTATTTTTCAAATTTCGCAAAAAATGAGCAAAAATAATTACAACAATTTTTGAGAAAACAGGAACATTTTCTGAAAATTCGGAACAAAAATTTGCAAACAGGAATATTTTTTGAATTTATGAACAAATTTTGTGAAATGGAAACATTTTTTAAATTTTTGAACAAAATCTGAAAAACAGGAAAAAAAATTGAAATTCGGATTTTTTTTTTTGAAAATAAACTTGAAAAGAAAAAAGGAAACAGAAAAGAAACAGAAAAAGAAGAGAAACAGAAAAAAGAAAAAAGAAAAAGAAGAGAAATAGAAAAACAAAAAACGAAAAAGAAACTGAAAAAGAAAAAGCCGGTTCAGGAACCTTCTAGAAGGTTCCCAAAACCGGAAAAAACCGGCTGAAAAGATCATAGAAGGTTCCCCAAACCGGTGTCTGCTGTAACGCTAAACGGGCCGGCCCATTCGGTCGCTCCCTCGCACCTGCCCTGTGCGAAGCGTCGACTACTTGCCGCAATGAGCGGCAAGTAGGATTTTCCAGCCGGCACCTCTCTGACTCTCTCATCTTGGCCTTCAACCTGGGTCGCTTTAAATTGATGGGCCATGATTTTCGAGCGAGTGGCGGACAAACCTGGCCAAATGGGCCGGTCCTGTTGTGCCGACCCAATAGCCAGCATGACGATTCGTGGTGAGCCTGGCTCGGCACGTACATACTCGGGCCGTGCCAGCACATGGCCTTCTTTTGGGCCGTGCCTCGCCTCGAGAGGCTGGCACACATGCCGGCACAACACGGACCGTTTAATTTTGTTATTTTTGTTAAATTTTTATACAGCCTAATAGGCTGAATATATAGGCTCAAAACAGCACAATAATATAGCTTGAATCCTACGTGGGCCAACGGGATACACATGCCGCCGGGCTGGCCCATTTACCAAGGGGCCGTTCATGGGCTGGGGTTGCCAGGTCCGGTGGCTGATAGGTTGGTTTCGTGGCAGCAAGGACGCAGGAGCCTTCCACCGGCCCGCCACGCCCACCGCCAGCGGAGTCTCGTCCATGGCAGTGGCACGGCCGTCGCGGGGCACCTGGGCGAACTTACTCCCGCCGGCGTGCGGGCACACGCACCGGCGTCGCTAGGCCTGGGTATGTCGACCTGGTATCTCTACGCACCGCCGTCGCTAGGCTTGGGTGGGTATGCTCGTGCGCTCTCTGCCTGTCTTAATCTCTACGCGGCTGCGTCCATCAGCGCGGCCGTCTGCATTATGAACTTATCAAAGAAATCTTCTTCTCAGTTCAGGTACAGATAGCAACGACCCATTCAGTGGTAGAGATTCGGTTGGCTGAGCCCAAGAATTTCAGAGAGAAACCCCAATGCCAAAGACGGAGCTACGAAACCCATTTTTATTGCTGCAACTTTCGTTACAACTCGCAAAGTTCAGAAACACACGCGCCGCCGACATTTTCACGGCACTTTACATACAGTTGCAGCTTATTTCTAAGGTCATATAACCAAGCCCCATTCCTCAATTCACCTCATCTCAGCTCTATCGATCCTTCCTTGCAAACCCTTCCCCTGAGAACTAGATCGATCGACTTGCTATGCTTTCGCCTACAGTTACTTTGGTGTCAGGATGTACATCTTGCAGTCATGGGGCGCCACCGATGCGGATAGTTGCCCCTGAGCGGAGAACGACGAGTGCTGCGCAACAAGATGGAAATTGTTGTGATGATGAAACCCTGGAATGTGTAGCGGATTATTAAGAGTGAGCGCTGAGCTCTGAAGAAAGCAAGCTTACCGCCCATAGATCGCGAGCGGTGATGGATGCGGATGCCGGAAGCCCGACGTTTGACCAGTGTGCGGTGATGGTTGCCTGGTACCCCTGCCTGTTCCATAGAACCACCGCCTTTCTGTTGCCACTGAGCGGGCCGGCCCAAACCTACAAAAATATCCCCCAGTTTCAGTTTCAGAAGAAGTCTCTCTTGGAAGTCACTACTAAGAGATTTGAATTGAGCAATACCTCCAAACCACCGTCGGATTGCACCTTCTTTCCCTGGACACCTAGGCTATCTGTTTCAGACAACTGGAGTATGAGTACACTGAAAATCCCATATGAAGAAGGTGTATCATGGGCAAATAAGTGGAAGAGAATGCTTGCCTTGGTTGACAGCGATGACCTCCTGATTGCTGATTATGGTCTTTGTCTGCGGGCTCATCGAACGCACGTCGCACCCGATCAGAAGAGGAGCCTACACAACTCAGAACCAGGATTGCAGTGAGGAAATGCATAATTTCTTTTTGAGAATTGAAACAACATTATTAAATGCACATGGGACGTCATGGGTACCTTGGCAAGTGCCCAGATGCTGAAGTGCGAGCGGTACTCAGCTTCGGACATCCCACCGTTTCCAACTTCAAGCATATCAGGATCTGAGATTGGAGCAGAACATCGTCTATCGATCAGTCCGAAGCTAACAGACCATTAGGCAATCAGCAATACTGGGACAGATTCCTCTGAAACACTTACCGTTCCATCCACCAGGTCCAGCGTAGGAGGCCCATTTGTCATTCTGGTCCGCGCGGGATGTCATGCTGAAGTAACAAGGTAACCATGATCAGTCCTGCTAATTCTAGTAGATACCTGGCCAAAATCCCAGAGTTGATGAAATGAGCAGCACCTGCCCCAGTTGTCAGCAATGTCGCCAGTTGTCCTCCAGCTATTACCGCCCATGCCACGTGCCCATGTAGCAGGGTTTTCGTTTCCCCTAAACAGCAAAAGCACACAAGAGTGAGTCAGCAATGCTTGATGTTTCTCCTTTCCATCCTAAAATGCTATGACGTGCAGACTCACCATTCACAGAGTGAGAAGAAGATGTTCTGCCCGTATTTCTTCATCGCGTTGCTCATCCTAGTGTATCTGCATCAACCATGGCAATTTACTTTGCAATCTAACACATAAGACCCAATGCAGTTGTCATGCCGCAGTTTGAGGTATTGTTCTCCCTACCTTTCGTGGACACTCCTGCCAGCATCATTGCAGTTGTCGTACTTCAGATAATCCACTCCCTGGAACGTAAGAATTACAAGAACATCAGAATTTATGGTGTCAATTTTAGTTTGGCACGAGCCGTCAAGTAAATAATTGTAAGGGATATATGCGATTCAGTAAACAGAATATAGATTCCATACCCAAGAAGCAAAAGTCTTCACGTCTTGCTCTTCGTGATCGAGCGATCCTGGCATTTTGTTACTGCATGTTTGCGTCCTGCGATACACAGTGACAGTTCGTTTCAGTTTATTGCCGGTTTATCATACATGCAAATTATAGTTTTCTTGGGCTAGTGAAGAGTTTTAGTTGCTGCAGTATAAGAAGAAATTAGTGCTATTTAATTGGATAGCTAGCATACCCAGCATCACTGTAGATACCGAGCTTCAACCCTTTGGCGTGCACATAATCTGCAAGCGCCTTGATGCCAGAGGGGAATGTTCTTTTGTTTGGGACCATGTTACCCTGAGAAATCGTGATAGAACATTATCGATACTGACAGAAATAATATTATAAATCGTGTCCATATGCATAATTTTCTGCTTCTAAAACTTCTAATGTTATCTTGGAAATAATTCGTACTACAGTTGTCTGAACAGGTAGGGATGGTTAGCTGAATTTCATACTACAGTTGTCTCTTACACTTAATTACTTGAATTGTGTAAAAACATAATTCTGCAGTTGCAATATACTGAAAATGGTAGGGATGGTTAGCAATCCTCAAATGTATCTCCTTACCTGGTAATCCCTGTTTAATTCTGCCCAGCAATCATCTGAAACAAGAGACATGGTATAAATTTGAGTAAAACATACTGTTAAAAATATTCTATTGTAGTAGTTGTGTCCAACATGTCATTGGAAAAAATATGGTCCAGAGAGCAGTCCATACCGACGTTGACATATTTATAGCCCAATTGCGCCAGACCGGTGTTGATCAATGCATCAGCTGAAGGAAAGGAAAACAACGACGCAGTCATTACGATGGTACAATTTGACAGCATATCAAATTCTTCATGACATTATTGTTGCAGTAAATAAAGACAAGGACATCATCACGGGGTGTTGGCGTTCGTCCAGCACCAACAACCAAACTCTAGTGACTCAGTGGTTCTAGCACTAAACTAACCATAGTTATGTGTTGATGGGGGTCAGTACAAATTGTACCATAGGAGCAGGTGTATGCCACCTCTTATTAGAACTTTAAAAAAAACTTGTCTGACCCAACTTGTTAGCTCAAAAGTCCCTATCCTGATACGTACATCTGTCATCTGTGGATAGATTGCAGAGAGACCCTTGTGGTTTGTGACGCTAAGGGTCAATTGATTTGTCTATCCATCGGACCGCAAAGGCCGGAAAATCTGATCTGCCGTCCACATGCCGGCGTTTCGTGATTGATCGGTTGGCCTTAAATGTGGATATGGGTCCTCATCACCCCTCATGAACATGGCAACCAGAGATATAATTCCCATCAGAATTCTGCACACTACATATCTTACGCTAGAGAAATAAACAAGTCTGTAGCACATGTGGCATGTGAAGGTGTTCCTCTTGCCTTGGTGGGTATAGGTTGTGTAGCGAAACATGCTTCATGCTTGGAATCTTTCCATTCTCGAGTGCAGGATTGGATTGGACCGATTAGGCAATAAGAAAGCCTACAAAGTAGTAACGCATGGCTCCATTAGCCTGTTTTTCTTATGCAGATTTCTGGGACAAAGGGCGAAAGGCATCTCTGAATCATTGAAAAGGAGAGAAAGCGTCCGTGGATGGATGGATGGATGGATGAGTGATTCCCAGATCTGATCCGGCTCAAGGAATAAAGGTTGGGTAGAGGTTTTGGAGGCGAGAATATGGCGATGTGCAGCGGCTGTCGTGTCCCTTGTATGGTTCGTGCAACTTGTTGCTTGCAAGCTGTAGCATGCTCTGTAACTGGCAACAACTAACAACAACCAACAGCAACGGGTAGGCTGTGCCGGCCGACAGTGTGTGAGGAGGTCTGTGGCTCTTCGGGGCAGCGCCGACGCGGACGCCTCCGAGCCTGCACAAAAAACTCTCGGTGCACCGACGACGCACCGCACCGCACAATGGCCGATGTGCCCGCGGCCGGACAAAAGGAATCTAGTCTGTTGGCGAGAGATTAATTGGGCCTGCTGGCCTTTTCCATGGATCTTTCCTTGTTTCCTGATATAATTGTCTCACGGTCAGTGTCACCGACACGTCATTATCACGCCGAACGCTGGTACTATAAACAGCAGTTTAGCAAAAATCCGTGAAGCGTACTATAGTGAATTATCCAGTGATTGGGCTGAATGTTTTTGCTAACCTACTGTTATAGAGCAGCGTTGGGCGTGATATTGATAACGACATGTCGGAAAGCACAGTGATTGGGCCGAATGTGCATTGAACAAGTGAAAAGGGAGGGAGGTGCACAATTGCAGATGGACCATACGATCTGAGGCCTGAAACGGGGGTTGGGTTGGAGTGGTTGTAGGAAGGAAGGAGCGAGCGTCCCGGACGTACCTGTCTCTCTGATGGTCTCCTCGCTGATGTCGCAGTAGAAGTGGTTCCAGCTGTTCCACCTAACACACGAAAAGTTTCATCATCAGTAAGGATGAAATCAAATCAAATAGACTAAACTACGAGCAAATATGGCGACCCATGACGAAGCATAGGTCAAAAGCAAAATCGCGACTCATGACGAGGCTCGTCTCCAGAAAAATGGCGACCCGCGAGAAATTATAACCGATGCTTGCGCATGACATATTTGCTTCCAGACCAATGTACTAGTACTGTGTGTTTTTTTTTTACTGTGTTGACGTATTGAGCAACCGACGACACACGCAGGGAGGAGTAAAAGAAGCGGCTAGTGGCCGGACCGGGTACGTGATGACGACCCCATGACAGCACCGGGACGGCAGTGCCGTACGGTTCAGGTTGCGCAGTTAAAATACTCCTATGTGCATGCAACGCAAGGAGAGGACAGAGGCCAAGGGACAGGCACAAAGGCCAACAGAGAAAAAGGAAAAAGAAAGCATGGATAAAGGGGTAGGTCGTCAAATCTTTTCCCCTGTTCTTTGGGCGGGCTTTGCTCGCAGGCAGGCCCCCCTCGGTTGTTCCGCAGTTTTTGTTCTTTTTCGTTCAATTATAGACGAAGATCACTGCAGGTTTTGCATTACTGATTACTACCGATGATGTCACTGATCGATATAGTAGCAGTAACAAATACTGTCGGATCCCTATGTTATACTGTAATAAGTACTGAATCCACGCGAAATCTGGAGCACATCCATGCTCGTTCCAATATAAATGCTGGCCAAAAAAAAAATCTTTAGATCTATAGGAGTATATGACAGGACGAGGGAAGCAGAGAAAAATGCCCCGCGCCTGCCTGCACACGTGCGTGACCAAGCAAAGCATTTATCTTACTCCCCTCAATGGCTCAGTTCCTCATCTTATCGCCAAATATCTCATCCTATATATCCAGCCAAAAGAAAATACAACGTAGGAAATTCGTACCTGCAGCTACGAAGCGGAACAGAAATTGGAAATATCGCGTGCGGGAATGGAAGGCAAGGGAAGGAGGCCAAAGTGGCTTTAACAAAAGCGTCCAAACCCGAGCCATCATGAAAGCGGAGGGAGCGGCGGCAGCTTAACGACTCGGTGGCCGCTGCCTCCGAGATTTGGCCATGCACCTCTCGCTTCCTCCGCAAGCGAGACGCATATGAACGTCCCTTTCCTCGCCCCAAAGCCACCATTCTCACCACGCACCATCGCAGATTCTTTACGGTCAGCCCTACTCCTACTCCTACCCCTACTCCTGAGGGAGGGCTGAAGCCATCGTACTACTAATCTGTTCTTGTTTCCGATGGTACTGTATTTCTATTGCTTTGTTCGTGCTAATCGGGCGGTAGCGTAGCGTGAGGCGGAGGATACGAATCGAATGCATGCTATACCGGGCGAAAAAACGAGGAAGAAAAGACAAGAGGAGTTGGGACGGTGGCGGCGTGAGTGAAAGTACCCCATCTGCGGCGTCCTGCCGAGGCCGTTCTCGAGCGCCTCCCGCCGCCCCCGCCGCGCGCGGAGCTCGCCCAGCGTCGCGTTTCCGGCCGCGTCCACGGGCACCCTGGCCCCCGCCGCCGACGTCGCCGCCGCGACGAGCAGCCCGAGCAGCAGCGACAGGCTCGAGGCTCGCGCCATGGCTACCACCTAGCCGCTCTGCCGAGCGAGCAGGAGCAGAGGAGGAAGGAGGTGGGGTGGGTGGGGGTGGTACTGGTGGCGCCGGTGAGTGACTGCTGGAGACGCGTCTGACGGGCGCCTTTTTATAGGGCCGCGCGCGGGGACTGCGGGGCCGCAGTTTTCAAAATATTAAGGCCGAATATTAATGCAGCACCATTATTTTCTTCTAGTAATATTATTTGGATATTTTTTTTGGTTGTGTGGATGCACTCCTGTGGCTTGACTTGTGTCGCCGGGTTCAGTGCAGTGCTCGCGGACCGGTGCTCCGTGGGATCCAGCCGTGCGTTGGGCTGCTGGTGGAGTGCTGGTGGCCCGCGGTCAGCGAGACGGGATGGCGTGGGCGGGGTGGAACACGGGATATGCCCCACTCCGTATGTGCGCATGTACGTACATGAAGAAAAATATCAACCGACACCGACTGATTTTTCACAACCTTTTAAAAAAACTGATTTCTCACAAGATACAGGCAATTCGAAATTAGAGGAAAAACTGATTTTTTTTCAAAGGCCACTGTTTTCGTTAAAATACACGTGAATCGTGTACATGTTACATGCGTATTTGTAAATAGAAAAAATGTTAACTGGCGACTACATTTCGAAGGGCGTGGCTAGATCTTAGGTGACTGAAACTTAGCCAAGTCTCAATCAAGTGATGTAACATGTGAGAAAGGAAAAAAATATGCGATTTTTTACATGGATTTCAATGTCAAATTTTAAAAATATAGCATTGACCAAGACATAATCAAGTCTCAGTTGACTGAGATTTAACTACACTGTATCTTGAAGCCAAGGACCGCTAATTTCACATTGAGATCCATTGTATATTTTGTATCATTTTTTTTGCGTGAGATATTTTGTATCATTTTCATGTATGAGAACAAACATTTCATTTTTTTTGTAGTAGGAAAAGAATATTACGTCACCCTCAATGATTTTAAATTAATATAAACACATTTGCACAACCGACATAGAATTAGTCAGTCCTCGGTCGAAGGAGGTTATAGTATTTGTAGTGAATGACGGAATCTTTATAATATGATAAAAGACAGATTTATGTTTTTGGAATACTTCCATATTCCTTTGCAGTCTGCACCAAGGTATCAGATATATCCGTTTTAATTTGGGAAGAGAAAAAGATAGAAAGTTGCATTGGAGACGAAAAATACGAAGGAGAACCTGGGTGCCCGCGCACCCTATATGCAAAAAAATTAGTAATTCAAAAAAAGTTCAAAAAATCCAAATCTTTTTTGGTATCAAACATGATCAAATATTGTAGTCGTATAAAAAGATTCGTTAGAGAATGACTTTCGTTGCATCCTAGGTTCAAGATTCCGCAAAAAACGCTATATACAAGTACTATACACGCTATATTGTCGTCATAAACTTGTCTTTTTTGTCCTTAAGTCACTAGGAATCATTTCTTGTACAAACTTTTTATACGAGTACAATATCCTATCATGTTTGATTCCAAAAAAAATTTGGAATATTTTGAACTTCTTCTGAATTACAAATTTATTTGGCGCATATAGGGTGTGCGGGTACCGAGAGCACCAAGTTCCCGTCCCGTTAGAGACACGGATGCATATGTTTATTTCATCTTCATACAAGTTCTAGCTTGTTTCTGTTTGTTAGGTTATCTACCATATTTTTGTCAAATGCCAAAACCTTATTTTGGGTATTTTAGTCCATTAATCAACTTCAGTAGCATACCCAAAATGCAGTGAGTACCCATAATTTTTAGGTAGGTACCTATTTTTTCCTTCCAAATATGCAAATATGGCTATTCCCACCCGAGTACCCAAAACATGAAAACGGACATGAGAATGGCCAACGACCCATGCGGAAAAATTTCTGCACGAGCCTCCGCACCACTAGTCGTGCTTTGTCACCAGACCTCCAATGTGCCATCCTCTCCTTCGTCGCAACCTCCATTGCACTTTAGTCACTTTCTCGACCCTACACACCGCCTTGTGTCTCCGCCTCACATTAGCCCCGCCACCGATCCACCGGTTTGAAGGGGGGGGGGGGCTCGCAACCGCTGCCCCTGTGCTTCTGGAGGCCATACTCCTCGACCCCCGCAGCCAACTTGGAGGCGGGCGGCCTTAGTGAGCCCGGTAGCCAACTCGACGAGCGCCTCGTCCTGTCCGACCTCGCCAGACTCATCCAGCCGCCCATTGCTCTTCTTAGTCGTTAGTTCGCCCATCCTTGTCGCCCAATCGCCCTCCGTCCTGACACCTTCCCTTCGACGTCCTAAGCCACAACGACGATTTTGGCCAGAAGTGAGTCGGTGAACACAAAGTGTTCAATGAAATTTTGAATCTTTTTTCTTATTTTTTGTGAAATAGTGTTTAATTGCAACATCTTTTTGATGAATGATATACATTTCTGTTTAATTTAGAGCAATTTGAGCATATGTACAAATAGATGAGAGAACAAGAAGCTTAAATTATGGGTACCCATTTTTGGATATGCTACAAAAGCAAAAAAAAAAGGTTATCCAAACCTTTTCTCTCATTCTCCCAGCTAAATAAACTTGGAAAATGTCACCTGGTTCTGTTGATGAAGGGATGTTGGAGCAGCTGAAGGTACGCGGCGAAGCGGTCGCTGAGGGAGTCCTGGATTAGGGGGTCCTCGGACAGCCGGACTGTTGGACCATGAAGACACAAGATTGAAGACTTCGTCCCGTGTCCGGATAGGACTCTCCTTGGCGTGGAAGGCAAGCTTGGCAATACGGATATGTAGATCTTCTCCCTTGTAACCGACTCTATGTAACCCTAGTCCCCTCCGGTGTCTATATAAACCGGAGGGTTTAGTCCGTAGGACAACAACAATCATACCATAGGCTAGCTTCTAGGTTTTAGCCTCTACGATCTCGTGGTAGATCAACTCTTGTAATACTCATATCATCAAGATCAATCAAGCGGAAGTAGGGTATTACCTCCATCGAGAGGGCCCGAACACAGGTAAACATCGTGTCCCCCGCCTCCTGTTACCATCCGCCTTAGACGCACAGTTCGGGACCCCCTACCCGAGATCCGCCGGTTTTGACACCGACATTGGTGCTTTCATTGAGAGTTCCACTGTGCCATCACCATAAGGCTTGATGGCCCCTTCGATCATCGGCAACGATGAGATCCGGGGCGAGGTTTTCCCCCCGGACAGATCTTCGTATTCGGCGGCTTCATACTGCGGGCCAACTCGCTCGGCCATCTGGAGCAGGTCGAAAGCTACGCCCCAGCCATCGTGTCGGGTTTGGAAACTTGAACTATACTGCCGACATCCGCGTAGACTTGATCTTCGACGGATTCGAGCCCAAGTCAGGTGAGCCGCACAGTCACGACGGGCATGACTTAGCTCTGCCGTCGGACAGTGTTCGGGAGATCACACCTGCAACTACTCCGGCCCTCAATCCGGAGCAGATTGCGTCGTCCGAGGACAGGTGGATGGACCCCGCCACGAAGGTTGCGCATTCAGCGGCGATAGAGTCGAATGCTGACTTCACTTCCTATGAGACCCATGTTGCCGGACACCTGGCTTCGTCCCCGGCCACGTGCTCTGAGCCGCCTGCGTCCGTGCCTATCGAACCTGATTGGGCGCCGATGATGGAGTTTACCTCCGCGGATATCTTTCAGCACTCGCCTTTTGGCGATGTGCTAAATTCATTAAGGTCTGTCTCCTTGTCAGGAGACCCTTGGCCGAACTATGTCCGGCTAGAATGGGATGCAGACGTTGAAGGAATTCGCTGCCCACCCACCACCCACTTAGTAGCCACTGTCGACGATTTAACCGACATGCTCGATTTCGGCTCCGAAGACATCGACGGTATGGACGACGATGCGAGAGGCGAATAGGAACCACCGCCCATGTATGGACTACCACCTCATCATAGGATATATACATGGTGGACACCCCCAAAGAAGGCGATGGCGATAAGACAGTGGAGGATAATCCCTCCAAGAAGCAATCCAAGCACCGACGTCAGCGGCGCCGCTCTAAGTCACGCCATAGCAAAAGCAGCGATGCCGGCACAAGAGACAATAACGCTCCGGGTAGTGTCGAAGACGACGACAATCCCCTCCAGCCAGACCTCGAGCGGGAGGATGAACAAGCTAGCCCTCCAAAATAGGCAGCAGAAGTCCTGGCGGCCGGCTTATAGCCACAAAAAACAGCCTGAAGAAAAAGCAACAACAGCTTCGAGCTGATCAAGATCTGCTAGCGGATAGATGGACTGAAGTCCTGGCGGCCGAGGAATACGAACTCGAGCGCCCAACCAAGAGTTACCCAAAGCGCAGGTCGATACCCCAACTCAAAGAGGAAGCATTAAAACCTACATCACTAGCGTATGATGCGGCTGATCGGCCACCTCGTGGCCGAGACAGAGGGGCATATCAGCCCGAAGTCCAGCCCGCACCCCGCTGCCATTCAAACAAAAATACCAAGGCCCG
This sequence comes from Aegilops bicornis, assembly GCA_021605145.1. NCBI lineage: Eukaryota > Viridiplantae > Streptophyta > Magnoliopsida > Poales > Poaceae > Aegilops > Aegilops bicornis. The sequence goes on from CM038669.1 coordinate 326,071,341, forward strand.
GGGCAATACGCGGGACCTGCAAGACGTATTGGAAAACAAAGCAGGACATACAAGATCGATCTAGGGATCACGGGGTCGCGCCCCAACACAGGACGATAATCGTCACGCCGGATACACTAAGAGAAAATCCGGCCGGGCCGAATACACCAGACAAGACTCGTATGAACTGCATCGTGACATAGCCCGGCACAGAGGCGCCACACACACCCCCTATTCTTCACCGATGAAGTAATGGATCACGAATTCCCAGAGGGTTTAAACCCGTAAACATTGAATCATATGATGGTACTACAGACCCTGCGGTATGGATAGAAGACTTATTCCTCCACATTCACATGGCCCGCGGGGATGATCTACACGCCATCAAGTATCTCCCGCTAAAACTCAAAGGGCCAGCTCGGCATTGGCTCAATAGCTTGCCGAAAAACTCCATCGGAAGTTGGGAGAGCCTGACAGATTCATTCCTGGACAATTTCCAGGGCACTTATGTGCGACCGCCGGATGCTGACGATTTAAGTCATATAACTCAGCAGCCAGGGGAATCAGCCAGGAAATTCTGGACCCGGTTCCTAACTAAGAAGAACCAAATTGTCGGCTGTCCAGATGCAGAGGCCTTAGCGGCATTTCAGCATAACATCCATGACAAATGGCTCGCCCGACACCTCGGCCAAGAGAAGCCAAAATCCATGGCAGTCCTCACGACACTTATGACCCGCTTTTGCGCGGGCGAAGATAGCTGGTTGGCTCGTAGTGACAATACAGCAAGCAAACCAGGCACATCAAGGCCAGGGATAGCAACGGCAAACCATGATGCAACAAACACAAGCACCGCAAATATGGTGAAAACGCCGAAGATACGATAGTTAATGCCGGTTTTAGGGGCTCAAAGTCCGGTCAGCAGAAAGGGCCACTCAAAAATAACAATTCGGGTCCATCCAGTCTGGACCGCATACTCGACCGCCAATGCAAAATTCATGGCACCCCAGGAATGCCAGCCACCCATACCAACAAAGAACGCTGGGTCTTCAAAAAAGCCGGCGAGGCGGTATAAAAGCGGAGAAGGGGTCTCAAAGCGATGATGGCGACGAAGAGCCCAGATCATCGAACACAGGAGGGCAAAAGAAATTTCCCCCGCAAATTCAAACGGTGAATGTGGTAAACACCACCCAAATTCCCAACCCGGACCGGATATGCACCCTTAGGGATGCCGACTTAACGGAACTAGTCGTCCCACAATATAAACTAGGGCCGGTCACCTTCAACCGCACGGATTGTCCGGTTAACGCCAATCAGGGCAATCCAGCGGCACTAGTCCTCGACCCAATAATTGACGGGTTCCACCTCACACGAGTCCTTATGGACGGAGGCAGCAGTCTAAATCTGCTTGACCAAGACACAGTGCGCAAGATGGGCATCGATCATTCGGTGAGGAAACCCACCCGCTTTCAGAGGCATTATACCAGGTGTGGAAGCTAGCTGTACAGGCTCCATTGCCCTTGAGGTAGTCTTCGGATCACCAGAAAATTACCGTACCAAAGAGTTAATCTTCGAAATCGTCCCTTTCTGCAGTGATTATCAGGCACTGCTCGGACGAACCGCGTTCGCTCGATTCAACGCGGTGCCACATTATGCCTACCGTAAGATCAAGATGCCCGGTCCATGCAGCGCCATCACGGTTACTAGCAAGGCCGAACCTTCCCTCGGCACCAACAAGTACACCACTGCCTTAACATCAGAAGCAACAAGCAGCACCTTGCAGCCGAACCTCGAGTCGATGTCCAGACTCCCGGACACCGTCAAGGGACTCCGAACTACTTCGCGGAAGGATAGCCCGGCTCGTCCAGAGCTCAATTAAACACTCCGGCGAAGACCAGGACAGGTTGCACTCAGTGGCTCAACCGCTCTCCAGCACGCAAACATTTCTTACATTTCCTTCGCAGGTTCACCCTTGCGCCGACCAGGACGGGCGATACGGAGGCAGCTTGAACACGCAAGGGAATCCTTAGACATTCCCTGCAATAACCATCCGGCTATACTCCGGATCCGCACTCAGCTTCTTCCCCCTGGTCTCAGCAGGTTCCGCAGTCATATTCCTTTTTTTTACCTGTACTCATACGCATAGACATACTATTCAAATACAACATGTGGATTTATATGACGCTTACCTGCTGTTATTTCTTATTGAAATTCTTTCGTCAAGTGGCATCCGTACACAACGATATGCCTTAAAATATGCCAGGGGCTTCGTTTCACCCATAACACGGCAATAAAGTCCAGACACCTTCACGGAAATTCGGCACCCCGAACCTATAGCATTATATGCATCAGCTCCGAATCATGTCTTGGGTCAATAGTTGGGTTTGCCCGGCTCCCATGTTTTGGTACCTTACGTTTCGCTATATCGGCTAAGGTAGCACTGGGAGAACTACTGCGATTGTGTCCCGGTTCTTCCGGACGAGCACCTCAGTAGAGAAAGCCGAAAACTGACTATCATCATACGGCGAGAGCTGGTGAGCTGTTCGAGAGGTTACAAAATCTTTAAGCATTTCTCCCGCATAATGCCATAACCAATGCAGCGTGCGATGGATCGGTTTTTCTTCCGATCAGGTGCTTATAGAGCCCCCCGTGCGGTCTTCCAAACACCAGGGGCCGCGCCTACCTTCCTAAAGCTCCTATGGCTAAGTGAGAGTGATAACTCCTTATAGTACGATTGCCTGGTTCGTTGTGCTGAACACCTCCTTCAAAGGACCCAAAACTGGGATAAAGAGTGACCAGGTTTATCCCGAACACCCCCGTACTTCATACGTGGGGGCAGAAGCCGACGACTGGCCAACTCTCAGGATTAATATATAAAACGGTCGCACAGGAGGATAAACTTTCATATAACAGGCAATAAATAATATAAATGACCTTGTCCAAACATTACAAAGGATAACATGATTTACATTCATGGAAATATAATGTCCTTGGTGCATAGCTCCGTAGCAAGGTAGGATCCTTTCAGGACACTCTCATAATACAATTCGGGCTTGCGGTGCTCCTTCCCCTCTGGCGGTCCTTCGGTCATCAGCTTTTCAGCATCCATCTTCCCCCAGTGCACCTTTGCGTGGGCGAAGGCCATTCGCGCACCCTCTATACAGACCGACCGCTTGATGACATCAAGTCGAGGGCAGGCACTCACAAGACGCTTCACGAGCCCGAAGTAGGTGCTTGGAATCGGCTCGGCGGGCCATAGCCGGATAATCAGATCCTTCATAGCTAGTTCTGCCGCCTTATGCAGTTCGATCAGCTGTTTCCGCTGATCGACAAAAGGCGCCAGATAATTCGGTGCCAAATACTGCGACTAGAAGAGCTTATCCGCAGTGTTCCTTTCTTCGGCTCGGTAGAATTGGGCGACATCTGATATGCTATGGGGCAGCTCGGCAAATACCCCTGAGAAATCGGAATTCAAAATTAGGAACATCATTTTCTCCTCAAATACTTGCTTTACATGGAAAAAGCCTTTCCCGCCGCGATCTTTCTCGCCTCTTGGATCCCCTGCAGGGCGCTTTGGCTTTCCCCCCGGGCACCGCTCGTGGCCTGATGCGCCTTGGTGAGTTCGGATTCTTTCTCCGTTAAACTCTGCTCCAAGGTCTCGCATTTCCTCACGGCCTCTTGCAGTTCCTGCTCAGCTTTAATAACCCTGGCCTCGTGCTTCTCACGAAGAGCCTGCTCTGTGGCTGCCTTTTTCGGCCTCGGCCACAGCCTTCTTAAGAGCCTCGACTTGGTCACCATCCCTAAGCGCAAATCATGAAGCCTATTTCATCATCTTTGGAAATTCATTACTTAATAAGCATAAACAAGACTTGTGCATACCTTGTTTATCTCCCAACTGCATTTTTAACTGGCCAAGTTCTTCTTTGGCCCGCTCCAGACTTTGATTCAGTCCGGAGATCTCCGCAGTATGAGAGGCAGCAGCCACTACAGACGCCTGCTTATAACAGAAGAGAAATATATGTCATTCAATGAGTCTTCTTGCGAACATAAATTTGATCCTCTGTCCGGTTCTTTCTTTCACCGAATAGTGTATCAGGGGCTACTATCCATACCATGACACTCTTCGAAACCTCATAAAACATACCTCAAAACCTTTTATAAAGGCGTCTGAGGCTCCATTCAGTCCACTCTCAGCAGACTGAATCTTCTCAATCACCGTACCCATAAGGGCACAGTGTTCATCGACGATGGAGGCGCTCTTCAGCGCCACCAACAAAGCATCTGACACCTCTAGCTGGACAGAGGTTGCTGGTGGAACATGCATGTCCCCTCCAACTGAGAGAGGCTGCCTGCCTGATTCTGGAGCCGTATTGGTCTCCGGAACTGTATCCGGATGGGAGCAGGATTCCAGATGGCCCCCGCCGTCGGCTCCCATGGGAATTTTCTCCCCCATGTGTCCGGCCCCTGAAGTTTGACCTCCAGGCACCACCTTCACGGTCTTTTCCTCTCCTCCTGGGCCGGGGTCCCTCTGGGACGAAGCCTCGATGGTATTCACCTGTTCGGAGGAAGGGACCCTCGGGGGCGTCCCGCTTTCCATAGCATCCGAACTCAACAAATCCTCTGATGAGGATTGTTTGGTACGGGACCTCGCCGGACTACATATGGCTCGGGTTAAAGTACCATGCCATGATGAGTCTGGACGCATAAACGTATTCGGACTGTATACACTCACGGGTTCACCGGGATGGGCCACAGGATCTCGCCCGGGCATTGTCGTGGCGGCAGTGGACTCCTCCGGAAGAGGAGCTTTTCCCCTTTTAGGCGACTCGGCCTCCAAGTGTGCGGAGGCCGTTCTCTTTTTTGTTCCCCCGCAGGGGATTCATCTTCCTCCTCCTCCTCGTCCTCTTCGGAGGCGGAATGGGCATCAGAGCCTTCAAATATTGTGTCCGAAGTGCCGCGGCGACGAAGGCCGCCCCGGGTCTTTTTGGCCTCCTTCTCGGCCGTCTTCTTCGGCACCTTGTAAGGCGCCGGGACCAGCATCTTCGTTAGAAGTGGGATGGCTGGTTCTTCGGGCAGTGGGGTTGGACAATGGATCCGCTCCGCCTTCTTTATCTAGCCCTAGGAGAGTTGTGGAAAAAACATTAAGAGCTTCCCTTGGGTTATGCGGATAAAAAGTGCGATGACTTACCGAGCTTGCAGGGCGGGACAGTTGGTACCCGCGGTCTTTGGCGGAGTCCGGCCATGATTTGCTGGACTTAAAAAGCACCTTCCAGATGTCCTTGTGCGAGGAGCCGAAAAGCTCTCGCAGGGTTTGGTGCTTGGCCGGATCGAATTCCCATAAATTGCAAGTCCGGTGTTGACAAGGCAGGATCCGGCGAACTAACATCACCTGGACCACATTGACAAGTTCAATGTTCTTGTCTCCCATATCTTTAACGTGCGTCTGGAGCACCGACAATTCGTCGGACGAGGACCAGTTCAGGCCCTTCTTGACCCAGGATGTAAGCCGCAGGGGGGCACCGGATCGAAACTCGGGAGTAGCGGCCCATTCCGTGCGCGCGGCTCGGTGATGTAAAACCACTGTTGTTGCCACTCCTTGACGGAATCGTTGAAGGTGCATGTCGGCCATGTAAAGTTGGGCATCTTGCTCACCATAGCGCCCCCGCACTCGGCATGCTCGCCACCCACTACCTTGGGCTTCATATTAAAAATCTTCAGGCATAAGCCGAAATGTGGCGAGATGCGGAGAAAAGCCTCGCACACGACAATGAATGTCGAGATGTTGAGGAAGGAATTAGGGGACAGATCGTGAAGATTGATCCCGTAATAATACATGATGCCATGAGCGAGCGGGTGGAGTGGAAACCCTAGCCCGCGGACAAAGTGAGGGAGGAATACAACCCTCTCGTGGGGTTCCGGAGTAGGGATGATCTGTCCCGCCGTCGGGAGACGGTGGCTGATTTTCTTGGCCAGATACCCGGCCTCCCGAAGCTTTTTGATATCCTTCTCCCAGACGGTAGAGGCCATCCATTTGCCTCCTGCTCCGGATCCGGACATTTTCGGAGGGCCTTGTGGGCAGAGAAGATGAACGCTTGGGCGCTGGAGCTTAGGCGGAGGGGAATGGATCGGGAAGAAGAAAGCGAGGGTGCGAATGGGCGTTCTTATCCCCTTATAACGGTAGCAGGTATTCTGCGCCTCCCCACTTGCCTGGTAAAACCGCTTATCCCCCAAGCGCCGTAATTGATGGCGCGGTTGGGTTACCCACACCCATATTGATGAGAAACCCGTGAAAAGAGGACACGATCTCTGCTTCGACAGGACGTGCCAATAAAACCGCCTCGCGACACGTGCAGTGGCAGGCTCGGAAAAACGGTTTGTCATGACCAGACCACGGCAGAACGTCACGTTATGAAAAGCTGTCGGCAGATTAGATTTGTGGAAATATTATTCTCTCTACGGTGGTGTGTGGAATTTGTTTTGCAGAGCCGGACACTATCCTTGTGTTCAAAATCTTCTATGGAATATTCGGAGGAGGAACCCGCCTTGCAATGCCGAAGACAATCTGCGCGCCGGACTCACCGTCATTGAAGCCTGGTTCGAGAGCTCTTGAGGAGTCCTGGATTAGGGGTCCTCGGACGGCCGGACTATATCCTTTGGCCGGACTGTTGGACTATGAAGACACAAGATTGAAGACTTCCTCCCGTGTCCGGATGGGACTCTCCTTGGCATGGAAGGCAAGCTTGGCAATACGGAAATGTAGATCTCCTCCCTTGTAACCGACTTTGTGTAACCCTAGCCCCCTCCGGTGTCTATATAAACCAGAGGGCTTAGTCCGTAGGACAACAACAATCATACCATAGGCTAGCTTCTAGGGTTTAGCCTCTACTATCTCGTGGTAGATCAACTCTTGTAATACTCATATCATCAAGATCAATCAAGCAGGAAGTAGGGTATTACCTCCATCGAGAGGGCCTGAACCTGGGTAAACATCGTGTCCCCCGCCTCCTGTTACCATCCGCCTTAGACGCACCTACCCGAGATCCGCCGGTTTTGACACCGACAGTCGCTCCTCACGAGCCACCGGGGCCCTGAGCCTCGGGAGGCTCTGGGGATCCAGGCGGTTCCCTGAGGACCGTCTCCATCTGCGTCAGGAAGGCGTGGTATCTGGCCTCCTGAGTTGCCAGGGCGCGCTGCAAGTCTTGCTGGTAGGCAGACGCCACGCTCGGCAGGCCAAAAGGCATGCGAACGTAGTTGTGCGATGGCCCCTCGCAGCGTCCCACGCGCGAAGGCCAGAAGGGTTCCTGAGACGCGGCCCTATTGAGCCTTGGGACGTCGATGCAGATGCACAGCCCAACATCCTCGCCTGGATGGGGAGCTGCGCCTAGTGAGCGGCGGTCGCCACGCATGGCCCTTGCATTTTGTAGTTCCTGAGTGGTCCTGGTGATGAACTCCTGAGCGGTGGGCCCTCCTCACCCTGTGTTCTCCTGAGGGAAACGTGTCGTGAAGCACGCCTCCAAGTGGTGCCCGAGCGCCTCCCTCGTGATTTTGGCAAGGTCTGAGACCCTCCAGAAGAGAGCCCCCGAGCCCTGCCCGAGAAGGGCGTCGGGCGCGCTTTCCTATGCGATGGAGGGAGGCGCCGCAGGTTCGGGCGCTGATCCTGATGAGGTACCGCTTGCGACGCCACCCTCCTGAGGTCCTGCACGGCGTAGCTGCTTCTTCTTCTTGGGGTGGCCTCGGGAGGGCACTCTCCCTTGTTGTCGGGGTCGTCGATTGCTGCAGCTTGGAAGGCACGCTCGAGGGAGCACACCGCGTCTATTTCTTCACACGGGACTGTGATGATTCCGCCGCTTCCTGGTATCTTGAGGACATTGTAGTCGTGGTGGGTCAGCCATGAACTTGGCCAGGGCTGGATACCCGAGGGTGGCATTGTACGGCAGACGGATGTGTGCGACATCGAAGTCGATGAGCTTGGTGCGGTAGTTGTTGCGTTCTCCGAAGGTGACAGGGAGGCGGACCTGTCCTATCGGTGTAGTGGAACCGTCAGTCACTCCTGAGAAAGGCTTGGTAGGCTGAAGCTGATCATACGACACTTGGAGGTTGTCGAACGTGTCGACGGACAGGACATTGAGCCCCGCGCCGCCGTCAATGAGGGTCTTGGTGACTTGTACATTGCTGATGACTAGTGAACAGAGCATGGAGAGAACGCCAGCAGTGGCCACACACTTGAGCTGATCTGCCGACTGAATGTGATGGCGCACTTGGACCATCTGAGCGGGCGCATGGCCTCGAGCTTGTGGAGGACTGCATTCACTTCACGAGCAAACTATTTGAAGATACGCTGCAAGGCTGGGGCCTGAGCTCCGCCCAAGATGCAGGCGATAGCACGCGGCTCCTGGAAGCCCCCAGCCCCCTTGTCTTGATGGTGGTCGTCATTCCTTCTTGGTGGTGGCGGTAGTGGAGGAAGACCGGCATTACCCTGAGGACGATCCTCACGAGGCTGATCCTGCCAGCGGTCCTCACGAGGCCGGTCGCGCCACTCCTGGCGCGGGCTGCGGGCGTCCCAGTGTCCGCCACCTCGTCCTCCTCCTCAGCCGTAGACCATGTCATTGCGCTCGGGGCATCGACCGAAGCGTCCCTCTCGAATGGCTCTGAGCTCTTGACAGTCGCTGGTGTTGTGGCTATGCAGGTTATGGAAGGTGCATAACGATCGGCTGCTCTTGGATGACTCTAGCTAGTCTCCCGCTTGGTATCCGGCTCCGCCGCAAACACGGCTGCTCCCTTGCGCTTCACGTCCTTGGCCTTGGCTTTCTTCTCCTCCGGGTCCGCAGCTGGGAGCTCGAGGAGGGAGAGGCGCCCCTCCTCAGCTCTTGCGCACTTGGTCGCCAGGTTGAACAGCTCCAGAGACGTGCACAGCTCCTCATGGATGGCGAGCTCCTCCTTCATCTTGACATCGCGGACTTCATCAGAGAACGCGGAGATGATGGCCTCATCTGTCACCTTGGGGATCTTGAGGCGAACGTTGTTGAAGCGCTGGATGTACTTCTGGAGGGTCTCTCCTGGTAGTTGCTTGACGTGGCGTAGGTCACCCGCGGCCGGAGGGCGGTCGTGACTGCCCTGGAAGTTGGCGACGAAGCGGTCGCGCATCTCGTCCCAGGAGGAGATCGAGCTTGGAGGAAGGTTCAGGAGCCAGGAGCGGGCACCATCTTTGAGAGCCATGGGGAACCAGTTCGCCATGACTTTCTCGTCGCCGTTGGCCGCCTCGATGCTCAGCTCGTAGAGCTATAGGAACTCTGCGGGGTCGGGGGTGCCTTCGTAGCGAGGAGGCAGATCCGGCTTGAACTTGCCCGGCCAGGTGACGCTACGCAGCTCGGGGGTGAAGGCGCGGCAGCCGGCCGTGGTCACCGGGGCCCGTCTTGGAGGTGGAGCTTGGTCTTGGCGCCCCCGCGCCGCCACGGCAAGCGGCGCGAGGCCCTTCCGCAGCAAGCGACCCGGACGTGGCAGTGCGGGGAGTGGCGGAGCGTTCTCTTGCGGTTGAGGGACTTCTTGACAGCTTCTTTCTTCACGCGCGGGCGCCGGACGCAGTGGGTCGCGTCGTGGAGCCGCGCGCCTTGGCGCCATCTTGGTGCAGAGGTGGTGGAGGTGTGTATGACCTTGAAGTATGTCTAGAGGGGGGGTGATTAGACTACTTGACCAATAAAAACCTAACCTTTTCCCAATTTTATACTTTGGTAGATTTTAGCTATCTTTGAGCAAGTCAAGCAATCTTCACACCATTCAAGCAAGCATGCAAAGAGTATATTGGCAGCAGAAATTAAAGCATGCAACTTGCAAGAATGTAAAGGGAAGGGTTTGGAGGATTCAAACGCAATTGGAGACACGGATGTTTTTGTCGTGGTTCCGATAGGTGGTGCTATCGTACATCCACATTGATGGAGACTTCAACCCACGTGAGGGTAGCAGTTCTTGTGAGTCCACGGAGGGCTCCACCCACGAAGGGTCCACGAAGAAGCAACCTTGTCTATCCCACCATGGCCGTCACCCAGGAAGGATTTGCCTCACTAGCGGTAGATCTTCAGGAAGTAGGCGATCTCCTTGCCCTTACAAACTCCTTGGTTCAACTCCACAATCTTGTCGGAGGCTCCCAAGTGACACCTAGCCAATCTAGGAGACACCACTCTCCAAGAAGTAACAAATGGTGTGTTGATGATGAACTCCTTGCTCTTGTGCTTCAAATGATAGTCTCCCCAACACTCAACTCTCTCTCACAGGATTTGGATTTGGTGGAAAGAAGATTTGAGTGGAAAGCAACTTGGGGAAGGCTAGAGATCAAGATTCATGTGGATGGAATGGAATATCTTGGCCTCAACACATGAGTAGGTGGTTCTCTCTCAGGCTGGTAAGTTGGAAGTGTAGGTTTGTTACGATGGCTCTCTCCACGAATGAAGAGGAGGTGGAGGGGTATATATAGCCTCCACACAAAATCTAACCGTTACACACAATTTACCAAACTCGGTGGGACCGAATCAACAAACTTCGGTCGAACCGATTTAGTAAACCTAGTGACCGTTAGGGTTTTTCGGTAGGGTGACATGCATCTCGGTAGGACCCGATATGGTTAGGGTTAGGGCATAATGTAATCTCGGTGAGACCGATTACACAAACTTCGGCGAGACCGATTTTGGTAATTAGCTAACGAGAGAGTTGGTCGGAGTAAACTCGGTGGGACCGATTCGCTCTTTCGGTGAGACCAAAAAGTTACGAAAAGGAAACAGAGAGTTTACATTGCAATCTCGGTGGGACCGATCGCTCACTTCGGTTAGACCGAAACATTACAAAGGGAAACAGAGAGTTACAATCCCATCTCAGTGAGACCGAGATCCCTATCGGTTTGTGGCAGTGGCTATGACATTTGAACTCGGTGGCGCCGGATAGAAAGAATCGGTAGGGCTGAGTTTGACTTTGGGTTTAGGTCATATGTGGATGTGAGAAAGTAGTGGAGGGTTTTGGAGCATATCACTAAGCACATGAAGCAAGAGGCTCATTAAGCAATACCTCATCCCTCCTTGATAGTATTGGCTTTTCCTATAGACTCAATGTGATCTTGGATCACTAAAATTTAAAATGTAGAGTCTTGAGCTTTTGAGCTTGAGCCAATCCTTTGTCCTTAATATTTTGAGGGATCCACTTTCATCATCCATGCCATGCCATTCATTGAGCTTTCCTGAAATGTTCATCTTGGAATAGTATTAGCTCAATGAGCTATATGTTGTTATGAATTACCAAAACCACATAGGGATAGTTGCACTTTCAATCTCCCCCTTTTTGGTAATTGATGACAACATATAGATCAAAGCTTCGACAAATGATAATAAAATTAAAAAACATCGTCACTTTGAGAAGTATGTGATAAGCAAGAGCTCCCCCTAAATTTGTGCATATTTTAAGATTTGCTTTGGACTGCAAATGCACAAGGAATTAGGCTCATGGGTTACTCTTCCATGTCACATACATCTTGGTGGAGCGCTCAAAATAATAAAGATTGAATACATGCACTCATCACCAAGCACAGTGAATGATCATATAAGGATAAATAATACAATATCATAACAAGCATAAGTGTAGCTTATGATCAAACACATGATCATCAATGTCTCACAGGTAAAAGCATAGTACCTCAAGCAATCAAAAGCAAATAAAGTTCAACCAAGAAGGGAAGAGAGAACAAAAGCAAATCTCTCTCTCTCTCTCTCGAAGCCTATGATCTATACATTTTTCTCCCCCTTTGGCAAAAAGTTACTAAAAAGTTCCTAGAAAATGCATAGCACTATGTCGACTCTCAGGCTTGGTCTTCTGGTGGTGGTGTAGATAGGACTCCAAGGATGAAGGCATCAGTAGACATGGAAGGAGCTGAAGGAGTTGGTGCTGGAGCTGGTTGAAATTTGGAGCTGTAGGTGGAGGCTGAAGAAGTGGCTCTGGTGTGCATTCTTGCTTGCCGGTGACCTCTGAGCTCTAGGCACTCAGCAAATGCATCAGTTGTTGTCTTGCCCTTCCTCTCATGCATATCATCTTGTAGCTGCTCCACGGTGACTGAATCTCGATCACTTTGACATCAAGATCATAGAATTTTGTTCCATGATTCTCTCCGAGGCTCTCTGGTTTTGAGTTAGGGTGGCCAACCCCTTCTCAATCCTTGAGTTGATGCTATCAAGTAACCAAGTTGCTCCTGCTTGTTCTTCAGAAAGTACTCAGATGCCTATGCTAGAGTGGGCATCTTGGCAGCCTTCTCTTTCCTTGCCTTCTCCTTCCTCTCTTGAGCTTGCACTGATGATGGTTCATTCTCGGTCATGACAACTTGATTGTCCTCAAATTCAGGATAGAGAACCATGTGTTCCTTATCCAACAGATACTTCCCTGTGCCCATCTTTGAGTTTATCAACTCTTGAATCTGTGGGGCATATCCACAGCTCCTCTTCTGGTCTGCTGCTGTCCTCTTAATTGTTTCAACTATGAGGCTCATGACCTTGAATTTATGAGGCACATAAAAAATGTGAAGCAAATTGATTGCATGCCCTCTGATCATGTTATGGTCACCTGATTTGGGCAATAGAGTGTGCCTTAAGATCCAGTTGATCGTAGGCAGCCCTGACAACAGAAAATGAACTGATCCAAACTTGAAGGTCTCAAGTGCATCATCTGGGATCTCCTTGTACATCTGTGACATTGAGTTGTGATCCATTTTCTTCTTGGCATAAATGTCCAAGTCATCTTCACTTTCCTTTGGGGCATTGATCAGACTTGCCCATTCCTCTATGGTAGACTGGTATCTGGTTCCTTCTGACATCCAAACTACCCTGCCATCTGGATAGAAATGTGTTGTGGAGTAGAATTACTAATGAGCTCATCGTTCCAGTTTGTGAGCTTCTGCCCAGCAAAATCTGCAACTCCACATGCACTGAAGCTGTCATATACTCCAGGGTAGTGTTCTGCCTTCTCCTGAATGTAGGTCCAGTCGACCCACCTTATATCACAAACTATGGGCTTCTTATCCAACAAAATAGTCGCATAGAAGTCCTGCTGCTCCTTGGTGTGGAACATGTAATCTACAGCAGTCCTTCTCCTGGTGGCATATGGATCTGCCTCTCTCCATAGCATCAACCCATGATCTCTCCTGATCTTCATGTTCTCAGCCACAAGATGAGCATCATTGTGGTCTAGAATCTTGGGTTTGAGCTTCCTTAGGACCTGCCCTTCTTCATCTTCCTCAGCATCAACCTCAGGCATTGGGGCCTTGTTCTTTTCAGCTGCTGGTATGCTCCTGGTATTCCTCTTGGGTGCACTCTTGGGCTTGGGGGCAGCTTTGGGCTTTGAAGTTGCAGCCCCTGATTTGGTAGCATCACCCATCAGCTTTTGTGCCTTGGGTGCTGGTTCTGCAACCTCTTCTTCTTCTTCCTCTTCCATCATGGAAGGCTTTCCAATCACTCTGGCCATGGTCTTCTTGACCCTTTCCTTCCTTTTCTTTCCTTCAGCAGCAGCATGCTCTTTGGGTTGGGATTCCAAAGTAGCTTGAGTAGAGACTCTAGCTTTGGACATTGGTTGTCTACCTGCCGGCCTTTTGATCTTCAATCCAGGCTTAACTGCTGTTGAGCTGAACTCCTTCTTAAGCACTTTCTTCTTTGAGCTTGCCTCATCCTCAACTGCCACATAATCCTCATCCTCAGACTCTAAGGTCTTCTTCTTCCTTGTCCTTGTGGCAGCCTTGGGCAAATTCTTTGGGAGTGCTTACGCTCCCCTCATCTGAGCTGCTTGAGGGACTAGTGCCCTCACTCAATTGGATCTGCTCTTGGATTTGTTACAGGCTGTCACTTTGGTCCGACATCTGCCGTCTTGACTGCTGACCACATGAATAGTTATAGATGAGGTAGAGTGGATGAGCATCACAAAATGCAGAGATTTTTGCAAAGAATGATTCAAAAACTTAGTTTTAGTTTTCCACAGAAGAATTTCGGATCTACCGATTTTCAAACTCGGTGATACGAAGCAGTTTGGAACCTAAACTAGTGAACTCGGTCAAACCGAGTCACAGTTGATGGCACCGAGACTGCTAGGGTTTCACAAAGTTCTAAAATCGGTCACACCGATTAGCAATTCTCGGTCGGACCGAGACTTACTAGTGCAATGGCGTTAGCCAAATCGGTGGGACCGAGTTTTTCAACTCGGTGGGTCCGAGATGGTTTCAAGTGAAACCTAACCCTAAATTTTTGAATCACAACTATTCTAAGGATTGATTTGACTAGATAGGAGTGTTTCAATCATGGCAAGATGCATAACGAACACAATGTGCTGAGAATCAGACGAGGAAAGCACTGTGATCGAGTTCATACCCTAGTTCGACGGAACTTCGCTTCTGGCGGCAACGGCGGAGGAGAATTCCGTTGACGGTGCGGAGACCAGCGACGGGAGGCGGTGGCGGCGAAGTCGACGATCCGTGAACCTAGTTGGCGGAAGCGAGCTATGCGCAGCGAGGAGTTTAGAAAGTTTTCCAAAATTGCCCGTGTGAATATATAGCCCGACCACAGCCGGTGTGATTGAGTGGTACAACTCGGTGGCACCGAGATGCATAAGCGATATGATTCTGACAACACGGTGTGACCGAAAAGTACAAATCGGTTGCACCGAGATGAAAACCCAGATCGACTCGATAATCTCGGTATGACCGAAATGGAGGAATCGGTCGGACCGAAAATCACAAAGAAGTTTTGGAAGTTTAAGTCTATGACGAATCGGGGACTCAAGTGCTCCTCACACGCAGTGGTTCGAATCGACTTGATCAAATTTTGTAATGTAGCATGAATAGAGTTTGAGACGAGAAAAGCATAGATAGCTAGAGAAGGTTCTTAGGCATTCTTGTCCATCCACTTGGCCAAAGAAAAAGAAGCCAATCAATCATAACAACAAGTGGATGTCCTCGAATGAGTAAAATATGCAACCAACATGCTCACACAATAAAATGGCAAATGAAATATGTGACAAAGCATGCACAACCAATTCTAGCATCTATCAAACAATTGGCGATGACTAGGTCATCTATATATGAGTATATTGACTTAGGAGTCAAATGAGAACATTTGATCATAGGTCATACTCATCGTTTAAGCTCAAATGGGGTTACCACTTTTACATAAAGCATTTATGTGTTCACATCATTAGAGTTGCTTTGACTCAATTCTTAGAGTTAAGCTCCCCCTAGATGTGAGATCCCCCTTAGAGGGATAAACTAACCTTGGGTTTTGTCGATGATGACTTCATGTAGGTGTTGAAGATGTGGATGCTCAAAGTTGATGTAGATCGTTTGGAGCAATCCTTTGGAGTGAGTTGCACTTTCAATACCTACATGGGTTAGTCCCACAAGGAACAAACAAGAATATCCATAGACATAGAGTGAAGTATACACAAAATGATGTCCATGAAAACATTAGGTTACCTTGTCCCTTGCCTTACCAACATGAGGGTTTGTGACTCCTTGAACTAGTGCAAGATAAGGAAGTTGATTGCACTTGTCCTTGCCATAATGATATGAGTGAAAAATGTTGGCGGAGTCACCCTCAAGAACTCTCTAGTTCTTCTTCTTGGGATCCACATCATCTTGATGGGAATCCTTGGTGTAGTAGTTGTACTTGATGAAGTAGAACTTGACGTAGTCTTGGGAACCCACTTGACCAAGGCCTTAGGTGCTTCTTCAAATGCATCAATCTCCTCTTGAAGCTTGTCCTTGCCTTTGTTCTTTTGGTCTTGTGGTGGAAGATCATCTTGTGCTTGTGTTCCCTTGAAGGAAGTAGGATCATACTTCTCTTGTTGAGGAACAAACTTCGTCTTGGGGTATTGATCTTCTTCCCACTCAACTCCATTGGCATTGAACTTTCGTTCAAAACCAACACCTTGATTCTTCCGGTGCCTTCCTTGCTTGCGTACAATTTCCTTGAATTGCTTACTCCCGGCAAGGCTCTTGTATACACCTTTCTCTATAATTCCCTTCAATAAGCTGTTTTCTTGCTCAAGTGTAACTTGGCTAAGAGGTTCATTAGTGGGATCAAGAGAACTACTAGAAGCAACAATATTGGATTTAGCATTATTATAGTTACTACTAGAGGAAGAATCTTTCTTGTTCTCGTTACTAGACTTGACTTGAGGCATGTAAGTAGATAAGAGTAAACGCTTGGAAATGTAAGAAGAACTTTTCTTACGGAGATCATCATTTATTGCCTTTAACTCATGCTCTTGCTCAAGATTGAGCTTTTCAAAGCGTAACTTCTCATGAGCCCTTAAAAGTTCTCGACGATCTTCGAAGATAGTTTCATGAGCTAACTTAAGAGTGTTTAGTTCTTTAGTTAGACGCTCAATCTTCTCCTTATCATTGTCATTCGTTTCACCTTGATTAGCATGATTAATTGATGTTTCATCATAGTATTCATCACTAGAGTTGTCAATAAGTAAATCATCATCACCTAGCAAGTCATCTTCATCACTATTAAAATCAACATACTGGGGTGTCTTACCTTAGGACCTTTGGCCATGAAGCATCTACCAATTCCTTCATTTGGTGATTCAAATATGTCATAGGAGTTGGTTGACACAAGTGCTAGACCGGCAACACCTTCATCTTGAGTGTATTCGAAGTCGGAGTGATAGCTTCTCTCGGAGTGATGGTCAAAGTCGGAGCCGGATACCCATTCACCAACATGAGCTTGATGTCTTCGTTTTGTGTAGCTCTTTGATGACTTGTCCTTCCTTTCCGAATCCTTGCTTCTCCGTGAGGGTCTTCGTTCATAACGATCATCTCTACTCCTTCTCTCTATTGGTGGTGATTCTTCTCTTCTACTTCTTCTCTTGGGAGAATCTTCTCTTCTTTTGTAGGGTGTCGTGCACTCATTGGAATAGTGTCTGGGTCTCCCACAATTGTAGCAATTAGCTCTCGACTAGAAGATCTTTTGTCATTGTAGGACCTTGACTTAGAGCTTCTTTCTTTGCTTCTACTCTTGTAGAATTTGTTGAAGTTCTTCACCATTAAGCTCAATTCTTCATTGAAGGTTTGTTTCTCACTTGATGATGTGGGGCTTCACATGAGGCTTTGTAAGCACCACTTGAATTGTTGTGAAGTTCCTCCTTATCCTTGAGTGACATCTCATGAGCAACAATTCTTCCAATGACTTCCGTTAGCTTGAGATCTTTGTAATTTGGCATCATTTGGATCAATGTGCACACAGTATCATATTTTCCATCCAATGCTCTTAGGATCTTCTTGATGATGAATCATCGGTCATCTCTTCACTTCCTAAGCCGGCAATCTCATTTGTGATAAGAGCAAGCCTAGAGTACATTTCAGCGACACCTTCACCATCCTTCATTTTGAACTTGTCAAGCTGACCTTGGAGCACATCCAACTTGGATTCCTTGACGGAGTCGGTACCTTCATGCATATCAATCAAAGTATCCCAAATTTCCTTTGCATTCTCAAGACGTCTGATTTTGTTGAACTCTTCGGGGCACAAGCCATTGAAGAGGATATTACAAGCTTGAGCGTTGTATTGCAGCATCTTCAACTCTTCCGCGCTAGCTTCACGGTTCGGTTCTCTCCCATCAAAGAATTCACCTTGCAAACGAATACACACAATAACCCAAACGGCGGGGTTATGTCCGAGAATATGAATTTTCATCTTATGCTTCCAACTAGCAAAATTAGTGCCATCAAAGTAAGGACCTCTACGGTGATAATTTCCCTCACTAGACGCCATACTCTCCTAGGTTGTGAAACCAAGGCTATGACCACCAAAAGCTATGGAAATCAAAGCAAATAGAGACCAAAGCTCTGATACCACTTGTAGGACCTTGAAGTCTGTCTAGAGGGGGGGGGGATGATTAGACTACTTGACCAATAAAAACCTAACCTTTTCCAAATTTTAGACTTCGGCAGATTTTAGCTATCTTTGAGCAAGTCAAGCAATCTTCACACAATTCAAGCAAGCATGCAAAGAGTATATTGGCAGCGGAAATTAAAGCATGCAACTTGCAAGAATGTAAAGGGAAGGGTTTGGAGGATTCAAACGCAATTGGAGACACGGATGTTTTTGTCGTGGTTCCGATAGGTGGTGCTATCGTACATCCACGTTGATGGAGACTTCAACCCACGTAGGGTAGCAGTTCTTGTGAGTCCACGGAGGGCTCCACCCACGAAGGGTCCACGAAGAAGCAACCTTGTCTATCCCACCATGGCCGTCGCCCAGGAAGGATTTGCCTCACTAGCGGTAGATCTTCACGAAGTAGGCAATCTCCTTGCCCTTACAAACTCCTTGGTTCAACTCCACAATCTTGTCGGAGGCTCCCAAGTGACACCTAGCCAATCTAGGAGACACCACTCTCAAGAAGTAACAAATGGTGTGTTGATGATGAACTCCTTGCTCTTGTGCTTCAAATGATAGTCTCCCCAACACTCAACTCTCCCTCACAGGATTTGGATTTGGTGGAAAGAAGATTTGAGTGGAAAGCAACTTGGGGAAGGCTAGAGATCAAGATTCATGTGGATGGAATGGAATATCTTGGCCTCAACACATGAGTAGGTGGTTCTCTCTCAGAATTGGTAAGTTGGAAGTGTAGGTTTGTTCTGATGTCTCTCTCCACGAATGAAGAGGAGGTGGAGGGGTATATATAGCCTCCACACAAAATCTAACCGTTACACACAATTTACCAAACTCGGTGGGACCGAATCAACAAACTCGGTCGAACTGATTTAGTAAACCTAGTGACCGTTAGGGTTTTCGGTGGGACTGACATGCATCTTGGTAGGATCGATATGGTTAGGGTTAGGGCATAATGTAATCTCGGTGAGACCGATTACACAAACTCGGTGAGACCGATTTTGGTAATTAGCTAACCAGAGAGTTGGTCAGGTAAACTCGGTGGGACCGATTCGCTCTTTCTGTGAGACCAAAAAGTTACGAAAAGAAAACAGAGAGTTTACATTGCAATCTCGATGGGACCGATCGCTCACTTCGGTTAGACCAAAATGTTACAAAGGGAAACAGAGAGATTACAATCACATCTTGGTGAGACCGAGATCCCTATCGGTGAGACCGATTTGCCTAGGGTTTGTGGCAGTGGCTATGACATTTGAACTCGGTGGCGCCGGATAGAAAGAATCGGTAGGGCTGAGTTTGACTTTGGGTTTAGGTCATATGTGGATGTGAGAAAGTAGTGGAGGGTTTTGGAGCATATCACTAAGCACATGAAGCAAGAGGCTCATTAAGAAACACCTCTTCCCTCCTTGATAGTATTGGCTTTTCCTATAGACTCAATGTGATCTTGGATCACTAAAATGTAAAATGTAGAGTCTTGAGCTTTTGAGCTTGAGCCAATCCTTTGTCCTTAATATTTTGAGGGATCCACTTTCATCATCCATGCCATGCCATTCATTGAGCTTTCCTGAAATGTTCATCTTGGAATAGTATTAGCTCAATGAGCTATATGTTGTTATGAATTACCAAAACCACCTAGGGATAGTTGCACTTTCAAGGTGCTCCGTGAGCTACGTCGCTCGTAGCTGGCGGAGGGCGTGGCAGTGAGAGGGACGGCGCAGGGGAGCCCCCTGTAGTGCTGACAAGCTCGGCGATGTGGTCGAGCCAGTCCTCGTAGAGGTCGTCAACTGGTTGGTAGCGCAGGAGCTCGTGCGCCATGATGAGCGTGGCCTGCGCGTCCGTGGGAGCGCGGTGAGCGTGAGACGACGAACCAGCGAGAGTCAGCGACGGAGTGGCGGTGCGGCCGTCCTACCGCACCGAGGGGTGTACCAAGGATGCTTGCTGCTCATTCCCCATCGGGTCGGTGGCGGCGTTGGCGGCAGGCGACGGAGAACGACGGGGTGGCCCGTCGACGGGAGCGGTCTGAGCAATGCGGGTGGCGAGGGCAGCCCGGCGCTCGGCACGAGCGCGGCATGCGTCCGCCATGGAGACAATGAAGCGACGGGACGCGGAGCGACGGAAGGGAAGCATCGGCGCACCCCTACCTGGCGCACCACATGTCGGATCACGGGTTCCGGCAAAACCCTCAAGGTTCGAACACTGGGGTGCGCTCGAAGATATCCCCCTACCGATCCACGTCCTAGATTCGCTAAGATCTCAAGGACTAACTCGACAAACTCGCAATACAAAGGACACAAGACTTATACTGGTTCGGGCCACCGTTGTGGTGTAATACCCTACTCTAGTGTGGAGGTGGTGGATTGCCTCTCGGGCTGAGGATGAACAGTTACAAGGGGAAGAATAGCCTCCTGAGGTTGAGGTGTTCTTCTGCTCGGAGTGTGACTAAGGGTTGGCTCAAGATCAGATCGATCTGTCCCCTTCTACCGTGGTGGCTAGTCCTATTTATAGAGGCCCTGGTCCTCTCCCCAAATATCGAGCGGGAAGGGAGCCAACAACGACCAATTTGAAAGGGGACAACTAGTACAGCTTATCCTGACAAAAGCAGTCTTCGCCTGCAAAAGGCTCGGGTGGTGACGCCGCCTTGGGCTCCACGGTGACCTCCGTCCTGCCGTCCTGCTGGTCTTGGTCTCATTGCACCGATATGGAAACCTTTGCTTGATGCCTCGGTACTCCGCGCCTGCTCTTGCTTCCTTAGCAACAAAGAGGAAACAAGGATGCTGCGTGGACTGGCGCCCGCCTGGCCTTGATCGTCATGGCTCACGTCATGAGAACCTCGTGAGGTTTACCTTGCCTTGATTTCTCCGCCCCTCGCGAGCCAACCTGGTGAGGCCGCTCCCGAGGAGGTTTTGTGTCGTCCGCCTCGCGAGGCTTGGCCCCTCGCGAGGGTCTTGAATGCCTGTTGGTGAAGATGGGCCGTACGGGCCCGCTCGCGGATCCACGCCGTGGGCCGCAGGCAGGCAAGTCTGGGGACCCCCGTTCCCAGAACGCCGACATAATGAGTAGGGATTGCCATGCAACGGATGCACTAGAGCTATAAATGTATGAAAGGTCAACAAAAGAAACTAAGTGGGTGTGCATCCAACTTGCTTGCTCACGAAGACCTAGGGAATTTTGAGGAAGCCCATTATTGGAATATATAAGCCAAGTTATACAACGAAAATTCCCTATAATAAGTGACAAAATAAGAGACTCTCTATCATGAAGATCATGGTGCTACTTTGAAGCACAAGTGTGGAAAAAGGATAGTAGCATTGTCCCGTATCTCCTTTTCTCTCTCTATTTTTTTTGTTTGGCTTCTTTGGCCTTCTCCTTTTTTTCATTGGCTTCTTTGGCCTCTTTTTTTCCCTCACATGGGACAATGCTCTAATAATGATGATCATCACACTTCTGTTTATTTACAACTCAAGGATTACCACTCGATACTTAGAACAAAATATGACTCTATATGACCGGGATGTGCAATGAATCTAGAGTGACATGTATGAAAAAATTACGAATGGTGGTTTTGCCACAAATATGATGTCAACTACACGATCATGCAAGGGAATATGACAATGATGGAGCATGTCATAATAGACGGAACGGTGGAAAGTTGCATGGCAATATATCTTGGAATGGCTATGGAAATGCCGTAATAGGTAGGTATGGTGGCTATTTTGAGGAAGGTAAATGGTGGGTTTATGGTACCGGCAAAAGTTGTGCGGTACTAGGGAGGCTAGCAATGGTGGAAGGGTGAGAGTGCGTATAATCCATGGACTCAACATTAGTCATAAAGAACTCACATACTTATTGCAAAAATCTACAAGTCATCAAAACCAAGCACTACGCACATGCTCCTAGGGGTATAGATTGGTAGGAAAAGACCATCGCTCGTCCCCGACCGCCACGCATAAGGAAGACAATCAAAGAAACACCTCATGCTTCAAATTTGTTACTAGCAGTTTACCATACGTGCATGCTACGGGACTTGCAAATCTCAACACAAGTATTTCTCAAATTCACAATTAATCTACTAGCATGACTCTAATATCACCATCCTCATGTCTCAAAACAATCATCAAGCATCAAACTTCTCATGGTATTCAACGCACTTTATATGAAAGTTTTTATTATACCCATCTTGGATGCCCATCATATTAGGACTAGTTTTATAGCCAAAGCAAATTACCATGCTGTTCTAAAAGACTCTCAAAATAATATAAGTGAAGCATGAGAGATCAATAATTTCTATAAAATAAAACCACCACTGTGCTCTAAAAAAATATAAGTGAAGCACTAGAGCAAAAATTATGTAGCTCAAAAGATATAAGTGAAGCACTAGAGCAAAATTATCTAGCTCAAAAGATATATGTGAAGCACATAGAGTATTCTAATAAATTCCAATTTATGCGTGTCTCTCCAAAAAGGTGTGTACAGCAAGGATGATTGTGGTAAACTAAAGTTCAAAGACTCAAATCATGCAAGATGCTCCAAACAAAACACATATCATGTGGTGAATAAAAATATAGCCTCAAGTAAAGTTACCGATAGACGAAGACGAAAGAGGGGATGCCTTCCGGGGGATCCCCAAGCTTAGGATTTTGGTTGTCCTTGAATTTTACCTTGGGTGCCTTGGGAATCCCCAAGCTTAGGCTCTTTCCACTCCTTATTCCAAAATCCATCAAAACTTTACCCAAAAACTTGAAAACTTCACAACACAAAACTTCAACCGAAAATCTCATGAGCTTTGTTAGTATAAGAATATAAACCACCACTTTAAGGTACTCTAATGAACTTATTCTTTATTTATATTGGTGTTAAACTTACTGTATTCCAACTTCTCTATGGTTCACACCCCCCGATACTACTCTTAGATTCATCAAAATAAGCAAACAACACATGAAAAACAGAATCTGTCAAAAACTGAACAGTCTGTAGTAATCTGACTTGTTCGAATACTTATGGAACTCCAAAAATTCTGAAATAAATTGGTGGACGTGAGGAATTTCTCTATTAATCATATGTAAAAATAATCAACCTAAAAGCACTCTCCAGTAAAAAAAATGACAGCTAATCTCGTGAGCGCAAAAGTTTCTGTTTTTTACAGCAAGATCGCAAAGACTTCACCCAAGTCTTCCCAAAGGTTCTACTTGGCACAAACACTAATTAAAACATAAAACCACATCTAAACATAATCTAGATGAAATATTTATTACTAAACAGGAACAAAAATTAAAGAACAAAAGTAAAATTGGGTTGCCTCCCAACAAGCGCTATCGTTTAACGCCCCTAGCTAGGCATAAAAGCAAGAATAGATCTAGGTATTGTCATCTTTCGTATGCAATCCATAAGTGGCTCTCATAATAGATTCATCAGGAAATTTAATTTTATTCCTAGGAAAGTGTTCCATGCCTTTCCTTAACGGAAATTGGAATCTAATATTTTCTTCTTTCATGTCAATCATTGCACCAATCGTTCTAAGGAAAGGTCTACCAAGAATAATAGGACATGTAGGTTTGCAATCTATATCAAGAACAATAAAATCTACGGGCACATAATTCCTATTTGCAACAATAAGAACATCATTAATTCTTCCCATAGGTTTCTTAATGGTGGAATCCGCAAGATGCAAATTTAAAGAACAATCATAATATTCATGGAAACCTAGCACATCACACAAAGTTTTTGGAATCGTGGAAACACTAGCACCCAAATCACATAAAGCATAGCATTCATAATATTTAATATTAATTTTAATAGTAGGTTCCCACTCATCATAAAGTTTTCTAGGGATAAAAACTTCTAGTTCAGGCTTTTCTTTATAGGATTGCATTAAAGCATCAACGATATGTTTAGTAAAAGCTTTATTTTGATTATAAGCATGATGAGAATTTAACACAGATTGCAACAAGGAAATACAATCTATCAAAGAGAAATTATCATAATTAAATTCCTTGAAATCCAAAATAGTGGGTTCATTGCTATGTAAAATTTTGACCTCTTCAATCCCACTTTTATTAGTTTTTGCATCAAGATCTAAAAACTCCGAATCATTGGGATGCCTTTTAACTAAAGTTGACTCATCTCCAGTCCCATCTTTATCAAGATTCATATTGGTAAACAAAGATTTAATAGGAGTCACATCAATCACTTTTAGATCTTCATCATTATTATCATCTAGATCTTCCGGTTTAGCGGCCATCTTATTAACTAAGGTGGATTGCTTATCCGAATTTGGCCTACTAAATTTTCAAGATGAGCAAAATGAGATTTCAAACCATAAAATTCCTTAGACATATCATTGAGCTCTTTATACATGTACTCCATAATACTTTTTTGTTCTTTAAGCTCGTTTCTGAAGAAATTATTATGCTCAAATTGCAAAGACATAAAGCTTCTAACGTTGTTTTCAATTTCTTCCAACCTTCTAAGGTGAGGATCAACGCCTTTTAGCAGAGCCATCAAAGCAAACAGGCACACTAACACCCAAGAACACCAGAAGCAAGCAAAAAGAGACGAGCGGAAGAGGGGCGAAGAAAAGGCAAAGGTTTTCGAAAATCATTTTAGAAGTGGGGGAGAGGAAAATGAGAGGCGAATGGCAAATAATGTAATGCGAGGGAGAAGAGTTTATGATGGGTACTTGGTATGTCTTGGCTTGGCGTAGATATCCCCGGCAACAGCGCCGGAAATCCTTCTTGCTACCTCTTGAGCATGCATTGGTTTTCCCTTGAAGAGGAAAGGGTGATGTAGCAAAGTAGCGTAAGTATTTCCCTCAGTTTTGAGAACCAAGGTATCAATCCAGTAGGAGATGACATACAAGTCACCTAGTACCTCCACAAACAATCAAGAACCTTGCAACCAACGCGATAAAGGGGTTGTCAATCCCTTCACGGTCAATCGCAAAAGTGAGATCTAATAAAGATAGTAACATAAATATTTTTGGTATTTTTGTTGTATAGATTGGAAAGTAAAGATTGCAAAACATTATACGAGATGCGATGTAAATAAAAGAGATGCAATATAATAAGAAAGAGACCCGGGGGCCATAGGTTTCACTAGTGGCTTCTCTCAAGATAGCATGTATTACGGTGGGTGAACAAATTACTGCCGAGCAATTGATAGAAAAGCGCATAGTTATGAAGATATCTAAGGCAATGATCAGGAATATAGGTATCACGTCCGTGTCAAGTACACCGAAAAGATTCTGCATCTACTACTATTACTCCACACATCGACCGTTATCCAACATGCGTCTAGAGTTTTAAGTTCATAAGAACAGAGTAACGCATTAAGCAAGATGACATGATGTAGAGGGATAAACTCAAGCAATATGATATAAACCCCATATTTTTATCCTCGATGTCAACAATACAATATGTGCCTTGCTACCCCTACTGTCACTGGGGCACCGCAAGATTGAACCCAAAGCTAAGCACTTCTCCCATTGCAAGAAAGATCAATCTAGTAGGCCAAACTAAACAGATAATTCGAAGAGACTTGCAAAGATATCAAATCATGCATATAAGAATTCAGAGGAGAACCAAATAATATTCATAGATAATCTTGTTCATAAATCCACAATTCATCGGATCTCGGCAAACACACCGCAAAAGAGTATTACATCGAATAGATCTGCAATAACATCGAGGAGAACTTTGTATTGAGAATCAAAGAGAGAGAAGAAGCCATCTAGCTAATAAATATGGACCCGAAGGTCTGTGGTAAACTACTCACGCTTCATCGAAGAGGCAATGGTGTTGATGTAGAAGCCCTCCGTGATCGATTCCCCCTCCGGTAGATCGTCGGAGAAGGCCCAAAGATGGGATCTCACGGGTACAGAAGGTTGCGGCGGTGGAAAAGTGGTTTCGTGGCTCCCTCTGATCGATCTAGGGTATAAGAGTATATATAGGCGAAAGAAGTACGTCGGTGGAGGTACGAGGGGCCCACGAGGGTGGGGGCGCGCCCTCCTGCCTC
Source organism: Aegilops bicornis (assembly GCA_021605145.1). NCBI lineage: Eukaryota > Viridiplantae > Streptophyta > Magnoliopsida > Poales > Poaceae > Aegilops > Aegilops bicornis. The sequence continues at coordinate 326,097,236 of CM038669.1, forward strand.
GTGGCCGCCTCGTAGAGTTCCAGACTTCAACTCCAAGTCTTCTGGATTGCTTTCGGTCCAAGAAAGATCATCGCAGGTTTCGTTCCGTTTGGATTCTGTTTGGTATTCCTTTTCCGCGAAACTCTAAAATAGGCACACAAAAAACAGAAATTGGCACTGGGCCTCCGATTAATAGGTTAGTCCCAAAAATAATGTAAAAGAGCATATTAAAGCCCATTAAACATCCAAAATAGATAATATAATAGCATGGAACAATAAAAAATTATAGATACGTTGGAGACGTATCAGTAACATACCGATGACAAAGGGAACAACATATGTTGTTAAGCGGTTTGACGATAAAGGTCTTCGTAGAATTTGTAGGAGCCAATATAAGCATCCAGGTTCCGCTATTGGTTATTGACCGGAGATGTGTCTCGGTCATGTCTACATAGTTCTCGAACCCGTAGGGTCCGCACGCTTAACGTTCGATGACGATTCGTATTATGAGTTTATGCGATTTGATGTACCGAAGTTTGTTCGGAGTCCTGGATGAGATCACGGACATGACGAGGGGTCTCGAAATGGTCGAGACATAAAGATTGATATATTGGAAGGTTATATTCATACACTGGAATGGTTCTGAAGTGTATCAGGTATTTTCCTGAGTACCGGGGGGTTACGGAACCCCCCGAGGGGTCAATGGGTCTTCACGGGCCCTAGTGGAAGAGAGGAGGCAGCAGCCAGGTGGAGGCGCGCCCCCCAAGCCCAAACCGAATTGGACTAGGGGTTGGGGGTGGGGGGCGGCCCCCCTTTCCTTTCTCTCCTCCTTCTCTTTCCCCCTTCTCCTTGTAGGAATAGGAAAGGGGGGCGGATCCTACTTGGAGTAGGACTCCCTCCCTTGGGCGCACCACCCTTGGCTGGCCTCCTCCTCCCTCCCTCCTTTATATACGTGGGGATGGGGCACCTTAGAACACACAAGTTGATCTTTTAGCCGTGTGCGGTGCCCCCCTCCACGGAAACACACCTCGGTCACATCTTCGTAGTGCTTAGGCGAAGCCCTGTGCCGGTAACTTCATCATCATAGTCACCACGCTGTCGTGCCGACAAAACTCTCCCTCAGCCTCAACTGGATCAAGAGTTCGAGGGACGTCACCGAGCTGAACGTGTGCAGATCGCGGAGGTGCCGTGCGTTCGGTACTTGGATCGGTTGGATCACAAAGACATTCGACTACATCAACCGTGTTACTAAATGCTTCCTCTTTCGGTCTACGAGGCTACGTGGACACACTCGGCCCGCTCGTTGCTATGCTTCTCCTAGATAGATCTTGCGTGATAGTAGGATTTTTTTTGAAATACTATGTTCCCGAACAATGTGTACCTTCCTAATGCTCGTAGTAGCGCTAGGGTATTTGATACTGGTTCTGTTGCTCATATTTGCAACTCGAAATAGGGGGCTACGGATTAAACGAAGATTCGCTAAGGACGAGGTGACGATGTGCGTCGGAAATGGTTCCAAGGTCGAAGTGATCGCCGTCGGCACGCTACCTCTACATCTACCTTCGGGGTTAGTTTTAGACCTGAATAATTGTTGTTTGGTGCCAGCGTTGAGCATGAACATTATATCTGGATTTTGTTTGATGCGAGACGGTTATTTATTTAAATCAGAGAATAATGGTTGTTCTATTTATATGAGTAATATCTTTTATGGTCATGCACCCTTGATGAGTGGTCTATTTTTGTTGAATCTCGATCGTAGTGATACACATATTCATAATATTGAAGCCAAAAGATGCAAAGTTAATAATGATAGTGCAACTTATTTGTGGCACTGCTGTTTAGGTCATATTGGTGTAAAGCGCATGAAGAAACTCCATGCTGATGGGCTTTTGGAATCACTTGATGCTTACGAACCATGCCTCATGGGCAAGATGAGTGAAACTCCGTTCTCCGGAACAATGGAGCGAACAACTGACTTATTGGAAATAATACTGACACTGATGGTAATGTTACTTTTTACAAAGCTCGACTTGTTGCGAAAGGTTTTTGACATGTTCAAGGAGTTGACTACGATGAGACCTTCTCACCCGTAGTGATGCTTAAGTCTGTCCGAATCATGTTAGCAATTGCCGCATTTTATGATTATGAAATTTGGCAAATGGATGTCAAAACTGCATTCCTTAATGGATTTCTTAAAGAAGAGATGTATATGATGCAACCAGAAGGTTTTGTCGATCCTAAAGGTGCTAACAAAGTGTGCAAGCTCATTTATGGACTGGTGCAAGCCTCTCGGAGTTGGAATATACGCTTTGATAGTGTGATCAAAGCATATGGTTTTATACAGACTTTTGGAGAAGCCTGTATTTACAAGAAAGTGAGTGGGAGCTCTGTAGCATTTCTAATGTTATATGTGGATGACATATTATTGATTGGAAATAATACAGAATTTCTGGATAGCATAAAAGAATACTTGAATAAGAATTTTTCAATGAAAGACCACAGTGAAGCTGCTTATATATGGGCATCAAGATCTATAGAGATAGATCAAGACGCTGACTTTCACAAAGCACATACCTTGATAAAGTTTTGAAGAAGTTCAAAATGGATCAGTCAAAGAAAAGGTTCTTTCCTGTGTTACAAGGTGTGAAGTTGAGTGAGACTCAATGTCCGACCACTACAGAAGATAGAGAGAAAATGAAAGTCATTCCGTATGCCTCAGCCATAGGTTCTATCATGTATGCAATGCTGTGTACCAGACCTGATGTGTGCCTTGCTATAAGTTTAGCAGGGAGGTACCAACGTAATTTAGGAGTGGATCACTGGACAACGGTCAAGAACATCCTGAAATACCTATAAAGGACTAAGGATATGTTTCTCGTTTATGGAGGTGACAAAGAGCTTGTCGTAAATGGTTACGTCGATGCAAGCTTTGACACTGATCCGGATGACTCTAAGTCACAAACCGGATACGTATTTATATTGAATGGTGGAGCTGTTAGTTGGTGCAGTTCCAAGCTGAGCGTCGTGGCGGGATCTACGTGTGAAGCGGAGTACATAGCTGCTTCGGAAGCAGCAAATGAAGGAGTTTGGATGAAGGAGTTCATATCCGATCTAGGTGTAATACCTAGTGCATCGGGTCCAATGAAAATCTTTTATGACAATACTGGAGCAATAGCCTTGGCGAAGGAATCCAGAATTCACAAGAGAACCAAACACATCGAGAGATGCTTCAATTCCATCCGCGATCAAGTCAAGTAGGGAGACATAGAGATTTGCAAAATACATACAGATCTGAATGTTGCAGACCTGTTTACTAAGCCTCTTCGACGAGCAAAACATGATCAACACCAAGACTCCATGGGTGTTAGAATCATTACTATATAATCTAGATTATTGACTCTAGTGCAAGTGGGAGACTAAAGGAAATATGCCCTAGAGGCAATAATAAAAGTTGTTATTTATATTTCCTTATATCATGATAAATGTTTATTACTCATGCTAGAATTGTATTAACCGGAAACTTAGTAAATGTGCGAATACCTAGACACACAGAGTATCCCTAGTATGCCTCTACTTGACTAGCTCGTTAATCAAAGATGGTTAAGTTTCCTGACCATAGACATGTGTTGTCATTTGATGAACAGGATCACATCATTAGAGAATGATGTGATGGACAAGACCCATCCGTTAGCTTAGCATAATGATTGTTAAGTTTTATTGCTATTGCTTTCTTCATGACTTATACATATTCCTCTGACCATGAGATTATGCAACCCCCGATTACCCGAGGAACACCTTTTGTGCTATCAAACGTCACAAGGTAACTGGGTGATTATAAAGATGCTCTAGAGGTGTCTCCGAAGGTGTTTTTTGGCTTGGCATAGATCGAGATTAGGATTTGTCACTCCGACTATCAGAGAGGTATCTCTGGGCCCTCTCGGTAATGCACATCACTATAAGCCTTGCAAGCAATGTGAATAATTAGTTAGTTGCGGGATGACGCATTATGGAACGAGTAAAGAGACTTGCCGGTAACGAGATTGAACTAGGTATGATGATACCAACGATCGAATCTCGGGCAAGTCACATACCGATGACAAAGGGAATAACATATATTGTCATGCGGTTTGACCGATAAAGATCTTCAGAATATGTAGGAACCAATATGAGCATCCTGGTTCTGCTATTGGTTATTGACCGGAGATGTGTCTCGGTCATGTCTACATAGTTCTCGAACCCGTAGGGTCCGCACGCTTAACGTTCGATGTTGATTTGTATTATGAGTTATGTCTTTTGGTGACCAAAGTTTGTTCGGAGTCTCGAATGAGATCACGGACATGAGGAGGAATCTCGAAATGGTCGAGAGGTAAAGATTGATATATTGGAAGGTTATGTACGGACACCGGAATGGTTCCGAAGAGGTTCGCGGATTTTTTGGAGTACCGAGAGGTTACCGAAACCCCCCGGGAAAGTTAATGGGCCTCATGGGCCATAGTGTAGAGGAGGAGGCAGGCCACGGGAGGTGGCGCCCCCCCCCCCAAGCCAATCCAAATTGGACAAGGGGTGGGGGCGCGGCCCCCCTTTCCTTCTCCCTCTCCACCTCTTTCCCCTTTCTCCCTCTCCGTTGGAAGGAAGGGGGAAGCCGACTAGGACTAGGAGTCCTAGTGGGACTCCCCCCACTTGGCGCGCCCCTAGGGCCGGTCGGCCTCCCCCCCCCTCCTTTATATACGGGGGCAGGGGGCACCCCAAAGACACATCAATTGTTCTCTTAGTCGTGTGCGGTTCCCCCCTCCACAGTTTACGCCTCCGGTCATAGCGTCATAGTGCTTAGGCGAAGCCCTACGCGGATCACATCACCATCACCGTCACCATGCCGTCGTGCTGACGGAACTCTCCCTCCACCCTCTGCTGGATCAAGAGTTCGAGGGACGCCATCGATTTGAATGTGTGCTGAACTCGGAGGTGCCGTACGTTCGGTACTAGATCGGTTGGATCGTGAAGACGTTCGACTACATCAACCGCTTAACCTAATGCTTCCGCTTTCGGTCTACGAGGGTACGTGGACACCCTACCTCTTATTGCTATGCATCTCCTAGATAGATCTTGCGTGAGCGTAGGAATTTTTTTGAAATTGCATGCTACGTTCCCCAACAAAAGATAGATAGAGGCGGCCACGAGGCAGGAGGGCGCGCCCAGAGGGGTAGGCGCGCCCCCACCCTCGTGGGCCCCTCGTACCTCCACCGACGTACTTCTTTCGCCTATATATACTCTTATACCCTAGATCGATCCGAGGGAGCCACGAAACCACTTTTCCACCGCCGCAACCTTCTGTACCCGTGAGATCCCATCTTTGGGCCTTCTCCGACGATCTACCGGAGGGGGAATCGATCACGGAGGGCTTCTACATCAACACCATTGCCTCTTCGATGAAGCGTGAGTAGTTTACCACAGGACCTTGGTCCATAGTTATTAGCTAGATGGCTTATTCTCTCTCTTTGATTCTCAATACAAAGTTCTCCTCGATGTTATTGGAGATCTATTCGATGTAATACTCTTTTGCGGTGTGTTTGCCGAGATCCGATGAATTGTGGATTTATGAACAAGATTATCTATGAATATTATTTGGTTCTCCTCTGAATTCTTATATGCATGATTTGATATCTTTGCAAGTCTCTTCGAATTATCTGTTTAGTTTGGCCTACTCGATTGATATTTCTTGCAATGGGAGAAGTGCTTAGCTTTGGGTTCAATCTTGCGGTGTACTTAATGCATTACCGATGTATGCGGTCCCATGAGTGTTGAGGCTCGCGGCGGGTATCGTTATTTTCTGACCTTCACAGATGATTTGAGCAGATATGGGTATATGTACTTAATGAAACGTAAGTCTGAAACATTTGAAAAGTTCAAAGAATTTCAGAGTAAAGTAGAAAATCACCGTAACAAGAAAATAAAATTTCTATAATCTGATCATGGAGGTGAATATTTGAGTTACGAGTTTGGTTTTCATTTGAAACAATGTGAAACAGTTTCACATCTCGCGCCACCTAGAACACCAGAACGTAATGGTGTGTCCGAACGTCGTAACCTTACTTTATTACATAATGGTGCGATCTATGATGTCTCTTACTGATTTACCGCTATCGTTTTGGGGTTATGCTTTAGAGATGGCTGCATTCATGTTAAATAGGGCACCATCTAAATCCGTTGAGACGACACCATATGAACTGTGGTTTGGCAACAAACCTAAGCTGTCGTTTCTTAAAGTTTAGGGTTGTGATGCTTATGTGGAAAAGCTTCAACCTGATAGTCTCGAACCCAAATCAGAGAAATGTGTCTTCATAGGATACCCAAAGGAAACTGTTGGGTACACCTTCTATCATAGAACCGAAGGCAAGATATTCGTTGCTAAGAATGGATCCTTTCTAGAGAAGGAGTCTCTCTCGAAAGAAGTGAGTGGGAGGACAGTAGAACTTGATGAGGTAGTTGTACCTTCTCCCGAATTGGAAAGTAGTTCATCACAGAAATCGGTTCGAGTGATTCCTACACCAATTAGTGAGGAAGTTAATGATGATGATCACGAAACTTCAGATCAAGTTACTACCGAACCTCGTAGGTCAACCAGAGTACGGTCCGCACCAGAGTGGTACGGTAATCATGTTCTGGAAGTCATGTTACTAGACCATGATAAAGCTATGAACTATGAGGAAGCGATGATAAGCCCAGATTCCGCAAAATGGCTTGAGGCCATGAAATCTGAGATGGGATCCATGTATGAGAACAAAGTGTGCACTTTGGTTGACTTTCCTGATGATCAGCAAGCCATAGAGAATAAATGGATCTTCAAGAAGAAGACTGATGCTGATGGTAATGTTACTTTCTACAAAGCTCGACTTGTTGCGAAAGGTTTTTGACATGTTCAAGGAGTTGAATACGATGAGACCTTCTCACCCGTAGTGATGCTTAAGTCTGTCCGAATCATGTTAGCAATTGCCGCATTTTATGATTATGAAATTTGGCAAATGGATGTCAAAATTGCATTCCTTAATGGATTTCTTAAAGAAGAGATGTATATGATGCAACCAGAAGGTTTTGTCGATCCTAAAGGTGCTAACAAAGTGTGCAAGCTCCAGCGATCCATTTATGGACTGGTGCAAGCCTCTCGAAGTTGGAATATACGCTTTGATAGTGTGATCAAAGCATATGGTTTTATCTGAGACTTTTGGAGAAGCCTGTATTTACAAGAAGTGAGTGGGAGCTCTGTAGCATTTCTAATATTATATGTGGATGACATATTATTGATTGGAAATAATACAAAATTTCTGGATAGCATAAAAGGATACTTGAATAAGAATTTTTCAATGAAAGACCACGGTGAAGCTGCTTATATATTGGGCGTCAAGATCTATAGAGATAGATCAAGACCTGACTTTCACAAAGCACATACCTTGATAAAGTTTTGAAGAAGTTCAAAATGGATCAGTCAAAGAAAGGGTTCTTTCCTGTGTTACAAGGTGTGAAGTTGAGTGAGACTCAATGCCCGACCACTACAGAAGATAGAGAGAAAATGAAAGTCACTCCGTATGCCTCAGCCATAGGTTCTATCATGTATGCAATGCTGCGTACCAGACCTGATGTGTGCCTTGCTATAACTTTAGCAGGGAGGTACCAAAGTAATCCAGGAGTGGATCACTGGACAACGGTCAAGAACATCCTGAAATACCTATAAAGGACTAAGGATATGTTTCTCGTTTATGGAGGTGACAAAGAGCTTGTCGTAAATGGTTACGTCGATGCAAGCTTTGACACTGATCCGGATGACTCTAAGTCACGAACCGGATACGTATTTATATTGAATGGTGGAGCTGTTAGTTGGTGCAGTTCCAAGCTGAGCGTCGTGGCTGGATCTACGTGTGAAGCGGAGTACATAGCTGCTTCGGAAGCAGCAAATGAAGGAGTTTGGATGAAGGAGTTCATATCCGATCTAGGTGTAATACCTAGTGCATCGGGTCCAATGAAAATCTTTTGTGACAATACTGGAGCAATAGCCTTGGCGAAGGAATCCAGAATTCACAAGAGAAACAAATACATCGAGAGACGCTTCAATTCCATCCGCGGTCAAGTCAAGTAGGGAGACATAGAGATTTGCAAAATACATACGGATCTGAATGTTGCAGACCTGTTTACTAAGCCTCTTCGACGAGCAAAACATGATCAACACCAAGACTCCATGGGTGTTAGAATCATTACTATATAATCTAGATTATTGACTAGTGCAAGTGGGAGACTGAAGGAAATATGCCCTAGAGACAATACTAAAAGTTGTTATTTATATTTCCTTATATCATGATAAATTTTTACTACTCATGCTAGAATTGTATTAACCGGAAACTTAGTAAATGTGCGAATACATAGACACACAGAGTGTCCCTAGTATGCCTCTACTTGACTAGCTCGTTAATCAGAGATGGTTAAGTTTCCTGACCATAAGCATGTGTTGTCATTTGATGAACATGATCACATCATTAGAGAATGATGTGATGGACAAGACCCATTTGTTAGCTTAGCATAATGATTGTTAAGTTTTATTGCTATTGCTTTCTTCATGACTTATACATATTTCTCTGACTATGAGATTATGCAACCCCCGATTACCCGAGGAACACCTTTTGTGCTATCAAACGTCACAAGGTAACTGGGTGATTATAAAGATGCTCTAGAGGTGTCTCCGAAGGTGTTTTTTGGCTTGGTATAGATCGAGATTAGGATTTGTCACTCCGACTATCAGAGAGTTATCTCTGGGCCCCCTCGGTAATGCACATCACTATATGCCTTGCAAGCAATGTGAATAATTAGTTAGTTGCGGGATGATGCATTATGGAACGAGTAAAGAGACTTGCCGGGAACGAGATTGAACTAGGTATGATGATACCGACGATCGAATCTCGGGCAAGTCACATACCGATGATAAAGGGAATAACATATATTGTCATGCGGTTTGACCGATAAAGATCTTCGTAGAATATGTAGGAACCAATATGAGCATCCTGGTTCTGCTATTGGTTATTGACCGAAGATGTGTCTCGGTCATGTCTACATAGTTCTCGAACCCGTAGGGCCTGCACGCTTAACGTTCGATGACGATTTGTATTATGAGTTATGTATTTTGGTGACCGAAGTTTGTTCGGAGTCTCGGATGAGATCACGGACATGAAGAGGAGTCTCAAAATGGCCGAGAGGTAAAGATTGATATATTGGAAGGTTATGTCTGAGACACGAATGGTTCGAAGAGGTTCGAGGATTTTTGGAGTCTGGAGGTTCTGAAACCCCGGGAAAGTTAATGGGCCTCATGGGCCATAGTGGAGAGGAGGAGGCAGGCCACGGGAGGTCCCCCCCCCCCCAAGCCAATCCAAATTGGACAAGGGGTGGGGCCGCGGCCCCCCTTTCCTTCTCCCTCTCCACCTCTTTCCCGTTTCTCCCTCTCCGTTGGAATGAAGGGGGAAGCCGACTAGGACTAGGAGTCCTAGTGGGACTCCCCCCACTTGGCGCGCCCCTAGGGCCGGTCGGCCTCCCCTCCCCTCCATTATATACGAGGGCAGGGGGCACCCCAAAGACACATCAATTGTTCTCTTAGCCGTGTGCGGTTCCCCCCTCCACAGTTTACTCCTCCGGTCATAGCGTCGTAGTGCTTAGGCGAAGCCCTACGCGGATCACATCACCATCACCGTCACCACGCCGCCGTGCTGACGGAACTCTCCCTCCACCCTCTGCTGGATCAAGAGTTCGAGGGACGTCATCGATTTGAACGTGTGCTGAACTCGGAGGTGCCGTATGTTCGGTACTAGATTGGTTGGATCGTGAAGACGTTCGACTACATCAACCGCTTAACTAATGCTTCCGCTTTCGGTCTACGAGGGTACGTGGACACCCCCCCTCTCGTTGCTATGCATCTCCTAGATAGATCTTGCGTGAGCGTAGGATGTTTTTTGAAATTGCATGCTACGTTCCCCAACAAAAGATAGATTCGGGGGCCATAGTTTTCACTAGATACTTCTCTTGAATATTGCATATGGTGTGTGACACCCCTGTAATTAAGCTACAGTGCTATCTGACTAATGATGTCATGTCATCACTTTTGTTAAGCTTAATTGCCTCTTCGTTGAAAACCAATTCAAATTCAAATTCAAATGCAAGTTGGATAATGAAAATTTTCAAAAAGTAAAATAAAAATGTAGGTTGGGTTGGAAATATTCACTAACAAATTGTCATGGAAGAACCAACATTTTTCAAAATAGTTAAGTGCCCTAAACTAATTAAAGCTGATCCGACAGTATTTTATTGAGCTAATCTAAATTAAATAAATATGTAAACTATTAAAAATAAATTGAAACTAATTGTACTAACTCAAAATATTGCCTAATATTTGTGCGCCAAATATGAAGTTCAACTAAATTCATTTAATGGGAAAAATAAAATGCAAAGAGTGAGTAAATAAAGAAACAGAAAAGAAAAATACAAAGAAAATGAAAAGAAGAAGAAAATAAAAAGGCGGCACTGTGCACAAGGCCCAGCCGCGACAACAGTGCCGACCCATCCTACTCCCCAGCCATCCCCTTCCCCTCTTCACGGGAGGGGGAGGAGGACATGCCGACCATCTGACGCCTCCCCGGCGCCCTACAAGTTGCCGATGACCCCCCGCCAGGTGCAAACCCTGACCCCCACTCGCCCCTTTCGCCCCCTCCCGCCCCATATTCTCTCCCCCGAGCAAGTCCGTCGCCGCGCCTCGTTGTTGGCGTGGCCACCGGCTTCCCCTCGCCGCGCCACCGTGCCCATCCGCTCTGCCGGCCCCTTCTTCATCGTCTTCGCCCTCGGGGCCGAGCCGAAGAGGCCCACATCGCCAAATTCGTCGCCATCTTCCTCCTTCGGCCATCGTCGTCTCTCCATCGATTCCAGCCACATCTGCAGCTACTAAACCTTCGACGGGCCGTCGTGTGCCTCCTCGGTGAGCACCACTCCATTCCCCCTTGTTTTCCCTTTGATGCATCGCCCGTAGCCGTCGTGCCACCATAGCCGAAGCTCGCCGACGTAGCTAGGGCCCCCCTCCCCTCGCGTCCGTGCATGTCGTCATGCTCCGAGGCTCCTCGGAAGGCCAACGAGCTCCTCCGCACCGCTTGCCATGCCCCGCCGCGTAGTCTCCGTCCAAGCCCGACCACCGCATAAGCACCTGCTTTGTATAAAGAGGTAGCCAGGACTGATCTCGGTCGTCCTTGCAACAAGCAATATTTTAAAGGATGATTGGCCTATGAACCCTTCGCATTTAGGATGTAGACCGGCATGCTGGCCTCTCTGTTGAGCCTAGGTAGGGCTAGGGTGTGTCGATAAGCTGAGGCCGGACATGACCCAGAAAAAGTGTGTCCGGCCGGAGTTAATCGAGCGTGTTGGGTAAGTTGGTGCACCCCTGCAGGGAAGTATATCTATTCGGATAGCCGTGTCTGTGGTAACGGACGATCGGAGTCGTATCTCGATCTATTACAACTAGAACTGGGTACTGGAGACACTAAATGGATATGATGGCTCTAGGATCGCTTTCTCACAGGGAGTCGAGGAAGGATCTCTGGGCGTTACTACATTATACTTATTACTTTATAATAAGCTATTCTCCACTCTTCTAATGCTGCAAGATGCTAGTCTTCAATAGGTTAGGCCTTCCCCTCTATTCTGGCATTTCTGCAGTCTAGTCCAAAGATATAGCCTCATTCCTTTGATACTGATGCATACTTAGTATAGATCTGATGTAAGTCTTGTGAGTAATTTGGATGAGTACTCACGGTTGCTTTGCTACCCCCTTTTTTTCTCCTCTATCCGATTGCTGCAATCAGATGATGGCGTCCAGGAGCCTGCTGATCCAGTTGACGACTACTACTACCCGGACGGAGCCTACTACTACGTGGAGACCGCCGAAGACCAGGAGTAGATAGGAGGCTCCCAGGAAGGAGGCCTGCGCCTTTTCGATCCAGATGTCATTGTTTTGCTAGCCTTCTTAAGGCAGACTTGTTTTTTTTATGTCTGTACTAAGATATTGTTGCTTCCGATGACTCTTGTGTATTCGAGCTTATGTATTCGTGCCCTCGAGGCCCCTGGCTTGTAATATAAAGCTTGTATGACTTTAATTTGTGTCTAGAGTTGTATTGTGATATCTATCGTGAGTCTCTGATCTTGATCGTGCGCATTTGCGTGTATGATTAGTGCACGATTGAGTCGGGGGCATCACAAAAGTGTTATTATTTCTATATTTTGTGTTGTTCTTGAGCTTGTCATATAGGTTGGTCACCAAGTTGCATATCTAGACAACCTATATCCTTGTTGCCCTAAAATTGGAAAAGAAGTTAAAAATTGTTAGTCGCCTATTCACCCCTCCCCTCTAGTCAACCATACCGATCATTTCATTTTTCTTTGCTTCTTACTCTTAGAGGGTGTGTGCCTCCTAGATGGTTAGGAGTCACATGAGAAACTTTGGGTTGTGAATGAATCAAGAGTTTTTACAAAGCCATGTGATTGCCTTCTTTGTACCAGATGAACGTCGAGTGATGTTTTTACCTTTCTCTTATCAAGCCATGTTGTCATACGTGTGTAAGAGCTTTGTGTGACCTTAGTGACCGATCTTGCTAAGACCTTTGTGTTCTTAAGACTTCGTGTCCAAATCTTCACCAAGGAGGAGTAGGATTGAAAACTATTTGAATATCGGGAAAATGCCGATGTAGACTTTCATGTTTGAAATCTTTTTCCCTTATCCTACTTTGTTGCAAGCTCTGCTTCCACACTCGTACATTGTTGTAGACTTTCATGTGGAGGTTCCCTAAGAAATCTTGGTAGAAAAGTTTAAAACTTTGCAACTAAAATTTGGTGGTACAATATTTTTATTGGGCTATTCACACCCCTCCCTAGTCCATAACATTCAGCCCTACACAATGGCAGTTATTCGTTCAACCCTCCTTCTCAGCCGATCCTCCTCCTTCGTTTTAAATGGAGCTCACTTAACCATCTCAGACAAAGATGTGGGCGGGGACGAACAAATTCGGGCTTGGTAGATCAGGCTTCTGCAAAGCTTTGTGAGCCCAAGGCATTGAGGTCATTGTCTCGTGAAAGGTTGGCGCTTTTGGTACTTTGATGTCGTGTAGGTTTTTTTTTACCATGATGCAAATCCATGTGTTGTTTGTTTCATACAATGATCCTAGACACCTATTGGAATGGGTTGAATTCATGTTGCAATTGTGTTTCTTCTTTTCTTTCGTATGATGCAAGTGTTTTTTAGCTGTATAGGGCAAAGCCCCACAGTTTTTATCCATTTAAAGGCTTTTAATAAAAATGAATTAATAAAATTGAGTTAAACTCAACGAGCTTGAAGAAAGATAACAAGATGCACAGGAGGACCATATAAAGCACTATGGAAAAAACAAGTCTATTGAAAATTTGGCCATTCTCCCTAATATTCATGTTGATTTACTTCTAACTATGTGAAACACTAATGATAATGCTTGTTTATAGACTTGCTTCCTCTGGAGAAAAGATGATGGCTATGTTCCAAATGCTACGATCTATTTCTGAACATTTTGTTGCAGCGAATATAATTTATTGCATACGGGGAATTTTTGTTATGTGAGCATGTTCAAAATATTGCAACATCTCTGAATGATTTCCAACAGAGCCATAATAAAAATGAAACATGTCCCATACTCCCATGTAATGGATGATATGAGAAGGGATATTGTGTGATGAAAATGGACGATGGCAACATGGTCCACTAACCACTTCCACTGAACCCATCATCAAACCGCCCAATTACGTTGTCTGAACGTTTTTGCACCATAAAATCAGCAAATTAAATGAGATGGTTGGCGTCGGAGTGAGGACAACAAGTGCTTTGTCCCTGTGCCTGAGGGTCAAAATCCAGTTTCGGATGAGATCTTCGGCGCCGTATATGCCTGCCTTGTGTGCTGGCCACTAACCCACTCATCCACCACATACATCGCATCCTTTGATCACGAGGCATGTTCACAAGATCAGTAATTTATCTTACCACGGTCGCACTACGGGAGAAAGAGACGAGCAAATAACCTGGACAGAATATATGTACGTAGTTGGCCAACAACGTCGTGTATAAAAGAGGAGCAGGGAGAGATCATTGACCTATGTGGCCAGCGTTGTGGAGGTCCGTCCACCCAGCCGCCATTTTTATTCTTTGGAAAGCTTTGGTCGGATGGCATCGACCACGGACCTGATCTTATCACGTCCGCTGAGGCTCCGAGACGCTCGTCAGAGCATTTTTTTTCTTTTCTTTTTGAGTTGCGTTAGAGCATTTCTAGCGGATCCGGAATACCCCGTCTGCAAAAGTCGGTTTACAGTATATCGATTTTTTTTCGCATTACAGTATGATTTTTGTTCTGGCAGAACAGACTCCGTAAAAAAAAAAAATCATGGTCCCGGTAAAATTACACAAGCCTCCTAAAAACGTCTGCTAAATTACAATTGGGTCCACCTCGGCCGCTTCCACCGTGAGAATCTCATCGAGATGGACAGAGGGCCAGCAAGAAGACCCCATCCTCGTTGATTCCGTGGCGGCGACGGCGCAGCTAGCGGGAGCAGGCGGCAGCAACAGCTAACTACCTAGCTCGCGCCATCAGCAATAACAGCTAGCTAGCTCGTGACGGCGGCAACTAGCTCGCGGCCACACCTCGAGGCGCTTGTGTGGCCGCACCTCATGGCTCGAGCAGCGGCGACAACTCGTCGGGCGGCAGCTAGGGTCCGGTGGTCGTCGGGGTCGAGGCGTTCCGGTGAGCCGCACTCGGGGAAGACCGTGGCGGGAGCTGAAAGTTTCCTCCCGCCAACCGTTTCTTTATTTTCAGGTCCGTGTAAAAATTGCCTCCAATCTCGTAGATATAGAGGAACGCCCGGAATATATAAGTTCCCATAAAAAAATATTAGAGGGTGGACGATTTTGCGGGATCTATTCGAGACGAAAAATTGTCCTCGTCCCGCAAACTGTCGATTATTTTGCTGGATGGCTCTTTTACGGGATCTGCTAGAGAGATGCTGTTAAGCCGTTTTTCAAGTGATGGCCCGACCAAGTGATCTTATCACGTAGAGTAGTTATATTGATCTTGGTGCGCACTGAATAATTCCGTGCTCAGTTGTATCTATTCGCCTCTGCGTGATGGATCGCAGATAGGGATGGCATGGACTTTAGGCCGGGTTTGGAATGTCATTTTCCTTCTAAACACACTCGTATAAAAAATACAGGTGTTCGTCCGTCGTTTTGGTTTCCGGTTGGAAATACCTTTGGGCCGGTATTTTACACCTGTAAGTTATATACACCTGTATAAGATTACACCCATACCAAGCGCGGCCTTAGGAGCATCCCGAAAGTGGGATCCTTGGCATGAGGATGAATGTTGAATGGCGATGGCCCGGAATCAATTTGTTCCGATCCTAGACACGACCACCACGATAAGCATCGGTGCCGTTCCATCACCGTTGTAGTACTAAATAAAAATTTCTTTTCGAAACCGGCGGTGCGCGAGCGTACACAAAATCCTCGTCGCTTGGAAAGTGGGTGCATCAAGGTCGTCGCGGCCGGAGTGGGACAAGCGTGCGTTGATAGATAGGGGTCAGCTCTCCTGCTGGGTTGCACACATTATTGTGCAGGACCAACCAATGTGTGACACGTGTACTGACAGGCCCCACATCTTTAAATTTTTTTCTTTTTCTTATCTCCTTCTCCCACGGACTCTTTGAGCAGCCATTAGTGTCTCCGTGAGCTCATAGTGTACATCGCATGGGGCAGTGTTCATGGCCGGCAGCTTGGCGACGCCTATGCCCGCGCTAGTGACACATCTACCGCGTTCGCTTGTTTCGCTCATGAGTCCTTCCTCTGCAGATTTGCTCGAACCACCATGAGGGCGCCGGTGCACAAGGTCGGGCTGGACTTGGGCAAGTGGATTGCAGGTCGTCTTCACCGGCACCTTGGTCGAGATCACTACGAACGTGAAATGAAAGAGCGCAACATGGCGGCTTCACGCCCGCGCCGTAATGGATGCAATAGCAGCCCGCCATGGCCACAGCGGCATGCATGGACGGTACGACCGGTCGTGGCTCACATAGCTCACATGAATTATCTCATGAAGGCACCAACGGCTTCTCAAATCGTTCGTGACCGTGAGGATGAGAAGCGATAAGAGAATTTGAGTATCCAAACTGAAAGTTCTTTTTTTATGATGTGGGGCCCATCAATACACGTGTCACAAATTGGTTGGCCATGCACAATACTACGTGCAGGGTTCCCAGCAGGAGAGTCAGACCCGATAGGGGTCCAGCTCTCCTGCTGGGAACCCTGCACACATTATTGTCGAGGCCAACCAACATGTGACACGATGTAACGACAGCCCCACATCTTTAAATCTTTCCTTTTCTTATCTCCTTCTCCCACGGACTCTTTGAGCAGCCATTAGTGCCTCCGTGAGCTCATAGTGTACATCGCGTGGGGCGGTGTTCATGGTCGGCAGCTTGGCGGCGCTACCGCGCTAGTGACACATCTACCGCGTTCGTTTGTTTCGCTCGCAGAGTCCTTCCCTCTGCAGATTTGCTCGAACCACCATGAGGGCGTCGGGCGCGCAAGGTCGGGCTGGACATGGGCAAGTGGATTGCAGGTCGTCTTCACCGGCGGCGCTGGTCCAGATCACTTCCTGAACGTGAAGTGAATGAGCGCAACATGGCAGCCGGCCGGCCGGGCTACGTCTGGCACTTCGTAATGGAATGTAATAGCAGCCCGCCATGGCCACAGCGGCATGCATGGACGGTACGACCGGTCGTAGCTCACATAGCTCACAGGAATTATCTCATGAAGGCACTAACGGCTTCTCAAGGATGAGAAGCGAAAAGAGAATTTGAGTATCCAAACTGAAAGTTCTTTTTTAAGATGTGGGGCCCATCAATACACGTGTCACAAATTGGTTGGCCCTGCACAATACTACGTGTAGGGTTCCCAGCAGGAGAGCCAGACCCGATAGGGGTCCGGCTCTCCTGCTGGGAACCCTGCACACATTATTGTGCAGGGCCAACCAACGTGTGACACGTATACTGACAGGCCCCACGTCTTTAAATTTTTTCCTTTTTCTTATCTCCTTCTCCCACGGACTCTTTGAGCAGCCATTAGTGCCTCCGTGAGCTCATAGTGTACATCGCGTGGGCGGTGTTCATGGTCGCAGCTTGGCGGCGCCTGCGCCCGCGCTAGTGACACATCTACCGCGTTCGCTTGTTTCGCTCGCTGAGTCCTTCCCTCTGCAGATTTGCTCGAACCACCATGAGGGCGCCGGGCGCACAAGGTCGGGCTGGACATGGGCAAGTGGATTGCAGGTCGTCTTCACCGGCGGCGCTGGTCCAGATCACTACCTGAACGTGAAGTGAATGAGCGCAACATGGCGGCTGGCCGGCCGGGCTACGTCTAGCACTTCGTAATGGATGCAATAGCAGCCCCCCATGGCCACAGCGACATGCATGGATGGTACGACGGGTCGTAGCTCACATAGCTCACAGGAATTATCTCATGAAGGCACTAACGGCTTCTCAAATCGTTCATGACCATGAGGATGAGAAGCGATAAGAGAATTTGAGTATCCAAACTGGAAGTTCTTTTTTTAAGATGTGGGGCCCATCAATACACGTGTCACAAATTGGTTGGCCCTGCACAATACTGCGTGCAGGGTTCCCAGCAGGAGAGCCGGACCCGGTTCCAGCAGGAGAGCCAGACCCCTATCGGGTCCGGCTCTCCTGCCGGGAACCCTGCACACATTATTGTGCAGGGCCAAACAACGTGTGACACGATGTAACGACAGCCCCACATCTTTAAGTCTTCCTTTTTCTTATCTCCTTCTCCCACGGACTCTTTGAGCAGCCATTAGTGCCTCCGTAAGCTCATAGTGTACATCGCGTGGGGCGGTGTTCATGGTCGGCAGCTTGGCGGCGCTGCGCCAGCTAGTGACACATCTACCGCGTTCGCTTGTTTCGCTCGCGGAGTCCTTCCCTCTGCAGGTTTGCTCTAACCACCATGAGGGCGCCGGGCGCACAAGGTCGGGCTGGACATGGGCAAGTGGATTGCAGGTCGTCTTCACCGGCGGTGTTGGGGATATTACCACTGGGTGTAAACCGGCCAGGAAAGGCCGGGTTAACTTCGTCAGTAGTTGAGTGTGTTAAAGCCCAAGTAGGCAGATGAGGGCTTAAAGCCCATAGCCGGTTCAAGGCCTGTAGCCGTAAACCGACGTCAGTATGTAACTTGTATTGTAAGTTAGGAATAGTAGAGACCGAGCCGGATACATCTATAAACCGGCATCGGGACTCTGTGAACCGATGGGCACCACGCATGTATATGAGGGGACGACCCGGCGGCGGTTTGAGGACAACAGACAACAACTCGAGACTTAGGCGAAGCTTGTTTGCTCCCTAGTCCTCGAAACCCCATCAATTCCATCACAACTAGACGTAGGCTTTTACCTTCATCGAAAGGGGCCGAACTAGTATAAACTCTCTTGCGTCCTTGTGTCCGCTTTAACTCCTTCAAGTTAACCCGTAGCGATGGTTCCACGACTAAGTCCTTTCATGTGGACATCTGCCGTGACTAAACCACGACAGTTGGCACCCACCGTGGGGCTATCGCACGATGGTTTCAAGTTCTTGGAGGGCAACTTCGAAGGACTCAAGGGCTATGCTATGGGCCGGATGACCAAGAGTCGTCGCGGCAAGCTCTACATCGACGATGCAGGATGGGGCCCCGAGGCCGGCTCGATTGAGTACAGGTACCGGGTCCCTTTTGGTGGCATACACGTCTTCATCGGCAAAATCGGTGAACCGGGCCCTGAGCTGGACATCTGCACCGACCTCGTCGAAACGGCTCAGCGTGCGAGATCTGCCCAGGTTAAACCGGCCGTGAAGCGTGCCTTCGTGGGGGTCATCCACGGAGGAGAGTATGAGGATGGATCGGGATCTGGTAGCGAGACCGTCATTTATTCCGGCGACGAGTCCTCGACTGGAGAAATCGAATCATTGTATCAGTTACAAGACGACCAGATTGGGGGTTATTCCGATGGTGACAGTATTCCAGACCCCTCTGATCTTCCCAACCGGGTTGGAATATTCATGGCCGGTACACAGGCGGCGGTCCACTCTTCCACCGCACCAGCAATGTTCTCCGGGTCAGCAGTGGCGGCGGCGGCCGGGGCAGGAGGCTCTGTGCGCCCACCGGCTCAAGTTTTATCTGATCTGTTTGATGCATTAGCTGTGCTCATGGCGGAGGCTAACCCGACGGATCAGGATGCCCACAACGCGGAAGTTGCAAAGGTGAGGGAACAGATCACTCAGGCCAAGGCCGACCTGGCAGCCGAGAACGACAGGATGGCCGCAGAGCGGGCCGCTTTGGATGCGCAGGCCTATAGGCTTATGCTGGATCAGAACGCGTCGCATGAAGTCTTGAAGCGGAAGCACCGGTCTCGCTTGCCTTCGGTTTTCGACGCCAGAAATCTCTTTCACACCCCAGGAGCAGGACCTAGTAACCCGCCGGTGGTAAACCGGGCAGAGGCACCTGGGTCGGGCGCGCCGGTTCAGCCTCGCCTAATGGAACCGCCTCGGCAGAACGACGTCGTGCATCAGCCTGTCCAGACACCTCCGGGTCATTATTCCAATCCCATGGACAATCTTGTCGCTGCCGCTTCACGACTGGAGGCCATCCCGATCGAAGGTGATTCTCCGCAGGCGGTGGAGACGCGCCGGGTTAAGGAGCTTCTTCGGACGGCTTTGATCCAACAGGAAGCGTATTCATACAGCCGTGACCGAATTCATTCCACCCCTCGTCCAAGCCGGAGCTACAACAGGTGTATGGATGAACCGGCCGTGTCAAGCAATGCACGGAACCGTGAAGCGCCCCGTGGCAATAACCCGGCAGGCGGTATTCGTGATGCTCATGAAGTGGTGGACCGGGCCCGGGCACGCAGGGAGGCCGAGTTAGCAGCACAAAACGAGGCTCGTCAACTAAAGCCGGTTCGTCCAACCACCTCAGTCGAGCCAGGGGTTACTTCTAGTTCTTTGGGGGTGCCCTGTCTTGTCCCCGCTTTACGCAATGTGCGCTTACCCAAAGACTTCAAGGGTCCACGCAAGGTGCCAAATTACACTGCCGATTTGTCTCCAGAAGCATGGGTAGAGAGTTATGAGATGGCCATGGAGATGCTGGATGTGGATGAGGCCGCGTGTGCAAAGTACTTCACTATGATGCTTGAAGGGACAGCCCGTACTTGGTTAAAAAGCTTACCGCCAATTCTATCAGTTCATGGGCCCAGTTACGAGCCCGGTTTGTCCAGAATTTCAAGGATACCTGTAAGCAGCCCATGTCGATAGTGGACTTGGCGGCCTGTGTCCAGGAGGAAGGAGAGTCAACGACCCATTGGGTGCGCCGAGTCTCGGAAATTTTGCACTCGTTAGACCGTATCAACGCTGATTCTGCGGTTATAACCTTGGAAGGCAACTGCCGGTTTAAGCCTCTGAAGTTGAAATTGGGACGGATGAAGCGCCATTGTAATGATATGGGAACCCTCATGGGTGCTTTAGTGAAGTATGCTGATTCTGATAGTACCAAGGATCCCGAGTCTGAGGATGACAAGACAAGGAAGGGAAAAAAGAACAACAACTCCAAGGGGCAGCAACACAACACATCAGGTCATGGGAACGGAGGCAAACGTAAAGCGGATGACAGCGTGGACTTTGTGGCTAATACTAGCGCATAGGACAAGGGCCAGCGACGCAAGGGTAAAGCGGCGAATCACGGTGGAGCTCCAAATCCTAACCCGGACCGCTTAACCTATCTGTTAAACCAGCCCTGTCCAAAGCACAGGACGAAGGAGATGCCGGCCAACCACCTTTGGAAGGATTGTTACATTATGCAGGAGTTCAAGAATTCTAATGCTTTCCGATATGATCACGGATCAGGTGGTGGCTCAGGATCCTTTTTCCATGGGCCGGGTCACGATGGAGGAAATTCCGGTTCAGGCTTCAATGGTAATCAGGGTGGACACAACAATCTAAGTAATCAGCATAGCCAAGGTGGTTACAATCAGCAGCAGCAGCAGTCGGGTTATCAGAGCAATCCGAAGCAGTTGAATAGCGGGCAATATCATGTCTTCACCACTAGCTTGGATAAGCGAGACTGGAAGCTTCACAAGCGAGCAGTGAATTCTGTTGAACCGGCCGTGCCGCGTTTTTTACGCTGGTCTGAACAGCCAATAATATGGAGCAGAGAGGATCACCCACCCCGGGTTGACAATCCGGGTCAGCTAGCGTTGGTGGTGCCACCTCAGGTGGGAGGTTATAAATTCACCAAGGTGCTCATGGATGGAGGGAGCAGTATTAACATCCTATACCATGAGACCTTCCGCCGTATGGGGTTAACAGATAAGAATCTTAAACCGTCCAATACAGTGTTCCATGGTTTGGTACCTGGCAAGTCAGCATATCCTGTTGGCAAGATAGCTCTGGAAGTGGCCTTTGGAGACGATCATGATTCCGTGTCGAGACACCGACTTTTGAGGTGGTGAAGATCCGGAGCCGGTATCACGCCCTATTTGGGCGGCCGGCTTATGCCAAATTTATGGCACGACCTTGTTATATCTATTTACAGCTCAAGATGCCGGGTCACAAGGGAACAATAACTGTTCATGGAAGCCGCAAAATTGCTTTGGAATGTGAGGAAGGTGATGCGGCCTATGCAGAGTCGGTTTGTGCCACGGAAGAGTTGAAATACTACAAGGACAATGTTGATCCGGCGGACATGACTCCATTGAAGAAGCCAACCACAGAGCATGATCCGGCTTGAAAGTTCAAATCGCGGCTGAGACTAAGCTTGTTGACTTCGTGCTGGCGATTCGTCCAAGCGATTCGATATTAGTGCCAACTTGGACCCGAAATAGGAAAGCGGCGCTCATCGAAGTTCATCCGTGAGAATCGGGACATTTTTGCATGGAAGCCTTCTGACATGCCAGGTGTACCGAGGGAACTCGCTGAGCACACTCTTAATGTCGATCCTAAGTACAAACCGGTGAAGCAGTTTCTCCGCCAGTTTAACGAAGAAAGGCGCAAAGCTATTGGAGAGGAGGTGGCCAGGCTCTTAGCGGCTGGCTTTATTGTTGAAGTTTTCCATCCTGAATGGGTGGCTAATCCGGTGCTGGTTCTTAAGAAAAACGGCACTTGGTGTATGTGTGTGGACTACATAGACCTTAACAAAGCTTGTCCAGCAGATCCTTTTGCCCTCCCTCGCATTGACCAGATTATTGATGCTACTGCGGGTTGTGAGCGTTTGAGTTTTCTGGATGCTTATTCTGGCTATCATCAGATCAAGATGGCAGTTAAGGACCAGGAGAAGACGGTGTTCATAACTCCCTTTGGAGCCTTCTGCTATGTATCTATGCCCTTTGGGCTCAAGAGTGCCTAGGTAACTTATCAACGGTGTGTACAGAATTGCCGTCATAAACAGATCGGCCGTAATGTACATGCCTATGTGGATGATATTGTGGTAAAGTCAAGAGAGAAGGAGACTACGGTTGTGATTTGAAGGAAACCTTTGATAACCTACGGACATACAAGATGATGCTCAATCCAGCCAAGTGTGTTTTTGGTGTACCGGCAGGCAAGTTATTGGGTTTTCTTGTGTCCAACAGGGGAATTGAGGTTAATCCGGAGAAGATCACGGCTATCACCTCTCTGGCTAAGCCTAAGTGTATCAACGACGTTCAACGCTTTGCAGGCCGGATTGCCGCGTTGAGCCGGTTTATCAGCCGCCTCGGTGAGAAAGCGACCCCTTTATATCGAATCTTTGAAAAGCGGATCAATTAAATGCAGGAGTTCGGCTGCTGATAAAGCGCTTGAGGATTTAAAGCGGCAGCTAGCCAATCCGCCTGTTCTTGCATCTCCGATTGACAAGGAACCATTGCTACTATATGTGGCAGCCAATGCTCGTGCAGTCAGCGTAGCTATTGTGGTGGAGCGCAAAGAGG
Organism: Aegilops bicornis; assembly: GCA_021605145.1. NCBI lineage: Eukaryota > Viridiplantae > Streptophyta > Magnoliopsida > Poales > Poaceae > Aegilops > Aegilops bicornis. The sequence continues at coordinate 326,120,296 of CM038669.1, forward strand.
CAGGCAAGGAATATCCGGTTCAGCGTCCGGTTTACTATATCAGCGAGGTGCTTATTGAGTCCAAGCAAAGGTACCCGCATTGGTAGAAGCTGGTGTACGAAGTTTTCATGGTAAGCCGAAAGCTTAAACAATACTTCCAGGGACATCCCATCACAGTGGTTAGCTCTGCTCCTTTGGGAGTTATAATTCAGAACAGGGAGGCGACTGGCCGGATTGCCAAGTGGGCTATAGAGCTTGGGCCGCACGGATTGAAATACGTGCCTCGGACGACGGTCAAATCTCAAGCACTTGTAGATTTCATCAATGATTGGATGGAACTACAAGCACCTGAAGAAAAACCGGATCACACCTATTGGACTATTCATTTTGATGGGTCCAGGCAATTGGAGGGCTCGGGGGCTGGATTCGTGTTAACTTCCCCACGAGGTGATAAGTTCTGTTACGTTCTCCGCTTAATGTTCCCTTGTACTTGTACTAACAATGCAGCTGAGTACGAAGCTTTACTCCATGGTCTCCGGATGGCTAAGGAGATGAATCTCAGCCGAGTAAAGTGCTTTGGTGATTCGGATCTGGTGGCTCAACAAGTATCTGGCACTTGGGATTCCAAGGATCCGCTCATGGCAGCATATCGTCGTGAGGTGGATATTGTTGCAGGTCACTTTAAAGGTTATCAGGTGGATCACGTGGACAGACGGAAGAACGAAGCGGCGGACGCTTTAAGCCGGCTGGGCTCTCAACGCAAACCGGTCCCGCCTAATGTCTTCTTAGATGTTCTGCATAACCCATCTGTCAAGCTCCCTGGTGAAGAGGATTTGGCTATTCCTGATCCGGAGGCTCAATTGGTGGCGGCTCTACATGTCATTCCGGATTGGACGATTCCTTATCTTGCGTACATGAACCGGGGCAAGTTACCAGAGGACGAGACTCTGGCCAGGCAGATAAACCGGCGATCCAAGTCCATGACTATTATCAATGGCGAGTTGCACCATTGCAGTGTGTCAGGGGCGTTTCAACGCTGTGTGTCTCCGGAGGAAGGCTGTGAAATTTTGCGTGAAATCCACGAAGGGGATTGTGGTCACCACGCCAGTTCAAAGTCTTTGGTGGCTAAGGCATTTCGTCACGGTTTCTATTGGTTGACTGCTCATGCTGATGCGGAGGACCTGGTTAGACGATGTGATGGCTGTCAGAAATTCTCAAGACGCGCTCATGTGCCAGCTCAAGAATTGAGGATGATTCCAATTACTTGGCCGTTTGCGACTTGGGGGCTAGATATGGTTGGGCCTTTCAAAAGGTCCAAGGACAAGAAGACCCACTTTTGGTGGCGGTTGACAAGTTTACAAAGTGGGTTGAAGTGGAGCCCGTTAGCAAGTGTGATGCAGCCACGGCGGTTCAATTCATTAAAAAAGTGATTTTCCGGTTTGGCTTTCCACACAGTATCATTACTGATAATGGTACCAACCTGTCCAAGGGTGCTATGAAGGAGTTCTGTGAACGTGAGCACATCCGGCTTGACGTTTCATCGGTGGCTCACCCACAGTCCAATGGCCAAGCCGAGAGGGCTAACCAAGAGATTTTACGAGGCATCAAACCCCGGCTTATGGTTCCTCTGCAGCGGACGCTGGGTTGTTGGGTTGAGGAGCTACCATCTGTGTTATGGAGCATCAATACTACGCCCAACAGATCGACAGGATACACACCGTTCTTCATGGTCTATGGAGCGGAGGCGGTTCTCCCCAGTGATATTCGTCATGATTCACCTCGTGTAGCAGCTTATGTTGAAGTGGACAACGAGGTAGCGCGGCAAGACGCCTTGGACTTGTTGGACGAGGAACGTGACATCGCAGCTGCCCGTTCGGCGATTTACCAGCAGGATCTTCGTCGCTATCACAGTCGCCGAGTTAGAACCAGAGCTTTTCAAGAATGAGATTTGGTGCTCCGACTCATCCAAGACCAGACTGATATGCACAAGCTGTCCCCACCTTGGGAGGGACCTTTCGTGGTCAGCAAGAATCTGCACAACGGGTCATACTATCTGATCGACATTCGAGAGCATAAAGACTCACACACGTCAGAGGAGGAGACCAACAGGCCGTGGAACATAGCTCATCTTCGGCCTTACTATACTTGAGCCTTAAGCTCTACTTAAGTACATATTATGACAATGTATATATTATGATCAATACAATAAACCGGAGCCTTAGCTAAAGCGGGGTCTCTGTTATTTTTACATCATGTGTGGTTACACGGAGTTTTTTTATCTTAAAGCGACCTTCGGTTTACCCCTTGAGTTAGCTTTTTCAATAAGCTTTATATCATGTCACTTGGGGGCTTGGTCGTATCCGAACCAATGCAACACCTTTTGATAGGCGAAAGCCACACAATCACTTGGGGACTTGGTCACGTCTGAACCAGTCACGCCTCTTGATCGGCCTAAGGCCACGTAATCACTTGGGGCTTTGGTCGAACCCAACCATCGCTACACCTCTTGATCGGCATAATGCCACTGCATCATTTGGGGACCTGGCTGACTTGAACCATAGCTACGCCTATCGGGGGCTTGATCGTGTCCGACCATGGTAATGCCACTTGATCGGCTCAAATAGCCTCTTTTTTGCAAATGATTCTATTTGTCTTTGCTTGAGATATATTTCTCTTGTTTGCATATTTCTGTTGTTGTGTTTTTAAACCGACGATTATTAAACCGGTTTGACTGTCAGTTGATGGAACACGGTCTATTCTTAATCCGGAGACGCTTTACCTGGTTTGATTTTTGGTTAACATCCTATTCTGGAGTAACACCGATGTTCCTTGTAAACCGGAACGGTTTACTTGGTAAGCCGACCTTATATTCACAGGAGCTGTTATCTCCTCCAGCAGAGTGGGTTTCTTAAAACTCCGCTTTAAGATTGGCACAACCAACTTCATGGCCTACGATGGCAGGTATCATATACTCTTATATTTGATCATATGTTTAAATCTAAGATATTATCATTGATTTCATATACATCGATATTATGACCCGCCCGGTGGTACAACCACAACGGCGTTTTAAGCTTTTTGCTGCAGATAACAGTTTAAGATTGATGATTCAACGGAAGCATAAGTTGCAATAAGTATGCACGAAGGCATATCAACACCAAGTGTGGCAGCTAGTCTATTACAAGGCAACACGGTGCCCAGATAAAATAATTGTTTTTCTGTGTAACATAACGGAACAGCAATGTAAACCGGCTTCCGGTTCATGCTTGGTCGCCAGCTTGGCCTGATGGTTGCGGGCCATCTTGCGCCGCTTCAACTTCTGCTTCCCTACCCAGCGGCTGGAAATCAACAGTTGTCCAGTCGATTCCCATTAATGCTTGAAATACAGCTTCATCGTTGATCAGCAAAGACGGTTCAATGTCAGGAGCGTAAGTATGCTTACGGATTGGAGGGATAAGATTCTCCGCTTCAGGAACTGGTGCAGCCACTCGTTTGTTTTGACCATCATATTGAGCTTGATAGTGAGACAAATTTGCTTCTTTAGCTAATTGACAAGCCAGAGGGCGCACTTCCCGGTTTATCGCTCAGAGATCCTCTTCACTGAATTCTGTCCCGTCTTCCTTCACGCTTGGGAAACCCTGGGCCACTTCAACAGGATCAAAATCTGGCACCCATGCTTTTGCCCGGATTAAGGCGTTTATAGCACCGGTTCTAGCAGCAGATTTCTTTAATTCTTCAATCCGGGTAGGAAGCATTGACAACCTTTTAATAGTGTCCTGGATCACGGTCGGCGCCGGGTTGTTGTGAGAAGCGGTGCTGATGATCAGTTGCGCACCTGTATACAGTTGTTCTATCAATGTATAGGCAGCCTTCAATTTTTTCCGCACATCTGATCCCAAGTGGCCAATACGTGTCCCTGTATCATTGAAAGGGTTGGTAAATCGGAGATAACATGAGAAGACCTCGTTACTTCAGAAATCAAGAAGGCTTACCAAAGACAGCAGCGGTCATGACATGCACTTGCCGCTTTACACTGGTCAGTTCATCCACCACCGGTTTAAGTGCAGCCTCAGCTTTCTCTGCCCGTTGAAGTAAAGCGGCCTTTTCAGTGGCCCAATCCGCCCGCTCCTTGTTGAAATCCTCCTTAAGCTCTTCCATGATGCTTAAAGCGCTGGTTAATTCATCTTTTGCTTTGGAGGTTTCAGCTTGCTGGGATTTCGTGTTTTCTTGAAGATCGACAACTTGGCTTTCTGTCTTGCTCTCATTTCGACCTACATACAGTATAATCATTTGATTAAGATTATGGTGTAGTTGAAGTACCAACTACATAACAAGTTATGCCCTTGATACTTGGGGGCTAATGCATATTTGCTTTTCATCCTACAAATTCTGTATAAGTCCCAAGCTCAATACAAGTATTCAACTTGGCACTTGGGGGCTAACGCATATTTGCTCTATCCTCTATTTACACTGGAATTCTTCCTGTACAAAGTCCCAGTTTAACTTAATTAAGTTGAGCCGGCCCTTGGGGGCTACATTCTCAAAGTACAGCTGCATTAAACATTCAGGTTGGAAAGTCCTGGTTTAAGTTAATATCTTAAAACCGTCACTTGGGGGCTATTGAGTTAATGATTGAAATATATAAGGAGAATCATATGGAATTTACCTCATATTTGTCCTTCATTATCTTTACCAAACCGGCCTCACAATCACGGCTGGTATATAGCCGATTTAGGTAGCCAGAATAAAGATCTTGGGGGTTCAGAGCGGCATAAGTGGCCAAATCGGCGTTCCATTTGCCTTTACCAAATGCTGCAAATTCATCTTTCGCAGTGTGCTTGGACAAAGCGACAGGATTGCCTGGCTCAGAATGACCAAAGCCAGTAATAACGACATCGTCATCTTTGGCTTCACCGGTCCGCACTGGGGTTGCCGGTTTATCAGCATGTTTTGATGGGCTAGCTGTTTTGTCAGTCTGAACCGGACTCGTGGGCTGGTTCAAAGGGCCTGTGGCATCAACATTTGCCTCTTCAACAGTAACATCATGATCTTGCAATGGTGGGTCGTTCCGCATGTCATCGAGGACGTGTTCTTCGGGATATGGTATTTTTGCCGGTTCAGGAACGTCATCTTCTTCTGCCGCTTTGTCCAGACGAGCTTTTTTGCTTGGCCTAGGCTTGGCCCTGAAAGGAAAAAGACAGATGAATCCAGTGAATATTGGAAGTAATATATCAAGCAACATTATCAGGAATACGGCTCACCCAAGCACAATCTTGAGCGGCGGGAGCTGGGTGGCTGACGACTCGCCGGAAGAAGAATGAGAAGTGCCCTGATAATCGGAGTCAGATGGATTAAGAGGTTGACGAACACAACCCGCTTTTGGATAAGCATTGACGAAACAGTTAGAGACCTCTGAACGGCGTTTCCGAACCGGACTGTTCGGTAAACCGGCGGAGGTAACTACCGGCCATTGCCGGGTTGTGCGGCGAGCTTCATGCTGTTGTGTCTTCATAAGAAAGTTTCGGTCCAAATAAGCAAGAGGATGAGAAAATTTAACTTTCCGGTTTGCCCGATGGATTTTTAGTGAAGGTAAAGGGTTTGAATCGGAAGAAAGGGCGATTACCTCTACAACATCGCCGTGGATCGACTTCAAAGATCATCCCGCAATAATCATTATCAATAAGGCGTGTGAAAAATAAACCAAGTGAGTCAAGCTCTACCTCAAGGTCCGGATTACCCACATCATCGTCAGTTGGTGGATCGGAAGAGGCAGTGGTTCTCTTTCTGTGGGCCGGTTTCTTCACAACTCTGGTTTTTGGCCGGATTGTTTTCTCCGGTTTCTCTTGAGGAGGCTTCTTGCTCCAAAATGGATCATCACCCTGTTTGAAAGATGTTAAAGTCAACAGAGGGTATTTAAGCATAGTCAGATTTCATGAAAACATAAGATATGAGTCTTACGGCTGGCGGTTTGTTCTTGGCAGAAAAGGGAAGCAGGCCGGTCTGAGCGCATAGCGATTCCGGTTCATTCAACATCCTTTTAACAGCCTCGATAACCGTGCTGCATCACCGGATTTCAATATGCCGTAGAGGGTCTTTTACATCTTCTGTGTATTTGCACATCAAACCGGAGCGCATGCTTAAGGGTAGTATACTCCAAGATATCCAACAGTGAGCAAGGTCAACTCCTGTCAACCCGTTAGCCATGAAGGCCCGGAGCTTGGATAATTGAGGAGCATATTAGCTTCTCTCCCTGGCAGTCAGTCTTTGAGGGAAGGGATGTGTGTTGCTTAGCCGCTCTGGACGGTAACCTGGCAAAGGATTTTCTCCATCAGGAGAAGTATCTTTGCAGTAAAACCATGCTGCATTCCATTCTTTAGGATGGCTGTGCAGTTTGGCGTGAGGGTAAGTGACCTCTTTCCTCTTTTGAATCGCCATGCCACCTAGCTCGGTGTTGGGACCGTCAAGTAAATTCGGTGCGGCGGTTTAGATAGAAGCAATCTCTGAATAATTCAACTCTGGGCTCCTCTTGAAAGAACACCTCACAGAGCACTTGGAAGTGACAGATGTTGGTTACGGAGTTGGGGCCGATATCTTGTGGATGCAGTTGGAAGTTGGCCAAGACATCCCGATAAAACTTTGAACCGGGCGGACTGAAGCCCCGGGCTAGATGGTCAGCAAAAACAACGACCTCTCCATCTTTGGGTTCTGGAGGACATTCCGGGCCAGGGACCCTCCAGTGAATGACATCTTTTTTGCCTAAAGCGCCGGTGTTGACTAAGTACTCTAGTTGAGTCTCGGTCACTCGAGAAGGGACCCAGTTGCACTCATATACTTACTTGGCCATGGTGCAATCTGCAAAACAGTAATACCGGTTCAAGAATATGTTGGAAGGATACACACTGATGCATTCATTGTTAAACCGGAAGTAGTTATCAGAACCGGAGTTACGCAAAGCGGCAATACTTAGCTAGGGAATCCTGGCGGTTCAGTAAGGGGACTAATGGTATATGCCGAGTTATCAATTTTTCTACAAAGCTAAACCGCCCGGTCTAAAACATTGAAGAGTCAAGATTGCGGTGAAAACATGTTTCACAAAATTACTTTACAGTTTTGGATCTGGAGCATGTTCAGAAAAAGAAATAAATACTCAAGGTCCGAAAGGGAGCAGATGCTGAATCAATGAGCAAGGATACAGAGAGAACTATGGTCTTGAGATGCGCAAGAAAAAACGGATGACAAAAGCTACCGCTACGCAGAACAAAGATCCACAGACTCGTCTGAAGATTATCATATGAACAAGAAGCAAGCAATGAACACTGAAGAACGCGGAAACCCTAGAACAGATCTATGGGGGAAAGGTAGAAGGCTTACGGCCGAGGAAGAAAGCGGAAGGTCGCCGCGATGCTCTGGTATATTCAGGGTGATGCAGCCCAGTCGGTGCGTAAGTAGACGGGCGGCGGAGCTCGAAGGCGGGCGCGAGGAAGACGGGCGAGGGGCACGAAGGGGAAAAAGAAATGACCCTCGGGCTTATTTATAAGGTAAGGGACATGTGTCAGGCGCGAAAATCGAGGGGCCACGAGTTTGGAAACGGAGTTGTCGCCTCGATTGTCGCAGATCTATTAAACAAAAAGATATCATGGATAGCTTTTATGACAGGTGACGTCACGCCGGTTTATGACGATCAGAGAAGATGACATCATGGCGGTTCACCAGATTACACAAAGATACCGAAGATGAAGTTTTTTTTGCTAAGGATTAACGTGAACCTGTTCAAATCAATCTGGAGCCTAATGTTGGGGATATTACCACTGGGTGTAAACCGGCCAGGAAAGGCCGGTTAACTTCGTTAGTAGTTGAGTGTGTTAAAGCCCAAGTAGGCAGATGAGGGCTTAAAGCCCATAGCCGGTTCAAGGCCTGTAGCCGTAAACCGGTGTCAGTATGTAACTTGTATTGTAAGTTAGGAATAGTAGAGACCGAGCCGGATACATCTATAAACCGGCATCGGGACTCTGTGAACCGACGGGCGCCACCCATGTATATAAGGGGACGACCCGACGGCGGTTTGAGGACAACAGACAACAACTCGAGACTTAGGCGAAGCTTGTTTGCTTCCTAGTCCTCGAAACCCCATCAATTCCATCACAACTAGACGTAGGCTTTTACCTTCATCGAAGGGGCCAAACTAGTATAAACTCTCTTGCGTCCTTGTGTCCGCTTTAACCCCTTCAATTTAACCCGTAGCGATGGTTCCACGACTAAGTCCTTTCATGAAGACATCTGCCGTGACTAAACCACGACAGGCGGCACTGGTCCAGATCACTACCTGAACGTGAAGTGAATGAGCGCAACATGGCGGCCGGCCGGCCGGGCTACGTCTGGCACATCGTAATGGATGCAATAGCAGCCCGCCATGGCCACAGCGGCATGCATGGACGGTTCGACCGGTCGTAGCTCACATAGCTCACAGGAATTATCTCATGAAGGCACTAACGGCTTCTCAAATCGTTCGTGACCGTGAGGATGAGAAGCGATAAGAGAATTTGAGTATGCCAATTTTTTATCTTAATTTTAACTAATAAAATGTAATACATGTCAAAAAAATAATATAATTAAAAACTTTGTTCAAATGCGAATCCAACTGTAAAATTTTCAGTGACATGCATAACTAGTTAGATCTCTAGTTAAAATTTGACACAATATAAAATAAGACTTATAAAGCCAGGACGGAGATAGTAGCGAGTAAGAGAAGTTGACAGCAGCCGGGTTAAGACGGGGTCGAGCTTTGCGACTCAAAACAGGCACCCGGATGCTTGCACGGAACCCGTGGTGCGACGCGAAAGCGTAGTGCGAGGGGCCGGCGGCACGACAGCGCGGTTCTCGACAAGCAAAGATGTTGGACGTTGATAACTGCCACATGTGTGGCAGGAAGAGAGACGTACCACATATCTCTAATGCAAATAGATTGTCACGTCATTGCATGCATGCATGCGAGAATTTTTTTGAATTTTTAGTTTTTAAAATGTTTTATCTTTTAAATGAAAAATCCGATTGAAGATCCGTTTTCACCATTAAATCTCTCGCGACGAGATCCTCGAAACTAGATCTCATATCAATATATTTTGACGAATTATTATTTTTGGTTAAAAGTTGCCATGTTTATTGCACATGAATTGTCATTGTGTTTACACTGAAGTTGCCATGATATGTTTCAGTTATTTTTTCTTTTACATTTAAAAGTAATTTTTGACATATTATAAAACAAGGAATTAAAAAATAGACTTGTCATGCACCATAAACTAAAATTGCCATGATGCATGCACTTAAAATTGCCATGATTCATAAAAAAAATATTTTCATGGTCAAAGTACTGGAATTGTCATCATCAAAAAACTAAAATTGTCATAATCTACAAACTAAAATTGCCACATGGCAACTTTAGTTTAAGCACTATGGCAACTATAATGTAAACATCATGGCAACTTCTGGGCAAAAAACAATTTCGTCGAAACATATCAACATGGGGTCTAGTTTTGAAGATCTCGTCGAGACGGATTTAATGATGAAAACGAATTTTTAATTCGCATTTTTAATTAAGAGATAAAACATTTTTAAGCCGAAAACTAAAAAGATTTCTGCTGATGTCATCTATTCATACGTGACAAACTAAATGATGATGGATTTTTTGTCGAAAGAGACCTTCTGCCCACTGCAATTGACAAAAGAGACCCCTTGCGGACGAAATTGACAAAAGGGACCCCCTCACTAGTGGCGGCATCTTGCGGCAGGCGACACCTGTCACTACCGCCGCCACATCGCAAAGGCGGCGGGCCCGGCCGCCACGACGAGGCGGCAGCCCGGTGAATAACGGTGGCGGACAGGCCGGCGTGCCGCGACGGAACGGGCAGCGCCAGCGGGCCCGCCGCCACCGGGTAAGCGGCCGCCGCTGCCCCCCGCTACTCGGCCGACACGCTGCTGCTTGTGAGCCCAGCAGTGGGCCACGCCGCCACTAGCCGAGGCGGCGCTTCTGTCTTTCTTGCCAGACGCTGACGAAAGGCGCAGACGGCTCTGATTTCGAGGCGCGGCGCTGATTTCGAGGCGCGAGCTTGATGGTCGTGACTCCGACGCGGGAATATGGACGCTTTTGGTTCTTTCGCTGAATCAATCCACGCCTTTGCTTCTTTTGCCTCGGCGGATCACGATAGCCTTTGAGGAAGCTGTTGTGCCGACACTACGGGGATCGTAAATATCCCCGCTTAATTTTCTCGCCATCATTTATCGTCTGAGCTTATAAAAGGAGACACCGAGGCTCTCGTCCACCCATCCTCGAAATCGGCCGTGCGCAAAGTGTGTAACAAATTTTTTCAGTCGGTATGAGTTTGCCTTGCTCGGATCAAAGCATTAGGCCGAGGAAAATGAAGAATGCAAGTTTGCCTCGGGGGTGGCGATCCTGCGGTGTTGGTGTGGCGATCTTTGCAAGGTGAAGGAGGTGACGGATTTTTCAGATTGGTTGGGCATGAAGTTTTCATGTGCGCCAATTATGAGGAAGATCCTGCCGTAGCTATTTCGTGAGTACGACAAGCCTCCGGTATGGTTTAACCATCACGAATAGATATTGTTGGTATTTTCATTGATTCTTTAGTAACATTTTTGTTTCTTGTTGTAGTCTCCTCCGCCTCTGTGCATGTACTATCGTTGGATTGACACGGAGAAGCCGGCTTGGGCAAAGGATCGAGATTCGTGAAAGAAGTCGCCGGGCGTGGAATAGTTTATTTGCGGAAGAGCGACGCGAGAAGGCGGAAGCTGAGGAGAAAGCAGAGCAAGAGAGAGAGTTAAAAGAATACTATGCGAGCAACACCGTTTTTCAGGAAATGGGAAAGAAAAACAGGGAAGAGGCTCGTCGCATGGAGGAGCAGGAACGACAAATGAAAGGAGGCTCGTGGAGGCGGAGAGGCAGAGAAAGAAAGAAAGGGCTCGTGAGGCCAAGGCAGCGAAGAAGAATGGCGATGGAAAAGGAAAATATCCACGCTGGACTCGGTAGATTCCTGTGGTAGTATTTTAAACTTCGCAATCATTTGTATCTTTATTTCTGCACTTTAATGTAGCTTTATTTCAGGAGTTAAATGTAGGTTTATTCCTACAATGTATCTTATTTTCAATTGTACCTTGTCGTGATGGAAAAAAATATAGTTTTAGAATAAAGTAGTGGCATTTTCTTTCCCTCCACTAATTATCGAACATCGTGCAACAACTACAAAATGAAATTAAGATAGAACATAATGCCTTACAATAAGAGAGTACAAACTAATAATGCAAGTACATCTGAATTAAACGGTACAACTGGAATACATCTTAAAAACTACATGAAGGCATCATCGTCATCCTCCGTCGATGCAGATCTCTTGCCCTTCGAGGATGCATAACTCTTACCCTTGGACGATGAAGAACTCTTGCCCTTCGAGGATGCAGTACTCTTGCCCTTGGACGATGCGTAACTCTTGCCCTTTGACGATGCAGAACCCGGAAGCGGCGGCATGAAGATATCATCTTCGTCCTCGCTCTCCTCGATCCATAAAATGGATGCTTTTCTGCAGTCCTTTTAAAAGTTTCACTCTTGGCTCCACTACCTTCTTCCACCTTGCATTCAACCTAAGAAGTTCTTTGCGTACCTCCTCATAGGTCCTTTCAGGCCACCCAGGACCTCGTAATTGGTGAGCCAACTCATTCATTATGGTGTCACTACCGGTGAGTTCGTCCCATGGAACTATCCTATTGTCCATCCTGAAATCGGTAGCTAGCCTCACAAGAGTGCTGCTCATCCCAGGGTTAAAACTACGATCGAAAGGATAATGGTACATCTCGACTACACTACACTCGAATGCTTATCCACCTCCATCTGAAGGGGGTTTTATAGGTAGAGAGGAGAAAATGGCGGGAAAGAACGACTGCGGTATGGCGGGAAAGGGTTGGCGAGAACATATGGCGGGAAGGGGTTGGCGGGAAAGCGGGTGGCGTAAGATATGGCGGGGAAGGGGTTGGCGGAAACCGCCTAACATAAGCAAAAGAGTGGAGCGGATAGTATGGCGGGAGATATAGGCGGAAAAATTGTTCTGGCTGGTGCATTTTATTTCAGCATACATAGATGTTCAAATCGAAAAGTCCGACATGCATATATGTAGATACAATGGGTCGCGCATGTGGATAGATGAATCACCCTACTTACGACGACCACCGCCTTTCCTTACGACCGAAGGCGACAAGCGATTAGGTGGCCGAGTTACCACGAAGATCAAGGGCCGTACTCCAATTCGGCTTCATGTGTCTGCGAGTCCTGCGTAGGTGGTGGAGTCGTGAATCCTTGTTGCGAACCTGAAGCGTAATTGTAGGCGTATGGTTGTGAATCCGGGGGATAAAAGATGGGCCAATAACGTCCCCTCCGAAGAACTCAGAACTAATGATGTAACCGTGTCGCCAAGATCATGTGATGCTCCCGGAGGCCTGTGTTGACGCCATGATCATGTGATGCTCCCCGAGGCTCGTGTTGACGCCCACGTTGGGTGTTCTCATCGTCCCAAATAACATCGGTATGTCCTGCACATATAAACATTTTAAACAAACTGTTAGAGGATAATATATGATATCATTGTAAATGCATTGAAGTGTAAACATGACTACCGAGCATATCCCTCTCCTATACCGTCTCGGCCATTGTACGTGGTGCTGGTTTAAATCTGGTACACGAGTCTCCTCGGGCATGGGGATCCCTCGCGTGGAGAGATACGGCCGAGATCCCTCACCTTGGGTGTATGCATCATATCCTGTATGCGCATATGGGTTAGGGGAAAGAAACCTGCTCGGGCATCGAATCCAAGCCCGTGCCATGGTCCTGAGATGTCGCCTCGGAAGCCGCATCGAAGAAGAAGCGATGCAGGCGCAGATGAGTCATGTCGTGGCAATGTCGTTCTAGTACTCGGACCCTCCCCCATTGCTCATGGCTCAGACGCACCTCGCTTCGGTGCGACGACGGTGCCGCACTTGGTCCGGCTGACCTCACTACGGCATGTATGCTCCAGCGGCAACGCTGTCGCCTCTACCGCATCTCGAACTTCTTTGCCACGAATTGTTGCAAAAGTTTCGAATGTCTTACGATATGGGCCTGGCCGCATGCTATCCGTAGCCATCTGCCCTACTTCGCCGTTGACATTTTCAAGCTGAACAATATTTGGATGTTATTTAGTTCAAATGATTATGAAATGATGGACCTAAAAAGTTACAAGTGATTACCAGGTGGTCACGATAGTAAGCTGCATGCAGCTCAACATGTCTCCGCTACCGCCTCCTCTTGTGTGAGATGTGTTGGTATAGTAGCTGGCTGACCGCCAGGCTAGCATCGTGTGTTCATGCAGTACCATCGCTTGTACGCTTGATCTGTACTTCCATCGTATGGTCTGCGAAATTAAATAATTACAGAAACCGTTGTGATGAAAGCAAAGCATCTTCACGCATCGTATGATCATCGTAAAAAAATAATGTACATAAAATATACCTAAGTTGACGCACTATATCTGCTAGCGCTTCATTTTCCCACTTGTGTACCCATTCAACGTTCTCTTACCTCCAATCGTATAAACTCCAACCCCGGCCCATATTTGTTAGCCTGCAAATTATGTAACAAAGTGTGAGTTTATTAAATTAAAAATAACACTAACTATTTAGGGATGTCACATCTTACTTATGTGTTTCCTCGTCGATACGTCTGGGAAAAGGTGGTGGAATTTCTTGATAGAGACCGAACTGTCTCATTACACGCCTGGGTTGTAAGGTTCAACACACCACAGGAACAATAAGTTGCAGCGAGTCAGCCAGAATGCACTATCGGTCAACATGCCCGGTGTGAAGTGTCGAGCATCAAAGACCATTTTAGCTGGTCCTGAGTCCACGGGTTCCATGTGACTTCGCCTCATCAAGTATCTCAAACTGCTTTGGTGGTACATAGGGTAACAATTTTTCGCTATATCCGGAGACCAACGTTTCGTGCCTTTGTCCACTGGTGGCCATAGTTGCGCTTAGCACCCTCGCCAAAGTCGTATGGGTATATGGGTTGTATTATACGAGGTCGCCCTACAGGAGGTATTCCCGGGACCACAACTGTAGAAACTCATAGGCGACACAAAGTAATGGAGCTTTTTGTGCGAAAAGAGGTTTTTTGCGTGGCATCACACAAGCCTCTCAGTATGTATGAGATAGCATGGCGTAACCGAAGCTGTATTTTGGCTGCTCGGGTAAAGGTTCATCTACCATATTCTCTGCAATGTAGATGAGACCAGGGACAACAACGTCCCCATGTGAATTTGGAAATAGATTTCGAGGAGCCACAACAAATACATAAACAGATGTCTTTTTCTCGTCTCCTCATTGGCGAAGCTAGATAAATTAAGAAAGTTATCACGAAGCAGACGAGTGGGATGCCCCGAGGGTTACCGAGCGTTGTGATTACTGCATTTCCATCCCAAGACGGGCTGCTATATCTAATGCCCAAGATGGAGACACTCGTGGAGAGACTACCGGATCACCTCTATTTGGTAGAGCAGTGATCATAGAAACATCTTTCTGTGTAGGTGCAAGCTCCCCAAAACGAATGTGAAAGGTGTGGGTTTCAGGTCTCAACCGGTCAACGAGGGATGTCAAAAGGGATGGGTCCGAACGTGCTTGGTCGTCAGATGATGTGAGCCTAGCAAAACCTTGTAGTCCATAAGCGTCAAGGTAAGCAAGGAAATGATTGTGTATTGGCCATGTTTTCTTTATGGTGCGAAGTCTGAAAGGCCGATAATCATGCTTAGTATTTGGTTTCAAAAATAGGTGGCAACGGTGGCCGGCGTCATGGGGCCCTGCAAAAGCAATCGCACTTCACCCATAACCTGCACACAAACATACAAATATAAATTACGAGGAAGACAGAAATACAAATGCAAATCAAAATTAACTTAAAAATACAAAGAGATACGAATTACATTAATTATCTGAAGTTAACATCAGAGTACAATAATACAAAGAGAATCAATTTAAATTTAATGCGAGTAGAAATATAAATAGACATGGCGAGTACATATATATCAACATCATGCGTTGTTTTTGGATCGATACGGGCAGACTTATCTTGAATGTCAAGGACAACTACAAACTCGGCATCGCCTTGGTTCTCCCATCGGCTATGGTCCATGTCATTGCGATGACGCCTAGATCGACGTCGTCCCTTTGCGGTTCTCATCAAGTCGGCGTTTCGAACCCATTTCGCCCATCTGCCACAACATTTTGTAGTTCATATCAATGCCCCAAGCCCAGAACTCACCGTTCCAAGTGTTGTACAGATTGTACATGTTGAAGTACGGCGATATGTATGGCTCGACGCTGATTTTTTGATCAGCAGCCGCCCGGAGCACATGACTGCAAGGGTAGCCCTCAAGCTTGGGCTTGTTACAAGTGCACTCACAGGAGGTTGAGCCAAGGGTGACAGCTTGCTTTTTTGATCCTCTGTGGTGACCCTTAACGTACTTGGCTCGCACATTGACCTCCCACTTATTCCTAAGTCGTCTACTTTCCTACAGCCATGACTTTGAGACTTCTTTGCTTTCTCGTCCAGATGTCTTTGCATCTTCTCGGACCATGGCTTGTTCAATTCAACTTGTGCTTTGGCGGCGGTGACCCTGTCTGCAAAGTATGACAGGTCCGGTTCCAAGTTTCTTCAATTAGGGCTGTGATAGGCGGTGCTCGCACTCCTTTAAGAACACCATTGTACACCTCGACATGTTGCTGGTCATTATTCCATACCGAGCCCGGTGTCGTGAGCTGCGCCCACTTCTCCAAATGAGGGCAATTCTCGGTGATCCATCGGCTCAAATTTATGGGTGTCCTCGACCCTCCGGTCTTCTCTCTGCGGCAAGGCCATGCCAATCTCACCATTGATACCTGCCCTGGATCGCATTCATTTTGGCTACAGTTTTTGTATGCACATCCTCTTGAATAACTTGAACCAATCCTTGTTTTTGAATTTGGAGTAAAAGTTTGCTGCCAAATGCCTCATGCACCACCTTCCCTCTAGATCGGGCCAGCCCCACTCTTCTTCCGACGCCTTAATTATTTCAAGAGCGCTTAATAATCCAGTGTTGCGATCAGAAATGATGCAAACACCTTTACGCTCTTTCACGACACCAATCTTCACGCAGCTCGGGAACCACAACCAGCTATCTTTGTTCTCGCTCTCGACCAATGCATATGCAATAGGAAGAAGCTGATTATTTGCATCCGCTGCAATCGCCACCAATAGTGTGCCCTTGTACTTTCCAGTGAGAAAGGTACCATCAACAGATAATACCAGGCGACAGTGCCTGAAGGCTTGTATAGTCTGGGCGAATGCCCAAAATAAGCGGTCCAGGATTAGCTCACCCGGGTTCATTGGGTTTGGACGTTCTCTTCGCCAAACTTGAGTCCCCCTATTAGCACTTGCTATTTGATGAAGCATTCTAGGGGCATAAGAATATGCCTCCTCATAGGTACCATACAAGTTCTTGAATATATTTTCCTTCGCACGCCTATCCTGGCTGTAGCTAACGAGGGAATCATATTAGATCCTCTGCATCTTTTTGCGAGCCCTAACACTAATGTTGAGACTTCCTGCACAATTGTTTCCATCGTCTGTGCCACAAATTTCTTTGTCACATTGCGGTGATCTGAAAGAGTCCCAGGTTGCTCACAGGTATGCTCCACTATTTTTACGATATGCCATGACCGACATACCCGGGCTTCAGCCTAGCGAGAACTCTTCCGCGGCAACCTTTCGCGGTGTGGATGCATATGACCTTCAACTCTTTTTATCGGTCGCTTCACTCTATCTTTGGCGGTGGATGCCGATTGCATAGCTACCCATTGCCTGGTAAGCAGACTTCTTATCTGGGAAAACTTGCCCAACCTCCGTGCTTCCCGCTCCTAGGCCGTAGCGAGTGAAATTCGTTGGTGATGCTCATATCCTGTAAAAACCCTGGTTGCGGTGCCGCGCGACCGCCTCTCGAGGAGGAACATCTTCTTCTCCGCTTGACTCAAGACGCGGAAGAATGATCATCATCATCTAGCGCCTCGCAATCCCTCCACGTGTTCGCTCATGTCAACGGCCGCCGACCAATATCCTGTGTCATACACAGGCTGGCCGCCCGTCGGTTCCGATGGGCCGATGCTAGGGGCTGATGTGATGGCCAACTCGACCTCACCACCCACCATCGCATCCGGCAACATCGGTGGTAGAAATGAACTCCACATACACCATCGGCTGACCATACATTGAGTTATTGGGATTGCTTGCAAACCTCATGTACGACCCCACGACCGATCACCCGTGACGGGCCGCAAACCCCAACGGGCAACTGTCCCATCATTTCCTCCATCAACGACGAAGGCCTCCATTGTCATTTTTTTTCCTGCATCATCGGGCCAAACACCGCTCGGATGCACCTTCTAACAGCTGCGTAACCCACGTTGACCATGTCTCTCACCACTACTGTAGTCGACTCATGAAGGACACATCCACCCCGCATGGACCGTCACAGTATGACGTTCCCATAGTACACTACTAAATTGTCCATAGTACCTAACCAACATACATGTTTACATTTCAAATAATTAGTAACTGAACATTTAGTAACGATGACAACATTTACATATCTTACGACTAAAATAATAACTGTATTTTCGTTATAAATATTCGGTTTGTTTTAGAATCATTTGCTTAGACTTTAATGGGTTGTTTGGTTAACGGGTATTTAAAGATCTATTTTTCTCAAACTTGTCTACGAGCGTAACAAACTAAAACTCTGTTTGCTTTTCTCTAACTACCCCAAAAATATCCTAAAATAGTTCTCGTAACATGCAAAAACTTAGCTTCTGGAAAAACGACTATTAGTAACATATGGTAATAACATAATAGTACGATAATAACATAATAGTACGATAATTACATTTTAATATAATATGGTAATTACTCGCTATCCAAACAACCAGTAAACATAATAGTACGATAATAATATTTTAATATCATATGAGTAAAACATTTAATTTCTTTCGGCTTTATATAATTTTTTTCACATCATACGATAACAATCATTTATCTACAAATAATAATATTTGCAGCAGCATGCACATTATTCACAATAGTACATCAATACAAAAAATATTAACAAAATTACAGTGTCATTTTTCACCCTGCATGCACAAATAAATAAATGTTTTGCAAAGCTCATACCTTGATCTTCAACTTCGTACTACACTTTCGCAACGCAAATCCTACTCCTCAAGCTCTAAATGACTCCAAATGACTCCTTCAAATGCTACAATTATGCCTAAAACAACAGAGAATACACACTTAGGAACTAATCAAACAGAACAAAAACATCATGCATGTGAACGAAACCAACAAAAATGGATATATCTTACCTTAATCTAACTTTTCTTCAACTTCATCATCTTTGAAATCAAACTCCAAATCGACCAAAATCACGAGTAAAAGTGGCTAGTTTTCCTTTCTGTCTATGTATGCGCTCAGAGAGAGCTAAGAGGTAGAGGAGGCAACCAGAGATATGCGAGAGAGAGTGTATGCGCACGGAGTCATGGATGTGCGTTTAAAAGAAGAGGACCATGTATTGTCGGCAGAGCAAGCCAGAACTCACCTACCACGGCATCGGATTTCAGCATCGCGGTGTCTCATCATACGCAGCAACAACAACGCCTGAGTGCCGTCGCTTCGGCCGGAGAAATAGACGGAAGCGAGAATCACGCACAACTTTAATCGATGTCGTTTACGTAGCAATCAGTACTACAAAGTTTAGGCGGAATCTAATCATCGAAACTTGTGGCAGGCAAAACAAGGAGCTGAGAAAAGCCGTGCGTGAAAATCTGCGCCACCGGAATCAGCGCCCGTCAACGATGGCGGCCTGGCCCGCCTCGGCCAGCGGTCGGCCACCCACCGCGCCGATTGGCTGCCGCCTCAGCCGATGGCGGCCAGGCCTGGCGGGCCGAAGCGCGCGAATCTTTGTCGGCCCGCCAGCGATCGCGCCAGTCGCCGCCTTGCCCGTGGCGGCGGGCCCACCTGGCCCGCCCGTTCGTCATGGCGTGGGAAGCGGCCGGGATCCCGTTCGGTGGAGTGGCCGCCTCTCCTGCGGTGGCGGGCCCGCCTCTGGCGTGGCGGCAGTGCAGTGTCGCTGCCGCGCCTGCGGCCACCGCTGAGGGGGTCCTTTTTGTCAAATTCATCCAGAGGTAGTCCTTTTTGCCAAATCATCTCGGCAGAGGGTCCTTTTAAACAAAAAATCAATGATGATGGAGGCGTGTGGGTGATGTGCAAACGCCCATACGTTAGGGTCACCTGCTCCCATCTGTAGGAAAGGATCAACCACTCCCTGCCTGACGTCCCACGACTCGGAGTCTCGACTCTCGACATGTATCCTGCAGACGCGCGCAGCAGCGGCGTGGCACTGAACCAACAGAACGAACGAACGAATGTGCACGTCGCAGTTTGGTGTTGATCTGGTCCGATCAATCCATCATCCAACCCCGACCTGAGCGGCGCAGTGAATTACCGGTCAAGCGTCTGACAATACTCGAGTTCGTGATTGTCCCTAGCTCATGGTTTATTAGCAAGCCTTCAGCGTACGTACTACGTAGACATCCTATCAAATCTCGTCTTCCAGCCGTCCTTGTCCAGAATGGATAAGACCTAGCAGCTAGCTACGCTAGCAACACACGTAAACTAAACTCATTGACCCATCCGATCCAGGCCAAATCAAGCTCCTCCCTATCCATACATGCTCATCACCTCCGTTGCCTACTTGCGTGGCAAAACGTGTCGTCTTCACCCCACCGGATGCACACTGCGGCCACGATCATCCATCCATCCATCCAACTAGGCAAGGCAACTAGTAGCACGTAATACTATGCATTTGGAGTTACCTTTTCCGTTCATAAACTGTCCTTATGATTCTTTTTCTTTTCCAAGACCTACCAACCTATTCCATAGTACTAGTAGTAGCTCCAATAGTACTCCCTCTGTAAACTAATATAAAAGTGTTTAGATCACTATTTTAGTATTCTAAACGCTTTTATATTAGTTTACGGAGGGAGTACTAAACAGTACGTACCGAACAATAGTCGGATGTAACTGACTTGCAGCACTTGGCACATATAGCAAATTTGGTTATCCAAGGCAAATTTGACCATTTTGACCTCTAGACGAAATCAATTCACGGAATGAACTGCCCGTGAAACTGTTTCATACCCCTAACCTTTTTGTGTAGCGTCCGCCACGACGGCGCACCCTCTTGTCTGCAGCGTCTAGCAGGCGTTACACCAGTCCACCGTGGCAGCCCACAGGCCCTTGCAAAGGTAACGCCTTGGCTAGGCGCCACACATGTAATGTGCAGCGCCTGTGCTAAGCGCCACACTTGTAAAGTGCAGCGCCCTAAGCAGCGTATCTGCACTGCTTGTGACTTATCCAGCCACTTGGCTACCCCCTCCCCACCCCCCACACCACACACTCTCCCACTCTCCTCCCCGAGCTTTGCCCCTCTCCCACTCTCTCCTCTCAAATCCTCTCCCAAATCTTGCAAATTTGAAGAATTTGTCCGTGGATTTTGAAGTCAAACCCTCCTCAAGGTAATATTCTCCGATCCCTTGTTTTGATCCAAGTAAAGTTCCCATTGCTCATTTGTTGCTAGTTTGGGGAAACCCTAGTTTTGTTTGGATCTAGAGATTTGCATGGAGATGTGAGATGTTTGTTTGCCAATTTCTATGGTTAGGCTTTGTTAGTATGCTAGGGTTATTCTTATGGGTGTTCTTATGTTGGTGCTAGGGTTAGGTTTAGGGCTAGGGTTATGGTTATGGTTATGGTTATGGTTATGGTTATGGTTAGGGTTAGGGTTAGGGTTGTTGTTTGATATATATATTAGGGTTTCTATTCCGTGTTAATCCTTGTATTAGTACTCATGGAAGCAATGTTACCTTGTGTTTTTGGAATGCTTATAGGGATGGGAAGAACATGTGTGTTTGTTCATCATGGGGACAAGGACGCCTTTTTGAAAGGCAATGTAGAACCGGACCCGGATGAGGTTGACATGGTGTTTGATAGTAGTCCTAGCTATGCGGAGCTCTTGCAATAAGTTAGGGAAGATTTGAATTGGACAGACCCTAGTGATATCATAGAGTTGGAGGGAAGGCATAATGTTGGTTTTGGAATGCACATCCGTTGGAAGACAATGTGTGTCAACTCGGAGCAACGTTGGGTTGCATACAAGGAGACGGTGGCGAATCACTAGACAAGGCTCTTGAGTTATTTTACCGAAGAAGGTTGATTCAAGTTTGCATTTGGACTTGAAGCGGAACCCCTCCCCTTTGGTTGCTAGTAGCCCCACACCCTTGAAGCGAGATGAAATTGTTGAACCTCTTTTGACCCAAGAAGTGAGGCCAACATTGAGCCCGTTTACAAACAACCAAGATAAAGCTTTGCAAGAGGACAATGATGAGTATGCGGACGATGACAATGAAGTTGATCTCCATGACAACAATGTGGGTTGAGGTAGTCCCGGATTAGGGGGTGTCCGGATAGCCGAACTATCATCGTTGGCCGGACTCCTGGACTATGAAGATACAAGATTGAAGACTTCGTCCCGTGTCCGGATGGGACTTTCCTTGGCGTGGAAGGCAAGCTTGGCGATATGGATATGTAGATCTCCTACCATTGTACCCGATTGTATAACCCTAACCTATTCGGTGTCTATATAAACCGGAGGGTTTTAGTCCGTGAGGACGAACAACAATCATACCATAGGCTAGCTTCTAGGGTTTAGCCTCCTTGATCTCGTGGTAGATCTACTCTTGTACTACCCATATCATCAATATTAATCAAGCGGGAGTAGGGTATTACCTCCATCGAGAGGGCCCGAACACAGGTAAAAACATCGTGTCCCTTGTCTCCTGTTACCATCCGCCTAGACGCACGCTTAGGGACCCCCTATCCGAGATCCGCCGGTTTTGACACCGACATTGGTGCTTTCATTGAGAGTTCCTGCAATGCGTCGCCATCGATAGGATGCCTCATCTGGTCTTTAAAGACGATACTATCACCAAAGAAGCCTTGGCCACTTGTCAGACTCTTCGGCTAGGTGGTTTTCTCATGACCGCTAGTTCGGCCACCGCGCCGACGATGACCTCTCGAGTCATCGAAACCGATCTCCTTGTTAGTTCGGAACTTGCCAAACAGTTAGATCCGATCGAGCTCTCCTCCGTAAACGAGCTCTTGGATCGCATCGCCGCCCTGGGAGTCGCCACAGACTACGACCGGATCGGGCCTAAAACCGATCTCGAGAGATCAACTCTCCCTGTGCTACCCATCATGTTGCTGTGATAGAGGAGCAATGCGGCGATTCTTCTTCTATCTTAAGGACTAGCTACGTCCGGATTCCTGATCCCTCCATGCCGGATTCCCGCAGAGGGACGGATGTCGATCAATCCCTGAACTTAAAGTCAGGCAGCGGGTTGGATTCATTGGACAACACTCAAAAATCCAAACTTCCGAGTTCGGAAACTTCCCGCCCCCCAAGTCTTAAATTGGACGGGGTTCCGGATCCAGTTCCACCCGCCCACCCAAACATTAGCGATCTATCCCGAATTCGGCAAGAGCCCGCTGAAACAGTACATCACTATCGGGCGATTCCTCCCGGTTATGGACAGGATAAAGGACTGCCGAGAGGAGGCGCAATCCCAATTTTCTGCAAAATTGCACGGACAAGGGAATCCTAACGCCATAAGTCGTCATGAAATTACACGCTTTGCCGACTTGGTGACCATAGTACAAAATATCTTGTGCGATAGAGAGCGCTGGAAAACCGAAGTAAATTTTGGGACAATCCGCCCCGAATACATCCCTAGTCCGAAATAAAAGGGTGCATCATTACGAAGCACACAGGCTAAACACCAAAACCCAAAACCCCTAAAGGGTAAACGTCTTTGGAGGGTTGGGTAAACGGACCACTGCAAAATTCACGGTCTGAGGGCGCCACTCCAACTCATAGCCTTCGAGCATGTTGGATACTACGGCAGGTGGCCAAAAGTGGCGAAGAGCTTCTAGCTTCAAAATCCTAGCCCAGCAACACCAGTACGGTGTTAACAGTCTTCGAGACTTTCACATCAAATAGCATGCGAAAATGAACACTCCGCAACCTTGCCGAAGTCTACCAAGTAGCACCAAAAAACCCATGGAGTGACACGGCTATTACCTTTAATGCCAGTGACGAACCTAAATTCTGAACAGCCCGAGCACCAGCCGCATTGGTCCTCAGTCCGATAGTGGACGACTTTCTCCTTACTAAGGTACTCATGGATGGCGGCAGCGGACTAAACCTCATCTATGAGGAAACCCTCCGAAAAATGGAAATAGATCGAACCGCATTGAGCGAAGCTGCACAACCTTTAGAGGAATAATCCCTAGCCGGGAAGCATGCTGCACAGGAAAAATCACATCGACGTAGTGTTCGCTCACGGACAATTACAGTCCGAGGAGGTCACATTTCAAGTGGGCCCGTTCAACAATGGATATCATGCTTTATTAGGACGAGAGGCATTCACAATTTTTCAAGCTATACCCCATTATGGGTACATGAAGCTTAAAATGCCGGACCTAACGGAATCATCACTCTCGCTAGTGATCTGAACATAGCACTCCGCACCGAAAACAAGACAGCCGCACTAGCCCTCGAGGCACTATCCGAAGCCCTAGCGGCCGAGGAACTCACCGCGATGCGCTCTACGGTGAACAGGGACGACGTGATACTTGATAAAAGATCCAAGTCCACCTCTTTTCAACCAGCGGATGAAATAGTCAAATTCCAAGTCCACCCAACGGACCCTGCAAAGACGTCCTCCATTGGGGCACAATTAAACCCTGATGTAGACGCCGCACTACGAGAATTTCTACGAGAAAACTGGGACATCTTTGCCTGGCACCCTTCAGACATGCCAGGAATCCCACGTCGGCTGGCCGAGCACAGCCTAAATATCCTAAAAGGATTCAAGCCGGTCAAAGAGGCTCTTCGGCGCTTTTTCGAACCCAAGAGACAGGCCATGGGAGAGGAGCTAGCCAAACTTTTGGAAGCCGGATTCATCAGAGATATAAAATATCTGGACTGGCTAGCAAACTTGGTGATGGTACCAAAGAAGGATAAATCCTGGCGCCTATGTGTCGATTTTAAAGACCTGAACAAGGCTTGCCCAAAGGATCCGTTCCCCCTCCCTCGAATTGATCAAATTTTGGACGCTTCTGACGGGACACGACTCATTGTGCTTCCTCGACGTACTCGGCTGCCACCAAATCAAGATGGCGGAGCCAGACCAAGCTGCAACAAAGATTCATCACTCCATACGGCCCGCTCGCTTCAACACAATGCCCTTCGGGCTCAAAAACGCCGCGCAACATATCAACGCATGATTCGTATATGTCCGCAAACCAGATCGGCAAAACAGTGGAAGCATATGTAGATGACGTTGTCGTCAAAACCAAGCACGTAGAAACTCTAGTAGACGACTTGAGGCTCACATTCGACAATCTTCAAAAATATGACATCAAGCTCAATCCAAAAAAATGCGTTTTCGGTGTTCCAGCCGGAAAGCTCCTGGGCTTCATTGTGTCCGGTAGAGGAATTGAAGCAAACCCAGCCAAGATCCGAGCTTTGTCACAATTGGATATTCCAAAAGACCTCAAACAAATACAAAAATTGACGGGATGTGTAGCGGCTATAAGCCGCTTTATCTCCCGTTTGGGAGAAAAGGCGTTACCCCTTTACCGCCTCCTCCGGCGCACCGAACACTTCGAGTGGGCCGGATGCATACGGCCGGACTCAAGAAATAAAGGCCATTTTGGCAACAAATCCGGTCCAGGCCGCCCAACGTGGGCGAACCAATGCTATTATATATCGCCGCAACACATCAAGTTGTCAGTGCGGTGCTCGTTGTCGAACGAGAAACGGACGGACACCGGTTCCCTCTTCAAAAACCGGTTTACTATGTGTCCACTGTCCTAACTCCATGCAAGTCCCGGTACCCACACTATCAAAAGATAGCATACGCGGTGTTCATGGCATCCCGGAAGCTGCGACACTACTTTCAAGAGTGTTCGATAACGGTAGCCTCCGAAGTACCTCTTAACGATATTATAAACAACCGCGACGCGACGGGCCGGATTGCTAAATGGGCCATAGAGCTCCTTCCATTCGACATAACTTATAAGCCACGACGAGCTATTAAGTCGCAGGTTTTGGCCGACTTCGTGGCCGAATGGACTGACGAACTCCCTAAAGAGTACGGGCGCATACTCCAATTGATCATGCACTTTGACGGCTCCAAAATGTTGGCGGCACAGGCTGGCGTCGTCTGACGTCCCCAACCGGGGACACAGTCAATATGTCCTTCAAATAATGTATACGGACTCCAACAACGCGGCGAATCTGAGGCCTTCTGCACGGCCTCCGGATGGCAGTCTCCATGGGCATTAAACGCCTAGAGGTGCACGAGGATTCGAACCTCGCGATATCTCAAATAAACGGAGACTTTGATGCCAAAGATCCGAAAATGGCAGCATACCGCAATGCGGTCCTAAAAATGTCAGCACGGTTCGAAGGGCTCGAATTTCATCATATAGCTCGGGATAACAACCAGGCAGCGGTCATATTGGCACGCATCGGTGCAAAACGCGATGCCGTCCCACCCAATATCTTTCTGGAACGGCTGTTCAAGCCATCCGTACTATGGGAAGGAGTCCGCAACAACAATCCGGACCCAACCGCCTTTGCTGACGCCGAACACTCGACACAATCGGAGGCTCGCCACCGAGATAACACCCTACCTTACGAAAAAATGGCAGTTATCGCCCCGTGGGCGGAACCATTCCTAGCCTACCTAACTAGGCAGGAACTCCCCGAAGACCAAAATGAGGCTCGCTGCATAGTACGGCGATCTAAAGCCTATAAAGTCCATGAGGGAGAGCTTTATAAGAAAAGCACTACCGGAGTCCTTCAAAGGTGTATCTCCGAAGAGGAAGGGCGAAACCTCCTGGCTGAAATTCATGCCGGACTGGGTGGGCACCACTCCGCAGCCCGGGCCCTTGTAGGCAAGGCCATCCGTACAGGATTTTATTGGCCGACGGCCCGGGCAGACGCGCTGGACTTAGTCCAACGATGCGTCGGTTGCCAGCTTTTTGCTAACCAAAGCTACATGCCACCCACCGCCCTCAAAACTATACCCGTCACCTGGCCGTTCGCGGTCTGGGGGCTTGACATGGTTGGACCCCTTAAGGGAGGAACCCACAAGCAAAAATACCTATTGGTCATGGTGGATAAATTCACCAAATGGATAGAGGCCAAGCCTGTTAAAACGGCCAAATCCGGACCGGTGATAGACTTCATATCGGGGTAGTGCACCGTTACGGTGTCCCCACGATATCATAACTGATAACGGCACCAACTTCACGGTCGATGAGGTCAAATTATGGTGCAAAACATGGGCATCAAGCTCGATTACGCCTCGGTCTATCACCCTCAAACCAACGGTCAAGTCGAACGAGCAAATGGTCTAATCATGAGCGACATTAAACCCAGACTAGTGCGGTCCCTCAAGGAATCTAACACGCACTGGGTTGAGGAGCTCGACTCCGTACTCTGGGGGCTGCGGACCACGCCGAATCGTACTACCAGATTCACACCATTCTTTATGATGTACGGCGCAGAGGCAGTCTTGCCCTGCGAAATATTACATGACTCACCTCGTGTGCGCATGTATGAAGAAAGAGAAGCCGAGCTCGATCGGCAGGACAGTTTGGACGCATTGGAGGAGGAGCGCGACGTGGCAAAAGCTCGTTCCGCATTCTATCAACATCGAGCTCAAGATATCAAAGTAGGGAAATGCACGGGCCAAAGCTTATAACATTGGCGAACTAGTTCTACGCTGCCGGACAAGAAAAAGGGCAAACTCAAGCCCAAATGGGAAGGTCCCTTCATCATCGACCGAGTCCGACCGGCGGAGCATACCGTCTGCGAACGCATCGGATAACCGACTCGAGCCGAACCCATGGAACGCAGCCCGTCTACGAAGATTCTACGCCTAAGCGCCGGACTCCAAGTTCGTCTCCTTCCTCCGTCCACATTTTCTATTTTTACTGTCTTTTATTTCTCTCCTTCCTCCTCCTTCTTCTTGAAGCCTCTAGAGGCTCGTTTGCGCTTTTTTTTTACTGCCCGCGCTCATTATACCTGGGGGCTTCTTTAACATAAGCTTATTTATACGGGTTTCATGCCCAACACATGCGTTAAACTTCCGCATGTACCTTCTATTCACCATTATATGCATCGATATGACTTAAGATTTGGCCAAGCTGGGTTGCCTGGCTCCTGTGCTTACCCCTACGTTCCCGATTGTTCGGCTAGGTGGTAAAGGGAGCACCTCTGTGATTGTTATCGCCGGGTCAGCCGGACGTGTACCTCGGTAGGTGAAGCCGAAAGCTAGCGTTCTTAAGGGATTATTCGGTCGGTGAACTGAAAGATGATTTTTAATTATTTACCCATCTGCCCCGTGATGATTTTCTCGCTTTCATAGCAGCTTTGACATGCACTTTAGGGCATGCATCCCAGCGAAAAGGAACCCTTAACGGAATTATTCTCCTGGAAGATGTTTCTTACTATCCATGTAATATAACATAACTAGTTGGGCACTTGTCCGACATGTTAATAATGACCCCTCGCCTTGTCTCCCTGCATACCCGGTTCTTATATAACCATGAGGTATTCGGACACACTCCGGACTATTGGGTCCGGAGGTCGGGTTAAAAGGTCCGCTATGACAAACGATCTACAATCCGGCTAGAAGACATTTTTTCATGTCATATTTTTACATAGTCAACTCGACTCATTGTATTCCTCCTCAATGCCATCTAATAGGCTATCTAATTTACAATCTTGCTGGAAATACTTGGCGGCCAATTCTACTTGGCCGTACACTAAGCTTACAGGGATCTCCATCCCATCCGGCCCCACAGGTCCGACCTCGGCCATGTGGTTTGGGTCACCGTGTGCGTCTTTACCATGGCCCGAGCCTCCTCTGGCGCCTTTGACGGCAGGCCGATATCTTCCATAGTCAGAAGCGCCGCCGTGCTCCTTGAAGCCGCTCTGCCAGCTCCCCAATGCCTTCGGGCAAGGAGATAGATGGCCACAAGGCCTGGCCGACGCCTTTCATCACCTGCCAGACTCGTTCGTGCAGCTGACGTAATTCGGGAAGAAGATCACCCGAAGAACTCGGCATCTCCTCCTCAGGACGACCTGTGAGTAAACCTACATACATGTTTATGTTAGTCGCCTTCCTCGCCGAACTCTTTCAAAGTTCGTTCAAGCACTTACTGAAAATGCCGCAGCAAAGCCGCCGATTCTCCTTCTGGTCAGACAACTGGGCACGAACATCCTTTAGTTCCTCACCCAGCTTGGTGTTGGCATCTTGGAGGTTATTTTTCTCCCGCCGCACCCTCGTAAGCACGCTCTCGCCAGCCTTTAGCTGGCGCAAGAGCTGTTGCTTGTCCGGATCTAGTCCGACGCCATCTGCAAATATTTTTGTCAGATTTACACACCCGCCGCACTTCATAAACTATTTATCTTTTGAAGCGTATATTACCAGAGGGGGTCTCTATGGCTCCCCTCAGCGGCTAGTGCGGCCTCAAGTTGGGCCTTGCACTCTTCAAGCTCTGGGACGATCGGGTATTCTTTTACGTAAGATCTGCATAACAAATGATCCTTAAATCAGTTATTCTAATTATTTTAAGTCTCGGGGCTCTTGGCATATATAATCACAAATCTCCTTACCCGTATGTCCTTCACATACCGCTCCGTGGCTCTGGCTAGACCATCTTGAGCGGCGAAGGTGCGCATCTCTGAATTGAAGGCATTCAAGGCCTCTTGGGAGAAACACACGCCACGAAGAACCGTCGTGGTGCACGTGATTCATGGCGCTCTCCACCTCGGAGTTGGTGGCGGACAATTTGTCGGCATCCTCTGTCAGAGGAGCATCCGACGCACGTCTCATGCTCGCCTCAGCCTCCGGACCCGGCTTTGAAGCCTGGCCGGTTAAGGTTCGATTGGCAACCTCTCCGGACTCAGTCCGGCGAGCGCTCTTTTTCCTGAAAAGAGCACCAGCGTTAATCGCCTTCCGGGAATCAATCACAGGAGTATGGTGACACGCCATACCGTTGCGGCGGAGTTTCGATCCGACCGCACTTCTTTTTTTAACTGAGGCCGCTTGCCCCTTGTTGGCTGGCCATGAGCTCGGCTTCCTGCCTCGAAGGTACCCCTGCGAAACACCATTGGTATACGGTGATCAAAAAATAAGCACGGATGGGTCATTATCGTAATATTGGGACCTTGGTCTCGCCATTACTGCGAGGCTGGAAGTATTCCGGTAATCGGCCGTAATGGCAACCAAAGCATTGTCGATGCTAAGTTGGTGGAATACCCGTCGATCAACTCCACCTTTATATCCAGATCCTCTTCGAGGTCGGATCGAGGACCGCTACGGATCCTCGGGTTGTGGGGCGGGCTGTATATCTTCTCTGATTCGGCGCGGTTCTGTGAAAACCATGAAATGAGATATTTAACCATGGGAACATGGATCGGGCAGGTCACAAAGATGTTTGCTTACCCAGCTTCGAGGATTATTCAAGAAAACTCCTTGATGGATTGACGCGAGGAAATCCTCCTCCTCCCCTTTATACATGGCGCATAAGATCTTCACCGGTTCGGTGACCGATCCCGGCCCTTTGCGGCCATGGCGGGTGGCATCGTCCTCCCGTTGAAGTCCCACATGGGGTGGCCCCTATATTGGGCGGCTGCACTCCTCATAATGCAGATTGCCATGACTCCAATCATGGTCAATCTGGCATGAGCCAGTAACCTTATTCGGCTCATCAAATAGAGGACATCCCGGTCATTTTCCCTCCGAGGGCTCCGAGGGCGCCAGCTTAGGCGCTTCTTCAGAGGAGCATTGCTGAACTCCGGAAGGCCGATCCGAACAGGATCCGGCAGCGGGACGTCCTCCATGTAAAACCATTCCGAAGGCCAGTCTTCGGACGCCTTCTTTGGGGTTTCGGATAGGTATCCGGTCCCGGCGATGCGCCATAGCTCGGCTCCGCCCACTTGATATATTGACCCCTCATGAGAACAGGGTACTAGGCAGAATAATCTCTTCCACAGCCCGAAATGAGCCTCGACGCCCCAGCAGTTCGCAAAGGGCCACGAAGCCCGCGATGTGCAAGATGGAGGCAGGAGTAAGGTGGTACAACCGAGGCCGTAGAACTCCAAGAGCCCGGAGAAAGCGGATGTATTGGAAATCCGAGTCCTCTTACTAGATAAGAGATGAAGCATACCCGCTCTCCTTTAGAGGGATCGGGGACACTCTCCGCTTGCTTTCCGCCCTTGTAGGTGGCAAGTCCGGCTCGAACCGGGACCATGAAGGCCGGGGGAAGAAATCCCTTGGTTTGGAGTATAACTAGCTCGCTATGCGGGAATGAGCATCTCTCCCAATTTCAGCCGAGGGCTGGGGCCTTGAGAGGAGGAGCCGCGTCATTGTCCATGATGGAATGGGCTTTGGTCGAGGCGCTCGATGAAAGCTCATGAAGGAGGGATGGTGTGACTCGGATCTAGATCCTCGCCTCTTATAGGCAGCTCATTTGCGCAGCTAGGGGTAAGTGTAAAAATACTCGCTTTTCGCATTCATTCAAACACGTGGAAGACGGCCATTATTGGGCGTAGAAGCCAAGGAGCGCAGCATTTATCAGAAGCCGGACACTATTCGACAAGTATATGGAATTTGGAGAAGAACCCGCCTCGCAATGCCGAAGACAATCAACACGCCGGACTCATCGTCATTGAAGCCTGGTTCGGGGGCTACTGAGGGAGTCCCGGATTAGGGGGTGTCCGGATAGCCGAACTATCACCGTTGGCCGGACTCCTGGACTATGAAGATACAAGATTGAAGACTTCGTCCGTGTCCGGATGGGACTTTCCTTGGCGTGTAAGGCAAGCTTAGCGATACGGATATGTAGATCTCCTACCATTGTAATCGACTCAGATAACCCTAACCTATCCCAAGGTCTATATAAACCGGAGGGTTTTAGTCCGTGGGGACGAACAACAATCATACCATAGGCTAGCTTCTAGGGTTTAGCCTCCTTGATCTCGTGGTAGATCTACTCTTGTACTACCCATATAATCAATATTAATCAAGCAGGAGTAGGGTATTACCTCCATCGAGAGGGCCCGAACCTGGGTAAAAACATCGTGTCCCTTGTCTCCTGCTACCATCCGCCTAGACGCACAGTTCGGGACCCCCTACCCGAGATCCGCCGGTTTTGACACCGACATGGGTGATCTCGACAAATATCACTTGCAAGAGACAATGGACCCTTCCATCCCTTTTTCCCGTGAATATGCATCGGACTCGGATGACGATGGTCCCGATGAACAAGTTGATGCGGAGGGGTTCACAGTGAAGGAGGCCGAAGCTTTCGAGAAGGTATTTGGTCGGGATCATCGAACTACATTGTTCAAGGATGTTAGTCTCGCGGATGAAGCCGTGGTAGATGGTGGCCAATGTGTACCTCTTGGGGTTAGGCCAAGCTCTCATCGTGATTTGGGAGACGACAAGAACCGGATTGCTAAAGGTTCTAAGTTCGACACCTTCTTGGAATTGAAGATGTGGCTCGACAACTACTCGGTTACACACTATCGTCCACACAAGGTGGTGCACTCGGACGTCAAAGTGCGCTACACGGTTGCATGTGCATGCGAAGATGAAATATGTCCATCGATTGTGCGTGCAAGACCATGGAAAGGAGGTCCCACTTGGCACGTAGTGAGTTGTGTGCCAACTCACATGTGCCAAGGCAAAAGGGTGGATGGCAAGATTGTGTCCCAAAACCACAAACAACTCACGTCCGAGTTCATCGCCATGTGCTCTCCAACTCAATATCCACACTTCCAACAATGAGCGTCCAACATGTCATTGACCTTGTGAAAGCCATCTTTCACTACAAGGTGAAGTACGGCAAGGCATGGAAGGCGAAGCAAGCCGCATTTAAGATGTTGTATGGTACTTGGGAGGAAGCATACAACTGAATCCCTAGGTTGTTGTTAGCCATGGCCGCGACAAACCCGGGCATGGTTCATGTGGTCGAGCCTCATGGGCACCAAACAACGGTTCATGAAGGAAGGAAAGTCAGAGTATTTGGCCGTGCTTTTTGGGCGTTCGAGCAATGTGTGAGGGCTTTCGAACATTGTAGGCCAGTCAGCGCAATTGATGGCACGTTCTTGACCGGACAATACAAGGGCACCTTGTTGGTTGCGATAGCAAGTGATGCCAATAACCGGGTGTTGCCATTGGCATTTGCTTTGGTTGAGGTGGAAAACAATGACAACTGGGAGTGGTTTCTTCATCTTTTGAGGACGAAGGTGTTACCCGCTCAAAGGGAAATTTGTGTCATATCAGATCGGCATCAAGGAATTCTTAACGCGGTGGAGATTGACATTCCCGGGCATGCTCCGTTGCACCATTGATGGTGCATGAGGCACTTTTGTTTGAACTTCTATAGGGCATGTGGCCTTAAGGAGAGCAACAGAATGTATGTCAAGCTACAGACCTGTGCAGCGCCTAGCCTGTAGGCGTCACACTCCATAGTGCAACGCCTAGATCGCAGGCGCTGCACTATGGAGTGTGACGCCTACAGGCTAGGCGCTGCACATGTCTGTAGCTATCCAGAGAGCAACATTGATATCGAGTTACGATGGAAGCATGATAATAACTTATGCAATGTCGATTCACCTGCTCAGGCGTGATCGCGTCCATCTCGCTCCTGTACAGCTTGTACATGACCGAGGGATCATCCGTCATCTCATTTAACACATCCCACTTGTAAGCCCAAGTGGGGAGCCGTAGTGGGTCGTCTTTCTCGTCCCAATCATCGAACTTCACGCGGTCGTCCAACCGGCAAACGCTCCTAGCTCCATATGGAAAGTGCGAGCAAACAACCACCAATACCTCCAGATAGGCTACAACAGGCTTCGTCCAACTTCACATAAAAGAGAACATGGTTGAGTTAACAACAAGATCGCATTCATAATGTACCAATGAATTGAAACAGAAACAACTTCATACCTGTCTATACAAGTAAGCCAGTGTCGCCGAACCCCAACTCCATTTGCTATCGAAGACGGTCAACGCCTTGAGCCACATCCATGGAGCATTCTTGCTTGTGCCATCAGCAAACATACTCCTGGATATCACGTACCACATGTAGACACGAGCATATGTCTTCACCGTGTCCTCATCAGCATCCTCAGGGCAATTACTGAAATTCGATACAATCCACGTGAAAGTAGCACCGGCTGCGACTCTTTCCTTCTTCTTGCCTTCTACTTCTAGTTCCCGCGGCTCTGGAGGAACCATACCTATAAAGGCAAGCATTTGCTCGCGCCACCCATCAGAATCGGTGCTCATACATAGAGGATTCCCATCGATAGGAAGACCTGTGATCATAGCTATATCCTGGAGCGTCACGGTCATCTCCCCAGTCCGAAGATGGAAAGTGTGTGTCTCCGGCCTCCAATGATCAATAAGCGCGGTGAGTGCTGGAGCATTGTTGGGTGGCGTCGACCGGCTGACCAACTGAATGAAAGGGAGAAGTCATGTCTCCCTAACATACAGCGTGTACCGCTCATCATAGCGCATCCACCCAAGGTTGACCCCGTGAGCCCGAAGCTTCAGAGGTGCAAGCTCCTACAAGCAAACAAACAAATCATTACATATGGGGGGTATGTGTTTGAAAAAAAAACACGAAATTCATAACACCGGCAACTTTCATTATTACCTGCTGCTTCACCGACATAGCATACGACCGGTGTTGTAGATCCCAATGATCATTGAGAAGCCAAACCATCCTAACAATTTGCAAGAAAGCTTTCTTGTCAACACGATTATCTTTTGAATACAAAAAAACTAAAGTAGGCCTACTAGATGCAACCATACCAATCTATGTATCCAACCATATCAAATCAAACATAACTAATAAAAAAGGGTTCCACAAATAACTAGGCCTACTTCATACAAATAACTTTTCCATAAACTATGCCTACTTCATAAAAATAACTCTTCCATAAACTAAACTAGGGTTTCACGAATCAAACAAACAAGGGTTCCCCAAATCAATCAAACAAATCAATACATGCAAAGTTCTAATACATGCAAGATTCAAATCTAATCTAATCAAACAAGTATTCCCCAAATCTTCAAAATATCATATTTTCTATGGATAGAAAGAAGGGGATCGGAAGAGAGTACCTACTAGGATGGATTGGTGAAGAAATGCACGGACCAAATCGTCGGATCTGAAGGATTTGGGAGAGGGGATTGAGAGGGGGAGAGGAGGAACCCGCCACGCCGCTGCTTCTGTTACTTCAAAACCGAACGAATGGGTGGGGTGGGGGTGGGGGAGCGGGCGGCTGGCATCT
Organism: Aegilops bicornis; assembly: GCA_021605145.1. NCBI lineage: Eukaryota > Viridiplantae > Streptophyta > Magnoliopsida > Poales > Poaceae > Aegilops > Aegilops bicornis. Next base: position 326,154,891 of record CM038669.1, read on the forward strand.
AAGTCACCGTGCAACGCCTACGCACTGGGCGCTGCACATTACATGTGTGGCGCCTAGCCGAGGCGTTACCTTCTTAATCTTGAGCCCAGTGGCTGCCACGGTGGACTGGTGTGCAACGCCCCCGTGTCAGGCGCTGCACAGTAGGGTGTGGCGCCGTCGTGGCGGGCGCTACACAAAAAGGTTAGGGGTGTGAAATAGTTTTACGGGCAGTTCATTCCGTGAATAGATTTTGCCCAGAGGTCAAAATGGTCAAATTTGCCGTTATCCAACATTCTCTATAGCTTCATCGCCAAGGCAGTATACGTGTTTGCACTGCATGTGCTAGTGATCTCGCCAATCATCCTTCGTGCATGTATGACGTGGTCCAATTGCACTGTTCCTGTTCCTGCATTTTTCAGCACAGTAGGAGCAGCACTAGCTAGCCAGTGCCGAACACCGCATGCATGCCCGAAAGTTCAGATCGATCATCTTCAACCAGATGGCAATGATTTGCTTGAGAGTGTCAATCATATAAGGATACAGGTTATTTTACTTAGTCGATGGACAGCTATGTGTAGGTGTAGGTGTTATTCTAGTCGGTTGCTAGAACTGCTCCCTTTCTCGTGAGATATATATGCGGGAGCTCTGGACGAGTACGTACCGGACAAGTGAACGAAGCCACTGACCACCTTTCAGTTTGTTTATTAGGCTTCCTTTGGTTTGAAGGAATTTCATAAGAATTTTAGAGGACAGGACTCTTATAGGATTTTTTTCTTTAAAGCCCTTTGGTTTATAGGAATGGATTCCTATTTCTACATAGGATTAGTTTCTATCCTTCATATTTCACAGAAAAATAAAAATAAGCCTAGACTCAATGGAAAATTCCTTTAGTGTCAATCAAATGACATCTCGTTTCCTATTCCTACTAATAGGATTTGAGATATATCATCTCATTTTCTACAAAATTCCTATTCCAATGATAATCTTATCCTGTGAACCAAAAGAGGCCTTACTATTTTTGTGTTTCAGATAAACAAAATTTGCAGGAGACAAAAGGCAGCAACAGACCGATGTCCATTCAGCACTTGATGAACAAGCTCAGGGTTCTTTTGCCATTGGACACCGGACGGGAGAATGCAAAGAGCGGGCTGATGTTCATACTTGGTCCGGAACGGCTCAAGACGGAGGGTATGGTGGCTATGCCTATGCTTCCCCGGATGGGAGAGCGACACCATGCATGTGCTGATGCGGGGTGATCTTCCCCGTCCTCCAAAAGAAATGGAACCGTGAACCCTGATGATCTAGAAAAAGGGCAGCAACAGCAAAGCGAGGTGTCCGGCTAACTAACTTGTTTTCGGGAAAGTACAAAGGGGAGACAGCTGTACACAGTGTAAGCTATACCGGTGGTCTCCAAAGTGCAACTATCGTGGTGTCTCTTTCAACCTGGTTGTCCGCCATTTTGAGGTTCAACGGTTGGCAATGCCGCGCCGTTTTGCAGGAGCTGCATAGGGTTTTCAAGCAGCGGCTGGTACCTACAAGCATCCCGATTAAACAAAATGAGTAACTGTGCTTCACTAATCACTAGTATGTACTTCGGTACCTTTGGTGGTAATTTTGAACAGATGTGGCTGGTGGTTTGTCCGGAGCACTGAACAAATTGTGTTTTTTGATGGCAGCATTCTGAGATTGCTTAACATTTTTGCTGTTAAACATTGGATTATACACCCATGCTATGTCACATACGCATACAGGCCACCTCTGGTGCTAGGGTAGTTAGAGGAGATCTCTTTGTTATATTTCATGTTTATCTCTTGATGTAATCCTCTCTATCCCCATGTATCTCTCTGACGGTTTCAACTACCTCAATGTAGGCCTCCTGCAAGAGCTGGCCTCGCCCATATGAATATATATACGCGGGCTCCCATGTTACAGGAGTTGAAACGCTTCTACAAAACCTAACATGGTATACAGAGTCTCCCTCTTCCCTCTCGTCTAGCTCCCGTCATCAACCTCCACCAACGTATCCAACCTCATCTCGCCATGTCTTCCTCCAGTTCAACCCTCTCCCCCGCTGGCCTAAACAACACCATCTCAGAACCCCTGACTCGCACGAACTATGTTCTGTGGCGAGCTCAAGCCCGATCTCAGTTTATAGGAGACAATCTCAGAACCACCAGCCACCATCACCTCAAAGAACGCTGAAGGCAAAGATCAGATCATTCCAAACCCAGCCTACTCCGCCTGGTTGATCTAGAATCAGCAGCTTGTAGCCTATCTGCTTCGCAATCTCTCGAAAGAAGTTCTGGTGCAAGTCACCTCTCTAGAAAAATCCCACACCATCTGGACTGCCCTCGCAAACATGTTTGCTGCCCAGTCCAGGTCACGTGCCAACAACTGTCGCGCCGCCCTCTCCAATGCCCAAAAGGGCTCTCAATCTGCTGTTGCTTACTTCGGTCAGATGTGTGCACTCGCAGATGAACTGGCCATGGCTGGAAAGCCTCTTCTCGAGGGAGAGCTGATCTCCTTCCTCATTGCTGGCCTTGATATGGACTACCAACCCCTCATATCTGCTCTTGACGTCCGCACTGAGCCCCTCTCTGTCGACGATCTGTTTGGCATGGTGTCGAACTTCGATCAAAGAGTGGAGATGTTCCACGGCTCTGGATTGGGCGCCTTCAAGTCGTCCGCAAACGCCGCCGCTCGAGGACGTGGTGGCCCTCCCAAGGGTAACCGCGGCTTCCCCAAGGGTGGCGGCAACAACGACAGCAGCAACGGCGGCTTCAAAAACGGCGGCAACAACGGCGGCTACCGCAGCAGCGGTGGCGGCCATGGAAACAACGGTGGCAGTGGCTACCGTGGCGGCGGTGGCGGCAACCACAACAACTACAACAACAATCATCGTGGCGGCGGCGGCTACTAAAACAACAACGGCCATCCGCGCCCCTACTACAACAACAACCAAGGTCGTCACTTTGCCGGGTATGAGGAATATGTGAACAAATGTCAGATTTGCAAAAAAAAAACTAACCACATCGTAAAAGAGTGCAAATGGCGCTATGCAGAGGATAACTCCCATAGGAAATGAGTTGCGGATGCAGCGGATACCTTCTACGGACTTGACTCCAACTGGTACCTTGATTCAGGCGCCAACGAGAACATCACCTCTGATCTTGAAAGCTGACCATGCATGAAAGATACCGTGGCAAGGAGCAAATCAACACGGCAGAAAACACTGCAGGTATGATGATAAGTCATGTAGGTCAGTCTATTGTTGAAACCCCACATTGTGATATTCATCTCAAAGATGTCTTACATGTTCCAAGTGCATCCAGAAATCTTCTGTCCGTTCATCGTATCACACTTGATAATGGTGTCTTTATTGAATTTCACCCTTTTTCTTTTTGATCAAGGACCAGGTCACGAGGAGGGTCCTCTATCGCGGTACATGCATGCATGGTCTCTATCCGCTGATTCCCAAGTTTTTCAAGTTCAATAAGCAAGTTCATGGAGCCTTCAAAGTCTCTTCGGAACGATGGCACAATCGTTTAGGCCACCCATCTTTTTCCATTGTTTATCAAATTCTTAGTAAACATAAGCTACCATTTGTTGGTGAGCATGATCGTGAAACCATTTGTGATGGTTGTCAAAGGGCAAAAAGTCACCAATTGCCATATTCTATTTCTACCAGTGTGTCCACAAAACCGTTGCAACTCATTTTTTTCTGATGTATGGGGTCCAGCCCCCTCCTCTGATGGTAGACACACATACTACGTGAGCTTTATTGATGATTATAGCAAGTATACGTGGATCTATTTGCTTAAGAAACGTTCCGATGTTTTCCAAGTATTTCACAACTTCCAATCCCTAGTTGAGAGAAAATTTGATAGCAAAATTATTGCCATGCAATCAGACTGGGGTGGTGAGTATGAAAAACTAAACTCCTTTTTCCAGAAAATAGGGATCTCTCATCATGTATCCTGGCCCCACGCTCACTAGCAAAATGGCTCCACAGAACGTAAACACAGACACATTGTTGATGTGGGTTTTTCACTTCTTGCTGCCGCCTCCATGCCCTTGAAGTTTTGGGATGAGGCCTTCCTAACCGCGGTTCACCTCATAAATCTCCTACCTAGTCGAGTTATCAACAATGAAACCCCAACTGAGCGCCTCTTTCACACCAAGCCAGATTATACTTCTCTCCATGTCTTTGGGTGTGCCCGTTGGCCCAATCTCCGTCCTTATAATCAGTGGCAGAGCTACATGGGGGCCAACCTGGGCCATGCCCCCCCCCCCAAGCTCACATGAAAACATGTATATACTCCTTTGTGCTAGGCATATTTTTCATCTCCCGTGATGTTGTTTTCGATGAAACAAAATTCCCTTTTGAATCCCTTCATCCAAATGCCGATGCCCTTCTCAAACAAGAAATACTCCTTCTTCCACCTTCCCTTTCCGGCGTTGATCACGAGGGTGAACACAATAGTACTGATCAACCTTTGACTACTCATCATGTTTTGCCTAAGTTTATTGCTGCAGATTCATCCTCGGGAGCAATTTTGGGTCCAAATGGGCGTCATTTTATGTGCCCCCCACCAGGAGACACCGAAACACAAGGTGGATCCGCCTCCGAATCGCTTCTGCAGGCGGCAGATCGATCTGCTTTGGAATCTGGTGCTGCAGCGCCTCACCCTGCCTCAGTGCCTACGCACCCGGTGGTGGACAGTGATAACCCACAAGTATAGGGGATCGCAACAGTTTTTGAGGGTAGAGTATTCAACCCAAATTTATTGATTCGACACAAGGGGAGCCAAAGAATAATCTCAAGTATTAGCAGTTGAGTTGTCAATTCAACCACACCTGGAAAACTTAATATCTGCAGCAAAGTATTTAGTAGCAATGTAGTATGGAAGTAATGGTAACGATGGCAAAGGTAACAGTAGCAGTTTTGTAGTAATTATAACATGTAGCGGAAAAGTAACTAAGCAAATATCAATATGTGAAAAGCTCGTAGGCATTGGATCGATGATGGATAATTATGTCGGATGCGATTCCTCATGCAATGATTATAACATAGGGTGACACAGAACTAGCTCCAGGTTCATCAGTGTAATGTAGGCATGTATTCCAAATATAGTCATACGTGCTTATGGAAAAGAACTTGCATGACATCTTTTGTCCTACCGTCCCGTGGCAGCGGGGTCCTATTGGAAAATAAGGGATATTAAGGCCTTCTTTTAGTAGAGTACCGGACCAAAGCATTAACACTTAGTGAATACATGAACTCCTCAAACTACGGTCATCACCAGGAGTGGTCCCGATAATTGTCACTTCGGAGTTACCGGATCATAACACATAGTAGGTGACTATCGACTTGCAGAATAGGATCAAGAACTCACATATATTCATGAAAACATAATAGGTTCAGATCTGAAATCATGGCACTCGGGCCCTAGTGACAATCTTGTAGGATTGAAAGTATGTCTAGAGGGGAGTGATTATACTACTTGACCAAATAAAAATCTATCATTTTCCCAATTTTAGTTCTTGGCAGATTTTAGCAACTATGGACAAGTCAAGCAATCTTAACACAATTCAATGCAAGCATGCGAAGAGTATATGAGCAGCGGAAAGTAAAGCATGCAACTTGCAAGAATGTAAAGGGAAGGGTTTGGAGGATTCAAACGCAATAGGAGACACGGATGTTTTTGTCGTGGTTTCGATAAGTGGTGCTATTGTACATCCACGTTGATGGATACTTCAACCCATGAAGGGTAATGGTTGCGCGAGTCCACGGAGGGCTCCACCCACGAAGGGTCCACGAAGAAGCAACCTTGTCTATCCCACCATGGCCGTCGCCCACGAAGGACTTGCCTCACTAGCGGTAGATCTTCACGAAGTAGGCGATCTCCTTGCCCTTACAAACTCCTTGGTTCAACTCCACAATCTTGGCGGAGGCTCCCAAGTGACACCTAGCCAATCTAGGAGACACCACTCTCCAAGAAGTAACAAATGGTGTGTTGATGATGAACTCCTTGCTCTTGTGCTTCAAATGATAGTCTCCCCAACACTCAACGCTCTCTCACAGGATATGGATTTGGTGGAAAGAAGATTTGAGTGGAAAGCAACTTGGGGAAGGCTAGAGATCAAGATTCATATGGTAGGAATGGAATATCTTGGCCTCAACACAAGTGTAGGTGGTTCTCTCTCAGTAAATATAGGTTGGAAGTGTAGGTTCGTTCTGATGGCTCTCTCCACGAATGAAGAGGAGGTGGAGGGGTATTTATAGCCTCCACACAAAATCTAACCGTTACACACAACTTGCCAAAGTCGGTGGGACCGAATTGATAAACTCGGTCGGATCGACTCAGCAAATCTAGTGATCGTTAGGATTTTCGGTGGGACCGACATGCAACTCGGTAGGACCGATATGATTAGGGTTAGGGCATAACGTAATCTCGGTGAGACCGATTACACAAACTCGGTGAGACTGATTTTGGTAATAAGCTAACCAGAGAGTTGGTCAGGTAAACTCGGTGGGACCGATTCGCTTATTTCGGTGAGACTGAAATGTTACAAAAGGAAAACAGAGAGTATACATTGCAATATCGGTCGGACCGATCGCTCATCTCAGTGGGACCGAAATGTTACGAAGGGAAACAGAGAGATTACAATCCCATCTCGGTGAGACCTAGATCCCTATCGGTGAGACCGATTTGCCTAGGGTTTGTGGCAGTGGCTATGACATCTGAACTCGGTGGCGCCGGATAGAAAGAATCGGTGGGGCCGAGTTTGACTTTTGATTTAGGTCATATGTGGATGTGAGAAAGTAGTTGAGGGCTTTGGATCATATCACTAAGCATTTTGAGCAAGAGCCTCATTAAGCAACACCTCATCCCTCCTTGATAGTATTGGCTTTTCCTATAGACTCAATGTGATCTTGGATCAATAAAATAGAAAATGTAGAGTCTTGAGATTTGAGCTTGAGCCAATCCTTTTGTCCTTAGCATTTTGAGGGTCCACTTTTCTCATCCATGCCATGTCAATCATTGAGCTTTCCTGAAATTTTATTCTTGATATAGCATTAGCTGAAGGAGATATATGTTGTTAGGAATTACCAAAACTACCTAGGGATAGTTGCACTTTCAATCTACCCATTTTTGGTTATTGATGACAACATATAGATCAAAACTTCGACAAATGATAATAAGAGTGAAAAACATTGTCGCTTTGAGAAGTATGTGAAAAGCAAGAGCTCCCCCTAAATTTGTGCATAGTTTAAGATTTGCTTTGGACTGCAAATGCACAATGAGTTAGGATCATGGGTTACTCTTCCATGCCACATACATCTTGCTGGAGCGCTCAAAATGATAATAATTAAATACATGCACTCATCACAAAGCAAAGTGAATGATCATATGGGAATATAAAGGATAATGTCATCCAACAAGCATTAAGGTAGCATATGATCAAACACATGATCATCCAAGTATCACACAAAAGCATAAAGTATCTCAAACAAGCAAATAACAAAGTTCAACCACCAAAAAGCAAGAGAGAACAAAAAGCAACACTCTCTCTCTCTCGAAGCCTATGATCTGTACATTTTATCCCCCTTTGGCAACAAGTTACCAAAAATTTCATTAAAATGCATAGTGCTAGATCGACTCTCACGCTTGGTCTTCAGGTGGTGGTGTAGATAAGACTCCAAGGACGAAGACATCAGCTGAAGTAGCTGGAGCTGGTGGAGTGGGTGCTGGAGCAGGTGGCACTGAAGCTATAGCTGGTGCAGATGAAGTTGCTCTGGTATCTGTGACTGGCAATGCAGCAGATCTTTGTCCTCTAGGAACTCTAGCAAAAGCATCAGTGATAGTTTTGCCCATCTTCTCTTGCACTTCATCCTGAAGTTGCTCAACAACTGACTGTATCTCAGTGACCTTCACATCTAAGTCATAGAACTTCTGCTCCATGATCCTCTCCAAGCTCTCCTAGTTTTGAGTCAGGGTGGCCAATCCCTTCTCAATCCTCAGAGTAGAGGCAATCAAGTAGCCAACCTGATCTTGCTTGCTCTTCAGAAGATACTGAGATGCCTCATCCATGGTTGGCATCTTTGCAGCCTTTTCAGTCCTTGCCTTCTCCCTCTTTGCTTGTGCTTGGATAGAAGATGGTTCATCTTCATCCATGACCACAGTGTTGTCCTCAAAGTCTGGATAGATGGGCATATGTTCCTTGTCCAAAAGATATGTGCCAGTGCCCATCTTGGAGTTGATCAGCTCCTGGATCTATGGGGCATACCCACAACTTCTCTTCTGATCTGCAGCTATTCTCTTAATGGTTTCCACAATTAGGCTCATGACTTTGAACTTTTGTGGGACATCAAATATGTGCAGCAAGTTGATGGAATGTCCTCTGATCATTCTGTGATCTCCTGATTTTGGCAATAGAGTGTGCCTGAGGATCCAGTTGATTGTAGGCAGGCCTGACAGCAAGTGTTTCATGTAACCAAATTGGTGAGTCTCAAGAACTGCATCAGGAATCTCCTTGAACATGCTAGCCATGGAGTTGTGATCCTTATTCTTCTTGGCATAGACATCCAAGTCCTCTTCTTGTTCTTATGGGTCATTGATCAACTGAGCCTATTCCTCAACTGTTGACTGGTACCTAGTACCTTCAGACATCCAGACAATCCTTCCATCTGGGTAGAAGTGAGCTGTGGAGTAGAACTGCATGATAAGCTCATCATTCCACTTTGTGAGCTTCTGAGCCACAAACTTATCAACTCCACATGCCTTGAAACTATCATATACACCAGGATAGTGTTCTTCATTTTCCTTGATGTGCTCCGAGTCAACCCATCTCATATCACACACTATGGGCTTCTTGTCAAGCAAAATTGTCTCGTAGAAGTCCTGTTGTTCCTTTGTGTGAAATATATAGTTCACAACAGTCCTTCTCCTGGTAGCATATGGATCAGACTCTCTCCATAGTCTCAATCCTGAGTCCTTCCTGATTTTCATGTTCTCGACTCTTTGGATGAGCATCATTGTGATCTGGAATTTTAGGGTTCAACTTCCTCAAGACATGTGACTCATCATCTTCTTCTATAGCAGCTTCACGCACTGGGGCCTTGTTCTTCTCTGCAGCTGGAATGTTCCCGGTGCTCCTCTTGGGTGTAGCTTTGGGTTTTGGAGCAACTGCCTTGGGAGCTTCTTTGGGCTTAGATGGAGCAGCCCCTGATCTTATAGCGTCTCCCATGAGCTTTTGACCTTTAGGTGCTGGTGTAACAACCTCTTCCTCTTCATCTTCCATCATTGAGGGCTTCCCAATTACTCTAACAGTTGTCTTCTTGACCCTTTCTTTCCTCTTCTTCTCTGCCACAACCTGTTCTTTGGGTGCAGATTCCAAAGTTTCTTGAGTGGATGTTCTGGCCTTTGACATAGGAACTCTCTTGGCAGGAACCTTTGTCTTCATTCTGGCTTAGTTGCAGCTTGTGCCATATTCCTTTTCGTAACTTTCTTCTTTGAGGTGGCCTCTTCCTCTACTGACCACATAGTCCTCATCCTCGTAATCAAGTTCTCTTCTTTACAGCCCTGGTGGCAGCCTTTGGCAAGTTGCTTGGAGTGCTCTGCTGCCTTCATCATAGCTGCTAGAGGGACTAGTGCCCTCACTCATGTGAACTTGCTCCTCGGACTTGTTACATTTGTCACTCTGATCGACATGATGCAAACACCGGCCAATGATTACGTGAATAGATATAGATGAGATAGATTGGATGAGCATCACAAAGTGCAGAGGTTTTTGCAAAAGAATGAGTCAAAAACTTAGTTTTAGTTTTCCACAGAAAGCATTTCGGATCTACCGATTTGAAATCTCGGTGATACCGAAGCAGCTTTTGGAACCTAAACTAGTGAAATCGGTCAGACCGAGTCACAGTTCGGTGGCACCAAGACTGCTAGGGTTTAACAAAGAATGGAATTCGGTCACACCGATTTGCAATTCTCGGTCAGACCGAGAATCACATGTGCAATGGCCTTAGCCAAATCGGTGGAACCGATTTCAACAACTCGGTTGGTCCGAGATGGTTTCGGCGGAAACCTAACCCTAAATTTTCAATCCATATCTAAACTACGGAGTGATTTCGTTGGATAGAGTGATCTCAATCGTGGCAAGATACATGGCAAAACAATATGCTAGGAATCGGAGTGAGATTAGCACAAAGATCAAGTCCATACCCTAAGTGCGGCGATGGACCTGCTACGGTGGCAACGACGGAGACTATCTCCATTGACGGCGGCGGAGACCAGCGGCGGGAGGCAGCTGGCGATGAGGAGGATGATCCGGAGACCCAGGGAGGCAGAGCAGGCTGATCGCGGGCGAAGGGGTTCGGAAAATTTTCCAAAATTTGGTCCAGGGATATATATAGCCTGACCCTGTCGGTGTGACCGAGTGGAACAACTCGGTGGCACCGAGATGCATAACTGCAAGTAGTTACTGCAACTCGGTGTGACCGAAAAGTTCAAATCGGTTGCACCGAGATTGAAAACCTAGATCGAATTAATGATCTCGGTATGACCGAAATGGATGAACCGGTCAGACCGAAATGCACAAAGAAGTTTTGGAGGTTTAAGTCTATGACGAATCGGGGACTTCGAGTGCTCCTCACACAGAGTGGTTCGAATCTGACTTGATCAAACTTTGTGATGTAGCATGAATAGAGTTTGAAACGAGAAAAGCATAGATAGCTAGAGAAGGTTCTTAGGAATTCTTGTCCATCCATTTGGCAAAACAAAAAAAAAGCCAAACAATCAAAACAACAAATGGATGTCCTCGAATGAGTAAAATATGCAACCAACATGCTCACACAATAAAATGGCAAATGAAATATGTGGCAAAGCATGAACAACCAATTCTAAGCATCTATCAGGCAATTGGCGATGGCTAGGTCATCTATATATGAGTATATTGACTTAGGATTCAAATGAGAACATTTGATCATAGGTCATACTCATCGTTTAAGCACAAGTGGGGTTACCACTTTTACATAAAGTGTTGTTGTTTTCACACCATTAGAGTTGCTTTAGCTCAATTCTTAGAGTAAAGCTCCCCCTAGATGTGAGATCCCCCCCTAAGAGGGATGAACTAACCTTGGGTTTTGTCAATGATGACTTCATGTAGGTGTTGAAGATGTGGATGCTCAATGTTGATGTAGATCATTTGGAGCAATCCTTTGGAGTGAGTTGCACTTTCAGTACCTACACGGGTTAGTCCCACAAGGAACAAACAAGGATATCCATAGACATAGAGTGATGCACACACAAGATGATGTCTATGAGAGCATTTGGTTACCTTGTCCCTTGTCTTACCAACAAGAGAGTTTGTGACTCCTTGAACTAGTGCAAAATGTGGAAGTTGTTTGCACTTGTTCTTGCCAAAATGATAAGAGTGAAGTATGTTGGCGGAGTCACCCTCAAGAACTCTCTTGTTCTTCTTCTTCTGGATCCACACCATCATGATGGGAATCCTCGGAGTTGTAGTTGTACTTGATGAAGTAGAACTTGATGTAGTCTTGGGAACCCACTTGACCAAGGCCTTTGGTGCTTCTTCAAATGCATCAATTTCCTCTTGAAGCTTATCCTTGCCTTTTTGCTTGTGGTCTTGTGGTGGAAGATCATCTTGAGCTTGTGTCCCTTTGAAGGAAGTAGGATCATACTTCTCTTGTTGAGGAACAAACTTCGTCTTGGGGTATTGCTACGTCTTGAGCTTGCGTTGGTTTTCCCCGAAGAGGAGAGGATGATGCAACACAGTAGCGTAAGTATTTCCATCAGTTTTTGAGAACCAAGGTATCAATCCAGTAGGAGGCCACGCACAAGTCCCTCGTGCTGCACAAAGCGATAGCTACTGCAACCAACACGATTAGGGGTTGTCAATCCCTTCACGGTCACTTACGAGAGTGAGATCGATAGAGATAATATTTTTGGTATTTTTGCTATAAATATGCAAAGTGAAAAGTAAAAAGCAAAGTAAAAACAAAGCAAGTATAAAAGTGATGGAGATTGATATGATGAGAATAGACCTGGGGGCCATAGGTTTCACTAGTGGCTTCTCTCAAGAGCATAAATATTCTACGGTGGGTGAACAAATTACTGTTGAGCAATTGTGAGAATTGAGCATAGTTATGAGGTTATCTAGGTATGATCATGTATATAGGCATCACGTGCATGACAAGTAGATCAAAGCGATTACGCATCTACTACTATTACTCCACTCATCGACCGCTATCCAAGATGCATCTAGAGTATTAAGTTAAAAAAGCAGTAACGCCTTAAGCAAGATGACATGATGTAGAGGAATAAATTCATGCAATATGATAAATACCCCATCTTGTTATCCTCGATGGCAACAATACAATACGTGCATTGCAACCCTTTACATCCTTTGGGTAAGGACACCATGAGATTGAACCCAAAGCCATGCACTTCTCCCATTTCAAGAACTACCAATCTAGTTGGCCAAACCAAATGGATAATTCGAAGAGACTTGCAAAGATAAATCAATCATACATAAAAGAATTCAGAGAAGATTCAAATATTATTCATAGATAAGCTGGATCATAAACCCACAATTCATCGGTCTCAACAAACACACACCATAAAAGAAGATTACATCGAATAGATCTCCACGAGAGAGGGAGAACATTGTATTGAGATCCAAAGCGAGAGAAGAAGCCATCTAGCTACTAGCTATGGACCCGAAGGTCTGAAGTAAACTACTCACACTTCATCGAAGAGGCTATGGTGTTGATGTAGAAGCCCTCCGTGGTGGATGCCCCCTCCAATGGAGCTCCAGAACAGGCCCCAAGATGGGATCTCGTGGATACAGGAAGTTGCGGCGGTGGAATTAGGTTTTTGGCTCCTGTTACGATCGTTTGAAGTGCGTAGGTATATATAGGAGGAAGGAATGCGTCGGTGGAGCGGCAGGGCCCCACGAGGCAGGGGCGCCACAGGGGCGCCCCACCATCGTGACCGCCTCTTTTGTTCATTGGAGTAGGGTCCAAGTCCCCTGGATCACGTTCGGTGAGAAAATCACGTTTCCGAAGGTTTCATACCGTTTGGACTCCGTTTGATATTCATTTCTTGAAACACCGAAATAGGCAAAAAAAACAGCAATTCTAATTTGGGCCTCCGGTTAATAGGTTAGTCCCAAAAATAATATAGAAGTGGAAAATAAAGCCCATTATAGTACAAAACAGTAGATAAAGTAGCATGGAGCAATCAAAATTATAGATACGTTGGAGACGTATCAGGCATCTAAGCTTAATTCACCTGCGTCCTCGAGTAGGTAAATGATAAAAGGAGAATTTTTGATGCGGAGTGATACTTTGGCATAATTTCAATGTAAATCTTCTTAATTGTGGTATTAATATTCAGATCCGAAAGATTCAAGACAAAAGTTCATATTGACATAAAAAATAATAATACTTCAAGCATACTAATCAAAATAATCATGTCTTCTCAAAATAGCATGGCAAAAGAAAGTTCATCCCTACAAAATCATATAGTTAGGCTATGCTTCATTTTCACACACATAGATGTTCCCAACTTCTATACCCCCGATGACAAGCCAAGCAATTGTTTCGTATTTAAATAATCTCAAACTTTTTCAACCTTCACGCAATACATGAGCGTCAGCCATGGATATAGCACTATGGGTGGAATAGAATATGATGATGGGTATTGTGTGGAGAAGACAAAAAAGGAGAAAGTCTCGCATGACGAGGATAATCAACGGGCTATGGAGATGCCCATCAGTTGATGTCAACATGAGGAGTAGGGATTGCCATGCAACGGATGCACTAGAGCTATGAATTCTCAACAAAAGAAAACTAGTGGGTGTGCATCCAACTTTCTTGCTCATGAAGACCTAGGGCATTTGAGGAAGCCCATTGTAGGAATATACAAGCCAAGTTCTATAATGAAAGATTCCCACTAGTATAAAAAGACAACTTATGAGACTCACTATATGAAAAACATGGTGCTACTTTGAAGCACAATATATGAGACTCATTACATGAAGAACAAGGTGCTACTTTGAAGCACAAGTGTGGAAAAAGAGGATAGTAACATTGCCCTTTTTATTTATTTTCTTTTTTTGGGCCTTTCTTTTTTTATTTTTGGCCTTTCTATTTTTTTGGGCAATGCTCTAATAGTGATGATCATCACACTTCTATTGATTACAACATAATATTACAACTTGAAACTAGAACAAGATATGACTCTATATGAATGCCTCTGGCGGTGTACCGGGATGGTGCAATGAATCAAGAGTGACATGTATGAAAAATAATGCATGGTGGCTTTGCCACAAATACGATGTCAACTACATGATCATGCAATGGCAATATGACAAAAGTAAAGTATGTCATGACGATGATGAACGGAACGGTGGAAAGTTGCATGGCAATATATCTCGGAATGGCTATGGAAATGCCATAATAGGTTGGTATGGTGGCTGTTTTGAGGAAGATATAAGGAGGTTTATGTGTGATAGAGCGTATCATATCACGGGGTTTGGATGCACCGTGAAGTTTGCACCAACTCTCAAGGTGAGAAAGGACAATGCACGGTACAGAAGAGGCTAGCAAAGGCGGAAAGGTAAAAGTGCGTATAATCCATGGACTCAACATTAGTCAAAAGAACTCATATACTTATTGCAAAAATTTAGAAGTCATCAAAAATCAAGTACTACGTGCATGCTCCTAGGGGGATAGATTGGTAGGAAAAGACCATCGCTCATCCCCGACTGCCACACATAAGGATGCACAAGCCAGGTACACTTCATGTTTCAAATTTGTTACACAACTTTAACCATACGTGCATGCTATGGGATTTGCAAACTTCAACACAAGCATTTCTCAAATTCACAACTACTCAACTAGCATGACTTTGATATTATCACCTCCATATCTCAAAATTATTATCAAGCATCAAACTTTTCTTAGTATTCAACTCACTCAAAAGAAAGTTTCACATATCTTGAATACCAAGTATATTAATATTAAGCAAATTACCATGCTATTAACGACTCTCAAAATAATCTAAGTGAAGCATGAGAGATCAATAGTTTCTTTAAAACAAATCCACCACCGTACTCTAAAAGATCTAAGTGAAGTACTAGAGCAAAAATTATCACGCTCAAAAGATATAAGTGAAGCACTATGAGCAAAACTATCAAGCTCAAAAGATATAAGTGAAGCACATAGAGTATTCTATCAAATTCCAATTCATGTATGGCTCTCTCAAAAGGTGTGTACAGCAAGGACGATTATGGTAAACTAACAAGCAAAGACACAAATGATACAAGACGCTCCAAGCAAAACACTTATCATGTGGTGAATAAAAATATAGCTCCAAGTAAATTACCGATGGAAGTGGACGAAAGAGGGGATACCTTCCGTGGCATCCCCAAGCTTTGACTTTTTGGTGTCCATGGATTATATTGGGGGTGCCATGGGAATCCCCAAGCTTGGTCTCTTGCCACTCCTTGTTCCATAATCCATCAAAAGAATTCACCCAAAACTTGAAAACTTCACAACACAAAACTCAATAGAAATCTCGGGAGCTCCGTTAGAGAAAGAAAACAAAAGACTACTTTAAGGTACTGTTATGAACTCATTCTTTATTTGTATTGGTGTTAAACCTACTGTATTCCAATTTCTCTATGGATCATAAACTATTTTACTAGCTATAGATTCATCAAAATAAGCAAACAACACACGCAAAACAGAATCTGTCAAAAACAGAACAGTCTGTAGTAATCTGTAACTAACGCAAACTTCTGGAACTCAAAAAATTCTACAAAAATTAGACGACCTGTACAATTTGTTTATTGATCTGAAGCAATTGGAATCAGTATTTTATCATGTTCTGGTGAATTTTAACAATTCGGGTACTGAGCGCAAAGTTTCTGGAAATTACAGCAAGATCAAATAACTATCATCCAAGAAGATCCAATAGGTTCAACTTGGCACAAACACTAATTAAAAGGTAAAACCACATCTAAACAGAGGCAAGATGTATTATTTATTCCTAAACAGAAGCAAAAACAAAAAACTAAAAATAAAATTGGGTTGCCTCCCAACAAGCGCTATCGTTTAACGCCCCTAGCTAGGCATAAAAGCGAGGATAGATCTAGGTATTGTCATCTTTGGTATTCGGAGAGGAGGATCTCCTTTCTATGGCATTCATTCTTCTATTTAAGTTAAGCACATGGACATTAATGGAAGAAGTATGATTAAGCACGTTACAGAAATTTGCCTCTACACTAGACTTCATCTCTTTAATAATTTCATTTAGATAAAAGCACAAGAGAGTAGTTGATTCAACCTTATCATTCATGGGGTGCCCAAATATAGTTTTTATTTTTTTCATAGGTATCTATAACATCCCCTTCAAGAAACCTTCCTCAAAGATGGAATCTAGAACTTGTTTGAAGGAAGCGGGCAAGCCAACATAAAAACTTTTTAAGTAAATTTCAATTTGATATTGTGGCACATAGCTAGCCCGGATCCTAAGTAGCCTATCCAAGCATCTTTTAAAGACTCATCAAGTAAATACCAAAAAATTCCAGAGCCATCCTCATCAAAATTATTCAAGCTCTCATTGGTGACCCCGGTGGGTCTTTCTATAGCATCATTATTTATGAGCTTAGAGAGTATAGAGGGGTTATCCAAGGCACTAGAGCTCGGGAGAAAACCCATAGCTCTTTTTGATTCGGCCATGGCAACGGGAAGGCAAACGGAAAAGAGAGGGTGAATAAAACGGAAAGAGTGAAGTGGGGGAGAGGAAAACGAGAGGCAAATGGCAAATAATGTAATGTGAAAGATAGGGATTGTGATGGGTACTTGGTATGTTGACTTTTTGCATAGACTCCCCGGCAACGGCGCCAGAAATCCTTCTTGCTACGTCTTGAGCTTGCGTTGGTTTTCCCCGAAGAGGAGAGGATGATGCAGCATAGTAGCGTAAGTATTTCCCTCAGTTTTTGAGAACCAAGGTATCAATCCAGTAGGAGGCCATGCACAAGTCCCTCGTACCTGCACAAAACGATAGCTAGTCACAACCAACACGATTAGGGGTTGTCAATCCCTTCACGGTCACTTACGAGAGTGAGATCTGATAGAGATAATATTTTTGTATTTTTGGTATATAGATGCAAAGTGAAAATTAAAACGCAAAGTAAAAACAAAGCAACTATAAAAGTGATGGAGATTCATATGATGAGAATAGACCTGGGGGCCATAGGTTTCACTAGTGGCTTCTCTCAAGAGCATAAGTATTCTACGGTGGGTGAACAAATTACTGTTGAGCAAATGACAGAATTGAGCATAGTTATGAGTATATCTAGGTGTGATCATGTATATAGGCATCACGTCCGTGACAAGTAGATCGAAACGATTCTGCATCTACTACTATTACTCCACTCATTGACCGCTATCCAGCATGCATCTAGAGTATTAAGTTAAAAACAGAGTAACACATTAAGCAAGATGACATGATGTAGAGGAATAAATTCATGCAATATGATAAATACCCCATCTTGTTATCCTCGATGGCAACAATACAATACGTGCCTTGCAACCCTTTCTGTCACTGGGTAAGGACACCGCAAGATTGAATCCAAAGCCATGCACTTCTCCCATTACAAGAACTACCAATCTAGTTGGCCAAACCAAATGGATAATTCGAATAGACTTGCAAAGATAACTCAATCATACATAAAAGAATTCAGAGAAGATTCAAATATTATTCATAGATAGGCTGGATCATAAACCCACAATTCATCGGTCTCAATAAACACACCGCAAAAAGAAGATTACATTGAATAGATCTCCACGAGAGAGGGGGAGAACATTGTATTGAGATCCACAAGAGAGAAGAAGCCATCTAGCTACTAGCTATGGACCCGAAGGTCTGAAGTAAACTACTCACACTTCATTGGAGAGGCTATGGTGTTGATGTAGAAGCCCTCCATGGTGGATGCCCCCCTCCGTGAGCTAAAGACAGGCCCCAAGATGGGATCTCGTGGATACAGGAAGTTGCGGTGGTGGAATGAGGTTTTTGGCTCCTGTTCTGATCGTTTGTGGGTACGTAGGTATATATAGGAGGAAGGAGTACGTCGGTGGAGCGACAGGGGGCCCACGAGGCAGGGGGCGTGCCCTAGGGGTAGGGTCCAAGTCCCCTGGATCACGTTCGGTGAGAAAATCACGTTTCCGAAGGTTTCATTCCGTTTGGACTTCATTTGATATTCTGTTTCTTCGAAACACTGAAATAGGCAAAAAAAATCAGCAATTCTCGGCTTGGCCTCCGGTTAATAGGTTAGTCCAAAAAATAATATAAAAGTGGAAAATAAAGCCCATTATAGTCCAAAACAGTAGATAAAGTAGCATGGAGCAATGAAAAATTATAGATACGTTGGAGACGTATCACTTCTACGAGCTTCTAGCAAGAACCTTTCTTACCTACGCAACAAAACCACAACGATTTTTCGTCAAGTGTGCTTTTTTAACCTTCAACAAGGACCGGTTGTAGTCAAACTCGATTCAAATAAAGTTGGAGAAACAGACACCCGCCAGCTGTTGGGGAACGCAATATTTCAAAAAAATTACCTACGATCACGCAAGATCTATCTAGGAGATGCACAACAACGAGCAAGGAGAGTGTGTCTATGTACCCTCGTAGACCGAAAGCGTAAGCGTTTATTAACCTGGTTGATGTAGTTGAACGTCTTCGCGATCCAACTGATCCAAGCACTGAACGTACGGCACCTCCGCGTTCAGCACACGTTCAACTCGATGACGTCCCTCGAGCTCTTGATGCAGTTGAGGATGGAGGAGAGTTCTGTCAGCACGACGGCGTGGTGATGATGATGAAGTTACCAGCGCAGGGCTTCGCCTAAGCACTATGATGATATGACCGAGGTGTGTAACTATGGAGGGGGCACCGCACACGGCTAAGAGATTGTCTGTTGTGCCTTTGGGGTGCCCCTTGCTCCCGTATAGAAAGGAGGGGAGGAGGAGGCCGACCAACAAGGGGCGCGCCAGGGAGAGGGGAGTCCTACTAGGACTCCAGTCCTAGTAGGATTCGGCCCCACCCTTTTTTCCTTCTCTCTAGGAGGAGAAAAGGGGAAGGAGAGCGGGTGGGAGAAGGAAAGGGGGGTGGCGCCCCCTTCCCAAGTCCAATTCGGCCTCCTCCCTTGTGGGGGGCGCACCAGCCCCTTGTGGGCTGGTTAGCCTCCCTCCAATGGACCATAAGGCCCATATCTTTCCCGGTAACCTCCGGTACTCCGAAAAATACCCAAAACACTTCGGAACCATTCCGGTGTCCGAATATAACCTTCCAATATATCGATCTTTATGTCTTGACCATTTCGAGACTCCTCTTCATGTCCGTGATCTCATCCGGGACTCCGAAAAAACTTTGGTACATCAAATCACATAACTCATAATACAAATCATCATCGAACGTTAAGCGTGCGGACTGAGGGAGTCCTGGACTAAGGGGTCCTCGGGCGTCCGGCCTGTTATCCATGGGCCGGACAAATGGGCTGTGAAGACACGAAGACCGAAGACTATACCCGTGTCCGGATTGGGCTCTCCTTGGCGTGGAAGGCAAGCTAGGCGACCGACTATGAAGATTCCCACTTATGTAACCGACCTCATGTAACCCTAGATATCTCCGGTGTCTATATAAACCAGAGAGAATAGTCCGGATAGGACAGATTCATTACCTTATACTCATAGGCTAGACTTCTAGGGTTTAGCCATTACGATCTCGTGGTAGATCAACTCTTGTAACACTCATATTCATCAAGATCAATCAATCAGGAAGTAGAGTATTACCTCCATAGAGAGGGCCCAAACCTGGGTAAACATCGTGTCCCCCGTCTCCTATTACCATCGATCCTAGACGCACAGTTCGGGACCCCCTACCCGAGATCCGCCGGTTTTGACACCAACATTGGTGCTTTCATTGAGAGTTAATCTTCGACATCGTCCCATTCCGCAGAGGCTACCACTCACTGGTCGGACGAACAACGTTTGCTAGATTCAACACAGTGTCACACTACGCTTATCTCAAGCTCAAGATGCCCGGCCCACGCGGCGTCATAACAGTCAATGGAAACACAGAACGCTCCCTCCGAACAGAGGAGCACACCGCCGCCCTAGCAGCAGAGGTACAGAGCGGCCTTCTTAAGCAGCACCATATTGTGGCTGCCGAGCCCCCGGACACCATCAAGAAGTTCCGAACTACACTGCAGCAGGACAGCAAGGCTCGTCAAGAGCTCGACTAGCAATTTGGCCTCTGTCCCAGTCCCGACGAAGTAGCGGCATTCGTACCACGCGTACATAATTACGCACTCGAAATTCCGTGGACATTGACGGAGGCACAAGCTAACCCAGGATTTACAGTTCGGCTAGACCGACCCCGGACACACTTTTTCCTTTCCGTTTCAGGTTTCTTTTCCCGTGAGCCTGATCACCAGCCTCTTTGAAGGATCGGCATACAAAGGGGGCATGTAGCATAGGTGCTTAGGGTAAACTCCATACGTTCTTCCTGACGGTATTTTTACTTACTTCCCAGGACCCGCACGCTGCTCCTTCTTGATCCCGGCATGTTAAATAGTCCGGGTGCTTATCGCACTATTTGTATAAGATACGCCTTGATGTATCCATTCAGTTATAATAAAAATGATCTGCGGCCCAGTTTCTGTGGTTTTCGCTTCTTACCTCATTTTATTTTGATCAGCTTATCAGCTACATCAGTACCCTTTTGTACGTTTCATATTCGCCAGGGGCTGCCTATCGCCCCACAACACGGCAACAAAGTCCGAACACTTCTTGTATAGAAGTTCGGCACCCCGAATTTAGCATTCTATGCATTGGCTCCGAATCATGTCTTTGGTCAATAGTTGGGTTGCCCGGCTCTTGTGCTTGCTACCCTACGTTCCGCTCTATCGGCTAGGGTAGTAAAGGGAGAACTACTGCGATTGTGCCCTGGCCTTGACTGGATGAGCACCTCGAGAGAAAGCCGAAAATCGATCATCATGATACGGCGAGAGCCGGTCAGCTGTTCGAGGGTTACAAAATCGTTGGCGATTTTTTCCGCGTCACGCAAAGGATCGACACTTCTCGATCAGATGTTGACAGCACCCTGGCTTGGACCACAGGCTATGCACTTGCTTAATTATAAAACTCCTATGGCTAAGTGAGGGCGTTTAAGCCGTATAGTATGATTGCCTTGTTCGTTGCGCTAAACAACTCCTTCAAGGACCATATAATTGGATCAAGATTGTTTAGATCCCATCCCGAACACCTCCGTACTAATTACGTGAGGGCAGAAGCCGACAACTGGCCAACCCTTAGATTGCATATAACACGCCCGCACAGGAGGAAACAATTTAAAGCATAACGAAATCAAAACAAAGCTTTGTCTTTATAATACAAGGCAAAGGACAACACGAATGTATTCATTCGAAAACAACATCTTGTGAACATTGAGCTGCCACAAGTCGAGACCCTTCTATGACATCCGCAGAATATTTCTCAGGTGTGCGGTGCTCCTTGCCCTCCGGCGGCCCGCTGGCCACTTCAACAGTGTTCATCTTCGCCCACCACATCTTGCAGCGAGCGAAGGCCATACGGGATCCTTCAATACATGCAGAGCGATTGACGACGTCCAGCCGCGGACAGGCTTCCACTAGCCGCCTCGCAAGTCCGAAGTAGCTACCGGGCATAGATTCGGCTGGCCATAACCGGATTGTTATATCCTTCATGGCTAGTTCGGCCACCCTGTGAAGCTCCACCAGCTGCTTTAGGTGATCGGTGAAGGACACGGGATGCTCTGGCGTCGCATACTGCGTCCAGAATAACTTCTCCGTCAAACCTCCTCCTTCGGCTTGCTAGAACTCTGCAGCGTCTAATACGCTACGTGGTAAATCTGCAAAATCCCCCGGGGAACTCCGAACCCGGGTTAGTAGAAGGTATTGCTTCTCCGCATACTTGCTTTGCATCTTTAAAGCCTTACCCTCCATGATCTTCCTAGCCTCCTGGATCTCCTGGAGGGCGGCCCGGGCCTCATTCTGTGCGGTCTCTGCGCTCTAACGAGCCTTGGAGAGTTCTGCCTTTTGAGCCGACGCATCATTCTCCAAGATCTCAATTTTTTCGATCCTTGACTCGAGCCTTGAGTTTTTTTCGAGCGGCTTGCCGCTCAATGGCCTTCCCCTCGGCTTCGGCCAGAGCCTTTTTCAAGGCCTCCACCTCAGTTGCCGCTCCTGCACATATTTCTACATTACGGTCAGTATGCAACACTTGTTCTTTCCAAACACACAGCAAGACATTACCTACCTTGCTTCTCCTGAAGCCGCATTGTAACCTCGCCGAGCTCGTTCTTGGTCCGCTCCAGCCTCTGCTTTAATCCAGAGACTTCGGCAGCATATGAGGTTGCGGCCAACAGCGGCGCCTGCTCATGCACACATATCACGTTAGTCTCCTACACTAGAGGATTGATCCTCTGTCCGGTTCCTCTTACCGAGCACCGGATAGTGTCTCAGGGGCTGCTAACTACATGGGGTTTTTCTCTTTCTATGTCACTTACCTCGAAATCTGTCAACAGGTTGCTGCAGGCTTCGTTCAGTCCACTCTTGGCAGACTGAACCTTCTCGATCACCGTGCCCATAAGGACATGATGCTCGTCCATAACGGAGGCACGTCATAGCGCCTCCATCAGGTTATCCGGCGCCCCTGGATGGACAGGGACCACCGTCAAAGGGGGCTTCCCACCCGACTCTGGATCCATATGGGCCTCCGGAATCATATTCGGCTGAGGGCCAAGATGGATGCTTCCCTCTTCGCCAGTCTCCGTGGGGATCGTCCCCTCCATATGTCCGGCAGTGGAGGCTTCGCCTTGTGGCGCCTCCCGGACAGCGTCCTGGGTTCCTCCCCGGTTTAGATCGGCCCTCCGGGACAACACTTTGGTGTCGTCCCCGGCCCCGGGGGAATAAGCAGGTGGTGGCGACTAGCTCGCCATCTCCGACGGAGCCAACGAACTTCCAGACAAGGATCGCTGGATTAGGTCGCGGGCCGGACTGCAATGGTACAGTTAAGTACATCAAGATAATGGAGAGAAAGGGCTGCATGCGCGCATAAATAAGCCATATCACTAACGATGCAGCCTGGGGCTTAGTGCGGGGGTGTCGTTCCGGACTACTGTCGACGTCCCACGCGGTGTTGACCGCCGGAACGCCCTTCCCCTTTTTGGGCGTCTCTGCCTCCAGATGCGCCGGAGCCGCCCTCTTCTTCTTCCTCTCCTCAGGGGGAGGATTGTTTTCTTCCTCCTCCTCCTCTTCCCCATCATTGTCCTCAGGGACAGAGGAATGAGTTTCTTCGTCTTCGGATGCCACGTCCGAAGTACCCTTGCGGCGGAGGCCACTCTTGGATTCCTTTGCCTTCTTCTTGGCCTTCTTCTCCGGCGCCTTATATGCCGCCGGCACCAGCATCTTCGCCAGATGCGGGATGACTGGTTCTTCAGGCAGCGGGAGCCGGACACTTGATCCGCTTCACCCTCTCCATCCAGTCCTGAAAGAGCAATAACAAAAGCTCAGACATCATCCTCGAAACAATAAGGTTGAGGATACGGTCGAAATAACATACCTTGCTGGCAGGGTGTGTACAATCGTGACCACGGTCTGAATCCGTGGCCGGTGGTTTCTCATTGCCCTTGAAAAGCAATTTCCATGCGCCTTCGTGTGTAGTCTCGAAGAGCCTCACCAGGGTATGGTGCTTCCTCGGATTGAACTCCCACAGCGGGCGGCTTCGGAGCTGGCACGGAAGGATCCGGCGAACTAACATCACCTGGATCACATCGCCGAGCTTGACGCTCTTGGTTACCATGCTCTAAACACGCGTCTGCAGCGCTATCATCTCGTCAGGGGGACACTAGTTCGGACTCTTCCTGACCCAAGAGGTGAGTCGAACAGGAGCGCCGGAGCGGAATTCGGCAGCTGCGGCCCAGGTGTTGCCGCGCGGTTCTGTGATGTAGAACCACTGCTTCTGCCACTCCTTTACCGTATCCACAAAGGTGCCTTTGGGCCAGGAGACGTTGGACAATATACTCACCATTGCCCCTCCACACTCCGCGTGCTGGCCATCCACCACCTTCGGCTTCACGTTGAAGACTTTGAGCCACAGCCCAAAGTGGGGTTGGATGCGGAGAAAGGCCTCGCACACGACGATAAACGCCGAGATGTTGAGGAAGGAATTCGGGGACAGATCATGGAAATCTACCCCGTAGTAATACATTAGCCTGCGGAAGAAAGGGTGGAGTGGAAACCCAAGCCCGCGGAAGAAATGAGAGAGGAATACTACTCTCTCGTTGGGCTCCGGCGTGGGGACGATTTGTCCCTCGGCCGGCAAGCGGTGGGTGATGTCTATTACACAACCTTCTTCTTGTAGACGTTGTTGGGCCTCCAAGTGCAGAGGTTTGTAGGAAAGTAGCAAATTTCCCTCAAGTGGATGACCTAAGGTTTATCAATCCGTGGGAGGCGTAGGTTGAAGATGGTCTCTCTCAAACAACCCTGCAACCAAATAACAAAGAGTCTCTTGTGTCCCCAACACACCCAATACAATGGTAAATTGTATAGGTGCACTAGTTTGGCGAAGAGATGGTGATACAAGTGCAATATGGATGGTAGATATAGGTTTTTGTAATCTGAAAATATAAAAACAGCAAGGTAGCTAATGATAAAAGTGATCGTAAATGGTATTGCAATGCGTTGAAATAAGGCCCAGGGTTCATACTTTCACTAGTGCAAGTTCTCTCAACAATAATAACATAATTGGATCATATAACTATCCCTCAACATGCAAAAAAGAGTCACTCCAAAGTCACTAATAGCGGAGAACAAACGAAGAGATTATGGTAGGGTACGAAACCACCTCAAAGTTATTCTTTCCAATCAATCCGTTGGGCTATTCCTATAAGTGTCACAAACAGCCCTAGAGTTCGTACTAGAATAACACCTTAAGACACAAATCAACCAAAACCCTAATGTCACCTAGAACTCCAATGTCACCTCAAGTATCCGTGGGTATGATTATACGATATGTGTCACACAATCTCAGATTCATCTATTCAACCAACACATAGAACCTCAAAGAGTGCCCCAAAGTTTCTACCGGAGAATCAAGACGAAAACGTGTGCCAACCCATATGCATAGGTTCATGGCAGAACCCGCAAGTTTATCACCAAAACATACATCAAGTGAATCACGTGATATCCCATTGTCACCACAGATATGCACAGCAAGACATACATCAAGTGTTCTCAAATCAGTAAAGACTCAATCTGATAAGATAACTTCAAAGGGGAAACTCAATCCATTACAAGAGAGTAGAGGGGGAGAAACATCATAAGATCCAACTATAATAGCAAAGCTCGCGATACATCAAGATCGTGCCAAATCAGGAACACGAGAGAGAGAGAGAGAGAGGTCAAACACATAGCTACTGGTACATACCCTCAGCCCCGAGGGTGAACTACTCCCTCCTCGTCATGGAGAGCACCGGGATGATGAAGATGGCCACCGGTAAGGGTTACCCCCTCCGGCAGGGTGCCGGAACAGGGTCCCGATTGGTTTTTGGTGGCTACAGAGGCTTGCGGCGGCGGAACTCCCGATCTATTCTGTTTCCCGAAGTTTTTAGGGTATATGGATATATATAGGAGGAAGAAATACGTCAGGGGAGCCACGAGGTGCCCACGAGGGTGGAGGGCATGCCCAGGGGGGTGGGCGCACCCCCCTTCCTCGTTGCTTCCTTGACGTGGACTCCAAGTCCCCCGGATTGCTTTCTTTCCAAAAATAACTTCTCCAGAAGGTTTCATTCCGTTTCGACTCCGTTTGATATTCCTTTTCTTCGAAACACTGAAACAAAGGAAAAAACAGGAACTGGCACTGGGCTCTAGGTTAATAGGTTAGTCCCAAAAATAATATAAAAGTGCATAATAAAGCCCATAAACATCCAAAACAGATAATATAATAGCATGGAACAATAAAAAATTATAGACACGTTGGAGACGTATCTGTGGGCAATTCCCTTCGCCAAATATCCGGCCGCCCGGAGCTCAGTAATGTCCTCCTCCTTGAAAGAGGAGACCATCCACTTGCCCTGACCAACGGATCCGGACATGGTTGCTTGAGTGGAAAGGAGATGAAAACTTGGGCGCAGGAGCTCGAGATCGGGAAGGCGGAGACGGAGAGAAAGTGCGAGAAGAGGAAGAGGGGATCCTTATTATTTTATAAAGGCAGCAAACATTAAACGCCTCCTCGCTCGCCTTAAGATTCGCCTATTCCCAAAAGGCTATGCAAACGGCATGGTTGGTTTACCCATGCCCGCATTGATGAGAATCCCACAATAAGGGGACACGATCTGTGCTTCGACAAGACGTGCCAATAGCGACCGCGTCTTGAAACGTGGGACAAACGGTTCAAAATTATGACCGAACGGACGTAATGCAGAAAGCTGTTAGTGGATGGAACTCGTGTAAAATATATATATTCTCTCTGCGGTTGTGTATGGTGTGTAATAGGTCCGGATACAATCATCGTGTCCGAAGACTACCTTGGGGTTCGGAAGAAGGGGAACCCGCCTTGCAATGCCGAAGACAATCTGCGCATCGTACTCCTCATCATTGAAGCCAGGTTCAGGGGCTACTAAGGGAGTCCTGGACTAAGGGGTCCTCGGGCGTCCGGCCTGTTATCCATGGGCCGGACTGATGGGATGTGAAGACACGAAGACCGAAGACTATACCCGTGTCCGGATTGGGCTCTCCTTGGCGTGGAAGGCAAGCTAGGCGACCGACTATGAAGATTCCCACTTATGTAACCGACCTCATGTAACCCTAGATCTCTCCGGTGTCTATATAAACCAGAGAGAATAGTCCGGATAGGACAGATTCATTACCATATACTCATAGGCTATACTTCTAGGGTTTAGCCATTACGATCTCGTGGTAGATCAACTCTTGTAACACTCATATTCATCAAGATCAATCAAGCAGGAAGTAGGGTATATTAGCTCCATAGAGAGGGCCCGAACCTGGGTAAACATCATGTCCCCCGTCTCCTGTTACCATCGATCCTAGACGCACAGTTCGGGACCCCCTACCCGAGATCCGCCGGTTTTGACACCGACACGGACCCTACGGGTTCGAGAACTATGTATACATGATCGAGACACGTCTCCAGTCAAAACCAATAGCGGAACCTAGATGCTCATATTGGCTCCTACATATTCTATGAAGATCTTTACACTACAAGAAATATGTCAACTTGCGACCATCACTATTGGTCACTGAAAGGTCATTGTTTTTCATTTGCGACCTTTTTGTGACCAAAAACAGAAGGTCAAAAGCTGGCGGTCGTAAACTGAAATTAGTGACCTTCTTTGTGATATGTAAAAGGTCGTTGGTTCCACGACCAAATTTTTGGTCACTGGCAACCTCCCCAGGCCACGTAGGCATCCAACGTGGCAAGCTGATGTGGCACTAGAATCAGCAAGGTCCAGTTCTGTCGTCTTTACAGGCCGAGCCCATTTATTATTGTTTTTCTGTTAGCTACATGGGCCAAGCCCAAGAATTCAGCCTTTTTTATTTTCTAGGACGTGGCCTATTATACATTTCATTTTTGGGCCTCAATCATTTCATAGTTCATTTCTATTTTGGGCCTCCATAACAAACTTTCAAAAACTTGCTCATGAGACAACAGAGAGGAAATTCAAACAAGCATGCATTGAGAGCATTTCATTTCTTTCAACATGAAGGGAGTTTTGAAACAGCCACAGGCACACAATAGGTACATTCAACAGAGACAAAATTAACATCAAGATGAAGCAACAAAGGGCAGTCTGAGAACATGAACTACATGGCACACAGTAGCTTCCATTTCTACCAGCAGCAGCAGCCACCTGAAAGAGTGGAGGGACTACCAAGGAGCTAAACTAACAGCGACCATCCATCATAAATTGGTGACTTCAGCAATAAGCGGCAACAGCGACATTCCGAGACCCCTTCCCCCCTTTGTTGCTTGGTGTGCCGCATCACTAGTCACCCCGCATACAAGTTTTCATGTGTTTAGAGCAGATCAACATGTTGAGCAGTTAGGGAAACACTGTTGCTTGGAGGTGTTTGGCGTGAATGTTATACCTATGGGTAGTTGCAAGCATCAATCTTCTTGGTGTACTCGGCCTTGAGCATCTCAGCCTTGGCAACATAAGGAGACTTCTCCTTCTATTCATTCAAACAGAGGAAAAAACAACGGAAATGTTAGTGTGGTGCAAGGCAACAGATTCCTGGATAACAATTAACAGAAGAATAATTGAACAAATCGTGCGAAACGGCATGGTGAATTTGGAAACTAAAATTTGAGCAGTAGTTTGAATCAATGAGTAGCTCTGTAAGATGCCGTGCTAGGTCCAACATTGACACGAAATTCATTGGGTGCCTTTGTACCACTCCAACATTTAAAAATGTGCCATAACTTCTCGGGAAGGGAATTCTTTTGAACCGTGGTAATGCAATTCATGCTTCTTAAAAATGTGAAGCGAAATTGACAACGGGCATGACAGTAGGAAAAACTTATAGCATAGATGTTCAAGACAGCATAACAAGCTTGAACTGATGTTTAGCAGCAGCGAAGCTTCAGCCATACAAAGTGTACGCAGTACTAAAAGAAGTAGTAAGAACAAAGAAAATATGACATGTTTCTCAAAAAAGAAAAATGAACAGACAACATGACTGATTTGGATTAGAGGCTGCAACGGGAGCACATCTTCGACTCCTCTTTTTGAGTAAAACTGACAAAGAACAACCTAACAGCGGAGCTAAGTGCCAGCAGTAAATGAACACTAGCTAATAGAATTGTAAACAGACTATCACCAGCCTTCCATCAGACCAACACATGATGATTAAGATTGCACAATTTGTAACCAATTCCTGACCCAGAAAAATAATGCTCGAATCCTGGACACAAAAGTTCAGGCAAGCTCTATTGGCCAACATGGTGAAAGCCAATGGAACAAGAAGTACTGCTTGCCAGTTTTTGATAGAAAGAAGTTTACGTTTCAGCAATAGGATCAAGGTGTGTACTGAACATGAAACATCAAAATATTGCATCAGAGAGAGGGGGGCTACCAAATTGAGCTTCTCTTTCATCCATGGTGGCGTCCTTGCATCCATGTAGCTGCTGCTGACCTTGAAGATGCAGCTCCTCGTTCTGCTGCTGTACCAAACGAACCTTGCCACATGGCCGTGTCCTGCAGATGCCACATCAATCCAATTAACAACAGCTAAACTGTCAGTTGAATGGAGAACACTTTTATGCACCACCAGCATGGCATAAACCAGAGCACTAATCTGAGTCCAAGCCGATAAATCGGAGTGCTACCGAAGGGAGACATCAAACAGCAAGCTGTGGCACGAATCGGGGCCGAAAACCGTCGAGATCTCCGGAAAATCCGCCGGGAATCGACCACCACACGAGACACAACAGGGAAAATCAGAGGAAGGCACGTCGGATCGCGTGGTCAGAGGATGAGATTGGGGGCCGGACACCACCACCTCCATCGCCGTCCGTACCATGGAGTAGGGCGAGAAGGAGAGGCCGTAGGGCGCGAGGCCCATGGGCTCGCCCCCCGAAGACGGCCGCCTGGACGGCGTGTGGGCTCCGGCGTCCTCCTCCTCGCCGCCGTCTCTCCCTGGCCTGCGTCAGCTCCAAGGGGCAGGGGAGGAAGAGGCCATCCCGCCCATGGTGTCCCGGTGCTCGAGCGAGGACGACGTCCTGGATCTGGGAGGGAGAGAGCACGAGGTGAGGAAGTGAGGGAGGGCTGTGTGGAGGAGGAGGAGGAGATTGAGTGGAGGGACGCACCTGAGCCCGCCGTCCGCGATGCCATGGCTGCCATGCTCGATCTTCAGCATAGCCGGGGCTTGGGGGGAGGGCGCGGTCGATCTTGTTGATGTGCGTCGGATCTATTCTGAGGGGAGGATGGAGCGGAGGTGACGGGGTCACGGTGGTGTGCTGGGAGCAGCAGATCGCCGGGATCGGCCAAGGAGCACGCCGACAACGCGCTTCCTGGTGTTGCGGGCGATGTGGTTGTAGTGGTTGACGATGTTGAGCAGCACCAGCGGGTGCACCACCACCTTCTCCAGCGTCCGCCCCGACAGTTGCGCCGCCTTCACCACATCCATCTCCTCTCCCTCTCCTCGGCGCATCGTCAGGGAGCAGCGCGATAGGCGCGGCCCCGCAAGCGGAGAGGGAGCAAGGGCGCGAGCAGACGGAGGGATCCGAAGGTGGGTGCCGCGAGCGGGCGGAGGGATCTGACGTCGTGGCTGCGGCAGGGGACGGGGCGGCGGTGGAGGACGGGGCGCTTGGGTTGGATCTGGATCGGGGAGAAGGGGAAAGAGAGGCGGCGGAGAGGGGGAGAGAGAGGCTGCTAGGGTTTGGATTAGGCTTTGAGAGGTGGGCCAGTTCGGATCGGCTAGAACGGACGGTTCAGATCGGCTAAGGGGGGTGATCCGTGGGATAAGCCCTGATTGGCTCAGAAAATTAACGGTTTAAAATAGTTTCTAAGTACTAAAACTATGGGTGTTTTGTGAAGCAGCTATCAAAAATATTTTGCAAAATGGCACAACTAAATTTTTCTCTCAAGTTAGCCCACATTTTTTGGATGATCGCCAATTTGCATGCATTTTTATCTTTCTAGCTATTTTTAATCATTTTGCGAGTGCCTGAAATGAGTTTTTTTGTGAAGGACCTACCATATATTTGTTGCAAAATTGGACCAAAACAATTTTCTAAAATACTAGGCCATATTTAATGCACAATTGACAAAATGGTTGGGTGTCAAAAGCCTTGATCCACCTCTGGTGAAAAAGACAAATTATCGTTAATTCAGCAGGAAGCGGGTCAAATTTGAGCTGCTGCTGCCTCATAGTTTGCTCTTGATTTTTTCCAAAAATCATTTATAGGTACATAAGTATCTTTTTAATCATAGAAATGTCAAAAGTTTTCCAAGATTCAACCACTAGCTAGGAACGGCATAGCCCGCCATTTTGACCGCATTTTCAAACGTGCATAAAAAATTAAAAAAAATTAAAAAATTGGAAAACCTTCGCATTGTGTCATTATATGTGACAAGTTTCCAGGAAAAATAATAAACTTGTAATACAGCAATTATTTTAAAAAAGTGTTCTCAGAAATGAGCTATCATGCGTGAAGATTCATGGCTTTCAAGCCAAATGATCAATCTTATGGCCACATTCATGGCATAGTATGTTCAAATGATCTCATATTGTGCACAAGGGTGCATCTTGGAATTCCAAACAATGTTGCCTAAGGGAGTTTTCATTTTCTTTGCACGGAAAATTCATTTTCCAATTTCCAAGTGCAAAATGAGTTTTTTTTGTGAAGGACCTACCATATATTTGTTGCAAAATTGGACCAAATCAATTTTATAAAATACTAGGACATATTTAATTCACAATTGACCAAATGGTTGGGTGTCAAAAGTTTTGATCCACCTCTGGTGAAAAAGACAAATTTCCGCCGATTCAGCAAGAAGCGGGTCAAATTTGAACTGCAGCTGCCTCATAGTTTGCTCTTTATTTTTTCCAAAAATCATTTATAGGTACATAAGTATCTATTTAATCATAGAAACGTCAAATTTTTTCCAAGATTCAACCACTAGCTAGGAACGGTCAAGCCCGCTGTTTTGACCGCATTTTCAAACGGGCACAAAAAAATAAAAATAAAAACTGGAAAACCTTCGCATTGTGTCATTATATGTGACCAAGTTTCTAGGAAAAATAATAAACTTGTAATACGGAAATTAGTTTTAAAAAGTGTTCTCAGAAATGAGGTATCATGCGTGAAGATTCATGGGTTTCAAGCCAAATGATCAATCTTATGGCCACATTCATGGCATAGTTTGTTCAAAGGATCTCATATTTTGCACAAGGGTGCATCTTGGAATGGCAAACGATGTTCCCTAAGGGAGTTTTCATTTTCTTTGGACGAAAAAAATCATTTTTCCATTTTTCGAGTGCCTGAAATGAGTTTTTTTTGTGAAGGACCTACAATATATTTGTTGCAAAATTGGACCAAATCAATTTTATAAAAACTAGGCCATATATAATTCACAATTGACCAAATGGTTGGGTGTCAAAAGTTTTGATCCACCTCTGGTGAAAAAGACAAATTTCCGCCGATTCAGGAGGAAGCGGGTCAAATTTGAACTACAGCTACCTCATAGTTTGCTCTTTATTTTTCCCAAAAATCATTTATAGGTACATAAGTATCTATTTAATCAGAGAAACATCAAAAGTTTTCCAAGATTCAACCACTAACTAGGAACGGTCAAGCCCGCCGTTTTGACCGCATTTTGAAACGGGCATAAAAAATAAAAAAAATTGGAAAACCTTCGCATTATATCATTATATGTGACCAAGTTTCTAGGAAAAATAATAAGATTGTAATACGGAAATTAGTTTTAAAAAGTTTTCTCAGATATGAGGTATCATGCGTGAAGATTCATGGCTTTCAAGCCAAATGATCAATCTTATGGCCACATTCATGGCATAGTTTGTTCAAATGATCTCATATTGTGCACAAGGGTGCATCTTGGAATTCCAAACAATGTTGCCTAAGGGAGTTTTCATTTTCTTTGCACGGAAAATTCATTTTCCATTTTTTGAGTGCCCTAAATGAGTTTTTTTTGTCAAGGACCTACCATATATTTGTTGCAAAAGTGGACCCAATCAATTTTATAAAATACCAGGCCATATTTAATGCACAATTGACAAAATGGTTGGGTTTCAAAAGTTTTGATCCACCTCTAGAGAAAAAGACAAATTTCCGCCGACTCAGTAGGAAGCGAGTCAAATTTGAACTGCAGCTACCTTATTGTTTGCTCTTTATTTTTCCCAAAAATCATTTCTAGTCACATAAGTATCTATTTAATCATAAATACATGGTTTGGTGGCGATACGTCGAGTTTTGGTTGGTGGCCCCGGGCCCTAACTCCAAAGCGCGTAAACTCGCATGCCCGCCGCGTGGTCACCGCGTGACCTTAGCGTTGACTTGCGTTCTGGGAGGCCTAGACATGTCTAGTGGGTTGGGCACTCCCCAGGTAGGTGCTAGGAAGAAAATTACAACATAATAATCTCACGAGCAGACCGACCTATGCTCAAACATGAATCAGCAGCCAAGTGTTTGATTAGCGGTACGGGAAATGCACATGGCCAATGGGCGTGAGTTTTGGCTGAGGATGATCATCTAGTAAGAGGAATGTCTTCACAAATTTTCAGCTCAAAAGGAGGATCCTAGTTGGTACTTGCTTTGCAAAGTACCACACTGGACAAAAATATGAATGTTGAAGCTGGGCTCAAAATAATGAATGGACTGAGCTGAAATTTGGTGGAGGATGGTTATCTGGGCATACGAAAGCACTGTAGAAAATTGATACCATTTGGACATGCCAAAGTGGTACTTCCTTCACAATGCTCTTCTCTGGACATAAACTTGGGAAAATTAGCGAGAGAAATTGGATGAATGAAATGAGCTCAATTTGGTGTAGGTAAGTTACATAGGTATGGTCATGCGCTTGTAAATTTTCATATCATTTGGGTAAGCCTAGCTAGTACTTACTCCACAAAGCTTCTCTCGAGGTAGAAACTTTGGAAATTTCCTGAGAAAGATTTACCAGGAAAATGGAGCTGAATATTATCATGTGGCAATGATTTGGGTATGGAAGAGTGCCCAAAAAGTTTGAGGGTAATAGGAGGGGTCTAGATAACACTTGCTTTGCAACATGCCAATCTGGCCATAAAATATAAATTGAACCTGGGCTCACATAGATGATTTGAATGAGCTGCAATTTTGAGGAGGGTGATAATTTGGGCATATGAAGGAACTGTATAAATTTCATGTCATTTGGATATATAAAAAAGGTACTTCCTTCACAATGCTTCTAGGTGGACAAAAACTTTGGAAATTTGCCGAGGAAGATTTGTTAGGAAAATGGAGCTAAATTTTGTCATGAGGCAATGATTTGGATAGGAAAGAGTGCCCAAAAATTTCGAGGGCAATCAAGAATATAAAAATAGCACTTCCTTCACAAAGAGCTGTTTTGAATAGAATAGGAAAATGAATATTGTTGAATTATATTTTAACTAGGCGAGGAAGGTTTTTGACATATTTGACGAAGATATGATCCAAAGAATTTATGAGAATTTTTTTGGAATTTTGGGACTAACAGAAATATAGGTTGCTTCACAACCTAGGTCAAAAATTGACACATGGACATGACACAAAGGCAAAACTGATGAGGTGGCGCCAAGTCATAGCAATCCACCACAACTTACAAGGTTATGACCATCTATATTGGTCGTGATCAGCTAGAAATAAGGCAGCGGATGAGTGATGTCTGCTTTGTGACCATTTCGTGTAAGGAAATTATGACCTTTCTGACCAAAATGGTCGATATAGTTTAGTGTTTGGAGCCCCCCGAACAGCTTTTGACCAATTGGTCTCAAATGGTCATAGATCTATGACCAATTCTTTCAGGGTCACTGACAGAAGGTCACTAGTTGACATATTTCTTGTAGTGTTATCGGTCAAACCGCATAGCAACATACGTTGATCCCTTTGTCATCGGTATGTTACTTGCCCGAGATTAGATCGTCGGTATTATCATACCTAGTTCAATCTCGTTACTGGCAAGTCTCTTTACTCATTTTGTAATGCATCATCCCGTGACTAACTCATTTAGTCACATTACTTGCAAGGCTCGTAGTGATGTGCATTACCGAGAGGGCCCAGAGATACCTCTCCGATACACGGAGTGACAAATCCTAATCTCGATCTATGCCAACTCAACAAACACCATCGGAGACACATGTAGAGCATCTTTATAATCACCCAGTTACATTATGAAGTTTGATAGCACACAAGGTGTTCCTGCGGTATTCGGGAGTTGCATAATCTCATAGTCAGAGGAATATGTATAAGTCATGAAGAAAGCAATAGCAATAAAACTTAACGATCATTATGCTAAGCTAACGGATGGGTCTTGTCCATCACATCATTCTCTAATGATGTGATCCCGTTCATCAAATGACAATACATGTCTATGGTTAGGAAACTTAACCATGTTTGATTAACGAGCTAGTCAAGTAGAGGCATACTAGGGACACTCTGTTTTGTCTATGTATTCACACATGTACTAAGTTTCCGGTTAATACAATTCTAGCATGAATAATAAAATTTTATCATGATATAAGGAAATATAAATAACAACTTTATTATGCCTCTAGGGCATATTTCCTTCAGTCTCTCACTTGCACTAGAGTCAATAATCTAGTTCACATCGCCATGTGATTTAATATCAATAGTTCACATCACCATGTGATTAGTTCACATTGCCATGTGACTAATACCCAAAGGGTTTTACTAGAGTCAATAATCTAGTTCACATCGCTATGTGATTAACACCCAAAGAGTACTAAGGTGTGATCATGTTTTGCTTGTGAGAGAAGCTTAGTCAATGGGTCTGTCACATTCAGAGTAGTATGTATTTTGCAAATTTTCTATGTCTACAATGCTCTGCATGGAGCTACTCTAGCTAATTGCTCCCACTTTCAATATGTATCCAGATTGAGACTTAGAGTCATCCGGATCGGTGTAAAAGCTTGCATCGGCGCAACTCTTTACGACGAACTCTTTATCACATCCATAACCGAGAAATATCTCCTTAGTCTTCTAAGGATAATTCTGACCGTTGTCAACTGATCCACTCCTGGATCAATATCGTACCCCCTTCACTACTGCAGGATGCTGCTAATGCTACACTACGATCAGAGACCCTTTGACGAAACTGTGTGCGATGCAATAATGGCAAACGATGGTGTAAAAGAACCATAAAAAAAGGTGCAAAACATTTGCGATGGTGGAGCCATCAAACACGGTTCGGATTTTAGTTGCCTGTGCGATCCAGGGCATACGGTTCAGTCCAATGAACTGTGTGCGATGAGGTGGAACAAAAGAAACGGGCAGCCTGATGAAGGCGTGTGCGATATAGAGCATACGTTCACTCGGATGAACTGTTTGTGATTAGGCAACACAAAAGAAACGGCCAGCCAGATCAAGGTGTGTGAGATTGAGGGCATACGCTTCAGAAGGATTAACTGTTTGCGATTAGGCAACAGAACATAAATGGTTCAGCCAGATCAAAGTGTCTCGATTGATGGCATACACTCCACATGGATGAATTGTTTGCGATTAGCCACAACATACTGAAACAGTTAGATAGATCAACATGTGTGCGCTAGACGGACACACACATTCTAATTAAAAGAAGCGTGCGCGATGGTAATAACGAGCGTGCACGGTTGTTGGAACAAGACGTGTGCTGACATTTCCTATTGCGGTGCACCCTATGGTGCAAACACCACGTACGCGGCCGAGAAGGCGTACGTGCCCACGTTACGCCTTCCGAGAATAGTGCCGCACTTATAACCGTCAGCAAATTTTGAGCATGCGTCCCGTCACATTCCAAATTGCAAACTTGTTCACACCGATCAAAACCTAAATGGTTTCCCACTTAGGAGCGTATTACTATGCGGTTATAAATACTACTACTCCAAGATGACTGCACATTCCTCCTCAACTCCTCATCCACAAAAAGTCAAAAACAAACAAGTCATTCATCATCGTTCCCTTGCGTCCGCCATGGCCAGCGTGAGTTCTGGGTCGAGAGATTGCCACCAGGGAGAGGCGAGCCTGGAAGCGGAAGCACGAGAGATGTCCCGCCTCGCCGTGAAAGCAGCCAACATGTCGCACCACACGGTTGTAGCAGCACAGAGGTCCCACCGCGCCGCCGAAGTAGCACGGAGGTCCCGTCGCGTCGTCGTCTGATGCAAAGAGATCGTCCGCGCTGAAGCGAAGAGATGTCCCGCCGCACGCAAATGCAGCGAAGATGTCCTCCGTGCCGTGGCGGCTCGGGAAAATGTCTTAGGGCAGGCGAGGACTCTTACAGCGCATGCATGCCCTCTTCCTTAGGCAGATGGATCAGATCTCCAGGTGGGCGAGGTTGCAGGATGACCTGAAAGCCTCGTTTGAACAGTCTACCGGCGTCATCCGGCAACTAAATGAGAGAAATGCGAAGCTCCAGGCCGAGCGCGACCTGCTGAGGGCGAAGATCGTCAGAAGTGTGGAGCAGCAGGAGCAGACCACTGCCTTGTTGAAGAGGACCGGCGTCATCGTCGAGAAACTTATGGACGAGAATGCCATGTTGCGGATCGAGCGCAGAAGGCTGGTGGAGGAATCCGTGGATGCTCTCAAGCAGCATCTTGAGGACAAGAAAGAGATCGTCGCCACTCGTCGCGGAGACTAGTTCCCGCGGCCTGCAGCAACACATCAAGAAAGTAGAGATCAGCGAGCCAGATTGTTGTCTTCCTTCTTCTTTTGCCCTTGTGTATTTCGGGTGTTGCCGCATGTGGCTTTTTTAATATGTTTCTAAATATGTAAGACAATTATTATCCACTGTCATCGTCCTTATATTCATCATGCTTGCTATAAGTCACAGTCGATGCTATATTGGTCCGTCGGGTCTTACATCAAGATCCGTGCAAAACTTTCTTTTTAGATTTTCATTTTTCTCTCTTAAATCTCAGTCCAGCGAGACATATAGACACGTCGTAGAACAGGTGCTCAGGCGCCATTAATGGAGACGTTGGGAGGGAGGTGCGCGGCGGGTAGCGGTCAAAGGGCTCTCCTCCCCATGAGCACGCGCAGGGGTCTGATCGCACGCCCCCCGTATTCAAATAGCTACCCTGCAAGACACCTCCTAGCCAATAAAAAAAGGGGACACGTGGCCGCACATAATCGGTAAGTAGAACGCCCACGCTTTCAATAATACTTGTGTTTCCAATTTGAAACGTGGCAGCACTTGTTCCAAAATGACTTTGTTGATTGTTAATGTGTGCGCCTTCGCAAATCGGACAGAAAAATTACCACAGCATGTTGGTTCCATGTCATAACACCATGCCAAGTTTCATGATTTTCAGGCGTGTTTTGGAATTACAAGAATTAAAAAACCAAGTTTCTCAATCTTTCCGGCCGAGCCACAACGCCCAGATGTTTGAATTTCACTCCCATCTCTCGCATGCACTGGTGCGCCTCGGTCCTAAACAAATGGTTTTTTACCCCTTTCCTCGACGACATTTGGAACCGTCGCCAAGTGAGTGTGGGCGATGGGGGGGTGATACTTCTCCGTCGTATCTACTTTTCCAAACACTTTTGCCCTTGTTTTGGACTCTAACTTGTATGATTTGAATGGAACTAACCCGGACTGACGCTGTTTTCAGCAGAATTGCCATGATGTTGTTTTATGTGCGTAAAACAAAAGTTCTCGGAATGACCTGAAACTCCACGGAATATCTTAGAATAAATAATAAAAAAACCTCGCCAAAGATGAAGACCAGGGGGCCCACACCCTGTCCACGAGGGTGGGGGGCTCCCCCCCCTAGGGCGTGCCCCCTACCTCGTGGGCCCCCTGGACACCTTCCGACGCTAACTCCAACTCCATATATTGGCTTTCGGGGAGAAAAAAAATCAGGGAGAAGAAATCATCGCGTTTTACGATACGGAGCCGCCGCCAAGCCCTAATCTCTCTCGGGAGGGCTGATCTGGAGTCCGTTCGAGGATCCGGAGAGGGGGATTCGTCGTCGTCGTCATCATCAACCATCCCCCATCACCAATTTCATGATGCTCACCGCCGTGCGTGAGTAATTCCATCGTAGGCTTGCTGGACGGTGATGTGTTGGATGAGATTTATCATGTAATCGAGTTAGTTTTGTTAGGGTTTGATCCATAGTATCCACTATGTTCTGAGATTGATGTTGCTATGACTTTGCTATGCTTAATGCTTGTCACTAGGGCCCGAGTGCCATGATTTCAGATCTGAACCTATTATGTTTTCATGAATATATGTGTGTTCTTGATCCTATCTTGCAAGTCTATAGTCACCTACTATGTGTTATGATCCGCAACCCGAAGTGACAATAATCAGGACCACTCCCGGTGATGACCATAGTTTGAGGAGTTCATGTATTCACTATGTGCTAATGCTTTGTTCCGGTTCTCTATTAGAAGGAGGCCTTAATATCCCTTAGTTTCCAATAGGACCCCGCTGCCACGGGAGGGTAGGAAAAAAGATGTCATGCAAGTTCTTTTCCATAAGCACGTATGACTATATTCAGAATACATGCCTACTTTACATTGATGAACTGGAGCTAGTTCTGTGTCACCCAAGGTTATGACTGTTACATGACAAACCGCATCCGGCATAATTATCCATCACTGATCTGGTGCCTACGAGCTTTCCATATACTGGTTTACGCTTATTTACTTTTCTCATTCTTTATACAATCACTACAAAAATACCAAAAACATTACTTTTGTTGTCTTTACTTTTGTTACCGTTACCACCACTATCATATTACTTTGCTACTAAACACTTTGCTGCAGATACTAAGTTTCCAGGTGTGGTTGAATTGACAACTCAGCTGCTAATACTTGAAAATATTCTTTGGCTCCCCTTGTGTCGAACCAATAAATTTGGGTTGAATACTTTACCCTCGAAAACTGTTGCGATCCCCTATACTTGTGGGTTATCAAGACCTTTTTCTAGCGCTGTTGCCAGGGAGCATAGCTCTATTCTTTGAGTCACTTGGGATTTATATCTGCTGGACACTATGAAGAACTTGAAAGACGCTAAGACAAAAATTTATCCCTCAACTACGAGGGGAGGTAAGGAACTGCCATCTAGCTCTACACTTGATTCACCTTCTGTTATGAGTAAGCTAGCGATACCTAAACATGCTTCTGCTATTCGTTCCGATATGTCGCATGTTATTGATGATGCCACTTCTGCTATGCATGATACTTATGATGAAACTACTTCTATGCTTGATACTACTGTGTCCCTTGGTGAATTTCTAGATGAACAAATTGCTAGGGTTGGAGAGAAAGAAATTATTGAATCTGAATATGATGATGAAAGTGATGATGAAAATATGCCTATTATTCTTGAGGGTTATCTTCTTGATGCTGAATCTTCTGCAGCTATTTTTGCTTGTAAAGATAGATATGAACTTAAAGGGCTGCTAGTTAAATGGAGTAAAGAATCTCTTAGAGACGGAATGAAACCTGACCCTGCTTTTGCTACTTCACATATCTGTGTTCCTGATAAGGATTATGAATTCTCTGTTGATCCTGATATAATTACGTTGGTTGAGTCTGATCCTTTTTATGGCTATGAATCTGAAACTGTTGTGGCACATCTTACTAAGTTAAATGATACAGCTGCCCTGTTTACTAATGATGAGAGATCGCGCTACTTTTATATACTCAAAATATTTCTGT
The DNA here is from genome assembly GCA_021605145.1 of Aegilops bicornis. NCBI lineage: Eukaryota > Viridiplantae > Streptophyta > Magnoliopsida > Poales > Poaceae > Aegilops > Aegilops bicornis. The sequence goes on from CM038669.1 coordinate 326,195,392, forward strand.
CCTCATTAAAGGGTGATGCTAAGATGTGGTTTAATTCTCTTGATCCTGGTTGTGTGCGTAGTCCCCAGGATATGATTTATTACTTCTCAGCTAAATATTTCCCTGCTCATAAGAAACAAGCTGCTTTGAGGGAAATATACAACATCGTGCAAATTAAATAATAGAGTCTCCCACAAGCTTGGGGGAGGCTTCTCAAGTTACTTAATGCTTTGCCTGATCATCCTCTTAAGAAACCTGAAATACTTGATATCTTTTATAATGGACTAACCGATGCTTCCAGATATTACTTGGATAGTTGTGCTGGTTCTCTTTTCAGGGAAAGAACACCAGATGAAGCTGAAATTCTATTGAATAATATGTTGACAAATGAAAATAATTGGGCACCTCCTGACCCAACTCCCGAGCCAGCTCCTGAGCCAATTACTGAGCATATTCCTAAACCAACTCCGAAGAATAGAGGTGTTCTATTTCTCAGTCCCGAAGATATGCAAGAGGCAAAGAAATCTATGAAAGAAAAATGTATTAAAGCTGAAGATGTTAAGAATTTACCTCCTATTGAAGAAATACATGGTCTTAATTTACACTTTGTTGAAGAATTATATGATCTCAATTCTTTATTCATCAAGAACCTCCGACCCGATATCCCGACAGGTAGTAAAGGTAAATTCTCTCTATAGATATGATAAAGCTGAAGTCCCTCCTACTAAAATTGCTAGTCAGTGCTTGGACGAGTTTAATAACTTTATGTTTAAGCAAGATGACTTTAATGCTTATTTTGGTAGACAATTAAAACAAAATACCTTTATGATTAAACACTTGGGTGATTATATGGCCAATATTAGAGGTGAACTTAAACTTGTTAGCAAACATGCTTCTATGGTTACCACTCAAGTAGAACAAGTACTTAAAGCTCAGAAAGAAGTGCTTGATGAAATGAATAGTAAGAAAAATGATTATGCTGTTAGAGTGGCTACTAGAACTGGTAGAATGACTCAGGAACCTTTATATCCTGAAGGTCACTGTCGGTGTCAAAACCGGCGGATCTCGGGTAGGGGGTCCCGAACTGTGTGTCTAGGCGGATGGTAACAGGAGACAAGTGACACGATGTTTTTACCCAGGTTCGGGCCCTCTCGATGGAGGTAAAACCCTACTCCTGCTTGATTAATATTGATATATGGGTAGTACAAGAGTAGATCTACCACGAGATCAGAGAGGCTAAACCCTAGAAGCTAGCCTATGGTATGATTGTTGTTTGCCCTACGGACTAAAACCCTCCGGTTTATATAGACACCGGAGAGAGCTAGGGTTACACAGAGTCAGTTACAATGGGAGGAGATCTACATATCCATATCACCAAGCTTGCCTTCCACGCCAAGGAAATTCCCATCCGGACACGGGACGAAGTCTTCAATCTTGTATCTTCATAGTCCAGGAGTCCGGCCGAAGGTTATACTCCGGCCATCCGGACACCCCCTAATCCAGACTCCTCAGTAGCCCCTGAACCAGGCTTCAATGACGACGAGTCCGGCGCGCAGATTGTCTTCGGCATTGCAAGGCGAGTTCCTCCTCCGAATACTTCATAGAAGATTTTGAACACAAGGATAGTGTCCAGCTCTGCAAAATAAGTTCCACATACCACCGTAGAGAGAATAATATTTACACAAATCCAATCTGCTGACGTATTCAAACGTGACATCACACCACGGCCAAGCCTTTTATTCATTTTCTTGTCCCACCTCAAGCGCACTTAGCAAGGCGGTTTCCTTGGCACGTCTTGTCGAGCAGTAGATCGTGTCCCCTTATTCCGGGATTCTCATCAATACGGGCGTGGGTAACCCAATCGTGCCCGTTGGTATGTCTCCTCAATCGGCGAGTCCCAAGCGGTCACGAGGAGGGCTCTTGGTATTCAACCTCTTTATACAGAGACCAAGGCTCTACTCCTTTCTTTCAATCTCAATCGAATCCGCCTCGCCTCGAGTTCCAACACCCAAAGCTCCAGATTCAGCGCCGGACCTCCGATGATGTCTGGCTCCGACCTTCAAGGCCGGTGGATGCCTTCCTCCGTTACGGAAGAAGACGTGTTAAAGCTAAGAGATGCCAGGTATCTAACCGGCGAAATCTCACATAGGCTGCCTGCTCAAGGGAAGGTTATCCCCACTCCCAAGCCTGGTGAGAGCGTGGTGTTCGCGTCTCACTTCCTTCGAGGGCTAGGCTTCCCGACGGACCCCTTCGTGAGGGGGCTCATGTTTTATTACGGGCTGGAATTTCACGGCTTGGCACCGGAGTCCATCCTCCACATCTCATCGTTCATCGTCGTGTGCGAAGCCTTCCTCCGTATTACCCCTCACTTCAGATTGTGGTTTAAGATCTTCAAAGTAGAGCCGAAGATGATCGAGGGGCGGCACGTAGAGTGCGGAGGTGCTGTTATAAGTAAGAATGCTGACGCTCCATGGCCCGAGGGCTCTTTTCAAAAGGAGTTCAGCTTATGGCAATGAGATTGGTTTTATATCACAGCTCCCAGGGGCACCAAGTGGGTGGCGCCACCCGCCTTTCGCTCGGGTCCCCCACCACATCTGGCGTCATGGGTCAATAAAGAGTTTAACTGGGGGCCGTCCAAGGACGTGCCCTTGTTGCAGGGACGCATTCGAGACCTCCTAGAGAGAGGGAGAGAGATCAATCTAGCCGTAGTGGCGCAGGCCATGTTGATTCGCCGCACCTTGCCCTGCAAACGTCGCCCCCTCCGCCTGTGGGAGTTTAATCCGGAGGGACCACGAGCTCTCCAACATTTCTGGTACGCGACGCCCATGGAGATGTACAAATTGTTCTTCGGATCACAAGCAATGTGTCCGGACTCGACCGAGGACGCAGGTCTGAGCTGCAATCGCCCGAATACTCAAGTAAGTAGCCCTATACCCGGACACACTATCCGTATATTTATCATAAAATTGCCCTTAAAAGAGTTGTCCCTTAAACAGGAGTGGATAGCGAAAGCAAAGCTAATCAGGTGTCCGGCCCCCCTCCCTGAGACCACGCCGGATCCCGTGTTAACCAGGATGCTGGAGGTTGCGCCTTCGGAAGAAGGCGAAGGGGGGGGGAACAAGGAAGCTACCGCCTCCACGAAGGAGGCTGTCAGGAAAGGAGGAATCGAGAATTCCTCTATCCAGGGGAAGAAGAGGACCGCCTCTGAAGACCCGGAGACCATGGTCTCAAAGGGAGGGAAGAAATCTTTGTCAGAGGGTCCTGCGCCGGGGGATGCCTCGGCCGCACTGTGACCCCAAGGGGATCAACCCTCCACCGAGCCGTAAGTAGAGAAGGGAGTTTTAAAATAAGAGACATCCCTGTTCTATTTCTGAGGAAGATACCGAAATTTTACCTTGTAGTTCGGATCTCAGCCCTTCTCAGCAGAGCTCATCTTCAAGGGATCTTCGTCCGGAGATGATGGAGAGCAAAACGCCTCCCCCTGCCGTACCGCCTTGCGAGGCGGGCGACCCTGAGGTGTCGTCACGGAGGGTTTCTCCGAATCCGGCAGGGCCGGAAGGCAGTCGTATGGCCCCCCAAAGCCCTCCGTGTCCGGCCTTCGAAAAAGGCCATCGGACGAGTCCGGCACCGTCCGGTGCATGGTCGGAGGAGCTGAAGGATCTGCTCGGGCGAGCGTCTGTCTCAGAAGAACATCGTGCATTGATGGGCACGGTGATTGAAAGGATTTCATCCGCGGAGAGCGGGTTGTACGAGGCCGTCAGGAGTTTATCGAGTGCTTTGAGGTCTGTGAAATGATGTACCTTTTGACAGTTCCGCATATATAAGATGCGCCTGTATAGATAGTAGCCCCGAGACTCGCGGCGTTGTCAAAAATGACGGCGCGCCAAGGATCATAATCCCAGGTACGATATGTCGCCTTTCCTATGTAGGTGGCGAAGTGTCTGGTGGCTGGCCGGATTGATGAGTTTGCCGAGCTAAAGCGGCAACTTGCCGTGGCAGATGCCGACATCGCGCTTGTCAACAAGCGGCTTGACGAGTCACAAGGTATGTAATTTCTCCGCAGACACCTGGTAAGAGGAGCTTGATGCCCGTATCTTACAACATGTATGCTTGACGCAGATGGTGCCGCTGCCATGGAGAACCTTCGGGCGGAACTCGCCCGAGCCAAGGAGCAGGCCAGGAAAAGTGATGCGGCTGCCCTAAAGGCGGCTGAAGAGCTGAAAGCCGAGCAGGCCACTCATTGCCGAAGCAAGAAGGAAATGGCCGAGATGGCTGTAAAGTTGAAGAATGCTGCCGACCGCTGCAAGCTTCTTGAAAAAGAAGATCGGGCGGAACAGAGGGACCTGGAGAAGGCCACTACCGAGGCCAAGGATGCTCGCTCTACAATGAGAGCTATGAAGGAGGAGCTACGCCGGTAGGAGATATCGCGGCCGGAAAGCCCTTTATGCTGCGGATGAAGTTCGGGGATCCTAAATATGCTCAGTTGGACTGGTTGTGGAGTGTGGCGGATACTTATCTGGACTTGGTGGCGAGTGTCGCGGACGCGGCCGAACACTTCCGAGATCAAAAGGATCACGAAGTGGAAAAAGCTTTTTTGGTCGCAGTTCCACAATCCAGAGCGCCCACTTCCATTAACCGATCGTTTGGCCGCATGGGCGGAGCTGAATAGGTTATCTGGACTCGCCATGAAGTATGTCATGAGTCATCTGTGGCCGGAAAGGCCCGAGCCGAAGAGTTATTTTAGCTTGGTGCAGCAGTTCCTTGGTGTTGTGCCGCATATTGATGCAATGAAGAGGTCAGCGTGCATAGAGGGTGCGCGGATGGCTCTTGCCCGTGTCAAGACATATTGGGCGGGGATGAAGGCCACCGCTGTTGCATCCCAAGATTCGGACGGGAGCCGAGTACCTGCCGAGCACTATTTTCAGGAAGTTCTGCAGGGCGCTCGTTTAATAGAAATGCAGTGCTTGAAGGATATTATGTTCGAATAACATGTATTATTGTAAAACAATGTTTTGAGGGAATATAAAAGCTTTTTATACTTCTGCCTTCAAGAATTAAAATACCTCCTGTGCGGTCGTTAATGTATATGTGTATATAACTTTGAAAGATGGCAGTCTTGACTTCAAACGCACATAATGCGGGGTGTTCGCTGATGGCGCATTTACACACTTGATCCACCGTCTTGGTCCTATTAAGGAGGTGATAGCGCAGCGAACTAGGCAACCGGACTATAATGCTTTATCACTTTCACTTAGCCATAGGAGTTTGACAGTGGGGCTACTATATAGCCCCTAGGGGCATCACGCTCACCCGAATTCGAGGCGCGTGTGTGCTTGGCCGGGAAATGGCCTGTCGTTAATGCGGAGGAATCCTAAAGATTCCGACGGGTCATCGAGTGGTTGACCAGTCTCACGCTATATCATGACAGTCAGTTTTCGGCTTTCTCTACTGAGGTGCTCGCTGGCGAACCGGGGCACAATCGCAGTAGTTCTCCTGGTGCCGCCTTAGCCGATAGAGCGGAACGTAAGGCAGCAAAACATAGGAGCCGGGCAAACCCAATATTTGACCAACGACATGATTCGGAGCTGATGCATATAAGGCTAAACTCGCGATGCCGAACACTCCCTAAGGTATTCGGTCTTTATGAAAACGGGCTGAACAACGCCCTTGGTAATAAGCCCCTGGTGTCCAGGTACGCGCAAAATTCTGACGTGGCCACATGCCAAGACGCCAGCCTCCTCCTTGGTTATAGCAAGAAACCGGGGGATGTGTATCAACAAGAGACAGTAAAAAAGGTTTACGCAGGGTCTTAATCTGAAAAGAATCCTTGGAACGGGTCCCTACTGCACGTCTGCGCCTGTGTCTCCGTTGTGCCGTATCCTGGACGGGTGTAGCACGGTGTTCATCTGTAAAAGAGAGGAACTTAGTTCAAAAAGATCATGCTAAAAAGTATGTTATATTAAATAAACAAAGTATAATTCAAAAAATGAATGAAATTGAGCTTTATTGTCTCTTGTTGTACATGCTGGAGCCCTTATGCGGGGGTATGCGGCTAGTAAGCCCTTGTATGTTTACGCCGGACTCGTCTAGCCATGTTCGGGTCCTGAACGACCTGTTTAGGTGCTTTGATTAGTGAAGCCGGTTTAGTGTGTGGCTGTCAAGGCAGCCGCAATCTTCCGCGCCGAGGAGCAAATGATATTTCCCTTTAATGAGATGATGCCTCATGGACCGGGCATTTTAAGTGTAAGAGATGCATAATGCGGTATTGCGTTAAAGCGGGTGAAAGCTTCACGTCCCCAAGAGTGCTTGATAGCTACTTGTAAATGGGGCGATGTGGAAGGTTAGCTTTTCAAGGCGGAAGTTGTCGGGGAGCCGAACATAACTTCTAGCACGAGAGAGCCCGCATAATAGGCATCCGGGCCTGGCGTTACCCTTGAAAGGAAGTGTTGCTTTGGCGAATTTTTGTTGTGTCTTTCCCCTTTTTGCGGATTGTGTCCTGATATAGCAGGTTTAGATCACTGCCGCCGTCCATTAGGACTTGTGTAAAGTGGAGTCCGTCAATTATCGGATCTAATATCAAGGCAGTCCAGCCTGCATTCCGGATACTTCTAGAGTAATCCTGATGGTCAAGGTGATTGGTTTTAACAACCCGATGGCGTAGACTCCTCTGGATAGGCCGTATGGCGCGTATCTCTATAGGCGCCACTCTGTTTTCCCTTTTGTCACGTGAAGTGAGTTTACTGTGTTTACTTCCTGTAGGAAATTCTTTTGTTTTCCGGTGCTCTGCTGGTGGGGTTCGTCGTCGTCCTCGCTTGGGGTGTCGAGCGCCTTGTGATCGGGCATTGAGTTTGCCGGATTGCTTGAAGACCCAACAATCTCTGTGGGTATGGTTTGCAGGCTTCCCGGGAGTACTGTGGATTTGGCATATCTTGTCCAAGATTTTGTTTAGGTTAGATAGCTCGTCCCTGTTATCCTTGAGGGGCAGATTTTTCTGATTCTGCCGAGAGCTTTTTAATCCGGCGTTGACTGTCGTGCTCTTCGGGCTGTTTCCCTTGGTCCGGCGTTGGTCCTTGCTGCGTCGTGGTTTCCCGTTTCCATCCCTAACTTTGGATGTACTTGGGTCGCTGGTACTGCATCTTGCCAACCAGCTATCCTCTCCTGCGCAAAAGCGGGTCATGAGGCTTGTTAATGCGGCCATTGTTCTTGGCTTTTCTTGGCCGAGGTGTCTGGCGAGCCATTCATCTCGAACGCTGTGTTTGAAAGCTGCTAAGGCTTCGGCGTCCAGACAATCGACTATCTGGTTCTTTTTAGTAAGAAATCTGTTCCAGAGTTTCGGTCCGACTCTCCGGGTTGTTGAGTTATATGACTTAAATCGTCTCAGATCCGGAGGTCGGACATAGGTCCCTTGAAAATTTGCCCGAAAGGCATCCTCGAGCTCTTCCCAACTTCCAATGGTGTTTACGGAAGGCTTTTAAGCCAATGTCGGGCTGGCCCTTTGAGCTTGAGGGTAAGTATTTTATGGCGTGGAGGTCATCTCCTCTAGCCATGTGTATGTGGAGGATGTAATCCTCAATCCAGACTCGTGGTCATTGTTCTGTCGTATGCCTCTACGTTTACGGGCTTGAATCCCGCTGGAAATTCATGGTCCAGCACCTCATCGGTGAAACATAGGGGGTGTGCGGCACCCCTGTATTTGGGTGTGTCGTGATGTTCGGATACTTGTTGCCTTGTGTTGCTTACTAGAGCTTGCTTTCTTGGCCCATAGATAGATCTAGCTGGGCCATCCTTTTGATGCGAATCCTTGTGCGGATCGTGTGCCGGCTTGTGTGCGGCGCCGTTTGCCGCACTATGTTGGCCATGGGGTCATTTATCCGACTGGGTGGCTTTTTTATTTTTTGATTGCGGAGGCTCTAAGGCCTCTTCATCAAATTCCGGCAGTAATTTTCGCTTCGGATAGCTCTTTGTGTGGCGACTATCGCAGTATTTGTCTGCGGTGTTGAGTACTTTGCTCCATCTAATTCTGAGTGCATCTTCCGCTGTTTTGAGCTTCCATTTCTGCTTTTTCAGGCTACGCGCAGTGGCGATGAGCCTTTTTTGGAGGTTCTTCTGCTCCAGCAACTTGTCTGGCGTGAGGTCGTCCGGACTGTTATCTTCGCCGGGGACGGGTTGTTTATCCAAGTTGCCCTGTTCGGAGGTTGCTCGATGGATGTTCGTCGTCCGCCGGTTCGCTCTGCTCTATGGCTGGGTCTGTATGGCTGCTATCTCTGTCGAGGTGGGGTTTGGAGCGGCGCTTACGCCGCCGCTTTGACTGCTTTTTGAGGGAACGACCCCTTGTTGCATCCCTTTGTTCCTCGTCGTCGTTTCTTTTAGGTGTGTCCACCATGTATACATCGTGAGATGAGGTGGTTGTCCAGTGCCCTATAGGCGCTGGTTCCTGTTCGTCTCCTACATCGTCGTCCATACCGTTGATGTCTTCGGAGTCAAAGTCAAGCATGTCGGTTAAATCATCGACAGTGGCTACGAAGTGGGTGGTGGGTGGGCTTTGAATTTCTTCGTCGTCCGCGTCCGAACCTTGCTGACCATAGTCCGGCCAGGGCTCTCCTGATAAAGAGAGAGGCTTTAATGAATTCAGAATGTCGCCGAAGGGCGAGTGCCGAAAGATGTCCGCGGCGGTGAACTCCATGGTCGGCGCCCAATCGGATTCGATTGGCAGGGGCGCAGAAGGTTCGGAGTCCGGAGAGGAGTCCGGCACCGTGGAGTCACGAGCCTCGCAAAGGCCAAGGCTGGTGTTCGGCTCGATCGCCGTAGAGATTGCAGCCCCTGAGGCGGTGTCCAGCCACCCGTCCTCGATTGGCGCAGTCGGCTCCGAGCTAAGGGTCGGAGCGGACACCGGTGCGGCCTCCGGTATACTGCTCGGGCGGCAGAGCTAGATCATGCCCATCGTGATAAAGGCGGGCGCGCTTTGGCTGTGGCTCGAACCCGTCAAGATCAAGTCTCCGCGACGTCGGCCGTGTAGTTCAAACTTCCAAATCTGACCTGATGGCCAGGTGTAGCTTCGATCTGCTCTAGATGGCTGCGAATTGGCCCGCAAAGGTGCAAAGCCGCCGAATACGAAGATCTATCCGGGAGAAAAGTCTCACCTGGACCGCATCGTTGTTGATGATCGGAGGAGCCATCGGGCCTAAAGATGACGCATACGTAGGAACTCTCAATGAAAGCACCAATGTCGGTGTCAAACCGCGGATCTCGGGTAGGGGGTCCCGAATCGCAGGCCTAGGCGGATGCTAACAGGAGACAACGGACACGATGTTTTTACCTGTGTTCGGGCCCTCTCAATGGAGGTAAAACCCTACTCCTGCTTGATTAATATTGATGATATGGGTAGTACAAGAGTAGATCTACCACGAGATCAGAGAGGCTAAACCCTAGAAGCTAGCCTATGGTATGATAGTTGTTCGCCCTACGGACTAAAACCCTCCGATTTATATAGGCACCGGAGAGAGCTAGGGTTACACAGAGTCGGTTACAATGGGAGGAGATCTACATATCCATATCGCCAAGCTTGCCTTCCACGCCAAGGAAAGTCCCATCCGGACACGGGACGAAGTCTTCAATCTTGTATCTTCATAGTCCAAGAGTCCGGCCGAAGGTTATAGTCCGGCCATCCGGACACCCCCTAATCCAGGACTCCCTCAGCCACCCTAAGAGAATCGAGCAAGATTCTCAGAGAAATAAAATTGATGTACCTAGTTCTTCTAAAAGGAAGAAAAATAAAAATGATAGGACTTTGCAAACTTCTAGTGAACCTATTGCTGAACCACCTGAGAATCCAAATGATATCTCTATGTCCGATGTCAAACACAATCTGCAATGAACATGAACCTAGTGAAAATGTTAATGATGATGCTCAACCTAGTAATGATAATGATGTAGAAGTTGAACCTGCTGTTGATCTTGATAACCCACAATCAAAGAATCAACGTTATGATAAGAGAGACTTCGTTGCTAGGAAACACGGTAAAGAAAGGGAACCATGGGTTCAGAAACCCATGCCTTTTCCTCTGAAACCATCCAAGAAAAAGGATGATGAGGATTTTGAGCGCTTTGCTGAAATGATTAGACCCATCTTTTATGTATGCGATTGGTGATATGCTCAAAATGAATCCTTATGCTAAATATATGAAAGATATTGTTACAAATAAAAGAAAGATACCGGAAACTGAAATTTCCACCATGCTTGCTAATTATACTTTTAAGGGTGGAATACCAAAGAAACTTGGAGATCCATGAGTACCTACTATACCATGCTCCATTAAAACAAATTATGTTAAAACTGCTTTATGTGATCTTGAAGCCGGTGTTAGTGTTATGCCTCTCTCTTTATATCGTAGACTTGACTTGAATAAGTTGACACTTACTGAAATATCTTTGCAAATGGCTGATAAATCAACTGCTATAATTGGCCGGTATTTGTGAGGATGTGCCTGTTGTGGTTGCAAATGTTACTATTTTAATGGACTTTGTTATTCTTGATATTCCCGAGGATGATAGTATGTCTATTATTCTTGGAAGACCTTTCCTTAATACTCCAGGGCTGTTATTGATTGCAACAAAGGCAATGTCACTTTTCATGTTAATGGTAATGAGCACACGGTACACTTTCCGAGGAAACAACCTCATGTTCATAGTATCAACTCTATTGGAAAAATTCCATCGATTATATTTGGAGGTTTTGAATTTCCTCTCCCTACTGTTAAGAAGAAATATGATATACTTATTATTGGGGATGTGCATATCCCCGTTGAGGTAACATAGTGTTATTCGAAATTTCTCTAGTTTCCTGATAATCGGAATGAGTTTGTTAACAAGACCTGATCAACCTTGTTAGTGGATTCGTTTTGATGAGCATGAGATGGATGAAACTAGAAGCACAACTTTATGTACCCTCTTTATATTTTCTGTTACTTAGTAGAAATAAAGTAAAAATAGTATTTTTCTGTCTGTCTCCCGACTTATCCGTGCAATATAAAAATATCCCAAAAATAGAAGTCCTCAGAATGCCATGCCAATTTAATATGATTTTTTCGGGAATATTTGAGGATTTATAGTGCAAAATCACCGCTGGGAGCTGCCACCTGGCCACGAGGGTGGACGGCGCGCCCTACCCCCCTGGGCGCGCCCCCTACCTCGTGGCCCCACGTTGGCCCTCCTCCACTTATCCCTGCACCCATCTTCTTCCTCTGCCTCACACAAACCCGAAAAACCAACTCAAGCACGAGTTCCAGCCACTTTTGCTGTGATTTTTGATCTCCTTGCTCAAAGCACCTCTCGCAAAACTGCTTGGGGAGATTGTTCCTTGGTATGTGACTCCTCCATTGGTCCAATTAGTTTTTGTTCTAGTGTTTTATTCTTTGCAAATTTGTGATGCATAGGTGACCATGTTCTTGAGCTTGCATGTCAAATTTATATGGTTCCAAGTAGTTCTAATGCTTGATATAGGCTCTAGGCACTTGTAGGAGTAGTTGCTATCAATTTTATTGAAGTTGGTTCACTTTTGTTTGAAGTTACTAAAAATTTCAGATTATTTCAGAAATAATGAAGATACTTTTGAGGGGCTCGTCGAGCCGAAGCTCGAAAGAGAAACAAAAGGAAGAAGAGCAGAAGCCCAAATTTAATTTGCCTCGTACCGCGGAGGTCCGGCCGTGTGAATGGCCTTCCGATGACTTCTTGAGGAGAGCCAGGATTTATGAGGATTTCTATTTATCATTGAGAATGCTGGCCTCACCGACTTCCTCCGCGACCAACATCATCAGTATCTCTTACTCACAAATACTTTTGTGCAGAACTTCTACTTTTTCCCTAAGAAATCACCTCCAACAGTAGAGTTTCATTTATATGACGTTGTTAAGGAGATGCCATTAGCTGAATTTTGCGAGGTTTGCAAAATACCCTTTGAAGGTACCTTAGATGAACCACACCGTAATGAAGTGGAAGCTTTTATCAACACTATCACTGTGGGAGAAACCAGGAAGGTTTCTGATGCAAGAATTACTAGCATACATTTTCCTGTTTTACGCTACTTTGCCTTATTTGCTAGTCGTTGCTTGATTGGTCGCAGAAACTGTGGAAACCTTAGTGTTCCTGATATTATTATTTTGTTCCATGGTTTATACCGCAATAACTCTGTTAGTATGGGTGGAATTGTTGCTAGACGGTTAAGTCTGAACCGTACTAAGGGCCCCATCTTTGGAGGCATTTATGCTTCACGCCTAGCTGAATATTTTGAAATACCTATTAGGCATGAGGAGAAACAAGAAACAGCGTTGCCCCGTTCTTAGTTAGATTATAAGAGTATGCTAGCGCATGACTTTTTTGTTAAGAGTCGTGAAGGGGAGCTCAAATATAAATTGTACTATGATAAACATCACCCTGAGACTATTACTTTGCCTGCTCCCTCTTTGTTTAACTTGTCTGCAGGTACTCACATTGTTCCGTGGGCGTGCTCAAGCCTATCGGAATCCTGCACCAGCCCGGAACCGGAAACACAAGATGAGCTTCCATGGCAGTCTGCTTATTCTTGGGATCCTGAGGCGGTTGCCACCATCGGCAATGAGTCCTCTTCATCACAAGATGATCCCAACTATTCTTCATCGCAAGATCTGACCCAGCTACACCTACGGGTATCCGCCAGGCTATCCCTGGCAATAGACCAACTTAGGCCAAAATCCTAAGCTTGGGGGAGTACGTATTCCCACCGACATTACATTTATATTCACACACACTCATTGCTAGATGTCGGTGCTCATACTCTTTCACTGTAATATCCATGCTAGTTTATTTTCTTTTTCCTGCTTTCTTCTTGTGTGTTTAATAAACCTTAGAAAAACCAAAAAAAAAATAGTAGTAGTTTATTTTTCCTGTTGTAGTAGTAATTAAAAAAGTAAACCCAAAAATATTTCCCGTTCTTCTTTTGCTTGTTGGGAGCTTTCCCGTGTAAATAGTTTTCTTTTCTTTTCTTTTCTTTGGGGGTCAGTAGGAGAAGACCATGATTAAATTGTTGAAGTGGCTCTTATATGCATCATTGTTGATTTAACCAAGAGCCCATATTGCCTTGTCTTCTCCTGCTTATTGAATGCTCGCAGATTCCAGCTTAGTCCAATGCACGTGCACTCTTATTATTATTCACACCGTTCAGTCGTGCAAGTGAAAGGCAATTATGATGATATATGATGGACTGACTGAGATGGGAAAAGCTGGTATGAACTCGACCTCTTTTGTTTTTGTAAATATGAGGGTTCCTTCCCACACGACCCAGAAACCGTTGGGGATATGCCCTTTGCAACTTTAGGCCAGTGCCTGTGGATGATTGACCGTCCATCCTTCGAACTCTTCGGGAACACTTCAATATTGAACCGTGGGTGTTTTATGAAAACTTTCCTCGCCTCCTGACCACAGAGGTGGTTTGAGAGGTAATCATCAGTGAACCCTGAAAACAAGGATGTGCATAAATATCTTCTCTATACTGGAAACGGGCAAAGGAATAAAAAAGTCAAGGTATAATAGTTAGTACCATCTTGTAAACCTCAAGGTGCTTCCCATTGTTTCTGCAACACATATAAGGTAGTTAGTCATCGTGTTAAGTAAGGGTTTGCATGCTATCGATAAAATATGTTGATGAAAAATAAGCACATTGCAGATTCATCAGATTAATTCAAGCCACATGGAAAACCCATTTATCCAAACCAAGCATGATTAAGAACTAGGAAATGTAGCACTTGTATATGTTTCTCATGTATTAAGTGCAGCCAAATTCGATTTATTCCTCACTATGTATACAATAAGAGAATGCAGCCATAGCAATTGAACATCGCATTGCAGAATTGAACCAAGCAGTTAACTAAACACCACAACAAATGAACCAAACGTTACTGAGCACCACATTGCACAATATAACATACTCCTAATAGAAGATCAGACATTTAACCAAACCAAGCATGCTTAACAACTTGGAAATATAGCAATTTTATTTGTTTCTCATGTATTTAGTACAGCCAAATTTGATTTATTCCTCACATGGTATACAATAAGAGAATGCAGCCACAACAATTGAACATCGCATTGCAGAATTGAACCAAGCAGTTAACTAAACACCACAACAAATGAACCAAACGTTAATCGAAAGCACCACATTGAACAATATAACATACTCCTAATAGAAGATCAAACAGTTAACCAAACCAAGCATGCTTAACAACTTGGAAATATAGCAATTATATTTGTTTCTCATGTATTTAGTACAGCCAAATTTGATTTATTCCTCACATGGTATACAATAACAGAATGCAACCACAACAATTGAACATCGCATTGCAGAATTGAACCAAGCAGTTAACTAAACACCACAAGAAGTGAACCAAGCCACAACAAATGAACCAAGCAATTAACTAAACACGAATTGAACAATATAACATACTCCTAATAGAAGATCAGACAGTTAACCAAACCAAGCATGCTTAACAACTTGGAAATATTGCACCCTGAAGAATTGAACATCACATTTGCAGAATTGAACCAAGTAGTTAATTGAACACCACATTGCACGACATATAGAACATATACACTATAGCAGAAGATTGCATGGTAAAATTAGATAGCACAATTCACTAGAATTTGTTAAGGAAAGGCAATAGCTAGCAAACTGAACATGGGTCCTTATAGTGAGCTAATAAGAAAAGCTACTCCTCATTGTCGGAGATATCAATGACGATTAGCTCCTTGGACATGGAAGAGGGCGAGGCCTCCGTACCGTGGATGCCCTCATTGTAGTGGTGAGTTGCCTGCTAAGAAAACACCTCGTAGTCTTTGTCGAAGGCACCGATGGTGGCCTCGAGAAAACACCACGAACTGTTGTTTAAAGAAGCCAACCGCGTCGCGACGTCGGCGCGCGAGGCGTCAACGGTGCCCTCGAGTGCTCCTCCAAGATCTGGGGGTCAGCACGAATGGCAGCCATCACGATCTCATCCGCACATGCGGCCGCGATTTGCTTTTCCGCTGCCAAATGCTCCTTGAGGACCTGGCTATACTGCGTGCACCATGGCTTAGGCCGGCGCTTATTTGGTGGAGGGGTCGGTGATTTGGGTGGAAGGTGTCACGCCAAGGCCCGGTCGGGGCATGTGGGATGTGGAAGGAGGAGGAGGATGGGGGTCGGGTGTGGATTACCTGCCTGGTTAGGCGAGGCCGAGCAGCCTAAAGGAGGGTCGCCGGCGAGGAGGCGGCGACGCTGCAAGCAAGGAGTGAAGGTTTCAACTTGGAAAGGAAGGTGGAAAGGGGGAGGGGGTGGGGAGGTAGATATTTTCGCGGAAGCCGAAAATTTGAATCTCTTCAGACAAAAAACTGGCGCGCAAAGTGTCATCAGACACGGTCCCTTATTCAGACATGGTCCGAAGATATTTTGTGCTGCATCTCACACGGTTGGTTATAATAAACTGTCTGGGATCTACTTGATTTTTGGTGTTGATTTGAATTACATAATGGGGTCAAAACGGCCATGGACGGTGTTTAAATTGCTAGACCTTTTATCTGCAGTGATCATAAAAGAATTAGAATTATTCAGGGTTCGTTTGGACATTTTTATGCATTAAGTGAGTTTTTAATGCATTTATGTGCATAATTCAAATTTGAACTACATGCACATGCTCCAGTGCATATAAATTCGTTGAAAAATCAAATCATTGTCCTTGGGTGTATGCTTAGGTCACATGCAAGAAATGGGAATGAGTTTCAAACACCATGGCACCGTTGATTGCCGGCAAAACATTGAGATGCCTGGTTTTTAAATTCTATTAAATCCAAAACTCGTCTGAAATTCATGAAACTTGGCATGCTATCATGGAGCGGCGTCAACATGTCGTGGTACAAATTTTGTCCCATTTGGGGCAGGTTTGGGTATATGCTTCTCACAAACCGGAGCTTCTCACAACAAGCATGATGGTTTTCGGTAGGGAACGTCCCACCTTTGGGGACGAAATGATATCCATTGCCTCTTATTGCTTTCAAAAAAATTTCTCGTGTCAACATAGAACAACAGGAGTGTTGTGTGAATATTTGTGAGTTTTTGGGGTTCGTTTGGACATTTTTATGAATTAACTGAGTTTTCAATGCATTTATGTGCATAATTCAAAATTGAACTACATGCGCATGCTCCAGTGCATATAAATTGGTTGAAAAATCAAATCTATGTCCTTGGGTGCATGCTTAGGTCCCATGCAAGAAATGGGAATGAATTTCAAACACCAGGGCACCGTTGATTGCCGGCAAAACATTGAGATGCCTGGTTTTTAAATTCTAGTAAATCGAAAACTCGTCTGAAATTCATGAAACTTGGCATGTTATCATGGAGCGGCATCAACATGTCGTGGTACAAATTTTGTCCCATTTGGGGCAGGCTTGGATATATGCTTCTCACAAACCGGAGCTTCTCACAACAAGCATGATGGTTTTCGGTAGGGAACGCCCCACCTTTCGGACTTAAACGATATGCATTGCCTCTTATTGCTTTCAATTTTTTTTCTCGTGTCAACATAGAACAACAGGAGTGTTGTGTGAATTTTTGGATTTTTCGGGGTTCATTTGGACATTTTTATGCATTAACTGAGTTTTCAATGCATTTATGTGCATAATTCAAATTTGAACTACATGCACATGCTCCAGTGCATATAAATTGGTTGAAAAATCAAATATGTGTCCTTGGGTGCATGCTTAGGTCCCATGCAAGAAATGGGAATGAATTTCAAACACCAAGGCACTATTGATTGTCGGCAAAACATTGAGATGCCTGGTTTTTAAATTCTAGTAAATCCAAAACTCGTCTGAAATTCATGAAACTTGGCATGCTATCATGGAAGGGCACCCGACATGCTGTGGTATTTTTTGTGTCCATTTTGAGAGAAGGTGCACTCGAATAATGACAGCCAACAAAGGCTTTTTGAAAAAAAAATAGCTGCCACTTTAATATCTCAAATGTTTGTATAATTCAAGTTCGGTTAACCATTCACGTGACGCCACATTTCTTGTTTTTAATGGCTATATGAGGTGCCGTGTGGACAGCTACTTGACTGGATGGGAGGCGTGCAAGCACAATCCGGTGCGCAGGCTCACCGGGAAGCGTACAAGTTGTTCAACGCAGGATCTGTGCATCTCTTCAACGCAAACGGTTCAGATTACAATATGCAAATTCAAGCCAGAATTCGGCGCTAAGCCAAGAGACACTGCGATTTGTGAAAATATGCAGCTAAAAATCAATATCACTATCTATTTTTTGCAACTAAAATTTAGTAATTAAGCATAGATTTCATTCATACTAGAGATTAAGCAGTCGTTTTCACCGGGAAGTGAGACAGCCTTGGACCGCCACCCGCCTCGCTCCCATCGGGTCTATATTAATGGTGCCGCCAGGCGGCCGCACTTCCATCCTCGCCACACACAATTCCACTCTCTCCGCCAAGATCCTCGACGCTGCTCTGAGTCCTCAAAGCCGTCAGTGTACGAGGATGCCGCCGAAGCGCCCCATCGGAGGGAGTGGTGACACCGGGGCTGCTGAAGCACCGGAGCACGACGTGAATATGGAGACAGAGGTTTCCGTCCCCGCCCACGAGGTGGAGAACGAAGCTGCCAACAAGCGGAGGCGGGTCGAGAAAGAACTGCAAGCGACTCCAGTACGCCTAGATTTCATCAACAACCTCCCCTATGATATGTTGATAGTCATCATATCCCTCCTCCCAATCCAAAATCGAGCGAGGACAGCCGCCGTTTCCCGGCGGTGGCGCACCCTATGGCTCCGCACCCCTGTCGACCTCCTCCACGCCCACAAGCTCTGCCATGGCTATCACCAAAGCTTGGATGCGTTCTCCCAGATCCTCGGCAGTCACCATGGCCCAATCAAAGGCCTTATTGTGGGCAAGTTCTGTTCCAATGGCAAGGAGCGAGCCAAGCTTGACGAGTGGTTCCAATCCTGTGCCATAGATCAGCTCGAGAAGCTAAGTTATAATGATGGGCATATGAGCTTGCTTCCAACGTTCGCGCTCCGCTTCACGCCCACGCTGCGCCTCGCCAGGTTCATGAACTGCCATTCCCCCACCCCTAATGACGCGCCTGCTCTTTTTCTACCACGACTGAAGCACCTCGAGCTCATTGTTGTCCGCATCCCAAAGGATGACATAGAGCGCCTGCTCTGTGGCTGTACTGCACTAGAGTTCCTTCGTCTTCAGGCGATGAATTGGTCGAGTACCTTGCACATCACCTCCAGGACTCTCCGCACTATTTATGTGTGTTGCTGGTGCTACAACGAGAGATCACAAAAGGTGGACCACAATATGGTCATCCAGGACACACCTTCACTTGAGAGATTACTTGTAGTTGATCAACAAGGTCCAACAAGAATCAATGTCATTTCTGCCGAAATTGAAAGTGGTGGGCTACTCGTCTGTCAAATACTACAACTTTCAGGTACAACAGTCGCCTTATATACCTCTCCTTGATATCAACGTTATTTCTAGTTTTGAAGATGTATGTTCGTCTGTCATCCATTGAAGCTTCACCCAGACTCTAGGCACAGTGAAGGTCTTGGCACTAGAATCTGTCGTCCCCAACCTGGACCAAGTTTTCAGTTGCCTGAGATGCTTTGCGTGCCTGAAGAAGCTGTATATCGTGGTGATGTTCCTTTCCTGTTAAATGTTAACCATAAGGGAGTTCAATTTTTTGCACCTTTTCCCAAGTTTACAATGACTATGTACTATGATTTCTGAAGGAATTTTGGAGGATTTTAGGACATACACCCCCACCCCATATTGGTTGCTTCATTCATATGGTTACAATCGTCCATAAGCATTTCTCCTTTGGATTCATTTGTACTTAGGGAATTTTTCATCCAATCCAACCTCTTGTGAAGAAGGCTACATGTTTCTAGATTGTAATCAAATTAATGCCCATGTTAATCATGCCAGATCGAAGATGGCACCTTGGTGCATTTTACAAATCCTGCAAACCAAATGGGTGTGTAGTAGTGTTCAAAACTACATGTAGGCACTAACACGTTCTCTTCTTTTGCAGTGCATATTAGGCCCGGTGGAAGATGTTGATAACGACAATCACATCGAATGCCTGGATCTGCATCTCTCAAATATTACTTTGAACTCCTACCGAGGGACCCCACCGGAGATTACACTCGCCATGTTCTTTCTTGCCACAGCAAAGGTGCTGAGGGTACTGAGGTTGAACACACATTTAATTAGGAAAGATCAATGGTATGATTATCAGAGGCGGCTCGTACTTTGGAATGGAAGTGCCTCCAAAAATGCCAAACTTCGTATTGGAATTGCATATGGCAAAGCAATTGGAAGTTATTGTGTCAAACTCATACATGACTTGTCAGCGGCTAGTCCCTTTTTAGAAATGACACAGCTTGCAATGTTTGAATTTGGGAGTTGTAATCTTTGAACTTGAACCTTGCAATATTTATGGTATTTGTTATATTGAACCATTTATGTTCTCTTATCTTAACGCAAACAGTTCATCCGGGTGAACCGCATGTCATACATTACACACACCTTGATCTGGCTGACCGTTTCTTTTGTGTTGCCTAATCACAAATAGTTCATCCGAGTGAACTGTATGCTGTACATTGCACGCACCTTGATCTGGCTGACCGTTTCTTTTGTGTTGCCTAATCACAAACAGTTCATCTGAGTGAACCGTATGATGTACATCGCACACACCTTCATCTGGCTACCCGTTTCTTTTGTTCCTCCTCGTCGAAAACAGTTAATTGAATTGAACCGTATGCCCTAAATCGCACACGCAACTAAAATCTGAACCGTGTTTGATGCATCCGTCATCGCAAATGTTTTGCACCTTTTTTGATGGGTTTTTTACGCCATCGTTTGCGATTATTGCATCGCACACAGTTTCGTCGAAGGGTCTCTGATCGTAGTGTCGTGTTAGCAGCATCCTGCAGTAGTGATGGGACCTAGAAATTCACCCAAGGACGCACATGTGATTTTTCAAACAACTTTGGTGCACTGGAGCCTGTGCTTGTAGTTCAAATTTGAATTGTGCACATTAAATGCCCAAAAAACTCAATTAATGTATAAAAAAGGCCAAACGAACCCGGAATAATTCCAAAATTTAGCACGATACTTCTATTTGGTCTAATCTGCCTGTGTAAAAAAATTAAGGCAGGAGAAGGCAGTGTATGTATATCGTTTCACACACGGAGGTGACACGTTCCCTCTCGGAACCACGAGCCTTCTTGAGGGAAGCTCTGGTTTGCAAGAAGCTTACACCAAAGCTTATCCCAATTTGGCCAAAAAAAAAATACCGCGACATGTTAGTGCCATGTCATGACACCATGCCAAGTTTCATGATTTTCACGCGTGTTTTGGAATTACAGGAATTAAAAAACCAAGTTTCTCAATCTTTCCTAGAAGCCACGTACAAGACAGATGTTTGAATTTCACTCCCATCTCTTGCATGTGACCTAGAAATTCACCCAAGGACACACTTGTGATTTTTTAAACAACTTTGGTGCACTGGAGCCTGTGCTTGTAGTTCAAATTTGAATTATGCACATTAAACGCGCAGAAACTCAATTAATGCATAAAAAAGGCCAATCGAACCTTGAATAATTCCAAAATTTAACATGATACTTCTATTTGGACTAATCTGCCTGTGTGAAAAAATTAAGGCGGGAGAAGGTAGTGTACGTATGTCGTTTCGCACACGGAGGTGACACATTCCCTATCGGAACCACGAGCCTTCTCGAGGGAAGCTCCGGTTTGCAAGAAGCTTACACCAAAGCTTGTCCCAATTCGGCCAAAAAAATTACCGCAGCATGTTGGTGCCATGTCATGACACCAAGCCAAGTTTCATGATTTTTCAGGCGTGTTTTGGATTTACAGGAATTAAAAACCAAGTTTCTCAATCTTTCTGGCCGAGCCACGACGCCGAGATGTTTGAATTTCACTCCCATCTCTTGCATGGGACCTGGAAATTCGCCCAAGGACACACATGTGATTTTCTAAACAACTTTGGTGCACTGGAGCCTGTGCTTGTAGTTCAAATTTGAATTATGCACATTAAATGCCCAGAAACACAATTAATGCATAAAAATGCCAAACGAATCCGGAATAATTCCAAATTTAAACACGACACTCATGTACGAGTTGCATGTTCACTGTACATAAATGTTCTAGCAATTCAAACACCATCCTTTCCCTCCGTAACACCATTTTGTCTTTCAAAACATAATGAAAAAATCAGGTATACCACAAACAGTTTACTAGAAAGAATCGTGTGGGATGCGATATAAAATATCTTGGCGCCAGATTATCCAGCTTACGCAGAAGCTTCATCGCTCATCGCCCATCGCCCCACTTGAAGCACACTTGCTTGGCCCGATTTCTCGCATGACACGGAGCGAAATTTTTTGGCCAACGCGGAAATATCTATCTCCCCACCCCCCTCCCTCCTACCAAAAGCCACATTTCCACTGTTCCTCCTTGCTTTCCAATTTCAAACCTTCGCTGCTTCTTACTGGCAGCTTAGCCTCCTCCCCGGCGACCCTTCTTCTTGCAGCGCCGCCTCCTCGCCGGCTACCCTTCTTCTTGCAGCGCCGCCTCCTTGCTGGGGACCCTTCTTCCTGCAGCGCCGCCTCCTCGCCAGCGACCCTTCTTCTTGCTACGCGGCCTCCTCGGCGCCGACCCTTCTTCTTTCTGCGCGACCTCGTCGATATGGTCAGGTAATCGACACCCCACCCACACCATCCGCCTCCTTTCCTGCCCCACATGCCCCAACCGACGGAGCAACACCTTCCACCGAAATCACTGCCCCCCCCCCTCCTCCAATTAAGCGCCGTCCACAGCCATTTTACACGCAGTATAACATGGAGCTGAGTAGCATGCGGCCGCACGCGCGAACGAGGTCGCTATGGCTGCCATGCGTGTCGACTGCCACATCTTGGAGGAGCACCTCGTCTTTGAGGCCACCGTCAACACCGCCATGCGGTTGTCTACTTTAAAATACAGTTCGTGATGTTTTCTCAAGGCCACCGCTAGTGCCTTCTAGTGATTTTTCCTCTGTAATGTTAATATGCAATCTGATGTTCAGTTAACAGTTTGGTCCTCTGAAATGTAATGTTCAGTTAACACTTTGGTCCAACAATTGCTACATTTCGTAGTACTGTTCTCAAGCATTCTTTGTTTTGTTAACTGTCTTATCTTCTAGTACATGTTTCTATTCTGCAATGTCGTGCTCAGTTAACTATTTTGGTTCATTTGGTCTGCTGTCCATTTAACTGTTTGATTCAGTTCTGCAATTTGATTTTCATTTACTGTGGGTACAATATTGTATTGTTATGCATGTGACACCAATCGAATTTGGCTGTACTCAATACATATTCTACTGATAGTATGACAACTCTCAGTTAACCTGATCAAGATCTTCCTTATGTGTGTTGCAGGGAAACAATGGGAGACACTGCGGTTTACCATCGAGGTTTGTTCAAGCAGGGTCCTTTTGGCTAATAGCACACTATTGTGCAATTGCAAGAATCATTCTAATATTTAGGTTTCTTACAATTTGGTCTTGCACATGTAGGTCCTGCTGTCAGAGGCTTAGACCCACTGTTCGACCCATTTAGCATATGGGGAAATGAGATGTCCATGAATATCACCAAGTCAAGAAACTCGTAAAGATTGTTAGGATGAAGAAACTTATGACGAATAACAGCAAGATCTTTGTTTGCACAATGAAGAAGACATCACCAACTATAGGATGGTACCAACTCTTTTACCTTGTTTTTACCCCTTGCGCCATTTCAAAATTTACAACAGCGATTTATGCATAGCTTTGTTTTCAGTACTTTCCAAAGCAGTTCACCGATGATTACCAGATGAGATTCATAGCCACTGGCCTAAAGTTGCAAGGACATTCAACATCACTGAAGGCTCAATATTTGCCTTCCGCTTCTGTAGTTTCCCAGATGAGATTCATCTGTCTATTTACCGTGTATGATGCTACTTTCCAAAGGTTTTTGGTGCTGCATGTGAAACTTGGTGCTGTTGTGTAATGGCGTAACTGAGTGCCGAAGCTATCTGATGTAATTCGATTATGAAATCCTGGTTGCTTTTATACGGATATGAAATCTCTGGCGTGTTTTATAAGAAATATCAGTTTGATTAGTACATGGATTATCAATAATAGGCTAATTACCTTGCTTATTGGGGTTTTCTATTGCAGATGGTTACTCAGACAGCACCGTAGGCGACGAACTCAAACAACCCGCACGGTTTTTAGAAAGTAGGCGTGTTCGATCAACTAACAATCACACAAGGCTTCCGGCAGCGAAATGTTTGCGTTAGGCCACCTTGCACAGACTCCACACAAAGAACTGTGTGTGATATACATACCTACGGAAATGTTTTTCTAGGATTCCCCGGGTGGGATGTACATACCTACGGAAATGATTTTCTGGGATTCACCGTGTGGGATGTACATACCTACGGAAATGATTTTCTGGGATTCACCGTGTGGGATGTACATACCTACAGAAATGACTTTCTGGGATTCACCGTGTGGGATGTACATGCTTACGGAAATGATTGGGTTTCGATGCCTCGCCTTGCACACGGCCCCAGCCTGGGTCCCAGGAGGGCCTATCCCCGACGATTTCTGGGTCATGTGGGAAGGACATCCTATCGCACACACTCACTTGGCGACGGTTCCGAATGCCGTCGCGGAAAGGGGTTAAAAACAGTTTGTTTAGGACCGACGCGTACCAGTGCTTGCCAAACTCATGGCAAGGTACACAATAGGTTTGGTACACAGCATAGCATACTTTATAGAACCTATGGATGAGGCATAGGGAATGACTTTCATTCTCTTTCTATTTTCTGCCTTGGTCATTTTTTGATTCTTACTCAACTTTACACCTTGTAATACAGGCAAGAACTCCTTCTTTGACTGTTCCATTTTGAACTACTTCAAAAATCTTGTCAAGGTATGTACTCATTGAAAAATATTATCAAGCGTACTGATCTATCTCTATAGATCTTGATGCCCAATATGTAAGCAGCTTCACCGAGGTCTTTCTTTGAAAAACTCCTTTCAACCACTCCTCTATGCTTTCCAGAAAATTCTACATCATTTCCGATCAACAATGTGTCATTCACATATACTTATCAGAAAGGTTGTAGTGCTCCGACTCACTTTCTTGTAAATACAGGCTTCACCGCAAGTCTGTATAAAACTATATGCTTTGATCAACTCATCAAAGCGTATATTCCAACTCCGAGATGCTTGCACCAGTCCATAGATGGATCGTTGGAGCTTGCACACTTTGTTAGCACCTTTAGGATTGACAAAAGCTTCTTGTTGCATCATATACAACTCTTCTTTAATAAATCCATTAAGGAATGTGGTTTTGACATCCATTTGCCATATTTCATAAAATGTGGCAATTGCTAACATGATTCCGACAGACTTAAGCATCGCTACGAGTGAGAAAATCCCATCGTAATCAACACCTTGAACTTGTCGAAAACCTTTTGTGACAATTCAAGCTTTGTAGATAGTATCACTACTATCAGCGTCTATCTTCCTCTTTGAAGATCCATTTAATCTCAATGGCTCGCCGATCATCGGGCAAGTCAATCAAAGTCCATACTTTGTTTGCATACATGGATCCCATCTCAGATTTCATGGCCTCAAGCCATTTCACGGAATCTGGGCTCATCATCTCTTCCTCATAGTTCGTAGGTTCGTCATGGTCTAGTAACATGACTTCCTGAAAGGATTACCTTACCACTCTGGTGCAGACTATACTCTGGTTGACCTACGAGGTTCGGTAGTAACTTGATCTGAAGTTTTCATGATCATCATCATTAGCTTCCTCACTAATTGGTGTAGGAATCACTAGAACTGATTTCTGTGATGAACTACTTTCCAATCCGGGAGAAGGTATAATTACCCCATCAAGTTCTACATTCCTCCCACTCACTTCTTTCGAGAGAAACTCCTTCTCTAGAAAGTATCCATTCTTAGCAACGAATATCTTGCCTTCGGATCTGTGATAGAAGGTGTACCCAACAGTTTCTTTTGGGTATCCTATGAAGATGCACTTCTCCGATTTGGGTTTGAGCTTATCAGGCTGAAACTTTTTCACATAAGCATCGCAACCCCAAACTTTAAGAAACGACAACTTAGATTTCTTACTAAACCACAGTTCATACGATGTTGTCTCAACGGATTTAGATGGTGCCCAATTTAACGTGAATGCAGTTGTCTCTAATGCATAACCCCAAAACGATAGTGGTAAATCGGTAAGAGACATCATAGATCGCACCATATCTAATAAAGTACGGTTATGATGTTCGGACTCACCATTACGTTGTGGTGTTCCAGGTGGCATGAGTTGCGAAACTATTCCATATTGTTTCAAATGAAGACCAAACTCATAACTCAAATATTCACCTCCACGATCAGATCATAGAAACTTTATTTTCTTGTTATGATGATTTTCCACTTCACTCTGAAATTCTTTAAACTTTTCAAATGTTTCAGACTTATGTTTCATCAAGTAGATATACCCATATCTTCTCAAATCATATGTGAAGGTCAGAAAATAACGATACCCGCCACAAGCCTCAACACTCATCGGACCGCCTACATCAATATGTATTATTTCCAATAAGTCAGTTGCTCGCTCCATTGTTCCGGAGAACAGAGTCTTAGTCATCTTGCCCATGAGGCATGGTTCACAAGCATCAAGTGATTCCAAAAGTCCATCAGCATGGAGTTTCTTCATGCGCTTTACACCAATATGACCTAAACGGCAGTGCCACATATAATTTGCACTATCATTATTAACTTTGCATCTTTTGGCTTCAATATTATGAATATGTGTATCACTACGATCGAGATTCAATAAACCATTTATAGTGAGTGTATGACCATAGAAGGTTTTATTCATGTAAATAGAACAACAATTATTCTTGACATAAATGAATAACCGTATTGCAATAAACATGATCCAATCATATTCATGCTCAATGCAAACACCAAATAACATTTATTTTAGGTTCAACACTAATCCCGAAGGTAAAGGGAGTGTGTGATGGTGATCTTATCAACCTTGGAATCACTTCCAACTCACATCATCACCTCGCCCTTAACTAGTCTATGTTTATTCTGCAACTCCTGTTTCGAGTTACTACTCTTAGCAACCCAACCAAAGATCAAATACTGAGGGGTTTTCTATAAACACTAGTAAAGTACACATCAATAACATGTATATCATATATATTTTTGTTCACTTTGCCATCCTTCTTATCCGGCAAGTATTTGGGGCAGTTCCGCTTCTAGTGACCATTTCCTTTGCAGTAGAAGCACTCAATTTCAGGCTTGGGTCTAGCTTTGGGCTTCTTCATGGGAGTGGCAACTTGCTTGCTATTCTTCTTGAAGTTCCCTTTCTTTCCCTTGACCTTTTACTTGAAACTAGTGGTCTTGTCAACCATCAACACTTGATGCTTTTCTTGATTTCTACCTTCACGATTTCAGATCGCGAAGAGTTCGGGAATCGTTTTCGTCATCCCTTGCATATTATAGTTCATCACGAAGTTCCAAAGAACTTGGTGATAGTGACTAGAGAACTCTGTCAATCACTATCTTATCTGGAAGATTAACTCCCACTTGATTCAAGCGATTGCAGTACTCAGACATTCTGAGCACATGCTCACTGGTTGAGCTATTCTCCTCCATATTGTAGGCAAAGTACTTGTCCGAGGTCTCATATCTCTCGACTCGGGCATGAGTTTGAAATACCAATTTCAGCTCTTGGATCATCTCATTGCTCCGTGACATTTCAAAACATTTTTGAAGTCCCGGTTCTAAGCCGTAAAGCATGGTGCACTAAACTATCAAGTATTCACCATACTAAGCTTTGTCAAACGTTCATAACGTCTGCATCTGCCCCTGCAATAGTTCTCTCACCTAGCGGTGCATCAAGGACATAATTCTTCTGTGCAGCAATGAGGATAATCATCAGATCACGGACCTAGTCCGCATCATTGCTACTATCATCTTTCAACTTAGTTTTCTCTAGGAACATATCAAAAATAAACGGGGAAGCTATACGAGAGCAATTGATCTACAACATAGATATGCAAATAATTTCAGGACTAAGTTCATGATAAATTTAAGTTCAGTTAATCATATTACTTAAGAAATCTCACTTAGATAGACATCCCTCTAGTCATCTAAATGATCACGTGATCCATATCAACCAAACCATGTCCGATCATCACGTGAGATGGAGTAGCTTTCAATGGTGAACATCACTATGTTGATCATATCTACTATATGATTCATGTTCGACCTTTCGGTCTCAGTGTTCCGAGGCCATATCTGCGTATGCTAGGCTCGTCAAGTTTAACCCGAGTATTCTGCATGTGCAAAAATGGCTTGCACCTGTTGTATGTGTACGTAGAGCTTATCACACCCGATCATCACGTGGTGTCTCAGCACGAAGAACTGCCGCAACAGTGCATACTCAGGGAGAACACTTAAAATTTTAGTAAGGGATCATCTCATAATGCTACCGTCATACTAAGCAAAATAGGATGCATAAACATCACATGCAATCAAAATATGTGACATGATATGGCCATCATCATCTTGTGCCTTTGATCTCCATCTCCAAAGTACCATCATGATCTCCAATGTCACCAGCATGACACCATGATTTCCGTCATCTTGATCTTTATCAACGTGTCGTCACATGGTCGTCTTGCCAACTATTGCTATCGCATAGCGATAAAGTAAAGCAATTATATGGCGCTTGCATCTTATGCAACAAAGAGACAACCATAAGGCTCCTGTCAGTTGCCGATAACTTTAACAAAACATGATCATCTCATACAGCAATTTATATCTCATCACGTCTTGACCATATCACATCACAACATGCCCTATAAAAACAAGTTAGACGTCCTCTACTTTGTTGTTGAAAGTTTTACGTGGCTGCTACGGGCTTCTAGCAAGAACTGTTCTTACCTACGCATCAAAACCACAATGATTTTTCGTCAAGTGTGTTGTTTTAACCTTCAACAAGGACCGGGCGTAGTCAAACTTGATTCAACTAAAGCTGGAGAAACAGACACCCACTAGCCACATTGCGGCGAAGCACGACGGTAGAACCAGCCTCATGAACGTGGTCGTAATGTCGCTCTGGCCGCTTCATCCAACAATACCGTCGAATCAAAGTATGACATGTCGTAAGCAAGATGACTATTATCGCCCACAACTCTTTGTGTTCTACTCGTGCATATAACATCTACGCATAGCCCTGGCTCGGATGCCACTGTTGGGGAACGCAGTATTTCAAAAAATTTACCTACGATCACGCAAGATCTATCTAGGAGATGCACAGCAACGAGCGGGGGGACGAGGGAGAGTTCCGTCAGCACGACAGCGTGGCGACGGTGATGATGAAGTTACCGGCGCAGGGCTTCGCCTAAGCACTACTACGATATGACCGAGGTGTGTAACTGTGGAGGGGGCACCGCACACGGCTAAGAGATTGTCTGTTGTGTCGTTGGGGTGCCCCCTGCCCCCGTATATAAAGGAGGGGAGGAGGAGGCCGGCCAACAAGGGGCGCGCCAGGGAGAGGGTAGTCCTACTAGGACTCCACCCTAGTAGGATTCGCCCCACCCTTTTTCCTTCTATCGGAGGGAAAGGGAAGGAGAGGGAGTAGGAGAAGGAAAGGGGTGGCGCCCCCGTCCCAAGTCCAATTCGGCCTCCTCCCTTGTGGGGGGCGCACCAGCCCCTTGTCGGCTGGTTAGCCTCCCTCCTATGGCCCATAAGGCCCATATCTTTCCCCGGTAACCTCCCGGTACTCCAAAAAATACCCGAAACACTTCGGAACCATTCCGGTGTCCGAATATAACCTTCCAGTATATTGGTCTTTATGTCTCGAACATTTCGAGACTCCTCGTCATGTCCTGATCTCATCCAGGACTCCGAACAAACTTCGGTACATCAAATCACATAACTCATAATACAAATCGTCATCGAACGTTAAGCGTGCGGACCCTATAGGTTCGAGAACTATGTAGACATGACCGAGACACATCTCCGGTCAATAACCAATAGCGGAACCTGGATGCTCATATTGGCTCCTATATATTTTACGAAGATCTTTATCGGTCAAACCGCATAACAACATACGTTGATCCCTTTGTCATCGGTATGTTACTTGCCCGAGATTCGATCATCGGTATCATCATACCTACTTCAATCTCGTTACCGGCAAGTCTCTTTACTCATTCCGTAATGCATCTTCCCATGACTAACGCATTTAGTCACATTGCTTGCAAGGCTCATAGTGATGTGCATTACCGAGAGGGCCCAGAGATACCTCTCCGATACACGGAGTGACAAATCCTAATCTCGATCTATGCCAACTCAACAAACACCATCGGAGACACCTGTAGAGCATCTTTATAATCATCCAGTTACGTTGTGACGTTTGATAGCACACAAGGTGTTCCTCCGGTATTCGGGAGTTGCATAATCTCATAGTCAGAGGAATATGTATAAGTCATGAAGAAAGCAATAGCAATAGAACTTAACGATCATTATGCTAATATAACGGATGTGTCTTGTCCATCACATCATTCTCTAATGATGTGATCACGTTCATCAAATGACAGCACATGTCTATGGTTAGGAAACTTAACCATCTTTGATTAACGAGCTAGTCAAGTAGAGGCATACTAGGGACACTCTGTTTGTCTATGTATTCACACATGTACTAAGTTTCCGGTTAATACAATTCTAGCATGAATAATAAACATTTATCATGTT
Source organism: Aegilops bicornis (assembly GCA_021605145.1). Classification (NCBI taxonomy): domain Eukaryota; kingdom Viridiplantae; phylum Streptophyta; class Magnoliopsida; order Poales; family Poaceae; genus Aegilops; species Aegilops bicornis. The sequence goes on from CM038669.1 coordinate 326,225,287, forward strand.
ATTAGGAAATATGCATAATAACTTTATTATTGCCTCTAGGGCATATTTCCTTCACCAGCCACCTATGTGCAAAGCACGTCGGTAGAACTAGTCTCATGAACGCGGTCATGTAATGTCGGTCCAGGCCGCTTCATCTAACAATACCGCTGAATCAAAGTAAGATGTTGGTGGTAAGCAGTATGACTATTATCGTCCACAACTCTTTGTGTTTTACTCGTGCATATAAATATTTACCTCTCGACCATTTCGAGACTCCTCTTCATGTCCGTGGTCTCATCCGGGACTCCGAACAATCTTCGGTCATCAAATCACGTAACTCATAATACAAATCGTCATCGAACGTTAAGCGTGCGGACCCTACGGGTTCGAGAACTATGTAGACATGACCGAGATACATCTCCGATCAATAACCAATAGCGGAACCTGGATGCTCATATTGGCTCCTACATATTCTACGAAGATCTTTATCGGTCAAACCGCATAACGACATACATCATTCCCTTTGTCATCGATATGTTACTTGCCCGAGATTCGATCGTCTGTATCATCACACCTAGTTCAATCTCGTTACCGGCAAATCTCTTTACTCATTCTGTAATGCATCATCCCGCAACTAACTCATTTGTCACATTGCTTGCAAGGCTTATAGTGATGTGCATTACCGAGAGGGCCTAGAGATACCTCTCCGATACTCGGAGTCACAAATCCTAATCTCGATCTATGCCAACTCAACAAACACCATCGAAGACACCTATAGAGCATCTTTATAATCACTCACTTACGTTGTGACGTTTGATAGCACGCAAAGTGTTCCTCCGGTATTCGGGAGTTGCATAATCTCATAGTCAGAGGAATATGTATAAGTTATGAAGAAAGCAATAGCACTAAAACTAAATGACCATTATGCTAAGATAACGGATGTGTCTTGTCCATCACATCATTCTCTAATGATGTGATCACGTTCATCAAATGACCACACATGTCTATGGTTAGAAAACTTAACCATCTTTGATTAACGAGCTAGTCAAGTAGAAGCATACTAGGGACACTCTGTTCGTCTATGTATTCACACATGTACTAAGTTTCCGGTTAATACAATTCTAGCATGAATAATAAATATTTATCATGATATAAGGAAATATAAATAATAACTTTATTATTGCCTCTAGGTCATATTTCCTTCATGCCTACCTCCGGTGCGGCAACGCTCCATCGCATCACCTCACGCTGCCGACAAGCACTCTCCACTACAGCACCGATCACTGCATCACAGATCTAGGTTGCCAATGAAGCTCTATTGCAGCCGCCAGTGAAGCTCCATTGTAGCACCGCCGGCTGCACCGCAGCTCCAGGCGTCGCCGGTGAAGCTCCATTGCAGCCGCCGGGCAGCAACGCCGGCTGCATCGCAACCCCAGACTCGCTGGTTAAGCTGCATTGCAGCCTCTGGCCACCCTTACGTGTTGTGTTGCAACATCGGTGGGATGTGGCCCTAATTCTGGCCTCCCTCTTCCTGCTGCGTTGCAGCATCGACGCGGGCGGGGGCGGTCGTCGTTCCTCTCGGATTGAAGCAGCGGTACGCGGTGATTGGAGTTCTCCCCCTCCCAGCGCGACGAAGAAAGAGATTCGAAAGGGGAAAAGAGAGGAAGGAGAAACGAGTGGAGATGTCTTCGGCAGAAGAGATAAGGCTGGGCGCATGGAGGGGGGGGTGCACGGGGGCACATGTTGAGTGGAGGACCTGGCTTACGACGTAGAGAAATCAGTCAGTTGGAAATTATCGTTTTCCAAATTCTTAGGTCCAAGGACCAACACTAATGCCAGGATTCCCGCGAAAAAAACACTAATGCCAGGGAATATATTATCAGCATGTATTTATCTGGTGAAAAATGCTGGCCATTCCAGGCCATGTTCGATCAAGGAAATCGTTATCTCACGTGAGGTAGAGGTTTGAACTGGAAAAGATGATTTATCGACCTAATCACCAGGGAAAAGGTGATGCAAAGAGGCAGCCACACCACAGCCAGCAACCGGCAGTTCTGATTTGGAGATAGTACGATCAAGTCCACACAATCTATCCGTCTGTTACAACATCATCGTCACCGCTCAGGCCACACCATGGCAGCTCGGGCTCCACTGCGACACAACAAAAAAGAGCAGTGAGACGGAGACCCATCAGCCACGCGGGAGATGAAGAGAGATATCTAATGGCTTCTGCATGTCACTATCTTTGCAGCGAGGCTGCTTACAAGCATCTTTACATTATTTTTTCAGCATACATCCAACACAAGGGGGGCCATTCGTTGCCCAAGAGTTGTGAGTTGCAGCAAACGAAACAACAAAATTACAAAAAGGGAAGAAAAAAAAAACCATGTACATGTAAAATGTCAATATCTCCTTTTCTTTTCTCTGTTTGATGCGGATTTCAATGTCGAACCGGACAGCTCAACCGGATTCAGTTTGTTTGGCAAAAACAGGGGGTCCGTAGTACTTTGAAAAATATTTGGCAACCCACGGCGCAAGCTGAGTGTTCTCAGGCTCCCTTCTGTTCTTGTTGTAATAGTCAGACCATATAGCCGGGTATATTTCAGGGTTGAATCCATCACGATATACACAAAACGGCAACCATCCCTGGCCTCCATTTATCCTTCGCTTTCTTTCTCGAGGGTATGCCAGAGGCGCTTGTACATACCTGTGTTGGAACACCTATCTGATTAGCATAAGAATTGTGCATTTCGATCCTAGGGAATGGTTAGATTGCTACCTGATACCGTCAACCACAGAATCCCAACAGAAATGTGTATGCCCGAATACATGACAGGCTGCTCCATCTTTAGCGTTGTCGTGTATAGCTCTCAGCCTTCTTTCCAAATAATCAGAGCCGATGACCTTCGGAAGGTTTGGATAGTAAAGCATTCGCTTTCTCTGGACATAACTCTTGCCTGCAGAGTTGAGCAAAAGACATTAGTTTTGGCCTTTGGGGCTATGAGGCTCGCCTAAGATATCCTACATTTTAGTGATGAAATTTGAATAGCACTGAATATCCTAATACACAGGCAAAGACAGGTCAGCTAGATGATTAGGGACAGGTTTCATACAGGACTTACATCAGCAACCTGGCGCAGTTACACAGCCGCATGAAAATAAATATCTTCCACTATGCAATCTGTATTCTCTGTAACACAGAAAATGGCTACCTCGGGAATGACTGGTCACAAAGAAAATAATTGCTGCATTTTCGAAAGTGGTTCCTTAGTTGACGCTAACCTTAATTTGACAAGAGGACTTTTCCTTGAGGTGTTCTTATCATAAAAATAAACATGAAATGAAATATAAATGCCAAGTACGTATACAAAAGCCTAGAGGATGATCACCTAAGTGAGGTATAATAGCTGCAAAGTGAACATGTTTACCGTGCAATTACTATTAATCTCCAAATATACGAGCTTGAATTAAGAAGATGGGTTGCAAGTAAATTAATCAAACATATCAAGTATCCTAGTCACTGGATTCACAATTCCCTAGCAACTGTGACTTGGTAAGAATCAACAAGATCACTAGGACAAAGAACCTTTCATACCATAGATAGGAGGAGTGAGCACTAACCTTGGTACAAAGTGTGAAAATGTAAGTATCTGTTTGCTCTTCTTTTTTACTTCTTCAATAGCATCATTGTTCTTGTCATTCAACTTGTCAAAGTAAAGAGCAAGAGCCTCATCATCACTTCCCAAGTCCGAAGGCCACTGGCAAGCATGAAAGTCTTTACAAGCCTGATCATAAAAAACATATCAGTGCATGCACGCCATGAGGAATTGCGAACTGTACAGAACAAAAAATGAGAAACTGAAACAGCCAGTACATGTCTACACCTCCTTACTTACTAAGCCTTTTGTCCCAAACAAGTTGGGGTAGGCTAGATATGAAACCCTTTCACAAGGACTTCCCAGGAGGTCACCCATCCTAGTACTATTCTCGCCCAAATGGGTTTCATACCCAAAGGACTGGCTAGTTTTTACGTTGGCTCGCCAAGCCTATCACAACCCTTAGATATGAAACCCTTTCACAAGGACTTCCCAGGAGGTCACCCATCCTAGTACTACTCTCGCTCAAATGGGTTTCATACCCATGGGACTGGCTAGTTTTTACGTTGGCTCGCCAAGCCTATCACAACCCTCCTCCTTTACCCGGGCTTGGGACCGGCTATGCCTAGAAGACATAGGCGGAGTTTACATGTCTACACCTATAAACAACATTATCTTTACGTGTATATCCATACAAATCAGAACAAGACACTGAGCGAAAGATCAACTTACCATCTCTAACGAAGGAACACGCACACTGTTAACATCCTTTTCCTTGTCAAAGCTCTGGAATGCGATTAAACAAAGACGAGTAAGCAGGAAAATCATAGTGACATGGTGCATTTTGATCTGGTTAGAAAATGTATGTCAATGAATTAAGGAAAAATAAGCAACCTTGTGATACCATGAAAACAATGGTATGATCCCTAAGTCACCTATCGTTCTAGGGCCTGTATCCACACCCAGCTCACTACACGCATCAAGCAATGCAGTCAGTTTCTCCATCGAATCCACCTGGAAGAAATGAGCAAACCAATATAATTAAAGGGTAAATGCTTTGCTCAGAGAAAAACATAAATGAACTGATGTATTAGCAACCATCCAAAACCACAATCGTCATTGCATCATTCCAGTTGTACCACATGCTTCATAGCATATGTGCAAGAGCTACTAATTTGTACCAAGCTATTCAAACGCTCCCGCATAATGACAATCCAGATGCATGTCCGCTGAGAAAACAAGAGGATGCATTGATCTCACATTTGCTCCGGCTGTTCCTTATCTTGGCAAGTCTGGTACGATGTTTTAAAGGGGTTCAATCTTCCGATGATACTGCTGCCGGGCGCACAGGCAACAAGATGAAGACCATCAGGTTGCTGATCGTCTTAATGACTTGGTGTCTCTCGAAGCTCAGGAACAGTTGTCTCTCGAAGTTAATTCTTAGAAGCCATCCACAATGATGCAGAGCTCTAGATCTAGGACAGGATAGGGCACATCCTCACCGGACCAACAGTAGCGGCTTAGGTAGCAACACAGCATAGGCTTTTTAGTCAGTTTTGGATTCTTGGCTAGGCTAGAGTAGCTTTGTTACTTACAGTCTTGGTGTTCTATTTTTGCTCTGTTTTCCAGTTTGGTCATCCTCCACCGTTGTTGGTTTGTATTTCACGCCTTCTTTCGTGTTCTTCTGACACAATGATGCACATTTAGACGCGTGTTGGAGAAAAACAACTCCAAGTGGCAACGCCCAATAACATCAGTGTATTACCCCTACTAGGTTCACAACTGAAATGATGCAGACGTATGCGTTATCATAACCGTTTCAGTCAGGAAACAAGAACCAATAGTCCAATACCATAAACATATTACTAGGTTCACAACTGAAATGCAGCTCAACTACACAAGCCTGCTTAAAACCAGTATCAACATCAAACCTCATCAGCAAATTTCGCACTACATCTAAAACTAGGATCATCAAGCAACGTATTTACTGGACAATGGCGAGCAGGAAGCAGGCAGACTAAAGGACTAGAATCCAGCGGAAGCACTAGGCCAACGCATTTCGTCAAACACCATGCTTGCGGCACAAGGAATGCAGATAGTCAACGGAGGAAAAAAGGGACGGGGACGGGAGGAGGGAGGCGGAATCCACTCACGTAGCGGCCACCCTCGCGGCGCAGCCAGAGGTCGTGGTTGCCGGGCACGTAGAAGACGGCGTCGAAGCGCGCCCTGAGGGCCTCCATGGTGCGCGCGAAGTTGTCCCTCGTCTCCGCCACGTCCCCGGCGACGACGAGCGCGTCGAACCCCTCCCCGGCCCCCGGCGGCCCCGCCCGCACCGCGAGCCGGCGCACCCACTCCATGTTCTCCGGGTAGTCGGTGTGCAGGTCCGACACGACGAACACCCTCGTCCTCGCCGCCGCCGCTGCCGGCTGCGGCGCGGCGGCGGCGGCGGCGCGGCAGCGGAGGGAGGAGGAGGCCCTGGGGCGCGGCGGGCAGAAGCGGCGGCGCCTGCGGAGGCGGCGGTGGTGCGACGACGGGGGCAGCGCGTCGAGCAGGTGGTGGGCGGGGTGGGACGACACGGGCAGATGCGGTGTCATGTCGGGGGGGAGGAAAAAGCTCTCTCGCTCTGGCGCTCGGCAAAAAATCCCGTTTTCCCCCTGCCTTTTCGCTCCGGGGACGGGCGGGCGGGGGTGGGTGGCGGTGGGATGGCAGTTCGGTGATTCCGGCGACGAGATACCCGGCTCCACGGTCTGTGGGCCCGTTATATACAGCGGCGGCGAGGCCGGGTTGGTGGGTGGTGGACCGACGTGGCAGCGGCATCCGGTATCGTTTATGCTGGTCATTAGGCGCGTAGAGTATAGTAATGACTAATGCAGTGGGTTCATCATTGTCGCGGTTGGCCTGGTGCGACCGCTAAACTCCGGGTTAGTGGCGGAGTTTCGCACGCAACAGTGTGCGATGAAGGGCGCGGATTGGTTTGTTTAGGCCTCGTGGATTGCTCAATGCTAATCCATGTGTGCCCACACGCTTGTATGCGGACCTCTTCTAGAACGAGGTCGGCCACGGCGGTCGGCCAAGCCCACCCTCGTGCGACATGAGACACAAACCCATGGGTTTCAAATCTCTAACTGCTTGTTTGACACCAATCATTTGGGTCGGAATTTGCAGTATACATTTGCGAATTCCAAATGAATGTGTTCGTCTGCCCACGAATTTTACGTGCGAAATCACTCCACAAATCCAGCTGATTGAAACAGTATGTAAAACCAAATCCCGTCCGACACTCACGCCCGACGCCCCTATCTCTTCCCTGACGCCCGCACCTCCTTCAACCACATCCACCCACGAGATCCACCAACGCCAGAGGACCCGGGCCATTGGAGTCCATATCCCCGGCGCCAGGCCAAGGCATCCCCATCTCCTGAACATTCTTAATCTCGATTTGGGGCGGCCGATTTAGGGGAGGCCGATGGTGAGGGCTACCCCCGTGAAGGCGACGGTATGGGATGCACGAACAAGCACTTACCAAATGGTGAGACAAGGGGGGTATTTGGCATGTACGCCGTTGCAAGAGCAAAGTGAAACTAGAAGGGGGGTCGGCGATGCGACACCGAATTTGGGATCACCACAGCTACCGTCGTCGAAGCCACCGCCAATGTTGTTCTTCACCCGCTTGCGTTGTACTCGACGCCATATACTAGTTGTACTCTTTTTTTAAGGGCGATATTGGTAGTTTTGCCTTTTCATATCAGTAACACACACACACACACAAATTACTTAACAGACTTACTCTCTATCTCCTTGAACAGAGAAACCTCGTCTCTAGCCCTCGCAACAATAGTCTTAGGAGAACATCTTTTACCTTCAAAACTACTCACACATCATCAGAGAGGCTATGATGTTGATGTAGAAGCTCTCCATGATCGATTCCCCCTCCGGCGGAGCACAGGAAAAGGCCCCAAGATGGGATCTCGTGGGTACAGAAGGTTGTGGCGGTGGAAATAGGGTTTCGTGGTGCTCCTGGATGTTTTCGGGGTATATAGGTATATATAGGAGGAAAAAGTAGGTCAGTGGAGCTGCGAGGGACCCACGAGGGTAGGGGGCGCGCCCAAGGGGCGCAGGCACGCCTCCCTGCCTCGTGGCCTCCTCGCTTCTTTCTTGACGTCCACTCCAAGTCCTCTGGATCACGTTTTTTTTCCAAAAATCACTCTCCCAAAAGTTTCATTACATTTGGATTCCGTTTGATATTCCTTTTCCGCGAAACACTAAAATAGGCAAAAAAAACAGCAATTTCACTAGGCCTTCGGTTAATAGGTTAGTCCCAAAAATAATATAGAAGTGTATAATAAAGCCCATTAAACATCCAAAACAGATAATATAATAGCATGGAACAATAAAAAATTATAGATACGTTGGAGACGTATCACATATCACCTACGCTAACAAAAGAAAAAGCAAGGTATTGGGTCTAGGTAGGGTTGCGATCTCAAAGGATCGACACATGGAAAAAGTCATGCTTGTCGAGTCCTTAGGATTCAACCTCATGTCTGTCTCAATGCTTTGTGATCTTGATATGGTTGTCATCTTTGGCAAATATCATTGCATTGTGCTAATGGAATCTGACAATTCCAAAGTCTTCGAAGGCTTTACGAGAGGAGACTTGTCTATTTTTGATTTCTCCGCAGGACCGCAACTTGCCACATGTCTACTTGCAAAAGCTTTAGAAGGGTGGTTATGGCATCGATGACTAGGTCATGCTGGCATGAGGAACTTACATACTCTCGCGAAGAATAAGCACGTCATTGGCATTGACGATGTCAAATTCCTCAAAGATCATCTTTGCGGGGCTTGTGAGGCTGGAAAGATGACCAGAGCCAAGCACCCCTCGAAGACTATCATGACTACCACTCATCCTTTTGAATTGCTTCACATGGATCTCTTTGGCCCTACTCATTATGCCACTCTAACAAATGCAGCATCTCTATATGGTTTTGTTATTGTTGTTGATTATTCTCGTTACACCTGGTGCATATTATTATGTACAAAACTGAAGTGCAGGAAGTCTTCAAACGATTTTCCTCAAGGGGATCGACGAATTTTAGCATGAAGATCAAGCATATCCGGAGTGACAATGGGACCGAGTTCAAGAATACTGGTCTTGATGAACTTGGTATTACTCCGAGTTATCTGCCACAAACACTCCTCGGTAGAATGGCGTCGTGGAGCGCAAGAACATGACTCTTGTTGAGATGGCTTGCACTATGCTTGATGAATACAAGACGCCTCGTCACTTCTGGCCTGATGCTATTGATACTGCGTACCACATCATCAACATGGTATATCTACATAAATTCTTCAAGAAGACCTCATATAAACTCCTCATCGACAAGAAACCCAATGTGAGTTATTTCAAAGTCTTCGGTGCTAAATGCTGGATTAGAGATCCTCATCACAATTCTAAATTTGCACCGAAAGCACATGAAGGTTTTATGCTTGGTTACGGAAAGGACTCGCACACCTACAGAGTCTTCAACACCTATCACAACAAGGTTGTTGAAACTGTAGATGTGCGGTTTGATGAAACTAACGTCTCGCAAAGAGAGCACCTACCTCTTGTGCTAGATGAAATGTCACTTGAGGAATCCATCAATTTCAAGGCTACTGAGGATGTCATACCCAGTGAAGAATCTGCTGAAGAAGTCATTCCAGAACGTGAAGAAACTCATGCTGGTGCATCTGAGGAAAATGGCTCTGAAGAAAATGTTGAGCCCACTCAAAGTCGTCAACCTGCTCATCCTCGCGTTGCAAATGAAGTGCAAATTGAGAGAATCATCGACGACATCAACGCACCAAGTCCTCTCACACGCTCAAAAGCTTCACATTTGTCTAACTTTTGTGGGCACTTTGCTTTTGTCTCTATCACAAAGCCCACCAAAGTTGAGGAGGCATTTCTGGAGCCTGAGTGGATTCAAGCGATGCAAGAGGAATTACATCAATTCGAGATCAACAATGTCTGGGAACTTGTCAAGCGACCAGACCCACGCAAGCACAATATCATCAGTACCAAATGGATCTACCGCAACAAGCAAGACGAAAATGGCCTAATGGTGAGGAACAAGGCTCGTCTTGAAGCTCAAGGCTACACACAGGTTGAAGGAATTGATTTTGATGGAACTTTTGCACCTGTTGCTAGACTTGAGGCTATTCGCATATTGCTTGCTTATGCTAACCATCATAATATCATCTTATATCAAATGGATGTGAAAAGTGCATTCCTCAATGGTAAGCTTGAGGAAGAAGTATATGTTTTGAAGATCCTAAGCATCCAGACAAAGTCTTCAGACTCAATAAGGCCCTCTACGGCCTCAAGCAGGCCCCTCGGGCGTGGTATGATACACTGAAGGAATTCCTCATGAAGAAAGGCTTCAAACCCGGTTCACTTGACCCAACTCTTTTCACCAAAACATATGATGATGAATTATTCGTGTGCCAAATATATGTTGATGATATTATCTTTGGCTGTACTAACCAACGTTATAGTGACGAATTTGCATATGTGATGAGTGAGGAATATCAAATGTCTATGATGGGAGAAATGAAATTCTTCTTAGGTCTTCAAATTCGTCAGCAACATAATGGCATCTTCATATCTCAAGAGAAATACCTCAAGGATGTGCTGAGGAAATTCAGCATGCAAGACTGCAAAGGCGTCAAAATCCCTATGCCCACAAATGGCCATCTATGCACCGATGAAAATGGTAAAGACTTCGATCAAAAGGCATACCGCTCCATGATTCGCTCTTTATTGTATCTATCTGCATCTAGGCCAGATATTATGCTTAGTGTTAGCATGTGTGCCCGTTTTCAAGCTACACCGAAGGAATCACACCATAATGTTGTGAAACATATTCTTCGATATCTAGCTCACACTCCAACACTTGGATTATGGTATCCCAAGGGCTCGGTTTTTGATCTCATTGGATATTCTGACTCTGACTATGCTGGTGATTGAGTGGATCGCAAGTCAGCATCAGGCACATGCCATTTCCTTGGACGATCCTTAGTATGTTGGTCCTCGAAGAAGCGTAACTGTATCACCGCTTCATCACTGAAGCCGAGTACATTGTCAGCCGGTTCTTCATGCTCAATTGCTGTGGATGAAGCAAACCCTCAAGGACTATGGCATCAACATGAAGAATGTGCCACTCTACTGCGACAACGAGAGTGCCATCAAGATTGCTCACAACCCGGTTCAGCACTCGAAGACAAAGCACATCCAGATTCTTCATCATTTTCTTCGAGATCATGTGTTGAAGGGCGACATCTCCATCGACCACGTGAAGACTGAAGATCAGCTAGCAGATATCTTCACAAAGCCCTTAGATGAGAAGAGATTTAGCAAGTTGCGGTGTGAGCTAAATATCTTAGAATCTTCGAATGTTCTTCGAAAGGACACACATCCTAACACTTATGCAAACTTGATGACTTAGATGTGCAACACACGAAGTAACGTTTTTCTTCAATCAATGAAGACTAACCCTCCAAGTGTGAATAAATTAATGAAGAATTTGATTCTCAGAGCCCTACAACAATTGTACGCGACATCTGAAATCATCTTTCTTATACGGTGGGTCACGCCACCAACAAAAGTTGAAAATCTTCAATTTGAATTTTTTCCTCTTTTTGCAAATTCTTCAATTTTCAAATTCTTCAACTTTGCAATTTCTTCAACTTTTTGAATGGTGTTCTTCATTGCATATATATTCCTCAACAGCATTCACTTATAGCTAATTCTTCAAGTTGATTTTCATCTAAGTGAATGTGATCGGACCCATTCCCCTTATATGCTAAAGACAACCCAGTCTATTCACAAATTCTTCATATGCGTTCTATTTGAAACCCGTTCAAAATCTTCACTGTGTCTTTGGCAGCTGAAGAATTTGCGAACGAAACTTTAAAATATTCCTTTAAAATTTTCGGCTTTTGCCGCTCAAACCGTTCCGCATCCCACGACGGATTAAACTACTCACCCACGATCTACCACGATCTTCACCTCTCAGTACGTGGGTGACACATGTCGTTAGAAGAGTAAGGGTCCAGGGCATGTTCGTCCAAATTCTTCGGACGGGCAGTTTTTCATCGTGGATATAAATACCCCTCCCCTTCCTCAGACCTCATTTACTCCGCTCGGCCGCAACTCTCCTCGCTCGAGCTCTCAGACCTAGCGCCGCCGCTACTCTCCATCGTTGCCGGTGAGGAAGAGCTTCACTGCCTCGACCTTGTCACTGTCGTACTCGCGCCGGCCACGGAAATCTTCACTCTGCCGCTGCCGTAGCTGTCTCTCGCCGCCAAGTTAGGGCGTGGGAGATCTGAACGGACGAACTTCTCTAACTCCACTCCTAGTTTGTCGTGTTCTTCGTCCAGGGTAATTAAAATCTGATTTTACTGCCCTTCTTTGATTCTCATGATTTCCACAAAATCTTCAAAGGGTGTTTATTCTTCAACTTCTCATTCCTTAAACACCTAATTACATCAGTACCTTGATTTGTTTCCCTAGGCTGTGTTTTTCTTCAAGATTCCTCAATTGTGTGGATTTTCAAATCTATACAACTCTGGAACCTAATTCAAGATTGCTTAGTGAAATTCCTCAAGACACCCATGGTCAAATTCCTCAAACTTGATTCTTTTGAAAAAATTCTGAGAACACATATGACCTCTCCAAATTCTTCGCACCTATACTCTGTTCACAGGTACAAAAATGTCTGCTGCTGAAACACTAGGTACTCATCAACTTAACTCATTTGCAGCGTTCCTTGAAGATAAATTGCATACTTCCTCAGAAACATCCATTGTTCAAAATCCTCAAGTGAAGAAAATGGCTGATGGTAAAATACCTCAGAAGGGAGGAAAGAGACTAGAGTCCAACACTGCTTTTGAGATCCCTGAGGATATATATGCTGGGTATTGTACTCCTGATGAGAAAATTCATGGCAAAGAAAACAAGAATCAGCGCAAAGTGTGCATACAGAGAATTGAGAGGAGATGGGCCAAGGAATGGAGGGAATATCGCTATGTCACTCCCAAGTGCATGAAGAAATTCACTGTACACCCTCCAAGTCCAAGACCTCCATTGGCTCCGGGCTAAGAAGCTAATTCCTCAAGCATCAGGCATGGTGAGGAATTTCCCAAAGAATGGGCCAAACGCCAAGCCAAATTGGCTAAAGTGGCAAAAGAAGCAGTGCAGAAATTCAATGAAGATTCTGCTGCTGTTACTGAGGCCTCTGCAAGTAAGCCTAAGAAGGCTTTGCCAAAGAAATCAGCTGTGAAGCCGAGTTCCTCAACAACAATGCCCTCACGGCCACCATCAAAGCCCTCAAGGCAAATTCCTAAGGCAACCTCTTCAAGGGCAGCTCCAATTCCCTTTGTTGCCACGAAATCCTCAACTGCTACTGCAAAGTCCTCAACACCCGTGCATCTTGCAACGTGCCAACGGAATGTAGGATTTTCTATTGCTTCAGGAGCATCTGCAAGTTCCTCAGCTCCACCACAGTCCTCAACAGGTCCAATTCTATTGAATAAAAAGGCCACTGTTGGACGTGGGTCGAGGCCTAGTCCTGATAAGAAGCTAGTTGTTTTTCAAGTTCCGTCTGATGATGATGAGGCTGATGATGAAGAACTTGTTGAAATCATCAGGGACAGGAAAGAAAGGGCTGCTAGAGCGAAAGGCAGTGATGTGCCTCTCATGCTGGATCCGAAGAAGATCTTGGATTATATTGATCTATGGCACAAGGATCCCAACACTCCTCTGCCTGACTTAAACCTCACTCATGGTAAAAGTCATATGTTAACGACATTCATCAATGAAGAAAAATGGAAATTTGAAAAGGGTAGGCAAGTCAAGAAGGCTCAGTACAAGAAGGAGCATTTTCTGAAGAAAAATGTTGTGAACATGTCTCCTGAAGAACTTGTATCTTTGCAAAAGGAGATCAACGGTCTCAGTGATGAATTTGACACCTATTATGCAGACTAGCTAGGTGCCAAAGTCAGAATTGTCAAATTGGCCAAGAACCTCAAACCCAATGTTGCAGCTCCATCGCAACAAGAAATTCCTTAGGCTGAGGCATCTGCTCAGCCTACTGAAGAAAATGCTAGCACAGCTGATGAAAATCAGGCTGCTGATTACACTGAGAGTACCAGAGCTGCTGAAGAAATTCTAGCACTTGAAGACAATGCCAGGGCAACTGTCAATGTTGCGCCTGAAGATCAACCAAGGCCAGCTGAAGATTCTACTGTGCCTGAAGAAACTGAGAATGCCAGGACGACTGCATCAGTTGTGCCTGAACAACTGAACCAACTCCATCTGCCCCTCATGCAAAGTCATCAAAGACGAAGAATATGAAACTTCCTTCTGCATGAGAAGTGAAGAAAACCAAGGCTGCAGAGAAGGCAACTGTAAAGAAGAGGAAAGCATCAACCTCTGCAGTCCTCAGCTCCCAAGAAAGTGAGGACTTTAACGAGCTCTTTCAACAACCCAATTGATGTTGTTCCAATTTCGATAGTGCCATTAAAGGAAAATTTCCGTTTTGGTGAAGATTATGTCATTCCAGATGACATAGATGAGGAAAATCCTTCTGCTACCTCTTCAAAGCAGTTGGATGAAGAAATTGTTGTGGATGATGTCATCTCCACACCACTGGTATCATCGCCCATGCCTCAGTTCATAGCTGAAGAGGCGGGTGTTGAAGAAATGGAGGAAGAAGATGTGGATATTGGTCCAACAACTCCCATGCTAAATGATGACTATTGGGAAAGACTTCACCCCAATTCACCGTTGACAACACCTCTGCATCCAATTCCTCAGTCCCCTGTGCAAACTGAAGAAATTCAAATGGGATCTGAAGGACGTCAAACATCTATCCTTTCCATTCTTGAGGAAATTCCAGCTACTACATCCAAAGAAATGGAGACACACACTTCTGCTGAACCCTCAATTCCCCAGTCAGCAGCTCCAGAGATTCTGACCCAAGAGGCTGTCAAACCATCAACTGTTAATCTTCAGCCCAAGCAGCAAAATCCTCATGCAAAAAGGCCGAAATTCAAGGCTGACAATTTCTTCGCTGAGCATCATTTCTTCACGGATTTCAATCCATATGACTCTGCAAGACTTCAACGCAAGCGATTCTGGACAGCTAGTCAAATGAACTGCTATTCATCACTCTTGTTTGACAAGGATAAGGTATTTGAGCATCGTCAAATTCGTCATGTTGGCATGGAGTCCATTCCTTGCTTCCAGCCAATCTTGAATGTTCTTCATGAAGCTGGGCTACTGAACTTCTGTTTTGACATCTGCGACTGGAATGAAGAGCTAATTCTTCAATTTTATGCTACCTTGCACCTCACTGGAAATGTAGATGACGTGAACTCATGGGTGCTTGACTGGATGACTGAGAACACTCACTACAAAGCCTCGGCCTCTAAATTACTTCATGTCGTACCAGTCAGTCCTCCTACTGAAGGCGCCAGGCTTATGTATGAAGAACCTAAACCTCCAAATCATATGATGCAAGTGTTGATGAAGCCTTTGAAGGCTGGCCAAGCTCCAAGAACCACCATCCTAGTGAAGGATTTGCTTTATGTGCCTAGGAAAATCTACCACATTCTGACCAAAACCCTCAGTCCGATCAAAGGCCACAACTCGAAAGAAGAAGAGGTTGTTGGCATCATGAAGAATCTGTTGTTCAACATGATACATGGTATTCCCATTAATTACCATGATTTCTTCATGCGGACTTTGGTGAATGTCGCACTATCACCGTTTGAGTTGAAGCCTTATGCTCTTTGGATAATGAAGTTCATCAAAACCAGGTCTTCAATTCACTACCAGGCAGATTGTCAGAATCACCTCAGCTTCCTGCCTCCTATTGAAGTCCTCAAACAGACCATTTCTTCAGTTGATGAAAAAGGCAAAGCTGTTGTTATTGATGAAGACACTCGTCCATTGGATGGTCAGTTTCATAAAGCTGCATCTTACTCCACCAATGATGACTCTGCCACTCAAGACTCTGTTGCAAAAGCTTCAAAGCCAATTCCTAAAGCCACTGCTCCACGAGTGATGACTGATCAGCTTCTTCTAAGTCTTCATCAGAAGGTCGATCGTAATCACAAGTGGGTCAAGCATCAATTTGGTTCAATTCTTCAGAATATATGACTGTCACGCAAAACTCTGTGAAGAAGAATCACTACTATGCGCACAAAATCTTCGATCGCACTTGGGCCATATTGTCTCACCTCTACGGTGATGAAGACCTCAAGCAGATGGGATTTCAACAGGACTTTGACTGGTCTCATCCACCTTCAAATAAATTCAAGAAGGTCAATGTTCCTCAACTGGTTACGAGTTCATATTCTTCATCGCACGAGACAGATGAAGCGGAAGATTTGGACGACACTGCGGCAGGCCCTACCTCATCTGACGACCCCAACAACGCTGGCGCTCCTCCATCAACATCATGATGATATTCTTCAGGGGCGTTAGTCCTCATTTTTCGTCCCTTTTGGTCATAAAATGACAAAGGGGGAGAAATTTGAGTTATTCTTCAAGCGGATCTTATATATGGGCATTTTTTTGTTAAGTTACAACTCTTGCTCTTCTGAGGTGTTTGCTCTGATGAGTTGTAAACTTAAGTCATATGATGCTCTGATACTTTTGAACTGCTTTCTGCATGCTTATTTCCTCAAGTACCTTAATGCACACATGCTGAATTTTGTCAGACACCATATTTCATCATGCATTTCAAATTGTTCATATTATTTGTCAAATGCGTGTATGAATTACAAGATATAGGAGGAGATCTCCATGATTTTACTCTACAATGTGCATTTGCTACCCAAAGCAAATTCCTCAAATATGCACATCTTTAGGGGGGGGGGGTGTTCTTCTATATCTTGCAATCAAATTCCTCAATATCAGCATTTACACTTCATATGTTTATCCTCGTTGAAAACTTAACCTATTTGTCATCAATCACCACAAAGGGGGAGATTGTAAGTGCATCTAGTGCCCCTTAGTGATTTTGGTGTATTTAAGACATAGGATAAGGGACTAATGTGTTTGTGAGTGTACACAGTTTCTATAAGTCTATGAGGAGTTTGATATTTACGATGAAAGTCGACCCCTAAAATTGTATGTCTTCAATTGAAGACTTTCGTTTTCTTGAAGACTTTAAAAACGATGAAAAGTGTGTGACCTTGAAGACTTTGATATTAATGCGAGGACTATGAACCGTGAAGACTTTTGTTTTCGTAGTTTTTTCTCTTTCTTGAGTCATAGGAAACACCATACTATTAAAGGGGGTTGAGGCAAAACTAAGGAAACATTTCCAAGTGATGCTCATCTCAAAATCCTACACCTAACCAATCCTTTCGAGTGAAGCCATTGGAAATCTCATATAGTTCAGTCAATTTCTTCGGTGACAGAGACGAAGATCTTCTGGTCTCTAAGGAATTTGTCCTGACTAAGGAGTTGGGAATTCGCCAGTGTGGATTGCCTACAAGTGAGGAACATGATAGCCTTGAGGAATTTGAGAGCTCAAATTTCCAACCGTTGCTATGCTATGCGCCAGCTGTCCAAAATATCCTACCCACCTAACGGTCATATCATTGAAGGACATTTATGTCTTATCATGTCGGGCTACTCCTCGGCTATAGATAGCCGCCCCTACAACCACTAGCTGGTTGGCTGCTCCGAGAGAAACTGACACTTGTCATTGAGAGCATCCCATCCTCCGAGGACTTTGAGAGAAAATCATCAGTGAGGAAAAACCCAAAACCACAACACTAAAAACCCAAAGTGATTGAGCATCACTGAAGAGATTGTTCCTGTGTGGAACCGATGCTTGTTACCTTTGAGGACTGTGCATCCTCCAAACGGTTAGGCATCATGGTCTAGAGCATCCAAGAGGAATTGTGGATCGTTGAGTGACCGATTCTGTGAAGGTTTGGAAGTCACCTGAAGACTTACCACGAGTGATTGGGCGAGGTCTGTGTGACATTAGCTCAAGGAGAATACAGTGAGGACTGTGTGTCCTCAGGTTTAAATACCTAGCCGCTCCAACCAGACGTACAACTGTCACAGCAGTTGGAACTAGTCTACCAAATCATTGTCTTCACCAAGCTACTGGTTCTATTTCCTCGACGCTTTCATTTCCTCATTCATGTGTTGATGAACTTGATCGTTACTGTTTGAAGACTTTGACTGAAGACTTTCTTATTTCCTCAATTCTAATTCTTTGGTCATCTCGTCTTCAACCTGCTTATCCCGTTTACACGCTACCTGTACTCTGTGCTAGTTTCATTTCTTCATGATGACTGTGTTACTGCCATGTTATGCTTGCACCTGAGTACTTATTCCGCTACTAGTAGTTCGTCGTTTAGGAAATTCATCACTTAGAATTTCCTTAGTGACGAATTTGTAAAAATTGCCTATTCACCCCCCTCTAGTCGATATAACGCACTTTCAAGTACGTGCGTCATGCGTGCACCTCTTCTCTACGTGCACACACCCCACCTACGTGGGGGTGTGTGAGAGTGACACAGACCTAGAGAGAGATGGTTTGCGCGCTCGTGAGTGTTTTTTTGGGGTGCGTGACAGATAGACAGGGATGTGTGTCGATGATATCTCAAACAAAAAATGTAACATATGCAATGTGTGTGAAACATAGGCCTAGATATATCATATATAGAGGGGGCGACCCTCAAGAAGAGAGTGGAGGGATCATCGGCGTGAGATATCGATAGAATTGAAGATAGGGATGAAGTGTATGGGTGCGCGATCGATAAAGAGAGTCATCGAATTTGTGTGTGCCCATGTCAAAGATATAGGGCGGCTGGCCTACTAGAATGTGAGAGGGGAGAGATGGAGTTTGTCTCTGTGGCATGGATACCTACCTACAGCGTTCGACTATCGATGTGTGGGGGGGGCAAAGACTTAACTATAGAGAGGTAGATCGACTGATATATGTGTGGGGAAGGAGAGAGACATAGCTATGTATTGAGGGAGATTGATCAACATCCATGCATATGTGTATAAGAGGAATAAGGTTGGGAGAGAGACAGAGCTAAAGTGTCGGAGGGTTGGTGGTGGAGTCGCTTCTCAGAGATGGTGGAAGAGGCCTGCTAGACAAACGGAGGGTATGGCTGCAATATCAATAAGAGAGGGGATGCCTGTCTTCTATGCATGTGCGTCTGAGAGACGGGTCGGGAGGCATGCACAGATGATGAGGGGGGATGATATGGATGTGCTAAGCAGACCTAACTAGATAGGTAGATCAGTCGTCGTGTGTCAGAGAAAGGGGGAGACATAACTAGTGAGGTACATCGATCAGTGCGTGGGAAAAAAGAGTTATAGTTGACCTACTATATGTAGGGAAATCGATCGGTGTACATGCATGCATGTGTTAGAGGCAAATAAGGCCTGGAGAGACGGATAGAGTGAGAGAGGGATGCGACTACAAGGTGGTGCGAGAGGCCTAGTATATTGAGGGGGGAGGAGTGTGTGAGTGCAAGATTGATGAAAAGAGGGGCGGGAGTGTGCATGTGTGTGGGACCGTATTATACAGAGGGGGGCATGGACGGTGAGAAGAGAAGAGGGAAAGCGTGTGTTTGCGGTAGGTAGACCTAGCTAGAGAGGTATATCGATCGGTATGTGTCGGAAAGAAGGAGCTGGGGGGCCTACACACACCATGGATGAACGACCTAAAGAGAAATAATGAATGTGTGTGATGGAGAGAATGCTGAGGGAGGGTTAGAGGGAGGCGGGTGTGTGCATGCACGAGAGAAAGTTACCACTAGCTACAAAAAGAAGAGGATTGTGTGGGTGTAAAAGACGAACAGAGATCATAATTCATTATAAAAGTGGATTCGGATATTTCAAGAAGATATCATAGTGTACTAAACCGATGCATGCATGAATATGTAGTGGTGATACGCATGGTGTGGTTATGAACATGTTATACTACATATAATATATATAACATTTATTTGAATTTATGATAATGTGGGGCTTTTCCAGCTCACGGCTAAATACTTGTCATAATGTAGGGGCCGGGGCACTATACTTTGTGTGATAAACATAGTGTACATATGAAACATGGTTTAGATTATGAAGATATAGCTAGTACTTCAAATATACTATTATTTGGAATCAACATCAGTTGTATTCAAAATTTTGAATTCGAGTTCATATAGTACACATCGTTCATATCTAACTCTATAATAATCATGTGGTGTGTTGTTAAGATAATATACAGATGATGGTTTAACTTGGCAACAATCATGATTGTAGATTCTTATTCAAATAGATAAACAAATTCAAATTTAGTTCGAATTGCAATGGTAGTATATACATTTGGAATGCACTAAAATGTTCATCTGAGTAGGTTTCATGCATTATACACCTAGTGAATTTTTTTGGACATAACATGGATTCCAAGTTTTGAATAGCATTTGTAAGAATCCATACAGTAAAACGGGACAAGACTCTCTCTTGTGTGGTGCGAATATTTTTTTTTTCATTTAGGCAAGTGCGAATTAATTTGGTACATTACATGTTAGGCTTGTCCTGAAATTTCAACCCGCGCCTTTTTATCCCAAAAATTCAGATATCGCTTTATCTCTTTGGGCTTCGAAAACTCGCTCCTTCTCAACCCGCACCTTGCTATCCCAAAATTTCAAGGCACGCGAAAACTCCCTCCTGCTGCCAAATCCCAACATGCGAAATCCCCGTTCTAACCCTGAGCCGAAAGGGCCGCTAGTTCAAATTGGTGGGGGTACTTTTGTAACACACCCTACATTTTGAACAAGCGCGTCTCTAAGTCATGGTTCCTCCCTCCCATCACCTTCTTTTCACCATTCGAAAACACAGGCCGCCATAACTTCTCTGCTCCAGCCGCGAAACCCCACCCTCCTCCATACTCCACCTCACTACTACCCAGCCGGAGCCTCTTCCCTCGACAACGTCGTCCATCGCAAAAACTCAACGTCTCTCATCCACCGCCCGAATGAGGATCCGTCGTCGATCTCATTGTCCCATCGGTTCAGTCGCCCTGTCCACCTCCAGGGAGCTAATTCGACGATCGCCTCGTCTATCGCGGCTGCTCCATACCCACAACACCGCCTTAACCTGCCCCACCGGAACCGCAACATCCTCACCAACTCCTCGGATGAAGTCGAGGCCTACTCGGCACCACCAAACAGTTTGTACACTCATCGCATCACATCTTCTCCATAACTTGACCTCACGGCGCCGCATGTGCTCGATCCTGCTCCGTCATGGCACGGGTCCCTCGCTGCCGCCGGCGCCAGCGGCATCCTCCATGGCGGCTATCCCCCATTGAGAGGCTCCCTCGGCGCCGGCGTCCATACCGGCCGGAGCTGCTGCTGCTGCGGCCCTCGTTCGCGCTGCTGCTCTGCTCTTGCTCTCGCTCGTGCTGCTGCTCTACTCTCGCTCTTTCTTGTGCTGCTGATGTTGGTACACGGGCTGCTGCTACACGAGTTGTTGCTCTGTCTCTCATTCACGCTGCTGCTCCGGCTGCTATCTGCTAGTGCGTTCCCTGTCAGGCGACTGCTGATTTAGATCATGGCTTCTCTGCTACTAGTGCTCGAGCAGCCTAAACTACCTGTGAAGTGCTTCTCTACTACTAGTGTGTTCATTTTTTGTTAGGAAAATTCAGTTTCGACAGTAAAATTCAGTTCCGAAAGTTAAGTTCAGAGTCAACAGCTTTTACATCATGTGTTGGAGTTAGGTGTTTTTTGGTGATGTAAATGTTACATCTAGCTCTTATTGGTCATGTATTTTACATCACCTATTGGAGATGCTATTGAATGCCTCTTCAGATTAATGATGTATGTCTTGTACTGCTTCAGCCTCGACATTGTACACCTCGCCGGAGCTGCTCCAATGACCGAACCACCCATCACAACAGAGCAATACCCTTGACGACGTCTATAGACGCCTCAGATCTTCTTCCATACCCCCGACAGCCACCTCCACCGTAGCATCTTTAGCGCCCAACCCAATGATGCTGAGGTCGACACGGCTACGCCAAAGAGGTTGTACACTTGTCACATCACTTATTACTCTACATTCTTGTCGATCCCTAGGAAATAGTAAAGGAAAAACATAGCAATGGGAAACTTACCTATGGTACTCTACTATTCAATTATTCATTCATTTGGTTGAAAGGAATGGAGCAAAGAAAATTAAAGTATATTTTTTTCCTTTCGTGTCTATTTCAAAGGAAAAACATAGAAATTTTAACATACACCTGACTTAAGTTTGAAAATCCTATGCTTGAAAACAACACGAAGTGAATTTGTGGCATAATAACATTCTAACAGTACACGTTTTCATGTGGTTTCACTTTAATTTGGCCATGTTTCTTTGCATTCCTGTGCTCTTCAGATTCATGTTGACAGAAATCCCGTGTTTGCAAATGCTCTGTTTTCCACGTGCATTCCTATCCTATTCCGGTGTTATTCTTATCCCTACATTTTTAGAATCCGTTAAGCCAAAGGAGCCCTATAGAATTACTTCAGTTATAGATAGGTGTCGAAGAAAACTTTGTGTGGTTTGTCCTGCTCCTGTCGCACTGTCGTCCACCTCACCTGGGATGCTCCATCAACGGAAGCGTCCACCTACCAGACACCACAACTCCTAACCGTATTTCGCCGCCTCAGATCTCCTTCACCGCAGCCGGCAGCCATCGCAACTGCATCGCCATCATCATACAAAAAAAGACACATCCGTGACATTTTGGCCGGAACGATTTTTCTGTCATGGTTATGACACTTCTATGACGATAAGTGTGACAAAAACACGTACCATCATAGATGTGGTGGGGTCCTACTTCTATGACAAAATAATCATGATAGAAATTGGGCTTTTCGTCATGGGCAGGCCGAAGAAGCACCTGCATGACATTCTTTGGCCGTCCATGACGAAAAAAATCGTGGTAGAAGCGAGGGCGAGGAAAATATAGGGGAGTTCCCGGTTACGGTGGGTGGTCGGGGCCGAGCGATGCACAATGGTTTGCGTGTTTCTCTCAGATGCGTGCGTGGGTGTGCGAGGAATTGGCTAATCAACTCGGTGATCGCACTAGCTACGTTCTTTGAACCCGAGGGATCGATCCTTAATCGAACCCGGCGATTCCTTCGCCGTTGTCGCTAATCGAATCCAAGCGATCGATAGGCTGCTGCTCCTTCTTTGGCGATCGAGCCCACCTGCGAGATGTAGCCATCCGATGTTGGGTTGCCTCTTGATGAATAGTGATCGTTGCTACCACGCGATACATAGAACGAGTCGAGACGCGTGGTGAGTCGAGGCTGTGGATGAACAGTTCCCGGTGGGGGTCGGATGAACAGGACCCCATTGTAGTAGGCGATTGCCGCTGGATGAACAGGGCCCCGACGAGGCCTCCACACCCCATCCGGTTGGGGGTGGATGAACAGGACCCCGTGGAGGCTCTATGAATGGTAGCAGGTGGAGCCTGGAGGACGACGATCGATGAACAGTACCCTGATACGTCTCCGTCATATCTACTTTTCCAAACACTTTTGCCCTTGTTTTGGACTCTAACTTGCATGATTTGAATGGAACTAACCCGGACTGACGCTGTTTTCAGCAGACTTTCCATGGTGTTATTTATGTGCGTAAACAAAAGTTCTCGGAATGACCTGATTATCCACGAACGCGTCTATTTGGAAATAATAAAAAATCCTTGCAAAAGATGAAGACCAGGGGGCCCACACCCTGTCCATGAGGGTGGGGGGGCGCGCCCTCCCCCCTAGGGCGCGCACCCCTACCTCGTGGGCCCCCTGGAGCTCCTCCGACCTCAACTCCAACTCTATATATTTGTTTTCAGGGAGAAAAACAGGGGAGAAGAATTCATCGCGTTTTACGATACGGAGCCGCCGCCAAGCCCTAAAACCTCTCGGGACGGCTGATCTGGAGCCCGTTCGGGGCTCCGAAGAGGGGGATTCGTCGCCGTCGTCATAAACAACCATCCTCCATCACCAATTTCATGATGCTCACCGCCGCGCGTGAGTAATTCCATCGTAGGCTTGCTGGACGGTGATGGGTTGGATCAGATCTATCATGTAATCAAGTTAGTTTTGTTAGGGTTTGATCCCTAATATCCACTATGTTACGAGATTGATGTTGCTATGACTTTGCTATGCTTAATGCTTGTCACTAGGGCCCGAAAGTGCCATGATTTCAGATATGAACCTATTACGTTTTCATGAATATATGTGTGTTCTTGATCCTATCTTGCAAGTCTATAGTCACCTACTATGTGTTATGATCCGCAACCCCAAGTGACAATAATCGGGACCACTCCGGTGATGACCATAGTTTGAGGAGTTCATGTATTCACTATGTGCTAATGCTTTGTTCCGTACTCTATTAAAAGGAGGCCTTAATATCCCTTAGTTTCCATTAGGACCCACGAGGAGTCTTGGATTAGGGGTATCCGGACAGCCGGGACTATATACATCGTCCGGACTATTGAAGCGTGAAGATACAAGACTCAAGACTTCAACCCAGATTCTGGATGGGACTTTCCTTGGCGTGGCAGGCAAGCTTGGCTATCCGGATATTATATTTCCTTCCTTGTAACCGACTCCATGTAAACCCTAGCCCTCTCCGTTGTCTATATAAACCAGAGAGGTTGGTCCTTAGAAGGCCGATCACAATTAAAATCATACCATCATAGGCTAGCTTCTAGGGTTTAGCCTCTACGATCTCGTGGTAGATCTACTCTTGTACTACCCATATCTTCAATATTAATCAAGCGGGAAGTAGGGTTTTACCTCCATCGAGAGGGCCCGAACCTGGGTAAACATCTGTGTCCCTTGCTTCCTGTTACCATCAGCCTAGACGCACAGATCGGGACCCCCTACCCGAGATCCGCCGGTTTTGATACCGACATTGGTGCTTTCATTGAGAGTTCCTGTGTGTTGTCGCTGCAAGGCTCGATGGCTCGTCTCGTTGTCAAGGACAACATTACCGCGGGGGGAGCTCTGGCTATAGGCCAAACTCTCCGACTAGGCGGCTTCGTCATGGCCGCCCCATCGGTTGTCGCGCCGACGATGGCCTCTCGGGTCATCACGCATAAACTTCACATCAATTTAGAACTCGCCGAACAGATGGATCCGATAGAGCTCTCTTCTCTTAATGATCTCTTGGATCGCATCGCCGCTTTGGGAGTCGCAACAGACTATAACCGGATCGGGCTTAAACCCGACCAAAGGGACATTAAATCCCCGCCGGCCACTGATACGTCTCCAACGTATCTACAATTTTTGTTTGCTTCATGCTACTTTATCTACTGTTTTGGACTATAATGGGCTTTATTTTCCACTTTTATATTACTTTTGGGACTAATCTATTAATCCTGAGGCCCAGCCTAGAATTGTTGTTTTTGCCTTTTCAAGTATTTCAAAGAAATGTAATATCAAACGGAGTCCAAGCGGAATGAAACCTTCGGGAACGTGATCTTCTCACCGAACGTGATCCGTGAGACTTGGACCCTACTCCAAGAAGCGCCAGAGGCGGTCACGAGGTGGAGGGCGCCTGGCGCGCCCGCCTCGTGGGCCCTGACGCTCCACCGACGTGCTCCTTCCTCCTATATATACCTACGTACCCCCAATAGACCAGATACGGAGCCAAAAACCTAATTCCACCGCCGCAACTTCCTGTATCCACGAGATCCCATCTTGGGGCCTGTTTCGGAGCTCCTCCGGAGGGGGCATCTACCACGGAGGGCTACTACATCAACACCATAGCCCCGCCGATGAAGTGTGAGTAGTTTACTTCAGACCTTCGGGTCCATAGCTAGTAGCTAGATGGCTTCTTCTCTCTTTTTGGATCTCAATACAATGTTCTCCCCCCTCTCGTGTGGATATATTCGATGTAATCTTCTTTTTGCGGTGTGTTTGTTGAGACCGATGAATTGTGGGTTTATGATCCAGCTTATCTATGAATAATATTTGAATCTTTCTGAATTCTTTTATGTATGATTGAGTTATCTTTGCAAGTCTCTTTGAATTATCCGTTTGGTTTGGCCAACTAGATTGGTAGTTCTTGCAATGGGACAAGTGCATGGCTTTGGGTTCAATCTTGCGGTGTCCATACCCATTGACAGAAAGGGTTGCAAGGCACGTATTGTATTGTTGCCATCGAGGATAACAAGATGGGGTATTTATCATATTGCATGAATTTATTCCTCTACATCATGTCATCTTGCTTAAGGAGTTACTCTGTTTTTAACTTAATACTCTAGATGCATGCTGGATAGCGGTCGATGAGTGGAGTAATAGTAGTAGATGAAGAATCGTTTCGGTCTACTTGTCTCGGACGTGATGCCTATATACATGATCATACCTAGATAACCTCATAACTAAGCTCAATTCTATCAATTGCTCAACAGTAATTTGTTCACCCACCGTAGAATACTTATGCTCTTGAGAGAAGCCACTAGTGAAACCTATGGCCCCCGGGTCTATTCTCATCATATCAATCTCCATCACTTTATTTACTTGCTTTGCTTTTACTTTTTACTTTGCATCTTTATACCAAAAATACCAAAAATATTATCTCTATCGATCTCACTCTCGTAAGTGACCGTGAAGGGATTGACAACCCCTAATCGCGTTGGTTGCGGTAGCTATCGCTTTGTGCAGGTACGAGGGACTTGCGCGTGACCTCCTCTTGGATTGATACCTTGGTTCTCAAAACTGAGGGAAATACTTACGCCATCTTGTGCTGCATCATCCTCTCCTCTTCGGGAAAACCAACGCAAGCTCAAGACGTAGCAAGAAGGATTTACGGCGCCGTTCTTGGAAGGCTTACATAAAAGTCAACATACCAAGTACCCATCACAATCCCTATCTCTCGCATTACATTATTTGCCATTTGCCTCTCGTTTTCCTCTCCCCCACTTCACCCTTGCCGTTTTATTCGCCCTTTCTTCACCTTCTTCCCGTATGTATTTTTGTTTGTGTTTCCATGTGCCTTCTATTTGCTTGCTAAAAATCTATTGATATGGATCCACTTAAAGTGTTCTACTTGGATCATCTTCGATCCTTATGCGCTCGTGCTGAAACCCCAACTAGCCCAGTTGATCGGAAATCTTTAGATGAGCATGCTCATTATAAGCGCCACCGTTGTCTGCGAAAAAGGGAGACTCTTATGGAGTCAAATAAACAGATTGTCGTGTTATGCTTGGAATCTTTGTGAAATTTATGATTTTACTTGTTGCTCTAAGAACCCTAAAAACACCTTCCTTACCTATGTGAGTTTAATGGAAATGAAATCTTATCTTCTTATGCAAAGGGTGTTTATAGTTACTATGATATCGAACAAATTGAAGAATTTGTTGCTTAAGGGTGCTTATGAAGTTGCTTCATTGATTGAAAAGTATGATATTACTCTCTACGAATCTAAATTTTTTGGCATACTTAAATATTGCTATGAAAACTATGCTCATAATGTCTATGTCAAAGAATTTATTGAGAGAATGACCGTTGCTTTGGAAGGAATAATGATATGAATGAATCTATAGATAATGATGATTCCGATGATTTGATTGAAATATCCCTTGATGAACATGATGCTTGCTATTCTTGTGGCCATGATGCCAATATTTATGAAGATGAATTTGCTATAGTTCCTTATGTTAAACATGCGATCGTTGCTATTGCACCCATACTTGGTAGTTCCTTCGATGAAAAGCATGATTGCAATGATTTTACTATAAATTCTCTTGATGTCAATCATGCTAATAATATGCAAAACCCTAAGCTTGGGGATGCTAGTTTTGCTATGTCCTCTACTTGTTGCAATGATCATGATTGGGGTGATTCTTCTTATGATCTTGAAAATTTATTTAATCCCCATGATGAATATGAGATTGATAATAGTGTTTGCAATAATATTGAAAGTGGGTTTGTAAGAGTGTCAACTTTAGGTCCCACATACTTGGATAATGTTCAATCTTATGAAGTTTTTGATAAAAGTGGGTTTGGAGAGGTCATGACTTTAGTTAATATTAATCCCGCTATTTCGGAAGAGTGTCAACTTTGCATACATGTGGATCATGTTAAGAATATGTTATGTTATAGCTATTTTGTTGAATTTGCTTATGATCCTACATGTAATTATTATGAGAGAGGAAAATATGGTTGTAGAAGTTTTCATGTTACTAAATTACCTCTCTTCATGTTGAGATTGCTATCGTCACTTTCTTCTTCCTTGCATATGCTAGTTTTTGCTTGCCTTGCAAATTTGTTTGCCTATAAGATGCCTATGCATAGGAAGTATGTTAGACTTAGATGTGTTTGTCACATGTTATATGATGCTCTATTTGTGCTTCAAATCTTGTCTTTCATGTGAGCATCATTGAAATCTCAATGCCTAGCTAGGTGCGTTAAACGATAGCGCTTGTTGGGAGGCAACCCAATTTTATTTTGTGTTTTTTGTTTTTGGTTCTGTTTAGGAATAAATAATCCATCTATATTCTGTTTATATGTGGTTTTATCTTTTAATTAGTGTTTGTGCCAAGTTAAACCTATTAGAACTTCTTGGGAGATAGTTATTTGATCTTGCTGTAATTTCCGTAATCTTTAAGCTCGATTGCCCGAATTGTTAAAAATCACCAGAACGTGATAAAATACAATTTCTGCTGATCAATAAACAAATTTTCCAGGTCTTCTACTTTTGGTAGAATTTTTTGGGTTCTAGAAGTTTGCGTTAGTTACAGATTACTACAGACTGTTCTGTTTTTGACAGATTCTGTTTTGCGTGTGTTGTTTGCTTATTTTGATGAATCTATGGCTAGTAAAATAGTTTATAATCCATAGAGAAGTTGGAATACAGTAGGTTTAACACCAATATAAATAAATAATGAGTTCATTACAGTACCTTAAAGTAGTCTTTTGTTTTCTTTCTCTAACGGAGCTCACGAGATTTCTATTGAGTTTTGTGTTGTGAAGTTTTCAAGTTTTGGGTGAATTCTTTTGATGGATTATGGAACAAGGAGTGGCAAGAGCCTAAGCTTGGGTATGCCCATGGAACCCCAAAGATAATCCAAGGACACCAAAAAGACAAAGCTTGGGGATGCCCCGGAAGGCATCCCCTCTTTCGTCCACTTCCATCGGTAATTTACTTGGAGCTATATTTTTATTCACCAACATGATATGTGTTTTGCTTGGAGCGTCTTGTATTATTTGTGTCTTTGCTTGTTAGTCTACCACAATAATCCTTGCTGTACACACCTTTTGAGAGAGCCATACATGATTTGGAATTTGTTAGAATACTCTATGTGCTTCACTTATATCTTTTGAGCTTGATAGTTTTGCTCATAGTGCTTCACTTATATCTTTTGAGCTTGATAATTTTTGCTCTAGTGCTTCACTTAGATCTTTTAGAGCACGGTGGTGGATTTGTTTTAGAGAAACTTGATCTCTCATGCTTCACTTAGATTATTTTGAGAGTCGTTAATAGCATGGTAATTTTCTTAATGTTAATATACTTGGTATTCAAGATATGTGAAACTTTCTTTTGAAGTGCGTTGAATACTAAGATAAGTTTGATGCTTGATAATTGTTTTGAGATATAGAGGTGATAATATCAAAGTCATGCTAGTTGAGTAGTTGTGAATTTGAGAAATGCTTGTGTTGAAGTTAGCAAATCCCGTAGCATGCACGTATGGTTAAAGTTGTGTAAAAATTTGAAACATGAAGTGTACCGCTTGTGCATCCTTATGAGTGGCGGTCGGGGACGGCGATGGTCTTTTCCTACAAATCTATCCCCTAGGAGCATGCGTAGTAGTACTTTATTTTGATGACTTCTAAATTTTTGCAATAAGTATATGAGTTCTTTTGACTAATGTTGAGTCCATGGATTATACGCACTTTTACATTTCCACCTTTGCTAGCCTCTTGATGCAGTGCATTGCCCTTTATCACCTTGAGAGTTGGTGCAAACTTCACGGTGCATCCAAACCCCGTGATATGATACACTCTTTCACACATAAACCTCCTTATATCTTCCTCAAAACAGCCACCATACCTACCTATTATGGCATTTCCATAGCCATTCCGAGATATATTGCCATGCAACTTTCCACCGTTCCGTTCATCATCACCATGACATACTTTAGTTTTGTCATATTGCCATTCCATGATCATGTAGTTGACATCGTATTTGTGGCAAAGCCACCATGCATTATTTTTCATACATGTCACTCTTGATTCATTGCACCATCCCGGTACACCGCCGGAGGCATTCATATAGAGTCATATCTTGTTCTAGTATCGAGTTGTAATCCTTATGTTGTAATCAATAGAAGTGTGACGATCATCATTCATTAGAGCATTGCCCCCAAAAAAAGAAAGGCCCAAA
Organism: Aegilops bicornis; assembly: GCA_021605145.1. NCBI lineage: Eukaryota > Viridiplantae > Streptophyta > Magnoliopsida > Poales > Poaceae > Aegilops > Aegilops bicornis. The sequence continues at coordinate 326,255,320 of CM038669.1, forward strand.
AAAATAAAAAATAAAATTAAAAAGGGCAATGCTACTATCTCTTTTTCCACACTTGTGCTTCAAAGTAGCACCTTGTTCTTCATGTAGTGAGTCTCATATATTGTGCTTCAAAGTAGCACCATGTTTTTCATATAGTGAGTCTCATAAGTTGTGTTGTTCATACTAGTGGGAATTTTTCATTATAGAACTTGGCTTGTATATTCCTCGATGGGCTTCCTCAAAATGCCCTAGGTCTTCATGAGCAAGCAAGTTGGATGCACACCCACTAGTTTTCTTTTGTTGAGCATTCATAGCTCTAGTGCATCCGTTGCATGGCAATCCCTACTCCTCATGTTGACATCAATTGATGGGCATCTCCATAGCCCGCTGATTATCCTAATCAATATGAGACTTTCTCTTTTTTTGACTTCTCCACACAATCCCCATCATCATACTCTATTCCACCCATAGTGCTATATCCATGGCTCATGCTCATGTATTGCGTGAAGGTTGAAAAAGTTTGAGATCATTTAAGTATGAAACAATTGCTTGGCTTGTCATCGGGGGTATAGAAGTTGGGAACATCTTTGTGTGACGAAAATGAAGCATAGCCTAACTATATGATTTTGTAGGGATGAACTTTCTTTTGCCATGATATTTTGAGAAGACATGATTGCTTTGATTAGTATGCTTGAAGTATTATTATTTTTATGTCAATATGAACTTTTGTCTTGAATCTTTCGGATCTGAATATTCATACCATGATTAAGAAGATTTACATTGAAATTATGCCAAAGTATCACTCCGCATCAAAAATTCTCTTTTTATCATTTACCTACTCGAGGACGAGTAGGAATTAAGCTTGGGGATGCCTGATACGTCTCCAACGTATCTATAATTTTTTATTTCTCCATGCTACTTGATCTACTATTTTGGACTATAATGGGCTTTATTTTCCACTTTTATATTACTTTTGGGATTAACCTATTAACCGGAGGCCCAACCCAGAATTGTTGTTTTTTGCCTTTTTCAGTATTTCGAAGAAACAGAATATCAAACGGAGTCCAAACGGAATGAAACTTCAGGAACGTGATCTTCTCACCGAACGTGATCCAGGAGACTTGGACCCTAGTCCAAGAAGCGCCAAAGGCGGTCACGAGGGTGGAGAAACAAAAGTTCTCGGAATGACCTGATTCTCCACGGAACGACTTTCCATGGTGTTATTTATGTGCAGAAACAAAAGTTCTCGGAATGACCTGATTCTCCACGGAACGTCTATTTGGAAATAATAAAAAATCCTTGCAAAAGATGAAGACCAGGGGGCCCACACCCTGTCCATGAGGGTGGGGGGACCCTACTCCAATAATCATGATAGAAATTGGGCTTTTCGTCATGGGCAGGTCGAAGAAGCACCTGCATGACATTCTTTGGCCGTCCATGACAAAAAAAATCGTGGTAGAAGCGAGGGCGAGGAAAATATCGGGGAGTTCCCGGTTACGGTGGGTGGTCGGGGCCGAGCGATGCACAATGGTTTCTGTGTTTCTCTCGTACGTGCGTGGGTGTGCGAGGAATTGGCTAACTGAACTCGAGTGATCGCACTAGCTACGTTGCTGAACCCGAGGGATCGATCCCTTAACTGAACCCGAGCGATTCCTTCGCTGTTGCTGCTAACTGAATCCAAGCGATCGATAGCTGCTGCTCCTTACTGAAGCTGATCGAGCCCCCGTGCGAGATGTAGCCATCCGGTGTTGGGTTGCCTCTTGATGAATAGTGATCGTTGCTACCACGCGCGCGATACATAGAACGAGTCGAGACGTGGTGAGTCGAGGCTGTGGATGAACAGTTCCCGGTGGGGGTTGGATGAACAGGACCCCATTGTAGTAGGCGATTGCCGCTGGATGAATAGGGCCCCGACGAGGCCTCCGCACCCCATCCGGTTGGGGGTGGATGAACAGGACCCCGTGGAGGCTCTATGAATGGTAGCAGGTGGAGCCTGGAGGACGACGATCAATGAACAGTACCCTGATACGTCTCCATCATATCTACTTTTCCAAACACTTTTGCCCTTGTTTTGGACTCTAACTTGCATGATTTGAATGGAACTAACCCGGACTGACGCTGTTTTCAGCAGACTTTCCATGGTGTTATTTATGTGCAGAAACAAAAGTTCTCGGAATGACCTGATTCTCCACGGAACGTCTATTTGGAAATAATAAAAAATCCTTGCAAAAGATGAAGACCAGGGGCCCACACTGTCCATGAGGGTGGGGGCGCGCCTCCCCTAGGGCGCACCCCTACCTCGTGGGCCCCCTGGAGCTCCTCCGACCTCAACTCCAACTCTATATATTTGTTTTCAGGGAGAAAAAACAGGGGAGAAGAATTCATCGCGTTTTACGATACGGAGCCGCCGCCAAGCCCTAAAACCTCTCGGGACTACCGATCCGAGCCCGTTCGGGCTCGAAGAGGGGATTCGTCATTGCCGTCATCATCAACCATCCTCCATCACCAATTTCATGATGCTCACCGCCGCGCGTGAGTAATTCCATCGTAGGCTTGCTGGACGGTGATGGGTTGGATCAGATCTATCATGTAATCAAGTTAGTTTTGTTAGGGTTTGATCCCTAATATCCACTATGTTCTGAGATTGATGTTGCTATGACTTTGCTATGCTTAATGCTTGTCACTAGGGCCCGAGTGCCATGATTTCAGATATGAACCTATTACGTTTTCATGAATATATGTGTGTTCTTGATCCTATCTTGCAAGTCTATAGTCACCTACTATGTGTTATGATCCGGCAACCCAGTGACAATAATCAGGACCACTCCCGGTGATGACCATAGTTTGAGGAGTTCATGTATTCACTATGTGCTAATGCTTTGTTCCGGTACTCTATTAAAAGGAGGCCTTAATATCCCTTAGTTTCCATTAGGACCCCGCTGAGGGAGTCTTGGATTAGGGGGTATCCGGACAGCCGGACTATATACATCGTCCAGACTATTGAAGCGTGAAGATACAAGACTCAAGACTTCAACCCGTATCTGGATGGGACTTTCCTTGGCGTGGCAGGCAAGCTTGGCTATCCGGATATTATATTTCCTTCCTTGTAACCGACTCCATGTAAACCCTAGCCCTCTCCGTTGTCTATATAAACCAGAGAGGTTGGTCCTTAGAAGGCCGATCACAATTAAAATCATACCATCATAGGCTAGCTTCTAGGGTTTAGCCTCTACGATCTCGTGGTAGATCTACTCTTGTACTACCCATATCTTCAATATTAATCAAGCAGGAAGTAGGGTTTTACCTCCATCGAGAGGGCCCGAACCTGGGTAAACATCTGTGTCCCTTGCTTCCTGTTACCATCAGCCCTGACGCACAGATCGGGACCCCCTACCCGAGATCCGCCGGTTTTGACACCGACATTGGTGCTTTCATTGAGAGTTCACATGTGTCGTCGCTGCAAGGCTCGATGGCTCGTCTCGTTGTCAGGGACAACATTACCGCGGGGGGAGCTCTGGCTATAGGCCAAACTCTCCGACTAGGCGGCTTCGTCATGGCCGCCCCATCGGCTGTCGCGCCGACGATGGCCTCTCGGGTCATCACGCATAAACTTCACATCAATTTAGAACTCGCCGAACAGATGGATCCGATAGAGCTCTCTTCTCTTAATGAGCTCTTGGATCGCATCGCCGCTTTGGGAGTCGCAATGGACTATAACCGGATCGGGCTTAAACCCGACCAAAGGGACATTAAATCCCCGCCGGCCACTGATACGTCTCCAACGTATCTATAATTTTTGTTTGCTTCATGCTACTTTATCTACTGTTTTGGACTATAATGGGCTTTATTTTCCACTTTTATATTACTTTTGGGACTAATCTATTAATCCTGAGGCCCAGCCTAGAATTGTTGTTTTTTGCCTTTTTCAGTATTTCAAAGAAACAGAATATCAAACGGAGTCCAAACGGAATGAAACCTTCGGGAACGTGATCTTCTCACCGAACGTGATCCAGGAGACTTGGACCCTACTCCAAGAAGCGCCAGAGGCGGTCACGAGGGTGGAGGGCGCCCCCTGGGCGCGCCCCCTGCCTCGTGGGCCCCCTGACGCTCCACCGACGTGCTCCTTCCTCCTATATATACCTACGTACCCCCAATAGACCAGATACGGAGCCAAAAACCTAATTCCACCGCCGCAACTTCCTGTATCCACGAGATCCCATCTTGGGGCCTGTTTAGGAGCTCCTCCTTAGGGGGCATCTACCACGGAGGGCTACTAAATCAACAACATATCCCCGACTATGAAGTGTGAGAAGTTTACTTCAGACCTTCGGGTCCATAGCTAGTAGCTAGATCGCTTCTTCTATCTTTTTGTATCTCAATACAATGTTCTCCTCTCTCGTGGAGATATATTCGATGTAATCTTCTTTTTGCGGTGTGTTTGTTGAGACCGATGAATTGTGGGTTTATGATCCAGCTTATCTATGAATAATATTTGAATCTTTTCTGAATTCTTTTATGTATGATTGAGTTATCTTTGCAAGTCTCTTCGAATTATCCATTTGGTTTGGCCAACTAGATTGGTAGTTCTTGCAATGGGAGAAGTGCATGGCTTTGGGTTCAATCTTGCGGTGTCCATACCCAAAGTGATGTAAAGGGTTGCAAGGCACATATTGTATTGTTGCCATCGAGGATAACAAGATGGGGTATTTATCATATTGCATGAATTTATTCCTCTACATCATGTCATCTTGCTTAAGGCGTTACTCTTTTAACTTAATACTCTAGATGCATCTTTGGATAGCGGTCGATGAGTGGAGTAATAGTAGTAGATGAAGAATCGCTTCGGTCTACTTGTCTCGGACGTGATGCCTATATACATGATCATACCTAGATAACCTCATAACTAAGCTCAATTCTATCAATTGCTCAACAGTAATTTGTTCACCCAATCGTAGAATACTTATTCTCTTGAGAGAAGCCACTAGTGAAACCTATGGCCCAGGGTCTATTCTCATCATATCAATCTCCATCACTTTATTTACTTGCTTTTCTTTTACTTTTTACTTTGCATCTTTATACCAAAAATACCAAAAATATTATCTCTATCAGATCTCACTCTCGTAAGTGACCGTGAAGGGATTGACAACCCCTAATCGCGTTGGTTGCGAGTAGCTATCGCTTTGTGCAGTGTACGAGGGACTTGCGCATGACCTCTTCATCGGATTGATACCTTGGTTCTCAAAAACTGAGGGAAATACTTACGCTACTGTGCTGCATCATCCTTACCTCTTCGGGGAAAACCAACTCAAGCTCAAGACGTAGTAGCCACCCATGAGATAGCGGTATCGGGGGAACCGCACAAGGAGTATCCCTCTATTTTGAGGACAAATTATGTCCGGATCACCGAGCTCCCGGAGCTAGACACCCGCCCGGGGGAGGATATGACCCGGGTCCCGGACTTAGAACCGTGCACGGGGCCGGAAAAATTGGGCAGCGTCCCGAATCCCGAGCTGTTGAACTCGGAAGCTTCCATACCCCGGGGTGCTAGATCGGGTCAGAATCCGGATTCAGCTATAACCACCCACGCGGACCTAAATCGTCTCTCCCATATCAGGCAAGAGCCCCAGGAGACAGTACATCATTACTGGGCCAGATTCCTCCTTGCGCTAAACAAGGTCGAGGACTGCCACGAGGAGGTCGTAGTCTCTCTCTTCTGCAAAAACTGCACGGACAAAGGAATCCTTAATGCTATAAGTCGCCGTGACATAGTACGCTTTGCAGACTTAGCAATCATAGTATAGAAGTACTGTGCGATGGAAAGCGTCTGGAAAACTCAAACTGAATTTTGGGACAGTTCGGCTTTCACCAAAATCTTTGTCCGAACTAAACGGGCGAACTCTCATGAGTCGGCCGATCCAATCCCCAAGAAACCAACAGAGGAATTGAAGCGAATCCGGCAAAGATCCGAGCTCTGTCACAGTTGGCTATACCAACATACCTCAGGCACATCCAAAAACTAGCCGGATGCGTGGCCGCTCTAAGCCGCTTTATCTCCAGGTTAGGAGAAAAGGCATTACCTCTTTACCGCCTTCTTCGGCGCACCGAACACTTCGTGTGGACAGATGCAGCCGCGGCTGGACTGGATGAAATAAAGACCTTATTGGCCAGTAATCCATTACTAACAATACCGAATATTGATTTAACCTATGCATTTGTACATAGCTGCAACACATCAAGTTGTAAGCGCAGTGCTCGTCGTTGAACGAGAGGCTGACAGACACAAATTCCCGCTCCAGAAGCCGGTTTACTACGTATCCACGGTCCTAACCCCATGCAAATCCCGATACCCACACTATCAAAAAAATAGCATACGCGGTTTTCATGGCATCCCGGAAGCTACGACTACTTTCAAGAGTGTTCGATTACGGTGGCCTCCGAAGTACCACTCAATGACATAATAAGTAACTGCGATGCTACGGGCCAGATTGCCAAATGGGCCATTGAGCTCCTTCCGTTCGACATAACATACAAACCACGGCGGGCCATCAAGTCGCAAGTATTGGCTGACTTCGTCGCCGAATGGACAGAAGCCGAACTCCCTAAAGAGTACGACACATACTCAAACTGGATCATGTGATGAAGTCATGTACCTGGGGTAGGGTCATAGACCTGCCCAAAGGTACCCTCCACAAGGACATTCACAAGAGAAGCAGCCTTCCAGTCGACCTGGTAGGCTTCCACTCGACAGATTCAAAGACACTCGACTATGAAGACCCACTCGACCACCAAGAGTCCAAGAGCCACTCGGTGTCAAACGGGTCTCAGAGTTAAATAGTCTTTATGACCTTAATGACACTTTATGTAAGGCGTTACAAGATCGCCTAGCTTTAACGCACCTTAAACCCTCTACTACGTGGGCTGGCTGGGGTCTGGCGCACTCTATATAAGCCACCCCTCCACGGTAGAAGGGTTCGCACCCTGTAACACATACATAGATAATCCAATGACCGCCTCGGCTCCGAGACGTAGGGCTATTACTTCCTCCGAGAAGGGCATGAACTCGTAAATCCCTTGCGTATACAACTACTCCATAGCTAGGATCTTGCCTCTCCATACCTACCCCCATTCTACTATCAGACTTAGAACCACGACAGTTGGCGCCCACCGTAAGGCGGTGTTCTAGCGAATTGTTGGAGAAGTTGGGATTCTCTCGATCTCCGGCATCATGGTTTCAGGTGGAGTTCTGGTCGACGGCCATGAGATCCGTCTCGGTGCGCTCACGTTCGTCGCCGACGACTCCGCTTGGCTTCAAGAGGCTCCACTCGACGTGGACGCGCTCCCCGTCCGCGGGGCGACGCACTTTCGCGCGTGTGTCCGCGGCGTCCTCCTGCGGCAACCGTCGACCCAGTATGGGTCGGCTCCTGCTCGCTCCCGCCTCCCACCGGCGCAAGCATTCCGGTCGGTCGAGGCTTCAGCGGTGGGTGAGGCATGCGGTGGCCCGCCAGTCGGCCATCCCCCAAGTCGCGGCGATCGAGCCCGACGAATCTCTCTACGGCCTGCTCGACCGGGCTCCGGAGAGACCACGTCCGAATGCGATAACAGTGACCCGGCGGCAGAGGTTCTGATGGTCGATGGACCACGCAGTCCCCCTGGATTCACCCGCACCAACGAAGGTGGCGGTGGAGGCGATCCGTTGCAAGCCCACGAAGAGTACTTGCCCGAGCCCCTCACTTCGCTCCAGAGGGAGGAGCTTCGTCGTCAGAACATGGATGCACTTCACACTCCTATCGTTGGAGAAACCCCCGAGGCTCGCGCCTTGGAGGATGCGCGGCTAGCCAACTGGTTGAGCGCACTCGATCGAGAATCTTCAGCGAGTACTCGATGAGCGTCTGTGACCGAGGGTTCCAGAATCCGATCGACGCCAGCTCTTTCAACCGCCAACCTGTATATCAAACTCCGATTCAGAATTTAGCAGTCACGCCCATATAGCAGAATCAATTCAGCCTTCCCAATCGGAGGCGGTAGAGGTTTGCAGCAAATCGTGGATTTGCTCCGGCGGCGTAAGATCAAAACTTCAGTTGTATCGATCGCGGAACAGGGTTCACAACCGATCCGTCGCTGCGAATTCATTCCAGACGGCCCATAGTCCAAGATCGCCCCCGAGGCGTGAGGAACCTGGGGGCCGGCGTGATGATCAATACAAGGGCCGCGAGCAGTATGAGCACCGATTCGATCGCAATGATCGACGTTGAGTGCCCACTCCTCCCCCAAGGGGTGGATCATACGCCTCTCAAAGATGGGACGACAGACGCCAAAACAGTGCTGGGCGAAGAGTTCCAGTCGACCCCAGGGAACCAGGCTTTGATGCGAGGTCCATTATTGTTCAAGGTTTGGTCGACAGGAATAGAGCTCACCGAGACGGCCATGATAGAGATGTTCCTTCCAGCAGTAGAGTTCATGTCTCGGGACCAGAGTGTTTCAGCAGAGCCATCAGGGTCGCAGTGATTCCTCCCAACTTCAAAGTTGGCGATCGGAGTCGACAAGTTCATCGAGAATCCAAGCCCCGACACTTGGCTTGAAGATTACCGAGTGGCGTTTCAGATCGGCGGTGGCAACGATGAGGTAGCCATGAAGCATTTACCTCTTATGTTGGAGGGTTCAGCCAGGCGTGGTTGAATCGATTAGCACCCAAAGCAGATTTACACTTGGGAAGATCTTGCCCGAGTGTTTGTCAGGACATTTGAAGGAACTTGCAAACGACCAGCAGGTTTGACAGAGTTGCAGTCGTGCGTGCAAAAGTCGAGTGAAACCTTGAGAGATTACATCCAAGAGGTGGATCACTTTGCACCACATAGTCGAGAATGTATCTCGATCACCAGCGTCTGTGCCTTCAAGGAAGGTGTCAAGAACGAAGAATTGAGTTTGAAATTTGGTCGAACCGGAGATATGACCACTGAGTCGGATGATGGAGATTGCCACCAAATATGCAAATGGTGAAGAAGAGGATCGGCTCCGGAGTGGTAAATATAAATCGGCTGCCAATGAGACCGGCGGAGGAAATTCCATGGAAGCGAAGCAAAGTCGAACCAGTGGCTCCTCGGAGAGGCCTTGGCGAGGACCCTGTGAAAGTTCAAGGGGAAACCCAAGGGTCCTTGGAACCCTAAGAAGGTGAAAGACCAGGATGGGAACGACGTGTTGGATTTACCATGTCATATTCATACAAAGAAAGATGAAGAGGGTAAACTCATTTACCCGAAACATACCACTCGACGATGTCGGCTCTTGATTCAAATAGCCCAAGGGAAACAGCCCAAGGATAAGGATAAGGAGACAGACAAAGTTGAGGATAGAGATGACGATGATGGTGGATATCCCGTGTCAATTCCACCACGATGATTTTTTGACGTCGAAAGCAAAAAGTCGATTGAAGGTTATCAATCGGAAGTAAACTTGGTTGCTCGGTGACTCCCAATTATCTGAAATGGTCCCAGACCGCCATCACATTCGACCAGTCTGATCACCCGACGCACATTGCCACCCCTGGGAGGCAAGCATTGGTGGTCGACCCAGTTGTCGAAGGCACTCGACTGACCAAAGTCCTGATGGATGGTGGTAGTGGTTTGAATATATTATACGCGGAGACGTTGAAAGGGATGGGCATTCCGATGTCCAGACTCAGTACCAGTAACATGAGCTTCCACTTAGTCATTCTTGGAAAGAAGGCTGAGTCACTCGGCCAAATTGCTCTTGATGTAGTTTTTGGTGATTCAAAGCATTTCCGGAAAGAAAAGTTGACCTTTGAGGTCGTGGATTTCCAGAGCGCTTATCACGCTGACCAGCTTATGCACGTTTCATGGCCCGACTATGTTACGTGTATCTTAAACTGAAGATGCCTGGTCCCAAGGGCGTGATCACTGTCACGGGCAATCGAAAGAAGGCAGAAGAGTGCTTCCAGAAAGGCTCTAAGATCACCGATGCTCAGTTGGCAGTGGTAGAGCTACAAGAGTATCAGAAAACTGCGGATCCGAGTGATTTGTTGTGAGCTAAGAAGCCCGCTACGGAGTCAGCATTCGGTCGTGGCCGAGACAAAACAGGTTCACATTCACCCGACCGATCCCGATGCTGCTCCGACCAACATCTCAACAACACTCGACTCAAAATAGGAAGAAGCGCTCATCCGGTTCCTCCGTGAGAACTGGGACATCTTTGCATGGAAGCTTCTTTGACATGCCGGTGTTCCTGTGGGCTGGCTGAGCATCGCCTACGAGTCGACCCAAAATTCAAACCAGTTAAAGAGTATCTTCGGCGGTCCGCCGTCCAGAAGAGAAAGGCCATAGGCGAGGAGGTGGCTCGGCTCTTAGCAGCAGAGTTCATCCGAGAGATCTACCACTCCGAGTGACTTGCCAACGTTGTCATGGTCCCCAAGAAGGACAAGTCGTTGCGCATGTGCATCAATTTCAAGCATATCAATCGGGCCTGCCCGAAAGATCATTTCCCTCTTCCTCGCATCGACCAAATAGTCGACTCAACCGCTGGATGCGAGAGGTTGTCTTTTTAGACGCCTATTCCGGTACCATCAGATCCGTCTGTATGGACCCGATGAGATTAAAACAGCGTTCGTCACTCCATTCGGTGCTTCATTATGTCACCATGCCATTCGGTCTCAAGAATGCCGGAGCCACATTCATGAGGATGATTCGTAAGTGTTTGCTCACTCAAATCACCGAAATGTGGAAGCATACATGGATGATATAGTGGTCAAGTCACGAAAGGGTTCCGACCTGTTGGTGACCTTGCTGAAACATTTGCCAATCTCGTGGAGGTATGATATCAAGCTTAATCCATCAAAGTGTACATTTGGAGTTCACGGTGGAAAGTTACTCGGTTTTCTCGTTTCCGGCGAGGAATCGATGCTAACCTGAAAAAGGTTGGCACCATACTCCGAATGAAGCGCCTTGCGTGTGCCGCGATGTCCGAGAAACTTCTTTGGATGCTTGGCGCTTTAAGTCGATTCATCTCTCGCCTCGGTGAAAAGGCATTGCCTCTTTACCGGTGATGAAGAAGTCGAGACAAGTTCAAGTGGACTCTAGAAGCTGATGCAGCGTTTGCGAGCTCAAAACTCTGCTCTCCACCCAGCCGGTGCTTGCTGCTCCAATCAGCAAGGAGCCTTTGTCGCTTACATTGTAGCCCTTTGGACAAGTCGTCGATTGCATTACTTACGGTCGGCGGGAAGAGGAAGGAAAAACCTTCAAAGTTCAACGCCCAGTTTATTATCTTTCAAGCATCAATTTCACAAAGCAAAGATACCCTCACTATCGAAGCTTGTTTATGGGATCTATATGACCACGAAGAAGGTTGCTCATTATTTCTCCGATCATTCCATTACGATCGTCGTGACGCCCTTTGTCGTAAATTCTTCATAACAGAGATGCAATCGGCGAGTGGCAAAATGGGCGATTGAACTCCTTCCTTGATATCAAATTCGAGGCAAAGAAAGCCATCAAGTCCCAAGCAATAGCAGATTTCCTCCGAGTGGACTGAATAAAGCAACTTCCGACCCAAGTTCACTCGGAACATTGGACTATGTTTTTCGATGGTTCCAAGATCTTTGAACGGTTTACGGTGCGGGGGTTGTATTGGTTTCCCCGAGGAGATAGGCTCAAGTATGTTCTCGATTCACTTTGATTCTTCCAACAACGAAGCGAGAATATGAAGCACTCCTGTATGGGTTGCGCATGGCCATTTCACTTTCGGCGTCCAGTCGCCTTATGGTCTATGGCGACTCGGATCTGGTTGTTAATCAAGTGATGAAGGAGTGGGATGTCGAAGCCCAGCTATGACAGGTTATTGTAATGCAAAGTGAGAAAGCTGGAGAAGAAATTCGAGGGTTAGAGCTTCATCATATACCCCGAGAAAAATCAAGCTGCGGATGATTTGGTGAAGATAGGGTCCAAGAGGAAGCCATTCCCGGTAATGTATTTTTGGAACACATTCATGCTCCATCGGTGCGAGGAGGATCCTTTCACGTAAGAAGCCCCGCAGCAAAAGAGTGCCAATGATCCGACCGAAGTTGAGGTCCCACCGTGGTCGACCTAATTATGGAAGTTGTGGTCATCACTCCCGACCGACAAAGGCCGTACATCGCATATATCCTAAGGAAAGAGCTCCCGAGAGAATGAAGAAGAGGCTCGACACATCGTCCGTCGATCCAAGGCCTTTACTGATGATCAAGGACAATTGTATGCAGAAAGCCTTGTTGGAGTCGGCCGTAAGTGTATCACGCCTAAGAAGGTCGATAATTCTTGAGGATATCCACTCGGGGACCTGTGGCCATCATGCGTCCTCTCGGACCATTGTGGCTAAAGCATACCGGCGGGATTTTACCGGCCGAAAGCAAATGAAATGGCAAAACAAATAGTCGACAAGTGTGAAGGATGTCGGTTCTATTCCAACATGTCGCACAAGCCAGCCTCAGCCTTGAAGACCATTCCACCTCGTTTGGCCCTTCGCTATTTGGGGATGGACATGATTGGACCGTTGAGAATCGGCGAAGCGGTTTCACCCATTTGCTAGTAGCGATCGACAAATTCACCAAGTGGATCGAAGCCAAGCCCATCAAGAACCTCGATGCATGCACCGCTATCGGTTTCATCGGAGAGTTGATATTCAGATATGGAGTTCCGCATAGCATCATCACCGACAATGGGTCAAACTTCGATAATGACAAGTTCAAAGCCTTCGCGCCTCTCAAGGCACGCGGGTCGACTATGCTTCGATGGCTCATCCTCGGTCGAATGGACAAGCGAGCGTGCAAACGGCCTCATTCTCAAAGGGCTAAAACCTCGGCCGATCGTGATCTCAAACACGCGGCAGGAGCTTGGGTCGACGAACTTCCATCAGTTCTCACGGGGATTGAGGACCACTCCTAATCGGTCGATTGGGAGAACTCCATTCTTCCCGGTCTATGGAGTGAAGCAGTTCTGCCGAAGTGACCTGCTTCACAATGCGCCTCGAGTCGAGCTATACTCAAGAAGAAGCGGAACAAGCCCGGCAAGATGCGATCGACCTCTTGGAAGAGGAGAGAGAGATGGCCTTGATCCGCTCGACTATCTATCGCCAAGACTTGCGTCGATTCCATGCCAGAAATGTGAAGAGTCGAGCCTTCCAAGAGGGAGATTTGGTCCTCCGAGTGGATCAACATAAACCACACAAGCTTGCTCCCACTTGGGAAGGTCCCTTCATCGTCACAAGAGTCCTCCACAACGGAGCATATCATCTCTACAACGTTGATCGCCAGATCGACGAGGCTCGAGCTTGGAACGCGGAGCTGCTCCGCCCCTTTTACACTTAAAAACTCACTCGGTTGAGATGTAATAAAAGTGCTTTTGAAGTTTATTTATCCAAGACAAGAATGTTATAATTTTCCCAGTAATTGTTATTGCTTTTTGTTGAAATTTCCCCGATGGGTGGCTTAGTCGCGAATCCGATTAGCCTAAGTTTGTAAAAAATACTTTCCGAAAAGTGCGAGCCAGGTCTTTCACTCGGGAGCTTAGCTGCGAATCCGCTTCGCCTAAGTATTCAAAATCCTACCGAGTGGCGAGCCAGCCTCCCACTCGGAGGCTTAGCTGAAGTCCAAGTACTCGCCTAAGTATTCAAAATCCTACCGAGTGGCGAGCCAGCCTCCCACTCGGAGGCTTAGCTGCAGTCCAAGTACTCGCCTAAGTATCCAAAATCCTACCGAGTGGCGAGCCAGCCTCCCACTCGGATGCTTAGCTGCAGTCCAAGTACTCGCCTAAGTATCCAAAATCCTACCGAGTGGCGAGCCAGCCTCCCACTCGGGGGCTTAGCTGCAGTCAAGTACTCGCCTAAGTATCCAAAATCCTCACCGAGTGGCGAGCCAGACTCCCACTCGGAGGCTTAGCTGCAGACCAAGTACTCGCCTAAGTATCCAAAATCCTACCGAGTGGCGAGCCAGCCACCCACTCGGAGGCTTAGTTGCAGTCCAAGTACTCGCCTAAGTATTCAAACCCTGCTGAGTGGTGAGCCAGCCTCCCACTCGGGGGCTTATAACAGCCCAAGGATTCGCCTTAAACATCCAAAGTGATAAAAATCCTACAGTGTGGAGAGCAAACCTCCCACTCGGGGGCTTAGCTGCAGCCCAGTGCTCGCCTAAGTAATAGAAATCCTACCGAGTGGAGAGCAAACCTCCCACTCGGGGGCTTAGCTGCAGCCCAGTGCTCGCCTAAGTAAGAGAAATCCTACCGAGTGGAGAGCAAACCTCCCACTCGGAGGCTTAGCTGCAGTCCAGTGCTCGCCTAAGTAATAAAAATCCTACCGAGTGGAGAGCAAACCTCCCACTCGGAGGCTTAGCTGCAGACCAGTGCTCGCCTAAGTAATAAAAATCCTACCGAGTGGAGAGCAAACCTCCCACTCGGGGCTTAGCGGCAGCCAGTGCTCGCCTAAGTAATAAAAAATCCTACCGAGTGGAGAACAAACCTCCCACTCGGAGGCTTAGCTGCAGCCCAGTGCTCGCCTAAGTAAGGAATTCATCCCAATCCGCAAGGACGACGAGGTGCAGGTCTCATCGCTACCTCCTCCTTGAGCTTCGCCACAAGTACAACGTGCGGTTCATCCCAATCCGCAAGGACGACGAGGTGCAGGTCGACTGCTACCTCCTCCTTCGGAGCCTCGCCACAAGTACAACGTGCGGTCCATCCCAATCCACAAGGACGACGAGGTGCACGTCGACTGCAACCTCCTCCTTAGGAGCTTCGCCACAAGCACAACGTGCGGTTCGTCCTGATCCGTAAGGACGACAAGGTCAGTCGTAGTCTGTGTTCCACCTCTACCTGCAGGATAGATGAAGCACAAGTCGATTGGAATTTCAATGGAATATCTTCCGAATGAGGAATAAAGTTCTCTCGAAGACAAGTAAAGCATGTTAAAGGAAAAACCAAGTTCGGATAAATGTCCTACGGATCCAAAGGCGCTCAGGCGTTAAGCACATTAAAGTTTATGGTTACGTAAACCACTCGGCATTCGAGGCAAATCTAAAGTGGGACTTAGAAGTTTTTACTCCTCCGTGAGGACCGGAAGGTGCAACAAAGCTGGTCGAGGTCGATTCCACAAGAATACGGAGTAGCAGCAGCGATGAAAGTCTCCATGAAAGATCTGAAGTCGTGCTTCCTGGTATTGGCAACCTTGAGAGACACCGGCTTGTCCTCTTGTGCTTCTTTGCGGTGGACCACGAACCGTAGATAGAGCAACATCAGCACCACACCGGCGACTTTTCCATTCTTGCACCCGACTTGGAATCTCATTCAGTCGAGTCATCAGGGATTCAAGATCATTCTGGAGAGTCTGTTCTGGCCAGAGAGTCGAGTCGATCATCGACACTGCAACTTTCAGTCGAGCAAGATAGTCCACTACGCTAGCAACACGAGACTCCAGTCGGAGCACATTCATAGCAGCTTCGTCCTTCACAGGAGAGTTGATGGGGTCCAAGCTGGTTTCCACTCGACCGTTTCTTCTTCAAAGTTTTGGCAGAATTCTGAAAACACAACTCAGACTCAAAATGAAGATCATGTGATGAGCTGGTGAGAGAAAGACAGTTGGATAAAAGAGATTACCTTCAAGCATGAGAAACAGCTTCTTGGCGAACCCTCCAAGATAAATCTCTAGGTCGTTTCGCTTCCCGCCGGTGGCCAACCTTGTCGAACCAGAACATTCTTGTCGTTCTTCACCGACCGACTTCCTTGTTAGCCAGCGTCAAGAGAGGCTTTCAGCTTGGCATTTTCATCTTCAAGTTTGTCGACCGAGGCAAGCTTCTCTTCAAATGAGCTTTGTTTTCTCCAAAGCCGCCTTCGTACCTCTGCAAGGTCAAGGTCCTTCTTCTTCAAAGTCTCTTCTAGTTTATCCGCAAAGCAACAATGAGAACAGAGTTGAGAATGAGCAGAAAACAGAGGCGATCGTCAAAAATTCTCACCAGCCATACCTTTTGCTTCATCCTTTGCCTTCTGCAAATTCTCCTGAGCAAGCTTCAAATCGAGGTTGAGCTGAATCTGCTTTCTCTCTAACTCAGTATAGCGAGCCACAAGCTCGCAAGATTTCTACAAAGAGTCAACCAAGAAAGACATCAAAGACAGATCACTTCCGAGTGACTAAGGAAAAATAGTAGCATTTCTAAGACTACGGTCAAATAAAAACATTCTACAGTAGTCTCGGGGACTACACCCAGCGGGTGCACTCAGCGTGCCCCCACTGGTTTACCAATTTGGTTCGATCAGTCGACCAAAAGAGGCAAAAAGGTTATAAAAACATGGCTATTTGTCAGCGGTCAGCCGCAGTAAAAAAAACAACAGTTCTTTAGACTATAGTCAACTACACGCAGTCAACCATAGTCTCGGGGATTACACCCAGTGGGTGCACTTAGCGTGCCCCCACCAGTTTTACAGTTCCATTCGACTTGGTCCGTCCAGGTCGAGTGAAGAAGATCACAGCATAAAGACCATAGCCGACTGCACGCAGTCGACCATAGTCTCGGGGACTACACCCAGTGGGTGCACTCAGCGTGCCCCCACAAAAGTTCAAATGACACACACACCCAGTGGGTGTACAGATATGGAAATCTCCAGAAGAAAGCAGTTTCAGATATTATATCCTAACAAAGCAAGTGACGACTGACTTACTTGGACATTGCTCTGGAGAGCTGAACTGGCGTCATAGGCCGCCTGACTTGCCTCTCGAGCCGCTTTCACCTGCTCCATCATGATCCCTGCCTGGCGTATGGCCTCTTTAGCAGCACTTACTTGGTCTTTCGGGACGTGGTGTGTAGCAAAGAGAGACGGTGGATCAGCAGTCGACGAAGTGGGTCGGGCGCTTGTCAGCAGTACAACAAAAGATAAGGAAGTCCGAGTGGGGTTGCCTCCCTCGGAAATCAGCGTCTCAGGAGCAGCCTTGCCAGCAGACACTTTCTTGTTCCTCCTCTTCCTCAATGGCGCTTCCTCTTCATCATCGGGGAGATCAATGACCGAGGCGGAACTACAAGAGATCCGAGTAAACATGGAAGCCCAATCGACTAAAAAGCTCCAGTTGGCTAAAAGTGAAACCTCAGAGATCTTACCAAGATTGGAAGTGGCCGCATCCTCCATTTCCTGATCATCGTGCTTGGCGGAAGTCTCGGAGGTAGCGGCGCTGTAGATTTCAGGAGTCGGCTGATCAGTCATTGAGTCGACCAAAAGTTCACTCATGTTGAAAAAGGAAATACAAGGTTCTGTTTGTTACCCGGAGATGGTGGGGATGACCATTCGCATCTTGGGCAGGGCCTTCGCCAGCTTTGACGACGTCGCTCGAGGTTGCTTTGGCGGCTTCTCAGTCGGCACGGAAGAAGTTGTCCTAGGTCGCTTCGTCGACTGACCGGTGGGCACAACAGCTTTACCGCGCCCAGCCGCCGGGTCGTGCGTCAACTTGGACCTTCCCTTTGAGCGAGGAGGATCGACGTCTTACTCCTCTTATTCTTCCTCCTCCTCATCATCAGAGCCATCATCCTCCTCATCCTCCTCGCCGTTGGACTCCCATTCCTCCGGACTCTCACCTCCACTTCCTTCTTCTTCTTCGGCCGCTTCCTGTGCCCCGTTGGGCATCGAGTACATCTCAGTGGTGACCTAGAAGACAACAAAACAAGGTGAAAGTCAGTCGACGAAATTTACATCAAAACAAAATGAATGCAGCAGAATCACAGTCGGAGATAAGCGGTGATACCTTGTCTGATTGGTAACTCTGGTCGAGTGATGGAATCCTCCTAGCTCCGCGAGGGTTGTCTTTATTTCCTGTGATGGCAGTCATCCACTTCTCCAGTATGGCATCATAAACCTCCTCCGGATGGACCCGAGTGGTATCATACGTACCAGAGTACATCCACATCGGATGACCTCGGTATTGGAGTGGTTGAATACGCCGTCGGAGAAAAACCTCTAGGAGATCCATGCCGGTCACCCCATCGCGAATAAGCTGGACTACACGCTCCATCAGCAGCTTTACTTGGGCCTTCTCCTCTGGCAACACCTTCAGGGAAGATGGCTTGTTCACTCGACTCATGGAGAAAGGAGGGAGCCCAGTCGACTGCCCCGGCGTCATTTGGTCTTGGCAAGAAACCAGGTCGATTGCCACCCTCTCTAACCGAGTCGGGAGAGTCATAGCCGAAAGGCGCTCTTCCCCTCATATGGACCCCGAGTCCCCCACACATTTGGATTACTTGGGTCCTCTCGTCATTCGGCTCGTTTTCTTCACCATCCGAGAGCGACAGTGAATATGTGCTTGAAAAGACCCCAATGCGATCGACAACCCAAGAAATTCTCGCAGAGCTTAAACGAAAGCAAAGAAGATACACAATGGAATTTGGAGTGAAATGGTGGAGTTGCGCCCCAAAAAAGTTCAGAAACCCCCGGAAAAAAGGATTTGCCGGCAGAGAAAACCCCCTATCTACATGGGTGGCCAGGAGGACGCACTCACCCTCTTTCAGTCGGTTGCCACTCCGTGCGGAAGCCTCGCCGACCCATGGGGATCAGTCCTTCATTGGCCGATCGGTGAGATCTTTCTCGGTGATGGTCGGCCGGATCCAGCCTCCTTGGACCCAGCCATGCGGCAGCTTGGACCCGCGAAGAGGAACCGCCCGGTCAGGCGCTCTCCCCTTCGCCTTCGCCGCCGTCTTCTTCACCCGTTCCAGGGCGGCAGTCTTGTCCTTCACCATGGTCGCCGGCGAGAAAAGTACCGAGCTTCGGTGCTGGATAGATGGAGAGCGTGGCGAGAAAGTTTTGGAGGCGGAGAGAGGAGAAGTATGAGGATGCACTGTTGAAAATGCCCGGTCCAATGCTTTATATGGGGTCGCTTCCGAGTGGCTGACCGGTAGGCCCAGTAATCCGTCACAATCCCGCAGAATCGGGCGCGCCGCGATACGTGGTGAAAAAGGCGGTAGCGAGGATCGATCGTCATCGTCTTATCCCATCCGAAAAGCCGCGGTTTTCCGCTTCAGCCGCTTCCCAAAATTCAGATCCCGCGAAATCCGCTAACCGCAGAAAGCAACTTCGTCGGATAACAGATTTCCTCGGATCCATCGCCGAAATCCTCGTGTTCACAAAGTTCATTCGACAAAGCGTGAAGAATGGATCAAAGCGATGAAAGAGAAGTTGATGCCATCACTAAAAGGTCGTTGATCCAGTAAGACGCACTCACAACACGAAGAACAGGTCGGAAAGATTATCAACTCCTTCCTCACTCAAACCTCGATCCATTCGGGGCTAATGATGAAGTCATGTACAGGGTAGGGTCATAGACATGCCCAAAGGTACCCTCCACAAGGACATTCACAAGAGAAGCAGCCTTCCAAATGACCTGGTAGGCTTCCACTCGACAGATTCAAAGACACTTTCGACTATGAAGACCCACTCGACCACCAAGAGTCCAAGAGCCACTCGGTGTCAAAGCGGTCTGTAGTTAAATAGTCTTTATGACCTTAATGACACTTTATGTAAGGCGTTACCAAGAACGCCTAGCTTTAACGCACCTTAAACCCTCTACTACGTGGGCTGGCTGGGGTCTGGCGCACTCTATATAAGCCACCCCCTCCACGGTAGAAGGGTTCGCACCCACATAACACATACACAGATAATCCAGTCGACCGCCTCCGGGCTCCGAGACGTAGGGCTTTTACTTCCTCTGAGAAGGGCCTGAACTCGTAAATCCCTTGCGTATACAACTACTCCATAGCTAGGATCTTGCCTCTCCATACCTACCCCCCATTCTACTGTCAGACTTAGAACCACGACATCATGCACTTCGACGGCTCTAAAATGCTGGCCGGATTGGGAGCGGGTGTAGTCCTGACGTCTCCCACCAGAGACACGGTCCAGTACGTCCTCCAAATATTATACACAAACTCAAACAATGCAGCCGAATAGGAGGCTCTGTTGCACGGTCTTCGAATGGCAGTCTCTATGGGCATTCGACGCCTAGAAGTGCGCGGGGATTCAAACCTCGCAATATCACAAATAAATGGAGATTTTGATGCAAAGGACCCGAAAATGGCGGCCTATCGTAATGCCGTCCTCAAGATGTCAGCTCGGTTCGAGGGTCTCGAATTCCACCATGTGGCCCGAGAAAACAATCAAGCGGTGGACGTCCTCGCTCGCATCGGCGCTAAACGCGACCCTGTCCCACCTAACATATTCTTGGAACGGCTATTCAAGCCATCCGTAGTATGGGAAGGGGAGTCCGGCAATACTAGCACGGATCCGAATACACCCCCAGATTCCGAACTATCAGACATAGTCGGAGGTTCTACCACCGAAATAACGTCCTCGGCCCACGAAATCATGGCTGTAATCGCCCCGTGGACCGAGCCTTTCTTGGCCTACCTAAATAGGCAGGAGCTCCCCGAAGACCAAAATGAAGCACGCTGCATCGTCCGACGCTCCAAAGCTTACAAAGTCTACGAAGGGAAATCTACAAGAAAAGCGCTACCGGAGTACTCCAAAGATGCATCTCCGAAGAGGAAGTGCGGCAGCTCTAGGATGAAATCCATGCCGGATCAAGGCAGGCACCACGCCGCTGCTCGAGCGTTAGTCGGCAAGGCCTTCCAGACAGGTTTCTATCGCCGACGGCCCGGAAAGCAGACGACAGACCTTGTCCAACATTGCGTTGGTTGCCAGCTCTTTCTCAATCAGAGTCATATGCCCCCTACCGCTCTCCAAACAATCCCCATAACTTGGCCCTTTGCGGTCTGGGGGCTGGATATGGTCGGACCTCTTAAAGGAGGAAGCCATAAGAAAAAATACTTATTGGTTATGGTGGACAGATTCACCAAATGGATAGAAACCAAACCAGTCAAAACGGCCGAATCTGGACCAGTAATACACTTCATATCCGGGGTCGTACACCGATACGGTGTCCCCCACAACATCATCACTGATAATGGCTCAAATTTCACAGCCGACGAAGTGAAAACTTGGTGCACAAAAATGGGCATTAAGCTTGATTACGCTTCCGTCTACCATCCCCAAACAAACGGCCAGGTAGAGCGGGTAAATGGTCTCATCATGAGCGGCATCAAACCCAGACTAGTGTGATCCTTGACAGAGTCGGATACGCACTGGGTCAAGGAGCCCGACTTCGTACTCTGGGGGTTGCGGACCACGCCGAGTCGCACCACCGGATATACACCATTTTTTTATGGTGTACGGCGCAGAAGCAGTATTACCCTGCGACATAATACATGATTCGTCACGCGTACGCATGTACGAAGAGAAGGAAGCCGATTTAGATCGGTAGGATAACTTGGACGCCCTGGAGGAGGAGCGCGACGTCGCTAAAGCCCGCTCCGCATTCTATCAGCAGCAGGCTCGACAATATCAAAGCAGAGAAGTGCGGGCCAAAACTTACAACATTGGCGAGCTCGTTCTACGCCTACCGGAGAAGAAGAAGGACAAGCTCAAACCCAAGTGGGAGGGTCCCTTCGTCATTGAAAAAGTTCTCACCGGAGGAGCGTGCGCCACGTAATGCATCCGATAATGCACTTGAGCCGAACCCATGGAACGCGGCCAGACTCCGGAGATTCTACGCCTAACGCCGAACTCAATGTTTGCCTCCTAACCCCTCCTTTTTTAATTATGCTCCATCCCTTTTTCCTTTCTCGACCTTTTTCTCTCTTCACACAAAGTATTCAATACAGTGCGGATTCCCGGATCACTCCGGCCGCACTAGGTGTGTAAGCAATACCTGGGGGCTTCCTATACGGAAGCTAAAAATAATTACTCACATGGCTTTCTGCCCATCACATATGCGTTCTGTTTCCATATGTGCCTTTTCTTCACCATTATATGCATCGATATGACTTAAGATGTGGCCATGCTGGGTTGCCTGGCTCTTGCGTTTATACCCTACGTTCCCGTTAATTCGGCTAGGGCATAAGGGGAGCACCTCTACGATTGTTACTGCCGGTTCGGCCGGATGTGTACCTCAGACTGGGTGAAGCCGAAAGCTAGTTTCCTTAAGAGAATATTCGATCGGTGAACGAAAGATGTATTCGTTTATTATAACGTAAATCCACAGAAGTCTTGTATCCCGCGCCATCGTTCGCAGTCCGGACATGTGCATCATCGCATGCGTACCCAGGGAAAGGAACCCCTAACGGAACTATTCTCCCTGGAAGATGTTTTTTACTATCCATGTAATATAACATAACTAGTTGGGTACTTGTCTGTTCAAGCACTTATGACCCCTACGCCTTGTTTCCACGCATACCCCGGTTTTGTATAACTGAGTGGGTATTCGGACACACACCGGACTGTAGGATCCGGGGGCTGAAGCGAAAAGGTCCGCCATGACAAATGATTTTAATCCGGCTAGGGGCTAATTATGTCCATTAAATTACACAGTCACTTGGACTGACTATATTCCTCCTCTATACCATCCAACAAGCTATCTAGCTTACAATCATGTTGAGAATATTTAGCGGCTAACGCTACCTGGTCATATACCAGACTCACGGGAATTTCTTGCCCATCGGGCCCCGCCGGTCCTACTTCGGCCATACGGTTCGGGTCCAGCTTGGTGTAGCGCGTCTTCACCATAGCCCAGGCTTCTCTTGCGCCTTGCCGGCAAGCGGACACCTTCCACAGCCGGAAGCGCCACCGTGCTCCTTAAAGCATATTCACAAGCTCCTCCATCCCATTTGGCAGCAAGCTTGATGGCCACAAAGCCTGAGCAACACCCTGCATCACTTGCCGAGCTCGCTCGTGCAGTTGCGAAAGGTCTTGTAGTAAATCACTTGCAGATGAGGGCATCTCCTCCTCAGGACGACCCGTTAACATTCCTGCATGCAAAATTCTTTCAATATACTTCCTCGCCGAACTATACTATAGTTCGTCTAGGCACTTACCGTAAATGCCGCGTCGAAGCCATTTGTTCTCCTTCACAGAGTCCGCCAGCTGAGCGCGGAGATCTTTTAACTCCATGTCCAGCTGGACTTTGGCATCTTGAAGATTGTTCTTCTCCTGCCTAACTCGCGTAAGAATGCGCTCGCCAGCCTCCAACTACCTTTTGAGATGCGATGCGTCCTCTCTTACGCCCTCCGGATTCACCCCGGGATTGTTTGCAGAATTTTCTGTTAGACTTGTCATATCGGCCATTTACTAACTGGTGCATCTTCGTACAATTGCGACAACTGTTACCAGATGAGGGCTTTTGGGATTCCTCTAGCTTGGAAAATGCCGCCCTCAGTTCGGCCTTGCATTCCTCCAGCTCCCGAGACAATTGCTCATTCTTATCTACAAGGACCTATGCATAAATTGATCCTTAAAACAGTTGTTCCAACCGTTTCAAGTCTCAGGGGGCTACTGCTACACATGCTTATCTAATTTTCTTAACCCGTATATCTTTGGTATACTGGTCCGTCGCTCAGGAAAGCCCGCCTTGAGCAGCTCGGATGTATGCGTCTCCCGAATTGAAGGCGTTAAATGCCTCTTCAGAAAAGATGTTGTTCCGAAGTACGGCCCGTCGGCGCCGGTGATTCATGGCGCTCTCTACTTCAGAATTCGTGGCTGAGAGCATATCTGCGTTCTCTGTTGGAGAACTATGCGGCATCAGCCCCGCTCCCGCCTCCACTCTCAAAGCCGGTTCTGGAATCCGGCTGGTGGAGGCATGGTTGGCAGGATCCCCGGATATAGTCCGGCTGCTCCTCTTCCTGCCAGGACACAAAGGGTGCTGTCATACTTCAAAATACCATAATCACAGCACAAGTTTTGCCTTACCTCTGTAGCGGCGAGTCGACCCTTACCGCCTTCCTCTTGAGCTTGCCCGATCTAGACGCCCTTGGCCGATGAGTCCCTAGGGGCTCGGCCCCACGCTCCGACCGTCATCTCTGCAAAAACACGACACTTCAAGGGTAAGGCATGACATCTGAAGGGAGTCCTCTTCGGAGGATAGGGTTTTTTTGACTTGGCTTACGCGCGACGTAGGAAGCGGTCCGGGATAGTTGGCAGTAATGGCCACCAAGGCGCCATCGCAACTCGCTTGATAAAATATCCTGTTGACGAGCTCCACGGTAATATCCGGATCTTCTTCGAGACCTGGATCTAGGGCCCTTCCGGGGTCCTCTGGCTGCGGGGAGGGGTTGGAGATTCCTTCTACGACCCTCCTCAGTTCCTGCTCGGGAATATCGAGGCGGATGATCTTAGCGAAGAACGCCACAATAAGTGACGTTGGGAAAGGAATGAAAACTTACCCAGTTTGGGGGGTTGTACATGGAGAATCCATCTCGCGGTTTGATGTGAAGGAATCCCTCCTCTTCCCCTTTGTATAAATCGGACAATATCCTTGCCAGAGCAGTGCCGGAGTCCGGACCCTTACGGCCACAGTGGGTGGCATCATCTTCCCCGTTGAAGTGCACATGGGCTTCCCCCAATATTGAAGTGGTTGCACTCCCCGTATTATGCATATTGCCATAACCTCGATTATCGTCAGTCCGGAGTTGGCCAGTAACTTTATCCTGCTCATCAGGTAATATATTTCCCTGGTATCCTCCTCTTGGGGGCCTTGGGGGCGCCAGCTTAGACGTGCCCTCGGTGGGGCGTTACTGAACTGGGGGAGACCTGTCCGGACTGGATCCGGAAGGGGAACATCGTCAATGTAGAACCACTCTGAAGGCCAGTTCTCTGGTGCCTTCTTGGGAGTGCCGGAAAGGTATCCGGTCTCGGCAATGCGCCATACTTCGGCCCCGCCCACCTGACATAGGGATTCTCCCTGGTTGCGGGGGACAAGGCAGAACAACTTCTTCCATAACCCGAAGTGAGGCTCGCAGCCTAAAAATAGCTCGCAAAGGGCAATGTACCCTGCTATATGTAGTATAGAGGCAGGGGTGATATTGTGTAACTGGAGGCCGTAGAACTCCAGGAGCCCGCGAAGGAACGGGTGGATAGGAAACCCGACGCCCCTTAGCAGATGTGGGATGAGGCATATTCGCTCCTCTGGAGACGGATTGGGAGATCTCTCCGCTTGCTCCCCGCCATTATAGGTGGCTATTCCGGCTCGGACAGGGACCATGAATGCTGGTGGAAGAAACCCCTGGGTTTGTAACTCGATCGGACGGCTATGGGGAACTGAACACTCTTCCCAGTCCCTCGGTTTGGAGCGAGGAGAGCGAGCAGAGGAGCTGTGACGACTGGCCATGTTGGAATGGTTTTTCCGGAGCGCTCTGTTGGATGCTTGCTCGAGGGGGAAGAGTGAGGTTTGGATATGAGAATCCCCGTCTCTTCAAATAGGCGGTCAGCCCAAAAGATTGAGGGTGGCAAATGCGAAAAATACCTTGGCTCCTCGCATTCGCTCGACACGTGGATATGGTCAGTATTGAGGCATTGAAGCCAAGGAATACAACATTGATGGAGTTTCCGACACTATTCGTCGTAACAGGTACTTTGGAGTATTCGGAGATGGAACCCGCCCTGCAATGCCGAAGACAAGACTACGCGCCGGACTCATCGTCATTGAAGCCTGGTTCAGGGGCTACTGAGGGAGTCCTGGATTAGGGGGTATCCAGATAGCCGGACTATATACATCGTCCGGACTATTGAAGCGTGAAGATACAAGACTCAAGACTTCGACCCGTGTCCGGATGGGACTTTCCTTGGCGTGGAAGGCAAGCTTGGCGATCCGGATATTATATTTCCTTCCTTGTAACCGACTCCATGTAAACCCTAGCCCTCTCCGGTGTCTATATAAACCGGAGAGGTTGGTCCCTAGAAGGCCAATCACAATTACAATCATACCATCATAGGCTAGCTTCTAGGGTTTAGCCTCTACGATCTCGTGGTAGATCTACTCTTGTACTACCCATATCTTCAATATTAATCAAGCAGGAAGTAGGGTTTTACCTCCATCGAGAGGGCCCGAACCTGGGTAAACATCCGTGTCCCTTGCTTCCTATTACCATCAGCCTAGATGCACAGATCGGGACCCCCTACCCGATATCCGTCGGTTTTGATACCGACACCCGCTGCCACGGGAGGGTAGGACGAAAGATGTCATGCAAGTTCTTTTCCATAAGCACGTATGATTAAATTCGGAATACATGCCTACATTACATTGATGAATTGGAGCTAGTTCTGTGTCACCCTATGTTATGATTGTTACATGATGAACCGCATCTGACATAATTCTCCATCACCGATCCAATGCCTACGAGCTTTTCACATATTGTTCTTCGCTTATTTACTTTCCCGTTGCTACTGTTACAATCACTACAAAATACCAAAAATATTACTTTTGTTACCGTCACCACTACTTCCATATTACTTTGCTACTAAATACTTTGCTGCAGATACTAAGTTATCCAGGTGTGGTTGAATTGACAACTCAACTGCTAATACTTGAGAATATTCTTTGGCTCCCCTTGTGTCGAGTCAATAAATTTGGGTTGAATACTCTACCCTCGAAAACTGTTGCGATCCCCTATACTTGTGGGTTATCAAGACTATTTTCTGGCACTGTTGTCGGGGAGCATAGCTCTATTCTTTGAGTAACTTGGGATTTATATCTGTTGGTCACTATGAAGAACTTGAAAGACGCTTAAGACAACAATTTATCCCTCAACTATGAGGGAGGTAAGGAACTGCCATCTAGCTTTGCACTTGATTCACCTTCTGCTTTGAGTAAGCTTATGACATACTAAACCTGCTTTTGCTATTTGTTACGATATGTCGCATGTTATTGATGATGCCACTTCGCTATGCATGATACTTATGATGAAATTACTTCTATGCTTGATACTCGTGCCACTTAGTGAATTTCTTGATGAACAAATTGCTAGGGCTAGAGAGAAAGAAATTATTGAAACTGATTATATTGATGAAAGTGATGATGAAGACTTGCATGTTATTCCAGAGGGTTATGTTTTTGATAAAGAAGCTTCTTTAGCTATTTTAGCTTGCAAAGATAGATATGAACTCAAGAGGTTATTAGCTAAATGGAATAAGCAATCTCTTAATGATAGAATGAGACCTCGACCTGCTTTTGCAACTTCACCTATCTGTGTTACCGATAAGGATTATGAATTCTCTATTGATCCTGATATAATTAATTCGGTTGAATCTGATCCTTTTCATGGCTATGAATCTGAAACTGTTGTGGCACATCTTACTAAATTAAATGATATAGCCACCCTGTTCACTAAGGATGAGAGATCTCGCTACTTCTATATCCTTAAAATATTTCCGTTCTCATTAAAGGGTGATGCTAAGATATGGTTTAATTCTCTTGATCCTGGTTGTGTGCGTAGTCCCTGTGGATATGATTTATTACTTCTCTGCTAAATATTTCCCTGCTCATAAGAAACAAGCCGCTTTAAGGGAAATATATAACTTTGTGCAAATTGAAGAAGAGAGTCTCCCACAAGCTTGGGGGAGGCTTCTCAAGTTACTTAATGCTTTGCCTGATCATCCTCTCAATAAAAATGAAATACTTGATATCTTTTATAATGGACTAACCGATGTTTCCAGAGATTACCTGGATAGTTGTGCTGGTTCTGTTTTCAGGGAAAGAACACCGGATGAAGCTGAAATTCTATTGAATAATATGTTGGCAAATGAAAACAATTGGACACTTCCTGAGCCAATTACCGAGCCTATTCCTAAACCAACTCCGAAGAAGAGAGGTGTTCTATTTCTCAGTCCTGAAGATATGCAAGAGGCAAAGAAATCTATGAAAGAAAAAGGTATTAAAGCTGAAGATATTAAGAATTTACCTCCTATCGAAGAAATACATGGTCTTAATCTACCGCCTGTTGAAGAAACATATGATCTTAATCCATTACCTATTGAAGAAACTCATGGTCTTGATAACCCGACACAGGTAGTTGATACGTCTCCAACGTATCTATAATATTTGATTGCTCCATGCTATATTATCTACTGTTTTGGACATTATTGGGCTTTATTATCCACTTTTATATTATTTTTGGGACTAACCTATTAACCAGAGGCCCAACCCAGAATTGCTGTTTTTTTTTGCCTATTTCAGAGTTTTGAAGAAACGAAATATCAAACGGAGTCCAAACAAAATGAAACCTTCGGGAACGTGATTTTCTCACCGAACATGATCCAGGAGACTTGGACCCTACGCCAAGAAAGAAAAGAGGAAGGCATGAGGTAGGGGGCGCGCCTACCTCCCCCCCCCCCCAGGCGCGCCCTCCACCCTCATGGGCCCCCTGTTGCTCCACCGACGTACTCCTTCCTCCTATATATACCTATGTACCCCCAAACGATCAGATACAGAGCCAAAAACCTAATTCCACCGCCGCAACCTTCTCTACCCACGAGATCCCATCTTGGAGCCTGTTTTGGAGCTCCGCCGGAGGGGGCATCCATCACGGAGGGCTTCTACATCAACACCATAGCCTCTCCGATGAAGTGTGAGTAGTTTACTTCAGACCTTCGGGTCCATAGTTAGTAGCTAGATGGCTTGTTCTCTCTTTTTGGATCTCAATACAATATTCTCCCCCTCTCTCGTGGAGATCTATTCGATGTAATCTTCTTTTCCGGTGTGTTTGTTGAGACCGATGAATTGTGGGTTTATGATCAAGATTATCTATGAACAATATTTGAATCTTCTCTGAATTCTTTTATGTATGATTGGTTATCTTTGCAAGTCTCTTCGAAATTATCAGTTTGGTTTGGCCTACTAGATTGATCTTTCTTGCAATGGGAGAAGTGCTTAGCTTTGGGTTCAATCTTGCGGTGTCCTTTCCCAAAGGATGTGAGGGGGCAGCAAGGCACGTATTGTATTGTTGCCATCGAGGATAACAAGATGGGGTTTTTATCGTATTGCATGAATTTATCCCTCTACATCATGTCATCTTGCTTAAGGCGTTACTCTATTTTCTTGAACTTAATACTCTAGATGCGTGCTGGATAGCGGTCGATGAGTGGAGTAATAGTAGTAGATGCAGGCAGGAGTCGGTCTACTTGTCTCGGACGTGATGCCTATATACATGATCATACCTAGATATCCTCATAACTATGCTCAATTCTGTTAATTTCTCAACAGTAATTCGTTGACCCACCGTAAAATACTTATGCTCTTGAGAGAAGCCACTAGTGAATCTATGGCCCCCGGGTCTATCTTCATCATATCAATCTTCCAATACTTAGTTATTTCCTTTGCTTTTTACTTTGCTTTTTTACTTTGCTTTTATTTTACTTTGCATCTCTATCACAAAAATACCAAAAATATTATCCTATCATATCTATCAGATCTCACTCTCGTAAGTGACCATGAAGGGATTGACAACCCCTTATCGCGTTGGTTGCGAGGAGTTTTTGTTTTGTCTTTGATACGAGAGACTCAAGCAGTAGCCTCCTTTGGATTGATACCTTGGTTCTCAAAAACCTGAGGGAAATACTTACGCCATCTTGTGTTGCATCACCTTTCCTCTTCAAGGAAATCCAACGCAGTGCTCAAGAGGTAGCAGTAGTAAAGGTAAATTCTATCTATAGATATGATAAAGCTGAAATCCCTCCTACTAAAATTGCTAGCCAATGCTTGGATGAGTTTGATAACTTTATGGTTAAGCAAGATGATTCAATGCTTATTTTGGTAGACAATTAAAACAAAATGCTTATATGATTGAACACTTGGGTAATTACATGGCTGATGTTAGAGGTGAACTTAAACTCATTACTAAACATGCTTCTATGGTTACCACTCAAGTAGAACAAGTACTTAAAGCTCAAAATGATTTTCTCAATGAAATGAATAGTAAGAAAAATGATTATGCAGTTAGAGCGGCTACTAGAACTGGTAGAATGACTCAGGAACCTTTGTACCCTGAAGGCCACCCTAAGAGAATTGAACAAGATTCTCAGAGAAATAATATTGATGCACCTAGTTCTTCTAAAAAGAAGAAAAAGAAAAATGATAGGACTTTGCATGCTTCTAGTGAACCTATTGCTGAACCACCTGAGAATCCAAATGGTATTTCTATTTCTGACGCTGAAACACAATCTGGTAATGAACATGAACCTAGTGAAAATGTTAATGATGATGCTCAACCTAGTAATGATAATGATGTAGAAATTGAACCTGCTGTTGATCTTGATAACCCACAATCAAAGAATCAACGTTATGATAAGAGAGACTTTGTTGCTAGGAAACATGGTAAAGAAAGAGAACCATGGGTTCAGAAACCCATGCCTTTTCCTCCCAAACCATCCAAGAAAAAGGATGATGATGATTTTGAGCGCTTTGCTGAAATGATTAGACCTATCTTTTTGCGTATGCTATTGACTGATATGCTCAAAATGAATTCTTATGCTAAGTATATGAAGGATATTGTTACAAATAAAAGAAAGATACCGGAAGCTGAAATTTCCACCATGCTTGCTAATTATACTTTTAAAGGTGGAATACCAAAGAAACTTGGAGATCCAGGAGTACCCACTATACCATTGTAACGCCCGGATACAATTTTACATAATTGTAACTCCAACTCTTGCCATTTCCAGCTATGTGATATGTTTTTCCTCCGTGGTTGGGTTTTTGTCTTTTGTTTTGCATTTTGTTCATGTCATGCTTTTCATCATCGCATTATCCGCATTGCATCGGCACTCGTTGCCGTCATTGTTTTTAAAACTTGCATCCGCTCGTAGTTGCTGCGTCCCTCCTTGCTTTCGTTGACCGTTCCGAGATCAACATTGTTCTTCGTTTGCCCTCTTGCCTAAACCGGAGTCTCTCTGTACAGTGCATCGACCCCTCGCCCGTGTCCGAAACTGCCCCGAACCCGAATCGCTCAGTAATCACCGTTGCATTCAGATCATCTCCTAACATCTATAAAACATCTCCGTTTTCTTGTTTGGACTCCCTACCTATTTATTTCTTGATCGTTCGATGTTGATCCAAGGGTTCATTTTGCCCCTAAGCTAGTCCACCTAGCTATTTAAGCATGTCAAACCCTAGTCCGAGCCGTCCCATCCATTTCATCCGTCCCATCCGCCGCCACCTCCTTGTTTTCCTCCCCTGCCCAATCCACCACCGACCAGCCTCCACCTTCATCGGGATCCATGCCCAACCAGCCAATTCCATCGAGCCAACCCATCAATCATGGAAGCCCCGCAGCCAACCACCTTCCCCGATACACCCATCGATCCAGTCCCGTCGAGCTCCTCTGCTCGGCCCGCCTGGCCGTCTCCCGCAAGATCTCCCTCCGCCTGACTCCACGAGCTCTTCCCCAACGCCGCCTCCTCACCTCGGCCCCGAAGCGCCACCACCGTCGGACGGCCTCGCCGGAGCAGCGCCGCCGGATCAGGCCAGCTCCTCGCGCCCAGTTTCCCTTCTTCTCCTGATGGTCGTCTTCCCCTGCTCTTTCTCATGTCTCGCTCTCTTTGACTTGCCACAGCAGGGAACCGCCGCCGCCCAAGGCTTCCTCGACCCCGTCGCCGACCAGATCCGCGGCTGCCCTTCGCCGCTGACCTTCCTCGCTGAACCTTGCCGCTGAAGTTCCCCGCCATTGTCGTTCCCCTGCCATGGCGTCTCGTCCTCCTTCTGCTCCACTTTCGAGGCCCCGAGCTCCTCCAGCTCGACCTCCGTCCGCTGAAGCTCCCTGCCGCCGGAGTCCCGCCTTCCCTTCCTCGTGATCGCCGCCAAGGCCTCGTCGCCCGAGTCTCGTGCGTCGTCAGTGTTCGTTAACGGTCCCGGCTGAGACGAAGCGCCACGACCGCTTCGCCAGCCTCGCGTTGACCGTGCCTCCCCAACCTCCTCGCTCGGGCCAGTTGTCGATCTGGCCCAGCCAACGCTCCTCTCCACCGTCTGGGCTTGGCCCATGGTGAGCCACCGCTGTGCTCCCCTTTCACTGTTGGCCCAAGTGCAGATTCGGCCAGATTCATGTATTTTTTCGCGGAACGATTTTAGCCTTTTATCCAGAAAACTGCATGCTTACAGATTAGACCCTCTTCCTCATGCATTTAATAACTCATGAACCGTGCATCGGTTTAAAATGATTTATATATGTAAAATACTTAGAATTTCATCTAGTTTCATAATATGCCACTTTCATCCATGTTTGAAATGTTTAAAATGCTGTTGATTAAATTTGCTCAAATGCCATGTTAAAATGATTTATTTCATAACTAAATAACCGTAGCTCAGTTTTAAATAAACTTTATATGTAACTGGGGTAGAAAAATGCCTAGTTTAACATGGTGCACTTTATTTTGCTGTTTAACAACATTAAAATTGTGTTTAGGGCAGAACAGTACCAAATTCATAAATTGTGTATGAGGATTTTTCCGGAATTGTTGTTTGTTGTTTCCGGCCTCATTTAAACTTGCCTAAATAGTTAGTTTACTTTTGTTTCACCTCTTGCCATGTTTAACAACATTTAATATTGTTTGGTAGCTCAAACGAGATTAAACTAAATATGTCAATGTGGTGTTTTGTCAATATGCAACCCGTTGCATATTGAGCTCCACTTAATTTGTAGTATTGTTTGTTGCACTTTGCCATGCCATGCCTCATTAAACCGGACATGCATCATACTTGATTGTGCATCGTGCCATGTTTATGCTTGTGCATTTACCCTGTTGTTTGTTTCTTTCTGGTGTTGCTTCTTCTTGATAGTTCCGGTAATGTCGCGATTGTGAGGATCCGTTCGACTACGTTGGGTCATCTACTTCATGGACTCGTTCTTCTTCCTAGCGGGATTTCAAGCAAGATGACCGTCACCTTGGATCTCATTACTATCATTGCTATGCTAGTTGCTTTGTTCTATCGCTATGCTGCGTTAACTACCATTTGCTTATCAAGCCTCCCAAATTGCCATGAACCTCTAACCCGTTGTCACCCTTCCCAGCAAACCATTGTTTGGCTATGTTACCGCTTTTGCTCAGCCCCTCTTATAGCGTTGCTAGTTGCAGGTGAAGATGAAGATTGCTCCATGTTGGATTATGTTTATGTTGGGATATCACAATATCTCTTATATTATTCATGCATCTATATATTTGGTAAAGGGTGGAAGGCTCGGCCTTATGCACAGTGTTTTGTTCCACTCTTGCCGCCCTAGTTTCCGTCATATCGGTATTATGTTTCCGGATTTTGCGTCCCTAACGCGGTTGGGTGATTTATGGGACCCCCTTGACAGTTCGCTTTGAATAAAACTCCTCCAGAAAGGCCCAACCTTGGTTTTACCATTTGCCTCACCACCACCTATACCCTTTCCCTTGGGTCGGCCAACCCGAGGGTCATCTTTATTTTAGCCCCCCCGGGCCAATGCTTCTCAAAGTGTTGGCCCGAAATGAGCAGACTGCGGGGCCACCTTGGGGAAACTTTAGGGTTGGTTTTACTCGTAGGATGTCTCATCCGGTGTTGCCCTGAGAACGAGATATGTGCAGCTCCTATCGGGATTGTCGGCGCATCGGGCGGCTTTGCTGGTCTTGTTTTACCATTGTCGAAATGTCTTGTAAACCTGGATTCCGAGACTGATCGGGTCTTCCCGGGAGAAGGAATATCCTTCGTTGATCGCGAGAGATTATCATGGGCTAAGTTGGGACACCCCTGCAGGGTATAAACTTTCGAGAGCCGTGCCCGTGGTTATGTGGCAGATGGGAAATTGTTAATATTCGGTTGTAGTAAACTTAAAGTAAACTCTTCTAAAATACACCAACCGTGTGCGTAACCATGATTGTCTGTTTTTGGGGACGATCGAGAGGAGAACACGGTTTCTGGGTTATGTCTGACGTAAGTAGGAGTTCAGGATCACTTTGTCGGGGAGGCTGATCGTACCCACGAACACCTATGGGGCCGGTGGACCAGGCCCCTTTGTGGTTCGGAGGGGGGGCGGAGATCGCACGAAGAGTGGATCGAGGCGAGGCACACGAGCAGTTTACCCAGCTTCGGAGCTCTCCGGAGAGATAAAACTCCTACTGCTGCTTGTTTGATGTATTGTGTTCTTGCTAGGGAGCGATCGAGCTACAAAACCCTAGCATGAGCGTATCTGGTCCCTAGTGAGTCGAATGAACCGAACCTCGAACCCCCCACGCTATGCATGGGCCTCCTTTTATATGCTCAAGGGTCTCCGCCGGGTGGCAACATAGGCGAGGGTACAAATGTAAAACAGGAGTTGGTACACCTACTCGAACAAAGGTATGCAGCAAAATACCTAACTCGACGGCAAGGGACAAAAGCAATAAATGCCGTCGCTGTCGCCCCAAACAGGCAACAGAGACCGTCAGTGCGCCACCGCTCACCACGATGGCAAGCTTGTCGGCGCCTCTTATCGCTGCTCTCCGGCCGGCTGCAGCCTCTCGACACGCGTGCATGGAATGGTCCCATGGCGACACGTTCTTTGGATGAGCTGGAGCGGATATGGAGAGAGGTTGCTTGCAGCGGCAAGCGCCTTTGCCGCGGCGAATCCTTGTCGCGTCCGGAGGCTTGTCGCGCTCGAGCCTTCCCGGCAAGCTCCTCTTGCCGGGCCTTGTCTTCTGCATGCCTTGAGTGGCCTTCCGGCAAGCTCCTCTTGCCGTGGCCTTGTCTTCTTAATCGCCTAAAATACTTTGTTCTTGAATGGCTCCAAAGGAACCACGGAGGATCTTGGTGGTGACGAGGCAAACCCGCCATGGTGTCAAGAATCGTCTGCGCATCAGTACGGGATACTAGGGTACCCTACTCTAGTACACCGACAGAGCCGGGCTGGGCCGCACACGTGCCGAAGCGTTGTCGGGCCAGGCCCAAAAGCGATTCTGCACGGTCACACGCAGCGGCCTCGACCACGTCGCAACTCGCCCCGGACCCACCACGACCCCCACTAACGGCACGCACGGTCGTGGCGCCGTCTGAAGATCGTGGGCGTGGTCGTGGGGTTTCTTTATTAGGAAAAGCGGAACGTCCGCCCCACTCCCCCTCTTTATAAGCAGAGGAAAACAGGGGCAGGCCGTCCACTCCGCCGTTGTTGTCTTGTCAAGAAAACCACCGCCGCTCCCCCCTTCTTCTCCGGTGCGAAGAGAGCAGCGCCCCGCCCCCTTTCGCCACAAGCGCGCTCACCACCGTCGGCCTCCTCCGCCGCCCTCGCCATGGCTCCGAAAGCCGACAAGGAGAAGGGCGTCAAGTCGGCCGAGGCGCAGCGGCTCGCGGCGTTGCGCAAGGATCGGGCCATCTTCCCCCCCCCCCAGCTCGGCGCAAAGGAGCTGCGGGATGTCTTCTATCTCTTTTGGTCGACGGAGACGCGTGCGCATCCGCGCACGAAGGTACTCCCCGCCTCCGCTTCTGATTTGGCCCCAACTGGTACCCTTGTTTGCCCTTTTCTTCTATTGCGGGCTTTGCCCGCCCTTTTCCGAGTTCTTCTGCGATATCATGAACACATATGGCCTCCGCCTCCTTGATTTCACCCCCAACGCTGTCTTGACCATGGCAGTTTTCGTGCACCTTTGCGAAAATTTTGTCGGAGTCCACCCAAACGTGGCACTCTTCCGCCACTTCTTCGTGCCCCGCGTCGAGAGAGGAGAGCCACTTGCCAGAGGGATAGCTTGGGTCTCCAGGATCGGCAAGAAAGAAGCCTATCTGGAAGGAGAGTTCCGCAACAAGTGGGAGGAGTGGAGAGCCAATTGGTGTTGGGTCGTAGAGGAGAACCCGCAGCCTTCATCTGCCGTCGCCAAACCCCAATAGTGCGCTGCAGAGATTGGAGTAACTTGGCGCCGGAGGATGCGAGGTTGAAGATAGTCAGGACCGGATTTTGCGCCTCGGGCTTGCCGGATTAACCGTAGGGCGTGGTTGGCGCAGACTTCCTTCGCCCGCCGCGCTCCCTTGCAGGAGAGGAGGAGGCCTGCTTGGGAGTTCCAAAATGCGGCGTACATTATGAGGTTGCGCCCTGGCCTGAATCTGGAATTTCACCGTCTTGGAGTTGGATGCGATCTTTGCTAGAGCTGTTCAAGAACGACCTGATCACCCTGAGTGGTTTAGGTTGCCGAGGGGGTCGTCCCATTGTGCAACAACTTCGGCGCCGACCGCATCCGCGCCATGATGCCGCGCAGCGATTCCCATGGGATCGCTCCAACCTGGCAGGAGCCCCGACGAGGTCGTGCAGCAGTTTTTCGACGACTTGGAAGAAGTGCCGATCCGCTCGATGAGCGAAAAAGGCTCACTCGCGACACTACCGACGAGGAGATGGCGCGTATTGCCACCGGTGGAGGAGGCGGCAGCAGCCGCTGCCGGAGCCTTCGGGTATACCGTGGAGGAGGCGGACGCTGAAGGCGGCAAGCCTTGCCGAGCGAAGGAGATTGCCGGGCGAGGACGAGCTTGTCGAGCCCGAGGCCGGGTCGAGTGGACCCGCCGAGGGCGCTTCTTCTCCACCACCCAGCGACTTGCCGCCAGTGAGCCCCGGTTCTGCTGAAGAGGCGTCTCCGCAAGGCCGGAGACGAGTCGGGCGGCAGATCGCCCACAAGAAGAAGCGGCCATGACGCTCTACCGCTGCAAGCGATGTTGCTGAGCGCCACACTGCTGCGACAACCGGGCGAGGTCTTCTCGTGCCACCGCCGACGCCTCCGCCAAGCGGCCAAGAGAGCCCACTCCCGCCTCGTCGCACCGGAGGCGAGCCGAGTTTGACTTCTCCGCGCCAGCTCCGAGGAGGAAGGCGAAGAGTAAGCTCTTGAGATTGTGCTTGTATTTCTTCAATTTTATTGCTTCATCTTGAATCTGATTTGCTTCGTGCTCGGCTCTTTCCTTTCGTGACGCTGGCCCAGAGCGTCAAGAGGGCTAAGATCCCGACGGTCGTCGTTGAGGAAGATTCTCCTGCGGGCAACAGGGGACGCGTCTGAGACCCCTTGCCGGACCTGCAACCCTTCCTCGTAGCAGCCTCAAAGACAGCCACCAAAGTAAGTGTGCAGTTTTCTCCTTACTATTAGGTGTGCAGGGGTGCCCCTTCTTCGTTGATACCTGATTGTTTGCTTGTGTAGGAGCAGAGCAGCCTCATCAGGAGGGCTCGGAAGCCGCCCCCGAAATCCTGTCTGCTGCCACTCGCCGCCAAGGGAGGAATTCTCCGGCAAGGGAGCCCTCCGACAAGTGAGGCCACTCAGTCACGGGAGGCTACCCCGGCAAGGGACAGCGCCATTGACCCTCCAGTGGTCGAGGCCATGGCTGCGGATCCCGTTGCAGGTAATTTCCTTACAAGAAAATCTCCCTTGGGCTTGTTTTCTTATGTTTCTCTTTTTGAACATTTGCTTGACTGCTCTTTCTTCGTCTGACGCAGAGCCGATGGAGGTCGAGGCCGCCCGGGCGAGGAGGAAGCGCTAGCGACAACACCGGCAGGCCGCCACGAGGAAGAAGAGGTCGTTGCTTTGTGGAAGAAGAGGCCGTCGCCGACGAGCCTGTTGGCGAGAAGGCCACCGAGGCTGCCGACGCAGGTTGGCGAGGGTCGGGCGATCGCACCGACGGCCCTGAGGCCGCAGGAGCGCCAGCGCTACACCGACAGCCGACTTCCCCGCTGCTGCGGCAAGGCCAGTTCGAGGAGCCCCAGCCAGCGCCCTACCAAGGCCGGCGAGGGTGTCTTCATCAAACTCCCACAGGAACCGAGCTCAGGCGCCCGGTCGAGGAGAGACCTTTGACGGGCGAAGCTACTCGCCTCTGCTTGGCCGACGCTGGTGGACGCCAGCAGCAGCAGCTGGCGAAGTCCCCGAGGAGGAGCAACTTGAAGAAGCTGCTGTCGCTCTACCGCGCCCGGCAAGCCAAGTTGGAGTCCCGGGAAGCACTTGTCGCGAGGGCAGGAGCGGACATGGAGAAGTGCGCAGAAGAGCTCCGGAGCGTCAACCAAGAAACTCTCCGCGCAGGAAAGCGAGCTGGCGCAGCGGAAGGTCAACCTGGACAGCCGCGAAGAAGACCTTGCCGCGCGCGAGGAGTCACTTGGCGGGGCGCTTAAGGAAGCGAAGGATGCTGCCGCAGCCGCCGAGGCCGCCAAGGAAGAGTTGAAAGGCGAAGGTGGCACAGGTGGAGGCCAGCCTCAAGAAGAGCGGCGAAGAGCTTGCGGCGCTCAAGCATGAGCGTGAGAAGGACACCTACACTCTTGGCGAGCTGCGAGTCGTCTCACTGATAGGGGCAAGGAGCTCGGCGCCGCCAACGATTCCAAGGCGGATCTTGAGCTGAAGCTGACCACCACACGCAGACGTAGAACGGTGCTGTGGAGCGGGAGGTGGGCTTGTTGGAGACGATCAAGGCCAAGGAGGAGCTGCTAGTGAATGTTGCCTCCACCCAGCGCCTTGAGGGAGAGCATGGAGCACTGGATCAAGGTCTTGTGGACACCGCCGCCGACATCCACAACGACTGATGGAGCCGGGATGACGGACCTTGCATACTCCTTCGACGAGCATCTCCAACCCAGCGCCAAACTCAGTTTATTCTTCAAAGGCGTGGTGACGGGTCTCCAGCGACTCCGGGAAGAGGTCCCAAAGCAGCTGGCCGAGGAATCACGCCAGATCTATGCAGGAGCCCTCGAGAAGGTGTTCATAAAGGTGGCCTTCCGCAATCCAGGCCTCAACCTTAACGACGTCCTCAGATCCTTGCCGCCAGATGCCAACGTGGAGGAGCTCAAAGCCCTTGTCGCACCCATTGTGGACAAGGTGAACAAGATCAAGCGGATCGATGGCGACCGCGTAGACTAGGCCGCCAATTTTATCTTTCCCTTGTCGATGCCGATCATGTTTAGAACACTTTGTTAGATCAGCGACAAGTTATTTTGTAATATACTCTATCTTAGGCGATCAATGCAACGTTATTTCCTCTACTTGATTCCTTCCTTTATGCGTTTACGCCTTACGCATTTGGGGGACTTGTCGGTGCGGGCACCTTTGTCATGAAGCGCCGAGTGCGGAACGTCAAGACTTCGGCGGTGTGCCGCCTCCGACAAGCAACCTTGTCGCGACTAGCCGCAGCTCACTTAAGTTGTTGAGCGGACTCGAAACAAAGTAAGGGCGCGACTAGCTGCGAGTTGGTTCCTCTCAAGCACAGTTTTCCATACAAAGTACTATCGTTTGAGGAAGATAACTTAAAATTTAAAATTGATTGCTCAAACTTTGGCAACTTAGCTTTTACATCTCTTGCTTCCCGATGAGGCTTAAACTTCCTCGGCGGTGCCTGGTCCATAGTATTATCTTCTCCTTCCCCCTGGTTAACTTGTGCGCGAGGGAGCCTTCCTTTCTTTGAGAAAAGAGAAAGAAGAGGAAATAACGTTATGGAGCCTAAGCGGCTCGATTCTGCTTACGGGTGTGGTTGCTGCACAAAGTGTTAGTCAAAACATGCAATAAAATGATGAAAGCATGAATTTGACAAGTCGTATGTAACACATGAGCTTTATCGACGACGGGGTCTCGCGCCTCGCTTTGTACAAAGGATTACATGCAGCAGTGGCAAGACTTGTACAAAAGGTGGTTGCCGGAACGGGTTCCGCAACCGCGCTCTATGGGTAAAACTTACGAAGATGCTCAATGTTCCAGGAGTTGCTCACGGGATGCCATCTTCGGTCTCAAAGGCGGACAGCGCCCAGAGCCTAGTGACTCGTTTCACCCGATAAGGGCCTTCCCACTTCAAGGCGTCAACTTGTTTGAATTCTTGGCGGTCCGAACGCGGCGAAGAACAAGGTCGCCTTCCTCGAGACTTCTGGCACTAACTCTGCGGCTATGGTAGCGACGCGAGCTTGTCGGTAGCGATCAGCTTCGCCTGGCCGGCTGAAGACGATCCTCCTCGAGGAGCAGCGCGTCATCTTGTCGCAGCTGCTCTTGCTCAAGCTCATCATAAGCGAGCACTCGAGGCGATCCGCATACGAGTTCCGTGGGGAGAACTGCCTCTGCTCCATAGACTAGAGCAAAAGGTGTCTGGCCGGTGGCTCGATTTGGTGTCGTCCTGATCGACCAAAGAACCACCGGCAGCTCCTCGATCCAGTTTCTTCCGCACTTGTGCAGCCTGTCGAAAGTTCTGGTCTTGAGCCCGCGCAGCACTTCAGCATTTGCCCTCTCTGCTTGACCGTTGCTTCTCGGATGAGCAACAGAAGCAAAGCAGACCTTGGCGCCAAGATTTTGGACGTACTGCATGAAGGTGCGACTCGTAAATTGTGTGCCGTTGTCGGTGATGATCTTGTTAGGGATTCCGAAACGGCAAACAATCGACCTGAAGAACTTGACTGCTGACTGTGCCATCACCTTCCTCACTGCTTCCACTTCCGGCCACTTTGTGAACTTGTCGATGGCGACGTACAAGTATTCAAAGCCCCCGACAGCTCGGGGGAAGGGGCCGAGGATGTCGAGCCCGGACCGAAAATGGCCGGGATAAAGGGATCGTCTGGAGAGCCCGAGCTGGTTGGTGTATCTGTTTGGAATGGGAACTGCACGCTTCACACTTGGTTGCTTGTGCAGTTGCATCCTGGAGGGCTGTCGGCCGTAAGAAACCTTCTTGCCGGAAAGCTTTGCCGACAAGTGCTCTCGCGCCAATGTGGTGACCACATATGCCTCCATGTATCTCTCGCCAACAGCTTTTGTCCATCTTCCCAGGAATACACTTCAATTTCACACCGTTGAGTCTTCTTACATGCGATTATCTTGTCGACAAACTGGTACATACCATTTGCCGGGCTACTCTTTCCGCTTCTTCTCGCTCTTGGGAAGTTCTCCGTCTGAAGGAAATGGACAATCTGTGTGCCCATCTTTGGAGCTTGCGGCTCGACAACAAGGACCAAAGGCACATCTGCTGCTGCGGGAACATCAGCTTCTACGGCGAGAACCTGCGGCTCTGCCGGAGCTTGACGCTCCCGGCAAGCTTGCGGAGCAAAACTTGTCGGAAGCGTCGCTTCAACGAAACAAACCTCAGGGCTTGTCTGAGCAGATCGCCTCAAAGATCGTTGGTGTTGATCTTGGGGACCTTCATAGCAACGACGGCAGGAAGCTCTGCCGGAAAGTAGTCACCAGAGATCAACTTCCTCTTCTTGCTTTGTCCGAGTTGATGGTGTTACGGTTGGTTGAGTCGGCTTGAGCACGAAAATCCCTGGTTCCACGAGCAACTTAAGTGCAGCGCACTTTGTGACAGTCGACAATATCATTCTGAGCTCTTGGAACATGTTCCATTTGCAGGCCGTCAAAGTGCTCTTCTAGCTTCCTCACTTCATAAACGTAGGCTTCCATCAACGGACTCTGGTAATCTTTGTTCACTTGGCGGATGACAAGTTGCGAGTCACCCCTGACAATAAGCTTTTTGATCCCAAGGTCCACTGCGATCCTGAGACCGGCAAGCAAACCTTCATACTCTGCAGTATTGTTTGTTGCTTGCTCCTTGGGAAAGTGCATCTGGACTACGTACTTGAGGTGCTCTCCGGTGGGTGCGATAAGCAGCACGTCGGCGCCGGCGCCTTGCAGCGAGAAGGCACCATCAAAGTACATCCGCCACTCTTTACTTGCTTCCTTGACGGGAATGCTCGTCTCCGGAATCTCTTCATCTGGCGTTGGCGTCCATTCTGCTATGAATTCTGCTAGCGCTCTGCTTTGGATAGTTGATGTGCTTTCAAACTTGAGACCAAAGCTTGACAGTTCCAATGCCCACTCGACAATCCTGCCTGTTGCTTCTGGATTCTGCACTATCCTCTTCAGCGGAAAGCGAGTGACAACTGTGATCTCATGTGCTTGGAAGTAATGGTGCAGCTTTCTCGAGGCCATGAGGAGGCCGAAAAGCAATTCTCGCACACCCGTAGTACCTTGACCTAGCCCCCTGCAGGAGGGAACTGACAAAGTAGACTGGGCGCTGCACCATCCTTTTCTACATCTGGTCATGCGTCTGCGCGGATTCGTTCTTGTCGGGACCAGAGCTTGTCGGCAAAGCCCCCTGCTTGTCGCTGGATGTGCTTGCCGTGGTCGCTGGCTCGTCATCCGCCTCCCTCTCCGCTACTAACGCAGCACTAACCACTTGATTGGTTGCTGCTATATATAGCAGCAACTTCTCTTGTGGTTTAGGTGCGACAAGTGTTGGAGTGGAGGACAGGTATCTCTTTAAGTCCTGCAGCGCAGCCTCCGCTTCGGGAGTCCATTTCATTGGACTTGCCTTTTTCAAAATCTTGAAAAACGGCAGGGCGCGCTCAGCAGACCTAGAAATAAACCTGCTAAGAGCAGCTACGCAACCGGCAAGTCTTCGTGACATCCTTGACGCCGCTTTGGTGCTTCAATCTGCTCAATGGCCTTGATCTTGTCGGGATTAGCTTCAATCCCTCGTTGAGACACGAAGAACCCGAGAAGCTTGCGGAAGGGACTCCAAACACGCACTTCTCGGGGTTGAGCTTGAGGTTGATCTTGCGCAGATTTGCAAAGGTCTCGTCAAATCTTGAACCAGAGTTGCTTTGTCCTTGCTTTTGACCACTATGTCATCCATGTAGGCTTCTACATTTACGTGCATTTGCGGCTCAAAAGTGTCATGGACTACCCTTGCAAATGTCGAACCAGCATTCTTCAAACCGAAAGGCATCCGTATGAAACAGTATGTGCCACATGGTGTAATGAATGCGGTCTTCTCCTCATCTTCTTCAGCCATGAAAATCTGATGGTATCCTGAGTATGCATCAAGAAACGAAAGCAAATCACATCCAGCCGTGGAGTCAACAATCTGGTCAATGCGCGGCAAGGGAAATGGATCTTTGGGACAAGCTTTATTAACATCCGTGAAGTCAATACAAAGTCTCCATTTTCCATTTGCTTTGTGCGACTACGAGGATTGGCCAACTACGTGGGATGGAGCACTCCTCGACAAGGCCCGATGCTTCCGGTTTCTTGATCTCTTCGCTATGAATTCTTGGCGTTCCACCGCTTGCTTCCTTACTTTTTGCTTGGCCGGGCGTGCATGAGGA
This sequence comes from Aegilops bicornis, assembly GCA_021605145.1. Taxonomy (NCBI): domain Eukaryota; kingdom Viridiplantae; phylum Streptophyta; class Magnoliopsida; order Poales; family Poaceae; genus Aegilops; species Aegilops bicornis. The sequence continues at coordinate 326,298,194 of CM038669.1, forward strand.
CAAACGGCCGCGGTGCTCAATCACTTTCACAGGAACACTGGGATGTCGGATGGTTGCCATGCAAACACGTCGACATTCGCCCAGGAAAGCAACGAGCCGCCTTCCTATTTAGGGTCGAGAGAGGCACCGATGGTAAGGTACCACCGATGCCGTCCTCCTTGGCGGGCACCTTCTTGGTCTTTGGCGGAGCTACCATCTTCTTGCACTTGCGGTGGAGCTCGATGGTGCGTCCTCGACGGTGGCGCAGCACTCCGAAGAGGTGCGCTTGCCGGAGTGAGCATCGAGCTCTTGCGGACTTGGACTTTGTTTTCTTCCCCGGAGCTTCAGCGGCAAGTGTTTGGCAATCTGTCATGCGGCTTGCATCCCGGTAGATCTTGTCGGCACAGATAAGGGCATCCTTCTTGTCGTCATGGACAGAGATGATGCTTATCGGGCCTGGCATCTTGAGTAAGTTGTAGGCGTAGTGAGAGGCTGCCATGAACTTGGCGAGTGCTGGACGGCCAAGTATCCCATTGTAAGGTAATGGGAAATCGGCAACATCGAATGTGACCCTCTCAGTCCTAAAGTTCAGCTCGCCGCCAAATGTTACCGGCAACGTAATCTTCCCCTTCGGCTTGCTCCTTCCCGGATTGATTCCTTGGAAGGTGCCGGTCTCTTCGAGCTCGCCGTCGAGGATTTGAAGCTTCGAGCACCGCGGAGGAGATCAATTCAAGCCGCCACGCCGTCAACTAGCATTTTGGTGACTTTGAGGTTGCGGATGGTTGGTGAGACCAACATCGGCAAGCACCCGACGCGATTATGCGATCGTGGTGATCCTCAATATCAAAGACGATAGGGCGTCTTGGACCACTTCAGAGGCTCAAGCGTGACTCTACGGATGGTTCCGCTGCATTGACCTCCGCATCCATTGCTTGAGTTGGCGGTGTGAGGTATGCAAGGAAGCACCTCCGTCAACGCAGAGGACCTCTGTGGCTTTCTGAAACTCCTGCTCATCGGCGTCGTCGTCTTCCATATCTTCGTCGTCGTCATCATCTTCATCCTTGTCGCGGCCGCGGGGAGGTCTGTCTCCTTGCCGTTGCTTGGCCTTGCCGCGGCGTCCTCCCCGGCCGGGACGTTTCTTGCTTGCTCCCCAGCACCTTCATGGGCCTTCTCTTTGTCGCGCCGCTCGTACTCAGATCTCTGCTGTTCGACAAGCTGCTCGACCTTCTTGTAGCTTTGGAGGTCGTGGCCCTTGGTGCGGTGGATCTTGCAAGATCTTGCTTGCGGAGCCGTCACCTTTGTCGGCGTGACCGCCCTTTGGCCCAGTGGTGGGCGTCGGCAACCTCCTTGCCGGAGTCACCAGCCTTGGCGTTCTTGTCGCCACCTCCGTTCTTGGGACTGCTCAACAACTAGCACTTCTCTACCTTTCTTCTTCCTGTTGCCTCGCCGCGGCCCTTCTTTGCCGGGCGGCCTCTTCACTGTCGAGATCCTGCTTCCGCATTCTCTCACAGGAGTCTCCTCCCTTCCTCAGCGTGCACACTTGTCGGCCAAGGCGTACAGCTCAGCAGCGTCCTTGACTTTGCACATCGCCATCTCCTCCCTCATCCTGCGGTTCCGCACATTACGATGAAACGCTACCGATCACCTTGGCGGGGTGGACATCTGGGATGTTGTAGTGCACACGGCTGAATCTCTGAATGAACTTGTGCGGGGACTCTCCTTCCTTCCGGGCGGCAGATGAAGGTCACTCTCTTGGCCATGAGGCTTGTGGCCACTGTGAAAGGCGCCAACAAAGCGATGGCACAGATCTGCCCAAGAGGATATGGAGCTGTCCGGCAAGTGCATGAGCCAAGATCTGACGTTGGGCTTGAGCACCTGGCGGGAAGTAGTTGGCGAGATCTTGTCGCCCCGTCCCCGCAGCCTGCACCGCGATGGTGTACATGCCGGAGGAACTCCGACGGATGCGTCCCGCCATCATACTTCTCGGCTCGTCTGGTTTGAAGTTTTTACGGCTGGGCCCTTTGGACTTGCCGCAGCTCGCGAGTGAGCGCAGGGCAACCTACCGTGTCTGACGGCAAGTCGCTGGCTCCTCCGGGCGCGCATGTCAGCAGAAGGCCCAGCGCGCTTTGTCGGATCGACGTCGCGCTTTCTCTGGCGCGCTCGATGCGAAGTTCGAGCGTCCTCTTGTTGTCGCTCATGAAGAACTTGGCGCTGATCGCGGCGAGCTCGCGGATCCGATGACGCGGTGGAGTCGCTGTCGAGGTGGATCCGGTGAGTCGGCGATCTTGGCCTTCGTGGCGGAGAGTGCATGGTGGTTGCACCTCCGACGGTCTCGTCGCCACCGGCTCGTGCCTTGTCGTCTTGCCGCGGCAATGATGGCGTTAGTTGCAGCGGGCGTCGCCGTTAGCAAAGCCGATGAGGCTACGGATAGTGGCCCTCCACTCGTCGACCTTGTTGGCCGTTGGAGGTAATCGAGAGAAGCCGAGCTCGCCCGAGCTTCTGCTGGAGTAGTGGGTGGCATTGGCGAGCAGTGCGAGGCGGGATATGCTCGGACTTCTAACTACGTTAGAAGGAGCAGCACCCCGTCCGGGCGACCGTATATCACTCGTGCCAGCATGTTGGCGCGCATGCTGGTCTTGAGGGTCTCGATCCAACGAACGTATGGCATTGTGAATGCCGTGACGTTGTTCGTCCCGCGTCTCCTGAGATGGGCACGGGGGATGCGCGGACGCCGAGGTTTGCGGGGCCTTGTCCTTGGACTTGTAGCGTCGCGGACACCTTCGTCGGCGCCCGTTCCTCCGCCGGCGTGCCCCCACCACCCGCTTGCTGCGGTGAGGGTGGGTACGACGCAGACGGCTCTGCTGCCGTAGCCTTCTTCTTCGGTGGCATGTTGAGGAAGATGTTGAGGACGCTGCTCGTGTGAACGTCGGATCAGATTCACACGGCCTCGACGCCCCCTACCTGGCGCGCCAAAGATGTCGGGGAGGCTGATCATACCCACGAACACCTATGGGGCCGGCGGACCAGGCCCCTTGTGGTTCGGAGGGGGGGCGGAGATCGCACGAAGAGCGGATCAAGGCGAGGCACACGAGCAGTTTACCCAGCTTCGGAGCTCTCCGGAGAGATAAAACTCCTACTGCTGCTTGTTTGATGTATTGTGTTCTTGCAAGGGAGCGATGCGAGATACAAAACCTAGCGTGAGCGTATCTGGTCCCTAGTGAGTCGAATGAACCGAACCTCGAACCCCCTCTACGTTGCGCATGGGCCTCCTTTTATATGCTCAAGGGGTCTCCGGCGGTGGCAACATAGGCGAGGGTACAAATGTAAAAACAGGAGTTGGTACATCTACTCGAACAGTGTATAGTGCAAAGTACCTAACTCTAACGGCAAGGGACAAAAGCAATAAATGCCCGTCAGTGTCGCCCAAACAGTGCAACAGAGACCGTCAGGTGCGCCACCGCTCGCCACGATGGCAAGCTTGTCAGTGCCGCTTATCGCTGCTCTCCGCTGGCTGCACAGCCTCTCGACACGTGCGCATGGAATGGTCCCATGGCGACACGTTCTTTGGATGAGCTGGAGCGGAGATGGAGATAGGTTGCTTGCCGCGACAGCGCCTTGCCGCTACCGGAATCCTTGTCGCGTCCGGAGGCTTGTCGCGCTCGAGCCTTCCGGCAAGCTCCTCTTGCCGGGCCTTGTCTTCTGCATGCCTTGAGTGGCCTTCCCGGCAAGCTCCTCTTGCCGGGCCTTGTCTTCTTAATCAAATACTTTGTTCTTGAATGGCTCCAAAGGAACCACGGAGGATCTTGGCGGTGTGAGGCAAACCTGCCGCTGGTGTCTTTGCCAATCAGGTGCAAGAGTACGGGATACTAGGGTACCCCTACTCTAGTACACCGACACACTTCTTGATCATTACTAGTTGATGACCGTTCCTTTGCTTCTCTTCTCGCTCTTATTTGCGTATGTTAGCCACCATACATGCTTAGTCGATGCTGCAACCTCACCACTTTACCCCTTTCTTATCCATTAAGCTTTGCTAGTCTTGATACCCATGGTAATGGGATTGTTGAGTCCTCGTGGCTCACAGATTACTACACCAACAGTTGCAGGTACAGGTTATGCGATGATCTGGACGCGAGAGCGATGTTACTTGTTTTGGAGTTCTTCTTCTGCTTCTTCGATCAGGGGATAGGTTCAAGGTCGGCAGCCTGGGCTAGCAGGGTGGATGTCGTTTGAGTTTCTGTTTATGTTTCATCCGTAGCCGTATGTTGATCTTGTATATGATGTATTGTTGTATTCATGTGACATTTTATGTAAGGGATGTATCCCACTATTATGTAATGTTGATGTAATGATATCCACCTTGCAAAAGCGTCTTCAAGATGCGCTTCTATCCTTGGTGGGACCTTCGAGTTCCTTTAGGATAGGGTCGCATCTTGGGCGTGACAAGTTGGTATCGGAGCCTCGACCGACCATAGGAGCCCCCTTGATTGTTGGCCGTTGTTGAGTCTAGAAGAAAACTATTTTGAGTCTTAGGATTATATATATCGGAGAGTAGGATTCTTTTTACTCCTCAGTCCCTTCATCGCTCTGGTGAGGCCCCCTGACGTAGATGTTTTGTCTTTCCTCTCCTCAAATTTCACAAAATGTTTTTTAGGATCACGCGGGTATCTTGGGATCGTTTCGATATTCTTGTGACGAGAACATTGTTCTTGGTGCCTCCTGACATTTAGGGGTTGTGGCAGTGTCCCGAGGAGTTGAGCTCCGAGGTGTTGTCGTCACAATTTTATCGTTCTGCAGTTCTGGAATACCTGAGTTTTGCCGACATCGAAAATCTCTTTTATGCAGTTGTTGGTGAGATAACCTCGGCGCCACCCGATCTTTGGGGAGTTCGGGAGTATTGCCATAGCTCATTATAACAGATGCTTTTCAAGGTTGAGGTACATGATTTCGGAGTTTTCTTGGTTATGTGTTGACGGATGGATATAGCTGGATCTAGGTATTGTTAGTTTGGGTGATATATTTTGTGTCCCTGTATCCCCAACACCAGATTGCATAACCAGAAAGTTTCGGGAGTTTATAGGTGGGAATTCAAGTAGCTCCTAGAATATCTTTCCGACAGATGCATGATATGGGATTGGGTAAATCTCTATCATATGTATTTGTTCCGGCTTATTTCTGCAAGCCAATCCTTTGTTTTGTTTTGAGTTGTGGTATTCGAGTTGCTTCAATGTCAAGTGTTGATTCCATACCTTTCAAGCGGTGTTCTCATATTTCTATGAGAGTGCTAATCCTTTTGATCATCGAGATTGTGATGTCAATTCTTTCCAACCGGTGTGCTTCTCTTCAAGTGGATCCGATCATTTCAACATTTGCGAGATCAATTCTAAGTTTTCACAACAGTGTTTGTTTCATCCGTCCCAAGTTGTCTTTGTTTTCCCGCCCTCCCACACTTTTCTGCAAGGACTTATATATTTTAATCAAGTATCCATTTATTCATGTGAAGTCTCTTCACTCTTTTCAATCAATGTTCTGATCCAGTGATCCCTCATGAAGATGCTCAACAGCTCCAAGTTCATCATTCTTCATTCTCGTATTCTTTTCCGGTGGATTTAACTCAAGCTTTCAGTGTTGATCATATTCCTTTCCTTGTTGCAAATGCTTTCTCTTGCCGATGCACCTCTTAATCATTCACTTCTCGCTATTCATTTGTTTGAGTGGGCCCTAAACCACAGGTCTTTTCCCAGGATCTTACCTGACTCTTCTAATTTTGCTGGAACTATTCTCAAATTCATTTCAAAGTTTGACGTAAGAATGAATTTTCATCAGTCACATGCCTTCTCCAAGGTCGCTTTCAAACTCTTTTCATCTTTGGCTCAACCTTTCCTCTTTTAATCCTTCCGGAGTTTCTCAACAATTTGGTGGTGTTTCTCCTCGTCATTCTCAGCATGTGAAGACCGAAGAAGAGTTCCTCTTAAATCCTCACCCGTTCTTCCAAAGATGCGTAGTTCAAGTTTGATGCCATCCTCTCATAATTGTTTTCGATTGTAGAATTCTTTTCACCCATCCGGAGCATTTCATGAGTTGTTTCCATTTCTTTCCTTCGAAGGCCATCATGTCATAATTCTTCATTCTCAGCGTGTAGCTATCGTTCTCCAAATCTTACCAGTGAATCGTTCAAATATCCTTTAATCAGTTCATGATCTCTTCATTCTCTTGTATCTAAATTCTCTCAAGTATCTTCATTCGTTTTCCAATTCTTCCCGGTGAATTGTGCCTTTGCTATGTTCATTTTCAATTCTTATGGTGGTTCGTTCAAGATTTCTCTTCCTTCGTTATCGTATCAATTCATTCATTCATTCTTTGTTTCCAAATTCCACCGGTGGTTCCATCAATACCTTCTCAAGTTTGCACCCAAATCCATTGCTTGTCATCAATTTAATTTGATGAAGGATAAGCATACAATAAATCTTATTCTTATTTCCTCGAGGTGATTCAATTCTTTTCTTCCGGAGATTGTTCATGATGAAGTAATTCTCGGTTCGAGTTGATTCACCTTTCTTTTCTGGAGTTCCAAGTTTTCGGCATTATCTCATCGCGAAGCTCCTTCTAAATCATTTCTAGGCTTGGATCCTATTATTTTCATCCTTTTGCTTACTGGAGGCTCTACATGGTGGTTCATCAACGACTCCTTTCATTCTTCAATTGTTCTTTAAGTTTTTCTCTCGGAGTCATGATCCGCCAAGCTACACTCCAAAATAAACATGGTGCCCAACACATGTTTTGTTTTGAGGAGTTCAAGTTTTCTTCTTCTTGCATTTTGAAGTGCAATTCGTTCTACCTTGTCATTTGAGGTGGTGTTATGTCATTCTTGACAATTTGAGTTCGTGTTTCATGATTCACATGTTAAGAATGAGGTATTTAAATCCATCAATCTCTTCATTGGAGTTATCTTGGGTTATATTTCACCTAAAGCTTTCCCTAAGGATTGTTGCTATTTATGGTGCTTATAAATGACCCAAGTTCTTCATTTGTCCTCCCGTTGAAATAAGTTTCTCGTCTCCTTGTTGATATCAATCCAATCATTTGTTTTCGTTGGTGGCAGAAGCTCACCTCATAATTTTGAGATGTTTCCATAAGCCCGCTACAAGCTTATTCTTACCATTGTTGTTTTTTCAAACAACTCCGTCCAATCCTTCTTTTTAAGGAGGCTCTTTCAAATTCAATTGTGATAGAAGTTGTTGTTCTCTTCTCTGTTCTCTTGATTCCACTCTTTCATTTGTCCCTAAGGCATTGTGATGTTTTCCTCGACCCATCATCTAATTTTGGAGATCATGTTCTTTTCCTTGCTTATCCATTTCATCGGAGTGTCGTGTTTTCCTTCGAGCTCTCTCATCTTATCAAGTTTTGCCTCCTTCCTCAACCAGAGTGCGGTCTGAAATCTTTCTTACCCCTTGTGCCATTTTTCAATAGTTCCGGAGGCAGTGTGTTGATTTCATCAAGTATCATCCCGTCTTCTCAAGTTCATGTTAATTCCTTCCATTTTCAGTCGGAGTGTTGTCCAAATTATATCAATCTTATTCCTTCTCTATCTAGTTTTAACCGGAGTGGTTTCAATATCTATCTTATCACTAAAACTCTTGGTTCTCATTGTATCCCTTGTTCCTCTTTTCTAACAGAGTGTTTTCAACTTTGCTCATCTTTGTTGTTTTCTTTCTTTCATTTTGCTCAACATCTCAAGGTTCATGGTTTCACTCGTTTGTCGAAGAAGCAACTTAGTTTTACCTCTTATCTTCCTCTTTCTTTTCCCTCCGGTGCCATCCTAGATCTCGGGACGAGATCCTCTCGTAGTGGTGGAGTGTTGTAACGCCCCGGATACAATTTTCCATAATTGTAACTCCAACTCTTGCCATTTTCCTCCGTGGTTGGGTTTTTGTCTTTTGTTTTGCATTTTGTTCATGTCATGCTTTTCATCATCGCATCATCCGCATTGCATCGGCACTCGTTGCCGTCATTGTTTTTAAAACTTGCATCCGCTCGTAGTTGCCGCGTCCCTCCTTGCTTTCGTTGACCGTTCCGAGACCAACATTGTTCTTCGTTTGCCCTCTTGCCTAAACCGGAGTCTCTTTGTACAGTGCATCGACCCCTCGCCCGTGTCCGAAACTGCCCCGAACCCGAATCGCTCAGTACTCACGGTTGCATTCAGATCATCTCCTAACATCTATAAAACATCTCCGTTTTCTTGTTTGGACTCCCTACCTATTCATTTCTTGATCGTTCGATGTTGATCCAAGGGTTCATTTTGCCCCTAAGCTAGTCCACCTAGCTATTTAAGCATGTCAAACCCTAGTCCGAGCCGTCCCATCCATTTCATCCGTCCCATTGCCGCCACCTCCTTGTTTTCCTCCCCTACCCAATCCACCACCGACCAGCCTCCACCTTCATCAGGATCCATGCCCAACCAACCAATTCCATCGATCCAACCCATCAATCATGGAAGCCCCGCAGCCAACCACCTTCCTCGATACACACATCGATCCAGTCCCGTCGAGCTCCTCTGCTCAGCCCCACCGTCGTCCCGCAGCATCTCCCCTCCGCTGCCCGACCTACGAGCTCTTCCCCAACGCCTGCCTCCTCACCTCGGCCCCGAGCGCCACCACCCGTCGACGGCCTCGCCAGAGCAACGCCGCCGGATCAGGCCAGCTCCTCGCGCCCAGTTTCCCTTCTTCTCCGATGGTCGTCTTCCCTGCTCTTTCTCATGTCTCGCTCTCTCGACTTGCCACAGCGAGGGAACCGCCACGCCTAAGGCTTCTCGACCCGTCGCCGACCAGATCCGCGGCCGCCCTTTGTCGGCTGACCTTCCTCGCCTGCACCTTGCCGCCGAGTTCCCCGCCGCCGCTACCGTTCCCCTGCCATGGCGTCTCGGCCTCCTCTGCTCCCGCACCTGAGGCCCCGAGCTCCTCCAGCTCGACCCCGTCCGCCGAGCTCCCTGCCGCGCCGGAGTCCCGCCGCTTCCCTTCCCTGCATCACCGCCAAGGCCTCGTCGCCGGAGTCTCGTGCGTTGTTGTGTTCGTTAACCGGTCCCTCTGGAGACGAGCGCCACGACCGCTCGCCCGCGCCTCGCGTTGACCGTGCCTCCCCAACCTCCTCGCTCGGGCCAGTTGTCGATCTGGCCCAGCCAACACTCCTCTCCACCGACTGGGCTTGGCCCATGGTGAGCCACCGCTGCGCCCCCCTTTCACTGTTGGCCCAAGTGCAGATTCGGCCCGATTCATGTTTTTTTCCGCGGAACGATTTTAGCCTTTTATCCAGAAAACTGCATGTTTACAGATTAGACCCTCATCCTCATGCATTTAATAACTCATGAACCGTGCATCGGTTTAAAATGATTTATATATGTAAAATACTTAGAATTTCATCTAGTTTCATAATATGCCACTTTCATCCATGTTTGAAATGTTTAAAATGATGTTTGATTAAATTTGCTCAAATGCCATGTTAAAATGATTTATTTCATAACTAAATAACCGTAGCTCGGTTTTAAATAAACTTTATATGTAACTGGGGTAGAAAAATGCCTAGTTTAACATGGTGCACTTTATTTTGCTGTTTAACAACATTAAAATTGTGTTTAGGGCAGAACAGTACCAAATTCATAAATTGTGTATGAGGATTTTTCCGGAATTGTTGTTTGTTGTTTCCGGCCTCATTTAAACTTGCCTAAATAGTTAGTTTACTTTTGTTTCACCTCTTTCCATGTTTAACAACATTTAATATTGTTTGGTAGCTCAAACGAGATTAAACTAAATATGTCAATGTGGTGTTCTGTCAATATGCAACCCGTTGCATATTGAGCTCCACTTAATTTGTAGTATTGTTTGTTGCACTTTGCCATGCCATGCCTCATTAAATCGGACATGCATCATACTTGATTGTGCATCGTGCCATGTTTATGCTTGTGCATTTACCCTGTTGTTTGTTTCTTTCCGGTGTTGCTTCTTCTTGATAGTTCTGGTAATGTCGTGATTGTGAGGATCCGTTCGACTACGTTGGGTCATCTACTTCATGGACTCGTTCTTCTTCCTAGCGGGATTTCAGGCAAGATGACCGTCACCTTGGATCTCATTACTATCATTGCTATGCTAGTTGCTTCGTTCTATCACTATGCTGCATTACCTACCACTTGCTTATCAAGCCTCCCAAATTGCCATGAACCTCTAACCCGTTGTCACCCTTCCCAGCAAACCATTGTTTGGCTATGTTACCGCTTTTGCTCAGCCCCTCTTATAGCGTTGCTAGTTGCAGGTGAAGGTGAAGATTGCTCCATGTTGGATTATGTTTATGTCGGGATATCACAATATCTCTTATATTATTCATGCATCTATATATTTGGTAAAGGGTGGAAGGCTCGGCCTTATGCCTGGTGTTTTGTTCCACTCTTGCCGCCCTAGTTTCCGTCATATCGGTATTATGTTCCCGGATTTTGCGTCCCTAACGCGGTTGGGTGATTTATGGGACCCCCTTGACATTTCGCTTTGAATAAAACTCCTCCAGCAAGGCCCAACCTTGGTTTTACCATTTGCCTCACCACCACCTATACCCTTTCCCTTGGGTCTGCCAACCCGCGGGGCAGCTGTATTTTAGCCCCCGCCAATGCTTCTCTAAGTGTTGGCCCGAAACGAAAGCAGATCATGGGCCACCTTGGGGAAACTTGAGGGTTGGTTCTACTCGTAGGATGTCTCATCCAGTGTTGCCCTGAGAACGAGATATGTGCAGCTCCTATCGGGATTGTCGGTGGATCGGGCGGCTTTGCTGGTCTTGTTTTACCATTGGCGAAATGTCTTGTAAACCGGGTCTTCCCGGGAGAAGGAATATCCTTCGTTGATCACGAGAGCTTATCATGGGCTAAGTTGGGACACCCCTGCAGGGTATAAACTTTCGAGAGCCGTGCCCGCGGTTATGTGGCAGATGGGAATTTGTTAATATCCGGTTGTAGTAAACTTGAAGTAAACTCTTCTAAAATACACCAACCGTGTGCATAACCATGAGTGTATCTTTTCAGGGATGATCGAGAGGAGAACACGGTTTTTGGGTTATGTCTGACGTAAGTAGGAGTTTAGGATCACTTCTTGATCATTACTAGTTGACGACCGTTCCTTTGCTTCTCTTCTCGCTCTTATTTGCGTATGTTAGCCACCATACATGCTTAGTCGCTGTCACGCAACCTCACCACTTTACCCCTTCCTTATCCATTAAGCTTTGCTAGTCCTGATACCCATGGTAATGGGATTGCTGAGTCCTCGTGGCTCACATATTACTACACCAACAGTTGCAGGTACAGGTTATGCAATGATCTGGACGCGAGAGCGATGTTACTTGTTTTGGAGTTATTCTTCTGCTTCTTCGATTAGGGGACAGGTTGCAGGTTGGCAGCCTGGGCTAGTAGGGTGGATGTCGTTTGAGTTTCTGTTTATGTTTCATCCGTAGCCGGATGTTGATCTTGTATATGATGTATTGTTGTATTCATGTGACATTGTATGTATGGGATGTATCCCCACTATTATGTAATGTTCATGTAATGATATCCACCTTGCAAAAGCGTCTTCAAGATGCGCTTCTATCCTTGGTGGGACCTTCGAGTTCCTTTAGGATAGGGTCGCATCTTGGGCGTGACAACCATGCTCCATTAAAAGAAACTATGTTAAAACTGCTTTATGTGATCTTGGAGCCGGTGTTAGTGTTATGCCTCTCTCTTTATATCATAGACTTGATTTGAATAAGTTGACACCTACTGAAATATCTTTGCAAATGGCTGATAAATCAACTGCTATACCTGTCGGTATTTGTGAGGATGTGCCTGTTGTGGTTGCAAACGTTACGATTTTAACGGACTTTGTTATTCTTGATATTCTCGAGGACGATAGCATGTCTATTATTCTTGGAAGACCCTTTTTGAATACTGCAGGGGCTGTTATTGACTGCAACAAAGGCAATGTCACTTTTCATGTTAATGGTAATGAGCATACGATACACTTTCCGAGGAAACAAGCTCAAGTTCATAGTATCAACTCTATTGGAAAAATTCCATCGATTATATTTGGAGGTTTTGAATTTCCTCTTCCTACTGTCAAAAAGAGATATGATATTCTTATTATAGCGGATGTGCATATCCTCGTTGAGGTAACATAGTGTTATTCGAAATTTCTCCGGTTCCATGTTACTCGGAATTAGTTTGTTAACAAGACTTGATCAACCTTGTTAGTGGATTCCTTTTGATGAGCATGAGATGGATGAAACTAGAAGGCACAACCTTCTGTACCCTCTTTCTACTTTCTGTTATTTAGTTGAAATAAAGTAAAAATAGTATTTTTACATACTGCTTCCTGATTTATCCGTGCAATATAAAAATACCCCAAAAATAAAAGTTCTCCAAATGCCCTGAAAATGGAATATGATTTTTTCTGGATTTTTTGAGAATATCTGGCACTGAGAACACGGCAGGAGGGGCAAGCACCTGGCCACAAGAGTGGAGGGCACGGCCTACCCGCCAGGGTGCGCCCCCTGCCTTGTGGGCCCACGGTGGCCCTCCTCCACTTATTCCTGCACCCATACACTCCTTCTTCCTCCCACAAACACCAATATCCAGCTCAAGCACGAGTTCTAGCTCATTTTGCTGCGATTTTCGATCTCCTTGCTCAAAGCACCTCTCACAAAACTGCTTGGGGAGATTGTTCCTTGGTATGTGACTCCTCCATTGGTCCAATTAGTTTTTGCTCTAGTGCTTTATTCATTGCAAATTTATGCTGCCTAGGTGACCATGTTCTTGAGCTTGCATATCAAATTTATATGGTTCCAAGTAGTTCTAATGCATGATATAGTCTCTACGCACTTGTAGGGGTAGTTGCTATCAAATTTATTGAGTTTGGTTTACTTTTGTTTGAAGTTACTTAAAATTCCAGATTATTTCAGAAAATAATGAAGAGATTTTTGAGGGGCTCATCGAGCCGAAGCTCAAAGGAAAAGCAAAATGAAGAAGCACAGAGGCCCAAATATAATTTGCCTCGCACCGCGGAGGTTCGGCCATGTGAATGGCCTTCCGATAATTTCTTGAGAGAAGCCGGGATTTATGATGATTTTTATTCATTGGCTGAGAATGCTGGCCTCACCGACTTCCTCCACGACCCACGTCATCAGTATCTCTTACTCACTAATACTTTTGTGCAAAACTTCTACTACTTTCCTAAACAAACACCTCCTTCAAAGAGAGTTTCATTTATATGACGTTGTTAAGAAAATGCCACTAGAAGAATTTTGCAAGGTTTGCAAAATACCTTTCGAGGGTACCTTAGATGAACCACATCGTAAAGATGTGGACGGGTTTATTGACACCATTACTGTGGGGGAAACCAGGAAGGTTTCCGATGCAAGAATCACTAGCATACATTTTCCTGTTTTACGCTACTTTGCCATATATGCTAGTCGTTGCTTAATTGGTCGCGGAAACTGTGGAAACCTTAGTGTCCCTGATATTATCATTTTGCACCATGGCTTTTATTCCGATAACACTGTTAGTATGGGCGGTATTATTGCTAAACGGTTAAGTCTGAACCGTACTAAGGGCCCCATCTTTGGAGGTATTTATGCTTCACGCCTAGCTGCACATTTTTAACATACCTATTAGGCTCTATGAGAAACAAGAAAAATTGCTTCCCAATGCTTATTTAGATTATAAGAGTATGGTAGTGCATGACTTCATTGTTAAGAATAGGGAAGGGGAGCTTAAATACAAGTTGTTCTTTGATAAACATCACCCTGAGACTATCACCTTGCCCGCTCCTTCCTTGTTTAATTTATCTGAAGGTCTGTATCTCGTTCTGTGGGTGGCCATTCAAGCTTACCGGAACCCTACACCAGCCCCGGAGCCGGAACCACAATTTGAGCCTCCACGACAGTCTGATTACTTTTGGGATCCGAAGATGACTGCCAGCCAGTGGCAGTCAGAGTCCTCTTCATCTCAGTACGACCCGGCTACAACTACGGATATCCGCCAGGCCATCCTTGGCAATGAACCAACTTAGGCCAAAAGCTTAAGCTTGGGGGAGTACGTATTTCCCATCGACATTACATTTATGTTCACACACACTCATTGCTAGATGTCGGTGCTCATACTTTTTCACTGTAATGTCCATGCTAGTTTATTATCTTTTTCTTGCTTTCTTCTTGTGTGTTTGTTAAATGTTAAGAAAAAACCAAACAAATTAGTAATAGCTTCTAGTTAGTTTACCTTTCTTGCTGTAGTAGTAATAATTAAAAAGAAAAACCCAAAAATATTTCCCGTTCTTCTTTTGCTTGTTGGGAGCTTTCCCGTGTAAATAGTTTTATTTCTTTTCTTTTCTTTGGGGATCGATAGGAGAAGACCATGATTAAATTGTTGAAGTGGCTCTTATATGAATTATTATTGATTTAACCAAGAGCCCATATTGCCTTGTCTTCTCCTGTTTATTGAATGCTCGCAGATTCCAGCTTAGTCCGATGCACGTGCACTCTTATTATTATTCACTTCATTCGGTCGTGCAAGTGAAAGGAAATTATGACGATATATGATGGACTGACTGAGATGAGAAAAGCTGGTATGAACTCGACCTCTCTTGTTTTTGTAAATATGGTGAGTTCATTGTTCCTGATTCATCCTATTATGAATAAACATGTTTGCAATGACAATTAGAGATCATAGTTGCTCGTGCCATGCTTGATTAGCTATGAGTTATAATGGTTTACCTTGTGTGCCAACATGCTATTAAAATGGTTGTGATGTGGTATGATGGGATGGTATCCTCTTTTGAATGATTTAAGGGACTTGACTTGGCACATGTTCACACATGTAGTTGAAACAAATCAACATAGCCTTCACGATATTTATGTTCATGGTGAATTATATCCTACTCATGCTTGTATCCAATGTTTATTAATTTTAATGCATGTTCGTGACTGTTGCCGCTCTCTAGTTGGTCGCTTCCCAGTCTTTTGCTAGCCTTCACTTGTACTAAGCGGGAATACTGCTTGTGCATCCAATCCCTTAAACCCCAAAGCTATTCCAGATGAGTCCATTATACCTTCCTATATGCGGTATTTACCTGCCGTTCCAAGTAAATTTGTATGTGCCAAACTCTAAACCTTCAAATAAACATTTTGTTTTGTATGCTCGAATAGCTCATATATCAACTAGGGCTGTCCGTATCTTCCATGTTAGGCGGGTTATTCTCAAGAGGAGTGGACTCTGCTCCTCACTCACGACAAAATGGCTGGTCACCGGGATGCCCAGTCCCATGCTTTATGCAAACTAAATCAAAATAATTGCAAACAAAACTCCCCCCGGGACTGTTGCTAGTTGGAGACACTCGTTGTTTCGAGCAAGTCATGGGTTGATGCTTGTTGGTGGAGGGGAGTATAAACTTTACCATTCTGTTTTGAACCGCCTATAATGTGTGTAGCATGGAATATATCGCCATCTCTTGGTTGTTATGTTGACAATGAAAGTATGCCGCTCAAAATATTATTTATCTCTATTTCAAAACCGAGCTCTGGCACCTCTACAAATCCCTGCTTCCCTCTGCGAAGGGCCTATCTATTTACTTTTATGTTGAGTCATTGCTACCTCTTGAGCATTGCGTTGGATTTCCTTGAAGAGGAAAGGGTGATGCAGCAAAGTAGAGTAAGTATTTCCCTCAGTTTTTGAGAACCAAGGTATCAATCTAGTAGGAGGCTACGCGCGAGTCCCTCGTACCTACACAAAACAAATAGCTCCACGCAACCAACGCTATTAGGGGTTGTCAATCCCTTCACGGTCACTTACGAGAGTGAGATCTGATAGAGATGATAGATGATATTTTTGGTATTTTTGATATAAAGATGCAAAGTAAAATAAAAGCAAAGTAAAAAGCAAAAGCAATAATAAAGTGTTGGGAGATTAATATGATAAAGATAGACCCAGGGGCCATAAATTTCACTAGCGGCTTCTCTCATGAGCATAAGTATTTTACGGTGGGTGAACGAATTACTGTTGAGCAATTGACATAATTGAGCATAGTTATGAGAATATCTGGGTATGATCATGTATATAGGCATCACGTCCGAGACAAGTAGACCGACTCCTGCTGCATCTACTACTATTACTCCACTCATTGACAGCTATCCGGATGCATCTAGAGTATTAAGTTCAAGAAAACAGAGTAACGCCTTACGCAAGATGACATGATGTAGAGGGATAAATTCATGCAATATGATAAAAACCCCATCTTGTTATCCTCGATGGCAACAATACAATACGTGCCTTGCTGCCCCTCACATCCTTTGGGAAAGGACACCGCAAGATTGAACCCAAAGCTAAGCACTTCTCCCATTGCAAGAAAAACCAATCTAGTAGGCCAAACCAAACTGATAATTCGAAGAGACTTGCAAAGATAACCAATCATACATAAAAGAATTCAGAGAAGATTCAAATATTGTTCATAGATAGACTTGATCATAAACCCACAATTCATCGGTCCCAACAAACACACTGCAAAAGAAGATTACATCGAATAGATCTCCACGAGAGAGGGGGAGAACATTGTATTGAGATCCAAAAAGAGAGAAGAAGCCATTTAGCTACTAACTATGGACCCGAAGGTCTGAAGTAAACTACTCACACTTCATCGGAGAGGCTATGATGATGTAGAATCCCTCCATGGTGGATTCCCCTTCCGGCGGAGCTCCGGAATAGGCCCCAAGATGGGATCTCGTGGATATATAAAGTTGCGGCGGTGGAATTAGGTTTTTGGTTCCGTATCTGATCGTTTGGGGGTACGTAGGTATATATAGGAGGAAGGAGTACGTTGGTGGAGCAACAGGGGGCCCACGAGGCAGGGGAGCACGCCCTAGGGGGGTGGGCGCGCCCCCCAGCCACGTGGCCGCCTCCCTTCTTTCTTGACGTGGGGTCCAAGTCTCCTGGATCATGTTCGGTGAGAAAATCACGTTCCCGAAGGTTTCATTCCGTTTGGACTCCGTTTGATATTCCGTTTCTTCGAAACACTGAAATAGGCAAAAAACAGCAATTTCGGGCTGGCCCTCCGGTTAATAGGTTAGTCCCAAAAATAATATAAAAGTGGAAAATAAAGCCCAATATGGTCCAAAACAATAGATAATATAGCATGGAGCAATCAAAAATTATAGATACGTTGGAGACGTATCGGGCATCCCTAAGCTTAATTCCTGTTAGATCTGGAGTAGGTAAATGATAAAAGAGAATTTTTGATGCGGAGTGCTACTTGGCATAATTTCAATGTAATTCTTCTTAATTGTGGTATGAATATTCAGATCAGAAAGATTTAAGACAAAAGTTCATATTTACATAAAAATAATAATACTTCAAGCATACTAACTAAGCAATTATGTCTTCTCAAAATAACATGGCCAAAGAAAGTTATCCCTACAAAATCATATAGTCTGGCTATGCTCTATCTTCACCACACAAAGTATTTAAATCATGCACAACCCCGATGACAAGCCAAGCAATTGTTTCATACTTTTGACATTTTCAAAACTTTTCAATCTTCACGCAATACATGAGCGTGAGCCATGGATATAGCACTATAGGTGGAATAGAATGGTGGTTGTGGAGAAGACAAAAATAGGGGAAGATAGTCTCACATCAACTAGGCGTATTAACGGGCTATGGAGATGCCCATCAATAGATATCAATGTGAGTGAGTAGGGATTGCCATGCAACGGATGCACTAGAGCTATAAGTATATGAAAGCTCAACAAAAGAAACTAAGTGGGTGTGCATCCAACTCGCTTGCTCATGAAGACCTAGGGCATTTGGAGGAAGCCCATCATTGGAATATACAAGCCAAGTTCTATAATGAAAAATTCCCACTAGTATATGAAAGTGACAAAATGAGAGACTCTCTATCATGAAGATCATGGTGCTACTTTGAAGCACAAGTGTGGTAAAAGGATAGTAACATTGTCCCTTCTCTCGTTTTCTCTCATTTTTGTATTTGGGCCTGTTCTCTTTTTTATGGCCTCTTTTTTTCGTCCGAAGTCTCATCCCGACTTGTGGGGGAATCATAGTCTCCATCATCCTTTCCTCACTTGGGACAATGCTCTAAAAATGATGATCATCACACTTCTATTTTCTTACAACTCAACAATTACAACTCGATACTTCGAACAAAATTTGACTCTATATGAATGCCTTCGGCGGTGTACCAGGATATGCAATGAATCAAGAGTGACATGTATGAAAGAATCATGAACGGTGGCTTTGCCACAAATACGGTGTCAACTACATGATCATGCTAGCAATATGACAATGATGGAGCGTGTCATAATAAACGGAACGGTGGAAAGTTGCATGGCAATATATCTCGGAATGGCTATGGAAATGCCATGATAGGTAGGTATGGTGGCTGTTTTGAGGAAAGTATTTGGTGGGTGTATGATACCGGCGAAAAGTGTGCGGTATTAGAGAGGCTAGCAATGGTGAAAGGAAGAAAAGTGTGTATAATCCATGGACTCAACGTTAGTCATGAAGAACTCATATACTTATTGCAAAAATCTACAAGTTATCAAAGCAAATTATTACGCGCATGCTCCTAGGGGGATAGATTGGTAGGAAAAGACCATCGCTCGTCCCCGACCGCCACTCATAAGGAAGACTATCAATAAATAAATCATGCTCCGACTTCATCACATAACGGTTGACCATACGTGCATGCTACGGGAATCACAAACTTTAACACAAGTATTCTCAAATTCACAACTAATCAACTAGCATTACTCTAATATCACCATCTTCATACTCAAAACAATTATCAAGCATCAAACTTTTCTTAGTATTCAACGCACTCAAAAGAAAGTTTTACAAATCTCGAATACCAAGCTTATTATTATTATTATTATTAAGCAAATTACCATGCTATTTAAGACTCTCAAAATAATCTAAGTGAAGCATGAGAGATCAATAGTTTCTATAAAACAAATCCACCACCGTGCTCTAAAAGATATAAGTGAAGCACTAGAGCAAAACTATATAGCTCAAAAGATATAAGTGAAGCACATAGAGTATTCTATCAAATTCCAATTCATGTATGGCTCTATCAAAAGGTGTGTACAGAAATGATGATTGTGGTAAACTAAAAAGCGAAGACTCAAATCATACAAGACGCTCCAAGCAAAACACATATCATGTGGTGAATAAAAATATAGCTCCAAGAAAAATTATCGATGGAAGTAAACGAAAGAGGGGATGCCTTCCGGGGCATCCCCAAGCTTTGACTTTTTGGTGTCCTTAGATTATCTTGGGGGTGCCATGGGAATCCCCAAGCTTAGGCTCTTGCCACTCCTTGTTCCATAATCCATCAAAAGATTTCACCCAAAACTTGAAAACTTCACAACATAAAACTCAACAGAAATCTCGTGAGCTCCGTTAGCGAAAAAAAACAAAAGACCACTTCAAGGTACTGTAATGAACTGATTCTTTATTTATATTGGTGTTAAACCTACTGTATTCCAACTTCTCTATGGTTTATAAACTATTTTACTAGCCATAGATTCATCAAAATAAGCAAACAACACACGAAAAACAGAATCTGTCAAAAACAGAACAGTCTGTAGTAATCTGTAACTAACGCGAACTTATGAAACTCCAAAAATTCAGCCAAAATAGGAAGACCTAGGCAATTTGTTTATTGATCAGCAGCAATTGGAATCACTATTTTATCACGTTCTGGTGATTTTTAACAATTGTTTTCGTGAACCGAAAGTTTCTGGAAATTACAGCAAGATCAAATAACTATCATCCAAGAAGATCCTATAGGTTTAACTTGGCACAAACACTAATTAAAACATAAAATCACATCTAAACAGAAGGTAGATGGATTATTTATTCAATAACAGCAAGGAAAAATATTGGGTTGTCTCCCAACAAGCGCTTTTCTTTAAAGCCTTTTTAACTAGGCATTGAGATTTCAATGATGCTCACAAGAAAGACAAGAATTGAGGCACAAAAAGAGCATCATAAAACATGTGACAAACACACTTAAGTCTAACATACTTCCTATGCATAGGAATATTATAGGAAAACAAATTATCTTAGCAAGCAAAAACTAGCATATGCAAGGAAGCGGAGAGGAACAATAGCAATCTCAACATAACGAGAGGTAATTTAGTAACATGAAAATTTCTATAACCATATTTTCCTCTCTCATAATAATTACATGTAGGATCATAAGAAAATTCAACAATATAGCTATCACATAACATATTCTCAACACGATCCACATGCATGCGAAGTTGACACTCTTCCAAAATAGTGGGATTATCATTAACTAAAGTCATGATTTCTCCAAGCCCACTTTTATCAAAAATTTCATAAGATTGAATGTTATCCAAATATGTGGGATCTAAAGTTGACACTCTCCCAAACCCACTTTCAATATTATTGCAAACATTATTATCAATCTTATATTCATCATGGGGCTTAAATACATTTTCAAGATCATAAGAAGAATCTCCCCAATCATGACTATTGGACATAGAAAAACTAGCATCCCCAAGCTTAGGGTTTTGCATATTATTAGCATAATTTACATCAACAGAATTTATAATAAAATCATTGCAATCATGCTTTTTATTCAAAGATCTATCGTGACGCACTTCATCACAATTTTCAGATTTACGGATCTCAGGAAAAAGCTTATAAAGATAATCTAGTGCATCCAAATCACTAGGAATTGGTTCATCACAATTGGATCTCTTAAAAAGATTGGCAAGCAGATGAGGATCCATAGATATTAGCTTCTCTGTTTAGGAATAAATACTCAACTATTTCAACCAAGCGAGAAAACGAGCCAAGAAAGACATAAAGGCGAGCGGAAAGAGAGGGCGAATAAAACGGCAAGGGTGAAGTGGGGAGAGGAAAGCGAGAGGCAAATGGCAAATAATGTAATCACGAGAGATAAGGGATTGTGATGGGTACTTGGTATGTTGACTTTTGTGTAGACTCCCTGGCAACGGCGCCAGAAATCTTCCTGCTACCTCTTGAGCACTGCGTTGGATTTCCTTGAAGAGGAAAGGGTGATGCAGCAGAGTAGAGTAAGTATTTCCCTCAGTTTTTGAGAACCAAGGTATCAATCCAGTAGGAGGCTACGCACGAGTCCCTCGTACCTACACAAAACAAATAGCTCCACGCAACCAACGCGATTAGGGGTTGTCAATCCCTTCACGGTCACTTACGAGAGTGAGATCTGATAGAGATGATAGATAATATTTTTGGTATTTTTGGTATAAAGATGCAAAGTAAAATAAAAGCAAAGTAAAAAGCAAAAGAAATAATAAAGTGTTGGGAGATTAATATAATAAAGATAGACCCGGGGGCCATAGATTTCACTAGTGGCTTCTCTCAAGAGCATAAGTATTTTACGGTGGGTGAGCAATTACTTGTTGAGCAATTGGATGTAATTGAGCATAGTTATGAGAATATCTAGGTATGATCATGTATATAGGCATCACGTCCGAGACAAGTAGACCGACTCACTGCCTGCATCTACTACTATTACTCCACTCATCGACCGCTATCCAAAGCATGCATCTAGAGTATTAAGTTCAAGAAAAGCGAGTAACGCCTGTAAGCAAGATGACATGATGTAGAGGGATAAATTCATGCAATATGATAAAAAAACCCATCTTGTTATCCTCGATGGCAACAATACAATACGTGCCTTCCTGCCCCTACTGTCACTGGGAAAGGACACCGCAAGATTGAACCCAAAGCTAAGCACTTCTCCCATTGCAAGAAAAACCAATCTAGTAGGTCAAACCAAACTGATAATTCGAAGAGACTTGCAAAGATAACCAATTATACATAAAAGAATTCATAGAAGATTCAAATATTGTTCATAGATAGACTTGATCATAAACCCACAATTCATCGGTCTCAACAAACACATCGCAAAAGAAGATTACATCGAATAGATCTCCACGAGAGAGGGGTAGAACATTGTATTGAGATCCAAAAAGAGAGAAGAAGCCATCTAGCTACTAACTATGGACCCGAAGGTCTGAAGTAAACTACTCACACTTCATCGGAGAGGCTATGATGATGTAGAAGCCCTCCATGGTGGATTCCCCTTCCGGCGGAGCTCCGGAACGGGCCCCAAGATGGGATCTCGTGGATACATTAAGTTGCGGCGGTGGAATTAGGTTTTTGGCTCCGTATCTGATTGTTTGGTGGTACGTAGGTATATATAGGAGGAAGGAGTACGTCGGTGGAGCAATGGGGGGCCCACGAGGCAGGGGAGCACGCCCTAGGGGGGTGGGCGCGCCCCCCAGCCTCGTGGCTGCCTCCCTTCTTTCTTGACGTGGGGTCCAAGTCTCCTGGATCATGCTCGGTGAGAAAATCACGTTCCCGAAGGTTTCATTCCGTTTGCACTCCGTTTGATATTATGTTTCTTCGAAACACTGAAATAGGCAAAAAACAACAATTCTGGGTTGGGCCTCCGGTTAATAGGTTAGTCCCAAAAATAATATAAAAGTGGTAAATAAAGCCCAATATGGTCCAAAACAGTAGATAATATAGCATGGAGCCATCAAAAATTATAGATACGTTGGAGACGTATCAGTCATCACCCTCTTATTAAAAAGCACTAGCTGGAGAGCGCAGCTGTCATTTGCATTCTTTACTATTAATTTATATTGGGTATGACTATGACTGGATCTCTTTTACCATGAATTACAATGTTTAGTCAGTCCTTGATCTTTAAAGGTCCTCTGCATTTATGTTTTGCGGTCTCAGAAAGGGCTAGTGAGATACCATCTTGTTATATCATATTATGATGGTTTTGAGAAAGTGTTGTCACCCGAGATTTATTATTATGGCTCTCTAGTTGATTATGCCATTGATATGAGTAAACATGAGACCTAAGAGTTATTGCAAATGTGGTTAGTCATAATCTTTGCTGAAAACTTGAATGCTGGCTTTAAATATTTACAACAACAAGAGCAAACAGAGTTTGTAAAAGTTTTTCTTTATCACTTTCAGTTTATCAACAGGTTTAAGCTTGCGGGAGTTGATATGTCTCCATCGTATCTACTTTTCCAAACACTTTTGCCCTTGTTTTGGACTCTAACTTGCATGATTTGAATGGAACTAACCCAGACTGAAGCTGTTTTCAGCAAACTTTCCATGGTTTTATTTATGTGCAGAAACAAAAGTTCTCGGAATGACTTGAAACTCCACCGAACGTCTATTTGGAAATAATAAAAAATCCTTGCAAAAGATGAAGACCAGGGGGGGCACACCCTGTCCACGAGGGTGGGGGGCGCGCCCTCCCCCCTAGGGCGCGCCCCCCTACCTCGTGGCCCCCCTGGAGCTCCTCCGACCTCAACTCCAACTCTATATATTTTCTTTCAGGGAGAAAAAATTTGGGGAGACGAATTCATCGTGTTTTACGATACGGAGCCACCGCCAATGTAACATCCCAAAATTCTAAATTTTGGAATGTTATAATAAATAAATAGTTTTGATTGATTGATTGTTTGTTGTGTGATTGATTGAGTGAAATTGAGTGGAATTTGAAACTTTTTGAAAGTTGAATGAGAGGGAATGAAATGACTTTCCCTGACTTTCACTTTGCCTTTTATATCCATGAATTCAAATTCAATTCATACACAAAACCCTAGAGAGAAGATGATATGACTTCTTCCATTTGAATAAATGAAAAGGGTTTTGAAAAGATTTGAATTATGTTTGAAAATATTTCAAGTTTTAGAAACTTTATGCAACTTAATGATTTTCATGAGAGAAGATAAAATGACTTCTTGAATTATATGAAATATGAGTTGGAAGTTAAAAAGAATCAAATTGAAAGTCATTTGAAGGTATTTTGAAACTCCCCTTCAAATTTGGGATTATTTGGATTTTATTCAAATTATTTTTCTCCTAAAAATAAATAAATGGAAATATGGGTAAAATGATTCCCTTCAATGGAAAATTAGGAGAAAATAAATTTGAAGTCATTTTGGTATTTTTAAAATGATTTTATTGGATTTTATTAGAGCAGTAAACACTCTGTTTTATTTGAATTTTTGTGTATTTTATTTGAAGCTGGAATAAAGTTCATCGTGTAGGAAATGTTTTTCTGAAAATTTTGATATATATATGTCCTATATAAAAAAAAATATTATATATATATTCTCTCTCTCTCTAATTAAAAAAAAAGGAAAAACCCCCCAGGCGCCAGCCAATAACTGCCCAGCCAGTAAATGACCTCACCAAAACCCGGCCGTGACCAAATATTGACCAGCGCCCGACCGAGCCACGCCCGAGCGCCTCGAGCCGAATCCTCTGCACGGTCGCCTGACCGATCTCTCTCTCTCACGACACCCCGGCCCCACCCCTCTTCTTCCCCTCGCCCACGCCAGCGCAACCGCCGCCGTCGCCGGAATCCCGCAGGATCCGGGATCCTCCCCGATCCCCTCGCCCGACCTGCCCCTCCTCCAAGTCGGTGCCCCCCCCCTATATATACCCCCCTCGCCCGTTCCGCCCCTCGCCCCTCGCCCGAGCCCTCTCTCTCGCAATCCGGAGACCCGAAGCCGCCCGCCATCATTGGCCGCCCCGCCCGACTCCGACCACCACGAGCTCAAACGAGACCACCCCCCGAGCTCCCCTTGCTCCGCCGCACCCGCCGGAGGCCTCCGTCGTCCCCGACCACCGAGCTGGCCGCCAACATCGCCGAGCCGCCGTCGACTGTCAGCCGTCGTCTTTTCCTCATGTGAGTCGCCGTCCGATCTGTAATCGACGCTTTAGATTAGATTCGGCGAAGGGTTAGGTTTATTTTTAATGAACCGGTTTTAGTTCCGGTTAGTTCCGGTTTAGTTAGGTTTTTATTAGACCGGCCGACGCGGTTTGTTTTCTGTTAAACCGTGTGCGTAGTTTAGTTATTTAACGCCGAAGCGTTAGATAGGCCCATTAGCCAGTTTTTCGTTTTAATTTTATTTTTTCGTTTCTGTTTTTAACAGAATAGTTTCAGTTTTGTAAAATCCATATCTTTTAATCTACTTAATATTTTTAAGTGATTCTTTTTTTGTTGGTTTGAAAATTTATTTTAGTTTCTGTAGAAAATATGTTTGGCCATGTTTAAATTATTTAAAATTGCTTTATTTTAGTTTTAGACAGATTAGTAATTCTGCTATAAAATGAGTTAGGAATATTATTTTTAGTGATTCTTTTGTCACAACTTTGTTTTGACTTTACCTAACCGTAGGAATTTAATTGGGAATTTTAGATTTAATAAAAATAGTTTTAATCAGAATCATGTTATTCCTATTTATTTAACTAGCTACTGTTTTCCTATTGTTTTACTTAGCAAATAATTTTATTTTTCCTATGTGATAGTTTATTCTAGTTTAGTTTCTGTAACTTTAGAACATGAACTTTTATTTATAATAAATAAAACTTTTATTTTATTTTTACTTGCTAGGATTGTTTTAGGCATAACAGGAGTTTTATAATAGCTTTTAAGGTGATTCCTTTTGCTCCTAGTTGCATGATGGATTCTTTTCTGTTAGTTAGCAAAAACCCATGCTTAGGTTCTGTTAAGAAAAGTTTTAGTTGTGTAAAACTATTTCTTAGTTGATGCTTGATGTGGTGAAAACCTTGATTTGTTTTCTCCTAGTTTTCTTTTGGTAGTTTTGTTGTGTAGTTTTCCTTTGTTTTTATTTGGTGTCCCTTGATTTGCATTTTTAATTGTTGGTTTTATTATGAGTGTTAGAATTGTCTGCTAGGATGTTTGCTTATATGAATGCTATGACTATATAGATTTTCAACGGAGTGATTTAATAGTTCTACCAAGTCATTATTCGAGAGTGTTGTTATCTTCATCAACTTACCGAGCAAGTTCACTTTGACCATGCTTTCATACCTATGTTTTTATTGCATTTAGTGGCATCTTTGCAACAACCCTACAGTAGTGATATTGAATTCTTGTAGTTGAGTAGTATGCATGAGGTAGGAATCCATCACCCTGTAACCAAGCCCGGGACGATATTGTATTTTAATGCTACGCTATAGTAGACGGGGTTTGGTATGAGTGCACGAGAGTGGTGTGAGAATGGAGGATCTACGTCAATGACGACAACTCCATGATGGAATCTGCAAGGACTGCATCTTCAAGGCCTCAAGACTTCAAGACTCGAGACAAGAATTCAATACACACTCTTGGGTGAAGGACGGTTGACGGGCACCTGGAGAAACCAGTGGTTGGTCGGGATGCATGGAGAAGCGCCATGACATCTTGCGGAAAGCTTCACCTGCACTCAAAGAGAAGGAAGAATACTTCATTCCCGTAAGCATACCAGTGCAACCGCAAGTCACTCTCGGCTCTTGCTTGGTTGACAATAGTTGTGACTCTGGCTGGGACGGTGCTAGAAGATGTAGAACTACGGTAGGATTGGATGAGCACCGTACAGTGGTCAGAGGAACTCTTCGGAAGACCATGTTTCGGTCGTCTTGTTCTCAAACACCCTGAAGTGCGAGAACGTAAAGAGGATCGAATCTTGCGGGTAAAGTGTACAAACCTCTGCAGAGGGTTAAAACCTAATCGATTAGCCGTGTCCCCGGTTACGGACAATTTGAGCATCTCGACTTGGATCTATCTCGGAACTCTCAACACCGGATTGATAACTTAATTGTGGGCAACTTATGATGATTTTGGGCTATGAGACATCGGTTGGCGGAACCATGTCATGATAGAAAACTCCATAGTACAGACTTCATTTATTCCTTTGATGTAGGGAAAATAAAACCAGCTTTTACATAAACAAAACTCGATACAGAGCCACAAAGCCATACTGCATATAGTATAGTTTTATCATCTGTTTTCTCATGTTGTGATCTTGCGGTACATTCAATGTCTTGACCTACTACACGGCTGCAACGTATCATGTTGCGTATATTTACTCGACGAGTAAGAGTACGGCAGTGGTTACGGTCTACACTCAACTTTGCCGATGGCGTTGATGGGACTCCACACCGACTATTTGTTTCATTGTGACTTATGAGGTATATATCAGTTTTACGTTAATTATATATGTGATTGCACTTTGATATATACATTGATGTCTTGTGTGTGCCAAAGATACCGATCCGAGGATGGCACGAACATAGAGGCTTGACCGTCGAGGTCGGGTCGCTTCTGTATATGGTATCGAGCACATGTTGATCAGTAGGACGTGACCCTAGAAACCGGAAAGCCCCTAGGACCGAAAATCTCTAAAACTTTATTTTCAAACAGATCCTTTACTTCTCATCTTTTCTGATTTTATCAAATAACATCCTTACCTCAAATAGTTAGATTATACCATATTCTTTGATCACCCGGAGGACCAACTGAAGACGCTCCAAGAAGGATTAGATACCGGAGAACCGATGACCACTTCAGAGTAAAGAGGATTTCACCATGTTTTAGAAGAATTGAAGCTACAACAGTTGAAGACTCCGATGACTTGAAGGATCTGCAGAATTATTTGACCTTTAGAAGACCAAACCCCTGTTACACACTTACGTTAGATGCGGCGATTTGTGAGCTGTCATTTGTTTGATGTTTTCCGACAGCCATAAAGTAAAACCCATTTTTTTCAAAAAATTATTGTTTGTATTGTGTGTATCCCTCCCCACCTCTCTCATATCTCATCCCAAAACTTTTGGACCCCATAGATGATGAACGAAGTTGGACTGATATTCTCTGGACCGAAGACTCAGCCGGAGGCAGAGCTATGGGTTCGGAACATGTAGAATCACTTCGGGAGCAATTTGGTTTCAAGGAAGAATGAAGTATCATACGCTCTTCAAGATTTCTGAAGAAAGTGCCGCAACTCGGTGGCGGATGCATCAAGCTATACTGAGGATGGAATGGAGCAAAGACTTGGAAAGAATTCAAGAAGACTCTCTTGAGGTCCCGTCTTACCCTAAGCACCATGATACACCAAGAAATAAACCTTGTGCCTGCAAGATTTGCGGAGAAATAGGACACACCAGGAGGAACACAAGGATGGATGCCCTCATTGTGAGGAGAAACACCCACCGAGGAATGCCCAACTAGTCGGGTGACTTGTTTCTTGTGTGAAGGAACCACCCACTACCCGACCCAAGGTGTCACATTTACCCCATGGTGCAACAAACTATTCAGAGCAGGAAGAAGGAATGAAAGGAGCCCTCCGAGAAGTTATGAAAGAACCTGTGATGAAGGAATGTGTTGAAGACCCTGATGGAGAAGGCCTCAATAGATTTTACTCCAATGCCTGCTATTCATGTGGAGAAGAAGGACATTTTTCGCAGTATTGCACCAAGGAAAGAAATGAGTATCTGGGATATTTCCCGACAGCAGAAGTGAAGTTTGACCCTCGAGAAATAGAAGCTCTGATCATTACAGAGAAATCCAGGAAGAGAAAAAGAAGGCAACCCTAGAACAACACAATTTTCACAGAGAAGGACCTGAGTCATATCACTTGTTACAGGTGCAAGGATTTAGGTCATTATGCTAGTAAATGTCCAGAAAGAAGCCAAGAATCCAAGGAGCCTACATAATCACAAAGAAGCCCCGAGACATGTCGGAAGTCATTTGTTTTTGCTGCAAGGAAGCAGGACATTATGCTACTAAATGTCACAACAAGATGAAAGCTGGAGTTGAGTAGTTGGAATTTTGATATTGGAAACAAGAGTAGTAGAAAGCAATTTCATTTTCATGAGTTCGATGAGTTGAGTTATGTAATGGGTGCTCGAGAGTTGGTAATGGATTCATGAAATCAATAAAGTTAAAGTGTCCTAATTCCATATGTTGAATTGTATGAGTTGTTACGCTATGAACACAGATGTTGACCATTTTCGAGGATATGAGAAATATGGTTTTATGGGTAAAATTGTGCATTTCACCTTAAGGGTGGCAGTACCCTATGAGAACATTTAATTTATGGAAAGGGAAATGTGTCCCAAAGATTGGAGTTTGGATAAAATAAGTATGAGTTGTATTCTAATATTTTGGTTACCTCTGGAGTATGAAGGAATGAAGTAATATTGGATTTAAATGAGATGTAATGTTGAAATATGGAACAATTGTAACTCCAATGATGAGTTAAAGCTATGCAAGTATTGAAGTGGGCCCACAACCCATAGGCCCAGGAACTAAAAAGGATCAAGTACTCCCTGGAGGAAGAAATTCTGGAAGAAGCTGTGATTTCGTCAGCAAACGTTTCATAGGAGATTACGCAAAACCTGAGAGTTGTTAAGGAACGATAGATGTTTGTTTGGCTTGCAGAATAAATGGATTTTCGAACTTGGTTAAATCGACAAGAGAAATTCTGCAATGCTTGTGAGGATGACCGAGTGCTAGAATGCGAGATTCGCTAAACCATGTACAAGGTAATGATTTGGGTGCGGGATGGACTGATCACCATACCGACTTACTCTTATTATTCGCGTTGCTATATGGGATGGTAAATCTGAGTGACTTACCTATAGTAGGGAGACGACGATCAAAACCTTGTTTGAACCTTAGAATGGTATAAGAATTTTTCCCTTGTACAAGGCAGTTGTTGCCAACCGTAGGTTATACGGTGAGGTTCAACCTGCACCCATATTCCTGCAGGAGAAACCATGAATTGTCGACCACCATGAGATTTTCGATAGTTGTTTAGTATTGGCGACAGACCCGTCGGAGATGAAGACCCAGTCTCGAAAGAACCTCACCAGGATGAAAGGACACGTGTTGAGAAAAAGGTTATACCCTACCGAAAGAGCCTCGGTGAAACCCGAAGCGACACTGTCAACCCAAAGGAATGGAGTACCTGAGTTCCGTCGGAACCATAACCCTGCTTTTAAGTGTGGTAGCACACTAGACCATTCCGATCGATGGAATTGCTGGAAGACCCCAAACTCTAACCCTTTCTTGCTAGCCTCTTCGAATCTCGAGGACGAGATTCATTTTAAGTGTGGTAGATTTGTAACATCCAAAAATTCTAAATTTTGGAATGTTATAATAAATAAATAGTTTTGATTGATTGATTGTTTGTTGTGTGATTGATTGAGTGAAATTGAGTGGAATTTGAAACTTTTTGAAAGTTGAATGAGAGGGAATGAAATGACTTCCCACGACTTTCACTTTGCCTTTTATATCCATGAATTCAAATTCAATTCAAACACAAAACCCTAGAGAGAAGATGATATGACTTCTTCCATTTGAATAAATGAAAAGGGTTTTGAAAAGATTTGAATTCTGTTTGAAAATATTTCAAGTTTTAGAAACTTTATGCAACTTAATGATTTTCATGAGAGAGTATAAAATGACTTCTTCAATTATATGAAATATGAGTTGGAAGTTAAAAAGAATCAAATTGAAAGTCATTTGAAGGTATTTTGAAACTCCCCTTCAAATTTGGAATTATTTGGATTTTATTCAAATTATTTTTCTCCTAAAATAAATAAATGGAAATATGGGTAAAATGATTCCCTTCAATGGAAAATTAGGAGAAAATAAATTTGAAGTCATTTTGGTATTTTTAAAATGATTTTTATTGGATTTTATTAGAGCAGAAACACTCTTTGTTTTATTTGAATTTTTGTGTATTTTATTTGAAGCTGGAATAAAGTTCATCGTGTAGGAAATGTTTTTCTGAAAATTTTGATATATATATATGTCCTATATAGCTATATATATTATATATATATATTCTCTCTCTCTCTAATTCAAAAAAAAGGAAAAACCCCAGCGCCAGCCAGACAACTGCCCAGCCAATGACAACCCACCAATGAGCCAGCGGCTGACCAGCGCAGCCGACCGAGCCCACGCCGAGCAGCGCCCGAGCCGAATCCCTCCGCACTACGCCGACCGATCTCTCTCTCTCTCTCGCCGACACCCCGCCCCACCTCTTCTTCCCCTCGCCCACGCCTTGGCTAACCGCCGCCCGTCGCGGAATCCCGCAGGATCCGGATCCTCCCGATCCCTCGCCTGACCTGCCCCTCCTCCAAGTCGGTGCCCCCTATATATACCCTCCCTCGCCCGTTCCGCCCCTCGGCCCCTCGCCCGACCCTCTCTCTCGCCAATCCGTCAGGAGACCCGAAGCCGCCGCCCCAGCCATTGCCGCCGCCCTTGACTCAAACCACCTCGAGCTCCACCAAGACCACCCCCGAGCTCCCCTTGCTCCGCCACACCCGCCGGAGGCCTCCGCCGTCGTCCCCGACCACCGGAGCCGCCGCGCCAACGTCGCCCGAGCCGCCGTCGACCGTCGCCGTCGTCTTTCCCCGCGGTGAGTCGCCGTCCGATCTGTAATCGACGCTTTAGATTAGATTCGGCGAAGGGTTAGGTTTATTTTTAATGAACCGATTTTAGTTCCGGTTAGTTCCGGTTTAGTTAGGTTTTTATTAGACCGGACGACGCGGTTTGTTTTCAGTTAAACTGTGTGCGTAGTTTAGTTATTTAACGCCGAAGCGTTAGATAGGCCCATTAGCCAGTTTTTCGTTTTAATTTTATTTT
The DNA here is from genome assembly GCA_021605145.1 of Aegilops bicornis. Lineage (NCBI taxonomy): Eukaryota > Viridiplantae > Streptophyta > Magnoliopsida > Poales > Poaceae > Aegilops > Aegilops bicornis. Next base: position 326,329,738 of record CM038669.1, read on the forward strand.
TTCGTTTCTGTTTTTAACAGAATAGTTTCAGTTTTGTAAAATCCATATCTTTTAATCTACTTAATATTTTTAAGTGATTCTTTTTGTTGGTTTGAAAATTTATTGTAGTTTCTGTAGAAAATATGTTTGGCCATGTTTAAATTATTTAAAATTGCTTTATTTTAGTTTTAGACAGATTAGTAATTCTGCTATAAAATGAGTTAGGAATATTATTTTTAGTGATTCTTTTGTCACAACTTTGTTTTGACTTTACCTAACCGTAGGAATTTAATTGGGCATTTTAGATTTAATAAAAAATAGTTTTAATCAGAATCATGTTATTCCTATTTATTTAACTAGCTACTGTTTTCCTATTATTTTACTTAGCAAATAATTTTATTTTTCCTATGTGATAGTTTATTCTGGTTTAGTTTCTGTAACTTTAGAACATGAACTTTTATTTATAATAAATAAAACTTTTATTTTATTTTTACTTGCTAGGATTGTTTTAGGCATAACAGGAGTTTTATAATAGCTTTTAAGGTGATTCCTTTTGCTCCTAGTTGCATGATGAATTCTTTTCTGTTAGTTAGCTTGCCGGGAAGGCTCGGGGCGCGACAAGTCCCCGAGCGCGACAAGGATTCGGCCGCGGCAAGGCGCTTGCCGCGGCATGCAACTCCTCTCCGTCTCCGCTCCAGCTCACCCAGCGACGTGTCGCCATGGGACCGTTCCATGGGCGCGTGTCGAAAGCTGTGCAGCCAGCGGAGAGAGCAGCGATGAGCGGATCGACAGGCTCGCCATCGTGGCGGCGGAGGCGCACTGACGGTCTCTGTTACACTGTTTGGGCGACAACGACAGGCATTTATTGCTTTTGTCCCTTGCCGTCGAGTTAGGTATTTTGCACGCATAATCGCTCAAGTAGGTGTACCAGCCCCTGTTTTTACATTTGTACCCCCGCCTATGTTGCCACCTGTCGGAGACCCCTTGAGCATATAAAAGGAGGCCCGAGTGCAACGTAGAAAGGGTTCGGTTCGCGTCTTTCGCAAGGTTCGGTTCATTCGACCCACCGTAGACTAGACACACTGACGCTAGGTTTTGTAGCTCGCATTGCTCCCTAGCAAGAGGAGAATAGATCAACCAAGCAGCAGTAGGAGTTTTATCTCTCCGGAGAGCTCCGAAGCTGGGTAAACCGCTCGTGTGCATCGCCTCAATCCGCTCTTCGTGCGACCTCCGCCCCCCTCCGAACCACAAAGGGGCCTGCTCCGCCGGGCCCCATAGGTGTCCGTGGGTACGATCAGCCTCCCCGACATCTCTGGCGCGCTAGGTAGGGGGGGCGTCGAGGCCATGTGAATCCGATCCGGCGTTCACGCGAGCAGCGTCATCAACATCTTCCTCAACATGCCACCGAAGAAGAAGGCTTCGGCGGCAGCAGAGTCGTCCGCGTCGTACCCACCCTCACCGCAGCAAACGGGTGGTGGGGCGACGGCGGAGGGACGGGCGCCGACGAAGGTGCTCGCGATGTTGCCAAGTCCAAGGACAAGGCACCGCAAACCTCAGCGTCCGCGCATCCCCCGCGTCCATCTCAGGAGACGCGAGACCAACAACGTCATGGCGTTCACAACGCCATACGTTCGTTGGATCGAGATCCTCGAGACCAGCATGCGCGCCAACATGCTGGCACTAGTGAGATACGGTCGCCCGGACGGGGCGCTGCTCCTTCTAACGTAGTTAGAAGTCCGAGCGTGTCCCACTCCTCGCACCGTTCTCCAATGCCGCCTACTACTCCAGCAGAAGCTCTGGCGAGAGCTCAACTGCTCCTCGACTACCCTCCAACGGCCGACAAGGTCGACGAGTGGATAGCCACTATCCAGAGCCTCATCGGCTTTGCCAACGGCGACGCTCATGGCAACCAACGCCATCGTTGCCGCGGCGAGACGACAAGGAACGATCCTGTGGCGATGATACTGTCGGAGGTGCAACCACCGTGCACTATCCGCCAAGATTTCCAAGATCGCCGACTCACCGTATCCACCTCGACAGCGACTCCACTGCGTCGTCGGACTCGCCGTCATCAGCGCCAAGTTCTTCATGAGCGACAACAAGAGGACGCTCGAACTCGCATCGAGCGCCGAAGAGAAGCGCGACGTTAATCCGACAAGCGCGCTGGGCCTTCTGTTGACATGCACGCGCCGGAGGGGCCAGGCGACTTGCCGTACGCGGTAGGTTGCCCTGCGTTCACTTGTGAGCTGCGGCAAGTCCAGTGGCCCAGCTAGAAAAACTTCAAACCAGACGTGCCGGAGAAGTACGATGGACGGACGCATCCGTCGTAGTTCCTCAACATCTACACCATCGCGGTGCAGGCCGCGGGGGGACGGGACGACAAGATCCTCGCCAACTACTTCCCGCTCGTGCTCAAGCCCAACGTCAGATCTTGGCTCATGCACTTGCCGGATAGCTCCATATCCTCTTGGGCGGATCTGTGCCATCGGTTTGTTGGCGCCTTCACGGTGGCCACAAACCTCATGGCCAAGAGAGCGACCTTCACTTGCTCGCCTGTAAGGAAGGAGAGTCCTCGCGCAAGTTCATTCAGAGATTCAGCCGTGCACTACAACATCCTGCACGTCCACCCTGCCAAGGTGATCGCCAGATTTCATCGTAATGTGTGGAACTGCAGGATGACGGAGGAGATGGCGATGTGCAAAGTCAAGGACGCCAATGAGCTGTACGCCTTGGCCGACAAGTGTCTACCGAGGAAGGGAGGAGACTCGGGAGAGAATACGAAGCGAGATCTCGACAAGGATGACACCGCCTAAGAAAGAAGGGCCGGAGGCGAGGCAACAGGAAGAAGAAAAGCAGAGAAGTGCTAGCTGTCGAGCGGTCCGACAACGGAGGCGGTGACAAGAACGCCAAGGCTGGTGGCTCCGGCAAGGAGGTTGTCACGACGCCAACCACTGTCGGTGGCAGCCACGACAAGCGGGACGGCTCCGGCAAGCAAGATCGCAAGATCCACCGCACCAAGGGCCACGACCTCCAGAGCTGCAAGAGAGTCGAGCAGCTCGTCGAACAAGATGAGAGCTGAGTACGAAAGCGGCGAGACAAGGAGAAGGCCCAGAAGGTGCAGGGGAGCAAGCAAGAAACGCCCCGGCCGGGAGGACGCCATGCAAAGTCAAGCAGCGACAAGGAGATCGACCTCCCCGCGGCAGCGACAAGGATGAAGATGATGATGACGATGAAGATATGGAGGACGACGACGCCGATGAGCAGGAGTTTCAGAAAGCCACAGAGGTTCTCTGCGTTGACGGTGGTGCTTCCCTGCATACCTCCCACCGCCAACTCAAGCAATGGATGCGGGAGGTCAATGCAGCGGTACCATCCGTAGAGTCACTCAATCCTCTGAAGTGGTCCTTCAAGACTATCATTTTTGATATTGAGGACCACCCTGATCGCATAACTGCGGTCGGGTGCTTGCCGATGTTGGTCTCTCCAACCACCCGCAACCTCAAGGTCACAAAAATGTTAGTAGACGGCGGGGCCGGCTTGAATCTGATCTCCTCCACGGTGCTCCAGAAGCTTCAAATCCCTGACAGCGAGCTTGAAGAGACCGGAACCTTCCAAGGAATCAATCTGGGAAGGAGCAAGCCGAAGGGGAAGATTACGTTGTCGGTCACATTTGGCAGCGAGCTGAACTTCAGGACTGAGAGGGTTACATTTGACGTTGCCGATTTCCCATTGCCTTACAATGGGATACTTGGCCGTCCAGCACTCGCCAAGTTCATGGCAGCCTCTCCCTACGCTTACAACCTTCTCAAGATGCCGGGCCCAATAAGCGTCATCTCTGTCCATGGCGACAAGAAGGATGCCCTTATCTGTGCCGACAAGATCCTCCGGGATGCAGCAGCCGCGACAGATTGCCAGACACTTGCCGCTGAAGCTCCCGGGGGGAAGAAGACCAAGTCCAAGTCCGACAAGGGCTCTGATGCTCACTCCGGCAAGCGCATCTCTTCGGAGTGTTGCGCTACCGTCGAGGACGCACCATCGATCTCCACCAGCAAGTGCAAGAAGATGGTGGCTTCGCCGAAGACCAAGAAGGTGCCCGCCAAGGAGGACGGCGCTGGTGGTACCTTCACCATCAGTGCCTCTCTCGACCCCAAATAGGAAGGCGCTTCGTTGCTTTCCTGCGGGCGAATGTCGGCGTGTTTGCATGGCAACCGTCGATATCCCCGGTGTTCCTGTGAAAGTGATTGAGCACCGCCGCCGTTTGTCCTCATCGCGGCCCGTCAAGCAAAAAGTCGAGGAAGCAAGCGTTGGGCGCCAAGAATTCATAAGCGAAGAGATCAAGAAACCGAAGCGGCAGGCCTTGTCAGGGGAGTGCTCCATCCAACGTGGTTGGCCAATCCTGTAGTCTTGCGCAAGGCAAATGGGAAATGGAGACTTTGTATTGACTTCACGGATGTTAATAAAGCTTGTCCCAAAGATCCATTTCCCTTGCCGCGCATTGACCAGATTGTTGACTCCACGGCTGGATGTGATTTGCTTTCGCTTCTTGATGCATACTCGAGATACCTTCAGATCTTCATGGCTGAAGAAGATGAAGAGAAGACCGCATTCATCACACCATGTGGCACATTCTGTTTCATACGGATGCCTTTCGGTTTGAAGAATGCTGGTTCAACATTTGCAAGGGTAGTCCATGACGCTTTTGAGCCGCAAATGCACAGAAATGTAGAAGCCTACATGGATGACATAGTGGTCAAGAGCATGGACAAAGCAACTTTGGTTCAAGATTTGGACGAGACCTTTGTAAATCTGCGCAAGATCAACCTCAAGCTCAACCCCGAGAAGTGCGTGTTTGGAGTCCCTTCCGGCAAGCTTCTCGGGTTCTTCGTGTCTCAGCGGGGGATTGAAGCTAATCCTGAAAAGATCAAGGTCATTTAGCAGATTGAAGCACCAAAGCGCGTCAAGGATGTATTTAAGACTTGCCGGTTGCGTGGCTGCTCTCAAGAGTTTATTTCGAGGTTCTGCTGAGCGCCTCGCCATTTTTCAAGATTTTGAAAAAGGCGGGTCTAGTAAAATGGACTCGGTTAAGGCTGCGCCGCAGACTTGAAGAGATACCTGTCCTCCACTCCAACACTTGTCGCACCTAAGCCACAAGAGAAGTTGCTGCTGTATATAGCGGCGACCAATCAAGTGGTTAGTGCTGCGTTAGTGGCGGAGAGGGAGGCGGATGACGAGCCAGCAACCGCGGCAAACACGTCCAGCGACAAGCAGGGGGCTTCGCCGACAAGCCCTGGTCCCGACAAGGACGAGTCCGCGAAGACGCATGAGCAGATACAGAAAAGGATGGTGCAGCGCCCAGTCTACTTTGTTAGTTCCCTCCTGCAGGGAGCTAGGTCAAGGTACTCTGGTGTGAAAAAATTGCTTTTCGGCCTCCTCATGGCCTCGAGAAAGCTGCGCCATTACTTCCAAGCACATGAGATCACAGTTGTCACTCGCTTTCAGTGAAGAGGATACTGCAGAATCCGTGGCAGCGGTGATTGTCGAGTGGGCACTGGAGCTGTCAAGCTTTGGTCTCAAGTTTGAAAGCACATCAACTATCCAAAGCAGAGCATTGGCAGAATTCATAGCAGAATGGACGCCAACGCCAGATGAAGAGATTCCGGAGACGAGCATTCCCGTCAAAGAAGCAAGCAAAGAGTGGCTGATGTACTTTGATGGTGCCTTCTCGCTGCAAGGCGCCGGTGCTCGCGTGCTGCTTATCGCACCCACCGGAGAGCACCTCAAGTACGTCGTCCAGATGCACTTTCCCAAGGAGCAAGCGACAAACAATATTGCAGAGTATTTCGGTTTGCTTGCCGGTCTCTGGATCGCAGTGGACCTTGGGATCAAGAAGCTTATTGTCAGGGGTGACTCACAACTCGTCGTCCGCCAAGTCAAAAAAGATTACCAGAGTCCGTTGATGGAAGCCTACGTTGATGAAGTGAGGAAGCTAGAAGAGCACTTTGACGGCCTGCAAATGGAACATGTTCCAAGAGCTTAGAATGATATTGCTGACGGCCTGTCAAAGTGCGCTGCACTCAAGCTACCTGTGGAACCAGGGATCTTTGTGCTCAAGCTGACTCAACCAACCGTAACACCATCAATCGGACAAAGCAAGAAGAGGAAGTTGGCCTCTGGTGACTACTTTCTACAGAGCTTCCCAAGCCGTCGTTGCAAAGGTCCCCAAGATCAACACCAGCGGTCTTGAGGAGCAGCCTGCTCCGGCTGCACCCTGTGGTTTGTTCCGTTGAAGCAAACGCTCCCGACAAGTCTTGCTCCGCAAGCTCGTCGGGAGCATCTAGTTCCCAGAGCCGCAGCTCTTGCCGTAGAAGCTGATGTTCCGCAGCAGCAGATGTGCCTTTAGTCCTTGTTGTCGAGCCGCAAGCTCCAACATGGGCGCAGCAGATTGTCCATTTCCTTCAGATAGGAGAACTTCCAAGAGCGGGAAGAAGCGGAAAGAGTAGCCCGGCAGTCAAGTATGTACCAGTTTGTCGATAGCATACCGCATGTAAGAAGACTCAACGGTGTGAAATTGAAGTGTATTCCTGTGGAAGATGGATGTAGCTGTTGGCGAAGATACATGGAGGCATATGTGGTCACCACATTGGCGCAAGAGCACTTGACGACAAAGCTTTCCTAAGAAGGTTTCTTCCGGCCGACAGCCTCCAGATGCAATCGCACAAGTAACCAAGTGTGAAGCGTGCAGTTCCATTCCAAACAGATACACCGCCAGCTCAAGCTCTCCAGACGATCCCTTTATCCCGCCATTTTCGGTCCGGGGCTCGACATCCTTGGCCCCTTCCCCGAAGCCGTCGGGGCTTTGAGTACTTGTACGCCGCCATCGACAAGTTCACAAAGTGGCCGGAAGTGGAAGCGATGAGGAAGGTGACAGACACGGTCGTGATCAAGTTCTTTAGGTCGATTGTTTGCCGCTTCGAATCCCTAACAGGATCATCACCGACAACGGCACACAATTTACGCAGTCGCACCTTCATGCAAGACGCCCAAGACCTTGGCGCCAAGGTTCTGCTTCGCCTGCTGCTCACCCGAGAAGCAACGGTCAAGTAGAGGGCAATGCTGAAGTGCTGCGCGGGCTCAAGACCGTAACTTTCGACGGGCTGCACAAGTCGGAAGAAAGCGGATCGCGGAGCTGCCGGTGGTTCTTTGGTCGATCGTAACGACGCCAAATCGAGCCACCGCCGTGCACCCTTTGCTCTAGTCTATGGAGCAGAGGCAGTTCTCCCCACGGAACTCAGATACGGGTCACCTCGAGTACTCGCTATGATGAGCTTGAGCAAGAGCAGCTGCGACAAGATGACGTCTTTGCTCCTCGAGGAGGATCGTCTTCAGCCATTGCGGCGAGCCGCCACAAGAAGCCCTGCGCCGCTACCATAGCCGCAGGGTTAGTGCCGAAGTCTCGAGGAAGGCGACCTTGTTCTTGGCGCTGTTCAATCCGCCAAGAATTCAAACAAGTTGACGCCTTGAAGTGGGAAGGCCTTATCGTGTGAAACGAGTCACTAGGCTCGGCGCTGTCGCTTTGTGACCGAAGATAGCATTCCGTGAGCAACTCCTCGAACATTGAGCATCTTCGTAAGTTTTACCCATAGGGCGCGTTGTCGGAATCTGTTCCGGCAACCACCTTTTGTACAAGTCTTGCCGCTGTTGCATGTAATCCTTCAGACAAAGCCGGGTGCAGACCCGTGCATCAAGAAGCTCGTGGTGTTGCGCATTTACTTGTCAAGTTCATGCTTTCATCAATTTAATGCATGCTTTTGCTAACACTTTGAGAAGCAACCACACCCGGTAAGCAGAATCGAGCCGCTAGGCTCCATAACGTTATTTCCTCTTCTTTTTCTTATCTCAAAGAAAGGAAGGCTCCCTCGCGCACAAGTTAACCAGGGGGGAGGAGGAGATAATACTATGGACGAGGCACCGCTCGAGGAAGTTTCACCCCATCGAGAAGCAAGAAACAGAAAAGCTAAGTTGCCAAAGTTTGAGCAATCGATTTTTAAATTTTCGTTATCTTCCTCGAACGACAAGATTTTGTATGGAAAAACTCGCGCAGAGGAACCGAATCGTGATCGGTCGCTACTTACTTTGTTTCGAGTCCGCTCAACAACTTAAGTGAGCTGCGGCTAGTCCGCGACAAGGTTGCTTGTCGGTAGCGACCCTGCCAAAGGTTGCTGAAGTTCCGCACTTTTCGGCGCTCAGGCAAGGGTGCCCTGCAAGCAAGTTTCCACGAAAAGCATAGGGCAATAACGCATAAAGGAAGGAATCAAGTAGAGGAAATAACGTTGCATTGATCGATTCACCTAAGATAGAGTATATTACGTAATAACTTGTCACCGATCTAACAAAGTTTTCTAAACATGATCGGCAGCGACAAGGGAAAGATAAGGTTGGCGGCCTAGTCCACGCGGTCGCCCTCGATCCGCTTGATCTTGTTCACCTTGTCCAGAATAGGTGCGACAAGGGCTTTGAGCTCCTCCACGTTGGCTTCGGACGGCAAGGATCTGAGGACGCCGAGGTTGAGGCCCGGGTTGCGGAAGGCCACCTTCATCAACACCTTCTCGAGGGCCCCCGCACAAACTTGGCGCGATTCCTCGGCCAGCTGCTTCGGGACCTCTTCCCGGAGTCGCCGGAGACCCGTCACCACGCCTTTGAAGAACAGGCTGAGCTTGACGCTGGGCTGGAGATGCTCGTCGGAGGAGTACGCAAGGTCCGCCATCCCCAGCTCCATCAGCTCGTTGTGGATGTCGGCAGCGGTGTCCACAAGACCTTCGGTCCAGTGCTCCACGCCTCCCTCAAGGTGTTCTCGACGGAGACAAGATCCGCCAAAGAGCTCCTCCTTGGCCTTGATCGCCTCCAACAAGCCCGCCTCCCGCTCTCGGCACCATCCAACGTCTGCGTCAGAGTGGTCGGGCCACCGCAGATCCGCCTTGGAGTCCTTGGCGGCGTCGAGCTCCTTGGCCTGTCGTGAGACGGACCTGCAGCTTCGCCCAGATAGGCGTCCTTCTCACCACGGTTGAGCACGGCAAGCTCTTCGCCGCTCTTCTTGAGGGTGGCCTCCAGCTGTGCCACTTTCGCCTTCAGCTCTTCCTTGGCGGCCTCGGCGGCCGCGGCGTCCTTCGCTTCTGACGCCCGCCACGACTCCTCACGCAGCTGCAAGGTCCTCCTCGTGGCTGTCCAGTTGACCTTCCGCTGTGCCAACTCGCTTTCTGCTGGGCGAAGCTTCTCGGCAGCCCGGCCCCTGCTCCTCATCGGCTGCGGCCTTCTCAAGGATGAAGGCCGTGCGCTCTTCTCGCGAAGCTGCGCGCAGCGCGTCCGCCACGTCATGGAGGGCTTCTTTGTTGGCGCCCGAGCTCCTCGCTGCGTTTCTCCATGTCCGCCCCCGCCCTCGCGACAAGGGCTTCCCGGGTCTCTAACCTGGCTTGGCGGGCGCGGTAGAGCGACAACAGCCTCTTCAGCAGCTGCTCCTCCTCGGACTCGCCGCTGCTGCTACTTGGCGCGTCCACCAGCGTCGGCCAGCGGAGGCGAGTAGCTCGCCGTCGAAGGTCTCGCCGATCGGGCGCCTGAGCTCGGCTCCTGTGGGATCTTGATGAAGACGCCTTCACGCCTTGACCTTGGTGAAGCACCGGCTGGGGCTCCTCGAACTGGCGCCCGCCCAGCGTGGGAATCGGCTCGGTGTAGCGCTTGCCGCTCCTGCGGCCTCAGGGCCGTCGGTACGACCGCCCGACCCCTCGCCGGCCTCTGCGTCGGCAGCCTCGGTGGCCTCCTCGCCAACAGGCTCGTCGGCGACGACCTCTTCTTCCACGACGATGACCTCTTCTTCCTCGACGGCGGCCTCGTCGGTGTTGCCGCGTTTCCTCCTCGCCGATTTCAACCTCCATCGGGTCTGCGTACGAAGAAAGAGCAACAAGCAGATATCCAAAAAAGAGAGACAAAAGAAAGCAAGCCCAAGGGAGATTTTCGCGTAAGGGAGTTACCTGCAACGGGATCCGCAGCCACGGCCTCGACCACTGGAGGGTCGCGGGCGCCGTCCCTTGCCGGGGTAGCCTCCCTTGCCGGGGTGGCCTCCTTGCCGGGTGGCCTCCTTGTCGGAGGAGCTCCCTTGCCGGGAGTCCTCCCTTGGCGGCGAGTGGCAGCGGGCAGGATCTCGAGGCGGCTTCCGAGCCCTCCCCGAAGAGGCTTCTCCGCCTCCTACACAAACAATCACCGAAATCAACGAAGAAAGGGCACCCCTGCACACCTAGTAGTGAGGAGAAAAACTGCACACTTACCTGGGGCCAGGCCGGGGGCTGCTCTGAGGAAGGGTTGCTGTGTCCGCAGGCGGTCTCGACGCGTCCCCGTCGCCACGGGAGAATCGTCCTCAACGATGACCATCGGGATCTTGGCCCTCTTCGCCGCTCTCTGGGCCAGCGTCCTGAAAAGGAAAGAGTCCAGAACGAAGCAAATCAGATTCAAGATGAAGCAATAAAAATTGAAGACATACAAGCACAATCTCGAGAAGCTTACTCTTCGCCTTCCTCCTCGGAGCTGAGCGCGGAGAAGTCAACTTGCCCGCCTCCGGTGCGATGAGGCGGGGAGTGGGCTCTCTTGGCCGCTTGGCGGGCGCGTCGGCGGCGGCCCGAGAAGATTCCGCCCAGCTTGTCGCCGCAGTTTGTGGCGCCTCCAGCAACCTCGCTTGCAGCGGTGGAAGCGCGTCGGCGGTCTTTGCAGGCGTGGGCACGACTGTCGTCCGGCTCGTCTCGAGCCCTGCGGAAGCGCCTCCTCGGCAGGCGAGCTCCGCCGTTGCGGCAAGTCGCTTGGCGGCGGGAAGAAGCGCCCTCGGCGGGTCCACTCGTCCCGCCTCGAGGTCGACAAGCTCGTCCTCGCCGGCGACCTCCTCGCCAGCGGAGCTTGCCGCTTTCGCCGCTGGCCCGCCTCCTCCACGGTGAACCTGAAGGCTCCAGCCGGCAGCTGCTGCCGCCTCCTCCGCCTGGTGGCGATCCACGCCATCTCCTGGTCGGTGGTGTCGCTGGTGAGCCTCTTTCTCGCTTTCGGAGCGGATCGGCACCTCTTGCAAGTTGTCGAAGAATTGCTGCACGACCTCGTCGGGGCTCTCGCCAGTCGGGACGATCCCGTGGGAGTCGCACAGTGGCATCATGGCGCGGATGCGGTCGAGCGCCGAGTTGTTGCACAGTGGGACGACCCCTCGCGGCAACCTGAACCACTCTGGGTGTTCGGGGTCGTTCTTGAACAGCTCGAGCAACACTGAATCCAGCTCCATGACGGTGAAGTTCCAATTCAGGCCCGGGCGCAGCCTCATGATGTCCGCCGCATTCTGGAACTCCCAAGCAGGCCTCCTCCTTTCCTGCAAGGGAGCGATGGCGCGGCGCGAATGAAGTCTGCGCCAACCGCGCCAATAGTTAATCCGGCAAGCCCGAGGCGCAGAATTGGTCACAACTATCTTCAGCCTCGCATCCTCCGCGCCAAGTTACTCCAATCCTTGCCGCAGCGCAATTGGGGTTTGGCGCCTGGCGGTGAAGGGCTGTGGGTCCTCCTCACGACCCAGCACCAGTTGGCTCTCCACTCCTCCCACTTGTTCCGAACTCCCCTCCGTAGGCCTCTTTCTTGCCGATCCTAGAGACCTGTGCTATCCCTCCGCAGGGGCTCTCCTCTCTCGACGCTGAGGAACAAAGAAATGGCGGAAGAGTGCCACGTCGGGTGGACCCGACAAAGTTTTCGCACAAATGTGCGAAAACGCCATGGTCAAGATGGCGTTGGGGGTGAAATCAAGGAGGTGGAGGCCAAGGTGTTCATTATGTCGCAAAAGAACTTCGAATACGGCGGCAAAGACCGCAATAGAAGAAAAGGGCGAAGAAAGGGTACCTCTGTTAGCGGATCAGCGGCGGAGGCGGGAGCACCCTCGTGCGCTGGATGCGCCCAGTCTCCGTCGACCGAAAGATAGTAGACGCCCCGCAGCTCCCGCGGCGCCGAGCTGCGGGGAAGACGACTTCGCTCCTTGTGCAAGCGCCGTGAGCCGCTGCGCCTCGGCCGACTTGACGCCCTTCTCCTTATCGGCCTTCGGGCCATGGCGAGGCGGAGGAGGTCGACGGCGGTGAGTGTGCTTGTGGCGAAAGGGGGCGGGGCGCTGCTCTCTTCGCACCGGAGAAGACGAGGGGAGCGGCGGTGGTTTCTTGACAAGACGACAATGGCAGGAGTGGTTGGCCTGCCTCTGTTTCCTCCGCTTATAAAGGGGAGGAGGGGGGCGGACGTTCCGCTTACATTAATAAAGAACCCCCCCCCCCCACCACGACCGCGCCCACGATCTCTCGCACGACGCCACGTCCGGTGCGTGCCGTTAGTGGGGATCGTGGTGGGTTCGGGGCGGGTTGCGGCGTGATCGAGACCGCGCGTGTCCGCGCACAGTTCTGGGCCTGGCCCGACAAGCGCTCGGCACCGTGTACGACCCTGGCCCGGGGGCTCCTGTCGGTGTACTAGAGTAGGGGTACCCTAGTATCCCGTACTCGTGCACGAACAGTTGCAGCACTCCGCGGCAAGGTTTGCCTCGTCACCGCCAATCTCCTCCGTGGCTCCCTTGGAGCCATTCAAGAACAAAGTATTAGATTGAGAAGACAAGGTCCCGACAAGAGGGGCTTGTCGGGAAGGCCACTCCAGGCACGCAGAAGACAAGGCCCCGGCAAGAGGAGCTTGCCGGGATGGCTCGGGGCGCGACAAGTCCCCGAGCGCGACAAGGATTCGGCCGCGGCAAGGCGCTTGCCGCGGCATGCAACTCCTCTCCGTCTCCGCTACAGCTCACCCAGCGACGTGTCGCCATGGGACCGTTCCATGGGCGCGTGTCGAGCAGTCATGCAGCCAGCGGAGAGCAGCGATGAGCGGCAGCGACAAAGCTCGCCATCGTGGCGAAGCGGAGGCGCACTGACGGTCTCAACACACTGTTTGGGCGACAACGACAGGCATTTATTGCTTTTGTCCCTTGCCGTTAGAGTTAGGTATTTTGCACTCAACACTGTTCAAGTAGGTGTACCAACTCCTGTTTTTACATTTGTACCCCCGCCTATGTTGCCACCTGTCGGAGACCCCTTGAGCATATAAAAGGAGGCCCGAGTGCAATGTAGAAAGGGTTCGGTTCGCGTCTTTCGCAAGGTTCGGTTCATTCGACCCACCGTAGACTAGACATACTGACGCTAGGTTTTGTAGCTCGCATTGCTCCCTAGCAAGAGGAGAATAGATCAAACAAGCAACAGTAGGAGTTTTATCTCTCCGGAGAGCTCCGCTGGGTAAACCGCCTGTGTGCATCGCCTCGATCCGCTCTTCGTGCGACCTCCGCCCCCCTCCGAACCACAAAGGGGCCTGCTCCGCCGGGCCCCATAGGTGTCCGTGGGTACGATCAGCCTCCCCGACATCTGGCGCGACAAGTCCCCGAGCGCGACAAGGATTCGGCCGCGGCAAGGCGCTTGCCGCGGCATGCAACTCCTCTCCGTCTCCGCTCCAGCTCACCCAACGACGTGTCGCCATGGGACCGTTCCATGGGCGCGTGTCGAGCAATTGTGCAGCCAGCGGGAGCAGCGATGAGCGGCAGCGACAAAGCTCGCCATCGTGGCGAAGCGGAGGCGCACTGACGGTCTCTGTTACCTTTGTTTGGGCGACAACGGCATTTATTGCTTTTGTCCCTTGCCGTCAGAGTTAGGTATTTTGCATCGTACAATCGCTCAAGTAGGTGTACCAACTCCTGTTTTTACATTTGTACCCCCGCCTATGTTGCCACCTGTCGGAGACCCCTTGAGCATATAAAAGGAGGCCCGAGTGCAACGTAGAAAGGGTTCGGTTCGCGTCTTTCGCAAGGTTCGGTTCATTCGACCCACCGTAGACTAGACACACTGACGCTAGGTTTTGTAGCTCGCATTGCTCCCTAGCAAGAGGAGAATAGATCAAACAAGCAGCAGTAGGAGTTTTATCTCTCCGGAGAGCTCCGAAGCTGGGTAAACCGCTCGTGTGCATCGCCTCGATCCGCTCTTCGTGCGACCTCCGCCCCCCTCCGAACCACAAAGGGGCCTGCTCCGCCGGGCCCCACAGGTGTCCGTGGGTACGATCAGCCTCCCCGACACACGGCTGCAACGTATCATGTTGCAGATATTTACTACCGACGAGTAAGAGTACGGTACAGGGTTACGGTCTACACTCAACCTGCCGATGGCGTTGATGGGACTCCACACCCGACTATTTCTTTCCGCTGTGACTTATGAGGTATATATCAGTTTTACGTTAATTATACATGTGATTGCACTTTGATATATACATTGATGTACTGTGTGTGCCAGCATACTAATCCAGGGATGGCACAACAACACAGAGGCTTGACCGTCTGAGGTCGGGTCGCTACAGCCAAGCCCGAAAACCTCTCGGGAGGGCTGATCTGGAGTCTGTTCGGGGCTCCGGAGAGGGGGATTTGTCGCCGTCGTCATCATCAACCATCCTCCGTCACCAATTTCATGATGCTCACCGTCGTGCGTGAGTAATTCCATCGTAGGCTTGCTGGACGGTGATGGGTTGGATGAGATCTATCATGTAATCGAGTTAGTTTTGTTAGGGTTTGATCCCTAGTATCCACTATGTTCTGAGATTGATGTTGCTATGACTTTGCTATGCTTAATGCTTGTCACTAGGGCCCGAAAGTGCCATGATTACAGATCTGAACCTATTATGTTTTCATGAATATATGTGTGTTCTTGATCCTATCTTGCAAGTCTATAGTCACCTACTATGTGTTATGATCCGCAACCCGAAGTGACAATAATCGGGACCACTCCGGTGATGACCATAGTTTGAGGAGTTCATGTATTCACTATGTGCTAATGCTTTGTTCCGTACTCTATTGAAAGGAGGCCTTAATATCCCTTAGTTTCCATTAGGACCCGCTGCCACGGGAGGGTAGGACAAAAGATGTCATGCAAGTTCTTTTCCATAAGCACGCATGACTATATTCACAATACATGCCTACATTACATTGATGAATTGGAGCTAGTTCTCAGTGTCACCCTATGTTATGATTGTTACATGCTGAATCGCATCCGCATAATTCTCCATCACCGATCCAATGCCTACGAGCTTTTCACATATTGTTCTTTCGCTTATTTACTTTCCCGTTGCTATCACATACAATCACTACAAAATACCAAAAATATTACTTTTGTTACCGTTACCACTACTTCCATATTACTTTGCTACAAAATACTTTGCTGCAGATACTAAGTTATCCAGGTGTGGTTGAATTGACAACTAAACTGCTAATACTTGAGAATATTCTTTGGCTCCCCTTGTGTCGAATCAATAAATTTGGGTTGAATACTCTACCCTCGAAAACTGTTGCGATCCCCTATACTTGTGGGTTATCATACCCCGTGGAGGCTGGAGGGAGAGGCAGTTGATGGTGGATGAACAGTAGCCCGTGGAGTCCCGTTTTGCGGTAGCCACACCCCTCCCGATGAACAGGATCCCCCCTTTCGATCATAGGTGCTCCAGCAGAAGTCCATTTCCTCCGCTTTGCGGTATGTTAGACCCCTCCCGATCAACAGGACCCCGTTTCGAAGGCCACTGATGCCCTGTGTATTGACGGGGGTGCGTCTTTGCACTCCTCTCACTGCCAACTTAAACAGTGGGCACATGAGGTCAATGCTATGGAGCCAGCGACAGATTCTCGGAAGCCGCTCAAGTGGTCACGCACGCCCATCATCTTTAATGAAGAGGATCACCCCCATCGCATCACTGCGGTAGGGTACTTGCCGTTGTTGGTCTCACCAACAATCCGCAACTTCAAAGTCACAAAGATGTTGGTTGACGGCGGGGCCGGGTTGAATCTGATTTCCCCAAAGGTTATCAGCAAACTCTAGATAGTAGAGGAAGAGCTTAAGTCCACTGGCATGTTCCAAGGAGTCAATCCCGGCAGGAGTCATCCTAAGGGAAAGATCATGTTGCTAGTGGCATTCACACCAGAGTTTAACTACAAGACTGAGAAGGTTGTGTTTGATGTGGTCGACCTCCCCCTGCCGTACAACGGAATCCTTGGGCGTCCGGCCCTGGCCAAGTTCATGCCAGCATCCCACTATGCCTACAACACTCTAAAGATGCCAGGGCCGATGTACCGGGACGCGGTTGCGGCAGAGGCCCTGAGGCCACGGTTCCTGTTAAGGAAAGTGAAGGAAATAAGAAGGCTAGTAAGGGCACCGGCAAGGAATCCGAGAAGCATACCTCTTCTGAGTGCGCCACACCAGTTGATGACGTGTCGAAGAGTTCCAACAGCAAGAAATCCAAGGCTACTGCACCCCAAGTTAAGAAGGTCTTGGCAGGGCTGGCTGGCGCTGATGGTACTTTCACTATCAGCGCCACCCTTGACGACAAATAGGAAAGCGCGCTCGTTGCCTTCCGGCGGGCGAATATCGATGTGTTTGCCTGGCAACCATCTGATATCCCTTGTATTCCTAGGGGGGTAATCGAGCACTACCTTGTTGTCTGCCCACATGCCCGACTCGTCAAGCAGAAAGTCCGGAAGCATGCCTTGGAACGGTAGCAATTCATTGCCGAGGAGATCAAGAAACTTGAGGCAGCTAGTTTGGTCAGAGGAGTGTTACATCCAACATGGTTAGCGAACCTAGTGGTTGTGCGCAAGGCTAATGGGAAATGTAGGCTTTGCATAGATTTCACGGATCTAAACATGGCCTGCCCGAAGGACCCATTCCCCTTGCCGTGCATCAACCAAATTGTGGATTCCACTTCCGGGTGTGATTTGCTCTCCTTTCTGGATGCATACTCTGGATACCATCAGATCTTTATGTCCAAGGACGATGAAGAAAATACCTCATTCATCACCCCATGTGGTACATATTGCTATGTGCGCATGTCTTTCGGGTTGAAGAGTGCCGGGTCCTCCTTTGCAAGAGCAGTCCAGGTTGGTTTTGAACCAGAGTTGCATAGGAACATCGAGGCTTATATGGATGATATTGTGGTCAAGACCAAGGACAGATCAACCCTCATCTAGGATTTGGAAGAGACATTTGCTAATTTGTGCAAGATCAACTTGAAGTTGAACCTGGAGAAGTGTGTGTTTGGCATTCCCTCCGGCAAGCTACTTGGCTTCTTTGTATCCCACCGTGGGTTCGAGGCCAACCCACATAAGATCAAGGCCATCAAGCAAATTCAGGCACCCAAGACAGTCAAGGATGTAAGGCGTTTGATAGGATGCGTTTCCGCACTTAGCAGGTTCATCTTCAAGTCTGCCGAGTGCGCCTAGCCGTTCTTTAAGATTCCGAAGAAGGCAGGACCCATGAAGTGGACCCCGGAAGCAGACGCAACGCTGCAGGATTTGAAGACCAACTTATCCTTTGTACCCACCTTGGTTGCACCCAAACCACAAGAGCCGTTGCTACTATATCTGGCAGCAACCAATCAAGTGGTTAGCGCAGCTTTAGTGGCTCAGCGGAAAGTGGAGGAGATAGCAGCCTTAGCAAGTGTTTTGCCCAGAGGAGAGAGAGAGAGAGAGAGAGAGAGAGAGAGAGAGAGAGAGAGAGAGAGAAGCCCGACAAAGCCAGGCGTGGATCGGGACAAAGGGGAGCACGACAGTGGAGGCAACCCCAAGGACACAGCAAGGAAGAAGGTGGTGCAGCACCCAGTATACTTCGTCATCTCCCTGTTGTAGGGGGCTAGATCCATGTATTCTTGCGTGCAAAAATTTATTTTAGGCCTTGTCATGGCCTCAAGGAAACTGCGCCACTACTTCCAAGCCCATGAGATCATGGTTGTCACCCGCTTCCTGTTGCAAATGATACTCCGAAACCCAGAGGCTACCGGCAGGATAGTGGAATGGGCATTGGAGTTATCCAGCTTTGGCTTGAAGTTTGAAAGCACATCAATGATTCAGAGCAGGGAGTTGGCAGAGTTTATTGCAGAATGGACGCTAACCCCTGATGAAGAAGTGCGGGAAACAGTTATCCCCGGTAAGGAGGCGCCCCAAGAATGGATCATGTATTTTGATGGTGCCTTCTCCCTACAAGGTGCAGGAGATGGCGTGCTTCTCGTTGCTCCCACTGGAGAGCACTTGAGGTACGTCATCCAGATGCATTTTCCTCGGGAGGAGGCGACCAACAATACAGCTGATCATTCAAGGAGATTCTCAACTTGTGGTGAGACAAGTCAACAAGGACTACCAAAGTCCATTGATGGAGGCATGTGTTGAGGAAGTGAGAAGGTTGTAGGAGCGCTTTGATGGATTGCAAACATAGCATGTACCCCGTGCGGAAAACAACATTGTTGATCATCTATCAAAGTGCGTTGTGCAGAAGCTTCTTGTGGAACTAGGAACTTTTGTTCTCCATCTGACTCAGCCCTCCGTATCCCCAGCAACAATGGCCCAGAAAAGAAGGAAATTGGACTACGATAAGCCTCTCCCGGTAGAACCCCTCGGGGCTCCCGGCAGGGACCCTGCCGGAAACAACTCCTCTTCGATTGCCGAGCTGCACCCTCCTGCCGGGCCACAGGCCTCCGCGGTTGAGGTAAGAACTCCCTCGAATGAGGAGGTGCCACTAGTCCTTGTTGCCGATCCCCATGCTCCAACTTGGGCAAGGCACATAGTCCATTTCCTCCAAACCAGAGAACTTCCCGAAGAGCAATAAGAAGCAGAAAGAGTAGCCCGGAGGGCCAATATGTTCAGTTTGTTGATGACACACTATACATAAGAAGGCCCAACGGTGTGAAATTGAAGTGTATTTGCCAGGAAAAAGGAATGGAACTGCTGGCGGAAATACACAAAGGCATGTGCGGCTCCCACATTGGATCAAGGGCTTTGGTTGGGAAAGAATTCCGGCAAGGATTCTATTGGCCCACAGCCCTCCAAGATGCAGTCGAGCTAGTCAACAAGTGTAAAGCCTACCAGTTCCATTCCAAGAAAATCCATCTACCTACCCAAGCTCTTCAGACAATCCCTTTGTCATGGCCGTTTTCAGTCTGGGGGCTCGATATCGTCGGCCCTTTCACCCGAGCTGCCCGGGGCTTTGAATTCTTGTTCGTTGAAATTGACAAGTTTACAAAGTGGCTGGAAGTAGATGCCATGAGGAAAGTGACTGCTCAGTCAGCTATCAAGTTCTTGAAAGGATTGGTGTGCCGTTTTGGGGTCCCTGCCCGGATCATCACCAACAACGGCACCTAGTTCACGAACCGCGCCTTCATGCAATATGTTCATGCCCTCAGAAGCAAGATCTCATTTGCCTCTGTTGCACATCCCAGAAGCAATGGACAAGCTGAGAGGGCGAACGCTAAAGTGCTACACGGACTCAAGACGAGAACATTTGATAAGATGCAAAAGTGCGGCAGGCGATGGATCGACGAGTTGCTGGTGGTTCTTTGGTCCCTCAGAACGACACCAAATCGAGCTACCGGGCATACTCCCTTCTCCCTAGTCTATGGTGCAAAAGCAATTATCCCCACGGAACTCATTTACAGGTCACCTTGAGTACTTGCCTACGATGAAGTAGCGCAGGAACAACACCGGCGTGACGACGCTGTGCTTCTCGAGGAGAACCGTCTCCGGGCTGCTACGCGTGCTGCACTCTACCAGCAAGCCCCGTGCCGCTATCACAGCCGCAGGGTTCATGCCCGGTGTTTTGAGGAAGGCGACCTTGTCCTTAGGCGCATTCAGTCCGCCAAGGGTACAAACAAGTTGACACCAAAGTGGGAAGGCCCTTACCGGTAGTACGAGTCACCTGACCTGGCGCAGTCTGTCTGGAGACCGGAGATGGCATTCGATTGCAAAACTCTTGGAATATTGAGCATCTCCGCAAGTTTTACTCGTAAGACGCGACTGTTGGGCCCTGCCCGACATCCACCCTTTTGTACAGGCCTTGCCTCAGTTGCATGTAACCCCTTGTACAAAGCCAGGTGCAGACCCTGACCAATAGAGAAATAAACGAAGCGTTGGGGGCCCCGACAACTCGCATGCATGCATAAGCATATCAGGATCACATCTTCATGTAGATAAGATCGCATCTGGCATCATTATCATCTGCATAATCTACAGGCTCCTGCCATGGATTCAGTCCCCAAGAGGAGATGAGAAGAGAAGCCAGCACTACAGTCTCCGGCAAGCCAAACAAATAAGTTTTTCCTTTTATCCATACGTGTTTTGCGGTCTTGTGCATGAGGAAACCCTGCTACCCTTTGAAACTTAGGTTCTCCCACCCTTTAACTCGAACGTTGCTTCAGTAAGGGTGGTCGCAGTGGCCTTTGGTGGAAAAGGGCTGGCGGGGGGCTGGTCCCTCTTCATGATTTGTGCCCGGTAGGCCTAACTCCCCGGTAACAAAATAGAGGGTACCGGCAGGATAGCCTGCCGGGGGGCTCGTTTACTTAAAATATAGGGGCATCCCACCTCTGTCGGGGGACATATACATGCACGAGTCGCCGTCAAGGTTTATCTTTTTCATTAATATGTTGATCAAACAAGCACAAACCTTACAGGACATAAACATGGATTCAAGAGATTACATTATTTGAACTAAAATTTGGCAAGTGCCTACATAGTTAAGATTAAAACAAAAATAAGTGTCCCGTGATGCCTTTGCCTTTGTCCATCTCCTTCAGGAAATCACAAGGAGGGACTAAGAAGGCAGGAGGCGAGCCTCACTGGGATTCGACGCCTCCCCAGGATCAGGAGAGCACTGCTATCAGGCTGAGAGGAATAAACCGGAGTGCAGGCGCGGGTGGTGGCGCTGCCAGGAGCCCAGACGGAGTCACCGGCAAACACGACTCGTCGGAACGGTCGCCCCCGTTCTTGACGCGTCATGGGTTTCCGCCGCCTTCTGCACCACTGTCGCCCGTAGGCTCCTGCCACACCCACCGATGCAGACGCCATGCACTCCAGGTGATCCCACAGAGAGCATGGTAGTCCCCGACGGCCCAGCGGTATGAAGACCCCGCCCATTTAGGAGAAATGCACGGGAGCTAGAAGCTCCCCCACGCGTCAGACGGGCGGTGTACTGGGAGATAGGGTCCGCCTTCACCAATGGCGAACCATCTCTGCAACCTCCCTCCAACACCATGAGAAGAGAAGGGATAGGACACGATCGACTACAACACCCCCTGCACATTATGGGCCTCGGCGTGGTGTCATTTGTGTCGCCTCTCACTAGAATTGTAGCCACGGGCGACCCAGCGACGAGCGCACCAGAGTCGCCACCTCCAGTGCTACCGCCGCGCCGCCCGAGCGCCCCCCTGAGGCTCATGCGGAGCTCTAAGCTAGGACCTGGGGGCCAGCCCCGAGCTCTCCCTTTCAGCATATACAAGAGAAAAGCAGAGGATGGAGGAAGAAAGGAATGAGATGAATGCCTCCACCTCTCCCCCGCTCCTCCTTTTATAGGCAAGCTGGGGGCTGATTCCCCAGCGGTGAACCGCCATCCTCCTCCACCAATCCAAGAAGACCGGGCCCCTGCCTTGATGCTCTCTCGCACCACGCGCCTCCATTACCTACCCCACTCAATGCATGCAGCATACGTGGCTTAGGATAAGGGCGTGGTGGGAAGAGTGAATTGGTAGTTACCCGCCCGTGCGTTAAAGTCATTCACGGGTCATTACAAGAATGGCCCTACCACGATTGGCGTTGCGCGATGCGCAGAAAAACTGGAAACTGACCCAAGCTCGGGTTAATAGAGAAGCAAAGAAGATCTCAAAGGACGGAGCCACCTCTGCACTCTTGCTTGTGCACTGGTTAGGGCCTACCCCGACGATGCCCAGCGGCGCATTCGTGCCAGGCCCAGGGGCTCCTGTCGGTGCACCAAACCCTGGGTCCGTTGCCCGGACTGTGCACAGGCCTGAAGACAAGATTACAGCACCATGATCAACACCGAAGCACAGACCAAGAAGGCCAAGTCGAAGCAAGAGAGACGAGATGCCACTAAGGGAAAAGACTCCCTTGCCGGTCAAGCGAGCCTGGCAAGGACGAGGATCGTCCTGGCAGCAATTCCCAAGACCACCGCGGTAGGCCTACTGGGGCCCGCGGAAGCACAACACCCCGCCAAGGCGCCACCGCTCCACCTCACGAGCGGCCCAAGTCATCGATCAGTGCGGTGTCAAGCCCCTAAGTGATTAAGTGGGTGCTTCTTGCCACATGGCAGCCACTTCCTACAACAAACACCTCCATATGACACCCGTCCTGAGACGTGTCAAGCAAGCGGGTGCAAAGCTGGCAAAATAGCCCGACAAGGGTTGCCGGGCACGCTATGATGTGACACTAGACGGTGCATTTCATGCGCTCTGTCAGCCTGCAGAGTTAGGTGTGATAGAAATGTTTGCTATCTAATCAGTGCGTAAAGACTGATTTGCCATTGTGGTGACCCCTTAATCTATAAAAGGAGGCCCATGGCGACCATAGAAAGGTTGGTTGGTTAGCGGACTCATACACTCATACGCGCATGGCCACTCTCGCCCTGGGGCAACCTTGCCGGGCAAGTGCGCCACGTTCGCCACCATATTTCCACTATCAATCCACCAAAGCAGGAGTAGGGTTTTACGCCTCACGGCGGCCCGCACCTGGGTAAAACTGCCCATGTGATCTCTGTCATGCTGTGCTACGCTTCTCTGCTCTTTGTGCAACGTGCCTATCCCCCCACCGAACCAAAAAGGGGCTCATGGCCCCATAGGTGGCCATGGTTTCCCACGACAAGAGTGAAGAAATAGAAACACAAGGGAAACTAAGTCATCACAGAATCAGAGTACATGCAATCAGGATACAAGAGAGTGAAGAACATGCAATCATGCACTCATACACAGATGAAAAAAATGAACTGAGGTAATGAATGATAGCGAGATAAAATTCTTCAGAGCACAAGTCACAAATTCTTCAGCAGCGGAATAAAGTAAGAGATGGTTGAGGAATTTGAAACCAGGTTGGCTCGGTGAAGACAAAGGGATTTGGTAGACCAGTTCTAGTTGCTGTATCAACTATACGTCTGGTTCAGGTGGCTGAGTCACAACTCAGAGGACACATAGTCCTCACTATATTCCTCTTGAGCTAAGGTCACTTAGTCCTCGCCCAATCACTCGTGGTAAGTCTTCAAGGTAGACTTCCAAAACCTTCACAGACTTGTTCACGGGTACACCACAATGACTCTTGGGGTACTCAGAACTTGACACCTAACCGTCTGGAAGAATGACAGTCTTCAAAGGTAATAGGCGTCGGATCACACAAATCAATCTCTTCAGTGATGCTCAATCACTTTGGCTCTGGGTTTTTCCTCACTTAGGATTCTCTCAAAGTCATCAGAGGGTGGGTTGCTCTCTTATGACAAGTGTCATTTTCTCTCAGAGCAGCCAACCAACTAGTGGTTGTGGGGGAGGCTATTTATAGCCAGGGGCAACCATCATGAATTGTCATTAATGCCCTTCTCTGATTCGACCATTGTCAGGATAAGGATCCACTCGACAGTTGGCACGTGACGCAGCAACGGTCGGAATGTGAACTCTCAAATTCGTCGTGGCACTCAATTTCCTCACTTTTAGGCAGAACACCCTGGCGAACTCCTAACTCCTCAGCATGACCAAATTCATCAGTGACCAGATGAACTTCGTCACTGTCGCTAGCAATTGTGTCAGCTGTACTAGGGATTTCCAAAGGCTTCACTCGAAGTGGCTTTTGTGTGTATGTTTGAATAGGTTTGAGCATCACTTTGGAAATGTGAAATATCACCTAGACCCCCTTTAATAGTACATTTTTTCCTATGGCTCAAATAAGAAGAAAAGAAACTAGGAAAACAAAGTCTTCACACTTCAATTTCTTCAAAGGTCGTCCCAATTTCATCACTTGAATAGATACATTTTTAGGTAACGTCTTCCATGTGTTAAACCAAATCTTCTGGGACTCTGTCTCCTGTGTATACTCACAAACTCATTAGTTCCTCAACCAATTTGTCATCGATACTCCAAAACCACTAAGGGGGCACTTGACTCACTTACAACCTCCCCCTTTTTTGCGACTGATGACAAATTGGTTAGGTTTCAACGAGAGTAATACTAATTGAAGTGTAAATACAAAATTTGAAGAAATTGGTTACAAGATATTGAGGAACTCCCCCTGAAGATGTGCATATTGAGGAATTTGCTTTGGATTGCAAATGCATATGGCAGGTTGAATTTGTGGAGATCTCCCCCTATATCTTGGAAACCAATCATGCATGATCATAAGATATTTGAAGAAAATGAATGCATGATGAAAATTGGTGTCTGGCAAAATTGTGCATGCATAAGAAGATATATTTAAGGATAGAGCATGCGTACCAAGTGTAGCAAAAGAGACAGACAACCAATAGTTATTAAGTTACAATTCATCAAAGAGCCAATCCAAATCAGTCCAAGAGTTGCACTTAAGCAAAAATATCCCATATAATGACCCGCTTGAAGGCTAATTCAAACTTCTCCCCCTTTGTCATCAAATGACCAAAAGGTGAGGAATTTGAGAACTAGCACCCCTGAAGAAAATCATCATCTAGAAGTCGAGGGAGCGCCAGCATTGTTGAGGTCGCGCGGTGCAGAAGGACCAACAGTAGTGTCTTCAACAACTTCATTTTCATCAGTGGTGCGTGATGAAGACTCAGAGCTCGACATCAGAGGAGGAACTTGTGTCTTCTTCAACTTCTTCTGTGGCGGTTCAGTCTAGTCAAAGTTCATTTGAAATTCATCAATAGAAAGTTCTTGATCTGTCTTGAGGTGTGAGAATGGCCCAGCTAAGATCAAATATCTCATGGAGATAGTATCTGTTCTTGCCGACGGTGTTATGCGTCACTGTCATATTAGCTTGAACAACAACAAATTGACACTTAACCCATCGATGATGTCTGTCCAGTTTTTGATGAAGACTAATGAGCAGCTCACGGTCAGTCATGACACGTGGTGCTTCTGGTGAAGAAGGTGGTCTTGAAGCTTTTGATGCAGTGTCCTAGCTGGCAGATTCATCAGCTATGGAGCTGGAAATAGGTTGACGAAATTGTCCATATAGGGGACGAATTCCTTCATCAATAACTTCTTTGCCTTTGCCAGGTACAGAGGACAATGTGCTTTGAAGAACTTCTACATTAGGAAAATGACTCAGGTGATTTTGACGATCAACTCTGTAGTTGATTGAAGACCAGGATCTGATGAATCTCATGATCCATGGTGCATACGGCTTCAACTCAAATGGAGACTAAGCAACAGTGACCAAAGTCCTCAGAAAGAAATCATGAATGTTGATGGGGGTTCTATGAATGTTATGGAATAGCAAATTCTTCATAAACCCCACAACTTCTTCAGTGTTGCAATTGTGGTCTTTGATCAGACTGAGGGTCTTTGCAAGAATGCGATAGAAAGTTTGTGGCACATATAGCAAATCCTTCAGAAGGAAGGTTGTCCTTGTAGCATTTTATTTAGCCATTGGCTTCATGAGCACTTGCATCAGATGGTTGGGTAGCTTAGGTTCTTCATAGATTTTCTTTGCTTCATCTTGGGGTGGATCCACTGGAAGAGCACGAGGCAATTCATCAATAGGTGCTTTGTAGTGAGTGTCTTCACTCATCCAGTCTAGAGCCCAAGTAGCAGTGTCATCAGCGTTCCCAGAGAAGTGCACAGTTGCATAGAATCGAAGAATGGGTTCTTCATTCTAGCCACAGACGTCAGCACAGAAACTTAGCAGACCGGCATCATGGAGAACAGCCAAAACTGGCCGAAAGTATGAAATTGGCTCCATATCAATGTGAGGAATATGATGATGTGGGAATACTTTATTCTTGTCAAACAGTAATGAGGCATAGAAATTGATCTGCGTCTTTGTCCAGAATCTCAAATGTCTAAGTTTGGCAGTCATAGGGGGACTCGCCAATGAAGAAATTCTTCTCCTCGAAGAATTTGGCACTATCGAACTTGGGTCGTTTGAGGCCTTTGCCAATCTTGGGCATCACAGGAATAAGTTGAAGATTTTGCCTCTTCTTCCTGACATCCAAAACTGGTTGTGGAGACTGATACGTCTCCTACGTATCTATAATTTTTGATTGCTCCAGGCTATATTATCTACTGTTTTGGACATTATTGGGCTTTATTATTCACTTTTATATTATTTTTGGGACTAACCTATTAACCGGAGGCCCAAATTTTAATTGCTGTTTTTTGCCTATTTCAGAGTTTTACGTAAAAGGAATATCAAACCGAGTCCAAACGGAATGAAACCTTTGGGAACGTGATTTTTAGGAAGATTATGATCCAGGAGACTTGGACCCTATGTCAAGAAACAAAAGAGGAGGCCACGAGGTAGGGGGGCGCGCCCTCCACCCTCGTGGGCCCCCTGTTGCTCCACCGACGTACTCCTTCCTCCTATATATACCTACGTACCCCCAAACGTTCAGATACGAAGCCAAAAACCTAATTCCACCGCCGCAACCTTCTGTACCCACGAGATCCCATCTTGGGGCCTGTTCCGGAGGTCCGCCGGAGGGGGTATCCATCATGGAGGGATTGTACATCAACACCATAGCCTCTCCGATGAAGTGTGAGTAGTTTACCTCAGACCTTCAGGTCCATAGTTAGTAGCTAGATGGCTTCTTCTCTCTTTTTGGATCTCAATACAATGTTCTCCCCCTCTCTCGTGGAGATCTATTCGATGTAATCTTACTTTTGCGGTGTGTTTGTTGAGACCGCTGAATTGTGGGTTTATGATCAAGATTATCTATCAACAATATTTGAATCTTCTCTGAATTCTTTTATGTATGATTGGTTATCTTTGCAAGTCTCTTCGAATTATCAGTTTGGTTTGGCCTACTAGATTGATCTTTCTTGCAATGGGAGAAGTGCTTAGCTTTGGGTTCAATCTTGCGGTGTCCTTTCCCCGATGTGATGGGGCAGCAAGGCACGTATTGTATTGTTGCCATCGAGGATAACAAGATGGTTTTTATCATATTGCATGAATTTATCCCTCTACATCATGTCATCTTGCTTAAGGCGTTACTCTGTTTTCATGAACTTAATACTCTAGATGCATGCTTTGGATAGCGGTCGATGAGTGGAGTAATAGTAGTAGATGAAGGCGAGTCGGACTACTTGTCTCGGACGTGATGCATGTATACATGATCATACCTAGATATTCTCATAACTATGCTCAATTCTGTCAATTGCTCAACAGTAATTCGTTCACTCACCATAAAATACTTATGCTCTTGAGAGAAGCCACTATTGAAACATATGGCCCCCGGGTCTATCTTCATCATATTAATCTTCCAACACTTAGTTATTTGTTTTGCTTTTTACTTTGCTTTTATTTTACTTTGCATCTTTATCACAAAAATACCAAAAATATTATCCTACCATATCTATCAGATGTCACTCTCGTAAGTGACCGTGAAGGGATTGACAACCCCTTACCGCGTTGGTTGCGGGGAGTTATTTGCTTTGTGTAGGTACGAGGGACTCACGCGTAGCCTCCTACTGGATTGATACCTTGGTTCTCAAAAACTAAGGGAAATACTTACACTACTTTGCTGCATCACCCTCTCCTCTTCAAGGGAAAACCAACGCAGTGCTCAAGAGGTAG
Organism: Aegilops bicornis; assembly: GCA_021605145.1. Classification (NCBI taxonomy): domain Eukaryota; kingdom Viridiplantae; phylum Streptophyta; class Magnoliopsida; order Poales; family Poaceae; genus Aegilops; species Aegilops bicornis. The sequence goes on from CM038669.1 coordinate 326,357,345, forward strand.
CAAGAAAGATTTCTGGCGCCGTTGCGGGGAGTCTACGCAAAAGTCAACATACCAAGTACCCATCACAATCCCTTATCTCCCGCATTACATTATTTGCCATTTGCCTCTCATTTTCCTCTCCCCTACTTCACCCTTGCCATTTTACTCGCCCTCTCTTTTTCGTTCGCCTCTTTTTCGCTTGCCTTTTGTTTGCTCGTGTGTTGGATTGCTTGTTTGTCACGATGGCTCAAGATAATACCAAATTATGTGACTTTACCAATACCAACAATAATGATTTCCTTAGCACTCCGATTGCTCCTCTTACCAATACTGAATCTTGTGAAATCAATGCTGCTTTGTTGAATCTTGTTATGAAAGATCAATTCACCGGCCTTCCTTGTGAAGATGCCGCTACTCATCTAAATAGCTTCGTTGATTTGTTTGACATGCAAAAGAAGAAAGATGTTGATAATGATATTGTTAAATTGAAGCTATTTCCTTTTTCTCTTAGAGAACGTACTAAAACTTGGTTTTCGTCTTTGCCTAAAAATAGTATTGATTTTTGGAACAAGTGCAAAGATGCTTTTATCTCTAAGTATTTTCCTCCTGCTAAGATCATCCCTCTTAGAAACGATATTATGAATTTTAAGCAACTTGATCATGAACATGCTGCACAAGCTTGGGAGAGGATGAAATTAATGATACGTAATTGCCCTACTCATGGTTTGAATTTGTGGATGATTATACAAAAAAAATTAAGTCGGATTGAATTTTGCTTCTAGAAATCTTTTAGATTCGGCTGCGGGAGGCACTTTTATGGAAATCACTTTAGGAGAAGGTACTAAACTCCTAGATAATATTATGGTTAATTATTCTCAATGGCACACTGAAAGATCTACTAATAAAAAAGTGCATGCGATAGAAGAAATTAATGTTTTGAGTGGAAAGATGGATGAACTTATGAAATTATTTGCTACTAAGAGTGTTTCTTCCGATCCCAATGATATGCCTTTGTCTACTTTGATTGAGAATAATAATGAATCTATGGGTGTGAATTTTGTTGGTAGGAATAATTTTGGTAACAACGCGTATAGAGGAAACTTTAATCCTAGGCCTTATCCTAGTAATTCCTCTAATAATTATGGAAATTCCTACAACAACTCTTATGGAAATTTTAATAAGATGCCCTCTTAATTTGAGACTAGTGTTAAAAAGTTTATGAATTCGCAAAAGAATTTTAATGCTTTGCTTGAAGAGAAATTGCTTAAAGTTGATGAATTGGCTAGGAACGTTGATAGAATTTCTCTTGATGTTGATTCTTTAAAGCTTATATCTATTCCTCCTAAGCATGATATCAATGAGTCTCTCAAATCCATGAGAATTTCCATTGATGAGTGCAAAGAAAGAACCGCTAGGATGCGTGCTAAGAAAGATTGCTTTATAAAAGCGTGTTCTTCCAATTTCTATGAAAATAAAGATGAAGATCTAAAAGTTATTGATGCGTCCCCTATTAAATCTTTGTTTTGCAATATGAATCTTGATAATGATGGGACTGAATATGATCCACGTTTACCTAGAAGGCGTTCCAAAAATTCGAAGTTTTTAGATCTTGATGCTAAAATTGATAAAAGTGGGATTGAAGAAACCAAAACCCTAGATGTTGCTAAACCCACTATTTTGGATTTCGAGGAATTTAATTATGAAAATTGCTCTTTGATTGATTGTATTTCCTTGTTGCAATCTGTGCTAAATTCTCCTCATGCTTATAGTCAAAATAAAGCGTTTACTAAACATATCGTTGATGCCTTGATGCAATCTTATGAAGAAAAGCTAGAGCTGAAAGTTTCTGTCCATAGAAAACTTTATGATGAGTGGGAACCTACTATTAAAATTATGATTAAGGATCATGAGTTCTATGCTTTATGTGATTTGTGTGCTAGTGTTCCACTATTCCCAAAACTTTGTGCGATTTGCTAGATTTCCACGATTTTGATGATTGCTCTCTAAAATTGCACCTTGCGGATTCCACTATTAAAAAACCTATGGGAAGAATTAATGATGTTCTTATTGTTGCAAATAGGAATTATGTGCCCGTAGATTTTATCGTTCTTCATATAGATTGCAATCCTTCATGCCCTATTATTCTCGGTAGACCTTTCCTTAGAACGGTTGGCGCAATTATCGATATGAAGGAAGGGAATACTAGATTCCAATTTCCATTAAAGAAAGGCATGGAACACTTCCCTAGGAAGAAAAGAAAATTACCATATGAATCTATCATGAGAGCCACTTATGGATTGCCAACCAAAGATGGCAATACCTAGATCTATCCTTGCTTTATGCCTAGCTAGGGGCGTTAAACGATAGCGCTTGTTGGGAGGCAACCCAATTTTATTTTAGTTTTTTGCCTTTTGCTTCTGTTTAGTAATAAATATTTGTTCTAGCCTCTGGTTAGATTTGTTTTTATGTTTTAGTTAGTGTTTGTGCCAAGTTAAACCTATAGGATCTTTTTGGATGATAGTTATTTGATCTTGCTGTAATTTCCAGAAACTTTCTATTCACGAAACCAGAACGTGATAAAATAGTGATTCCAATTGGTGCTGATTTTCTGGAGTTCCAGAAGTTTGCGTTAGTTACAGATTACTACAGACTATTCTGTTTTGACAGATTCTGTTTTTCGTGTGTTGTTTGCTTATTTTGATGAATCTATGGCTAGTAAAATATTTTATAAACCATAGTGAAGTTGGAATACAGTAGGTTTAACACCAATATAAATAAAGAATGATTTCATTACAGTACCTTGAAGTGGTCTTTTGTTTTCTTTCGCTAACGGAGCTCACGAGATTTCTGTTGAGTTTTGTGTTGTGAAGTTTTCAAGTTTTGGGTGAAAGATTTTGATGGATTATGGAACAAGGAGTGGCAAGAGCCTAAGCTTGGGGATGCCCATGGCACCCCAAGATAATATAAGGACACCAAAAGCCAAAGCTTGGGGATGCCCTGCAAGGCATCCCTCTTTCGTCTACTTCCATCGGTAACTTTACTTGGAGCTATATTTTTATTCACCACATGATATGTGTTTTGCTTGGAGCGTCTTGTATGATTTGAGTCTTTGCTTTTTAGTTTACCACAATCATACTTGCTCTACACACCTTTTGAGAGAGCCATACATGATTTGGAAATTATTAGAATACTCTTTGTGCTTCACTTATATCTTTTGGGTTATATAGTTTTGCTCTAGTACTTCACTTATATCTTTTAGAGCACGGTGGTGGATTTGTTTTATAGAAACTATTGATCTCTCATGCTTCACTGAGATTATTTTGAGAGTCTTAAATAGCATGGTAATTGAATAATCCTAATATGCTAAGCATAAATGATTTGTAAAAATTCTTATGAGTGTGTTGAATACTAAGAAAAGTTTGATGCTTGATAATACTTTTGATATATGAAGATGGTGATATTAGAGTCATGCTAGTTGAGTAGTTGTGAATTTGAGAAATACTTGTGTTAAAGTTTGTGATTCTCGTAGCATGCACGTATGGTGAACCGTTATGTGATGAAGTCGTAGCATGATTTATTTATTGATTGTCTTCCTTATGAGTGGCGGTCGGGGACGAGCGATGGTCTTTTCCTACCAATCTATCCCCCTTGGAGCATGCGCGTAATACTTTGCTTTGATAACTTATAGATTTTTGCAATAAGTATATGAGTTCTTTATGACTAATGCTGAGTCCATGGATTATACGCACTTTTCCTCCTTCCACCATTGCTAGCCTCTCTAATACCGCGCACTTTCCGCCGGTATCATACACCCACCATATACCTTCCACAAAACAGCCACCATACCTACCTATTATGGCGTTTCCATAGCCATTCCGAGATATATTGCCATCACTACAAAAAAACACTTCCGTGATGATACGTGTTTGTCACAGTAGGTCGCGTTTTTTGTCATGCATGTACATCCATGACATATTTATGACAGAATCAAGATAGTCATACCTGTCAGGTTGTAGAAGTGTTCCATGACATTACCAAAATTATCATCATGGAAGTGTCCACTTCCATGACGATAAATCGTCGCGTCCTGAAGTGCTTTTCGCCAAGGGTGACCGACGTGGCATCCACCGTAATCTTAACGCCGTTAAGCTATCGGGTCGGGTTTTGGATCCGATAACCCGTTAATAGCCCCGACCAATGGGGATTTTCCACGTGTAAAATCATCATTGGCACAGTGTCACTCATCCAATGGGCGAGACGCGCTTATGATATGTTGACACGTGGACCGCCCATCAAGTTTAAATGGGCCGCCCAACCAAGGCCCACAAGATTTTACGGACCATAATGGGCCGGCCCAGCTAAAGGCCCACGAGATTTTGCGGATCATAATGGGCTGGCCCAGCTAAAGGCCCACAAGATTTTGCGGGCCATAATGGGCCGGCCAGGCCCACAAGATTTTTGAGTGCCATAATGGGCCGGCCCAGGTAAAGGCCCACAAGATTCTTGCGGATCATAATGAGCCACCAGCTAAAGGCCCACGAGATTTCGGCCGACATTAATGGGCCGACCCGAGTGAGACCCACAAGATTTTGAGGACCCTAGTAGGCCGCCCATTAACTGGTCTGCCATGTTTTGGGCCAAATGCCGCCCATATTTGATCTGGTCCATTAATTGTTCTGCCACGCTCTGGGCCTAATATCGCCCATATGAGATCCGCCCGTTAAAAGCCTACCACAGTGGGCCAAATTACGGCCAGATCAGTCCGCCCTTTAAGAGGCTTTGGGCTCAATTATGGCCCATATCGATTCGCCCGTCAACTGGACACTATGCTTTGGGCCCACTTGCTAAAGGCCCACTTAGTAATTCGGCCTGATATTAGTTTTGGCATGTTAAGGGCCCATTTAACATTTCAGCCCTATATTAATTTCGGCCTGTTAAAAGCCCGTCATATAGTTTGGCCTAACTACGGCCCGGTTTACATCCGGCCTGCTCGCAGCCGATATCTGATTGGGCCAAACAAGGACCAAGACAATTTTGGCCTGTTAAAAGCCCGTGATTTGATTCGCACAATCATGGGTCGGGGTTCATTTCGGGCTGCTGCCGGCCCGTGAGCTGTTCGGCACATTTCAGGCCCAACCTACATCGAGATTGCATGATGGCCCGATTATGTACCGTAATTTTATGGTTTGGCCGGTTTACTGCGAAGACATGATATATATATACAGTAAAATAACTGCATCATCGTGAATAAGAAAAAACCTAGACTATACAATAAAGAAATTACGGCATATTACATCCATCGGGCATCAAAGTTCGCCACTATGATAATAAAGCACAAGCATAATAGATTACATACACCGGGCATCAAAGATCGCCACCAAAGTGCAAATAAACACACCAACAAAATAATATACAAAACCGACAAAGACTTTAATAGAGTTCAAGAAAGGTTAGCCTCATTGGGAGTCAGCTGCAAGCAATGAGCAAGATGATGAGATCAAGGCTTGTTCAACACTTATATCTTCCTCACTCGATAGATAAACAAGCGACGGATGATGTGTTTTGCACATAAAAGTATCAAGTTTACAATTCATCACATTTCTTACTGGCGAATAAAGTGACACAGTTTAAAATTGCATTAACACAATATGGTATTGTTCAGGTCAAGACATGGCAGGAAATGACATTGTGAAGGAGTTGGCAGCTTCACGACACCATTGGATTACAGATCAAGAACTCATAAGTATCAATGGTTAGTGTCTTTGTCAATTTATACCATTTCAGATTGGCAAATAAAGAGACGGTTTAAATAATAGTAGAATGATATGACATTGTTCATAGTTAAGACATTGCAGAATATGACATTGTGCTATAGTGGGTAGGTTCACCACACCACCGGATTACGGATGAAGAATGTATATACATGCAAAGGCAAAAGAAGATCACTTGCTCAGATAGTTTAATTTACATGGTATGAAGAAGGAACTTGGTTGTACAACCGAAAACTTAAATTGAGAAAGGACAAACTTTTGTTTATGAACTACATAATAAACTTTAAACAAGCAATTTGATGCAAACACTAAAATAAACAGCTGCCGCATCATGCCTAACCAAATATATACAACAAAGTTTGAAGGCTTGAGATGGACAAACTTACATTATTGGTGAAGAAAGGCTCTATAAAGTCCTTGTCCATGCTGATGGGGGGGCAATTCAAGAAGTTTACCACATAATATTCTTCAAAAGCATTGCCTTTATTCTACATTTTGTTAAGAGTAAATATAGATGTGATAATATACGAAAAAATGGAGAATATTTAAGAGAAGGTGAAGAGTGATTCTACATAACCAAGTAGCTATAAATGTAAGTGCAGCGATACAGGCAAAAGGTACAGCCAAGAGCAATGCACAACTAAACTTCTTCAGTACCAACCTTATGGTAAGAGTAAATATAGATCTGATGTGTAGAAATGGAGGGCAAAGGAAAATAAGTTGCAGAGTGATGGTACATGAACAATCGTCATTATAAGTACACCGATAAAGGACAACATGTACTTACAAGAACAATGCAGAGCTAAAAAACATTGGCATTGGATATATTCTACACTAATGTAACCATTCATACACATCGAGATAATTTGGAGCGAACAATTGATAAGCAAGCTATCATGCATACCGCTGTCACATAATGAACCGGTATGTATGCAAGTACAGTGATACAAAGACAATAGGTACTAACAAGAGCAAAGCAAGCGGCAGCATATTTGCGATATCCTGTCGTTCTTGTCAAACCGAATTCTTCTTCGAGCAGATTTCCTGCAAAAGATCCGTAAGGCACATGCGGAAAAGTAGAAGTTCAAATTGTCATGTGATTTCGTAGAGATTACCTCATCACGAACGAGACCGGGCATAACAAGGTTTTTCCATTCAATGTCTTCTAAATTTAGCACAGGAGACTTCACCGAAATTCGTTTATAGACTTGCCATCAAAGTGTGATTTCCTCGGGTAACACCGACATCGCTGCAATGCTTCCTTGAAAAGCACAAGCAAGCTTTGCTCGTCATGACTATCCAGATTGACCTCGCCTAGTTACAACAATGTAATGTAAATCATTGATGTGTTCAATCAGCGTAAAAACAGGAAAATAATAACCACGAATAATAGCACTTACACGTAAGTTGGACAGAAGATGTGAAAATGGTGTTTGTCTTCACAATAATCTTCCCATGATGGGAATATATGCACGTAGTCCCTAACAACATTGAAAGCATTGTCTTTTAAAGCGGGAATAAATGGAATGGGGTTCCAATCTGCAGAATTGGCCGTCTCTGCAGCTTGGGATAGGTCTTCGCCGGTGGACTTCTTTGTACTTTTTCTTTGAGTGGGATTTTTTACGTGGTATAGTCGGTGCTATGGCAAATGAAATCGGTATACCTTTTGGTCGGAGTGCAGGTCCCGTGTGGTGGGGCTAGTGGTGTGGCCAAGAAGTATGGGTACAAATTCTGGAGTCGGTCCTACGCTTTGTGTCATTGGTTGTACATCCAATATAAGTGGGTGTCTTGTCGATTTCTCCGGCACCACCACGTTTTTCAAGGACTTTGCTGGTGCTCCTTCAGGTTCGGCAATCACCCTCTTCCTTTTTGATGTTTGATGCACAAGAACAACATTTGAGTGAAAAAACATGGTATGATGACAGATGGAATATGTATTGATAATGGATGGGCATGGCATCTCGACATATATGATGACTAAACTAAGCGGATATGGCGGTGCAACAAAGTAGAAGAAATGCAAGACAACATACATAAGATACCCGCAATCAATAAAACATTGCCAAATTAGAACAGGCACCTTGATGGGTGAACAGGACATGCCATCCGCTTTGACTTCGAGGTTAGAATAGTCATTAGGATCATAATTCGAACAAGAATCAATAGGTGGGGAGCATATGAGTTTCATTGCATCCGAATGGCACTCAATGCCTTGGTGCCAATTTTGTAAGTCATTGCGTTGTTTAGCTTCAAGGGTGGACTGCTGCTAGTGCGACACAAAGCAGCTACACAGATCATAGTGTAGATATAACGGGAAAACCTTGAGCATCGAGTAAAATCAGCAAAGTGGAACTTGCTGGAATACATGTGCTAGTATTGCCGCACGGCTAGAAAGGCTTTGATACCAACTCTCTTCAAGTGAAGGTGCGGTCTTTGTTAATATCGATGTAACTCTCAAAGGCGACACAACTCCCGCATTTCCTTGCTATTCTTATAGGATTCAAGTGGGCAGGCCACTACAAATCCTATTCCTATGTTTACAAGATCCTATGAATCAAAGAGGCTCAAAGTGTCCATCACAACCTAATCGTATAGACCTCTACACTGCAAATGTCCCTCCTCATCTTCAAAGATAAGGAACATATCAGACTACTATCATACTCCTCTGTTCCAAAATATAAGTCTTGGTAGAGATTTCCACTATGGATCACATATGATGTATCCAGATACATTTTAGAGTGTAGATTCACTCATTTTGCTCCATATGTAGTCCATGGTGGAATCTATACAAAGACTTGTATTTAGGAACGGAGAGAGTACATATTAAAGAAGAACGGAAGAGGAACATGGTAAAGAAGAGCAAGCAGATTTTGGATAATAAAATGTTGGTTGTGCAAAGGCTCCACACATGATGAACCAGAGCGCATTAAGAATGCAACTCCCAGCTGTCTCTCGACCATTTCAGGCGGTTGGATGAAGATCCTACGTCTCCTAACCCTTCTTCTTCCTCGTCTCTGATTCTTCCCATACAGAACACTGCACGGGCCGCCGGCCGGACCACTGGCCCCCACCGCCCGTGTCCCTCTGCCACCCCCACCCCCACCCCCGCCCCAACCCCACCCACATCGAGTTTTCTTCGTTCGGCGAGGCCCCACAACCACCCGAGCCCCTTCGATCACACCGGCGAGCTCTGAAAAATCGACTGACCCAATTTTGAAATTTAGTCTACTGTGACTTAACTAGTGTGGAATATAAAAGGGGAAAACCATAAGCATTGGGAGTATAGTGTTGAGCGTGCCATGGCGGATCTGAAGGTGCAAACCGGACAAAGGCAACCGCAACCAAGACAAGAAATCAGAGTAAAGCGGTGGCGATCTATTTTCTTGCTACAATAAATAAGTTGAGCAGATCTGAAAGAGTACCGCCTCACAGTGCGGGCGCCGTGTACACATCTGCTGAGAATTTGACGGTGCTGCGGTAGCGATGGCTGTCAGCGGTGTGGAAGCAGATCTAGGAGGGTAGACGGTGGCGGCGGGGTGCGGTGGATAAGACGGTCGTAGGAGCGGCGCCGGCAAGGTGGACGACAGCGGGGATGAAGCGAGAGGACGGGATGCAAGGATCCCGGTCCGCAGTCGGTTGGGGATAGGATGGTAATCTCGCATACACCGGATATTTGCTGACGAGAGTTTGTTTTTGGCGCCCACCGTGTATGAATATGAATCGGGGAGGGAGTCGATTTCGGCCGAGGACACACAGTGTTTTGGCGCCCACCGTGTATGAATCCGGGTGAGAGGCGTGATTGGGTGAAATTACAAACCTACCCCTATCGAAACCTATAAAAATCCAGCAGATAGGCTTTATGGCGAGGATAGGCGTGAGTGATTTCCATCTCACAAATTTTGGTTTCAAGCGGTTACTACGACTTTCCCCGCTTTGTTCAAATTTTGCAGAGTGCACGCCATGCGTGCCAACTCAATTCGAATCCCGTTTGTATTCTATTTTTTCAAGGGATCCATTTTCAATTGGAATTACATTCTATATACATCATTTTTTATATATACTTTCAAAATCACAACACCATTTATACATAAATATGGTTTACAAATGGCATGATCTCAGATTCATAAGGTTGTATCCATCAATTTGGATTTTCAAATATTTGAAACCACTTTATGTTGAAATCCAATGTATGCATTCCTCGCTAACTATCTCTAATTAATGTGTGTTTCATGCGGGGTTTTTTACTTCTCAAACATGTATAATGTGTTTCACACACGCAACATATAGTGTAATCTCGTTTAGACATTAATTGCATATAAACCATGCATTGTTTGTAATTGAAGAATATATGGATAATCAATATTGATAAATTATATAACATTACACGTGTGCCCAAATTCAAATGAATATGCATGTTTGATACACCAATTTGCGTTATGATATTATCGATGTCGTGATCTCCAGTTTAAATATTTGAATCCCCTTTAATCCGTATATTCGTCCCATATAGCTATCACTCATGCTTATATAGGACTATCTTTCTCGACCTATACGCTGCTCATCGCCTCTCGTGTATCTCTCGTGCTACCTGTATGTCGACAATGATCTTTTATCTTCGTAACACACTGATGGTACTCTCTCCCTCGACCTTCATCACTCTATCTCTCTCTAAGTATATCTCGCTCCCTGCGATGTATCTCTAACTATGATTCTCCATATGGAATCTCTTTCTCTCACACAAACACAAAACTTTGTCTCCCGGGGTCTCATTTCTCTCTACTATTCCCATGTGTGACACTCGCACACCCCTCATACAGAGATGTCTTTCGCTCCTTAGATATGAGAACCTACGACTCTTCCTCTTCAATATATCTTTCTCACACACAAACACAAACTCTGTCTCCTGTGGTCTCATATTTCTCCATTGTTCTCTTGTATGTCGCTCACACACACCCTCTCTCCCTAGAGATATCTTATGCCCTCAGATGTCTCTCTAGCTATCACTCGTTGTGAAATATCTTTCTCTCTCATGAGACACAAAACTCCGTCTCTCTGGATCTCATTTCTCTCGGATATCTGTTTGTATGTGACTCACACGCACCCTCTCTCTATCTCTCTCACACCCACACACATAACCCAGCCTTCTGATCCACTCGACTCCTGTCTCTAACGCACACTAGCTAGCATCTTTATCTTTCTATTTATCAGTTTCTCCATCAACCTTCTTTCTCGCCCTCACTCTTGATTCCTATCACGCACACTACATATGTTTCTCTCTACATGCAGTCAAGTGCCCTCTCACACACATATATAACTTCACCCTTTGAACCACCAGATGGTCATCTCCAACACCCAAACTAGCGGATGTCCCTCTAGCTAGCATCTCCATCTCTGTATCTATCTGTAGTTTCTCCGTCAACATTTCTTTCTCACACGGAGTCTTGCTTCCTATCACCCACACTATATATGTCTCTCCATACATATGCATTTATAGGTTGGTCTCTTTTGCACAATCGTTGCGCCTCACTCCCTCCCACACCACTATCTCTTAAAGACAAAAACACATGCTCAATTGTCGGGACTTCTTCCCTGCATTCTCACATGCATGCATATTGTCATACCGATCCGTCTCTCCCATGTCGTTGATCTTATGACTTATGTCTTCTTTCTTCTATGTCGATCATGCGCGCGCGCACACACACACACACATCCCACGTATACATGTATACCTCTCACACATGCACATTCAAGGTCTCTATGTCTCCATACGTAATTAATTACCCTCAATCCTAACACCACATCGAATCGTTCTCCTCTTTTGTGCACATAACTTCCACCTGGATGGGTAAAACACATACTCACACTTAACAATCTCCTTCTAGCTACCCCCCCCCCCACCGCCTCTCACTCTTCCCATATATCCCCGAAACCAATAAGACCATCCCTTTGTTTAATTCCCGCCTACATGCACCATCGATATATAGTAGTCTTCCTCGGTGTCTCTCAAACAAACAAGTTCTCTCGAAGTCGACTCCTCTCACGCGCGCACACCTTCTCTTCCCTCTCTATAGGTATTTTCTCTCTCGCACCCCATCGTTGGTGGCCTCTGCCATACACATCACCTCTCTATGATGAAACCATGCACACTTAAATTACATCCGCCACAGAGGACCCCGCGACACAAACACACACACACGCACACACACACACACACACACCAAGGCCTTGTGCACACAAGACCCCCACACACACTAAGACTCCATCTCTCTCTCTCTCTCACACACACACACAAACACACACACACATGCACGCACGCCCCCCACACACACTAAGACTCCATCTCTCTCTCTCTCACACACACACACAAACTAAGACTCCATCTCTCTCTCTCCTCTCTCTCTCTCTCACATACACAAACTAAGACTCCATCTCTCTCTCTCCTCTCTCTCTCTCTCTCACACACACACACACCCCCACACACACTAAGACTCCATCTCACACACACATGCTCTAGACGGAGCATTTGTTCCTACCACCCTTCATCCAACCTTACCCGTATGATAAACAGTCACCTTTATTTACTTGCATAACATGGACAAATTCCACTTTACTTTAGTAGTCAGCAAACTTATCATCTGTACCCTTATAAAAAACGATTTGGCGGTGATGGTGTGCCTGCCATCTTGTAATACAGACCGTATGATCTATATCTGAGGATAGAAAGAAACTATGATAATTTTACAAAAGATACCCGCATCTCTCTCCACATCATTATCTCTCGCAACCTCATTGCTCAGCAATTAAAACAGGAATAAGTCTCTGGAACAATCTAGCATGCATGGTGGCCGCGGCCGCGCCGGGCGCCTCCATGCCCATGCCTCCGCCCCATCTGCACCACCAACACCACCACGCCCACTCCTCCTCGCCTTATCTCTAATCTTTCATTTTTCGATGACATTCTCGAGATACCAGTTTTCCGATAAAATTCTCGAGATATCATTAGTTTTTACACATGGGATTACTCTGCATGGGTCAATCACAACAGTGTTCTCAGAAAAAATGCATATTGATGTTCCGTGCAATGCACGAGAATCTTTCTTGTAATTATATAACGCAAATCACGGCGAGGAAGTGACATTTTTTGACACAACCACGTTACATGGCCACGTAAATCACTAGCTAAAGTAAATACCATTATACTTATATCCCGATGCAAAAGGTTGAGTACATGTCCGAAGAGTACAGTCGCACACACGCACTGCCTCTCGTAATCTCTCACACACACACCAGTTACGTGACGCCCACTTAAGTAGACACGTATGTTACAATGTGTGCACCCGCGGGTACACGTGATGCTGCGCATTTATTTAAGCCGGAAAGCGAACCCAAACAGTAGCTGCATTCATTCCCCTCCCGCCGCCTCTTCTCTGGTCGCCGTTGCTCGGTAGCCATGGGCCGACCGAAGGTAACACATACGCCATACTCCCGCTGGAGTGGCGCTTTAATATGGAAATTTTAGTGGTCATGCATGCATCTTTTTGTGCTAGCACTCCTATATAAGGGTTGATCGTCGCTTCCCATGACGCTTGTGGCGGTGGAAGAGGAAGGAGAAGGGAAGCGGGCTGTGGAGTAACTTTTTTTACCACAATTTCTTAGGAAACCGAGTGCAAATAATTGAGTACTTTTGCAAACTACCAGTACTACACCTGAAACGGTTCAAAACCTATACTCCCTTGACAGCATGCGCTTCCCACGTGAAACGGTCAGCGTCGCCCTGGAGCGTCAGTGCCGCATTAATGCCCGGCCAGAGCGGAGGCAACCTCTCACTGGCGCCGGCTTTGAAGTGGCGCGACGGCTGAGAGAGCGCCGCTTCCCGGTGCACACGATCGCCTCACGAGATCGGGCCATAAGCCCTGTTTGGATCCATGGGTTAGAGTTAGTTTGAGCTAGTTGGGGCTCAAATAGCCCTAAAGTATCCAAGCATGAGGGTTTAAATTGGAGCAAGTTGCATCGAACCCACCAAAAAAAACTATCCCACCCAAGAGGTGCTAACTGGAGATAGTTCTCATTGGGACCACTGAAAAATCACTTTTCTCTCTCCATGAAGTGCATTTATTGTCAATCTAACCCTGTCATCCAAACACCTCTTTGGCTACAGTTAGTTCAGGGTTAGTCATGAGTTAGTCTAACCTCTAGCTAAGTTAGAGTATCAAACAGAGCAAGATAGGACATGCAAGTTGCTCAAAGCATACATGCAAATTAAATGCGTGAAAGGATTTTTTGTTTTTGAAAACGGAACGTGAAAGGAATTTTTTTTAGAATGCTCTTGGCATGTCGCTAACATGTGATAGATAACCGACCTCAATAGACGGCAGAAACGCCAGCCCGCCGCACTTTGATAGAGACGAGGAGGGAGAAGTGATACATGCTGTTGGATTACTAGAGATAGGTGTCGCACGGAAGCCAAGAAATATGGTGATAGCGTGGGTTAGCCATGTACTAGTATGATGTAACTACACTGGCTGCCGTGTTTCAGACTCTTCCGTCCCTTTGTGGAGATGATTGGTTAATTTTATATCGCTGAATAATATTAAATATTATGATTGCAGACGCTCCACCACGAGGTTCCTTGGTCCTTCTCGGTCGTCTGGAATCTATGTTCTTCCACTCTATTTTTTTACGTGAGCTTTGTTCATCCTTTTGCCAACACATGAGACATCTAGCATCAAGGTGCACGTGTTATGCAAGGATCTTTCCATCTATATGAAGAACACGTGGGACTGGAACTATGAGACGAACATGTACCCAGGAGTGGACGTACGAACCTGAGTAATGTAGCGCAGTAAGTGAAGTAGAAAGGCACAAATGGTATGAACATGCATGGCATATAGGGTGTGTTTGGTTGCGTTCTCGTCTCAGCATGTTGTTCCCTCTTCATGCATGCTTAACTCAACACCCCTCTTCATGCATGCTTCTAGTGTATTTGTGCTAAACTAGTGTGGACTCATGCACCCTCCATACACTCTACCAAACACCCAAAAGTAGGTCGAGAAGGGAACTCTTGGTCGGCATTTGTCTCTTACTACGTACTACCACTAAATGTTGTACGTGCAATGCACGGTGATGTTATGGAGTACTGCCAAGTACTCTACTACTACTATATTAGTTGGAGGCACATATTAACTTTTATATTTGTTTACGTGTATGCCCCGAGACCTTCCAACTAGACGTGTCTTTGTCTCCAGGTCGCACTTTGTATCGTTCATACCACTAAGTACTACTACGTGCGGTCTCCGACCCAGAAGTGGAAGAAGTGGAGACGCTCTACCACGCTGTTTTTTTACACTGGGCTCTACCACGCTGTTCATGTCCCACTCCTTTCGCTAACGTGTGGGACATCCAGCATGTGCCGTGTTTGGCACCCTTTGTCGTAAGAGTTGAAACGCTAGCATTCATCAGAAATAAGAAGTAATTATAAATCGGCAATGACACTATTTTTTTTGTGAACCAATCAGCAGTGATACTATACCACGCAGTTTCCTTGCTCCTCGATATCGGAAAGAATACTTCCGTTCGCCAACATGTGGGACGTCGACCATCCTGGTCCACTTGCCATGCACGCAGAACTCCAAGGAGTCACCTGTGTCGTCGCTACCGCAAAGAATAATGACTAATGAGTCACAAATCACAGACCCACTTCCCACTTTGAAGTTGCTCGGACGAAGGAACCATCATGACTTCGTTGAATTCCGCTTCTTGAAGAAAACTACTGTACCAAAGAAGATCGCTAGCTACATTGAGTTACTCCAACAGAGGCCTCCTTTCGTTCATAGGATAGGAATATGAAAATCATAGGAAGTGAGATGACATGCAACTCAATTCCTATAGAGAAAGAGATGCCATTTGATGCTTAGGATAGGAATTTTTCCATTTAGTCTAGGCTAATGTCTTTGGTAATTTTCTCTAAAACTACAGAGTAACTAGTACTAGTATTGGTACATGCTCGTACTGCATTACGCACACACACACTAACTACTAGTACTACTACTTCTCACATGCTGGCCGACGCCGTCGTTCTCCTTCCCGGCTTTGTCGGCGACACCCACCGTGCTTGGATCTCCGCCGACCTCTCCAGCAGCCAAGGCGTCCTTTTCTTTCTTGGCGGCGGGCCTCTTTTCTTGAGTGCTTTCGACTTTTCCGCCCTCTCAGGCGGCTTTGGCCGCTTTCTTGCTCTACCGCCCATTCGGCCTTGGCATATTCAAATTCCTCCCACATAGTTGTGAGTTCGCGAGCGGCGATGAACTCGGCACGGCAGGATGCCATCGCTTCCCTACCATTTTGTGTGCGGTCGTGGGCAGCGAGGAACTCGGCACAGCGGGATGCCATCGCTGCCTTACCGGTTAGTGTGCGGCGCGGTGGCATGAACGACGCTTGGTGAGAGCTCTGGGGTGGAGTGGCCGGACAACCGTATAGTGCATTGGTTTGTCAAGAGCTCAAGGACAAGATTTAAGCAAATTTGGATTCCCCTTCAATCCTGGTCATTTATTACTGATTAAAATGCATTGGCGGTCATCGAACTTGTCTTGATAGCTCACTTTGATCATTGTATATGAGACATGGTGATTATACGGTCACTGGCTCAACATATAGCTCCGTATTTGTCTGGTTGACCAGACAAACAGTCTGCATGTGCCTCATCAGCTCGTGTTCTTTATCTATCTATCTATGTGGGCCTACCTGTATTGAAGAAAGAAATAAAAACCAAAATTATGCGTATGTGACATTACTGTTTAGAAGTTTGCTTGAGGCCTCCGCGAACACCGAGCATGTATTCACCTGGCTCAACACCAACGGTCATACTCGTGACTCGGCGCCTTGCTCATGTATATCGCCCATCACAACGACAATCTATAAAACAGCCTAGCTAGAGAGGGTACTATGGTGCGGAGTATGTACTATCGTGAGCAACCGATCATAGTGCCACTGCACACGAGTGTGTGTCTGATCGATTCGCCCATTATTCATAAGTTATGTATGGTTGTGTGGTGTCTAATGGTGGTCATCGAATGCTAGCCGGGCGACAAGAGCAGCTTGCATGGACGCCTGGTTGTCAATACGTGCCGCATACGCTTCAAAGGCTCGTCATCCATGAGTTCACATTTTACCACCACACCAGCGTCTGACCGCCCTGGCCTACCGAAACCCTTTCCATCACTAGCGAGCGCTTCCTGCCTGAAACGATCACCGTCTCTCCAGAACGTCAATGCCGCATTCACCATCCTTAACTGCAGGTGCAGTTGGTGTGTCACTAACATGCGGGCCTGATGCCCGTTGGGCCCACATGTCAGTTAGACAACGCACCCGCAGTTAAGTCACTGAAGCAGCGTCCAAATTCACGCCCGACGCAACCTCTCATCAAGGCGGCGGCATTGCAGCAGCTGGCCACCGAGAGAGCGCCACCGCGACATCCCGGTGCAAGCGATCGCTCGCGTTAATGACACCACGGCTGGCCGACGAACCTACTCCGCTGCCACCGTCCATCTTGCCGTCGGCTCATTGCCATTCGCCCGCTTATATTAACTTGAGCTCCAGCTCCCAGCCATAGCCAAAGACCCACACTCATTCTCCTCCGGTCCCTTCCTTTTGTTGGCACCACTCCAACCATGGCCTCCGGCACTCCAAAGATCTCTTGGACATCTTGTATGCAGGAAGCGGACAAAGGACATCGATGGCTCCACTCGG
This sequence comes from Aegilops bicornis, assembly GCA_021605145.1. NCBI lineage: Eukaryota > Viridiplantae > Streptophyta > Magnoliopsida > Poales > Poaceae > Aegilops > Aegilops bicornis. Next base: position 326,374,837 of record CM038669.1, read on the forward strand.
GGCGCGCTCCAACGCTCTTTTGGACGTACACTCGCAGGTGCATCTGACGGAGATCGCCCCCCCCCCCCCCGCCGGCCGCCCTCCGCCGCCACTACCATGAAGCCGGCGCGCATGCGTGGGCGCAGCCGACAGCGAGGAATAGTAGTACACGGTAGGTCGCTACCGCTCTGGTCCTAGGAAGGCCACCGCTCCTCCACTTAGTCGACGCCAAGCTTGGTGGGATAAAAATCGGCGGCCGATTAGCCGCTTGATGGCGACGTGGAGGCGGAAATCTTCATAACCTTGTGCTCCGGAGAAGGAGGTTATCGAGGCGGATAAGGAGGAGGCAAAGTCAATTGCCGGCTTTCTCGGGTTCATAACCGGACATGGTGGTCGGGGCCCGGCGATCGTTTAGATTAGGTTTACAGTAGGTTTTAGTACGGATTGTGCGAAATATGTAATGAATTTCATCCAGTTTATAGGAAAAGTTCTCGAAATGTAATGAATTTCATTCGGTCAATTTGAAATTTGCTTTGTTTGCACGAATTTCATCCGATTAGTTCATATAGTTTTCGAAAGGTATGCGGGCAACATCAGATGGCATCCATCAGTGTCCTCGGACAGATGCCGGTGTAAATTTGTGGGCCAGTGCTGGAGATGCCCTAACTATCATGCTATAATCCCTAACAATCCTCCATTGTTTGGCAGGGAACAGTTATCCCTCTATCAAAATCAGATCCGCGGTGTTTTGCACTCCTCCGCGTAAGAGTGTAAACTCTTGCTTTACATAAAAATGGAGCAAGTGGACGGCATCAGAGCACGTCATATCACTCGAACTAGCCCGCCTAACGAGCGGAAAGCACCTCCTCGTCATTTTGTTCTAGATTTCTATCGATCGATCGCGCAAAAATGTTACACTTCGCAAGTTCTAAAGGAAAAGGCGGCACACTTACGACTCGTACGCGTCGCAACCCCGACAGTCCGGATCACACGCCGCTCACCAGAGGGGACACGCGTTGTCTTGCAATTTCACTGACATGTGGGACCGTAATTGAATAAACCGTTGATAGCCGAAATCTAATCGCTCGGCCGGGCCGAGAAGAGAGAAACGGGGAAGGAGAAGAGATCGCCAGCCACGGCACGCAGACTCCAAGAAATATATGGTGATAATGTGAGGTGGGCCATGCTGGAGTCCGGACCGCTTCCGGAGCCCGCTCTCACCACCCTGGCCCCTCTAGACGCCAGCTGCCCGCCGCTTGCATGCATAGCAAGTAGTACTCCTTATGTGGAGGAGAGAGAGGCATTGACAAAGTCAAGGAGTGGACTCTACAAGAGCCCGTCTCTACACGTGCTCCTAGGTATAAAAAAATAATTCTAAAAATGGCATAAAAACAATTGTGTCTTAAAAAAGAAATGTAAAAAACATTTGAGAGGAAATAGATAGAGAGAAAGTGAGAAAAAGCTGTAACCTGGGCATTACATGAGGAAGGAGGGAGTGGTGCACATGCCAAGTTCACTGGGCTGCCGTGTTTCACACTCCTCCGTCGTAACAGTGGAGACAATAGATTTCATAAAAAATAAACAATGAATACTCGTTGCTCGTCCTCTATATCGGAAAGAATACTTTCATTCACCGACATGTGGGACGTCGACCATCCTGGTCCACCTGCCATGCACAAAATTATCCTGGTTTACCCCGGTTGTATTGCAGGCCTAACCTTTCCCACTGTAAGTTGTTCGGACTAAGGAACCATCATGACTTCATTGAATTCTGCTTCTTCAAGAAAACTTACTGTACCCGCAATACTGCTACCACACGCGAAGACTGAACGGCACTGTACCACGTCATATCACTGGAACCCACTAGGCCAAACTAGCCCGCCTAGGTCATCTATTTTGGAACGGAGGGAGTATGTCTCTCAAGACCTTGCTATGATTTTGTGTTGCACGTTCTCTGTACCTTTGCTACGATTTTCCTACCCTATGAACCAAATGAGGCCTGAATGTATGTCGACTATTGTCTGATCGATCGCTAAGCCTACAATTTTAGGAGCTAGAGCTATTGGTCGATCGACGAGGGATAAGTATAAGCGTACCACGAGCTCATCAGCCCCAACGTTTCTCTTCGGTGAGTGTTTTGCAAGTACTATAGCTCGCACAGTAGCTAGCCTACTAACACCAAGAATCGTCAAACAAGCCTCGCCTGATATGATAAACAGTTCAAACTTACATCTAAGCATGCCATATATTACATCAAAAGCTGGTGAGGATACATCTGCTTCCATAACTCGGAGAGGGTTTGCATGATTCACTATCAAACAAAAGTAGCAAGATCCGCCCACACAAGACAAAGGCACTAGCCCTAAGATGGTTTGATAACACACATCGTTACGGTAATTAAACACAGTGGCAATGCAAACTACCTCGAAGGATTAAGCGCGACCAACTATTTCTTGTCATCGATCTCTCGGGCAATGACCACAGCACGGACAGCGGCATGGGAATCGATTTCTAGGGCAATGTCCGCAGGACTAACCGCGACATCAGAATCGATCTCTGGGGTGATGTCCACAGGATGGACAGCGGCATCGGAATCGATCTCTGGGGCGATGCCAACAGGACGGGCCACGACATCGGAATGATCAAGGACGTCCACCAGCACCTGCACAACCCTAACATATTTGCAAGCACATTACAAATAATCAAAAACCACAACTATGGTAATAAGCCATTATTTTTTACCTTGTGCAGCTCACCGGGATCTCATCCTCCGGAGCCATCTCCTCGTCCTCGATGGGGCCATCACCTTGCCGGGGAATATCTGCTTCTCAACGGCGACTATCTCCTCAAACTCGGTCTTGAGCCTCACATAGGTGGCAATCAGAGTTCCTGGGGTAGGCACGGTGGGGCCCTTGCTATTCTTCCAACTTCCTTTGAGGAGTTCGTCCGCCAACGTCCTCAACTCTTGGGCCAGTGCTTGTTTATTGGAGTTCTTCGTCTCCATGGGTTGGCCCGCCAACATGGTCAACTCGTTGGTCGGTGCTCGCTTCCTGGAGATCGTTGTCTCCAAAGGTTGTCCGCCAGCAACTCTTTTCCCAGTGCTCCAGGATCCATCAATGAACTGACAAACAAAAAGCAATCAAAAGGAAACCACAATCGCAATGAAAACGGGAAAAGAATAGGATGTGAGAATCGGTCGGTGCTTCGCAAAAAGAAGATTCTTGGAATGAAAATATAGCAGCATAACTGATTCGCCCACCTTTCCTTCATCGGCAGTAAGAAAAATGGCGAAGTGAGTAGCACAGGAGGAGGTTTTCTTCAAGAAAGGGAAGAAAGGGCTTGAATGAGCTGCCCAGTGAAATGATGGTTGCTTCGTCCAGTCCAACTTGGAGGCCATCTTACCACTTCTTTGGTAAAGGTGTGGGTTTTGTGATATGACGGGTCATGATGGCCACACCGGGTGACATTGAGTCTCATTGTAGCACCTCAGTGATTGGTGGATGGCACGCGGGCCCGGATGCTTTGAAATGTCCCGCATGTAGATAGAGCGGCTAGTCATATACTCCCTCCTTTCCGGTTTATAGGGCTCAATTCAAAAATTTCACCAACCAAGGTAGATGGTGAGTGGTGGAATCCTTTTGTAATTTGCAAAAGCACCCAATTAATGCTCTTGTTTTCTTCAAAAATTTATGTTTACCAATGTATTAATTGCAATGCATGCATGCATAAAGTACATGCATTGGTCAATTTTCTCTTAATACCTGCATGCAATTATTTAATGCACCTTGGAATCTGAACTTGTGATGGGGAACAACCAAATTGAGCCATGTAAAATGAAAAAACTAAGATTTTGAGATAAGCCCTATAAACCGGAAAGGAGGGAGTAGGAGTGCTCAATATTGTGCACCGCGACCAAGGCGGAGAGGAAAAACGAGAGAACTACGTAATTAATGTATGAGTTTAATTAGGGTAGTTTTGTAAAGTACGAGATACATTCCTCCAATCGCAAAATGCCTTGGTTCATGAGATTTTAGATTTGAGCCCTATAAACCGGAAGGGAGGGAGTACTGCACACGGTGTAGTCTAGTCACTTGTTGAAATCTCTAGAAAGGCAAATACTCCTTTCCGGTTTATAGGGCTATACTACTCCCTCCGTCTAGGTGTGTAAGTCATCTTGACTTGTACTAGAAAACAAGTAAGTGTAATTCCCCCTAAACAATAAAATATGTTGACATGGGGAGGAACATATTTACTAGTTATATCATCTGCAATTGCCTGAATCTCAAGACGTTCCTCAAACCAATCATATACTTTATTGAGATAGGTAACTAACCCGAGTCCCCATCTAAGAGCCGTATATGAAAATCTCATCTCGTACGGCTCAAGCAGAAACACAAATTTTTTCAATGAATATTAGAAAAAAGGTTACGAAAACCAAATAGTCCCAAAACACTTAGGCGCAGTGCATTAACTTCTACCTTGTTTCTTGTTTCTTGACATATCAACCAATAAGATATGAGAGGTGTGCATGCTTTTAATGACTTGCAATGGCTAGTTCATTGCATGCAATGCTATTAATTAGCAAATAAACATTGGTGACCCTGGAGGAAAGCGATTGCTAAGCGCGTGGACCTATGCAGAATAAGTATCAGCCAATGGATAATGGACTTTAATTGTTAAACAATAGCAATTTTGTCTCATGCAAGAGCCTGGCTAGTACTCCAAGGAACCGCACCACGCGAGTGTTCGCAACTGCCACGTTCGGGTTGCGCTTGGCTCTTCGCCTCTTCGAGAAGACGAACAATGATGTTACTCCTACTTCTACAGTATCGAATCCACTGCTGCATGTCCGTCCACCTCGTGCGGGAGGGATAGCGTGTAGCGAAGCTTCTACTACTTGCTCCACGCCTTTGCGTCTATGATAGGTGGGCCCAACAGGTGGTTGGCCCTCCTGTCATGCAGCCAAAGGCAGGTGCAGTTAAGGCACCGGAGCTCAGTCCGCGAGGGAGAGGGCATTGTAATAATCAAATTTCTCGGTCTTGTACGAGTTGACGAAGATAGGGGTTGCTTGCTTGCTAGGGTTTCTTGCTAGGGTTGCTCACTACGTATATATAGGCCGGAGCCTCCGTGCTTGCTTGCTAGGGTTGCTCTATTCGCACACTCTGATCCTCTAAAGATCTAAACAAGATAGGGGTAGTAACACTATCTTTCTCCCTTCAAAAAACACTGGCTTTCTATCCTCACCGCTGGTTACAGATCCGGACATATCCCCCTCCGCCGGTGAAGGGGAGGAGGGGCAGCGTTTAGGACGTCATCGACAGCGAGGGAGGAGACCCACTGCCGGCCGCACCATTATCTCTGGACGAGCGCCAAAGGGAGGTCCTCCGATCCCTTCTGCTGTTGCACAGGGCGGATCCGGCCTCCCGCCGCACACCTATTCACATCACGACAACCTTCAGGTATATCTTCGTTCGAAACCGCCTTAGCTCTACTTCCCCAGCTCGCTACATCGCTGCATGTGCATCATTTTCTACCTCTCAGCCCCTCTCGATCGGATGGTCCAACGTCACATTTTTTTTTCTATTGTTAGAGGTAAAGCTACTTCATGGAGTCGAATCTTGTACTCCCTCCGTCCAAAAATACTTGTCATTGAAATGGATGTATCTAGATGTATTTTAGTTCTAGACACATCCATTTTGATGACAAGTAATTCCGGACGGAGGGAGTACTTGGTTCAAACAAGAAATAAAGTGGGGTGGGGGATTTAGTATGTACATCGGACTTGGTACAAACAGGAAGGAAAAGGGGTGAGCGTAGTGAAATTTGACCGGGTCATCCAAGCTGGTCTCTTGGTCGAAAAGGGAAATATAGGGGTAACGCTTGTACAGTGGTATGACCAGGACTAGATTTGCTATCCACACATAGGAGTAGGTGGCTAGAGTGAACAAAAATGGGACCAACCAGATATGTTTCTTGGATCTTTGTTTCTCGGGGCAACAAACTATGAATCACCACTTTATGCCCTGTTTACGTACATGGTGCTTTGGACTGCTGGTGCACCCACCGCCCCATGCCCTTATACCAAATATTTAGGCTCCGTTTGGAATAAAGGGGCAGAAAACATAGGTCTTGATGAAAATAGAGGAATAGGAAAGGAATGTAGGTATAAAACTATGGAACAACGAACCACAGGAAACTCTCAAGAGAATGTGTTCGAATGACTACGAAATGTACAGATTTGTTTTTTTAGAGTAGTATGCTTGGCAGTATGAGATGCTATTTGTTTATTCCTGCACAGTGACTACTCTTGTCCTCACCTCATGTACCACACATAGGTTGATTTTTTTATTCCGGCAACACAGCGCAGCAACCTGTCTAACGCATGGCAGCGAGCGCCCGCCTCGGGGTTCCGCCCAAGAAATGAGCAGCGCGTGGATGTTTCTAATCCAATGGAATCAGTACTACCAGACCAGCTTTCCTATGAAACACTATTCACCTTTACCGTGTTCTGTACTACCAGACCGTAGGAATTGTGTTCCTACAAAAATCCTGCACCAAACCAGTGAACCGAACGCAACCTTAGTTGTTCTTAATCTAATGTCTGTCGGTGTACTAGAGTAGGGGTACCCTAGTATCCTGTACTCGTGCACGGACAGTTGCAGCACCCCGCGGCAGGGTTTGCCTGGTCACCACCAAGATCCTCCGTGGCTCCTTTGGAGCCATTCAAGAACAAAGTATTTGACTAAGAAGACAAGGCCCCGGCAAGAGGAGCTTGCCGGGAAGGCCACCGAGGCATGCAGAAGACAAGGCCCGGCAAGATGAGCTTGCCGGGAAGGCTCGAGCGCCGACAAGCCTCCGGACGCGACAAGGATTCGTCATGACAAGGCGCTTACACGGCAAGCAACCTCTCTCCATCTGCGCTCCAGCTCATCCAACAACGTGTCGCCATGGGACCATTCCATGCGCAGCGTGTCAAGAGGCTGTGCAGCCGGTGGAGAGCAGCGATAAGCGGCAGCGACAAGCTTGCCATCGTGGCGGCGGTGGCGCACTGACGGTCTCTGTTGCCTTTGTTTGGGCGACCGCAGACGGGCATTTATTGCTTTTGTCCCTTGCCGTCGAGTTAGGTATTTTGCATTGTACCTTTGCTCGAGTAGGTGTACCAACTCCTGTTTTTACATTTGTACCCTCATCTATGTTGCCGCTGTCGGAGACCCCTTGAGCGTATAAAAGGAGGCCCATGCGCATAGCGTAGAGGGGTTCGTTCATTCGACTCACTCGAGACCAGATACGCTCACGCTTAGGTTTTGTAGCTTGCATCGCTCCCTAGCAAGAAATGTAATACATCAAACAAGCAGCGAGGAGTTTTATCTCTCCGGAGAGCTCCGAAGCTGGGTAAACCGCTTCGTGTGCCTTGCCTCGATCCGCTCTTCAGGCGATCTCCGCCCCTCCGAACCACAAGGGGCACGGTCCGCTGCCCCATAGGTGCTCGTGGGTACGATCAGCCTCCCGACATCTTTGGCGCGCCGGTAGAAGCGTCGAGGCCGTGTGAATCTGATCCGACGTTCACACGAGCAGCGTCCTCAACATCTTCCTCAACATGCCACCAAAGAAGAAGGCTTCAGCGGCAGCAGAGCCGTCCGCGTCGTACCCACCCTCACCGCAGCAAACGGGTGGTGGGGCAGGTGCCGGCGGAGGAACGGGCGCCGACGAAGGTGTTCGTGATGCTGCCAAGTCCAAGGACAAGGCCCCGCAAACCTCGGCGTCCGCGCATCCCCCGTGCCCATCTCAGGAGACGCGGGACCAACAACGTCATGGCGTTCACAATGCCATACGTTCGTTGGATCGAAACCCTCAAGACCAGCATGCGCGCCAACATGCTGGCACGAGTGAGATACGATGCGCTGGGCGGGTGCTGCTCCTTCTAACATAGTTAGAAGTCCGAGCATATCCCGCCTCGCACCGTTCGCCAATGCCACCCACTACTCAAGCAGAAGCTCTGGCGAGAGCTCAGCTGCTCCTCGACTACCCTCCAACGGCCGACAGGGTCGACGAGTGGAGGGCCACTATCCAGAGCCTCATCGGCTTTGCCAACGGCGACGCTCCGCGGCAACCAACGCCGTCGTTGCCGCGGCAAGACGACAAGGCACGAGCCGGTGGCGACGAAACCGTCAGAGGTGCAACTACCATGCACTCTCCGCCCCGAAGGCCAAGATCGCCGACTCACCGGATCCACCTCGACAGCGACTCCACCGCGTCATCGGATCCGCGAGCTCGCCGCGATCAGCGCCAAGTTCTTCATGAGCGACAACAAGAGGACGCCGAACTTCGCATCGAAGCGCCGGAGAGAAGCGCTGACGTCGATCCGACAAGCGCTGGGCCTACTGTTGACATGCACGCCGCCGGAGGAGCCAGCGACTTTCGTCAGAGCGGTAGGTTGCCCTACGTTCACTTTCGTGAGCTGCGGCAAGTCCAGTGGCCCAGCCAGAAAACTTCAAACCAGATGTGCCGAGAAGTATGATGGCAGGGCGCATCCATCGAGTTCCTCAAAGCATCTACACCATCGCGGTGCGAGCTGCGGGGGACGGGACGACAAGATCCTCGCCAACTACTTCCCGCCGTGCTCAAGCCCAACGCCGATCTTGGCTCATGCACTTGCCGGACAGCTCCATATCCTCTTGGGCAGATCTATGCCATCGGTTTGTTGGTGCCTTCACGGTGGCCACAAACCTCATGGCCAAGAGAGTGACCTTCATCACGCTTTCGCCGGAAGGAAGGAGAGTCCTGCGCCAAATTCATTGAGAGATTCAGCCGTGTGCACTACAACATCCTGTATGTCCACCACTGCCCGCGGTGATCGCCGTTTCATCGTAGCGTCGCGGAACCGCAGGATGAGGGAGGAGATGGCGATGTGCAAAGTCAAGGACGTCAGTGAGCTGTACGCCTTGCCGACAAGTGTGCACGCGCTGAGGAAGGGAGGAGACTCCCAGGAGAGAACGCAGAAGCAGGATCTGACAGTGAGGAGACCGCCCCGGCGAAGAAGGGCCGGCGGCGGGGCAACAGGAAGAAGAAAGGCAGAGAAGTGTTAGCTGTTGAGCAGTCCGGCAACGGAGGTGGCGACAAGAACGCCAAGGCTGGTGGCTCCGACAAGGAGGTTGCGCCGACGCCAACCACCGGTCTGTGGCGGCCGCCGACAAGCGGGCGGCTCCGCAAGCGATCTTGCAAGATCCACCGCACCAAGGGCCACGACCTCCGTGAGCTGCAAGAAGGTCGAGCAACTTGTCGAACAGCGAGAGGGCTGAAGTACGAGCGGCGCGACAAGGAGAAGGCCCAGAAGGTGCTGGGGAGCAAGCAAGAAACGTCCCGGCCGGGGAGGACGCCGCGGCAAGGCCAAGCAGCGGCAAGGAGACAGACCTCCCCGCGGCCGCGACAAGGATGAAGATGATGACGGCGACGAAGATATGGAAGACGACGACGCCGATGAGCAGGAGTTTCAGAAAGCCACGGAGGTCCTCTGCGTTGACGGAGGTGCTTCCCTGCATACCTCCCACCGCCAACTCAAGCAATGGATGCGGGAGGTCAATGCAGCGGAACCATCCGTGAAGTCACGCAAGCCTCAGTGGTCCAAGACGCCTATCGTCTTTGATATTGAGGACCACCCTGATCGCATAACTGCGGTCGGGTGCTTGTCGATGTTGGTCTCACCAACCATCCGCAACCTCAAGGTCACCAAGATGCTAGTTGACGGCGGGGCCGGCTTGAATCTGATCTCCTCCGCGGTGCTCCAGAAGCTTCAAATCCCTGACAGCGAGCTCGAAGAGACTGGCACTTTCCAAGGAATCAATCCGGGAAGGAGCAAGCCGAAGGGGAAGATTACGTTGCCGGTAACATTTGGTAGCGAGCTGAACTTTAGGGATCGAGAGGGTCACATTCGACGTTGCCGATTTCCCATTGCCTTACAATGGGATACTTGGCCGTCAGCACTCGCCAAGTTCATGGCAGCCTCTCACTACGCCTACAACTTACTCAAGATGCCAGCCCGATAAAGCGTCATCTCCGTCCATGGCGACAAGAAGGATGCCCTTATTTGTGCCGACAAAATCTCTGGGATGCAGCAGCCATAGCAGATTGCCAAACACTTGCCGCTGAAGCTCCCGGGAAGAAGACAAAGTCCAAGTCCGGCAAGAGCTCGATGCCCACTCCGGCAAGCGCACCTCTTCGGAGTGCTGCGCTACCGTCGAGGACGCACCATCGAGCTCCACCGGCAAGTGCAAGAAGAAGATGGTAGCTCCGCCAAAGACCAAGAAGGTGCCCGCCAAGGAGGACGGCGCTGGTGGTACCTTCACCATCAGTGCCTCTCTCTACCCTAAATAGGAAGGCGCGCTCGTTGCTTTCCTGCGGGCGAATGTCGACATGTTTGCATGGCAACCGTCTGACATCCTCGGTGTTCCTAGGAAAGTGATTGAGCACCGCCTGGCCGTTTGTCCTCATCTTGTGACCCGTCAAGCAAAAAGTCGGGAAGCAAGCGGTGGGCGCCAAGAATTCATAGCGAAGAGATCAAGAAACTAGAAGCAGCAGGCCTTGTCGAGGAGTGCTCCATCCCACGTGGTTGGCCAATCACTAGTCGTCGCCATAAAGCAAATGGAAAATGGAGACTTTGTATTGACTTCACGGATGTTAATAAAGCTTGTCCCAAAGATCCATTTCCCTTACCGCGCGCCGACCAGATTGTTGACTCCACGGCTGGATGTGATTTGCTTTCGTTTCTGGTTGCATACTCGAGGATACCATCGGATCTTCATGGCTGAAGAAGATGAGGAGAAGACCGCATTCATTACACCATGTGGCACATCTTTATTTCATACGGATGCCTTTCGGTTTGAAGAATGCCGGTTCAACATTTGCAAGGGTAGTCCATGATGCTTTTGAGCCGCAAATGCATGTAAATGTAGAAGCCTACATGGATGACATAGTGGTCAAAAGCAAGGACAAAGCAACTACGGTTCAAGATTTGGGCCGAGACCTTTGTAAATCTACGCAAGATCAACCTCAAGCTCAACCCCGAGAAGTGTGTGTTTGGAGTCCCTTCCGCAAGCTTCTCGGGTTCTTCAGAATCTCGGGGATTGAAGCCAATCCCAAACAAAATCAAGGCCATTGAGCAGATTGGAGCACCAAAAGCGCGTCAAGGATGTCTGAAGACTTGCGGTTGCGTAGCTGCTCTCTGCAGGTTTATTTCTAGGTCTGTTGGCATACCGCCGCTTTTCAAGATTTTGAAAAAGGCAGGTCCAATGAAATGGACTCGGCGGAGGCTGCGCTACAAGACTTAAAGAGATACTGTCCTCCACTCCAACACTTGTCGCACCTAAACCACAAGAGAAGTTGCTGCTATATATAGCGGCAACCAATCAAGTGGTTAGTGCTGCGTTAATAGCGGAGAGGGAGGCGGATGACGAGCCAAAGCAACCTCGGCAACCACATCCAGCGACAAGCGGGGGCTTCACGACAAGCTCTGGTCCCGACAAGGGCGAATCCACCTTGAGCGCATGAGCAGATGCAAAAAGGATGGTGCAGCGCCCAGCTTTACTTTGTCGATTCCCTCCTGCGGGGGCTAGGTCAAGGTACTCTTGTGTGCGTAAATTGCTTTTCGGCCTCCTCATGGCCTCGAGAAAGCTGCGCCATTACTTCCAAGCACATGAGATCACAGTTGTCACTCGCTTTCCGCTCAAGAGGATACTGCAGAATCCAGAGGCGAGGCGGGATTGTCGAGTGGGCATCGAACCGCTGCTTTGGTCTCAAGTTTGAAAGCACTTCAACTATCCAAAGCGAGCATTGGCGAAATTCATAGCGAATGGGACGCCAACGCCGCATTTAAGAGATTCCAGAGACGAGCATTCCCGTCAAAGAAGCAAGCAAAGAGTGGCTAATGTACTTTGATGGTGCCTTCTCACTGCAAGGCGCCGGTGCCGGCGTGCTGCTTATCGCACCCACCGGAGAGCACCTCAAGTACGTAGTCCAGAGTATGAAGGTTTGCTTGCCGGTCTCAGGATCGCAGTGGACCTTGGGATCAAAAAGCTTATTGTCAGGGGTGACTCGCAGCTTGTCGTCCGCCAAGTGAACAAAGATTATCAGAGTCCGTTGATGGAAGCCTCGTTGATGAAGTGAGGAAGCTAGAAGAGCACTTTGACGGCCCGCAAATGGAACATGTTCCAAGAGCTCGTAATGATATTGCCGACGGCTGTCAAAGTCTGCCGCACTTAAGTTGCTGTGGAACCGAGGGATTTTCGTGCTCAAGCTGACTCAACCAACCGTAACACCATCAATCGGACAAAGCAAGAAGAGGAAGTTGATCTCTGGTGACTACTTTCCGCAGAGCTTCACGAGCCGTCGTTGCGAAGGTCCCCAAGATCGACACCAATAGTCTTTGAGGGGCACTGCTCCGACAAGCCCTGTGGTTTGTTTCGTTGAAGCGGGCGCTCCCGACAAGTTTTGCTCCGGCAAGCTTGCCGGGAGCATCAAGCTCCGGTGAGCCGCAGGTTCTTCCGTAGAAGCCGACGTTCCTGCAGCGGCGGATGTGCCTTTAGTCCTTGTTGTCGAGCCACAAGCTCCAGCATGGGCGCAGCCGATTGTCCTTTTCCTTCAAACAGAGAACTTCCGAAGAGCAAGAAGAAGCGAAGAGTAGCCCGACAAGTCAAGTATGTACCAGTTTGTCGACAGATACCGCATGTAAGAAGACTCAACGGTGTGAAATTGAAGTGTATTCCGGGGAAGATGGATGAAAGCTGTTGGCGAAGATACACGGAGGCATATGTGGTCACCACATTGGCGCCAAGAGCACTTGCTTAAGCAAAGCTTTCCGGCAAGGTTTCTTCCGCCGACAACCTCCAAGATGCAACTGCACAAGTAACCAAGTGTGAAGCGTGCGGTTCCATTCCAAACAGATACACCCGGCCTCGAGGCTCTCCAGACGATCCCTTTATCCTGCCATTTTCGGTCTAGGGGCTCGACATCCTCGGCCCCTTCCCCGAAGCTGTCGGGGCTTTGAGTACTTGTATGTCGCCATCGACAAGTTCACAAAGTGGCGGAAGTGGAAGCGATGAGGAAGGTGGCAACGCGATCGTGATCAAGTTCTTCAGTCGATTGTCTGCGCGTTCGAATCCCTAACAGGATCATCACCGACAACGGCACACAATTTCTGATCGCACCTTCATGCGATCGTCCAAGATCTTGGCGCCAAGGTCTGCTTTGCTTCATTGCTCACCCGAGAAGCAACGGTCAAGCGAGAGAGGGCAAATCTTTGAAGTGCTTGCGCGGGCTCATGACCGGAACTTTCGACGGGCTGCACAAGTGCGGAAGAAAGCTGGATCGAGGAGCTGCCGGTGGTTCTTTGGTCGATCAGACGACGCCAAATCGAGCCACCGCCGACACCTTTTGCTCTAGTCTATGGAGCAGCAGGCAGTTCTCCCCACGGAACTCGTGATACGGATCACCTCGAGTGCTCGCTTATGATGAGCTTGAGCAAGAGCAGCTGCGACAAGATGACGCTGCTCCTTGAGGAGGATCGTCTTCGAGCGGCATTGCGAGCTGCTCGCTACCGGCAAGCTTTATGCGTCGCTACCATAGCCGCAGTTAGTGCCGAAGTCTCGAGGAAGGCGACCTTGTTCTTCGGGCGCGTTCGGTCCGGCAAGAATTCAAACAAGTTGACACCGAAGTGGGAAGGCCCTTATCGGGTGAAACGAGTCACTAGGCTCAGCGCTGTCCGCTTTGAGACCGAAGATGGCATCCCGGTGAGCAACTCCTGGAACATTGAGCATTTTCGTAAGTTTTACCCATAAGGCGCGGTTGCGGGAACCTGTTCCGACAACCACCTTTTGTACAAGTCTTGCCGCTGTTGCATGTAATCCTTTGTACAAAGCCGGGCGCAGACCCGTGCATCGATAAAGCTCATGTGCTGCACAACTTGTCAAATTCATGCTTTCATCATTTTATTGCATGTTTTGGCTAACACTTTGTGCAAAGCAACCACACCCGGTAAGCAATATCGAGTCATTGGGCTCCATAACTTTATGTTCTCTTCTTTCTCTTTTCTTAAAGAAAGGAAGGCTCCCTCGCCGCACAAGTTAACCAGGGGAAGGAGAAGATAATACTATGGACCAAGCATCGCTCGAGGAAGTTTCGCTTTTATCGGGAAGCAAGAGATGTAAAAGCTAAGTTGCCAAAGTTTGAGCAATCAATTTTTAAATTTTAAGTTATCTTCCTCGAGCGATAGTACTTTGTATGGAAAACACATGCGCAGAGGAACCAACTTCATGAGGCTAGTCGCGCCCTTACTTTGTTTCGAGTCCGCTCAACAACTTAAGTGAGCTGCAGCTAGTCGCGACAAGGTTGCTTGTCGGAGGCGGCATCGCCAAGGTTGCCGACGTTCGCACTCGGCGCTTCATGACAATGGTGCCCGCACCGACAAGTCCCCCAAATGCGTGAGGCAGAAACGCATTACAAAGGAAGGAATCAAGTAGAGGAAATAACGTTGCATTGACAACCTAAGATAGAGTATATTACAAAATAACTTGTCATGATCTAACAAAGTGTTCTAAACATGATCAGCGACAAGGAAAGATAAAATTGGCGGCCTAGTCTACGCGGTCGCCATTAATCCGCTTGATCTTGTTCACCTTGTCCACAATGGGTGCGACAAGGGCTTTGAAACTCCTCCACGTTGGCATCTGGCGGCAAGGATCACGAGGACGCCGTTAAGGTTGAGGCCCGGATTATGGAAGGCCACCTTTATCAACACCTTCTCGAGGGCTCCTGCAGATCTGGCGTGATTCCTCGGCCAGCTGCTTTGGGACCTCTTCCCGAGTCGCTGGAGACCCGGCCACCACGCCTTTGAAGAATAAACTGAGTTTGGCGCTGGGTTGGAGATGCTCGTCGGAGGAGTATGCAAGGTCCGCCATCCCCAGCTCCATCACTCGTTGTGGATGTCGGCAGCGGTGTCCACAAGACCTTCAATCCAAAGTGCTCCACACTCTCCCTCAAGGCGCCTGGTGGAGACAACATTCGCTAGCAGCTCCTCCTTGGCCTTGATCGTCTCCAACAAGCCCACCTCCCGCCTCCTGGCGCCGTCCAACGTCTGCGTCGAGTGGTCAGCCTTCAGCTCAAGATCCGCCTTGGAATCTTTGGCGGCCGAGCTCCTTGCCCCTATCGGCGAGGCAGCCTGCAGCTCGCCAAGAGTGTAGGCGTCCTTCTCGCGCTCGTGCTTGAGCGCGGCAAGCTCCTCGCCACTCTTCTTGAGGCTGGCCTCTAGCTGTGCCACCTTCGCCTTCAACTCTTCCTTGGCGGCCTCGGCGGCTGCGGCAGCATCCTTCGCTTCCTTAAGCGCCCCACCAAGTGACTCCTCGCGCGCGGCAAGGTCTTCTTCGTGGCTGTCCAGGTTGACCTTCCGCTGCGCCAGCTCGCTTTCCTGCGCGGAGAGCTTCTCGGCAGCCAGCCGCTGCTCCTCCTCAGCTGCGACCTTCTCAAGGACGAAGGCCGTGCGCTCTTCTGCAAGTTGCCCCCGCGCCTCTGCTACGTCGCGGAGAGTTTCTTGGTTGGCGCTCCGGAGCTCTTCTGCGCGCTTCTCGATGTCCGCTCCTGCCCTCGCGACAAGTGCTTCCCGGGACTCCAACTTGGCTTGCCGGGCGCGGTAGAGCGACAAAGAACTTCTTCGGCGGTTGCTCCTCCTCGGACTACGCCGCTGCTGCCGCTTGGCGCGTCCACCAGCGTCGGCCAGCGGAGGCGAGTAGCTTCGCCGTCGAAGGTCTCTCCTTCGACCGGCGCCTGGGCTCGGCTCCTGTGGAGTTTGATGAAGACACCCTCGCCGGCCTTGGTAGGCGCCGGGCTGGGGCTCCTCGGGCTGACAGCTGACGGGCAATGGGGAGTCGACTGTCGGTGTAGCGCTGGCGCTCCTGCGGCCTCGGGGCGTCGGTCGATCGCCCGACCCCTCGCCAGCTTCTGCGTCGGCAGCCTCGGTGGCCTTCTGGCCAACAAGCTCGTCGGCGACGGCCTCTTCTTCCACAGCAACGACCTCTTCTTCCACGACGGCGGCCTCGTCGGTGTTGCCGCACGCTTCCTCCTCGCCGGCAGCCTCGACCTCCATCGGCTCTGCGTCAGACGAAGAAAGAGCAGTCAAGCAAATGTTCAAAAAGACAAATAAAAGAGAACAAGCCCAAGGGAGATTTTTGTGTAAGGAAATTACCTGCAACGGGATCCGCAGCCATGGCCTCGACCACTAGAGGGTCACTGGCGCTGTCCCTTGTCGGAGTAGCCTCCCTTGCCGGAGTGGCCTCCCTTGTCGGAGGGCGCTCCCTTGCCGGAGAATCCTCCCTTGGCGGCGTAGTGACAGCAGACAGGATTTCGGGGGCGGCTTCTGAGCCCTCCCGATGAGGCTGCTCTGCTCCTACACAAGCAAACAATCAGGTATCAACGAAGAAGGAGCACCCCTGCACACCTAATAGTAAGGAAAAAAACCGCACACTTACTTTGGGGGTTGTGCTGGGGGCTGCTCTAAGGAAGGGTTGCCGGTTCCGGCAAGGGGGTCTCAGACGCCTCCTCTGTTGCCACAGGTGGATCGTCCTCAACGACTACCGTCGGGATCTTGTCCCTCTTCGACGCTCTCTGGGCCAGCGTCCTGAAAAGGAAAGAGTCCAGAACGAAGCAAATCAGATTCAAGATGAAGCAATAAAATTGAAGAAATACAAGCACAATCTCAAGAGCTAACTCTTCATCTTCCTCCTCGAGCTGGCGCGGAGAAGTCAAACTCCGGCTCGCCTCCGGTGCGACGAGGCGGAGGAGTGGGCTCTCTTGGCCGCTGGCGGGCGTCGGCGGTGGCACAGGAAGATCCCGCCCGGTTGTCGCGGCGGTGTGGCGCTCCAGCAACATCGCTTGCCGCAGTAGAGCGCGTCACGCGGCGCTGCTGCTGTGGGCCAGTCTGCCGCCCCGATTCGTCTCCGGCCTTGCGGAGACGCCTCTTCGGTGGAGCCGGGGGCTCCGCTGGTGGTAAGTCGCTGGGTGGTGGAGAAGAAGCGCCCTCGGCGGTCCACTTGACTCGGCCTCGGGCTCGACAAGCTCGTCCTCGCCGGCGATCTCCCTTCGCTCGGCAAGGCTTGCCGCCTTCGCCGCGTCCGCCTCCTCCACGGTGTGCAGAAGGCTCCGGTAGCGGCCAGCTGCCGCCTCCTCCGACCTGGTGGCAATCGCCATCTCCTGCGTCGGTGGTGTCGCGAGTGAGCCTTTCGCTCGTCGGGCCGGATCGGCACTTCTTCCAAGTCGTCGAAGAACTGCTGCACGACCTCGTCGGGAGGCTCCTGCCAGTTGGAACGATCCCATGGGAATCGCTGCAACGGCATCATGGCGCGGATGCGGTCGGCGCCGAAGTTGTTGCACAATGGGACGACCCTCGGCAACCTAAACCACTCGGGGTGATCGGGTCGTTCTTGAACAGCTCTAGCAAGATCGCATCCAGCTCCAAGACGGTGAAATTCCAGTTCAGGCCAGGCGCAACCTCATGATGTCTGCCGCATTTTGGAACTCCCAAGCAGGCCTCCTCCTCTCCTGCAAGGGAGCGATGCGGCGGCGAAGGAAGTCTGCGCCAATTGCGCCTACGGTTAGTCCGGCAAGCCTGAGGCGCAAAATCCGGGTCACAGCTATCTTCAACCTAGCATCCTCCGGCGCCAAGCTACTCCAATCTTTGCCGCGCACTATTGGGGTTTGGCGCACGGCAGTGAAGGGCTGCGGGTTCTCCTCTACGACCAACACCAATTGGCTCTCCACTCCTCCCACTTGTTGCGGAACTCTCCTTCCAGATAGGCTTCTTTCTTGCCGATCCCGAGACCCAAGCTATCCCTCCGGCAAGTGGCTCTCCTCTCTCGACGCGAGGCACGAAGAAGTGGCGGAAGAGTGCCACATTTGGGTGGATCCCGACAAAGTTTTCGCAAAGGTGTGCGAAAACTGCCATGGTCAAGACGGCGTTGGGGGTGAAATCAAGGAGGCGGAGGCCATATGTGTTCATGATATCGCAGAAGAACTCGGAAAAGGGCGGGCAAAGCCCGCAATAGAAGAAAAGGGCAAAGAAGGGGTACCCGGTTGGGGCCAAATCAGAAGCGGAGGCGGGGAGTACCTTCGTGCGCGGATGCGCATGCGTCTCCGTCGACCAAAAGAGATAGAAGACATCCCGCAGCTCCTTTGCGCCGAGCTGAGGGGAGAAGATGGCCCGCTCCTTGCGCAGCGCCACGAGCCGCTGCGCCTCGGCCGACTTGACGCCCTTCTCCTTGTCGGCTTTCGGAGCCATGGCGAGGGCGGCGGAGGAGGCCGATGGCGGTAAGTGCGCTTGTGGCGAAAGGGGGCGGGGCGCTGCTCTCTTCGCACTGGAGAAGAAGGGGGAGCGGCGGTGGTTTTCTTGACAAGACAGCAATGGCGGAGTGGACGACCTGCCTCGCTTTCCCCTGTTTATAAGGAGGGGGAGGGTGGACGCCCGCTTTTCTTAATAAAGAAACCCCCACGACCATGCCCACGATCTCTCGCACGACGCCACGTTCGATGCGTGCCGTTAGTGGGGGTCGTGGTGGGTCCGGGGCGAGTTACGGCGTGATCGAGGCCGCATGTGACCGTGCACTGTTTTGCGCCTGGCCCGACAGCGCTCGGCACCGTGTACGGCCCAGGCCCGGGGGCTCCTGTCGGTGTACTAGAGTAGGGGTACCCTAGTATCCTGTACTCGTGCAGACGATTCTGCAACACCATGGCAGGGTTTACTGGTCACCGCCAAGATCCTCCGTGGCTCCTTTGGAGCCATTCAAGAACAAAGTATTTGACTAAGAAGACAAGGCCCGGCAAGAGGAGCTTGCCGGAAGGCCACTCGAGGCATGCGAAGACAAGGCCCCGGCAAGAGGAGCTTGCGGGAAGGCCAGGCGCGACAACCCTCCGGACGCGACAAGGATTCAGCAGCGGCAAGGCTCTTGCCTCGGCAAGCACCATCTCTCCGTATCCGCTCCAGCTCATCCAACAACGTGTCGCCATGGGACCATTCCATGCGCGCGTGTCAAGAGGTTGTGCAGCCGGCGAGAGAGCAGCGATAAGCGGCGCGACAAGCTTGCCATCGTGGCGGCGGTGGCGCACTGACGGTCTTTGTTGCCTTTGTTTGGGCGACACAGACGGGCATTTATTGCTTTTGTCCCTTGCCGTCAGAGTTAGGTATTTTGCATTGTACACTGTTCGAGTAGGTGTACCAACTCCTGTTTTTACATTTGTACCCTCATCTATGTTGCCGCCTGTCGGAGACCCCTTGAGCGTATAAAAGGAGGCCCATGCGCAACGTAGAGGGGGTTCGGTTCATTCGACTCACTCGAGACCAGATACGCTCACGCTAGGTTTTGTAGCTTGCATCTCTCCCTAGCAAGAACAGAATACATCAAACAAGCAGCGAGGGAGTTTTATCTCTCCGGAGAGCTCCGGCTGGGTAAAGCCTTTCGTGTGCCTCGCCTCGATCCGCTCTTCGTGCGATCTCCGCCCCCCTCCGAACCACAAGGGGCCTGGTCCGCCGGCCCCATAGGTGCTCGTGGGTACGATCAGCCTCCCCGACAATGTCCCTGGTAAAAATGAAGCCATGCCACTGTTATAAGCCATGACAAGTTTAGCCAAATGTTTTTGCCTGTAATTGTTTGAGACTCTGACTGTTTCCTCTGTGCCTTTTTGTGCAAACAGGGATATCCAATTCACACAGTTCTTTGTTGTGACCTTTTGGTGCCTTTGCACAAAACTCTTCTTAAAAGAAGTGACTTTTGTGTTGTTTAACTGGAATGTCAGAATGGAACAGTTGGTTCATTTTGGTGGAACTGTATAAAGGGAGATCTGTGTTCCAATCCTCATCATCCATATTGGCACCATAACCTTCCTTTAGGAAAGAATGATATTTAATGCATGTGTTCATCTCTATTTTCCGGCTGCCATGAGAAAATAATGCTGTTTTTTACTAGTACACTTGTACTCCCTCACTAACAAAACCAATTCTGAATTAGAAGGCCAATCATGTACTTGGTTTCACCAACTGGCGAGGAGAAAGAGAAACAAAGCATGAAGAGGAGGAGGAGGAAGAATAAACAGTGCCAAGGCGATCTTGCTGAAGCCAGAGGCCTCAGTCGAGGCCATTCAAGGGCTCCGGCAACGACTACCTTACATGTGAAACGATCCTCCAAGGAGCCCTTCCACTTCTGATGTCTCACTTAATTAATTAGGAGTACTTAAGTACCACTAATTTATTACTGCCTAATTTTCCTGTTGGAGTTAAACAAATCTTTAGTAGGACCCTATGTTGAATCGTGTACGTGTGTATGTTTGTCTATGGAGGTGAATCATGTGGTGTAGCAGGGAGGCAATATTATTAGTGTCATGACATAATAGTGCTATTGTTTTGCATGTCAATTTATTGCCATTGGTTCAATGAGGCAATGTTTTGCGTATTGTCCATCATGAATTTGATGCTAATGTTTGAGTAATATGCTAATGTCTTCCTATCCTTTCTCACTAAGCTAATGAAGGTTTCACCTTGTTCCTACTTGTGCAAACAGGGATCATGTTGTGCCAATCATACATTTTAGTGGGACTACACAAGACAATACAATGAACTGTATCCCAGCCAGTGCTTTAACTCTGCTGGAAGTTCTTGATAATCTTTTGATATAATCTCAGCACTGGTAAACAAGAGTGATTTCAACCATACATTTGAAGTCCACAAAAATATATACTATTGTGTGATTCCAGTGAGTGCTTTATCATCTCTTATGGACTACATGAATAAGCTTTTTTTCTCAGGTTGGTACGGGCCTAAGGCCTTCATCCATATTAGTTTGTTGTCATCTCTATTTGTATCGTTACTCTTGTCATGAGAAACTCCTTTATCTTTGCACGTTAAAGTTTTGCAACCTATGATAAATGGCAATGCTTTGAGTGTTGAGTTGAGCTAATTGGCATTGATTAAATAAACTAATACCTCTCTTTAAGAAAGACTACTATGTTGCTAACTTTACCCATTAAGATAATGAGGGTGCTTCTATTTGTTAGTGTATGTTTCATCAACTAGTCCCACTATTACAGTAATCTCACTCTCTCAATATATGTGCCAACAGGGATGCTCAATTTTTGTGGAACTGCACAAAAACTTTGGGTTCTTCATTGCCTCAACAACTTCCGTCCTTTCCTGTCAGTCGCTAAACTCCGCATGCTTTCTTCCTCTGCTGTCAGTCGCTTGGCTTATCTCGGCTTCCAGTCAAAGGAAATAGTAATTGATATGCTACCTCACACAGGTTGGTACTGGTCTTTATCCTGATTATTGTGCGTGTCATATGTATTGGTAATTTGGTATTGTGCTACTGTTTGCCGATTTCATAAAGGAGTAATTTGGAGCCTGAACTTCGCAGCAAATCATTACATCGGGTGATTTCAGAGAACTGCACAAAATGATCAGATGGACAGGTACTTATGATGCTGCTATGTACTCCAAAGTTCACTCGCACAAGCATCGATGTTGACAAGAAGTGCCTATATTCATTCGAGTATCAACCAAGGCGTCAACCAATTGTCAAACTCAAGTATTAGGAGAGTGAACGCCAAAAATATTGCTTGGTGCATAGCCCGAAAAAACGCAGTCCGATCTTTGGTCCCAACTTGTGCCTTTTGGTTATCAAAGCACATATGGTAGTGAACTATATGGCATGGAGTCTAAAGATTCTAGACAAGTTGGTTGACGCAGATATTCATCTGGCACTTAATCACCTGCACGCCAAGGATGCTCCATTTCAGTTGAACTGCACAAAAAATTTGGGTGGTTCATTTTCTCAACCGCCTCCTTTCTCATCTGCAATGTAGAATTTTGGCGAGATACAGGACCAAGATGAGCCAGTAAACTAGTTGGATGAAAGTAGTGGCCAAGTTGCTCAAACCTCCCTCGGCACGAGGCCACTATTTGAGGATAAACCTACAAGCAAAGTTCAGATTATGCATCTTTGCCTCTTATGTACTCGAAAGTTTACTCGTACAAGAAATAATTTTAGCAAGAAGTGCCTCCGATTGAACACCATTTACCACCTGTACCCTAGGTAATTAAAGTTCGTCCATGGATCATATTGGCTGTGATCTCAATCATTTTGATGCATAAACATACTGAACATGTGTATATCTGAATTTTTTGTGAATTATGTATGAATATTGTCGTGTGATCTATCAATCATATGGATGCATAGATATGCTGAGCTTGTGTATATATGAATCTTTTGAGTTGTTGATAGTGAATGTTGGCTATGAATATGAACGTGTCCTGTGAAGCTAATTTTGATATGAATGTTTACCTTTTCTTTTGTATTTATGTGTGAACTTGTTAGTATGCCTACTGTGGGGTATAAAACGCAGGTCTCTTATAAAAGTAATGATGTGTCCAATTTATGTTTTCCCTTCTAACCACATTATATATATATTTATATTATTACTATTATCGTATATTTTATAGAGACTTAATATACATTATAAAAACATGCCACGTGTTATTAACTTATAAAAGTAAATGTTTAACGGAAGTCGGCAAGGAAAATCCTGGTTGTTTTTGACTCACAGGCAAGGAAAATCCTGGTGATTGCGTACAAAAGCTTGCGAAGATTTTAAGGACCAATTTAATAATAACGTGCTCATTTTTATTTTGAGCAATAACTCGCTAATTTCTTAATTATATATATATATATATAATGTGCCTCTTCGGTTTGTTCTTTGATATTAATTGCTCCTTCTAACATAACATTATATATATAACGAGCCCACCTAATACGTGTATTTCAAGGAAGTGCATATGGGCTGGGATTTCTTAGAAAATATAAACAGGCCTGATTGATGCGAAATTATTTGTTCACCCAGCCCAGCAAATGGATTGTACATTCTAGAAAACATGGGCTAAATATATGCCACATTTTTGCAGGCTGACATGTGGGCCAATAGGTCGAAGCCTACGCAGGGCGTTGTCAACTTGGTTAACAAATGATTGTGTCATCCACAACCATTGGATTTATATCCAACGGCCGGCATGCACCTTCACTCTCTCGTCTTCTTCCTCCAGCATCGCCGGGACCGCCTGGTCCGGCCTCCGACGGCTAGCGGCTCTGCTTAGCACGCATCGCTGCGAAGCACTACCCCACCGCCGGCCAGGCTATCCCTCCACCCCTCGACACCTCCTGTTTTTATCCACAGACTACAGCCCCACGCCGCAACAGAACCAGTTATAACCCTTCTCCTCCTCTCAATCTGCGACTCCACTACCGCGTTTTCCCATCTCCGAGTCGTTCCTATCCGGGGCCTCGCCATCGTCCATCGCCTCGCTGCGTTCGGTGCGGCATGGTCAACAAACGAGAGTCATCGGAAGAGGACTGTACATGGAGAGCCTGACGGCTGGGAGCCACGAGGTCCATGGTCGCACGCGAGGAAAGTTCCTCCTTATTAAGCTGAAAAAAATGTTTCCTCCACCTGACAGCTGGGACCCACCGGTTGTATCTTCGCACGGAAGGAAGTGCCTCCTTGTTTTGCGAAAAATATTATTCATCCCGTTGACAGCTGGGACCCGTCGGTTGGTGACTAACTTGTGGGCCTACTAAGCGGGCGTATACGCATACGACTTTGTCAACTTAATCAACAAATGATTCTAGCAGCTGGACCGTTGGATGTTAATCCAACAGCCGTACTCCTTCTTCAACCTCTGTTCTTGCTCCTGTCTCCCGTGGGCGGCACTGCGGGTGTGCTGCCGCGCACCCGAACCAGTGAAGTTTCCCACTCCTCTTCATCTGCGACTCCACTGCCCCGTCTTCCCCATCTTCGGGTCATTCCAGTCTGGGTGCACTCGGCACTGTGTGGTCAACATGGTCAACAACCGAGAGTCATCAGAAGATGACTGTACATGAGAGGCTGACAGTGGGGACGCACCACGCCCATGGACGCATGCATGCAACGGAATGCGGCGAGGTCAACGTGGTCAAGGAACGACTTCCATCGGAAGTATAGGGGCCGTTTGGTTTGCTGGTTGTCGATGGGTGGATGGGGGATAGCCATATTTTAGGATGATACCAGCCGTTTGGAAGAGAGGATACGGTGGATATGGGCAGCCATGTTTAGAGAATATTCGGTGTAAAACCTGGTTGATGAGAGCCGTCATATTCTCGCGGATGAGGGCAACCATTCACGTTCTCCTCGCTGAAACGTTTTCCCCATCTCCCACCTCCTGAACAGAATCCTCACGCCCTGCTCACTCTCGAACGAAAATAGCGACATCGGCGACGGGTGGGATTTTTGATTGGGTGGTGGCACAGTTGAGGAAAGGCGGCAGTCCCTCTCCCTTCTCTCCTTCTCTCCTTCCTGCTGAAACGACATGGTCGTAATTTGTGAGCTCCGACAGCTCGCGTCGACACCAGGCGTAAGGGGGCTGGTGGTGGACAAGACGGCGAGGAAGGAAGTCGATGGAGAGAGCTGGGTGGTGTGGCGGTGAGGGATGGGCCTGGGATGCTTCTTCTCATATGAAAAAATAGTTCATGCTTCATCTGTATGTGGTTAGGCAGGCCAACGCCAACAAGAGCACTGAATATTCAGAACAAATGATCATCTTGTTCGTGAATAGAACAATAACAATGTTGTTTACGTTGGCAGAAGCGGGGCTCTTGTAAGTGCAACATGTGTGTTTGCGTCTTGGTTTCACAAGTGCACATGTTGTTTAATTTTTTGAATAATTTTTATAATAACAACATGTTTTGGTTTTGTTTCCTTTGTTATTGGATAGTTGATATAAGGTTTTTCTAAAACAACATATTTATCTTTGAATGGAATTATACCCATTTATGAAACAACATATTGCATGATTGCATGTAACAGAGGTAATCTCACAACTCTAAGAAAAAGGTCAACACGAAAAAAAGCGTATTTTGCGAAAAAAAGTTTGCCCCCTGACTGCTGGGACCCACCTGACGGGCCACCGTATTTCGCGAAAAAAACGTTCCCCCCGCTATCAGCTTGGACCCACCGGAAGTGCCTCCTTATTCTGTGAGAAAAAATGAATACTCCCCGGCTATTTGGGACCCACCTTGGTGGGAGGCTGACTTAATGGGCCTACTAAGTTGACGGGATGAAGGGCTTTGTCAACTTAGTCAATATGAGCGATTCTAGCTCCGGTGACCGTCGATGTCCATCCAACGGTCAGTAGTGCTTCTTCAACCTCTGGTCTTCTTGCTCCACCGCCCAAAGCAGCGCCGGTCGTGCCGCATGCTCCTGCCTCCCGTGGGCCGATGTCTTTGCCAGCGTGAGGCCTCACCGCCCCCTACTATTCCCACCACTGGCCAGGCCCTGCGGCGACGGCAGCCTCACACCGCAGCCGAACCAGTGAACCCTTGTACTCCTCTCCGTGCGGGCTTCCACTGCCGCATCTTCCCCGGCTCCACGTCGTCCCCTTCCTAGGCCTCGCCATCGCCCACCGCCGTGGTGCTCTCCGTGCGGCGTGGTCAACATGGTCAAGGAACGACTTCCATCGGAAGAGTACTGTACGTGGAGAGGCTGATAGCTGGGTCCATAGCCACAGCCCAGTTTTTTTGGGATTTGCCAAGTAAGTCGCTTTGTCAGGCCTGTTGGGCTGCAAATCTTTCAAGACGAGGAGAGCTTTCATTCGGCTGGCCGAGAAAATGGCCCATCAGTAATGAGAAATGGGTTGTACATTTTTAAAACACATCAAACCGGCAATTAGTTTCAAATTTCTTTTTTTTCATTTCAAGATTTTAAATTACATTAATTTTTATGCATGGAGAATTTGTTGGATTTTATATTGATGTACATTTATTTTTAAAATCAGCTTGAATGTGAGTCGAAATTTCGGTATTAAAAACAGTTCGGACTGCACCGAAATATGCAAAATTTCGTATAATTTTTTAACCGTGGCCACAATATGGGCTGTAATGCTAACAAAAAGAATATTGTCTCCAAAAAACCGTAAGAATTAGCAAATGGGCTGTAAATTATTAGAAATAATGGCAGATGGGTTGTATGTTGTTTTCCATAGATTTGAGGCTTTCCTAAAAAAAGGTTGGCGACAAGCGGGATCGTTGGATGTCCATCGAATGGCCTTCGTGCTTCTTCAATCTCTGCTCTTCCTGCTCCAGCCGCTCAAACAAGCGGGACTGCCTGCTCCCTCCTCCACGCGGCCGGCTGTGCTGCCGCGCAGGCCTCACCGCCCCACCGTACTCCCATCGTTGGCCTAGCCATCCCTCTACTCACCCACACCTGCTGTTATTCTCCGACGACGGCAGACAAACCAGTAAACCCTCGTACAGTCGTACTCCCCTCAACGTGGGAAACTACTGCCGAGTCTTCCCTACCTCCGTGTCGTTCCCTTCCTAGGCCTCGCCCTTGTCCACCGCCCTGGTGCTCTCGGCGCGGCCTGGTCAACGTGGTCAACGACCGACATGCATCTGAAGTGGACTGTACGTGGAGAGGCCGACAGCTGGGTCCACGGCCGCACGCAAGGAAATGCCTCTATATTACACGAAAAATAATGATTCCTCCACCTGACATCAGGGAACCACCGAAAGGGCCTCTGTATTTCATGAAAAAACGTTACCGCCGCTGACAGCTTAGACCCACCAGCTATATCTTCGCACGCAAGGAAGTGCCTCCTTATTACGCACAAAAAAATGAATAGTCCTCCTGTTAGCTGGGACCTAGTATAGTGGCAGGCTGACTTGTGGGCCTACTAAGTTGACGGGGACGGAGGGCTTTGTCAACGTAGTCAATATGCACGATTCTAGCTCCAGTGACCGTACGATGTCCATCCAACGGCCGTAGTGCTTCTTCAACCTCTGGTCTTCTTGCTCCAATGCCCAAAGCAGCGCCCGGCCGTGCCGCATGCTCCTGCCTCCCGTGGCGGCTGTCTTGCCGGAGGCCTCACCGCCCCATCGTACTCCCATCGCTGGCCTTGCCATCCCTCTACTCACCCACACCCCCTGTTATTCTGCAGCGACAGCAGCCTCACACCGCAGCGAACCAGTGAACCCTCGTACTCCTCTACGCGTGGGCATCCACTGCCGCGTCTTCCCCGGCTCCGTGTCGTCCCCTTCCTAGGCCTCGCCATCGTCCACCGCCCTGGTGCTCTCGGCGCGGCGTGCTCAACGTGGTCAAGGAACGGCTTCCATCGGACATGGACTGTACGTGGAGAGGCTGGCAGCTGGGTCCATGGCCGCAGCAAGAAAGTGCCTCCTTATTATGTGCAAAATAATTATTCCTCCACCTGACAGCGGGGACCCACCGGACGGGCCACCGTATTTCGTGAAAAAAACGTTTGCGCCTGACTGCTGGGACCCACCAGCTACATCTTCGCACGCAAGGAAGTGCCTGACAGTCGGGACCCACTCGGTGAAGCGTCGTGGCGTTGTCATTCTGGTCGCGAACGTGTACGTACATATATACTGGTCGATGTAGAGGCGCGCACGTAGCATGTACACGTACGTACAGCGGCCAGGGTGCAAGAAAGAAAATACGGCCATGTATGTGTACATACGGGAGGGGTCTCGAACGCCTACTCGCGCATACGTACAGCCAAGGCTCGTGTACATGGCTGGGTCGGAACGGAAAAACGACGTCTATCGTCGTGTTCACGGGGAGGCAATGGAATGCGTGGTCATGTTCATCGGGAGGGCTTGGACGGAACAGGCGATGGAAACGAGGCCTGGCGTACCGCAGAACGGAGGAAACGGCCTTGTGTTCGACCGGCCACGTTCGAAACAGGATCCTGTTCATCGGGAGGGGTGCCGCGTCCGCCAAAGCGGAGAAGCGGACCTCCTACGGTCGAAACGGGGTCCTGTTGATCGGGGTGTGGCGTATGCAAACGGACGAAAGCAGACCTCCCTACGGTCGAAACGGGGGTCCTGTTGATCGGGAGGGTGTGGCGTACCGCAAAAGCGGAGAAGCGGACTTGTGTTGGAGCGCCACGGTCAAACGGGGTCTTGTTCATCGGGAGGGTGTGGCGTGCCGCAAAACGGACTCCACGGGATACTGTTCATCTCCACCGTCGACCTCCTCCGGCCTCCACGGGCTCCTGTTCATCCAGCCTCCATCAGCGCTTACTCCACCGGCTCTTGTTCAACCACCCCTCCACCGTCTCATCGCTCATCCAGCCCTCCACACCACGGGGTCTGTTCAACCACCCCTCCACGGGCACCCCTCCACCGTCTCATCGCTCATCTAGCCCTCCACACCACGGGTCCTGTTCAACCACCCCTCCACGGGCACCCCTCCACCGTTCATCGCTCATCCAGCCCTCCACACCACGGGTCCTGTTCATCCACCCTCCACGGGCACCCCTCCACCGCTTCATCGCTCATCCAGCCCTCCACCACACCACGGGTCCTGTTCATCCAGAGGCAACGCCACCGCTCACTGTTCATCCCCCCCACAACGCTCCTTTGTTCATCCCAGAGGCAACATCGATCAGCTTGATTAGCGGCGATCGATCGCTCGGGTTCGATGAACGCGTAACTGCGGTGCAATTTCTCGGGTTCGATTAGAGCCCAATGCCTCGCTTAGGTTGATTAGAATAACGCCTACGCACACGCGCGTACGTGTACGAGAGAAACACGCATTGCTCGGCCCCCGACCTCCCACTGTAACCGGGAACTCCCTGAAATTTTCCTCGCCCTCGCTTCTACCACGGTTTTTTCCGTCATGGACGGCCCAAAGAATGTCATGAAGCTGCATCTCCGGCCCGCCTAGGACGAAAAGCCCATTTTCTGTCATGATTTTTTGTCATAGAAGTAGGAGCCCACCACATCAATGATGATACCGGGTTTTGTCACAATTATCGTCATAGAAGTGTCATATATATGACAGAATTTTTTTTCGTTCGGCCCAAAATGTCACGGATGTGTCTTTTTTTTGTAGTGCATGCAACTTTCCACTGTTCCGTTTATTATGACACGCTCCATCATTGTCATATTGCTTAGCATGATCATGTAGTTGACATAGTATTTGTGGCAAAGCCACCATTCATAATTCTTTCATACATGTCACTCTTGATTCATTGCATATCCCGGTACACCGCCAGAGGCATTCATATAGAGTCATATTTTGTTCTAAGTATCGAGTTGTAATTGTGAGTTATAAGAAAATAAAAGTGTGATGATCTTCATTTTAGAGCATTGTCCCAAGTGAGGAAAAGGATGATGGAGACTATGATTCCCCCACAAGTCGGGATGAGACTCCGTACGAAAAAAAAGAGGCCATAAAAAAAGAAGGGAGAAAAGGCCCAAATAAAAAAATGAGAGAAAAAGAGAGAAGGGACAATGTTACTATCCTTTTACCACACTTGTGCTTCAAAGTAGCACCATGATCTTCATGATAGAGAGTCTCTCATTTTGTCACTTTCATATACTAGTGGGAATTTTTCATTATAGAACTTGGCTTGTATATTTCAATGATGGGCTTCCTCAAAATGCCCTAGGTCTTCATGAGCAAGCGAGTTGGATGCACACCCACTTAGTTTATTTTGTTGAGATTTCATATGCTTATAGCTCTAGTGCATCCGTTGCATGGCAATCCCTACTCACTCACATTGATATCTATTGATGGGCATCTCCATAGCTCGTTGATACGCCTAGTTGATGTGAGACTAATACGTCTCCAACGTATCTATAATTTTTATTGCTCCATGCTATATTATCTACTGTTTTGGACAATATTGGGCTTTATTTTCCACTTCTATATTATTTTTGGGACTAACCTATTAACCGGAGGCCCATTGTAATTGCTGTTTTTTGCCTATTTCATAGTTTTGCGTAAGCGGAATATCGACGGAGTCCAAACGGAATGAAACCTTCAGGAACGTGATTTTCTCACCGAACGTGATCCAGGAGACTTGGACCCTAAGTCAAGGAAGCTTCGAGGAGGGCACGAGGTAGGGGGCGCGCCCTCCACCCTCGTGGGCCCCATGTTGCTCCACCGACAAAGTTCTTCCTCCTATATATACCTCACGCACCCCCAAGCGATCGACACGGAGCCAAAACCTAATTCCACCGCTGCAACCTTCTCATGCCCACGAGATCCCATCTTGGGGACTGTTTGAGCTCCACGAGGGGCATCCACCATGGAGGGCTTCTACATCATCACCATAGCCCCTCCGATGAAGTGTGAGTATTTTACCTCTGACCTTCGGGTCCATAGTTAGTAGCTAGATGGCTTCTTCTCTCTTTTTGGATCTCAATACAATGTTCTCCCCCTCTCTTGTGGAGATCTATTCGATGTAATCTTGTTTTTGCGGTGTGTTTGTTGAGACCGATGAATTGTGGGTTTATGATCAAGATTATCTACGAAAAATATTTGAATCTTCTCTGAATTCTTTTATGTATGATTGGTTATCTTTACAAGTCTCTTCGAATTATCAGTTCGGTTTGGCCTACTAGATTGGTTTTTCTTGCAATGGGAGAAGTGCTTAGCTTTGGGTTCAATCTTGCGGTGTCCTTTCCTAGTGATGAGGGGCAGCAAGGCACGTATTGTATTGTTGCCATTGAGGATAACAAGATGGGGTTTTATCATATTGCATGAATTTACCCTCTACATCATGTCATCTTGCTTAAGGCGTTACTCTTTTTCTTTAACTTAATACTCTAGATGCATCTTTGGATAGCGGTCGATGAGTGGAGTAATAGTAGTACATACAGGCGAGTCGGTCTACTTTGTCTCGGACGTGATGCCTATATACATGATCATACCTAGATATTCTCATAACTATGCTCAATTACATCAATTGCTCAACAGTAATTCGTTCACCCACCGTAAAATACTTATGCTCTTGAGAGAAGCCACTAGTGAAACCTATGGCCCCCGGGTCTATCTCCGTCATATTAATCTTCCATCATTTTATTTATTGCCTTTGCCTTTTACTTTCGTTTTATTTTACTTTGCATCTTTATCATAAAAATACCAAAAATATTATCTATCATCTCTATCAGATCTCACTCTCATAAGTGACCGTGAAGGGATTGACAACCCTAATCGCGTTGGTTGCGAGGAGTTATTTGCTTTGTGTAGGTACGAGGGACTCGCGCGTAGCCTCCTACTGGATTGATACCTTGGTTCTAAAAAACTGAGTGAAATACTTACGCTACTTTGTTGCATCATCCTTTCCTCTTCAAGGAAATCCAACACAGTGCTCAAGAGGTAGCAAGAAGAATTTCTGGCGCCCGGCTATTTGGGAGTCTACGCAAAAGTCAACATACCAAGTACCCATCACAATCCCTTTTCTCCCGCATTACATTATTTTCCATTTGCCTCTCGTTTTCCTGTCCCCCACTTCACCCTTGCAGTTTTATTCGCCCTCTCTTTTCCGTTCGTCTTTTCGTTTGCCTTGATGTCTTACTTGGCTCGTTTGCTCGTTTGGTTGAAATAGTTGAGTATTTATTCCTAAACAGAGAAGCTAATATCTATGGATCCTCATCCGCTTGCCAATCTTTTTAAGAGATCCAATTATGATGAACCAACTCCTAGTGATTTGGATGCACTAGATTATCTTTATAAGGTTTTGCCTGAAATCCGTAAATCTGAAAATTGTGATGAAGTGCTTCACGATAGATCTTTGAATAAAAAGCAATGATTTTATTATAAATTCTATTGATGTAAATTATGCTAATAATATGCAAAACCCTAAGCTTGGGGATGCTAGTTTTGCTATGTCCAATAGTCATGATTGGGGAGATTCTTCTTATGATCTTGAAAATTTATTTAAGCCCCATGATGAATATAAGATTGATAGTAGTGTTTGCAATAATATTGAAAGTGGGCCTGGAGAAATCTTGACTTTAGTTAATGATAATCCCACTATTTTGGGTGAATGTCAACTTCGCATGCATGTGAATCGTGTTGAGAATATGTTATGTGATAGCTATATTGTTGAATTTTCTTATGATCCTACATGTAATTATTATGAGAGAGGAAAATATGGTTATAGAAATTTTCATGTTACTAAATTACCTCTCGTTATGTTGAGATTGCTATTGTTCCTTTCCGCTTCCTTGCATATGCTAGTTTTTGCTTGCTACGATAATTTGTTTGCCTATAATATGCCTATTCATAGGAAGTATGTTAGACTTAAGTGTGTTTGTCACATGTTTTATGATGCTCTCTTTGTGCCTCAATTCTTGTCTTTCTTGTGAGCATCATTGAAATCTCAATGCCTAGCTAAAAAGGCTTTAAAGAAAAGCGCTTGTTGGGAGACAACCCAATATTTTTCCTTGATGCTTAGTAATAAATCTTAGATCTAGCCTATAGTTAAATGTGTTTTTATGTTTTAATTAGTGTTTGTGCCAAGTTAAACCTATAGGATCTTCTTGGATGATAGTTATTTGATCTTGCTGTAATTTCCAGAAACTTTATGTTCACGAAAACAATTTTTCAAAATCACCAGAACGTGATAAAATACTGATTCCAATTTCTGCTGATCAATAAAAAAATTTCCTAGGTCTTCCTATTTTGGCTGAATTTTTAGAGTTCAAGAAGTTTTCGTTAGTTACAGATTACTTCAGACTGTTCTGTTTTTGACAGATTCTGTTTTTTGTGTGTTGTTTGCTTATTTTGATGAATCTATGGCTAGTAAAATAGTTTACAAACCATAGAGAAGTTGGAATATAGTTGGTTTAACACCAATATAAATAAATAATGAGTTCATTACAGTACCTTAAAGTGGTGTTTTGTTTTCTTTAGATTAGCAGAGCTCATGAGATTTACATTGAGTTTTGTGTTGTGAAGTTTTCAAGTTTTGGGTGAAAGATTTTGATGGATTATGGAACAAGGAGTGGCAAGAGACAAAGCTTGGGGATGCCCATGTCACCCCCAAGATAATCTAAGGACACCAAAAATTCAAAGCTTGGGGATGCCCCGGAAGGCATCCCCTCTTTCGTCTACTTCCATCGGTAACTTTACTTGGAGTTATATTTTTATTCACCACATGATATGTGTTGTGCTTCGAGCGTCTTGTATGATTTGAGTCTTTGTTTTTTAGTTTGCCACAATCATCCTTGCTGTACACACCTTTTGAGAGAGCCATACATGATTTGGAAATTATTAGAATACTCTTTGTGCTTCACTTATATCCTTTGAGTTATATAGTTTTGCTCTAGTACTTCACTTATATCTTTTAGAGCACGGTGGATTTGTTTTAAAGAAAATATTGATCTCTCATGCTTCACTTAGATTATTTTGAGAGTCTTAAATAGCATGGTAATTTGCTTAAATAATCCTAATATGCTAGGTATACAAAAATAGTAAAAACTTTCTTATGAGTGTGTTGAAAGCTAAGAGAAGTTTGATGCTTGATGATTGTTTTGAGATATGGAGGTAATAATATTAAAGTCATGCTAGTTGAGTAGTTGTGAAATTGAGAAATGCTTGTGTTGAAGTTTGCAAGTCCCGTAGCATGCACGTATGGTAAACGTTATGTAACAAATTTGAAACATGAGGTGTTCTTTGATTGTCCTCCTTATGAGTGGCGGTCGGGGACGAGCTATGGTCTTTTCCTACCAATCTATCCCCCTAGGAGCATGCGTGTAGTGCTTTGGTTTTTGATGGCTTGTAGATTTTTTCAATAAGTATGTGAGTTCTTTATGACTAATGTTGAGTCCATGGATTATACGCACTCTCACCCTTCCATCATTGCTATCCTCTTGATGCACTGCATTGCCCTTTCTCACATTGAGAGTTGGTGCAAACTTAGCGGTGCATCCAAACCCGTGATATGATACACTCTTTCACATAAACCTCCTTATATCTTCCTCAAAACAGCCACCATACCTACCTATTATGGCATTTCCATAGCCATTCCGAGATATATTGCCATGCAACTTTCCACCATTCCTTTTATTATGACACATTCATCATTGTCATATTGCTTAGCATGATCATGTAGTTGACATAGTATTTGTGGCAAAGCCACCGTTCATAATTCTTTCATACATGTCACTCTTGGTTCATTGCATATCCCGGTACACATCACGGAGGCATTCATATAGAGTCATACTTTGTTCTAGTATCGAGTTGTAATCATTGAGTTGTAAATAAATAGAAGTGTGATGATCATCATTTTCTAGAGCATTGTCCCAAGTGAGGAATAATAGAAAAAGAGAGAGAAAGGCCATAAAAAAGAGAAGGCCCAAAAAAATGAGAGAAAAAGAGAGAAGGGACAATGTTACTATCCTTTGCCACACTTGTGCTTCAAAGTAGCACCATAATCTTCATGATAGAGAGTCTCTTGTTTTGTCATTTTCATATACTAGTGAGAATTTTTCATTATAGAACTTGGCTTGTATATTCCAACAATGGGCCTCCTCAAGTGCCCTAGGTCTTCGTGATCAAGCAAGTTGGATGCACACACACTTAGTTTTCTTTTGTTGAGCTTTCATACATTTATAGCTCTAGTGCATCCGTTGCATGGCAATCCCTACTCCTTGCATTAACATCAATCGATGGGCATCTCCATAGCCCGTTGATTAGCCTCGTTGATGTGAGACCTTCTCCTTTTTGTCTTCTCCACATAACCCCCATCATCATATTCTATTCCACCCATAGTGCTATGTACATGGCTCGCGCTCATATATTGTGTGAAAGTTTATAGGTTTGAGATTACTAAAGTATGAAACAATTGCTTGGCTTGTCATCGGGGTTGTGCATGATGAGAGCATTCTTGTGTGACGAAAATGGAGCATGACTAAACTATATGATTTTGTAGGGATGAACTTTCTTTAGCCATCACTACAAAAAAATACACTTCCGTGATGATACGTGTTTGTCACAGTAGGTCGCGTTTTTTGTCATGCATGTACATCCATGACAAATTTATGACAGAATCAAGATAGTCATACATGTCTTTGTCAGAGAAGTGTTCCATGACATTACCAAAATTATCATCACGGAAGTGTCCACTTCCATGACGATAAATCGCAGCGTCATGAAGTGCTTTCGTCAAGGGTGACCGACATGTGGTATCCACCGTAACAGAACGCCGTTAAGCTATCGGGTCGGATTTTGGATCCGATAACCCGTTAACAGCCACGACCAATACCGATTTTCCACGTGTAAAATTCTCATTGGCCTTTAGCTGGGCCGGCCCATTATGGTCTGCAGAATCTTGTGGGCCTTTAGCTGGACCGGCCCAAAAGTGGCCCACAAAGTTTAAATTGGCCGGCCCAACCGAAGGCCCACAAGATTTAGCGGACCATAATGGGCCGGCCCAGCTAAAGGCCCACAAAATTTAGCGGACCATAATGGGCCGGCCCAGCTAAAGGCCCACAAGATTTTGCGGACCACAATGGGCCGGCCCAGCTAAAGGCCCACAAGATTTTGCGGACCACAATGGGCCGGCCCAGCTAAAGGCCCACAAGATTCTGCAGACCATAATGGGCCGGCCCAGCTAAAGGCCCAACATTCTCTATCAAATCTGCCCGTCAACGGCCTGGTCTAAACTTGTCATCAATGCGGCCCATGGTCACTTCTGGCCCGTTAACAGTTCGCTAAGTAATTGGGCCGCATTACGGCCCGGTGTATTTCCGGCCTTTTAAAGGTCCGACTTCATTTGGGCCCATTTACAGGCCATCAAAACTTTCAGCCCATAAATGACCGTGAAGGATTTCGGTCATATTCGTCCATGTCTGTCATTCGGCCTGTTAGAGGCCCACTAAAGATTTGGGCCACTTTTGGCCTGTTGTCATTTTCAGCCTGTTAACGCCGGACGTAAACCATGGGCCATATGTGGCCCAACGTCATATCGGGCCCATTAACGGCCCATATAAAAATGACGATAATCTAGCCCGACCGAAGTTCCGGCCTGTTAAAGGCCCGTGTATTAGGTCGGCGCATTTACGGCCCATCCGAATTTCGGCCTGTCAAATATCCGCATCGTAAATGGGCCACCATTTCGGCGTGCTAAGTCCAGTGGGTTATTTGGCACAATCAGGGCCCAATCTCACTTTCGGTCTATTAAAGGCCCATGTTTTTTATGGGCTCGAGATATTTACACCTGTAAACGGCCTATTTTTACTGAGGGCCCAAATTATGTTTAGGCCTGTTAAAGGCCCACTATGGGCACAGGCCTACCAGAAAATTTTGAAAGCTTATGCTAATTTAAGCCCAGATATTTTTAGTGGGCTACATGCCAATTCGCCCGTAATCATTTTTAGCCCAATTGGAATGGGCCCGACAAATGTTGGCATGTTGGGCTCCTCTGAAGCTTTCGGCCGAATACATTACTAAGATAAACCTACACTATACAAAAATAAGCGTCAGAACTCTGCACATGGCGGCATCATAAATGTTGTATCACAACAAAATAAATTCCAATCATACAACAAAAGGCCTGTTGGCATAAAGTTTACAGTCCTTCCCGATAAAAGCACCATCGGATGTATAGAAGCACATATCATTTGACCTAAGTGCTAATGTTTCAGGCTGTAGAATCTGATGGAGCAGCACGATCTCCACCTTTTTTCCGCCATTGCTCTTCAACAACGAAGCGAATGTCTGATAGTCTGGTTTCAAAACCATTCATATCTTGACGACATTTCTCAACCACTATTCTTGTTTCCGAAACAATGTCCATTAGGGATTGGACTTGTGTCTGGAGCACAGATATATCACTGTCTAGCAGGAAGATTTTGTTCAAGAGGGCGATTTGGGCGAGGTTACCTTGACAACCAACCCGAAATTACACAGAAGGTGCTTTTTTGCACCGTTAGTGGAGAGATCTTGGCCTTAACTGCAGCAAGAGGTGACATTGTGCCTGTAGTAGCCTCGTCACCTTCAGGTGGTTGTGGCTATTCAATCATTTGTTCCATAGCTTCCTGAAAGTTTGAACTTGTAGGTTAGTGTACCGGATAAGTTATTAATGAGAAAAAAACAAACAAAGTAGGTTAAACGTTTATACATAACTTATTTTGGTGAACTACTGTAATACATTACCATGTATTGTAGTGCCAACTACATGATAAAATCACTTTTGGAACATATGTCCATGTAGCATGCCTACTGTATTGTCTATTTCCTCACATTCGTTGACATCTAAGGATAAAGAGACATGGTTTAAAGTAGGATGAACATAGTATGATATCATGCATATCATGGGCAAACAGATATAAAACAAACAGGCTATTTTATCATTGTATGCGCACGTGAACATAACAACTAGATTACAGATCAAGACCAAAAGAATATCCTTCATCTCTTTTAAACCATGTAAGGTGAAATGATACGTTAAGACAATTGTGTATAAAAGTGAACAGAGTAATCGACATTGGCTGCAAACCAAGTAGTTAAATGAACACATCACAATACCAATCAGTTCAAGGCGGAGGAGTAAGGACTTACAACAGCGGCTTGAACTGGTGTGCTCATGCCCTTCATCTTGCTGGTGTGGCAATCCTTGAAGATTTGCCTTTGCATTCGGTTCGAGTTCTTTTGGTCTACGGGCTTTCCTCTGTATTTGGAACAAGTCAATATAGATACGATAATATGGCACAAAAAAGAAGGAAGTAGCAGCTATTTACATAAGCCTCGCAGTGTGCAATATAGCTACGAGATCCTGTTGTCTCTTGAAATTTCACTTTAGGATGGTTGGTTTTGTTCTTCAAACAGTTAGCCTAGAAGAAGATACACTTGTAAGGCACATACATAAATACAAGTTCAATATGTTGTCTGATCAAATACATATAGCCTACCTGATACTTTGGATCGTAATGTTGTTTAACGAGGGCTATCCGGTCTTCATCTGTAATATATTCCTTTGGAGATGTTTGGGCTATTTCATTGTTAGCCTTGCCTTCAAAGTGAGATTTTCTAAGGTGGTACCGACATCGTCATGAAAGCATCGAAAAACATGAGTGCATGCTTGTTTAGTTGCATCATCTTTCGGATCCAACTTGAACCTCATCTGTTGAAAAAGAATGTGAGTCTTATTAGGAGGAAGCTAGAAAGTATGGGGACAGAGCAAGACAATATTAGTAATTGCAATGAATAACATTACTTACGGATAAATGGTCAAGGAAGGTGTTAAAGCTGGGTATTGTCTTTCTCATTCTGTCTTTGGATCCACGTTGGGAGGATACGCGCATGACACCTAACGGCAACGGCTGCCTCTGATACTAATTTGGCTGACTCTGTAGCATCACGTGGCCTTTTTAAACCTGCCTCAAAATGGATCTCCATTCTTCCTCCTTTAGATTTTGTTAATCTGTCAAGCATTATCCCTGATGTCTGTTTCCGCTTGCGCCGTGGTGCTAGTTCAACAACGAATATGGAAAGTGTTAGTGTACATCAAACTATGAGAGTACATATAAAGGAGCATGCAACTGCAACTTGACTCGGCCAGGTAACGTCTTGGTGTTGATGCTCATGAGGTTCATTTGATCTTGCCAAGTCTTGTTGTGTTAGCAGTGCTTCGGAAGTAGTGTTAGGTGTGAAGGCAGCTTGGGAACTGGCCAGTTCTAGAGCAAACGAACGAGTAACTGGTTGAGATGCTGGTACAGTTGAAGCGAATCTTTGCGGTGGTGGAGCAGGTGATCTTGTGTTTGTAGATTTAGCCGGTGGACTTGGACCTTCTCTTGCACTATAAGTAACAGCAGAATCTTGATGGCAGAACCTTTTCCGTTTCACCCGACGAGTAACAGCACTCCCTACTATATTATTTTCCTTGCTCTTTTTTGACTTTGCCATGTCAAGCTGTACCCACAACACAAAAGAATAAAATCACTCTTCAAAACTCATTGATGCATGATACAGACAAGCAATACTTTGATGTAAGACAACCGTGCGAGGATGGAATATGTAAGAAAAACAGGACGGCATGACATATTCACAGGTACGATGTGCAAACTAAGCAGAAGGATTTTCAAGAAAATAGAAGTAATGCAAGCTAGACACCATATGAAAGATGCAACCAATATTACTCTGCCAAGTTAAAAGTGTCTTGTCATAAGTGGCAATTCGAAAAATTAGAAGCAGTACAACGTAGAAATCAATGGAAGATTCAACCACTATCAAACTGCCGTGTTAAAAGCGTCCAATCATGAGTTACTGATGCGGGATACACAACAACAGTACTTTGATGTAAGAACATGGTATGATAGATAGATGCAGTGTATTCTAGACACAGAAAGCCATGTCATATGCACATGTATAACGTATAAACTCAGCAGCTGCAATTTAATCAAAATACAAGAAATACATGCTAGAAAACATATGCAACATGAAACAAATTATCACTGCTGTCAACTTAGAGCAAGCACCTGCGATGGTGGAGTGCGGAGATGAACTCATCATGTAGACTTGGGACTTCAACTTCATTAGCGATGGCGATGGCAAGTCTAGAGAGTCTCTGTTTGCGTCGGTGCGGAGTACCACCAACATCCCCTAACTTACTCTTTTCCTTCCTATTTTCTGATATTGCCTTATGAAGTCAAAACCACAAGAAGATGAATAAAATTAGCTCTGCATAACTGGTTGATGCATGATCTGAGCGAACACTACTTTGATGTAAGGCAAGCGCAGGATAGGAGGACGGAATATATACAAAAAAGACAGCGTTTCATATTCACACGTATGATAGGAGGATGGAATATGTATGAAAAAACAAGAAGTTTAAAGGCATTTCAACAAAATTAGAAGAAATGAAAGCTAGGCACCATATGAACATGCAACCAATATCACTCTATCAGGTAAAAAGTGTCTCATTGTAAGTGCCATTTCAAAAAAATTAGAACCAGTACAAGCTGGAAGACAATGCAAGATGCAACCTACATCACAGTCCCAAGTTAAATGTGTCTTATGGGTAAGTGATCATTGCAGGTATAAGTTGTAAGCTACGCAGATGCAATTCTACATAATCAGAAGTAATACAAACTAGACATCATACGGAAAACGCAACCACGTATAACATTTCCAAGTAAGAGCAAGCACCTGTGATGGTGGAGTAGGGGAGATGTGCTCATCATGTACACGTATGTTCTAGAAAGCAGAACATGTGTCATATTCACGAGCATTATGTGTAAAGTAAGCAGATACAATTCAAGTTAGAAGCAATACAAGCTAGACATCATAAGCAACATGCAACCACATATAATAGTGTCAAGTTAGAGCAAGCACTGTGATGGTGGAGTAGGGAGATGTGCTCATCATCTACACAGCTACGTTGACTGTCTAGCCTTGTGTTGTCTTGCGAATCTTGTTGGGAAGATGGCGGAGTAGAATCAGTAGAGACCCCTGTTTGAGTTGCTCGAGGACCACCATCATCCACTTGGGACTAATTTCCTTCAGCTGTAATGATTTTGCATTGTGAAGTCAAACGATAAGAAAAAGGAATAAAATTCGCTCTTCAGAACTCATTCATGCATGATACTGATGAACACTACTCGAATGAAAGGCAAACACATGATGCGAGGATGGAATATGTATGAAAAACAGGATGGTGTGACATATTCAGACCTATGATGTGGTAACTAAGCAGAAGGCATTTCAAAAAATTAGAAGCACTGCAAGCTAGACACCATATGAAAGATACAACCAATATCACTCTGCCAAGTTCAAACTGTATGGCGTTTCAACAAATTAGAAGCAGTATATGTTAGAAATCATATACAAGACACAACCAATATCACAGTGGCGACTTAAAGGTGCCTTATCATAAGTGACTGATGCGGGATATGCAAGAATAGTAGTCTGATGTAGAAACAGGAACACATGTCATATTCACGGGCATTATGTGTAAAGTAAGCAGATGCAATTCAACAAAGTTAGAAGCAATACAAGCTAGACATCATACGCAACATGCAACCACATATAATAGTGCCAAGTTAGAGCAAGCACCTGTTATGGTGGAGTAGGGGAGATGTGCTCATCATCTACACAGCTACATTGACTGTCTAGCCTTGTGTTGTCTTGCGAATCTTGTTGGGAGGATGGCGGAGTAGAATCTGTAGAGAACCTCCATTTCAGTTGCTCGGAAGGACCACCATCATCCAATGCCTTGCCAATTTCCTTTAGCTTTATTGATTTTTCATTGTGAGGTCATACCGACAAGAAAAAGGAATATCATTCGCTCTTCGTAACTCATTCATGCATGATCTTGTGAACACTACTCGATGAAAGGCAAAGTCATGATACAAGGATGGAATATGTACGAAAAAATGGACGGCTTGACATATTCACACCTATGATGTGGTAACTAAGCAGAAGGCACTTCAACAAATTAGAAACACTTCAAGACACCATATGGAAGGTGCAATCAATATCACTTTGCCAAGTTAAAACTGTCTCGTCATAGGTGGCGTTCATCAAATTAGAAGCAATACATGCTAGAAATCATATTCAAGACGCAAACCAATATCACACTGCCAACTTAAAGGTGTCCAATCATAAGTGACTGATGCAGGATACACAAGAAGAGTAGTTTCATGTAAGAACATGGTGTGATAGACAGATATAGTATGTACCAAAAACAGGAAAGCGTGTCATATTCACATGTATCATGTGTAAGCTAAGCAGATGCAGTTTACACTAATTAGGAGCAATACGAGCTAGAGACCATATTCAACATGCAACCAGATATCACACTGCCAAGTTAGAGCAAACACCTTGGATGGTGGAGTAGGGGAGCGGAGACTTGGACCATGTAATGCACTATCAGTACAAGGAGAATGCTGCAGATGCTCCGTTTACGTTGCTACAGAGGACCACCATCATCGCCTTCCTTACTCTTTTCCTTCCTCTTTCTTGATTTTGCCTTGTCAAGTCAAACCCACAAGAAAAAGGAATAAAATTTGCTCTTCAGAACTTATTGATGCATGATACTGACGAACACTACTTTCGTGTAAGGTAGCCGCATGATAGGAGGATGGGATATGTATGAAAAACAGGACGGCGTGACATACTGACATGTATGATATATAAAGTGTAAACAAGGTGCTTGAACTTGTTAGAATCGATGCAAGCTAGAAACCAATATCACTCTGCCAAATTAAAAGGGTGCCCTAACAAATGTATTTGACCAAATTAGAAGCAATACAAGGCAACATGCTAGAAATAATATGCAATATGCAACGAATAAAGGTGACTCATCGTAAGTGCTTGATGCAGGATACAGAAAAGAGGTAGTTTCATGTAAGAACAAGGTTAACACATAGATGTAGTGTGTACCAAAAATAGGAAGGCATGTCATATTCATAGGTATAGTGTGTAAACTAAGAAGATGGAATTTACCCTAATTAGAAGCATTACAAGCTAGACACCGTATGCAACATGCAACCACATATAACTCTGCGAAGTTGGAGCAAGCACCTGTGATGGTGGTGTAGGGGAAGTGCTGTCTTCAGGTATAGAGCAACGTTCAATATCTTCATTTAGGCTTGCTGTTTCTTGAGAATCATGTGGAGAGGATGAAATTTCATTCTTTATAAGAGTATTGCGTCTCGTATTAACCCACGCGCGTGACTGTCTCATTATAAGCGATAGACGCAGGATACACAAGAACAGCAGTTTGATGTAAGAACATGGTGTGATAGACACATGTAGTATGTACCAAAAACAGGAAGGCGTGTCATATTCACATGTATAATGTGTAAGCTAAGGAGATTCAATTTAACAAATTAGGAGCATTGATGAGGGATACACAAGAAAAGTAGTTTGATGTAAGAACATGGTTAATAGAAAGACGTAGTATGTACCAAAAACAGGAAGGCATGTCATATTCACAGGTATAATGTGTTAACTAAGCAGATGCAATTTACCCTAATTAGAAGCATTACAAGG
The DNA here is from genome assembly GCA_021605145.1 of Aegilops bicornis. NCBI lineage: Eukaryota > Viridiplantae > Streptophyta > Magnoliopsida > Poales > Poaceae > Aegilops > Aegilops bicornis. Next base: position 326,417,674 of record CM038669.1, read on the forward strand.
TAAACACCATATGAAACATGCAACCACATATCACACTGCCACGAGTAACACCCCAAAAATTTACCAGGTTTTAATTATTAAAATTTTGCCATGAGTTTAAAAATTTTGCTTTCTGGATTTTCTGTTGATTCCAGAACCCTTCTTTTTAATATTGAGGAGTTTTACCCAAGTGGAAACTTTCCAAAAATGTATTGGACTTCTATGCTCTCTCAATATAACAATTCTTAATCAGTAGATTTATTTATTTAATTATTTCTCTCTGATTTTTTTATTCCTTAAAATGACTTCCATTAGGTTTGGAGCACTTTTTGAACTACAACCATTTGATAAATTTAACTAATATTCCAACCAAAATTTGGAGATGTCATGTGATGTTTCTAAATCACTTTTATGCAAAAATATATTTCTTTCATTGAATATTTTGAGTTCTACACCTAATTTTCAAATCTGGTCCAGTGGGCAGTTTTGCACTACAGCCTATTTAAATATTTCTTGAAAGCATCCACCAAAATTATGGGATGTCAGTGGTAGCATGAAATCCAACTTTATGCAAAAACCTAGTGATGTTCTTTGGAAAAATTGAGTGAATCAACCTCTTTTTCATTCTGGTCCAGCCTTGTGATTTCTACTGCAACCCTATTTATTTTTGCTCTAGTGACCTTGTGCTTTCTCCTGCTTGTAGTCAACCCTACAAAACCCCTAAGTCCAGGAGCATGCACCCATTGGGACATTTTTGGTTCATGGAATGATGCCATGTACCCCCTGTCCAGAATTGAAGTTTTGCAAAACTTGCACTAACAAGTTTCTCCATGTGGCAAACTAACCTCACCACCCTCTCATGCATCTAAAGAGACCCCACTCTGGAAGATTTGACCACCCCAAGCACTGCCTAGATGCTTCTGGCATTTTGTCAAACACCCTGTGTGCATGGACAGATTTGGCATGGTTGAAGATTTTGTGTTGTGAACTTCCCCCTTGTCCAAACCAAGTTGTCTAGTAGCCTTCTAACTGTCTCTAACCTAGGCCTGTGGATTTGCAGTGGCTCTCTAGCAACTTTGGTCGCCCTGGCATTTCGTCGAACGAGTGCCGTGCACGCCCAGAGCGCGAGCAGAGCGCGCGTTTTGCACGTGCTCGCGTCCGAGCCAGCACGCCCCCTGGATAAGTTTCCCCGAGCTCATCCTGATCCTCTCCCTCTCGCCACGTCACGCCAGAAGCCCCGACCGCCCCCTCGCCCCCTGCAGCGTCGCCAGCAAGCCGCTTGGCGGCACGCCCGCGGCCGCATCCGCCCCTGCCATGGGCGGCACCGCCCAAACCACCACAGCGCGCCAGCTCGCCTCCCTCGATAGTAGATTGTTCGTCGTTAGCCCTTGAAGCTAGCCAGCCACCGCCACGTCACCCTGCAGCATAGTAGGGCGGTCCGCCTACGAACTCATCCACGGCCGCCGCGAACTGACATGGAGGTGCTATAAAAGGAAGCCCCCGAGCTCCCCCAAGCACTCAGGCAGCCTCACGCCGTCCTCCTAGTGCCCCCGTTGCCATCCATTGAGGAGGAGCAGGCCGTCTTCACCCTCTCCGGTGAGCTCGGCCGCCGCCTCGTCCCGGTTCACCCCGGCGCCACCAGGGCCTCCCCCACCTTCCCATCACCACCACTCGGCTCCTCTTCGTCTTGCGGAGCTGCCCAGACCCCAAACAACGACGGAGCATCACCCTAGCGCGAGCCCCCAAATCCACCGAAACCTTCCCTCCGCCAAAGAGCTCGCCGCCGGTGATTCCCTCCACCCCCGACGACCCTACAACCACCGGAAGGACCGTCCTAGATCCGCGGATCCATCCCCGCCTCGGCTCCCGCGAGGAATCGTTCACGGGCGGCGATCGCCGGAGTCCCGCCTCTGCTCGGGCAGAGGAAGAAGAGGGAGTGGAGACCAGTCAAACATGACTAGTGGTCCCCCTGGACCCACTGTCAGTGACTCCCTGAGCGGTCCACGCTGGATAAGTGGAGGCGTAAAACCTCAAGTACGCCTCCTCTGCCCGAAAGCGTAATCTCGTTTGAAACGTTTTCTTTTTCTGTTTTTATTAAAAACAGATTTTTACCAAAACTTTGACTAGCTATAAATTTTTAATATAACTCCAAATGAGTTGATTCTTTTTCCTACCTCTCTTAAATATTATCTAGTTTATTTTAAGATTTATTTTCAAAAATTTCAGACAACTTTTTGGTACTGTTTTTAAACTATATATTGATTCAAAAATATTTTTAAATAGGATTTTGGAGAGAGGAGAAAACTTTCAAGAGTTTTGGAATGCACCCTGCCTCCCCACGACTTGAAGGCAACCATTACGAACCTCGGCATAATATTGTGTGTGTTATTTGACACGGTGACAACACCACCTCGACACGGGGTATACGTCATTTTATGTGATGATGTGTTCCTACTCATGAGTGCATATTAACGATTTCATGCTATTGGAGTTTGATATGGATGTGATGGTAATCACCGTCATATGCCTTTCATGCATACCGGAAGGGAATCCGGGAAAGCCTCTGTCTTGGGTAGACACGGTCTTGTTCCTAGCCCTCCGTCGAGACGGTCGTGTCCGGTATGGCACGAGGGGGTATGTCGCGTGATGATTCTATCTGTTGGTTGAAGTATATATTGTTATGCTAATCATGCAGGGAATGTTTAAACCTCCTGAGTCGACCGTAGATCGAGTCTTGTTCCGGTAACCCCCATACTTGTTTCGTGCTGCCACTTGTCCCTGCCATAGGTAGGATACGGTTCAGTAAGTTGTCAACCCCTTTCCTAGCAAACACCGTATAGAGAGGCCATGGTGGAAGATACCGGAGGCATCCGGTAGGCATGCCACCTGGTCCGGGAACATGGGTGTTTCGGTTGTAGCCGAAGGGGTAGCTCCCCTAGTTTGCGCGCGGTATAAATTTTGTGATCCCATGTTACGTCGAGGTTGTAGCCTCCCCCACTTAGAGTTTCGCTTAACGGGTGTCGTGGGTGATTCCAGACACCGGTAAGTTAGGCTGGTCTGTGCGGATAGGTGTGTTTTCAATTAAAAGGCCGTAGACGGAATTAGTCCCGATGGACTAAAGGAATCCGTTACTCGTGGGTAAAGAGTACACTCTCTGCAGAGATTAAACCTATTCAAATAGCCGTGTCCATGGGTAAGGACTACAGTCTGGGATGGGTCAAGTGTCAGTCTTAGTGTCGGTCGTCGGAGGAGAAACTGTTAAACCAGAACTGGGATCACGACTTGAGACTTGTGATGATTATGATATTTATTTTTTTGTGGACTAACCCGTTATATTATTGGAATTATCGAATATCCCTGGGTGGTTCTACCTCCTGGATATTCACCGTAATTATTTATAATCCCTTTATATGGTGTCGCTGAGACGCCCGACTGTGGCATGCTTGTTATTTATTTACTTTATAAGCCCTTTATGTGGTGTCGCTTAGACGCCCGACTGTGGCATGCATGTTATTTATTTATTTATTTTATAATCCCTTTATGTGGTGTCGCTCAGACGCCCGACTGAGGCATTTCTCATTGTTTACTAACCATTCGAGGCGTCACTTCAGACACCCGATCGGTGCATTTTATTACTACTATGTTATTGCATATCCATAAATAACCTGCTTGCATGCATCAGAAATTTTATTTTTGTGACTGACGTCATGATTTTTAATATATTTCAAAACATAATTATCGTTGTTATATTATACCCGTGTTCATAATGTTTGCGAGTACATTCAAAAGTACTCACTGGCTTGTCCTGGCTATTGTGTTGGCCAGATTTCTTGCGCGGAGAGGAGCGACCGTGATGACAGCCCCGGAACCTAAGTAATGGAGATAGCAGCCTCGCGAAGATAGGAGTTAACCTGGTCATTTTGTTCTGTGGGAAATGGAGTCCCATAGACGTTGATGATCCACAAACTGCTTTCGCCATCAACCACTAGAAACAGATTGTTGTACTCATAGGCCAGAATGGTCTTGTACTTCATAATTTGTATTTTTGTTTGGAATTTTTGTATCAAGTTGGTGCCTCATCAGCTAACAGTAATCCTGGGGCTGGTGAGCACAAGGGCCATTTTCTGGAAATTAATATCCGGAAAACCGGTCGTCACAAACTTGGTATCAGAGCCAGGCTGACCATTGGCTAATCCTATCTTAGCCAGGTCGAAAAACCTAGGTAAACCAACCCATCAGACCTTAACCAAACCCCGGCCAAGCTTCTCGTGCAAGATAGCCACACAGTGAGCCTGACACCTTTTGACAGTCGGTGCCCAACCTATCATCTTAGCCTGTCGATCACGCGCCAGTGACCGACGCCCAATATGCCCCATCCGCAAGCGTGCAAAGGAAGACTCCGTCCCCTTTTCTATAAAAAGGGCACGCTAGCCTCAACCCAGCATAGCACAGCCTCTTCCCCGAACCAAGCCATAATGCCTGGCCCCGTAGTGCACAATGAGACCACAGCAACCAACCTTGGAGGTTTTGTGACCATACTCGCAAACCTCACCCGTCGTGCCTATGCGTTAGAAGAGCCCCAGAATATGTTGTGTACCAAGAAACCATGAGCGGTGAGAGCCGTCAATTCTGGTCCACTGTGCACATCTACGGTAGGGGTCTGCCGTAACGCCTACTGAGTTCACCGGAAGGACCACTTCCTTCGAGCTACAAGCCATCCAGCTAGCTGCTCGAGAGGCTATAGTTCAACTCCGGAAGTTGTCACCCAGAGTTAACTGTCGCTCGTTCTACTACTACCCCAGACGTGAAGGGTATGGTAGACCACCCCAAGTTGCCAATGGAGATCATGAGACGGATCCTGCATTGTTGCACCTAGTGCACTATGTAGGTGCACTAGAGGCACTATTCGATCAAATCACCATTGATCTGATCGCAGCTCGTGGAGAGCTGGTTCGCCGAGCCCCGGCAAGCAGGGAAGACAAGCCCGACGCCGACAACCCAGTCGTGCTATTCGGACACCCGATCGAGACCCTGAGGTCAGCCCCAGCCATCAACCAAGGTGCTTTGATGACCCCAGAAGTGCTTCGTCGCCTTTTGGGAGTACACTCCAACGGGATTGTGGCCAACAACCCCCGCGATGGTCATCATCGACACCCCGACCCTGCAGCCCCTCAACCACCTCCAGCTAATCCCGACGGTGAGACCCGTGGAGAAACATCGACATCCACAAGGCACGCCCATTTGGATATAAACGAGGTAGACTAGTCACCCGAGTAGCGCCGAGTCTCAGTGTATCCTCGTTTTGTAATTGTGTGACCTTGTAAATAAACGCAGCCTGTTGTTGTGCCTCTGTTTTAATAGTAACCCATGCATAATTGTGTCAGCCTGCAGTTGCATTTTTTTATTTCAGGCATAGCTACCAAAACCAACCCCGACGACACCCACAGTAACACGTCCCTTTTGTGAGTTATGTGTATCTGTGGCTTTGACCCCGACCCTTGGAGCTAAACTGGCAAATTTATTACCTTTCACCACGGTAAATAACCCAGCCCGGATGCTATATAAGAAGGCCACCTCGTGACCTTGCCAAGCACCCCTCACCTCGTGCACCACCCTCACAACCATTTCTTGCCTTGCCGAGCCATAGTATTTATCTGAGAACCCCAGATGCAACCTCGGGTAGCTTTGTCAAAATATTGTGGGACTTTACCTGCAGTACCATGGGTTCTACTCAGCCACCCCAGTACGAGCTGTTCAAATCAAGAATCACCCCTTCCACCTCGAAATATTGGGCAGCAGTACACATCCCGCCCGTAGACTCCAACCAACACCCAATGGAGGTCTCCTTCGTGGGGAAATCTATGCCAACCCCACATATGGCCATAGAAGCTGTTGCGTACGAAGCGATTGCTCGTCTTCGATTCGCGGTACCCTATGCCAGCGAACGAGGGTATTATTACTTTCCGAGCCGTGCAGCACCCGGAGAAGTAATATGTAACACCCCAAAAATTTAACCAGGTTTTTATTATTAAATTTTTTCCAGGAGTTTATAATTTTTGCTTTCTGGAATTTTCTATTGATTTCAGAACCCTTCTTTTTAATATTGAGGAGTTTTACCCAAGTGGAAACTTTCCAAAATGTATTGGACTTCTATGCTCTCTCAATATAACAATTCTTAATCAGTAGATTTATTTATTTAATTATTTCTCTCTGAGCTTTATTCCTTAAAATGACTTCCATTTAGTTTTGGAGCTCTTTTTGAACTACAACAATTTGATTAATTTAACTAAAATTCCAACCAAAATTTGGAGATGTCATGTGATGTTTCTAAATCACTTTTATGCAAAAATATATTTCATTCATTGAATATTTTGAGCTCTACACCTAATTTTCAAATCTGGTCTAGTGGGCAGTTTTGCACTACAGCCTATTTAAATATTTCTTTAAAACCTCCACCAAATTTATGGGATGTCAGTGGTAGCATGCCATCCAACTTTATGCAAAAACCTAGTGTTGTTCTTTGGAAAAATTGAGTGAATCAACCTCTTTTTCATTCTGGTCCAGCCTTGTGATTTCTTCTGCAACCCTAATTATTTTTGCTCTAGTGCCCTTGTGCTTTCTCCTGCTTGTAGTCAACCCTGCAAAACCCCTAAGTCCAGGAGCATGCACCCTTTGGGACATTTTTGGTTCATGTAATGATGCCATTTACCACCTGTCCAGAATTGAAGTTTTGCAAAACTTGCACTAACAAGTTTCTTCATTTGGCAAACTAACCTCACCACCCTCTCTTGCATCTAAAGAGACCCCACCCTGGAAGTTTTGACCACCCCAAGTACTTCCTAGATATCTCGGCATTTTGTCAAACACCACTGTGCATAGACAGATTTGGCATGGTTGAAGGTTTTGTGTGGTGAACTTTCCCCTTGCCCCAAACCAAGTTGTCTAGTAGCCTTCTATATGTCTCTAACCTAGGCCTGTGGATTTGCAGTGGCTCTCTAGCAACTTTGGTCGCCCTGGCATTTCGTCGAACGAGTGCCGTGCACGCCCAGAGCGCGAGCAGAGCACGCGTTTTGCACGTGCTCGCGTCCGAGCCAGCACCCCCCCCCCCCTGGATAAGTTTCCCCGAGCTCATCCAAATCCTCTCCCTCTCGCCACGTCACGCTAGAAGCCCCGACCGCCTCCTCGCCCCTGCCGTCCAAGCCGCTTGGCGGCACGCCGCTGACGCATCCATACCGCCATGGGCAGCACCGCCAAACCACCACAAGGCCATTTCGCCCCCTTCGACAGTGGAGTGGTCGTCTTTAGCCCCTGGAGCTAGCCAGCCACCGCCACGTCGCCCTGCAGCACAGTAGGGCGGTCCGCCGAGGAGCTCATCCACGGCCGCCGCGAACCGACAAGGTTGTGCTATAAAAGTAAGCCCCGAGCCCCTCCGAGCACTTAGGCAGCCTCACACCGTCCCCCTAGTGCCCCCGTTGCCATCAATTGAAGAGGAGAAGGCCGTCTTCAACCTCTTCGGCCAGCTCGGCCGCCGCCTCGTCCCGGTTCACCCCGGCCCCCCAGAGCCTCCCCCACCCTTCCATCACCACCACTCTGCTCCACATCGTCTTGCGGAGCCGCCCAGACCCCAAACGACGACGGAGCATCACCCTAGACCGAGCCCCCAAATCCACCGAAGCTTTCCTCCTCCGCAGAGCTCGCCGCCGGTGATTCCCTCCTCCAACGACGACCCTACAGCCACCAGAAGGACCGCCCCTGATCCGCGGATCCATCCCCGCCCTCAGCTCCCCGCGAGGAACCGCCATTTGCCAGCGACGGTCGCCGGAGTCCCGCCTCTGCTCGGGCAGAAGAAGAAGAGGGAGGGGAGACCAGTCAGACATGACTAGTGGGCCCCCTGGACCCCTTGTCGGCCGACTCCCAGCGGTCCACGCTGGATAAGTGGAGGCGTAAAACCCCAAGTACGCCTCCTCTGACCGAAAACGTAATCTCGTTTGAAACGTTTTATTTTCTGTTTTTATTAAAAACAGATTCTTACCAAAACTTTGACTAGCTATAACTTTTTAAATATAACTCCAAATGAGTTGATTCTTTTTCCTACCTCTTTCAAAATTTTCTAGTTTATTTTAAGATTTATTTCAAAAAAATTCAGACAACTTTTTGGTACTGTTTTTAAACTATATATTGATTCAAAAATATTTTAAATAGGATTTGTGGAGAGAGGAGAAAACTTTCAAGAGTTTTGGAATGCACCCAGCCTCCCCACAACTTGAAGGCAAGCATTCTGAACCCTGCCATATTATTGTGTGTGTTGTTTGACGCGGTGACAACACCACCTCGACACGGGGTATACGTCATTTTATGTGATGATATGTTCCTACTCATGAGTGCATATTAATGTTTTCATGCTATTGGAGTTTGATATGGTTGTGATGGTAATCACCGTCATGTGCCTTTCATGCATATCGGAAGAGAAACAGGGACAACCTCTGTCTTGGGTAGACACGGTCTTGTCCCTAGCCCTCCGTCGAGACGGTCGTGTCCGGTATGGCATGAGGGGGTCGTGTGACGATTCTGTCTGTTGATTGATGTATATATATTGTTATGCTAATCATGCAGGGAATATTTAAACCTCCTGAGTCGACCGTAGATCGAGTCTTGTCCCGATAACCCCCATACTTGTTTCGTGCTGCCACTTGTCCCTGCCATAGGTAGGGTACGGTTCAGTAAGTTGTCAACCCCTTTCCTAGCACACACCGTACAGAGAGGCCTTGGTGGAAGATACTGGAGGCATCCGGTAGGCATGCCACCTGGTCCGGGAGCATGGGTGTTTCGGTTGTAGCCGAAGGGGTAGCTCCCCTAGTTTGCGCGCAGTATAAATTTTTGATCCCATGTTACGTCGAGGTTGTAGCCTCCCCACTTAGAGTTTCGCTTAACGGGTGTCATGGGTGATTCCAGACACCGGTAAGTTAGGCTGGTGTGTGCGGATAGGCGTGTTTTCAATTAAAAGGCCGTAGACGGAATTAGCCCAGATGGACTAAAGGAATCCGTTACTCGTGGGTAAAGAGTACACCCTCTGCAGAGATTATGCCTATTCGAATAGCCGTGTCCATGGTGAAGGATTACAGTTTGGGATGGGTCGAGTGTCGGTCTTAGTGTCGGTCTTCGGAGGAGAAACTATTAAACCAGAACTGGGATCTCGACTTGAGTCTTGTGATGATTATGATTATTATTTTGTTGTGGACTAACCTGTTATATTATTGGAATTATCAAATATCCCTGGAATAGTTCTATCTCCTGTGTATTCACTGAGGTTATTTATAAGCCCTTTATGTGGTGTCGCTGAGACACCCGACTGTGGCACGCTTGTTATTTATTTTCTTTATAAGCCCTTTATGTGGTGTCGCTGAGATGCCCGACTGCGGCATGCTTGCTATTTATTTATTCCTATAAGCCCTTTATGTGGTGTCGCTGAGACGCCCCACTGTGGCATGCTTGTTATTTATTTTCTTTATAAGCCCTTTATGTGGTGTCGCTGAGACGCCCGACTGCGGCATGCTTGTTATTTATTTATTCCTATAAGCCCTTTATGTGGTGTCGCTGAGACGCCTGACTGTGGCATGCTTGTTATTTATTTTCTTTATAAGCCCTTTATGTGGTGTCGCTGAGACGCCCGACTGTGGCATACTTGTTATCTATATATTTTATAAGCCCTTTTATGTGGAGTCGCTCAGACGCCTGACTGAGGCATTTCTCTTTGTTTACTAACTTTTCGAGGTGTCGCTCCAGACACCCGATCGGTGCATTCTATTACTACTATGTTATTGCATATCCATAAATAACCTGCTTGCATGCATCGGAGATTTTATTTTTGTGACTGACGTCATGATCTTAAAATATATTCAGTACATAATTATCATCGTTATATTATACCCGTGTTCATAATGTTTGCGAGTACATTCAAAAGTACTCACTGGCTTGTCCCTGGCTATTGTCTTGGCCAGATTTCTTGCGCGGAGAGGAGCGACCGTGATGACAGTCCCAGAACCTAAGCATTGGTGATAGCAGTCTCGCGAAGATAGGAGTTATCCTGGTCAGCTGTTCCTATGGAAAATGGAGTCCCATAGACACTGATGATCCACAAATCGCTTCCACCATCAACCACTAGAAACCATTTGTTGTACTCACATGCCAGAATGGTCTTGTACTTCATAATTTGTATTTTTGTTTGGAATTTTTGTATCAAGTTGGTGCCTCATCAGCTAACAGTAATCCTGGGGCTGGTGAGCACAAGGGCCATTTTCTGGAAATTAATATCCGGAAAACCGGTCGTCACAAACTTGGTATCAGAGCCAGGCTGACCATTGGCTAATCCTATCTTAGCCAGGTCGATAAACCTAGGTAAACCAACCTTTGAGACATTTACCAAACCCCGGCCAAGCTTCTCGTGCAAGATAGCCACACAGTGACCCCGACACCTTTTGACAGTCGATGCCCAACCTATCATCTTAGCCTGTCGATCACGCGCCAGTGACCGACGCCCATTATGTCCCATCCGCAAGCGTGCGAAGGAAGACTCCATCGCCTTTTCTGTAAAAAGGGCACGCTAGCCTCAACCCAGCACAGCACAGCCTCTTCCCCGAACCTAGCCATAATGCCTGGCCCCGTAGTGCACAATGAGACCACAACAACCAACCTTGGAGTTTTTGTGACCATACTCGCAAACCTCACCCGTCGTGCCTATGCGTTAGAAGAACCCCCAGAATATGTTGTGTACCAAGGAACCATGAGCGGTGAGAGCCGTCAATTCTGGGCCATTGTGCACATCTACGGTAGGGGTCTGTCGCCAGAACGTCCCTACAGGTTCATCGGAAGGACAACTTCCTTCGAGCCACAAGCCATCCAGCTAGCTGCTCGAGAGGCTATAGTTCAACTCCGGCAGTTGTCGCCCAGAGTTAACTGTCGCTCGTTCTACTACTACCCAGGCGTGAAGGGTATGGTAGTCCACCCAAGTTGCCAACGGAGATCACGAGACGGACCCTGCGTTGTTGCACCTAGTACGCTATGTAGGTGCACTAGAGGCACTGTTCGATCAGATCACCATTGATCTGATCGCAGCTCGTGGAGAGCTGGTTCGCCGAGCCCCGCAAGGTGGAAGCTGAGCCCGACGCCGACAACCCAACAGGCTGTTCGTACACCCGATCGAGTCCCTGAGGTCAGCCCCAGCCATCAGCCAAGGTACTTTGATGACCCCAGAAGTGCTTCGTCGCCTTTTGGGAGCACACTCCAACGAGATTGTGGCCAACAATCCCCGCGATGGTCATCATCACCACCCCGACCACAAGCCCCTCAACCACCTCCGGCTAATCCCGATGGTGAGACCCGTGGAGAAGCCTCGACATCCACAAGGCACGCCCGTTTGGACATAAACGAGGTAGACTAAGTCACCCGAGTAGCGCCGAATTCTAGTGTATCCTCGCTTTGTAATCGTGTGACCTTGTAAATAAATGCAGCCTGTTGTTGTGCCTCTGTTTTAATAGTAACCTTGCATAATTGTGTCAGCCTGCAGTTGCATTTTTTTTATTTTAGGCACCGCTACCAAAATCAACCCCGACGACACCCACAGTAACACGTCCCTTTTGTAAGATATGTGTATCTGTGGATCTGACCCCGACCCTTGGAGCTGATCTGGCAAATTTATTACCTTTCACCACGGTAAATAACCAGCCCGGTTGCTATATAAGAAGGCCACCTCGTGACCTTGCCAAGCACCCCTCACCTCGTGCACCACCCTCACAACCATTTCTTGCCTTGCCGAGCCCTAGTATTTATCTGAGAACCCCAGATGCAACCCCGGGTAGCTTTGTCAAAATATTGTGGGACTTTACCTGCAGTACCATGGGTTCTACCCAGCCACCCCAGTACGAGCTGTTCAAATCGAGAATCACTCCTTCAACCTCAAAATATCGGGCAGCAGTACAAATCCCTCCCATAGACTCCAACCAAGACCCAACGGAGGTTTCCTTCGTGGGGAAATCTATGCCAACCCCACATATGGCCATAGAAGCTGCTGCGTACGAAGCGATTGCTCGTCTTCGATTCGTGGTACCCTATGCCAGTGAACGAGGGTATTATTACTTTCCGAGCCGTGCAGCACTCGGAGAAGTAATATCTTTTCCCGGTGGACGATTTGAGAGAGACCCAGTACTGGCCAACCTTGTCCAGTACGTCATCGCTCAAGAACATTTGAACCAGCGAGTAATGGGTTATCTCCAGAGTCTTGCTGATTTGAGTCCTCGGATTGCCATCGGCAGACCACTGAGGCCCGACCAGGAGAGACACACGACTAGTCAATCCACTCCCTCCGATAGAAGAGGAGTGTGTCCCAGTACCAGAGACATTTTCGCGAGACCCCTTCCAGTTACCGTCATCATTTTAGACGTCACTGCTGTGTTTATTATTTGCAACATTTGTTATTTCGTTGTAACTTATGCATGGTACCCTAAGTTTCTGCGACGAGTCAATTACTTGGTTCCTTCTAATATGAGTAGTTTTCTTTATGATTTATGTTCTTCAAGTTAACCTTTGTCCCCGCGAAAAATCCTGGAGTGAGATTTTTTTTCCCTGAGTTGCTGCATCATGTATTTTCTCACGACATGGATTTTTTTTATTCATGCACGCCACGTCAGCAGACCCCCAACAACTCGGACTCACACACTGCTTGCAAAGACACGTAACCATGTTGCGTCTCACCGACACCTCCCTAAGCACACCACAGCCTCCAAAGGAGAGATTAGCGGATAATCATCCGGATACTAATCACCTCCAAGACACCGACAACGATTAACACCGGCATCACACCTAGTCCTCGTGATCACCGCCACCGCGGAGAGCCAGCACTGAAGGCAGCATCACGGCGATCATCGAGGATCATCACAGACAGACCACGGAGAGCCCCAAGATCGCCGCCGCCAGCCCTCCGCACACCAGGATCACGTACCAGTCCGGCACCGCCTCCACCATTAGAGCCCCGTCTCGAGCTTCGATAAGCAGCAATGGAGGAGAAGGAGCAGGAGGAGCGAGGCCAGGTGTGAGGAAGAAAGAAGGAGCACCGCGGTCGATATATAGCTTGAGATCGGTGTACGGTGGGCGAGGTCCACCAGATCCGCTCGTCGCCCGATCGCCGGTGTTCGGAGGCGAATCCACAAGCAGTGCTGATAGCGCACTGGCCCGCGAGATGAGTGCACGCTGCGCCAAGAAGAAGCACGCCACAAGACTACCGCAGAGACGGCCTAGATGCCCTACGAGCTAGACGTCGCCGGTGGAGAAAGCGCGGGAAAGCGCGCGGGAGAGAGGAAGAAGAGAGAGCCAGAGGAAGGAGGAGAGACCGACAGTGGGCCCTAAGTCCACCTGTCAACCAGAAGGAGCACTATGCTCTCGGGTACGACCAGCGTATTTTAGAATTTAGAATTTATTCTATTGTAGAAATCGCTCGTTTTTCCTTAAAACGTGGATTTATCCACACAGCACCAGTGTCCCACACTGTGGTTTCACCCCACTTATTGCCCTCTCACTGTAGCCGCATTTTACCATTTAAGTAAAGAAATTGTTTTGATTTGGTAGGAGTTTTATTTTCAAAAGCAATCCCTAGCAAATCTCGAGGACAAGATTTTTCTTAAAGGGGGTTAGTATTGTAACACCCCAAAAATTTAACCAGGTTTTTATTATTAATTTTTTTCCAGGAGTTTAAAAATTTTGCTTTCTGGAATTTTCTGTTGATTTCAGAACCCTTCTTTTTAATATTGAGGAGTTTTACCCAAGTGGAAACTTTCCAAAATGTATTGGACTTCTATGCTCTCTCAATATAACAATTCTTAATCAGTAGATTTATTTATTTAATTATTTCTCTCTGAGCTTTATTCCTTAAAATGACTTCCATTTAGTTTTGGAGCTCTTTTTGAACTACAACCATTTGATTAATTTAACTAAAATTCCAACAAAAATTTGGAGATGTCATGTGATGTTTCTAAATCACTTTTATGCAAAAATATATTTCATTCATTGAATATTTTGAGCTCTACACCTAATTTTCAAATCTGGTCCAGTGGGCAGTTTTGCACTCTGACCCTATTTAAATATTTCTTTAAAACCTCCACCAAATTTATGGGATGTCAGTGGTAGCATGCCATCCAACTTTATACAAAAACCTAGTGTTGTTCTTTGGAAAAAAAGAGTGAATCAACCTCTTTTTCATTCTGGTCCAGCCTTGTGATTTCTTCTGCAACCCTAATCATTTTTGCTCTAGTGCCCTTGTGCTTTCTCACCTTGTAGTCAACCCTGCAAAACCCCTAAGTCCAGGAGCATGCACCCTTTGGGACATTTTTGGTTCATGTAATGATGCCATTTACCACCTGTCCAGAATTAAAGTTTTGCAAAACTTGCACTAACAAGTTTCTTCATTTGGCAAACTAACCTCACCACCCTCTCTTGCATCTAAAGAGACCCCACCCTGGAAGTTTTGACCACCCCAAGTACTTCCTAGATATCTCTGGCATTTTGTCAAACACCCTGTGTGCATAGACAGATTTGGCATGGTTGAAGGTTTTGTGTGGTGAACTTTCCCCTTGCCCCAAACCAAGTTGTCTAGTAGCCTTCTATATGTCTCTAACCTAGGCACAGTGGATTTGCGGTGGCTCTCTAGCAACTTTGGTCGCCTGGCATTTCATCGAGCAGTGCCGTACGCCAGAGCCGCGAAAGCACGCGTTTTTCACGTGCTCGCGTCCGAGCCAGCACCCCCCTGGATAAGTTTCCCCGAGCTCATCCAAATCCTCTCCCTCTCGCCACGTCACGCCAGAAGCCCCGACCGCCTCCTCGCCCCCTGCAGCGTCGCCCGCAAGCCGCTTGGCGGCACGCCCGCGGCCGCATCCACCACCGCCATGGGCAGCACCGCCCAAACCACCGCAGTGCACCAGCTCGCCCCCTTCGACAGTGGAGTGGTCGTCTTTAGCCCCTGGAGCTAGCCAGCCACCGCCATGTCGCCCTGCAGCAAAGTAGGGCGGTCCGCCGACGAGCTCATCCACGTCCGCCGCGAACCGACATGGTTTTGCTATAAAAGGAAGCCCCGAGCCCCTCCGAGCACTTAGGCAGCCTCACACCGTCCCCCTGGTGCCCCCGTTGCCATCAATTGAAGAGGAGAAGGCCTTCTTCAACCTCTCCGGCCAGCTCGGCCGCCGCCTCGTCCCGATTCACTCTGGCGCCACCAGAGCCTCCCCCACCCTGCCATCACCACCACTCTGCTCCACATCGTCTTGCGGAGCCGCCCAGACCCCAAACGACGATGGAGCATCACCATAGCCCGAGCCCCCAAATCCACCGAAGCTTTCCTCCACCGCATGAGCTAAATGTGGCGATTCCCCCCACCTCCGACGACCCTACAACCACCGGAAGGACCGCCCCTGATCCGCGGATCCATCCCCGCCCTCAGCTCCCCGCGAGGAACCGCCGTTCGCCGGCGACGGTCGCCGGAGTCCCGCCTCTGCTCGGGCAGAAGAAGAATAGGGAGGGGAGACTAGTCAAACATGACTAGTGGGCCCCCTGGACCCACTGTCAGCGACGCCCCCCGCGGTCCACGCTGGATAAGTGGAGGCGTAAAACCCCAAGTACGCCTCCTCTGACCGAAAACGGAATCTCGTTTGAAACGTTTTATTTTCTGTTTTTATTAAAAACAGATTCTTACCAAAACTTTGACTAGCTATAACTTTTTAAATATAACTCCAAATGAGTTGATTCTTTTTCCTACCTCTTTCAAATATTGTCTAGTTTATTTTAAGATTTATTTCAAAAAAATTCAGACAACTTTTTGGTACTGTTTTTAAACTATATATTGATTCAAAAATATTTTAAATAGGATTTGCGAAGAGAGGAGAAAACTTTCAAGAGTTTTGGAATGCACCCAGCCTCCCCACAACTTGAAGGCAAGCATTCTGAACCCTGGCATATTATTGTGTGTGTTGTTTGACGCGGTGACAACACCACCTCGACACGGGGTATACGTCATTTTATGTGATGATATGTTCCTACTCATGAGTGCATATTAATGTTTTCATGCTATTGGAGTTTGATATGGTTGTGATGGTAATCACCGTCATGTGCCTTTCATGCATACCGGAAGAGAAACCGGGACAACCTCTGTCTTGGGTAGACACGGTCTTGTCCCTAGCCCTCTGTCGAGACGGTCGTGTCCGGTATGGCATGAGGGGGTATGTCGCGTGACGATTCTGTTTGTTGGTTGATGTATATATATTGTTATGCTAATCATGCAGGGAATATTTAAACCTCCTGAGTCGACAGTAGATCGAGTCTTGTCCCGATAACCCCCATACTTGTTTCGTGGTGCCACTTGCCCCTGCCATAGGTAGGGTACGGTTCAGTAAGTTGTCAACCCCTTTCCTAGCACACACCGCATGTAGAGGCCTTGGTGGAAGACAGGAGGCATCCGTGAGGCATGCCACCTGGTCCGGGAGCATGGGTGTTTCGGTTGTAGCCGAAGGGTAGCTCCCCTAGTTTGCGCGCAGTATAAATTTTTGATCCCATGTTACGTCGAGGTTGTAGCCTCCCCACTTAGAGTTTCGCTTAACGGGTGTCATGGGTGATTCCAGACACTGGTAAGTTAGGTTGGTGTGTGCGGATAGGCGTGTTTTCAATTAAAAGGCCGTAGACGGAATTAGCCCAGATGGACTAAAGGAATCCGTTACTCTTGGGTAAAGAGTACACCCTCTGCAGAGATTAAGCCTATTCGAATAGCCGTGTCCATGGTGAAGGATTACGATGCAGGATGGGTCGAGTGTCGGTCTTAGTGTCGGTCTTGAGGAGAAACTATTAAACCAGAATCGGGATCTCGACTTGAGTCTTGTGATGATTATGATTATTATTTTGTTGTGGACTAACCTGTTATATTATTGGAATTATCAAATATCCTGGAATAGTTCTACCTCCTGTGTATTCACCGAGGTTATTTATAAGCCCTTTATGTGGTGTCATTTGAGGCCTTGCATATGTATACTTGTTATTTATTTTCTTTATAAGCCCTTTATGTGGTGTCGCTGAGACGCCCGACTGCGGCATGCTTGTTATTTATTTATTCCTATAAGCCCTTTATGTGGTCTCGCTGAGACGCCGCACTGTGGCATGCTTGTTATTTATTTTCTTTATAAGCCCTTTATGTGGTGTCGCTGAGACGCCCGACTGCGGCATGCTTGTTATTTATTTATTCCTATAAGCCCTTTATGTGGTGTCGCTGAGGCCTTTGATCGTGGCATGCTTGTTATTTATTTTCTTTATAAGCCCTTTATGTGGTGTCATTTGAGACGCCTGATCGTAACATACTTGTTATCTATATATTTTATAAGCCCTTTTATGTGGAGTCGCTCAGACGCCCGACTGAGGCATTTCTCTTTGTTTACTAACTTTTCGAGGTGTCGCTCCAGACACCCGATCGGTGCATTTTATTACTACTATGTTATTGCATATCCATAAATAACCTGCTTGCATGCATCAGAGATTTTATTTTTGTGGTAGCGTCATGATCTTAAAATATTTTCAGTACATAATTATCGTTGTTATATTATACCCGTGTTCATAATGTTTGCGAGTACATTCAAAAGTACTCACTGGCTTGTCCCTGGCTATTGTCTTGGCCAGATTTCTTGCGCGGAGAGGAGCAACCGTGATGACAGTCCGGGAACCTAAGCATTGGTGATAGCAGTCTCGCGAAGATAGGAGTTATCCTGGTCAGCTGTTCCTGTGGAAAATGGAGTCCCATAGACACTGATGATCCACAAATCGCTTCCTACATCAACCACTAGAAACCATTTGTTGTACTCACAGGCCAGAATGGTCTTGTACTTCATAATTTGTATTTTTGTTTGGAATTTCTGTATCAAGTTGGTGCCTCATCAGCTAATAGTAATCCTGGGGCTAGTGAGCACAAGGGCCATTTTCTGGAAATTAATACCCGGAAAACCGGTCGTCACATAATATCTTTTCTCGATGGACGATTTGAGAGAGACCCAGTACTGGCCAACCTTCTCCAGTACGTCATCGCTCAAGAACGTTTGAACCAGCAAGTAATGGGTTATCTCGAGAGTCTCGATGATTTGAATCCTCAGATTGCCATCGGCAGACCACTGAGGCCCGACCAGGAGAGACACATACATCGACTGGTCAATCCACTTCCCCCAATAGAAGAAGAGTGTGTCCCAGTACCAGAGACATTTTCGCGAGACCCCGTCCAGTTACCGTCTTCATTTTTGACGTCACTGCTGTGTTTATTATTGCAACATTTATTATTGCGTTGTAACGTGTGCATGGTACCCTGAGTTTGTGCGACGAGTCAATTATTTGGTTTCTACTAATATGAGTAGTTTTCTTTGTGATTTAATTTTTTTAGATAACCATTATTCCCCGTGAAAAATCCTGGAGTGAGATTTCTTTTCCCTGAGTTGCTGCATCATTTATCTTCTCACGACATGGATTATTTTTTTATTCACGCAACACCATGGCAGCAGACCCACAACCACTCGGACTCTTACACTGCTTGCAAAGACACGTAACCATGTTGCATCTCACCGACCCCTCCCTAAGCGCACCACAGCCTCCAAAGGAGAGATTAGCGGATAATCATCCGGATACTAATCACCTCCCTGACAACGACAACGATTAACACCCGGCATCACACCTAGTCCCGTGATCACCGCCACCGCGGAGAGCCAAGACCGAAAGAAGACATCACGGCGATCATCGAGGATCATCGCACACAGGAGCACGGAGAGCCCCAGCACTGCCGCCAGCCCTCCGCACACCAGGATCACGTACCAGTCCGGCACCACCTACGAGCTAGACGTCGCCGGTGGAGAAAGCGCGGGAAAGCGCGCGGGAGAGAGGAAGAAGAGAGAGCCAGAGGAAGGAGGAGAGCGGCGGTGGGCCGGGTCCACACTGTCGGCCGAGAGGGAGCACTGTGCTCTCGCAGTGCGACCGAGTATTTTAGAATTTTTAATTTATTCTAAATTTACTACGTCCAACGTAGAAATCACTCGTTTTTCCCTAAAACGTGGATTTCTCCACACAACGCCAGTGTCCCACACTGTAGTTTTACACCACTTATTGCCCTCTCACTGTAGCCGCATTTTACCGCTTAAGTATAGTAATTGTTTTGACCTGGTAAAAGTGTCGGGGAGGCTGATCGTACCCACGGACACCTATGGGGCCCGACGGAGCAGGCCCCTTTGTGGTTCGGAGGGGGGCGGAGGTCGCACGAAGAGCGGATCGAGGCGATGCACACGAGCGGTTTTACCCAGCTTGAGCTCTCGGAGAGATAAAACTCCTCTTGTTGCTTGTTTGATCTATTGTGTTCTTGCTAGGGAGCCATGCGAGCTACAAAACCTAAGCGTGAGTGTATCTAGTCTCGAGTGGGTGAACCTTGCGGAAGATGCGAACCGAGCAGAACCAACTCTTCTACGTTGCACTCGGGCCTCCTTTTATATGCTCAAGGGTCTCGACGGTGGCAACATAGGCGGGGTACGAGCGTAAAACAGGGGTTGGTACACCTACTTGAGCGATTATGCGATTGCAAAATACCTAACTCGGCGGCAAGGGACAAAAGCAATAAATGCACTGTCGTTGTCGCCCAAACAAAGGTAACAGAGATCGTGAGGTGCGCCTCCGCCGCCACGATGGCAAGCCTGTCGGCGCCACAAGATCGCTGCTCTCCGCTGGCTGCACACCGCTCGACAGCGCCCATGGAGCGGTCCCCATGGCGACACGTCGCTGGGTGAGCTGGAGCGGAGACGGAGAGAAGTTGCATGCAGCGGCAAAGCGCCTTGCCAGCGGCGAATCCTTGTCGCGCCCGGAGACTTGTCGCGCTCCGAGCCTTCCCGGCAAGCTCCTCTTGCCGGGGCCTTGTCTTCCGCGTGCCTGGAGCGGCTTTCCCGACAAGCTCTTCTTGTCGGGGCCTTGTCTGCCTAGAGAGGCCTTCCCGACAAGCTCCTCTTGTCGGGGTCTTGCCTTCTGAATGGCTGCGGAGGGTCTTGGCGGGGCCTTGGCAAGGCTCCCAGCAGGAGCCTTCTGTTGCCCGTGCACAAGTTCGGGGTACTAAGGTACCCCTACTTTAGTACACCGGCAGGAGCCCCGGTGCAGGCCATACACGGTGCCGGCGGCTGTTGGGCGAGCCCAAAAGCAGGCTGCACGCAGCGGCCTGGGTCCAAACCAAACCCACTCCGTGTCCGCGCGTCCCCGAAGCAGCCGCGTCATTGCGGCGTCGTGGGGGAAGTGGGCGGCGTGCGGGGTCGCTACACCCGTCGCCTCCGCTCTGCATCCCCGCCACGTGGTTCCCATGCTCTTGGGGTCACGGACGGTGGGAGTGGGAAACTGGGCAGTTATGAGCAGAGGCAGCAGTTCGGCCCCGATTCCCTGCTCTTCCTATGCCCTGATTTGTCGAGCGGGGCGGTTGAGCCCCCACCTTGCTTCCTTAAAAAGAGCGGAAGGGGGGAGCGCAGAAGGCCGCACTCTCCCACCTCCTCCTTTCCTCAGTTTCTGCTCCCCTTTCTCATTCGCCATGGAGAAAAAGAGCCTTGGTTCTTCATCGGTGGCGGCGAGGGTCGCCGCTAGGCAGCGCTCCCCTCCCAACCCCATGCCCGGGGCGGTAGAGCCAGCCCCAAGAGGAAGAGGGAGGGGGCAAGGTCGTGGACGAGGTCGAGGCGCTCGGGGAAGAGGTGGACGGGGCAGCGCGCCGCCTCCGCTTCCGCCGGCGGTTCCCCTCCCTGCGGCGGTCCATACCAGGGACGACCCTTGTGAGTTCTTCGTCAGACTGCGCCGGGCGCCTCGTCGCCGCCTCCGGCTTCCAGCTCCGTTCTTGGCGCGATGGAGTCGGATCCGCCCGAGACATCGAGATTGCACATGAGGGGCTGTGGAATCAGCGGCATGCGAGTCCGCGTTGTATTCCCAGCCCCTAATGTGATGTATCTCGATCGTGGGTGGAAGGCGTTCACCCGCATCCACAGCTGAGGCGGGGTTTACCCTCCATTTTAAGTTAATGGAGGTGATCTCCTCTCCGTCAAGGTCTTGAGGATCTTGGCACTTTCGGGCGAAGTGCTGCGTGGACAGCTCCTCCGACAATGAAGATTCCCCTCGAGCAAGAGTGGCGAGGAGGAGCGGCAGTGGCAACGAGGTTGGCGGGCCCGATTAGTTGTCGGGCGCCGCCAGCGTCACCGGCGACCCCATCATCCGTGTCGCCCGGCTCCTGAACTCCCGGGTCGTCTCCTTGGGCGATGGCGTGGGGAGGCTGCGGAAGGGGAAGAGGGATGGCGACAAGGTCGTCAAGTCGAATCTGAGGCGTAGTGCCCTCGACAAGCGTCTTGACGCCCTGCCGCCCGTCTTGAACCCGCTTCGACGCCGCCATCTCCGTCAAGCCCTCGGGGAGCTCCGGGATGTTCTCTTGGTGTCTTCGGCACCCGTGGCTAAATCTAGGCGTTTCTTTTGCCCTTCTCGCCTCCTTGACCTACCTCCTGAAGAGAGGGACAGAAAAAGGATTACGGGCATCTTATCTTTTTAATTTGTAAGCCTTCGGGCCTTATCCGCATTTAAAGCTTGTAATCCTCTCTTTCATGTTTTTCATTCCCCACGGATTGTAACCGAGTAGAATGTTTTTAATGAAAAAGGGATGCTTGAAAAAGGACGAAGGGCTTATCTGATATCTCAGCCCCCGGCAACTCTAGCTTGCCGCAGCTTCCGACAACTCAGGCTTGTCGCGGCCCGGCAACTCTGGTTTGCCGTAGCCCCAGCAACTCTGGCTTGCCGGGCTTGGGTACCAGCGCGCCCTTTTTCTCCTCTTCGCTGTTATTTCAGTTCTGAGAACGATTCAGCCAGTGCCGCGATAAGTTATTTTTGTAATATAACTTTATTCTGGGCAATATCTGCTACGTTACTTCCTTTACTCGACCCTTGGCTTTGTATGTTATTACCGTAAGCTCTTGAAACTTGCGGTCGCGAGCACCCTTGCATGGCGCCGAGTCGCGAGCTTCGGCAAATATTTGGCGGGGTCGCTACCGACAAAGCAACCTTGTCGCGGACTAGCCGCAGCTCACTTAAGTTGTTGAGCGGACTCAAAACAAAGTAAGGGCGCGACCAGCCACGATTTGGTTCCTCCAGCGCGGGTTTTTCATACAAAGCGCGGTCGTTCAAGGAAGATAACTTTACAAATTTATTACTGATCTGAATCGATCGATGCAATGTTATTTCCTCTACTTGATTCCTTCCTTTATGCGTTATTGCCCTCGCTTTTCGAAACTTGCGGTGCGAGGCACCCTTGCATGGCGCGAGTGCGGAACTTCAGCGACTTCTTTGGCGGGGTCGCTACCGACAAGCAACCTTGTCGCAGACTAGCCGCAGCTCACTTAAGTTGTTGAGCGGACTCGAAACAAAGTAAGGTCGCGACCAGTCACGACTTGGTTCCTCTGCGCACAGGTTTTCCATACAAAGTACTATAGTTCGAGGAAGATAACGAAAATTTAAATATCGATTGCTCAAACTTTGGCAACTTAGCTTTTCTGTTTCTTGCTTCCCGATGAGGTGAAACTTCCTCGAGCTGTGCCTGGTCCATAGTATTATCTCCTCCTCCCCCTGGTTAACTTGTGCGCGAGGGAGCCTTCCTTTCTTTGAGAGAAGAGAAAGAAGAGGAAATAACGTTACGGAGCCTAGCGGCTCAATTCTGCTTACCGGGTGTGGTTGCTGCACAAAGTGTTAGCCAAAGCATGCAATAAATTGATGAAAGCATGAACTTGACAAGTCTTGCGCAACACACGAGCTTTCTTGATGCACGGGTCTGCGCCCGGCTTTGTCTGAAGGATTACATGCAACAGCGGCAAGACTTGTACAAAAGGTGGTTGCCGGAACAGGTTCCGGCAACCGCGCCTTATGGGTAAAACTTACGAAGATGCTCAATGTTCCAGGAGTTGCTCACCGGAATGCCATCCTCGGTCTCAAGGCGGACAGCGCCAGGCCTAGTGACTCGTTTCACCCGATAAGGGCCTTCCCACTTAGGCGTCAACTTGTTTGAATTCTTGGCGGACTGAGTGCGCCAAAGAACAAGGCCGCCTTCCTCGAGACTTCTGGCATTAACCCTGCGGGCATGTTAACGACGCAGGGCTTGCTGGTAGCGAGCGGCTCGCACAGCGGCCTGAAGACGATCTTCCTCGAGGAGCAGCGCGTCATCTTGTCGCAGCTGCTCTTGCTCAAGTTCATCATAGCGAGTACTCGAGGCGATCCGTATCTGAGTTCCGTGGGGAGAACTGCCTCTGCTCCATAGACTAGAGCAAAGGGTGCACGGCGGTGGCTCGATTTGGCATCGTTACGATCGACCAAAGAACCACCGGCAGCTCCTCGATCCGATTTCTTCCGCACTTGTGCGACTGTCGAAAGTTACGGTCTTGAGCCCGCGACGCCCGGCATTGCCCTCTCTGCTTGACCGTTGCTTCTCGGGTGAGCAGCAGGCGGCAGAACCTTGGCGCCAAGGTCTTGGGCGTCTTGCATGAAGGTGCGACTTCGTAAATTGTGTGCCGTTGTCGGTGATGATCCTGTTAGGGATTCGAAGCGGCAAACAATCGACTGAAGAACTTGATCACTTGTTGTCTTTGTCACCTTCCTCACTGCTTCCACTTTCGGCCACTTTGTGAACTTGTCGATGGCGGCGTACAAGTACTCAAAGCCCCCGACTTTCGGGGAAGGGGCCGAGATGTCGAGCCCAGGACCAAAAATGGCCGGGATAAAGGGATCGTGCGGAGAGCTTGAGCTGGCGGTGTATCTGTTTGGAATGGGCCAGCACGCTTCACACTTGGTTACTTGTGCGGTTGCATCCTGGAGGCTGTCGGCGGAAGAAACCTTGCGGAAAGCTTTGCTTGGCAAGTGCTCTTCTTGCCCAATGTGGTGACCACATATGCCTCCATGTATCTCTGCCAACAACTTACATCCATCTTTCACAGGAATACACTTCAATTTCACACCGTTGAGTCTTCTTCTATACGTATCTTTGTCGACAAACTGGTACATACTTGACGCCGGGCTACTCTTTCTATTTCTTCCTGCTCTTGGAAGTTCTCTCTGTCTGAAGGAAATGGACAATCTGCTGCGCCCATGTTGGAGCTTGTGGCTCGACAACAAGGACTAAAGGCACATCTGCTGCTTGGGAACATCAGCTTCTCTGGCAGAGCACGTGGCTCTGCCGGAACAAGATGCTCCCGACAAGCTTGCGGAGCAAGACTTGTCGGGGCGTTGCTTCAACGAAACAAACCGGGTGCAGCCGGGCGGTGCTCCTCGGCTGCTTGTCGGTGTTGATCTTGGGGACCTTTACAGCGGCAACCCGGGGAAGCTCTGTGGGAAAATAGTCTCCAGAGGCCAACTTCCTCTTCTTGCTCTGTCCGGTCGATGGTGTTCACGGTTGGTTGAGTCGACTTGAGCACAAAGATCCACTGGTTCCACAGTAGCTTGAGTGCGGTGCACTTTAACAGACCATCGGCAATATCATTACGAGCTCTTGGAACATGTTCCATTTGCGAGCCGTCAAAGTGCTCTTCTAGCTTCCTCACTTCATCAACGTAGGCTTCCATCAGCGGACTACTGGTAATCTTTGTTGACTTGGCGGACTGACGAGTTGCGAGTCACCCCGACAATAAGCTTCTTGATCCCAAGGTCCATTGCGATCCACGAGACCGGCAAGCAAACCTTCATACTCTGCGGTATTGTTTGTCGCTTGCTCCTTGGGAAAGTGCATCGGACGGCGTACTTGAGGTGCTCTCCGGTGGGTGCGATAAGCACGCCCGGCACCGGCGCCTTGCGATGAGAAGGCACCATCAAAGTACATCAGCCACTCTTTGCTTGCTTCTTTGGCGGGAATGCTCGTCTCCGGAATCTCTTCATCTGGCGTTGGCGTCCATTACGCTATGAATTACGCCAATGCTCCGCTTTGGATAGTTGATGTGCTTTCAAACTTAAGACCAAAGCTTGACAGCTCCAGTGCCCACTCGACAATCCTGCACCGCTTACGGATTCTGCGGTATCCTCTTGAGAAGCGGTGACAAGCTGTGATCTCATGTGCTTGGAAGTAATGGCGCAGCTTTCTCGAGGCCATGAGGAGGCCGGCAATTTTTGCACACCGAGTACCTTGACCTAGCCCCCTGCGGAGAGGAACTGACAAAAGTAGACTAGGCGCATCATCCTTTTCTGCATCTGTTCACGTGTCTGGCGGACTCACCCTTGTCGGGACGAGCTTGTCGTGAAGCCCACCTTGTCATTTGGATGTGTTTGCCGTGGTTCTTTGGCTCATCATCCGCCTCCCTCTCCGCCACTAACGCAGCACTAACCACTTGATTGGTCGCCGCTATATACAGCAACAACTTCTCTTGTGGCTTAGGCGCGACAAGTGTTGGAGTGGAGGATAGGTATCTCTTTAAGTCCTGCAGCGCAGCCTCCGCTTCGGGAGTCCATTTTACTGGACCTGCCTTTTTCAAAATCTTGAAAAATGGCGAGGCGCTCAGCAGAACCTAGAAATAAACTTCTTGAGAGCAGCCACGCAACCGGCAAGTCTTCGTACATCCTTGGCGCTTTGGTGCTTCAATCTGCTCAATGGCCTTGATCTTGTCGGGATTAGCTTCAATCCCCCCGAGACACGAAGAACCCGAGAAGCTTGCGGAAGGGACTCCAAACACGCACTTCTCGGGGTTGAGCTTGAGGTTGATCTTAGCAGATTTGCAAAGGTCTCGTCAAATCTTGAACCAAAGTTGCTTTGTCCTTGCTCTTGACCACTATGTCATCCATGTAGGCTTCTACATTTACGTGCATTTGCGGCTCAAAAGCGTCATGGACTACCCTTGCAAATGTTGAACCAGCATTCTTGGACCGAAAGGCATCCGTATAAAGCGATTATGTGCCACATGGTGTGATGAATGCGGTCTTCTCTTCATCTTCTTCAGCCATGAAGATGCGATGCTATCTGAGTATGCATCAAGAAGCGAAAGCAAATCACATCCGGCCGTGGAGTCAACAATCTGGTCAATGCGGCGGCAAGGGACATGGATCTTTGGGACATGCTTTATTAACATCCGTGAAGTCAATACAAAGTCTCCATTTCCCATTTGCCTTGCGCCGCGACTACGAGGATTGGCCAACCACGTGGGATGGAGCACTCCTCGACAAGGCCTGCTGCTTCCGGTTTCTTGATCTCTTGACTATATGAATTCTTGGCGCTCCTTTGCTTGCTTCCTGACTTTTTGCTTGTGGGCGCGCGCGAGGACAAACAGCCAGTGTGCTCAATCACTTTCACAGGAACACCGGGGATATCGACGGTTGCCATGCAAACACGTCGACATTCGCCCATGAGGAAAGCAACGAGCGCCTTCCTATTTGGGGTCGAGAGAGGCAGCGATGGTGAAGGTACCACCAGCGCCGTCCTCCTCGGCGGGCACCTTCTTGGTCTTCGGTAGAGCCACCATCTTCTTGCACTTGCCGGTGGAGCACGATGGTGCGTCCTCGGCAGTAGCAGCACTCCGAAGAGGCGCTTGCGGAGTGAGCATCGAGCCCTTGCGGACTTGGACTTGGTCTTCTTCCCCGGGAGCTTCGGTGACAAGTGTTGGGCGATGCTGTCGCGGCTGCTGCATCCGGAAGATCTTGTCGGCACAGATAAGGGCATCCTTCTTGTCGCCATGGACAGAGATGGCGGCTTATCGGGCCCGGCATCTTGAGTAGGTTGTAGGCGTGGTGAGAGGCTGCCATGAACTTGGCGAGTGCCGACAGCAAAGTATCCCATTGTAAGGCAAAGGGAAATCGGCAGCGTCGTCAAATGTAACCCTCTCGATCCTGAAGTTCAGCTCGCTGCCAAATGTGACCGGCAGCGTAATCTTCCCCTTGACTTGCTCCTCCCGGATTGATTCCTTGGAAGGTTCCGGTCTCTTCGAGCTTCATTGTCGAGGATTTGAAGCTTCGGAGGACCGCGGAGGAGATCAGATTCAAGCCGCCCCACCGTCAACTAACATTTTGTGACCTTGAGGTTGCGGATGGTTGGAGAGACCAACATCGGCAAGCAACCGACCGCGATTATGCGATCGGTGGTCCTCAATATCAAAAATGATAGGCGTCTTTGGACCACTTCAGAGGCTTGCGTGACTCTACGGATGGTTCCGCTGCATTGACCTCCGCATCCATTGCTTGAGTTGGCGGTGGGAGGTATGCGGAAGCTTACCTCCGTCAACGCAGAAGAACCTCTGTGGCTTCTGAAACTCCTGCTCATCGGCGTCGTCGTCCTCCATATCTTCGTCGTCATCATCATCTTCATCCTTATCGCGGCGGCGAGAATTCGATCTCCTTATATGCTTGACTTTGCATGGCGCCCCGGCGAGGCGTTTCTTGCTTGCTCCCCGGCACCTTCCTGGGCCTTCTCCTTGTCGCGCCGCTTCGTACTCAGCTCTCTGCTGCTCGACAAGCTGCTCGACTTTCTTGCAGCTCACGGAGGTCGTGGCCCTTGGTGCGGTGGATCTTGCGATCTTGCTGCGGAGCTGTCACCTTGTCGGCCGCCGCCACCGGCCGGTGGTTGGCGTCGTGACAACCTCTTTGCGGAGCCACCAGCCTTGGCGTTCTTGTCGCCGCCTCCGTTGCGGACTGCTCGACAACTAGCACTTCTCTGCTTTTCTTCTTCCTGTTGCCTCGCCGCCGGCCCTTCTTTGCCGGGCGGTGTCATCACCGTCGAGATCCTGTACAGATTCTCTCACGAGTCTCCTCCCTTCCTCGGTAGCGTGCACACTTGTCGGCCAAAGGCGTACAGCTCGGCGGCGTCCTTGACTTTGCACATCGCCATCTCCTCCCTCATCCTGCGGTTCCGCACATTACGATGAAATGCGCTGATCACCGCGGCGGTGGACGTCTGGGATGTTGTAGTGCACGGCTGAATCTCTGAATGAACTTGCGCAGGGACTCTCCTTCCTTCGGGCGAGCAAGTGAAGGTCGCTCTCTTGGCCATGAGGTTTGTGGCCACAATGAAGGCGCCAACAAACCGATGGCACAGATCCGCCAAGAGGATATGGAGCTGTCCGGCAAGTGCATGAGCCAAGATCGGCGTTGGGCTTGAGGGACGGCGGGAAGTAGTTGGCGAGATCTTGTCGTCCCGTCCCCGCAGCCTGCACCGCGATGGTGTAGATGCTTTGAGGAACTCTCGACGTGCGTCCGCCATCATACTTCTCCGGCGCGTCTGGTTTGAAGTTTTTACGGCTGGGCCCTTTGGACTTGCCGCAGCTCATGAGTGAACGCAGGGCAACCTACCGCGTCACGGCAAGTTACTGGTCCCTCCGGCGCGTGCATGTCAGCAGAAGGCCCAGCGCGGCTTGTCGGATTGACGTCGCGCTTCTCTTGATTGCTCGATGCGAGTTCGGCGTCCTCTTGTTGTCGCTCATGAAGAACTTGGCGGCGATAGCGGCGAACTTCGCCGGATCCGGCGGCCGATGGAGTCGCTCGAGGTGGATCCGGTGAGTCGGCGATCTTGGCCTTCTTGGCGGAGAGTGCGGTGGTTGCACCTCGGCGATCTCGTCGCCACCGGCTCGTGCCTTGTCGTCGCGCCCGCGGCAGCGATGGCGTTGGTTGCCGCGGGCGTCGCCGTTAGCAAAGCCGATGAGGCTACGGATAGTAGCCCTCCACTCGTCGACCTTGTCGGCCGTTGGAGGGTAGTCGAGAAGCGATTGAGCCCTCGCGAGCTGCTTTGGAGTAGTAAGCGGCATTGGGGAGCAGTGCGAGGCGGGACACGCTCGGACTTCTAACCACGTTAGAAGGAGCGGCGCCCGTCCGGCGACCGTATCTCACTCGCGCCCGGCATGTTGGCGCGCATGCTGGTCTTGAGGGATCGATCCAGCGAGCGTATGGCGTTGTGAATGCCATGGCGTTGTTGGTCCCGCGTCTCTGAGATGGGCGCGGGGATGCGTGAACGCCGAGGTTTGTGGTGCCTTGTCCTTGGACTGAAACAGCGTCGCGGCACCTTCGTCGGCGCCCGTTCCTCCGCCGGCGTACGCACCGCCACCCGTTTGCTGCGGTGAGGGTGGGTACAGCAGCAGACGGCTCTGCTGCCGCGAAGCCTTCTTCTTCGGTGGCATGTTGAGGAAGATGTTGATGACGCTGCTCACGTGAGCGCCGGATCGGTTCACACGGCCTCGACGCCCTACAGCGCGCCCGAAGATGTCGGGAGGCTGATCGTACCCACGGACACCTATGGGGCCCGACGGAGCAGGCCCCTTTGTGGTTCGGAGGCGGAGGTCGCCTGAAGAGCGGATCGAGGCGATGCACACGAGCGGTTTTACCCAGCTTCGGAGCTCTCCAGAGAGATAAAACTCCTACTGTTGCTTGTTTGATCTATTGTGTTCTTGCTAGGGAGCCATGCGAGCTACAAAACCTAGCGTGAGTGTATCTAGTCTCGAGTGGGTCGAACCTTGCGGAAGATGCGAACCGAACGAACCAACCCCTTCTACGTTGCACTCGGGCCTCCTTTTATATGCTCAAGGGGTCTCCGACAGGTGGCAACATAGGCGGGGGTACGAACGTAAAAACAGGGGTTGGTACACCTACTTGAGCGATTATGCGATTGCAAAATACCTAACTCGGCGGCAAGGGACAAAAGCAATAAATGCCTGTCGTTGTCGCCCAAAGCGATTAACGAGAGACCGTGAGGTGCGCCTCCGCTCACCACGATGGCGAGCCTGTCAGCGCCGCGCATCGCTGCTCTCCGCTGGCTGCACAGCTGCTCGACACGCGCCCATGGAACGGTCCCATGGCGACACGTCGCTGGGTGAGCTGGAGCGGAGCGAGACGGAGAAGTTGCATGCAGCGGCAAGCGCCTTGCAGCGGCGAATCCTTGTCGGCGCCGGAGACTTGTCGGCGCTCGAGCCTTCGGCAAGCTCCTCTTGCGGGGCCTTGTCTTCAGCGTGCACAGGCGGCTTTCCCGACAAGCTCTTCTTGTCGGGGCCTTGTCTGCCTAGAGAGGCCTTCCCGACAAGCTCCTCTTGTCGGGGTCTTGCCTTCTGAATGGCTGCGGAGGGTCTTGGCGGACGCCCGGCAAGGCTCCCCGCGGGGACGCTGCGACTGCCCGTGCACAAGTTCGGGGTACTAAGGTACCCCTACTTTAGTACACCGACAAAAAGTATTATTTTCAAAAACAATCCATAGCAAATCTCGAGGACGAGATTTTTCTTAAGGGGGGTAGTATTGTAACACCCCAAAAATTTAACCAGGTTTTAATTATTAAAATTTTGCCAGGAGTTTAAAAATTTTGCTTTCTGGATTTTCTGTTGATTCCAGAACCCTTCCTTTTAATATTGAGGAGTTTTACCCAAGTGGAAACTTTCCAAAAATGTATTGGACTTCTATGCTCTCTCAATATAACAATTATTAATCAGTAGATTTATTTATTTAATTATTTCTCTGATTTTTTTATTCCTTAAAATGACTTCCATTAGTTTTGGAGCTCTTTTTTAACTACAACCATTTGATAAATGTAACTAATATTCCAACCAAAATTTGGAGATGTCATGTGATGTTTCTAAATCACTTTTATGCAATTTCTTTCATTGAATATTTTGAGTTCTACACCTAATTTTCAAATCTGGTCCAGTGGGCAGTTTTGCACTACAGCCTATTTAAATATTTCTTTAAAGCCTCCACAAAAATTATGGGATGTCAGTGGTAGCATGAAATCCAACTTTATGCAAAAACCTAGTGATGTTCTTTGGAAAAATTGAGTGAATCAACCTCTTTTTCATTCTGGTCCAGCCTTGTGATTTCTCTTGCAACCCTATTTATTTTTGCTCTAGTGACCTTGTGCTTTCTCACCTTGTAGTCAACCCTACAAAACCCCTAAGTCGAGAGCATGCACCCATTGGGACATTTTTGGTTCATGGAATGATGCCATGTACCCCGTCGAGAATTGAAGTTTTGCAAAACTTGCACTAACAAGTTTCTCCATGTGGCAAACTAACCTCACCACCCTCTCATGCATCTAAAGAGACCCCACTGGAAGATTTGACCACCCCAAGCACTGCCTAGATGCTTCTGGCATTTTGTCAAACACCCTGTGTGCATGGACAGATTTGGCATGGTTGAAGGTTTTGTGTTGTGAACTTCCCCCTTGTCCAAACCAAGTTGTCTAGTAGCCTTCTAACTGTCTCTAACCTAGGCACGTGGATTTGCGGTGGCTCTCTAGCAACTTTGGTCATACAGCATTTCGTCGAGCGAGTGCCGTGCACGCCAGGCCTTGAGTAGAGCGCAGCGTTTACTGCGTCTTTCGCGTCCGAGCCAAAGACGCCCCCTGGATAAGTTTCCCCGAGCTCATCCTGATCCTCTCCCTCTCGCCACGTCACGCCAGAAGCCCCGACCGCCCCCTGCAGTGTTGCCAGCAAGCCGCTTGGTATCACACCCGCGGTCGCATCCGCCCCTGCCACGGGCGGCACCGCCCAAACCACCACAGCGCGCCAGCTCGCCTCCCTCGACAGTAGAGTGTTCGTTGTTAGCCCTTGAACCTAGCCAGCCACCGCCACGTCGCCCTGCAGCACAGTAGGGCGGTCCGCCGACGAGCTCATCCACGGCCGCCGTGAACCGACATGGAGGTGCTATAAAAGGAAGCCCCCGAGCTCCCCCGAACACTCAGGCAGCCGCACGCCGTCCTCCTAGTGCCCCCGTTGCCATCCATTGAAGAGGAGGAGGCCGTCTTCACCCTCTCCGGTCAGCTCGGCCGCCGCCTCGTCCCGGTTCACCCCGGCGCTACCAGGGCCTCCCCCACCTTCCCATCATCACCACTCGGCTCCTCTTCGTCTTGCGTAGCCGCCCAGACCCCAAACGACGATGGAGCATCACCCTAGCCCGAGCCCCCAAATCCACCGAAACCTTCCCTCCGCCGCAGAGCTCGCCGCAGGCGATTCCCTCCACCCCCGACGACCCTACAACCACCGGAAGGACCACCCTAGATCTGCGGATCCATCCCCGCCCTCAGCTCCCCGCGAGGAACCGCCGTTCGCCGGCGACGATCGCCGGAGTCCCGCCTCTGCTCGGGCAGAGGAAGAAGAGGGAGTGGAGACCAGTCAAACATGGCTAGAGGCCGCCCAGGACCCACTGTCAGTGACACCCCGCGCGGTCCACGCTGGATAAGTGGAGGCGTAAAACCTCAAATACGCCTCCTCTGCACGAAAGCGTAATCTCGTTGGAAACGTTTTCTTTTTCTGTTTTATTAAAAACAGATTTTTACCAAAACTTTGACTAGCTGTAACTTTTTAAATATAACTCCAAATGAGTTGATTCTATTTCCTACCTCTCTTAAATGTTATCTAGTTTATTTTAAGATTTATTTCAAAAAAAATCAGACAACTTTTTGGTACTGTTTTTAAACTATATATTGATTCAAAAATATTTTTAAATAGGATTTTGGAGAGAGGAGAAAACTTTCAAGAGTTTTGGAATGCACCCTGCCTCCCCACGACTTGAAGGCAACCATTCTGAACCCTGGCATAATATT
This sequence comes from Aegilops bicornis, assembly GCA_021605145.1. NCBI lineage: Eukaryota > Viridiplantae > Streptophyta > Magnoliopsida > Poales > Poaceae > Aegilops > Aegilops bicornis. The sequence goes on from CM038669.1 coordinate 326,450,228, forward strand.
GTGTGTGTTATTTGACACGGTGACAACACCACCTCGACACGGGGTATACGTCATTTTATGTGATGATGTGTTCCTACTCATGAGTGCATATTAACGATTTCATGCTATTGGAGTTTGATATGGTTGTGATGGTAATCACCGTCATATGCCTTTCATGCATACCAGAAGGGAATCCGGGAAAGCCTCTGTCTTGGGTAGACATAGTCTTGTTCCTAGCCCTCCGTCGAGACGGTCGTGTCCGGTATGGCACGAGGGGGTATGTCGCGTGATGATTACATGCATTGGTTGAAGTATATATTGTTATGCTAATCATGCGGGGAATGTTTAAACTTCCTGAGTCGACCGTAGATCGAGTCTTGTTCCGGTAACCCCCATACTTGTTTCGTGCTGCCACTTGTCCCTGCCATAGGTAGGGTATGGTTCAGTAAGTTGTCAACCCCTTTCCTAGCACACACCGTACAGAGAGGCCATGGTGGAAGATACCGGAGGCATCCGGTAGGCATGCCACCTGGTCCGGGAGCATGGGTGTTTCAGTTGTAGCCGAAGGGGTAGCTCCCATAGTTTCTTGTAGCGGTATAAATTTTGTGATCCCATGTTACGTCGAGGTTGTAGCCTCCCCACTTAGAGTTTAAACTTAACGGGTGTCGTGGGTGATTCGGGACACCCGGTAAGTTAGGTAATGTGTGCGGATAGGTGTGTTTTCAATTAAAAGGCCGTAGACGGAATTAGTCCCGATGGACTAAAGGAATCTGTTACTCGTGGGTAAAGAGTACACTCTCTGCAGAGATTAAACCTATTCGAATAGCCGTGTCCATGGGTAAGGACTACAGTCTAGGATGGGTCAAGTGTCGGTCTTAGTGTCGGTCTTAGTGTCGGTCTCCAGAGGAGAAACTGTTAAACCAGAACTCGGATCACGACTTCAGACTTGTGATGATTATGATATTTTTTGTGTGTGGACTAACCCGTTATATTATTGGAATTATCAAATATCCCTGGGATGGTTCTACCTCCTGGATATTCACCGTGATTATTTATAAGCCCTTTATGTGGTGTCATTTGAGACGCTCATCGTGGCATGCTTGTTATTTATTTACCTTATAAGCCCTTTATGTGGTGTCGCTGAGACGCCCGACTGTGGCATGCTTGTTATTTATTTATTTTATAAGCCCTTTATGTGGTGTCGCTCAGACGCCCGACTGAGGCATTTCTCATTGTTTACTAACCTTTCGAGGCGTCGCTTCAAACACCCGATCGGTGCATTTTATTACTACTATGTTATTGCATATCCATAAATAACCTGCTTGCATGCATCAGAAATTTTATTTTTGTGACTGACGTCATGATTTTTAATATATTTCAGAACATAATTATCATTGTTATATTATACCCGTGTTCATAATGTTTGCGAGTACATTCAAAAGTACTCACTGGCTTGTCCCTGGCTATTGTCTTGGCCATATTTCTTGCGCGGAGAGGAGCGACCGTGATGACAGCCCCGGAACCTAAGCAATGGTGATAGTAGCCTCGCGAAGATAGGAGTTATCCTGGTCACCTGTTCCTGTGGGAAATGGAGTCCCATAGACGTTGATGATCCACAAACCGCTTCGACCATCAACCACTAGAAACATATTGTTGTACTCATAGGCCAGAATGGTCTTGTACTTCATATTTTGCATTTTGCTTAGAATTTCTGTATCAAGTTGGTGCCTCATCAGCTAACAGTAATCCTGGGGCTGGTGAGCACAAGGGCCATTTTCTGGAAATTAATACCCGGAAAACCGGTCATTACACCAAGTAAGAGCAAGCACCTGCGATGGTGGTGTGGGGGAATTGCGGTGATCAACTAGAGAGCTACGTTGACTATCTTCATTTAGCCTTGTTGTTTCTTGAGAATCATGTGGGGAGGATGACACTGCACTCTTTAAGCAGTAGGGCGTCTCACAAGAACCCACCCGGTGACTGTCTCATCATAAGTGATTGACGAGGGATACAAAAGAGCACTAGTTTGATGTACGAACATGGTTAATAGACATATGTAGTATGTATCAAAAACAGGAAGGCATGTCATTATCAAAGGTATAATGTGTAAGTAAGCAGATGCAATTTAACCAAATTGGAAGCAATACAAGCTAGACACCATATGCAACATGCAACCACATTTGACATGTAGCGAAGTTAAAGCAAGCACACAGGATGGTTGTGTGTGGCAATTGAGATCGTCAACTGCAGAGCTACGTTCGGTCTCCAATCACGACCTTTGCACCCATTAGAGCGCTGAAACACTTATTGCTTATCTTTGAATTACACTGGAGCGACTTTTGTCTTTTCTTTTCTGCATTCATCAACACTGCGTCAGAGTCTGAAATACCCATGCATAAAAAAAATAGTGTGAGTATGGGTGAAGTGTGTGCACAATTAGTACAGTGTAAAGGTAGCAGATAGCATGTCGGTGAGAAATAAATGATGGGAGACATATGATAGCTCTACAACATGCATGGCACACTCAATTACTACAGGATTCTATGAAAATAACAGTCGACTGAAAGCAAATAGGTCAGTCCATTTTTTTGCACTCTCCGATGTACAAAGAACGGGCAGATCGCCTTCATCTACCTCCAGGCATTCAGTGTTGACGATCTTCCTCGAAACGCCAGCGACCACCGGCCCAGTATTCCTCCCCTGCCTGCGCCCTCCCCTCGACCTCACCGCACCGCCGTGCTTGGCACCCCCCCGGCCATCCATTCAAGCCCCGCCGACCTCCAGATCGGGCGCAAGCAGCTCCTGCGCCCCACACCCCTATGATAGACACCGATGCGCCGCTTCCCCGGGGAACAGGCGGACTAGGTGCTCCGCGTGCCTAAGTGGGTGCTGCTTCTTTTAATTGCGGTTCGACTGACCCTGAATTGAAATCCAGGCGGGCTACACCCCTCTAGCAAAGGTGAAATAGTAAAAGGGAGGAAACCTTGTGTATTTAGTATCACGAAGAAGATGCAGTAAGAAGCGCTCAACTAGTTTCTTTCGTGGGATGAATACGGTGTGAGCGGAGACGTAAGATTTGCACGAATAAGGGAAGAGGAGTACCTCTTTCTTCTGGCAGTGCTGTGTCCTCCTTTTGTTTTTTCCGACGATCTTGTTGTTCGCCAGAAACCAGAAGTTGTGGAGGACGGTACAGCCTTGGACGAACCCATGGCCAAGTTATTGAGTGTGGTGTGGTGGCCGTCTGTCGGCGGCGGGGAAGCAGATCCGAGGCGGCGAACGACGGCGTAGAGGGAACAGCTCCGGTGCGGTGGGCCGGTTGCGGCAGTGGAGCCTAGCGGTGGCGCAGGCGGCGTGGTCGGCGTGGTTACGGTACAGCGCTGCGTCGGCGTCGGCGTCGTGGAAAGCTTCTGCCTCGGCTTGTTGCTAAGTCCTTGAGGGTGTTGCGTTTGCGGTTGCGTTGGAAGACGGCGTGGGTACGGCTCGGCGTGATGGAGGAGGGTGGCGGTGGATTGGCCGCTATGGGGTGGAGGATGAGGAGGAGGGGTTTCCTGGTGGAGAGGGCGTTTTCGCCCACGGAGTATGAATGGGGAAACAGAGGGAGGCGGGGAACTAAGGGGAACAAATTTTTCGGTTTGAGACGCTTGTTTGAAATTTGGGGAAAGTTACAAACTTTGCCCCCATCTAAAATTTCGGACATATTGCGGGTTGGGGGTAGGACAGTCATGTCAGGTGTCCCAAATGTGGGCGGGATAGATTTCGGCTGAGCGCATGGGTGTTTAGGCGCCCACGGCGTATGAATGCTTCTCGGAGGCGGTTGAGACTGGCGTCTTGGTGAAGTTACAAACCTACCCCGGTTTAGACCTTTGGACATCGGGCCGATAGGCTACACGGGCCAGAGTCGGGACAATAATTTCTACCACCGAGCATTAGTCTCAAGGCGGTTTCGGGTGACCAGAGGCCTATTTGGCGCTTCGTTCAATATTTGGGAGCAGAAGCATTAACGTTTTCGGTTCTCTTGAATTGGACTTTCAGGATTTGTCAAACTTCACAAATCTTTACTCTTGAAAATCCTAAAGCTACAATTATTTTGGAACGGAGTGGGTACATTTTAATATACATTGTACACGAGTATATATTAAAAAATATGCAACTTACCTCAGTTCATGCATGGTTCCAGGTATAATCTCCTTGGTTGCAAAAAAAAGTTAGATATGCGTATGAATATATATATAGCATGTTCAAACTCACAATAAAGATTGATGCCCCCATTTACATCTGATTTACAAATGCCACTATCTCGGGTTCAAATAGATGAATGCACTTACTATGAATTCGAATCTTTGAAACCCCCTTTATGTTTAATTCGACATGTATTTTATTTCGTAGCTAGCAATTTGGAATGTATCCATGCAAGTGACAAATGTATAAAGTGCTTCACACTAACAACATGGAGTGCACTAATTAATGTTTATATATGAATTGAAAAAGCATCCATTGCTTGTATTTCAAACCGCTCTCACTCTGGATCGATAATATGAAATAAACACATGCACATGCTAGAATTCAATAGTGTATGGGTGTCTGATAGATCGATTTTCGTCCATACGCAATTTTGCAAAATTCATGATCTCATCCAAAAATAATAATGCCATTTATATTTTAATTTAATGCGTAGAACCGCCTTTTACACGTAGATGCACTATGCCTTGCCCCGTTCTCACAAACGCGTTATATATCTCTCTATCTAATGCATAAGTGCACACACTTTATATGCCTCGGCATTTCTCTTTCACACATGCTCACAATCTCTCTCGTGGTGTCGGGTGTCTCACGCACATGCTCTCTGTTTCTCTCTCTCTTTCTGACTACTCTGTACCACTCTTTTCACTAATCTCAGTTGGAAAATACTATTTCTCTCACATGCATATATACACATGCACGATCTCTACTAGCCCTCTATACGCACATATATGTGCCTACGTGTCTCCGCACGCACATTATCTTTAGGCCACTCTCGCACCCATGGCCCCCCAGACACCTCTCTAATAGTAGTTGGCAGATATGATTTCATCATATCATTGGTAGGATACCCCTGGCTGTTAGGCTGGATGGTATCTGAGGCAAAGTTTTACCCTAGTTCAGATCGGACCCTTGCGGTTGAACAAAGAGCCTACTCCCTGCATCAGTATATTAGTGATAGGGGTGTGTACAAAGTACACGTGAATACCAGGCATTGTGCATGTGTGTATACTATCGACGAACTAGCCCCCAAGCTTGTATAACATACTAAGGGCCTAGGGTTACAAATCATATATAGTCGGCTTATCACCAGTGGGGATAGAGTCCTCCACGACTCTGGTAGCTTCGTGTTGTCGCCGAGTCCTCCACATGGGTCTCCATATAACACGTCTCGGTCCAACCTATATGTGGCGCAGGATGGAACCGACCCATGAGTCTTCATGTTGACCCACCACAACTAGAAATGATGTGCCCACCACACCACACACGCAATCGGCCACTAAGAAAATAAGCATATACAATAGTACAACGGTATCTAGCTCACGGTACGTCTCCATATTTTGTTGATGACACTGACGGACTTTGCATTTGATGCGTGCTCCGTATTTTGTTGGCGGCGATTCACGGTCATTGTATTTGAAGCGAAAGCCACGATATGGTCACTGGACTTCAGAATAAGCTCATCACGGTCACCACATACATATTGTCGTGCTAACCAACATGTGGTTGGATGGTTAGAGGACAGTGGTTTCTCGAGCCCACCAAGGTTAAAGTACCGGTGCTCGCATTTATCTTTTGTTAATTTCAGTATTTTCCGGCGATGTACGTTCAGTGGGAGGAGACGTTCCACTCGACTACGAGGCACCTATGGTGACTTCGTAAAATCTCAAGATCATGTAGATGAAAAAGTCAGTTAACTGATGTGTAGCCTCACCCCGCACGTACACATGCATGCACGCAAGACACGTACGCATGTAGGCGTGCAACACTGACACGTACACATAATGTACACACGCACGCATGCTGGCGTGCAACACTGACACATACACATGCACTCACGAACACACGCACGTATGCACCCATGCATGCAACACTGAAACGCACCCTTGCATGCACGCAACACTCGCACGCCTGCATGCACACAACACACGATGCAAGACACACGCTCAATCTATACGTGCATGCACCCTTTGTTAAGGACATGGATTGTTACGGGTATTAATCAATCTTATCTGTGATAAGCAGAACATTGATGTTTGCATCGGTCTTTATGAATCACAACGTATCGAAAGGGCTATCAACATAGTAGGCTTAACTACATGAAAAAGATGATGTCACACTCAATGAACAATCATCGGTTTATGAAATGCCCGCTTCTGACCGCCCTGGCCCACCAAAGGTTCCTCTGCTATGCGCTGCCTGCGTTGGGTCACTGACATGCAGGCCATGCACCCAAAGAGCCCACACGTCAGTGGAAGAACGGCGTGGTGTCCTAGGTCAGAGTCGAGGGTGCCACTCGCGGCACGCCCGGCTGAACACGCCTCCGTGCCGCATTCAAACGCCTCCATGAAACCCGCCCGCGCGGAAGCCGAGAAACCCACTCTGGACACACGTCTGTTCATGACCGGGCCGACGTTAAACGCAACGCCGGCCGAGCTCCTCCCGTCCGCCCTCTATTTAATCTCCTATTTAAACAAGGCCAAACGCCGGCCAAGAATCGCACACCTCCGCCGCTCCCCTATCTCCTCCACCATTTTGTCCACTCTTACAATGGCTTACGAAGAGTAGTTATTCCGCATCCAAGCCGGCTGGGTAGCCCGTCGGATACGAGCTATGCAGCTCGTTGATCCACCTCCCTCCCCTCGCCCGACGGAGCCAGTTGCCGCCCCAAGCCGGTGCGCGGTTCAGCAACTCGCCGCTCCAGGCCAGCTCGACGAGGAGCGGCGCACGGGCGTCGTTGCTGCCGTCCACGCCGCCGCCTCGTACCGCGTCTCCCGTTTCTGTGGCCGAGACTCCCATGCCGGCGCGCCGCCTGCAAGCAAAGTGATGGCGGGTGCGCGGAGAGCGACGAGTCGTTGGCCAGCGCCTCCGTGTCTGCAGCCATCATCGAGGAGAAGTAGAACACGGGAGGCCGCCGCCGCTTGGGTCCCATGAAGGCCACCGCGGAGGCGACGCCGGCGTACACAGCAGGTGTCTTTCCGGTTCCTTTTGTTGCGAGGACCTTCTTCGACCCCGCATGGGCTCCACGGAAGAGGTCAATGTTAGGATGAACTCGAGCCGGTGCCGGCCATGGCGAAGTAGTGGCCGGTGATGAACTCGAACCGGTGCCGGTCACCATCATCTTCGGCACCAACCTATGATATCAGTTGGGCAGTGGGGAAGCGAGCCGTCCTTTGCACTAAAGCATATACCTCCGGGGCTCCCGGCAGTCCGGTGATCGTGCTGCCGGACATGAGGAACACAAATCGATCGTGAGGCGACCATTTTAGGCCAGGTATTATATATCATGCTGTCCGAACTAGCACCGCGTAGTTCATTTGAATGTAATGAAATCCGTCATGTTTGTGTGAAAATCCGGTATTTTATATGATTTTTAAATGCGTTGTTTATATGAAATATCAGTTTGTCTACGTGTTTGCGTGAATTTCGTCCGGTTGGTTGAGTTGCTGTCATAATGTGTGCGGCTACGATTGGATGGCGTAATTTGCGGGTTGCCGGTCAGTCTGCGGGCGGCTCGGGCGGTGTTGTGGGACAAAAATACACAGCTCGTGCGAGCTCGTCTCCAACGTGCGCGCTGGAGGATGCATGAAAGCATGAGCATCCGAGCCATTCCTGGTTCATCGGTGGCAAAGGCACCGGTGGACAAAAGGGTCGCCAATATTTTGGCTACCCCGGGCAAGATCCAAACAGCCCCTCCCAACAGATTCAGATCCCTCGTTCGCCGTGGAATTTTGCCATGTGTTGTTTTCATGGACTAGCAAGATGCCCGTGCATTGCACGGAACATCAAGATGCATTTTTTACAAACTCCAGCGTGCATGCAAGGGATAATTAATGTCCTCCTTTGCTAGTACCACGAGGCAAACACCATTAATATTGCATCGATTAGTGTTAGTGGCCTTGTATATCTGCAAATTGTAATTTTGATAGTGGCCCTTGTATATAAAAATGGAGGGAGAAATATGAGAGATAAGGTGAGGAGGAGTGGGCGTGGTGCCGTGGTGGTGACTGGTGGTCGGACTGGGCGGAGGCATGGGGATGGACGGCGCATTATGTCTAGGTTTGTATCTCTCTCACACACACCCACGTAGGTGGGGGACGTGCACGAAGAGAAGAGGTGCACGCACGACGCACGTACTCCCGTCTCTTTCCCAACCACACCCGTGCGGGTACACGGTGGAGCTCATTTCTGTACGAAAAAGGCAGCCCACATGGTAATTTGGCACGTGTACTGGTTGTCCACTTGGTGGAGGGAGGATCGTCTACCACGGGTGAACAAACAAATTGCGACTTGACGCGTTATGTTAAACTAAAAAAAGAGGCAAACCATGTGGGGCCTACCTTAGAGGCAAGGCTCTATACACTGGAGTACTTTTGATGTGTCCCGTTAACTCGCAGAACAAGGAGAAACTTGCTTAGTACACCGTCTCCCCCGCTCACGCGCGCGGTGGCTCGCAGCACGAGGAGAAAATTTTACTACTCCCTCCGTTTACTCCTTGTCCCTAGTACGTACTTTGGTTAGTACTCCCTCTATTTACTTATACAAGGCCACTATAAAAAAATACATTTTGCATCTATACAAGGCCACAAATAGTAATCGACACAAAAGTTACTACTCCCTCCTTTCCAGTTTATGGCTCAATTTCAAAATCTCTCCAACCAAGGTAGACGGTGAGTGGTCGAATTAATTTCGTAGTTTGCATAGTATGCTCGTTTTCTCAAGAAGTTATGTTTACCGAGGCATTAATTAGAATGAACGCATGAATGACCACTGAATTTCCATGAACTTGTACATGCATTGGTTAGTTTCCTCTTGACACTGCTTGCATCGGGTGATCTAACGCACCTCGAAATCCAACATGTAATGGTACTACTACTAGTATAGTAGAATTGAGAGTTATCAAACGGAAAACCGAATGTTTGTTAGATGAGCCCTATAAACCCTAGTGGGTACGTACTCCGTAAAAACAGATTTTTCCAAAACTAAGTCGCTCCCTTTCATGAATTCTGTAGTATACTCCTCCGTCGACGCTCCCTTTCATGAATTATGTACTTCACATGCCGACATGTGGGACATATAGCAACCGGTCGACGTGTCAAGCACCAAATAACGGTGCAGAACAGCAGGGGGCGCACCCCACTGCATCTGCGGCCCAGTAGTAGTAATGAGCAATGAGACGTCAAATTACAATGCCGCACCTTCCCAGACGGACGAAGCAACCATTATTTCACACTACGGTTCGACATCATCTCAAACCACGTACTAGTATTGCTTCTGCCTCAAGAAGGACACGCGCATCGCCTTGGTACATCATGACACGTGGGACCGCATGACAAGCCATGCTCCCCCGCCGATCGCTCGGTAAAATCACCTCATTTTTACTATACTTCCTCCGTATCGGTTTACTACATGGCATGCACGTCGTTCTAGGTTGAGAATTTAACTGGCTATATATATATATATATATATATATATATATATATATATATATATATATATATATATATATATAGGAAAATCCATCCTACCACCCGTGGTAGTTACCCCACATATCTAATATACTACCATGTGGTACTATATATACTATTTTATTATTTTAAATATGTTCATATACTATATCTAAGATATTTCAAAGCAAGTTACATGAAAAAATTACATATGAGCTCATAGTTTTTGTTATATTTGTGAAATACGTACACATTTGTATATAAAAAAGAGCATACTCAAAACATGATGCATACTATCTAAAAATTAGTATATATACTACCTAATCATTGTTATATACTACATACTACACGCATTACATACTCTCGGTTTTGATAGATACTACATACAACATACAAAACGCAAGTGGTGGTAACTACCACTGCTTGTAGGAAACATTTGTCCTATATATATATATATATATATATATATATATAATGAACAGTACGCTAGCCTTTTAAAAATGTATACTTTTGTACAGTAGTACTCCACTATCGATGGATTGCGCCATGGAGCAAAAATTGAAATTTTTAAAAAAGGTGGTACATATAGAGAGCGCTCGTCGCCAAATTATGCATATAGTACTATTAAAAAAGCTAGTACGTGCTTAATTGGGGTGCTAAATTCTATTAAAGAAATACTAGTACTAGTATGTACATACTGAAGAGTTAAAGTAACGAGAAGAAACATAACATAGTTCTGCTGGGGGCTCAGCACAACACACCCCTCAAATTAAACTAAGCACACCTGAAATTAAACTATGCAACTAATCCGGTAGACACTGCATTAGGCTAGTCATAATGGGAGTAACTTAGCTAGTAACATAGCGCACTCCAAGAAATTTTTGCTTATGTGGCAAGTATTTAATATGAGGTGGTAACATAATATGTTACTGTAACATAGCGCTTCCCAAGACAATATGAGTCTACAAGCTAATAAATGAAGCCATCTATGACACCACTATCATGTTACTTTGCATTATGAATGTACTCCATCCTTTCCGGTTTATAGGACTCAATTCAAAAATCTCACCAACCAAGGTAGATGGTGAGTGGTGGAATATTTTTTATAGTTTGCAAAAGCACCCAATTAACGTTCTTGTTTTTTTTAAATATTATGTTTACCAATGCATTAATTGCAATGCATGCATGCATAAAGTATATGCACTGGTTAATTTTCTCTTAATACTTGCATGCAATGATTTAATGCACCTTAAAATCTGAACATGTGATGGAGAACAACCAAATTGAGCCTTATAAAATGGAAAAACTAAAATTTTGAGATAAGCCCTATAAACCGGAAAGGAGGGAGTAGTAACTTAGACTAGTGTCATGCATATGACACTAGTCTAAGTTACTCCCCACTATGACCAGCCTTAGAACCACCATGAGCAACGACACTGCCACCTTACTCGGAGTCCTCGTCCACGTCATCGACTTTGTCCTTGTCCCTCTTCCTCTTGGCCGATACTTCTTTGCTTGAACCGCCAACTTGGCTGTTGCTCTTCATCCAACCCTTGTAGATATTGAAACAAAGGTAGCCATCCATTGCAGCGTACTGGATGTGGTCTATATCTAGTACATTCCGCTACCATGCATGATGATGAAACATGTATGGAGGTTTCTTCAGTTTACCGTACGAAGGATGAACCATGGCTCCTGCCAGGTCGGCGTGAAGGTGACGAGAGGGCACCACCGATTCTTACGGAGGTCGAAGGGTTGCCTACAACGAGGCCTATCCGACGCAGGACTTCTTTGTCGTTCTTAAAGTCTACTGATACGAATTTGACTGTTTTGTCCTCGAGGAAGTTCTTAAAATCCACGGCACTCAACGTCGGCATGACATATGTGGTAGACCAAGCAAGCGTTATGCACGCAAACCTGGATCACGGCGGGCTTCTTCCTCTCTTCGTCCTTTAGATCCTTCTCTCGTCCCACGGCGTGGTGTACTCAACATCTAGCCCAGTGACCCACTCATCATGTGAGTTTTCGAACATGCGTCTGAAGCGAGAAAGGCATCCTTTCACCGTCACGGAAGTACGGGTGTAGATGACGTCGAACTCATCGCCGGTGATGGTTCTAACCTTGTACTCACCACCGATCGGGGAGATTTGGGACGCCATGGATTTGGGAGGAGGGTTAGGATTAGTGGAACTGTCGTAATGTGAATGGACGGGACGACTAGGAGCGAACCTCCGTAGTATTAAAGGATGTGCGGGGGCGGTAGGAAGCGAACTGCCCGGCGTCTGACGGCAGGGTAGTGGCTTTCCATTCTCCCATGATACGGGCTTCCGAGAGCCCTTGTAACTGAGATCGAACGGTTGCATGGCGTGATTCCAGACCTATGGGTGAATATCCTATCCTGGAGGGTTATTCTGCAAATTTTCAGCAACTTAGCATGCGACCGTTTGATCTCAGATCCAAGGGCTGCCAGCTGCTCGTATCATGGTCACGCCTACCACGATCGTCGCGTCGCTCGAGCGGTCGCGCCCTTGGAGATTTAACATGGTGCGTTAGGCTATCTGATGTTGGCATGTCATACATAGTCATCACTTAGTCGCTCATACTACAACAAGGTTGGCTATAAGTGTATTTTTTTACTCCACTCTATCTCTTTCTTCGTACTCCCTCCGTCCCATAATATAAGAACGTTTTTGACACTAGTGTAGTGTCAAAACGTTCTTATATAATGGGATACAGAGAGTACTAGTATTTATTGCATTTGCCAAGGAGTGACCTCTTCCAATGAAATGGTGTTGCTAAGTTTGCTTCATTTAATTAGCTATAGACTCAAAATTGTCTTTTCACCTAGGTACACGCGCTTAGCACCGCTTTCTTCCTTGGGTCACCAAACTAGTCTCTCTCTTCTTGATTAACTTGCCACATCGGACTTTATGACTATGTGGCAAGCTTAAGCACCAGAGGGAGCAAGTAAGTACAATAGTGCGCTTTACATGGCATTTTTGCATATGTGGAGTAAAGAAAGGCAAGGACAAAGTGGATAAGTGGGCTCTCATGCAAGAGCCAGCCTCTACTACTACATGGTGGAGCATTGGGAGAGGCACCTGTATGGAGGTGGTCAGGAATCGGGAGACTCACGCCGGTCGTAGCGCCGCATTTAAAATGAGAATGGCAAGTTAAATCATGGGGCCCACCTTCCCAGCAGTAACTCGCTGTCAAATCACACAGCCCTACGTTTGCAGCAGCCTACTCCCTCGTCTTCTCGCGTCTCTGTCGAACCGACTAGGCGGAACTGCCCCGCCTACCGCACAGGAAAAGCCCCGCCCTCGACTTTTAAATACAACTACTCCCTCCGTCTAGGTGAGTAAGTCATCTTACGAAAACCAAATAATCCCAAAATACTAAGGCGCGGTGCATTAACTTCTACCTCGTTTCTTGTTTCTTCACATATCGACCAATAAGAATCCAATGATATACTTTTTGTACATAGTAACTCGTATTTAGTTAGTCAAATGGATGACCTAGAACTACGTGCAGGCCCTATAAACCGAGATGCCTACAAAAAAAACCGAGACGGAGAGGGTAGTTCAGCACGTATCTTTTTAGATCAATATAGTCGGGATTCACCAAGGAGCAAAACCAAGTGGTAGGCTGCTCCTGTCGTGTTGGCGTAGCAACTCAAGCAGGGTCAGTCCCACTTAACAGGACCCCTTTGGCAGACATGTGGCTCATCCACCGTCTTGTTCCACGTGCAATGCACCAAATCACAGTTTGGAGCAGCGGTTGGAATTGGAGGCACCCCGGTCGTAGCGCCGCAGTAGTAGAAAATGAGCGATGAGGGGTCAAATCACAAAGCCCCACCTTTCCCGCATTAAGCGGGAATGACGAAGCAACCATCATTTCACTCTAGCGCCGCAAGACTATAAAGAAAAGTGAAAACAATGATGCGTATGCGGCAGCTACCTAGGGCACCCTAGGGTAGGGGTCTCCACTATAGATCCTTTTTTTAAAAGCGCCTCCACTACAAATCGGCTTCTCCCTTGTCCTCTTGAAGAAAACTGATGATGAGTCGGCGGTAGGGTTTGTAGGAGTACTACGGCGTCTTGGGCCACGTCGTAGTAAACGGGTTCGAGTCGGCGTGCTTAAATATGTGTGGGCCGCTTGGTTTTACGGAACGAGGCATCATTTTGGGTTCGGGGACCAGTGGAGATATAGCACGCATACAAAAATTGTGGACGTGGGTTCGACCGAAAGGCAATGATGCATGGGCCCTGCATTTTGATATACCCGGGGCATGTGAAATTTGCTACTCTACTCAAAACTAGTAAGGTACACATGTATTGAACGCATGAGATTTCGAAACCAAATTATGAATAAATACACACTATAGCATGTAAAGCTTTGAGTCATATATGCATGATGTAGATGTTCGTTTAGTTTTTATAGTTCATCTCATTCAAAATCAATTGTTTATATAAAAATGTTAAGATTCATGGGGTTGTGCATTGTAAATCATAAAGTAAAAAAAAATAATGGCAATTCATTTAGAAAAAATAATCAATTATGATACAGAAGATTCTAGAACAAAGGAGAAGTGCTTGTGTTTTGAGGTTTGTGCATTATTCTTAAGTTCAACCATGGAGTCTTCTAAATTGTACATGTGGCAGATCTGGTGGAATGTTGATGATATCCAATGGCGATGGTGCTCGGATTTGCCCATCTCTGCCTTTGTCGGGTTAGCTTCATCCAGCGACCATCTTTCAAAGTTATTGGCACACTATATAGTTCTTGTGCCATAGTTGCATGTTTTGGAAAAAAGCTACTAGTGGGTTGTTGTAGCGACCCGACCCGAATGGATCAAGTCTCTGTGCTTTCGTGTCATCCCTGGATCGGTATCTTTGACACACCACGATTACTCGAAGGATTTATAACAGAGGTAAATCACATGTATAAAGTAACGTAAATACAATTACCTCAATCCAAATATAGCGGAAGCAGCAAGGTTGTGGATTCCCATCAACACCAACGGCAAAGTTGAGTATAGGAAATCGTAACCCTAACGTATCACTTACTCAAATAAATGCGAAAAATGCGCAACATGAAAAATTGCAGCCCGAAACGGGTCAAGACATGGAATATGCTGGCAATGTAACACATAGAGAGTAATGAAAGAATAAACTATACTACATGCATATATGGCTGGTGGAAAGCTCTATGGTTACAGTTTTTGCGAAAAGCCAATCTTTCCCTATTTCAAAGGAATAAGTTTATTTAGCTATCATGGTGGTTGTTGAACATTGAGAATGGTTGACAGCATCCTCAATCCCAATTAAAAGTACTCATTAAAACCCAACAATATTAATTAGAGTAACATGATGAGATCAACAGGATATCCAGGTACTAGATACTCAAAATTGTCCATAACCGGGGACACGGCTAATCATGATTAGTTTATACACTCTGCAGAGGTTTGCACACTTTTCCCCACAAGACTCGATCGCCTCCGTTTGGTTTCTCGCACTACATGGTGTTTGAGAGACGGATGACCGAGACACAGTCTTTCAGAAGTGCTAGCACCTTACGATGGGTGGACCGGTACACCTACATCCCCTACATCTGCTAGTCCACCACTATAAGAGTTCGCACGACTTAGTCAACTATGCCAGAGCCCATAATGGCTTGTGGCTGCACACGGAAGTTTCTAGTTTGAATAATCTCATGATCCCTTTGAGCCCGGGTGGCGGTCCCAAAAAAAACAGGCAAGTCCTGGAAACCCAGTGTCGGGGAGGCTGATCGTACCCACGGACACCTATGGGGCCGGCGGACCGGGCCCCTTGTGGTTCGGAGGGGGGCGGAGGTCGCACGAAGAGCGGATCGAGGCGATGCACACGAGCGGTTTACCCAGCTTCGGAGCTCTCCGGAGAGATAAAACTCCTACTGTTGCTTGTTTGATCTATTGTGTTCTTGCTAGGGAGCAATGCGAGCTACAAAACCTAGCGTGAGTGTATCTAGTCTATGGCCAGTCGAATGAACCGGTCCTTGCGAAAGACGCGAACCGAACCCTGCGAAAGACGCGAACCGAACCCTTTCTACGTTGCACTCGGGCCTCCTTTTATACGCTCAAGGGGTCTCCGACAGGTGGCAACATAGGCGGGGGTACAAATGTAAAAACAGGAGTTGGTACACCTACTTGAGCGATTATGCGATGCAAAATACCTAACTCGGCGGCAAGGGACAAAAGCAATAAATGCCTGTCGTTGTCGCCCAAACAAAGGTAACAGAGACCGTCAGTGCGCCTCCGCTTCGCCACGATGGCGAGCCTGTCGCTCGCTCATCGCTGCTCTCCGCTGGCTGCACAGCCGCTCGACACGCGCCCATGGAACGGTCCCATGGCGACACGTCGCTGGGTGAGCTGGAGCGGAGACGGAGAGGAGTTGCATGCCGCGGCAAGCGCCTTGCCGCGGCCGAATCCTTGTCGCGCTCGGGGACTTGTCGCGCCCCGAGCCTTCCCGGCAAGCTCCTCTTGCCGGGGCCTTGTCTTCTGCGTGCCTGGAGCGGCTTTCCCGACAAGCTCCTCTTGTCGGGACCTTGTCTGTGCCCTCTGAGAGGCCTTCCCGGCAAGCTCCTCTTGCCGGGTCTTGTCTTCGTGAGTGGCTGCGGAGGGTCTTGGCGGACGCCCGGCAAGGCTTGCCGCGGGGACGCTGCGACTGCCCGTGCACAAGTTCGGGGTACTAAGGTACCCCTACTTTAGTACACCGACAGGAGCCCCCGGGTCTGGGCCATACACGATGCCGAGCGCTGTTGGGCCAGGCCCAAAACAGGGCACGGGCACGCGCGGCCTGGGTCCAAACCAAACCCACTCCGTATCCGCCGCGTTCCCCCGTAACTGCACGCGTCAATTGCGGCATCGTGGGGGGAGTGGGCGGTGTGCGGGGTCGCTCCACCCGTCGCCTCAGTTCTGCATCCCCGCCACGTGGTTCCCATGCTTTTGGGTTCGCGGACGGCGGAAGTGGAAAACAGGGCCGTTACGAGCAGAGGCAGCAGGTCGGCCCCGATTCCCTGCTCTTCTTATGCCCTGATTTGTCGAGCGGGGCGGTCGAGCCCCCACCTCGCTTCCTTAAAAAGAGCGGAAGGGGAGCGCAAAAGCCCGCACTCTCCCATCTCCTTCCTTCCTCAGCTGCCGCTCCCCTTTCTCTCATTCGCCATGGAGAAAAGGAGCCTTGGTTCTTCATCGGTGGCGGCGAGGGTCGCCGCTAGACAGCGCTCCCCTCCCAACCCCACGCCCGGGGCGGCAGAGCCAACCACAAGAGGGAGAGGGAGGGCGAGGTCGTGGGCGAGGTCGGCGCTCGGGAAGAGGCGGACGGGCGGCGCCGTCTCCGCTTCTGCCGGGCGGTTCCCCTCCCGGCCGGTCCATACGGGGACGACCCTTGCGAAGTTCTTCGTCGAGCTGCCGGGCGCCTCGTCGTCGCCTCCGGCTTCCGGCTCCGTTCATGGCCCGATGGAGTCGGATCCGCCGAGACATCTTGAGACTGCACATGAGGGCTGTGGAATCAGCGGCATGCGAGTCCGTGTTGTATTCCCAGCCCCTAATGTGATGTATCTTGATCGTGGGTGGAAGACGTTCACTGCATCCATAGCTCGAGGTGGGATTTACCTCCATTTTAAGTTAATGGAGGGTGATCTCCTCTCCGTCAAGGTCTTGAGGATCTTGGCACTTTCGGGCGAAGTGCTGCGTGGATAGCTCCTCCGACAATGAATATTCCCCTCGAGCGAGAGTGACGAGGAGGGAGCGACAATGACGACGAGGGTGGCGGGCCCGATTAGTTGTCGAGCGCCGCTTAGCGTCACCGGCGACCCCATCATCCGTGTCGCGGCTCCTTGAACTCCCGGGTCGTCTCCTTGGGCGACTGGCGTGGGGAGGCTGCGGAAGGGGAAGAGGGATGGCGACAAGGCCGTCAAGTCGGAGTACGAGGGCGTAGTGCCCTCGACAGCGTGCTGACGTCCTGCCACCCCGTCTTCGAGCCCCGCTTCCGGCGCTGCCATCTCCGTCAAGCCCTCGGGGAGCTCCCGGGATGTTCCTTTGGTGCCTTCTGGCACCCGTAGCTCGTCTAGGCGTTTCTTTTGCCCTTCTCGCCTCCTTGACCTACCTCCTGAAAAGAGGGACAGGAAAGGGATTACGGGCATCTAATCTTTTTTATTTGTAAGCCTTCGGGCCTTATCCGCATTTAAAGCTTGTAATCCTCTCTTTCATGTTTTTCATTCCCCACGGATTGTATCCGAGTAGAATGTTTTTAATGAAGAAGGGATGCTTGGAAAAGGACGAAGGGCTTATCTGATATCTCAGCCCCCGGCAACTCTGGCTTGCCGCAGCCCCCGGCAACTCTGGCTTGCCGGGGCTTGGGTGCCGGCGCGCCCTTCTTCTCCTCTTCGCTGTTATTTCAGTTCTGAGAACGATTTAGCCAGTGCCGCGATAAGTTATTTTTGTAGTATAACTTTATTCTGGGCAACATTTTCTATGTTACTTCCTTTACTCGACCCTTGGCTTTGTATGTTATTACCCTACGCTCTTCAGGGAAACTTGCCGGTGCAGGCACCCTTGCCCTTGGCGCCGAAAAGTCTTGAACTTCAGCAGCCTGCTGGCGGGGTCGCTACCGACAAGCAACCTTGTCGCGGACTAGCCGCAGCTCACTTAAGTTGTTGAGCGGACTCGAAACAAAGTAAGGGCGCGACCAGCCACGATTTGGTTCCTCCGTGCACGGGTTTTTCATACAAAGCGCGGTCGTTCAAGGAAGATAACTTTAAAAATTTATTACTGATCTGAATCGATCGGTGCAATGTTACTTCCTCTATTTGATTCCTTCCTTTGTACGTTATTGCCCTACGCTTTTTCGAAACTTGCGGTGCAGGCACCCTTGCCATGGCGCCGAGTGCGGAACTTCAGCACTTCTTTGGCGGGGTCGCTACCGACAAGCAACCTTGTCGCGGACTAGCCGCAGCTCACTTAAGTTGTTGAGCGGACTCGAAACAAAGTAAGGGCGCGACCAGTCACGATTTGGTTCCTCTGCGCACAGGTTTTCCATACAAAGTACTATCGTTCGAGGAAGATAACGGGAATTTAAAAATTGATTGCTCAAACTTTGGAAACTTAGCTTTTCTGTTTCTTGCTTCCCGATGAGGTGAAACTTCCTCGAGCGGTGCCTGGTCCATAGTATTATCTCCTCCTCCCCCCTGGTTAACTTGTGCGCGAGGGAGCCTTCCATTCTTTGAGAGAAGAGAAAGAAGAGGAAATAACGTTATGGAGCCTAGCGGCTCGATTCTGCTTACCGGGTGTGGTTGCTGCACAAAGTGTTAGCCAAAGCATGCAATAAATTGATGAAAGCATGAACTTGACAAGTCGTGCGCAACACACGAGCTTTACTGATGCACGGGGTCTGCGCCCGGCTTTGTACGAAGGACTACATGCAACAGCGGCAAGACTTGTACAAAAGGTGGTTGCCTGAACGGATTCCGACAACCGCGCCCTATGGGTAAAACTTACGAAGATGCTCAATGTTCCAGGAGTTGCTCACCGGAATGCTATCTTCGGTCTCAAGGCGGACAGCGCCAGGCCTAGTGACTCGTTTCACCCGATAAGGGCCTTCCCACTTCGGCGTCAACTTGTTTGAATTCTTGGCGGATTGAACATGCCGAAGAACAAGGTCGCCTTCCTCGAGACTTCTGGCACTAACCCTGCGGCTATGGTAGCGGCGCAGGGCTTGCTGGTAGCGAGCGGCTCGCACAGCGGCCTGAAGACGATCCTCCTCGAGGAGCGGCTCTTGCTCAAGCTCATCATAAGCGAGTACTCGAGGCGACCCGTATACGAGTTCTGTGGGGAGAACTGCCTCTGCTCCACAGACTAGAGCAAAGGGTGCCTGGCGGTGGCTCGATTTGGCGTCGTTACGATCGACCAAAGAACCACCGGCAGCTCCTCGATCCAGCTTTCTTCCGCACTTGTGCAGCCTGTGAAAGTTCTGGTCTTGAGCCCGCGCAGCACTTCAAAGATTTGCCCTCTCGCTGACCGTTGCTTCTCGGGTGAGCAACGGAAGCGGCAGAACCTTGGCGCCAAGGTCTTGGACGTCTTGCATGAAGGTGCGACTCAGAAATTGTGTGCCGTTGTCGGTGATGATCCTGTTAGGGATTCCAAACGGCAAACAATCGACCAAGAACTTGATCGCCGACTGTCTGTCACCTTCCTCATCGCTTCCATTTTCGCCACTTTGTGAACTTGTCGATGGCGGCGTACAAGTACTCAAAGCCCCGACAGCTTCGGGGAAGGGGCCGAGGATGTCGAGCCCCAGACCGAAAATGGCCGGGATAAAGGGATCGTCTGGAGAGCTTGAGCCGGCAGTGTATCTGTTTGGAATGGAACTGCACGCTTCACACTTGGTTACTTGTGCGATTGCATCCTGGAGGGCTGTCGGCCGTAAGAAACCTTGCCGGAAAGCTTTGCCGACAAGTGCTCTTTGCGCCAATGTGGTGACCATATGCCTCCATGTATCTCGCCAACAGCTTCATCCATCTTCCACAGGAATACACTTCAATTTCACACCGTTGAGTCTTCTTCTCATATAGTATGCTATCGACAAACTGGTACATACTTGACCGCTGGCTACTCTTTCCGCTTCTTCCTGCTCTTCGAAGTTCTCTGTCTGAAGGAAATGGACAATCTGCTGCGCCCATGTTGGAGCTTGCGGCTCGACAACAAGGATCAAGGCACATCTGCCGCCTGTGGGAACATCAGCTTCTACGGCAAGAGCTGCGGCTCTGCGGAGTTAGATGCTCCCGACGAGCTTGCCGGAGCAAGACTTGTCGGGAGCGTTTGCTTCAACGGAACAAACCACAGGGTGCAGCCGGAGCAGATCGCTCCTCAAGACTGCTGGTGTTGATCTTGGGGACCTTTGCAACGACGGCCGGGAAGCTCTGCCGGAAAGTAGTCACCAGAGGCCAACTTCCTCTTCTTGCTTTGTCCGATTGATGGTGTTACGGTTGGTTGAGTCGGCTTGAGCACAAAGATCCCTGGTTCCACATGTAGCTTGAGTGGCGCGCACTTTGACAGCCGTCGGCAATATCATTCGAGCTCTTGGAACATGTTCCATTTGCGGGCCGTCAAAGTGCTCTTCTAGCTTCCTCACTTCATCAACGTAGGCTTCCATCAACGGACTCTGGTAATCTTTGTTGACTTGGCGGACGACGAGTTGTGAGTCACCCCTGACAATAAGCTTCTTGATCCCAAGGTCCACTGCGATCCTGAGACCGGCAAGCAAACCTTCATACTCTGCGGTATTGTTTGTCGCTTGCTCCTTGGGAAAGTGCATCTGGACGACATACTTGAGGTGCTCTCCGGTGGGTGCGATAAGCAACGCGCCCGGCACCGCGCTGCGGCGAAGGCACCATCAAAGTACATCAGCCACTCTTTGCTTGCTTCTTTGCGGGAATGCTCGTCTCCGGAATCTCTTCATCTGGCGTTGGCGTCCATTACGCTATGAATTCTGCCAATGCTCTGCTTTGAATAGTTGATGTGCTTTCAAACTTGAGACCAAAGCTTGACAGCTCCAGCGCCCACTCGACAATCACGCACAGCCGGATTCTGCGGTATCCTCTTGTTGAAAGCGGTGACAAGCTGTGATCTCACGTGCTTGGAAGTAATGGCGCAGCTTTCTCGACGCCATGAGGAGGCCGAAAAGCAATTTTTGCACACCAGAGTACCTTGACCTAGCTCCCTGCAGGAGGGAACTGACAAAGTAGACTGGGCGCTGCACCATCCTTTTCTGTATCTGCTCATGCGTCTTCGCGGACTCGTCCTTGTTGGGACCAGGGCTTGTCGGCGAAGCCCCCTACTTGTCGCTGGACGTGTTTGCCGCGGTTGCTGGCTCGTCATCCGCCTCCCTCTCCGCCACTAACGCAGCACTAACCACTTGATTGGTCGCCGCTATATACAAAGAAAGCAACTTCTCTTGTGGCTTAGGTGCGACAAGTGTTGGAGTGGAGGGCAGTATCTCTTCAAGTCCTGCGGTGCAGCCTCCGCTTGAGTCCATTTCTTTGGACCCTCCTTTTTCAAAATCTTGAAAAATGGCAGGTATGCTCAGCAGACCTAGAAATAAACTTCTTGAGAGCAGCCACGCAACCGCAAGTCTTCGTACATCCTTGACGGCGCTTTGGTGCTTCAATCTGCTCAATGGCCTTGATCTTTTCAGGATTAGCTTCAATCCCCGCCGAGACCACGAAGAACCGAGAAGCTTGCCAGAAGGGACTCCAAACACGCACTTCTCGGGGTTGAGCTTGAGGTTGATCTTGCGCAGATTTACAAAGGTCTCGTCCAAATCTTGAACCAAAGTTGCTTTGTCCTTGCTCTTGACCACTATGTCATCCATGTAGGCTTCTACATTTACGTGCATTTTGCGGCTCAAAAGCGTCATGGACTACCCTTGCAAATGTTGAACCAGCATTCTTCGAACCGAAAGGCATCCGTATGAAATAGTATGTGCCACATGGTGTGATGAATGCGGTCTTCTCTTCATCTTCTTCAGCCATGAAGATCTGATGGTATCCTGAGTATGCATCAAGAAAGCGAAAGCAAATCACATCCAGCCGTGGAGTCAACAATCTGGTCAATGCGCGGCAAGGGAAATGGATCTTTGGGACAAGCTTTATTAACATCCGTGAAGTCAATACAAAGTCGCCATTTCCCATTTGCCTTGCCGCGACTACGAGATTGGCCAACCACGTTGGATGGAGCACTCCTCGACAAGGCCTGCCGCTTCCGGTTTCTTGATCTCTTGACTATGAATTCTTGGCGCTCCTTTGCTTGCTTCACGACTTTTTGCTTGACGGGCGCGCATGAGGACAAAGCGGCGGCGGTGCTCAATCACTTTCACAGGAACACCGAGGATATCGGGCGGTTGCCATGCAAACACGTCGACATTCGCCCATGAGGAAAGCAACGGCGCGCCTTCCTATTTGGGGTCGAGAGAGAGAGCGATGGTGAAGGTACCACCAGCGCCGTCCTCCTTGGCGGGCACCTTCTTGGTCTTCGGCGGAGCCACCATCTTCTTGCACTTGCGGTGGAGCTCGATGGTGCGTCCTCGGCGGTAGCGCAGCACTCGAAGAGATGCGCTTGCGGAGTGAGCATCGAGCCCTTGCCGGACTTGGACTTGGTCTTCTTCCCCGGGAGCTTCAGAGGCAAGTGTCTGGCAATCTGTCGCGGCTGCTGCATCTCGGAAGATCTTGTCGGCACAGATAAGGGCATCCTTCTTGTCGCCATGGACAGAGATGACGCTTATCGGGCCCGGCATCTTGAGAAGTTTGTAAGCGTAGTGAGAGGCTGCCATGAACTTGGCGAGTGCTGGATGGCCAAGTATCCCATTGTAAGGCAATGGGAAATCGGCAACGTCAAATGTAACCCTCTCGATCCACGAAGTTCAGCTCGGCTGCCAAATGTGACCGCAACGTAATCTTCCCCTTGACTTGCTCCTTCCCGGATTGAGTCCTTGGAAGGTGCCGGCCTCTTCGAGCTCGCGGTCAGGGATTTGAAGCTTCTGGAGCACCGTGGAGGAGATCAGATTCAAGCCGGCCCCACTGCCTACTAACATTTTGTGACCTTGAGGTTGCGGATGGTTGGAGAGACCAACATCGGCAAGCACCCGACCGCAGATTATGCGATCAGGGTGGTCCTCAATATCAAAAATGATAGGCGTGCTGGACCACTTCAGAGGCTTGCGTGACTCCACGGATGGTTCCGCTGCATTGACCTCCCGCATCCATTGCTTGAGTTGGCGGTGGGAGGTAAAGTCAAGCAGCGACAAGGAGATCCTGCTTCTTTGCCGGGGCGGTGTCATCACTGTCAGATCCTGCTTCTGTATTCTCTCCTGGGAGTCTCCTCCCTTCCTCAGCGCGCACACACTTGTCGGCCAAGGCGTACAGCTCGCTGACGTCCTTGACTTTGCACATCGCCATCTCCTCCCTCATCCTGCGGTTCCGCACATTCTGATGAAATCTGGCGATCACCGCGGCGGGGTGGACGTCTGGGATGTTGTAGTACTGCAGCTGAATCTCTGAATGAACTTGCGCAGGGACTCTCCTTCCTTACAGGCGAGCAAGTGAAGGTCGCTCTCTTAGCCATGAGGTTTGTGGCCACCTGTGAAGGCGCCAACAAACCGATGGCACAGTCTGCCAAGAGGATATGGAGCTGTCCGGCAAGTGCATGAGCCAGGATCGGCGTTGGGCTTGAGCACGAGCGGGAAGTAGTTGGCGAGGATCTTGTCGTCCCGTCCCCAGCGGCCTGCACCGCGATGGTGTAGATGCTTTGAGGAACTCCGACGGATGCGTCCTGCCATCATACTTCTCCGCACGTCTGGTTTGAAGTTTTTACGGCTGGGCCGCTGGACTTGCCGCAGCTCACGAGTGAACGCAGGGCAACCTACAGCGTCTGACAAGTCGCTGGCCCCTCCGCGCGTGCATGTCAACAGAAGGCCCGGTAGCGCTTGTCGGATTGACGTCGCGCTTCTCTTCAGCGCTCGATCACGAGTTCGGCGTCCTCTTGTCGTTGCTCATGAAGAACTTGGCGCTGATCGCGGCGAAGTTCGCGGATCCGGCAACGCAGGTGGAGTTGCCGCCGAGGTGGATCCGGTGAGTCGGCGATCTTGGCCTTCTTGGCGGAGAGTGCACGGTGGTTGCACCTCCGACAATCTGCCGCCACCGGCTCGTGCCTTGTCGTCTCGCCCGCGGCAACGATGGCGTTGGTTGCCGCGAGCGTCGCCGTTAGCAAAGCCGATGAGGCTCGGATAGTGGCCCTCCACTCGTCGACCTTGTCGGCCGTTGGAGGTAGTCGAGAGCGATTGAGCTCTCGCGAGCTGCTGGAGTTGTAGGCGGCATTGGAGAACGGTGCGAGGAGCGGGACATGCTCGGACTTCTAACTACGTTAGAAGGAGCAGCGCCCTGTCCGGGCGACCGTATCTCACTAGTGCCAGCATGTTGGCGCGCATGCTGGTCTCGAGGATCTCGATCCAACGAACGTATGGCGTTGTTGGTCTCGCGTCTCCTGAGATGGACGCGGGGGATGCGCGGACGCTGAAGTTTGCGGTGCCTTGTCCTTGGACTTGGCAACGTCGCGAGCACCTTCGTCGGCGCCCGTCCCTCCGCCAGCATCTGCCCCACCACCCGTTTGCTGCGGTGAGGGTGGGTACGACGCGGACGGCTCTGCTGCCGCCGAAGCCTTCTTCTTCGGTGGCATGTTGAGGAACATGTTGATGACGCTGCTCGCATGAACGCCGGATCAGATTCACACGGCCTCGACGCCCCCTACAGCGCGCCCGAAGATGTCGGGAGGCTGATCGTACCCACGGACACCTATGGGGCGGCAGACCGGGCCTTGTGGTTCGGAGGGGGCGGAGGTCGCACGAAGAGCGGATCGAGGCGATGCACACGAGCGGTTTACCCAGCTTCGGAGCTCTCCGGAGAGATAAAACTCCTACTGCTACTTGTTTGATCTATTGTGTTCTTGCTAGGGAGCAATGCGAGCTACAAAACCTAGCGTGAGTGTATCTAGTCTATGGCCAGTTGAATGAACCGGTCCTTGCGAAAGACGCGAACCGAACCCTGCGAAAGACGCGAACTGAATCCTTTCTACGTTGCACTCGGGCCTCCTTTTATATGCTCAAGGGGTCTCCGACAGGTGGCAACATAGGCGGGGGTACAAATGTAAAAACAGGAGTTGGTACACCTACTTGAACAGTGTCTGCGTGCAAAATACCTAACTCGACGGCAAGGGACAAAAGCAATAAATGCATGTTGTTGTCGCCCAAAGCGATTATAACAGAGACCGTCAGGTGCGCCTCCGCTCGCCACGATGGCGAGCCTGTCAGCGCCGCTCGTCGCTGCTCTCCGCTGGCTGCACAGCTGCTCGACACACGCCCATGGAACGGTCCCATGGCGACACGTCGCTGGGTGAGCTGGAGCGGAGACGGAGAGGAGTTGCATGCCGCGGCAAGCGCCTTGCCGCGGCCGAATCCTTGTCGCGCTCGGGGACTTGTCGCGCCCCGAGCCTTCCCGGCAAGCTCCTCTTGCCGGGGCCTTGTCTTCTGCGTGCCTGGAGCGGCCTTCCTGACAAGCTCCTCTTGTCGGGACCTCGTCTGTGCCTAGAGAGGCCTTCCCGGCAAGCTCCTCTTGCCGGGGTCTTGTCTTCAGAGTGGCTGCGGAGGGTTTTGGCGGACGCCCGGCAAGGCTTGCAGCGGGGACGCTGCGACTGCCCGTGCACAAGTTCGGGGTACTAAGGTACCCCTACTTTAGTACACCGACACCCAGGTGCCTAGACAGGCAAGTCCTGGAGTAACTAGGTGCCTCAGTCCACCCAGATGTGTGTTTAAGTTGCCACCTTAGATAAACCATTAATAACAATCTCACATCTGTCATGGATATTCACTTACCCAATCCACGTCTACTAGCATAGCATGGCATAATGAGCAAACGTAGAAGTAACTCCCAAAGGTTTCATAAGTAAAACAGGTAATAGGTACTACCTCAATCTACTTCCCATCCCACAATTTATTTAGATCCTAATCATGCAAGTGTTTGAGGAATAGATCTAATGCATAAAACTGGGTAGTAGAAAAGGTATGATCAAGTGTTCTTGCCTGCAAAGTTGATGAAGATGAATTGCACTCAAAACTTGATAGCTCTACTCGTCACACTCCGGTCAATCTATCGTAATCAAGCAATAGTAACCACACATAAGCAATCACTCAAAAGATCGGAAAGAACGAAGAAAACAATTCGAAAACGTCAAAACCAAATCAAATAACTCTTGCAGCATAAAACAATTTCTAACAGTACCAAAATTATGTGAATTTGGCCTTATCAGAAAGTTTAGGTCAAGAGCTTCGATTAGCAAAAAGAATCAACTAAATCGGAGTTACGAAACTCAAGTTACGATCAAACGAAGTTTGAATTCAAATCTGATCTAATTCAAATTTTAAAACTATCAAAAACATGTTTGAGTTGTATTACTGGATAGAGGGGATCATAACGAAGAAGTGGGCGTTGGTTTCGTTGGATTCCGACTTACGAGTAAAAAGTTATGAGCGTTTGAAGATTAGGGACTATGGATAGGTCCCTGACGGGAATTAAAAATAAAAAGAAAAATCTATCGAGCGAACGCTCACTAAACAAAACCGGAAAGAAAAACCGGCGAGAAAACCGATCTAGGGTTTCGGAAAGAAAACGAAGCGAAAAACCGATCTAGAAAGCGGGCGAAAACCGATCTAGAAAACCGATCTAGAAAAGCGTGGCCTTGGCCTTGAGGCTAGTACCTCGAAGAGGCGAGGGGCTCCGGCCGGCGGCGTAAAGCGGCGGCCTGGTGAGGGGTGGCGGCGGCTGGTGAGGGCAGCAGCGGCTATGGTGAGGCGGCGGCTATGGCGTGGCGGCGGCGGCTATGTGGGCGGCAACGCAGCGGTGCTTCTTCTTCTTCTTCTTCTTTGTGGAGGAGAGGAGAGGAGAGTTGATTTGATGTGTTGGAGAGGGGGTGCTTGGGTATTTATATTGGGGAGGGAGGGGTTTTGCTTGGGGTAGGGACAAGAAATAGATTAAGATTAGGAATCCTAGGAATAAAAAACGGAATAACAAACGGGATCAAATCCTACTAGGATTCGTAAAAGAATATGAAACTTGGAGCTCTCTGGCTCCCCTAGGTGCGTGCGATGCGTGCGTTGGCCTTGGCCTTCGGCAGGCCGGTGGCTTTGGCGGCTTGGGCCTTTGGCCCAAGGCGCTGCACTCCTTTTTTTTTTAAGAATTTTTCAGACGAAAGAAAAATAATAAAATCAAATAAATAAATATATTATATAGGCATATAATATATCAAAAATTTCAGAAAAAAAATTCCTACAACATGGACATTATTCTAATGTCAAGTAAAATCCACACAAATTCAAATAAAGCAAAGAGTGCTATTGCTCTAATAAAATCCAACAAAAATTATTTTGAAAATACCAAAATGAATTCAAATTTATTTCTCTCCATTTTTCTGAGGTAGGGAATCATGTTACCCTATTTTCCATATATTTTATTTTTGGAGAAAAATAATTGAATAAAACTCAAATAACTCCAAATTGAAAATAATTCAAAGGAACTTTGAATTTAATTCTTTGAAACTCCCAACTCATATTTCATATAATTTGAAGAAGTCATTTTGTCTTCTCTCGTGAAAATCATTGAGTTGCATAAAGTTTTAGAATTGGAAATTTCTCAAATGAAATTCAAATATTTTCAACACCCCTTGTCATTTAAATAAATGGAAGAAGTCATGTCATCTTCTCTCCAGGGTTTTTGTGATGAAAAGAATTTGAATTCCTGAAGATCATAAAAGCAAAAAGAAAGTTTGGGAAAGTCCTTTTATTCCCTCTCATTTAACTTTCAAAAAGTTTCGAATTCACTCACTTACGAAGCAAGTATTAAGGTAAACATAACCATAGCATGAAACATATGGATCCAAATTAGCCCCTTACGAAGCAACGCATAAACTAGGGTTTAAGCTTCTGTCAGTCTGGCAACCCATCATCTACTTATTACTTACCAATGCCTTCCTCTAGGCCCAAATAATGGTGAAGTGTCATGTAGTCGACGTTCACATAACACCATTAGAGGAGAGACAACATACATCTCATCAAAATATCAAACGAATACCAAATTCACATGAGTACTAATAGCAAGAATTCTCCCATGTCCTCAGGAACAAACGTAACTACTCACAAAGCATATTCATGTTCATAATTAGTGGAGTATTAATATGCATATAGGAACTGAACATATGATCTTCCACCAAATAAACCAACTAGCATCAACTACAAGGAGTAAGCAACACTACTAGCAACCTACAGGTACCAATCCCGGACTTAGAGACAAGAATTGGATACAAGAGATGAACTAGGGTTTGAGAGGAGATGGTGTTGGTGAAGATGTTGATGGAGATTGGCCTCCTCCCGATGAGAGGAGCGTTGGTGATGACGATGGCGATGATTTCCCCCTCCCGGAGGGAAGTGTCCCCGGCAGAACAGCTCTGTCGGAGCCCTAGATTGGTTCCGCCAAGGTTCCGCCTCGTGGCGGCGGAGTCTCTCCGAAAGCTTGCTTATGATTTCTCCTCGGACGAAAGACTTCATATAGCAGAAGATGGGCACCGGAAGGCCACACGGGGACCCACGAGGCAGGGGGGCGCGCCCAGGGGGGTAGGGCACGCCCCCACCCTCGTGGCCAGGGTGTGGGCCCCCTCTGGTATTTCTTCCGCTCAGTATTTTTTATTATTTCCAAAAATAACTTCCATGGAGTTTCAGGAATTTTGGAGTTGTGCAGAATAGGTCTCTAATATTTGCTCGTTTTCCAGCCCAGAATTCCAGTTGCCGACATTCTCTCTCGTTATGTAAACCTTGTAAAATAAGAGAGAATAGGCATAAGTATTGTGACATAATGTGTAATAACAGCCCATAATGCAATAAATATCGATATAAAAGCATGATGCAAAATGGACGCATCAACTCCCCCAAGCTTAGACCTCGCTTGTCCTCAAGCGGAAGCCGATAACGATAAATATGTCCACATGTTTTGAGGTAGATGTGTCGATAAAATAAAATACGGACATGAGGACATCATGATCTTTCTTATAACAGCAACATATATGGATATTGTCATATGATTTCTTATGCTCAAGTAATAATCTATTCACAATGTCAAGTATGAATCAGAAACTTCATTGAGAACTAACAAACTATAATCTTAGACATTGAAGCAATTGCAATTTATCATAACATCTGAAAGAGTCTATGTCAGAGCTTTTCAGCAAGTCCACATACTCAACTATCATTTAGTATTTCACAATTGCTAACACTCACGCAATACTTGTGGTTATGGAGTTTTAATCGGACACAGAGAAAGATATGGGCTTGTAGTTTCGCCTCCCAACCTTTTACCTCAAGGGTAATGTCAAAAATAATAGTTCATGCTAACTTACATCCAATTGGATATATATATCAGAATCTTTCCAACACACTGTGCTTGCCAAAGGATAAAATGTAAAAAGGAAAGGTGAAGATCACCATGACTCTTGCATAAGGTTAAGAGATAAAAGTAAAAGATAGGCCCTTCGCAGAGGGAAGCAGAGGTTGCCATGCGCTTTTATGGTTGGATGCACAAAATCTTAATGCGAAAGAACGTCACTTTATATTGCCACTTGTGATGTGGACCTTTATTATGCAGTCCATCGCTTTTATTTCTTCCACATCACAAGATCGTATAAAGCTTATTTTCTCCCACACTAATAAGTCATACATATTTAGAGAGCAATTTTTTTATTGCTTGCATTGATGACGACTTACTTGAAGGATCTTACTCAATCCATAGGTAGATATGGTGGACTCTCATAGCAAAACTGGGTTTAAGGGTATTTGGAAGCACAAGTAGTATCTCTACTTGGTGCAAAGAATTTGGCTAGCATGAGGGGGAAGGCAAGCTCAACATGTTGGATGATCCATGACAATATACTTTATCTCAGATATAAGAAAACACAAACCATTATGTTGTCTTCCTTGTCCAACATCAACTCTTTAGCATGTCATATTTTAATTAGTGCTCACAATCATAAAAGATGTCCAAGATAGTATATTTATATGTGAAACCTCTCTTTATTTATTACTTCCTATTAATTGCAACAATGACCAAAGCTACGTTTGTCAACTCTCAACAACTTTTAATCATCATACTCTTCCTATGTGAAGTCATTACTCTCCA
Source organism: Aegilops bicornis (assembly GCA_021605145.1). Classification (NCBI taxonomy): domain Eukaryota; kingdom Viridiplantae; phylum Streptophyta; class Magnoliopsida; order Poales; family Poaceae; genus Aegilops; species Aegilops bicornis. The sequence goes on from CM038669.1 coordinate 326,480,695, forward strand.
TAAGATCAATATGATCTCTTTATTTCTTTTTATTCTTTCTATTTTCTTTTATTCCCTCAAGATCATAGCAAAATAATCAAGCCCTTGACTCAACACTAATCTTTATTATATAGCTCACGGACTCGATTACATAAAGGGATCATAAAGCAAAACTCAAAACTAGATCATACCAAAACTTTATTCTACTAGATCAAGATATTATTAAAAGGATCGAACTAGGAAAAACGGTAAAGATAAGAGTGTGATGGTGATACGATACCGGGGAACCTCGCCCAAGCTTGGCAGTTGCCAAGGGGAGCGCCCATACCCATATGATTATGTCTCCTTTGCTGGTGAAGGGGTTGTTGATGATGTAGACTTGTCGTTCATCTTCCAAGGCATAGGCTCACCATCATAGAAGGATGATCGAGTCTCAGGATCCTTAAATCTGCAGCCAAACTCATCCTCTTGAATCTATATTCATACTCACAGTTTTGGTTTTGCAGGTCATAGATTTGGGCTTGGAGGTGCTCGATTTTCTCGTGGAGCTTGAAGATGGCCTCCCCAATGTCCTTGGCATCTAGCTTGTGGTTGTTGGTGAACTCCGTGATCATTATGTGATTGGAGTCAAGTCCATGCTCCACCATCTCCTGGCACTTGAAAACTTGTTGCTCCATTGCCTCGAGCCTTGTCTCCATGCTTCTGGTCCTCCTTGGTCCCTCAACATCGCGGATGTGCAGCACCCCCTCATGCATCTCAATGGTTTGAGGGTGTTGGAGCACCTCCACGAGGTAGGGGTTGATGACCTTCTCAAAGAACTTGTCCTTGGGGGCACTTGGAGACGTCATGATGATCTAGATCTATCAGAAAAACAGCTCGAAACAAGAACAGAGGACAACTGCGTGATACATGAGTCAAAACCTTCGGGAGTTTATATAATGAATTTTTACCGACCAAAATACGTATCGTGCAAGAAAACGGAGTCCGGAGAGCGCACAAGCTGCCCACGAGGCAGGGGGGCGCGCCCAGGGGGGTAGGGCGTGCCCTCCACCCTCGTGGAGCCCTCGTGTCCTTCCCGGACTGCTTCTTATTTTTCTATTTTTCTAAATATTCCAAAACGGAGAAAAATTGCCATTAGAACTATTTTGGAGTCGGTTTACTTACCGTACCACATACCTATTCCTTTTCGGAGTCTGAAACATTCTGGAAAGTGTTCCTTATGTATTCCTCTGGGGTTACGGTTTCAATAACATTGGTTTCAACATTTATAGGATTACCTGAGATATAATGTTTAATTCTTTGACCGTTCACCACCTTCGGATTTGTGCCTTTGAAGTTGTTGATTTTTATGGCACCGGAACGATAGACCTCCTCGATAATGTTAGGACCTTCCATTTAGAGAGAAGTTTTCCTGCAAAAAATCTTAAACGAGAGTTGTATAATAATACATAATCACCTACATTAAACTCACGCTTTTGTATTATTTTGTCATGCCATCTTTTAACTTTTTCTTTAAACAACTTGGCATTCTCATAGGCTTGGGTTCTCCATTCATCAAGTGAGCTAATGTCGAATAACCTCTTCTCACTGGCAAGTTTGAAATCATAGTTGAGCTCTTTAATAGCCCAATATGCCTTATGTTCTAGTTCGAGAGGTAAGTGACATGCTTTTCCATAAACCATTTTATACGGAGACATACCCATAGGATTTTTATATGCAGTTCTATAGGCCCATAATGCATCATCAAGTTTCTTGGACCAATTCTTTCTAGATCTATTAACAGTCTTTTGCAAAATTAATTTGAGTTCTCTATTACTCAATTCTACTTGACCACTAGACTATGGGTGATAAGGAGATGCAATTCTATGATTAACATCATACTTGGCAAGCATTTTACGAAAGGTACCATGAATAAAATGTGAACCACCATCAGTCATTAAATATCTAGGGACTCCAAACCTCGGAAAAAATGACTTCTTTAAGCATCTTAATAGAGGTGTTATGATCAGCACTACTAGTTGGAATAGCTTCTACCCACTTAGTAACGTAATCAACAGCAACTAAAATATGTGTATATCCATTAGAGGCAGGAAACGGTCCCATATAATCAAAGCCCCAAACATCAAATGGTTCAATAACAAGTGAATAATTCATAGGCATTTCTTGACGTCTACTAATATTACCAATCCTTTGACATTCATCACAAGATAAGACAAACTTACAGGCATCCTTGAAGAGAGTAGGCCAATAAAAACCGGATTGCAATACCTTATGCGTAGTTCTATCTCCAGCGTGGTGTCATCCATAAGCTTCAGAGTGACACTTGCATAGGATCCGTTCATGTTCATGCTCAGGTACACAACGTCTAATAACACCATCTACTCCTTCTTTATAAAGATGTGGGTCATCCCAAAAGTAATGCCTCAAATCATAGAAAAACTTTTTCTTTTGCTGGTATGTGAAACTAGGTGGTATAAATTTAGCAACAATGTAATTAGCATAATCAGCATACCATGGAGCAAAGACGAGAAGCATTTATGACATTTAATTGTTCATCGTGAAAGCTATCATCAATAGGTAGTGGGTCATCAAGAACATTTTCTAGCCTAGACAAGTTATGCGCAGCGGGGTTCTCAGCTCCCTTTCTATCAATAATATGCAAATCAAATTCTTGTAGCAAGAGAACCCATCTAATAAGTCTAGGTTTAGCATCTTTATTTTCCATAAGATATTTAATAGAAGCATGATCCGTGTGAATAGTTACTTTAGAATCAACAATATAAGGTCTGAACTTATCACAAGCAAATACAACTGCTAAGAATTCTTTTTCAGTAGTAGCATAATTTCTCCGAACACTGTCTAGAGTTTTACTAGCATATTGAATAACATTTAATTTCTTATCAACTCTTTGTCCTAGAATAGCACCTACAACATAATCACTAGCATCACACATAATTTCAAAGGGCAAATTCCAATCAGGTGGTTGAACAATAGGTGCAGAGATTAATGCTTTCTTAGTATTTCAAATGCTTCTACACAATCATTATCAAAGACAAATGGTATATCTTTTTGTAAAAGATTAGTCAGAGGCCGAGAGATTTTTGAGAAGTCCTTAATGAACCTTTTATAAAAACCAGCATGACCAAGGAAACTTCTTATACCTTTGATGTCCTTGGGACATGGCATCTTTTCAATAGCATCAACCTTGGCTTTATCAACTTCAATGCCTCTTTCAGAAATTTTATGCCCCAAGACAATGCCTTCATTAACCATGAAGTGGCACTTTTCCCAATTCAAGACAAGATTAGTTTCTTCACATCTCTGCAAAACTCGATCAAGGTTGCTCAACCAATCATCAAAAGAGTATCCGTAAACGGAGAAATCATCCATGAAAACCTCACAAATCTTTTCACAAAAGTCAAAGAATATAGCCATCATGCATCTTTGAAAGGTAGCAGGTGCATTACATAAACCAAAAGGCATACGTCTATAAGCAAAAGTACCGAAAGGGCAAGTAAACGTGGTCTTAGCTTGATCATCAGCTGACACAGGTATTTGAGAGAAGCCAGAATAACCATCTAGAAAGCAAAAATGTGTATGTTTGGATAATCTTTCTAGCATTTGATCAATAAAAGGTAAGGGGTAATGATCCTTTTTAGTAGCTTTATTTAATTTGCGGAAATCAATTACCATCCTATAACCTGTAATAATTCTTTGAGGAATCAATTCATCTTTATCATTAGGAACGATAGTAGTACCTCCCTTCTTAGGGACGCAATGGACAGGACTTACCCACTGACTATCAGCAACGGGATAAATTATACCTGCCTCAAGGAGCTTTAATATTTCCTTTCTTACCACTTCTTTCATCTTAGGATTTAACCGTCGTTGGTGATCATTAACTGGTTTGGCATCTTTCTCCAAATTTATCTTATGTTGACATAGAGTGGGACTAATGCCCTTAAGATCATCAAGAGTATATCCAATAGCAGCACAGTGCTTCTTCAGAGTTTTCAATAATTTTTCTTCCTCCTTCTCTGAAAGGTTAGCACTAATAATGACAGGATATATCTTATTTTCATCAAGATAAGCATATTTAAGAGTATCGGGCAATGGTTTAAGCTCAAACACGGGAGAGGAGGATCCCATAGGATTTCAACAGGCAAGTTGTGTTTCAGAATAGGTCCCTGTTTAAAGAACACTTCATCTATTTCCCTTCTTTCATTCATAAACATATCATTTTCATGGTCTAGCAAATATTGTTCTAAAGGATCACTAGGAGGTACGGCAATAGAAGCAAGACCAACAATTTCATCCTTACTAGGTAATTCCTCTTCACGGTGTTGTCTACAAAATTTAGAAAAGTTGAACTCATGAGACATATCATCCAAACCAACGATATGACATCCTTTTCGCAGTCTATCTTAGCATTAACAGTGTTCAAGAAGGGTCTAACAAATATAATGGGACAAAATCTATCTTGTGGGGAACCAAGAACAAGAAAATCAGCAGGATATTTAGTTTTCCCACACAAGACTTCAACATCTCTAACAATTCCAATTGGTGAAATAGTACCTCTATTGGCAAGTTTAATTGTGACATCAATTTCTTCTAACTCAGTAGGTGCAATATCATGCATAATTTCTTTGTATAAGTCAATAGGTATTGCACTAGCACTAGCACCCATATCACACAAGCCATGATAACAATGATCTCCTATTTTAACAGAAATAACAGGCATGCCTACCACAGGTCTATGTTTGTCTTTAGCACAAGGTTTAGCAATTCTAGCAGTCTCATTACAGAAATAAATAACATGCCCATCAATATTATCAGCCAAGAGATCTTTAACAATAGAAATATTAGGTTCAACTTTAACTTGCTCAGGAGGTGTATAGGTTATAATATTGCTTTTACGAACCACAGATGAAGCTTTAGCATGATCTTTTATCCTAACAGGAAAAGGTGGTTTCTCAACATAAGCAGTAGGAACAATAGGATCATTATAAGTGATAGTCTTTTCTTCAACTTTAATAGGTGCAACTACTTTTCCTTCTATGGGAGGATGATATTTAAACCACTTCTCCTTAGGGAGATCAACATGAGCAGCAAAAGATTCACAAAAAGAAGCTACTATCTCAGAGTCAAGTCCATATTTAGTGCTAAATTTATGGAAAACATCGGTATCCATAAAAGATTTAACACAATCAAACTTAAGTGTTATACCTGACTCCTTACCTTCGTCGAGGTCCCAATCTTCAAAGTTGCGTTTAATTATTTCCAATAAATCCCATTTGAATTCAATAGTCTTCATCATAAAAGACCCAGTACAAGAAGATCGAGCATGGTGCGATTGTTGTCAGAAAGCCGAGCATAAAAAATTTGAATAATCATTTCTCTTGAGAGCTCATGATTGGGGCATGAATATAACATTGACTTAAGCCTCCCCAAGCTTGAGCGATGCTTTCTCCTTCGCGAGGCCAAAAATTATATATATAATTACGATCACGATGAACAAGATGCATAGGATAAAACTTCTGATGAAATTCCAATTTCAATCGTTTGTAGTTCCATGATCCCATATCATCATATAGCCTATACCACATCAATGCATCTCCCTTCAAAGATAAAGGAAAGACCTTCTTCTTGATCACATCGTCGGGCATACCTGCAAGCTTAAATAATCCACAAACTTCATCCACATATATTAGGTGCTCATCAGGATGTAATGTTCCATCTCCTGCAAAAGGATTAGCTAGCAGTTTTTCTATCATACCCAAAGGAATTTCAAAGCAGACATTTCCATTTTCGGTAGGTTCAGTAGGTTGAGGAGCAACTCTTTGCTCTACTGGTCAGGGTGAAGATACCCCGAACAAGCCCCTCAGAGGATTACTTTCCATAGTAACAAGTGACAGTAAATTTCAGCACACTATATAAATTTTTCCTTACCGAATTCCACCTACCAAAGGCGCTTCACTCCCCGGCAACGGCGCCAGAAAATAGTCTTGGATCTATCGTAGTCCTTTCAATAAGTAAGAGTGTCGAACCCAACGAGGAGCAGAAGGAAATGATAAGCGGTTTTCAGCAAGGTATTCTCTGCAAGCACTGAAATTATAGGTAACATATAGTTTTGTGATAAGATAATTTGTAACGAGCAACAAGTAAAAAAAGTGTAGCAAGGTGGCCCAATCCTTTTTGTAGGAAAGGACAAGCCTGGACAAACTCTTATATAAAGAAAAGCGCTCCCGAGGACACATGGGAATTATCGTCAAGCTAGTTTTCATCACGTTTATATGATTCGCGTTCGGTACTTTGATAATTTGATATGTGGGTGGACCGGTGCTTGGGTGCTGTCCTTACTTGGACAAGCATCCCACTTATGATTAACTCCTATTTCAAGCATCTGCAACTACAAAAGAAGTATTAAGGTAAACCTAACCATAGCATGAAACATATGGATCCAAATCAGTCCCTTACGAAGCAACGCATAAATTAGGGTTTAAGCTTCTGTCACTCTAGCAACCCATCATCTACTTATTACTTCCCAATGCCTTCCTCTAGGCCCAAATAGTGGTGAAGTGTCATGTAGTCGACATTCACATAACACCACTAGAGGAGAGACAACATACATCTCATCAAAATATCGAACGAATACCAAATTCACATGACTACTAATAGCAAGACTTCTCCCATGTCTTCAAGAACAAACATAACTACTCACAAAGCATATTCATGTTCATAATCAGAGGAGTATTAATATGCATATAGGATCTGAACATATGATCTTCCACCAAATAAACCAACTAGCATCAACTATAAGGAGTAATCAACACTACTAGCAACCTATAGGTACCAATCCCGGACTTAGAGACAAGAATTGGATACAAGAGATGAACTAGGGTTTGAGAGGAGATAGTGCTGGTGAAGATGTTGATGGAGATTGGGCCCCTCCCGATGAGAGGAGCGTTGGTGATGATGATGGCGATGATTTCCCCCTCCCGGAGGGAAGTGTCCCCGGTAGAACAGCTCTGCCGGAGCCCTAGATTGGTTCCGCCAAGGTTCCGCCTCGTGGCGTCGGAGTCTCGTCCCGAAAGCTTGCTTATGATTTTTCCTCGGACGAAAGACTTCATATAGCAGAAGATGGGCACCGGAAGGCCACCAGGGGCCCACGAGGCAGGGGGCGCGCCCAGGGGGGTAGGGCACGCTCCCACCCTTGTGGCCAGGGTGTGGGCCCCCTCTGGTATTTCTTCCGCTCAGTATTTTTTATTATTTCCAAAAATAACTTCCGTGGAGTTTCAGGACTTTTGGAGTTGTGGAGAATAAGTCTCTAATATTTGCTCCTTTTCCAGCCCATAATTCCAGCTGCCAGCATTCTCTCTCTTTATGTAAACCTTGTAAAATAAGATAGAATAGGCATAAGTATTGTGACATAATGTGTAATAACAACCCATAATGCAATAAATATTGATATAAAAGCATGATGCAAAATGGACGTATCAACAAGTCGTCAGGCATCTCAAAAGCCGTGTGTTCTTCCTTTCTCTTGCCACCTCTCTGTGGTTTCTTTCCTTCAACCATTTTCTTCAACTGATGATTTTGAACCTGTGAGGTCTCTGATGAAGTTGGAAGTATTTCCTCAAGCTGTGCTGCAAATGGATTAAGTTGATGAGAACCAAGTGATTCGTTTGCCGACATTGTGCCTGTGAGCAGAGTATAGTTACAAGGAAATATGGAAGAGTTACATGCGTTTTGAGAGATTTTTCAAAATAAACCAGTTGAGGAAATTTGACCCTTATCATCATGAAGAATTTCATCAAGTGTTCCTGACTTAGGTTCCAGAGTTGTATAGATTGAATAATTTGCACAATTGCGGAATCTATTTGTTATGTCTTGCATATGAATACTCGTGGTGACAATGGGGTATCATATTGATTCACTTGATATATGTTTTGGCACTCAACTCGCGGATTCCCGAGGTGACATTGGGGTAATCTATGCATAGGGGTTGATGCACATTCTTGTCTTTGTTTCTCCGGTAGAAATCTTGGGGCACTCTTTGAGGTTCTTTGTGTTGGATTGAGTATGATGAATCTGAAATTGTTTGGTGTTATTTTAGTACGAACTCTTGGATAGATCGATTGGAAAGAATAGCTTCGAGGTGGTTTCATACCCTACAAATAATTTATTCTTATGTTCTCCGCTAGATAGGAACATTGGAGTGATTCTTCATCGCACTTTGAGGGATGGTTATATGATCCAATTATATTAGCATTGTTGTGAGATTACACTAGTGAAAGTACGGACCCTAGGCCTCGTTTTCAAGCATTACCATTTGTGCTCACTTCTGTTACTTGCTACCTTGCTGTTTTTTATTGTTCCTATCATAAAAATCAATATCTACTATCCATACCACACTTTTATTACCATCTCTTCGCCGAACTAGTGCACCTATACAATTTTCCATTGTATTGGGTGTGTTGGGGACACAATAGACTTTTTATTATTTGGTTGCAGGGTTGTTTGAGAGAGACCATCTTCATCCTACACCTCCCATGGATTGATAAACCTTAGGTCATCCACTTGAGGGAAAATTGCTACTTTCCTACAAAACTCTGCGCTTGGAGGCCCAACACGAGTCTACGAGAATAAAGTTGCGTAGTAGACAACACTCGCTTATGTGAATTTTCATTTCTTGGTTTGGTTGCTTCTCAATCTTTTTGCTAGCCTCCACTTGTACTAAGTAGAAATACTACTTGTGCATCCAAACTCCTTAAACCCAGTTTTGCTATATGAGTCCACCATACCTACCTATATGCGGTATTTCCATGTCGTTCTAAGCAAATTTGTATGTGCCATCTCTAATTTTCAAAATGAAATTCCTTTTTGTATGCTCGTACTGCTCATGAAGCGGAAGGGGTGGCCAATATTTTCCATGCTAGATGTGTTATTATCAAGATGAGTGTTTATTCACTTGTCATTGCACGAGAGTACGGAGATAATAGGGATGCCCAGTCCCGAAATGAAAAAGAAATTTACTTTATGTTGTCAAATAATAAATTATTTGGAAAGTGTTGGTATGGACCCGTGGATACGGCTAGCCATGGATTGTGGAAGAATGGTGGAAAAAGGAATAAACTTTATTTTATGTTTGGGAACCGCCTATAATATATCTAGCATGGAAAGTGTTGGGAATTACTCGGTCATTTTCGTTGACGGGAAAAGTATGCCTCTCAAAAAAAATTATCTCTGAATTTAAGCTTTGAGCTCTGGCACCTCTACTAATCCCTACTTCCCTCTGCGAAGGGCCTATCTATTTACTTTATGAAATTTTTATTTCTATTTGAGTATCCATCTTCTCTTATAAAGCACCAACTAGGGAGCACTATGGTCATACTTGAGCATTGGATGTAGCAAATATGCGAGTGTGTTTCACGAATGGATCAATGATTGAGCATGATGGGCTAGAGATAACTTTCTTTAGTGTTGATATTTTGAAAGACATGGTTGCTTATTGATATGCTTGAGTATTGAAATCTTCATGTCAAAACTAGACTGTTGCTTCGAACCATATAAAAGTCCAAATGTCCATGCTACAAAAGAAAAGAATATGTGATGAACATGTTAGGCAGCATTTCACATCAAAAATTTTGTTTTTATCATTTACCTACTCGAGGAAGAGCAGGAATTAAGCTTGGGGATGTTGATGTGTCTCCAACATATCTATAATTTTTAATTGTTCCATGTTGTTATATTATCATTCTTGGATATTTTACCATCAATTTATAGCAACTTTATATAATTTTTTGGGACTAACCTATTGACATAGTGCCCAGTGCCAGTTGTTGTTTTTTGCTTGTTTTTTACTTCGCAGAATATCAATACCAAATGGAGTCCAAATGCAACGAAACTTTTTGGAGAGTTTTTCTGGACCAGAAGACACCCAGTGTGCCAAAGAAGTACCAGAGAGGAGGCTCGTGGGGAGCACAACCCACCAGGGCGCGACCAGGAGCCCAGGTGCGCCCAGGGGGTTGTGCCCCCACGGAGCCCCCCATGCACCGGCTCTTCACCCTATAAATTCCTAAATATTCTAGAAACCCTAGGGGAGTCGATGAAACACAATTCCAGCCACCGCAAGTTCCGGAACCACGAGATCTAATCTAACACCATCATGGAAGGGTTCATCATCCTCATTGGTGCCTCTTCGATGATGCGTGAGTAGTCCACCATAGGCCTACGGGTCCGTAGGCAGTAGCTATATGGCTTCGTCTCTCTCTTTTGATTCTCAATAAAATGGTCTCTTGGAGATCTATTTGATGTAACTCTTTTTTGCGGTGTGTTTGTTGGGATCCGATGAACTTTGAGTTTATGATCCGATCTATATCCATGAATATTATTTGAGTCTTCTTTTCATCTCTTATATGCATGATTATTTATAGCCTCGTATTTCTTCTTCGAATATTTGGTTTAGTTAGGCCAACTAGATCGATTTTCCTTGCCATGGGAAGAGGTGTTTTGTGATGGGTTTGATCTTGCGTTGTTCTTTCCCAGTGACATAAGGGGCGGCAAGACACGCATGTATCGTTGCTATTGAGGATAACAAGATGGGGGCTATTCCTACATGAATAGATCTCATCTACACCATGTCATCGTTCTTATTGCATCAGTCCATTTCTCCATGAACTTAATACACTAGATGCATGTTCGACATCAGTTGATGTGTTGAGTAATAGTCGTAGTGCAGGCAGGAGTCGGTCTACTAATCTTGGACATGATGCATATATATTGATCATTGCCTTGGATATCATCATAATTATTCAATCTTCTATCAATTGCCCAACAGTAATTTATTTACCCACCGTGTGCTATTTCTCGAGAGAAGCCACTAGTGAAATCTACGGCCCTGGGGTCTATTCTTTATCATATTTGCTTTGAGATCTATTTTTATTCACTTTTACTTTCAGATCCATTATTCCAAAAACCCGAAAATACCTTGTTGTACTTTTTATTTGCATATTTTATTTCTGTTTTATCGGGAGCTATTTATTCAATCTAGCACAAATTTATCTATCTTTTTACCGTGAGGGATTGACAGCCCCTCTTACGTGTCGGGTCGCAAATATTTGTTCTTTGTGTGCAGGTACCGTTTACATAGTGTTGCTTGGTTCTTCTACTGGATTGATACCTTGGTTTCATAACTGAGGGAAATACCTATCGTAGTTGTGCTGCATCATCCCTTCCTCTTTGGGGAAATACCAACGTAGCTTCAAGCGACATCAGCCATCCTCCCGGACCTGGCTCGGCCTCTCAGCTCAAAGCTTCCTGCTCAACCCACAGGTTAACCTCCCTCCATCCCTCCCTCCCTCCCTCTCTCTCTCTCTCCACTATCGATCCCATTTTTTGCAGTTCAATATGTCAAGGAACGGACTCATTTTCTCAATGGAGCACCTCCGCCTGACATCCACCCTCAGATTGATACTCCACCCCTAGATGCACATGATTTATTTGAGCCACAGTTGATTACATATGCTTGCGTTGTTTTAAATTGGCCCGGCTTGCTAGCTTTGTCATGGACACGCTTCAGAACTATCTCTGTCCATGGGGTTACTTATTACTGCTTGTGATGTTAAAGAGCGATACTCAGGAATAGGATTATTTTTACGGTGAAGGTCGATAGAAATAATTTTACTTAAGAAGGAGCTTTCCACTGCGTCTGATTTGTACTATCAGTATCACACTTCATTCCTGTGAAGTTCCTATTGGGCAAAATGAGATGCGTTTGGTCATTGTCGTGCTTTATTTTTTAGGCTCATGCTATGATAACTTGATGACACCCCTTTGTAGTACAAAGCAATCTCATGCGTTTTTCCTCCAGCTACAGGAACTTCTATTACTGTACTTCAGGCCAATTACTTTTAAAAAATACGAAACCTGAATTAAATTGCTAAAACATGGAATCATTCTGCTTCTCCATAGTTTAATCTACGACCATCACGTTCCCCACCAAGTGAAATATGCTATTTCACCACAGCCATTGACAAAGTTAAGTTGGGGACAAGGAAAATGAATAAAGTCTGCTGACTGGAACTGGATAGATGATCCTTCAATTGGCAATTTTTTATCAAAGTTGCTGAGGTTCAGGGGTCTGAAATAAAGGTATTGATGCTTTGGGGTGCTTCTCTTTTGATTTACATGTTACAGAGCTATGAGTGTAATTTAGCCATAGTATCTATCAACTTTTCTCTGCTCAAAATACATTTTTTCTTCGAAAAGAGCTCAAAATACAAAGGCACTTGTATTGCAGCATGTGTGTGTGTTAGCTCTGAAGTGTGTTCTCAAAGCATATAATATTTTCGTGTTGCAGCCATTTGTGGATAGTTTATCTAAATGCCCAAAGCATGTACTCCCTCCGTCCAGAAATATTTGTCGTAGAAATGACTAAAAATGGATGTATCCAACACTAAAATACATCTAGATACGTCCATTCCTCCGACAAGTATTTGCGGACGGAGGGAGTACTTCACAACCCACTTAGACCTCCAGAGGGGTATGTGTTATTTTCTTGTACTGTGGACTTTAAGTTGGTTAACGTATTTCATAGCAATAGTATTTTTGGCTGCCCAATGTTTGTGACCTTATGTTTCAAAAATTAACTCAACTAAAAAAATTGAGTTGGGGCGTGCCTTGCAGGGGATCGTCACCAGGGAGGCAGAAATGTATTGAGGGAAAAAGGAAAGAGATTCCCGAGCGTTTGTGAGAGGGGATGTAGCGGCGGTTGCGCAGCTACGTCGGCCCGACCAGTTCCAAGCGGATGGAGCGGTGGCTGCACGGACGCGCTCGTGGAGGTGTCGGTATGCACCCCGGTATGCACCCTGATTTTGAGCCTGGGAAGATCCTCGCCCTGACCTAGCCTCAAGGGTGTTCATCTACTTGGTGTCGTGCTATGCAGTCAGGACGATGGACTAACACAGGTTTGATTCTTTACTTATTCTTTTCTTTTTTGTATGTATATCCCTGATTTTTTTGAGCCATGATTTAAATATTCTCGTGTGTGCCATTGTGTCATGTATAATGATTCTAACCCAGTTTTTTAACAAATTGATGCAAGAAACAAACTAATATAGAGAGAGTACAAAGTTTATTGCACTAATCTATATATGCCCTGCAGTACCTATGTGCATGGCAATAGGTACATATGGATAAATTTTGTGCCTTTTTGTTCCCGGTTTTCCCATCGAAATTGTGGATCTGGAAGCTAATCATGGAATGTTTCAATTGCCTGCTATATTATGGATTTGCAGGGAGCAGAAGCCTCCAACCTTGAAGGAAATGACATGACACCGTGGGTGGGACTTTTGATTATGTTAGTACAGACTGATATTATGTCGTAGGAAGAATGTATAGAGCTCTAGAGGTGTGTGGATCTTTCTCTTCACAAAAGGTGAGGTGTAGAGTTCATGCTTTGTGCTTATTAAAAAACAACGAAAAGAAACGAGTTGCTTGATATATTGACAGGTATATAGTGTAACAAAACACATGCTTATAGTTCTAACATGAATTTGATTGAACTGGGAGTTGTGACATGCAAATGTTTTAATGGTTCTGTACCATCGGTAATATTGTATAAACATAGTCTCTGGTTTCATCTTCTTTGATGATATATTTTCTGATAAAAATTGAAATGCATTATGCACCTGTTCTTTCTATTGTGGTCCCATTTTTTCTCCAATTTATAAATTCTCTATGAATAGTAACATAGGCGCATGTTCTTAATTTATTTTGGATTCTTGTTCACCCCGAAATGCAGTATAGATCTAACATTGACATTTTTTTGGAGCACTGCGTAAACATTTATTGACATGCCAATAGGAGAAGTCTTTGTTTCCTCATAAAATGTTGCCCATCAATGAAACTTATTGGATGCATGCAGTGAGCCTGACGACCATGTACACCTTTTTTTAGTTAGGATTGTGTCTGCTATTGGTCTATCTTGCTTAATACAAAGAACTATGCATGGTTTAGAAACAAGAGGTAATGCAGACAATTTATTTTGTTATGAACTTTTAATTCAGCTTTGGGGGCTTGGGGCGTGGACGGCGAGAAGTGCAGGCACATGCCTAGCATAGCGGACCATGATGGGTTGATGAGCTGATGTCACGTGCCCGCTGGATAGCCGCCGGCGGCTGGAGCCATCATTGACCTTAATGCCGTACAATCAGCACCAACGTATCCCTGGCTTTAAATATTAAACTGGTAGTTTATTCTTCTTGCTATAAGGATATGTCATGATAGATGATCAGGATGCTATTAAAGTTGTCTTTGACTGTCCATGTGAGTTAATTCTATGAACTATATATACTGCTAATCGGCACATAAGGTCATATGCTAATTCTTGATCTATGTCCACTTAATGGTTTTCTCACCTTGGATAATATCAATCTGCTATCAATGGCTGAGACAGAGCTTCGATTGCTCACCACCCGCTTAAATCTATTTTTTAAACACCACAATCTTCCTTTAATTTTCTGATACACTAGGCAACATTGCAAGTCAATTCAAGTAATTGGTCTTGTAAATATGATTTCTTTCATGTCCATGAGATGTAATGCTTTGGACGAAACCTTCAATCAAACTTAAAAGTATATTAGTATTGATGTTGTTTTAAATATTTAAGTAAACTTGAAACTTTTATGTGTTCGTGAAGTAATCAAAAACATTAAGGTTGCTTAGTTTTATACATATATACTACTCCATCCGTTCCTTTTTTAACACAGTACAGACGCAAGCGCTCATATACACGCGCATACACTCACCCATGTGAACGCACACACGCACACCCTACCCCTATGAGCACATTCGAAAGACTGAGCCGGCATATCATCTTCAAATTTATGAAGTCACCGTAGGCACCTCGTCGTCGACGGGAACGTCTCCTCCCACTGAATGCGCATCACCGAAAATCCTGAAATAAATCCAGAAATAAATGCGAGCACCAGGATTTGAACCCTGATGGGCTGGGATACCACAGTCACTCTGACCATCCAACCACAGGTTGGTTCGCTACTCCATCCGTTCCTAAATATAAGTTTTTTTAAGAGATTTTAATATGGACTACATACGGATGTATATATGCGTAGTTTAGAGTATAGATTCACTCATTTTGCTTTGTATATAGTCAATTATTGAAATCTCTAGAAAGACTTGTATTTAAAAACGGAGGGAGTGCGAACCAACCTGTGGTTGAGATGGTTAGGTGGACAGTGATATCCCCAGTCCACCAGGGTTCAAATCCTGGTGCTCACATTTATTCTGAATTTATTTTAGAATTTCCAGCGATACACTTTCAGTGGGAGGAGACGGATGGCATTGTAGCTGACTTCGCCGACAAGTCGGATGCATACTCGTTAGGGGCATTTCAAATGATGCAATTATTTTTTTAAAAGAGAGTTTATCATTTGCTTCAAACTTTAAGGTGAGGTGGGTGTTTGGCAGGGGATTACATCGTGACGGTTCGTGGGGAAGTACGATGTGAAGAAGAGAGAGACGAATGTTAGTTGGGCGTCATCCAATTTTCTAGGAGAGGGCTCTAGTAGGAAACGTCCAGCAACAACAGCAAACAGAGTAGGACGGATAGGGTCCAACATGAAAAGGGAAGGACGCCGTGAGGTGGGTTTTTTATGTTGGGACCATGTGTTGAAGATAACATGACGGATAATCCGAACAATCACATTTCTCTCATACATATGGGCTAGATTTGGGGGAGTCTGGACTGTCTAGACGGTTCAATTTTGAAGAACCAGACGCCCGTTTGATGTCAAAATACAAATGGATATGAAGAAGAAATGAGTTTCAGTGATCCATTTATATACATCTTAACTTGTAGCAACGCACGAGCCTTCTACATAGCGTGGTTAATGGACCGAACAGCACGCTAATTTTGATCTAGAATAGGCTTCATAATAATTGACCCGAAGTGTGGTCTATATAAACACGAGCTCCACAAGAATTGTCTACAACATTCCTCCCGTCCCGTTGTTCCTGGCCAGACACGTATATCGATCGGCGGCTACGTCCAGGTCAACAGGCAGGGGGAGACTCGGCGAGGGATCAATGGAGGGTTGTCGTGGCTGGCCATGGACCAGGCTACCGGCGCCGCTGCTGGTGGCGCTGGCCTGCGCCGCCGCCGCTGCCGTGGGCGAGTGCAGGGTGGTGCACGTGGGAGAGGCGCACCGGCGGAGCATGCTGGCCAATGGCCTCGCCGCGACGCCCCCCATGGGGTAAGCTCGCTGCTGCTGCTTAACCGCGGTGCAACTTGGCATGATCCTTGATCAAATCTCCTCTTGTGTCTCTCGATCGTCGGCAGGTGGAACAGCTGGAATCACTTCGGGTGCGACGGCAACGGCGAGGTTGTCATCAGGGAGACCGGTACGGGTTGAGCTGATAGTCCCTTTGCTTCCTATTTACTGTTGAACTGTCCTTTAATTTGCAACAGGCAGCTATAAATTCTTGTGTTTTATACTGCCTGAGCAGCCGATGCGCTTGTGTCCACCGGGCTCGCCGCTGTCGGCTACAAATACGTCAATCTTGGTGCGTTGCTGCCACACTCTCATACGCCCTTGTTTCCTTTTCTCTGTGTGTGTGCGCTTCTCTGTTTCTGCACTGTATAAATAGTTTACCTGATGAAATCGGTTGATTAATTACAAGCGGACAAAGTGGATTGACCCGACTTTGTGTGTTTATTTTTTCTGCAGATGATTGCTGGGCAGAACCCGAACGTGATGCCAAGGTTTGTACAGAATCTGCCCTCCCACAGGTGTCTGGAGTCTGAACACTCTTCTGCAGAATTTTTCCTAGGAGGCCAGGGTGATCGATCATCCTCTGTTGCACTTGTTTATGCTGCTGCAGGGCAATCTTGCGGCGAACAAGAAGACGTTCCCCCACGGGATAAAGGCACTCGCAGACTACGTCCACAGCAAGGGGCTCAAGCTCGGCATCTACTCCGATGCTGGGTAATTTACCGTGACTGTCGTCGTAGTAAGCTGTGACGGTAATTTACCCTTCTCTGATCGTAATTTTGTGTGAAGATACAAGACCTGCGCCAAGGCTCAGCCTGGATCCCTCGGCCACGAGGAGCAGGACGCCAAAACCTTTGCGTCCTGGGTGAGCGATCGATCCATTCCAAGCTTGATCTATCGCACTTGCGCATATCTCTAATGTGTTTTTGTTCACTCCATCCATCCATGGGATTCGCTTTCTGGTCTCAGGGAGTGGACTACCTCAAGTACGACAACTGCAACAACGGCGACACGAAGCCGCTGCAGAGGTACCCTGACATGAGCAAGGCTCTGATGCAGGCCGGCCGCCCCATCTTCTTCAACCTCTGTGAATGGTAAGACACCACCGTGTTGTGTATATTTTTTCGATACAGGAAATATATTAATATCACGAAGATATTAATTACACCCAGCCTTTGCACCAACAAGATGTCGAAAGACATCAAGGATGCACACAACCAAGAACAAAAAAAATAGAGAAAGAAATATAAAAACAAAGACCCCGTCGCAGTGATGAAACACTCGCAACAACAACACTCTAACCATCACCAAAGACAACACCCGGACTACAGAAGAGGTTCTCCAAAAGCGACGCCTCCAAAAAGGAAACAATGCACAAGCGTTGTCGTCGCCCGATAAAAGATCTTGAGTTTTCACCCCGGAGAGAGTCCGAGATCCCCAAAACAATGTCTTCGCAAGAGCATTGCCAGGTACAAATGAAGGCCAGACCTTGAGCTTTCACCCTGAAAATCACGGGTCGATACTTGACAAGCACCCGCAAAAATGTTGTCCACCTGTGTTGCCGCCCCATCATGCCAAGTCCGCTGCTGCAAGTCCTCAACACCCGACACACAGGAAAAAACCAGTGTTGTCATTCTTCAACGGATCCATAACTCATCGCCGTCATTATAAGCCTCCGATCGTAGCCACCATGACTTTCTTCACCACTGTCAGTGCCGTGGAAATCTAAACTTAGACATGTCCCATGGCACCGTGTTGTGTATATGCACATCACAGTACGTAGCTGATGCGAGTTGCGCATTCTTGACGAGCTCCTCATTCTCATGCTCGTGTCCTTGCCGGCGATGGCGAGCAGGGGCGACATGCACCCGGCGCGGTGGGGCGCGGCTTACGGCAACAGCTGGAGAACAACCAACGACATCGAGGACACCTGGGACAGGTTGATACCTTTGCCCGTTTTTCCTTTTGGCCATCCTGCTGCTGCAACTGTGTCATTCAGATTGTTCAGAGGAGAATGGTTTGCTGTTTCAGCATGATGTCGATTGCGGACCAGAACGAAGTGTGGGCCGAGTACGCGCGCCCCGGCGGCTGGAACGGTCAGTAGTCTCTCCATGGAACAAACTCCTCATCTTGTATGAGTTCATGGATGGATTCGTCTTACCTTGGCTTGTTTTTGGTTGGTTTTGGCACTGTGGTACGTGGTGTGGCATGCAGATCCGGACATGCTGGAAGTTGGCAACGAGGGGATGACCAACAACGAGTACATCGTGCACTTCAGCATCTGGGCCATCTCAAAGGTCAGTCAGTGACCCACCCATGGCTAGATACTCTGTATTTGTTCTCGTTCTTTTCTTCTCTGAATGAATGTAGTCGAACCGTTTGTGCTGGATGTGTGTAGGCGCCTCTGATCATCGGCTGCGACGTGAGGCACATGACGCAGGACACGTACGACATCCTCGCCAACAAGGAGGTGATCGCCGTCAACCAAGGTGATCTTCAAAATTCCCTTGCACCTGTCAGATCCGGCTCTCGCCGTCGCGTTTGCATTGCCAGCAGGGTGAACTGATCGATCGTGGTGTTTGTTGGTGCAGATCCTCTCGGCATCCAGGGGAAGAAAGTGAGGATGGAGGGGAGCAGCGAGGTAACAGACGCTGCACTGCACTGCCCTCTCCGATAATCTGAACTTCCCACATCGTAACCAAGAACTGTAACTGTGTGATGTGCTATGCAACAGATCTGGGCTGGGCCTCTGACGGGGTACAGGACGGCGGTGCTGCTGCTGAACCGGCACGACAAGGACGAGGCCCAGATCACGGCGCACTGGGACGACATCGGCCTCCCCGCCGGCACTGCCGTCGACGCCAGGGACCTCTGGCTGGTACGTCTCCACCTTTCCCCGGCCGTCAGCAAGCCAACAGACGGCATGGATGAATCATCTTGACCGTTTTGTGGGTTTTTTGTTGTTGCCGCAGCACAAGACGCTCGACGCCAAGTTCACGGACAAGATGAGCTTCAACGTGACGCCGCATGCGGCCAGGATGTTCGTGCTCACGCCTCTCAAGTCCCAGATGGATTAAGGAAAAACGGCATGGGTTGATGCCCGCTCCAAAAGCTCCAAAATTGATTATACAAATACAGTACATTTTTTCATACTTCTATTTTTTCCGTAATAATTTGGACATTGTTTTTTAGCGTGCAATAATCTTTTGAGAACTTCTACTAGTGTGTAATAAGGTCTGGGCACTTTCGGTTCCTGGTAAGGTCAAAACTTTTGTGTGGAAAGTGTTACATGGAGCCACTCCCGTTAAATCAACTCTAACGAATCGTCATATTGGGACGAACGACTGGTGTCCAGTTTGTCATGATCATCCGGAAGACCTGAAACACTTGCTATTTGAATGCGCACCAGCAAAAACGATGTGGTACATACTAGAACTAGAACAAGCAGTATTAGATGCATGTATTGTAGACAGGTCAGGTTCGGCCGTCTCGGAGGAGTTGTTGGATTCCTCAACGAGTCATTACCCTGATCTATCTCAGGTAGGGATTGCGGAGGTTGTGGCGATTGCAACATGGTACATCTGGTGGATCAGACGGCCAGTCACACACAAGGAGTGGACACCCCCAGCAACGAATTGGAAGTTATCTGTTCTGTCTCTATGCACAAACTTCACCAAAACAGCTCAGAGTAATAACACAAGAGAAGTAGTTAAATGTATGAAACCAGATTCATATCAAATTAAATAAAATGTAGATGCCTTGTTTCATTTTGAAGAGGGAGAAGGGGCGACGGACGCGGTTATTCGTGACAAGATAGGCGATTTTCTTGCAGGTGTATGTTTTTATGTTCCACAGTCGTCATCGGCCACGATGATGGAAGCACTGGCAATGAAAAAAATGCCTTGAACTGGTGGCATCTTTGGGCTATCACCAAGTCGTTGCTGAATCTGATTGTTTGGAGGTGATTGAAGCTTGCAAAGGAGGACAAACATGGTGGAATGATCTAGTGACGGAAATAGGAACAGTTCAGTACTCTCACTGTCTCCGGGAGGCCAATGGTCTCGCACATGAGATAGCAAAACATAGTTATGAGGATCATTTATCTTGTAATTGGGTGAATGATCACCCTTTTTTTTAATGAATACCTCGTGAACGATGTAAGTGTGCTTATTTGATTAATAAAGTAAGCCATGATGACAAAAGAAAGTACGGCACAGTAGGCACACGGTGAGCAATCTCCAAACCATTCAAAAACAGTAGTGTGTAATAAGCTTGAGCGTGTATATCTTGTTCAATAATAACTATTGTATCTTTTCCAACTCAATATATATAAAAAAATTATTTCTTTTGACATCAACATACACAACTAGTCACTAGGTGCCATCGCAAAAAAAAAAAAAAAAAAACTAGTCACTAGGGATGAAGCCTCCTGTTGGATGGGCAAAACTCAATGTGGATGGCTCCTATGTGTATGGAGAGAGTACGGGATGAGCTGGAATGGTGTTGCGGGACGACAAGGGAGCTGTGATTTTCTCGTCCTGTCGTTATCTCCGCTCATGCTACTCGCCGCTTGAAGCGGGGCTAGCTGCTTGCCTCGAAGGAATCGGTCTGGCACTCGCTCACACTGATAACAACCTGATCATTTAACTTGACTGTAAAGAAGCAGTGGACATGCTGAATGACATATGCATGAATCGATCAGCTGTGGCTAATATGGTAGAGGAGGTGAAGAGCCTGCTGCATGGCATCCTATGTAACAAAATCGTGCATGTAGGCAGGCCATGCAATGCTGCTGCTCACTATATGGCGCATATGGGACGTTGTTCTCAGCGTACAGCCATTTGGTTTAGTTCTGGGCCAGAGGATTTATGTATGATCTGTGAAACTGAGTGTAGGCACATTACTTAATTAATATACACTCTTTTCACCTGAAAAAAAAACTAGTCACTTTGTGGGGTCGATAGGCTTTCGTTTCGGCACTTAGGATTTTAGAGAAAAAGTAGGTGCCTAACTTTATAAATAAAACCAACCGGCGAGTCATCCAAAAACAACAGAGAGTAGCAAACAAGTACTCTCTTCATCCGGAAATACTTGTCATCAAGATGAATAAAAGAGGATGTATCTAGATACATTTTAATTCTAGATAAATTATTTTTATCCATTTCAATGACAAGTATTTTCGGACGGAGGTAGTACATCACCACTCAGGCCAAGTACAGACCACAAGGGACGGGTAAACATGCAAGCAGGCCACCCAAAGGAACGACAAAACAAGACTAGGCTACATCTAGAGTTTTGCTAAACGGTGTTGCTGGTGATCCAGTTAAGCATGGACGTGGTCTTCGGCAGGGGGATCCCTTCTCCCCACTGCTTTTTGTCCTCGCTATTGACACGCTCCATCACATCCTCGCCAAGGCTACCGATCAAGGCCTGCTGCATCCTCTTCGTGGTCGGCCCATCCATACATCCTTGTATGCGGATGATGCTGCTATCTTTGTCGCGCCGGTCAAGGAAGATATTCACTTCTTGGCTTCGACTCTGGGCTCCTTTGGGGAGGTTACCGGCTTGGTCACCAATCGCGCCTAAAAGCCTGTGGCGCCCATTCGCTTGATAATATCGACCTTGATGACATTTTGCAGGCCTTCCTGGCGGTTCGGACTACCTTCCCCATGCGATATCTTGGTCTTCTGTTGTCGGTCACAAGACTAAAGCGTATCCACTTTCAGTATTTGAAGGACAAGGTGGCGGGAAAGCTTCCACCTTGGTCGGCTATGCATGTGGCTACGCCGGGGCGCATTGTTTTGGTCAAGGTTGTGCTCACTGCCATTGCCATTTACCACCTCACGCCTCTTGACCTTCCGGTTGAAGTGATGAAGAAGATCGATAGCCTGCGGCGTGCCTACCTTTGGGCGGGTTGTGATAAGGTGACCGGCGGAAAGTGCAAGGTTAATTGGGACCTCGTCTGCAAACCCAAGATTTATGGGGGACTAGGAGTGCTCAACCTCTAGAAATTCGCGACCGCCCTACGCTTGCGCCCGGCTGCAATGCGAATGGGATGATCCACCTAAGACTTGGTGCAGCTCAGAACACCTTGTACTAGCAAAGACAAAGATCTCTTCGCTGCTGCCACACGGGTGTACATCGGAGATGGAAACAAAGCTAAGTTCTGGGAATCTCCATGGCTGGACGGCCTCTGGCCTAAAGACATTGCGCCAAAAAAATTTGAGCTGTCAAAAAAGAAAACATGCCTGGTCAAGAAAGCTCTTGACAACAACCTTTGGATCCGCCAGATTGACACCCAGCAGGGGCTAACCTTGGCCCATATTCAGGAATTTGCAACCCTTTGGGAGATGCTTGGCGATGTAACCCTCAACCAGGAAGACAAGACACCATAACACGGAAGTTCACAAGCAGTGGCGACTACTCCGCCTCCTCAGCTTACATGGCACAATTTGCCGGTCTCTCCTTTTGTCCAATGAATGCTACAATCTGGAAGATGTGGGCTCCACCGAAATGCAAATTTTTTGCTTGGTTGATCTTCCAAAATCGTGTTTGGACAGCTGATCGTTTGCTGCGACGAGGCTGGCCAAGCTGCAATTTGTGCCCTCTCTGCATGCAAGTGCAAGAATTTGCTGCTCACCTCCTATTCCAATGTAGGTTCACCGTCCGGATTTGGACTGAAATTTGCACTTGGCTTGGCATTCTTGACTCCTCGCCAATGATTTGGCGTCATGAAGACTCAGTTAGAGATTGGTGGCTCAAGGCGGTCAATGGTGGAGGTCGCTGCAGGAAGGCCATCGCCTCCTTGATGATGCTTGTCTCGTGGGAAATTTGGAAGGAGCGCAACGCAAGAATTTTTCAAAATGTCTCCGCCCCGACCTTCATGGTTATCGCTAAAATCAAAGAGGAGGCCCATCTTTGGTCTTTGGCGGGAGCCAAGCAGCTTAGTACTGTTATGTCGCGAGAGTAGACCTTTTTCTCTTTGCCGCCTTGCGGCTTATATCTAAACCTTCTTCTTAATTAATAAAAATGGCAAGTCTTTTACCTTGTTTCAGAAAAAAAAGACCAGGCTACATCCCAGGCCAAGATGTCTTCGGGCAGAGACACTAATCTTGGAGATGGCGTCAATATCCAAGGCCTTAGCGGGAGGCCTCCATTAATGTAAAAGAAAGACCACTGTGCCAGCCCACTAGCCACGTGGTTTGGTCCAACTGATGTCACTCTAACATCGCATGCCTACTTTTATATTTTTTATGTATATTTAAAATAAATAAGTAAATATATATTATAAAAATAATTCTGTTAATTTTTTAGAAGTGTCCGTCCTAGATTTTTTAAAAAGTTTATATGCAGCGTAAAAATGTTCGCTCAACTTTTCGAAAATGTTTGTACAATAAATATATGTGTCATTTAAAAAATGTTTACACTTTTCAAAAAAGTGTATGTGACATTTTTCAGAAATGTTATACAATTTTAAAAAAATAATTTACTGTATTTCAGAAAAAATATGTTTCATACCGTTAAAACAAATATAGGTTACATTTGAAAAAAAAATCACGCCTTGCAAACAAAATTTTATCCAATATAAAACCAAATCTCCAAAGTTTAAAAAAATGTTTTGTTTCATACAAAAAACTTTTCACATTTATTTGAAATATTTTAACACATATTTGAAAAATATATCCAAAACAAGTATTTGAAAAAAATGATAATCATATATTTAAAAATGTTAAACGTATATAACAATGGTTTTAGATGTACACAAAAATGTAGACACCAAAATATATACTTGATAAATATTAATTATGTATGTAAAAATGTTTAAATTGTACTAAAGAAGGTTCCTGATATGTAAGAAATATGAACAATGTGTACGGAAGATTAGACATGTGTTAAGAAAAGCCGAAGGAAACCGAAGAAAGAATAAAGAAAATCAAAGAAAAAGGGAAAAAACAGAAGAAGAAAAACGAAAATAAAACTGAAGCAAACCGATACGAAATAGTGGAAAAACCAATAAAAAAACTAACGGCCAGTTAAAGTATTGGCCGGGTCATATACTACCATGCTGCAGGCGAGCCCTAATATCAACTAGTAGACTGCCCGTGCGTTGCCACGGGCTTTTTAAATTTTGTATTAGTTGCATGTCGAATTTTATTCAGATATAAAAGATAGCCAATAACAAAGGAAAAAATAATTTTAATCTACTTCGCATGCAATGTATTTCAATAAAAGAAATTAATTCTACCTTATACACATAAAGATTATCATATCCTGATGAACAAAATAAAGGTGGTACCCAAACATTGAACCCTTTATTGTGCGCTACATTACAAATAATAAAAACACTTGAATGCTCTTTTTAATTTATGCTTAAGATCGATTGTCTCGCGAAAGCATGAGCATTGCTATTATCCATTAATTAAAATTAACACATGGATGATTGTGTTCCCTTTAAACAAATGTTACAACAAGAAACTTAATTGCAATGTGCAATTGGCTGGCAAACTATTACAAATAAATTTAGGCACTTGAAACCCTATTTAGAAACTACGGTAGCAAAACACATCTTTTAGAACATGCTACTCCTACCTATCTTGGGAGAGGTAGATACATCATTAGTACTTTCTAGTAGAGTGGTCGTGCGTTGCCACGGGCTTTAAAAAAATACAATTCACGGAGCTAAGAAATAACCAAGAACAATACCCTCTTAGCTAATATACATATTTTTTTGATAACCAGCTAACAACACAATAATGTTATAGCATTTACATCTAGTCCCCTCCAATCCTCCTCAAACATCCACATACAAGCCTGATCAGTGAACGAATAGGATAGAGAAGGAAAAAAGATGATCAAGCCGCAGCTGGTCCCCTTAAATTTAGCTAATTGCCCGTGTGTTGCAATGGGAACATACATATTCTAGTGGCTCGATATTAGTTATGTCTAATCTGTATCTTTAGACCCACATCACATCGAATGTTGTGTCAGTTTTTGTTAACATGAGATCAGACTTGTTGTCTCCCTATTCCTCTCACCCCTTAGGTTCTTGATGTCATCATGTGGATGCTCTAAGACATACTCCCCCCGTTCCTAAATATTTGTGTCTTTCTAGAGATTTCAACAAGTGACTACATACGGAGCAACATGAGTGAATCTACACTCTAAAATATGTCCAAAATGAGTGAATCTACATACAGAGCCGTACGTTGTTAAAGTGTTGAGTTTACATTTTTCAGTGAATAAGATATCTGCGTAAAATGAGGAAATTATGTTGTTCTATAAATATAGTTTTTCTATGTTTCGTCGGCTCTCACAGTTTACTTTTGGCTTGAAAGAGAATCAGATAGCTGATAAAACACCACTTCAATTGATTGAAGCCCTTGTGATCGTGACAAGTCAATGACATTAATCTTCTTGGGCGCCTATCATCTTATAGAACAACACTTTGAACAAACTTGGGAGCCTGCATGTATATCGGATAATTCAGAATACATCTCACCACAAGCTTACTCATCACCAAACATGCTATATACTCAAGCAAGCAAAAATAGCAAAATATAACATACGGCTTATAGTCTTACCTGTTAAAAGCTCTTTTTTCCCTCATTATTTTGGAAAAGAATTCTCGGCTGCATATCCATGTGATTTTTAAGGCAGAAGGACCTACACTGAAACAATCTTATCAATGTAGAAATACAAAAACAAGAACAACCGAATTACAACTTTATTCAGATATCAGCAAAATCTTAAGATAACTTATATTATTGAAGTACATCCAAGAATTGTTCCTTTCTCAAAATGTCAACATGGTTTTGGAGTTGTACTCAGAGGACCATTTCATGTCGTAAAATTGAATTCTTGATCCACAAGGATGGGGGGGGGCAGCTCTGAAATCTCTCTCTCTTGTTGGAGCAACGCACCGAACTCAAGCAAGTCCTCTAGAGCCTCGGCTCGCTGCGGTAGTCGTCGTGTCAAACCTCTTACGCCTCCAATCGGACAAACTTCGAGTTGATTATTGTCGATCTTGAGCAGGTTCAAATCACGAGTGTTGGTGTGGCTTTATTGTTCCTCGAGCACTTGGAAAGTGCATTTGTCATTGGTGATTGATTTGTCAGTGATAGATGGTGGCAAGAGCTTCATGATGGGATGTAATGGATCTTCAGACGATGCCAGTGGGAATTCAGCAATTCTGTCGATTCAAGGTGCGTTAACTGAAACATCAGGAGACTTCAATCTGGTGAGAATGTCGGCGATTCGCCTCTTCTCAGTTGCTTTGAACATGTGTGGGGAAAGTGATGCTCGCCGTGTAGCTTGTATTGTCTAGTCCACTGAAGACCTTGAGGGCGGAGGCTGCTAGTGTCAAAACAACAAAAGGTTAATGCATAATATTTGATCAAAACACACACAATATGTCACACATGTACTACACATAACGCGAACCTGCAAGTTGATACACAGCTCTCCCGCGTGTTCAGTTATTTTTTACTGTGTACAAGAGTTTAACCTTTTGTATGGCCAGATAGTACGTACCTCCTCTTTGTGAGCTGTTCTAGCATGAAATGTTTTTGCAGGTTCTAGCCGTTTCCTAGGAGTCGAGGACGCCCTTCGTGGAGTAGGTCCCGGTGATCTTGTTTCTTTTGAATGTTTATCCTGCATCGCTTCTTGGACAACTTCCTTGGTGACTGGATCGGTAATCGACCCATCTCTTGACAAAGCAGTTCTGAACCATCTTTTGCTGTTCTGGTTGACTGAGGAGGGCCATGGTTAGCAGTGGCATTGTCAAGTTCCACAATCCTCTGTACTTTAAATGAATGACTCTTAATATATTGGGGTTTGCAATTGTCTTTATCATCAGAACACACAGTCTTGTTTTTTTCATGTTAGTTAGGAAGTATAGCTGGGAACATATTGCGAGCCGGACTTGATTTCGATATGATTTCCAACACATAGGGCTGAAGATGCATATGGTTTAGCAGATCTACAGCCTGGAAAACATAATCAGTATGAGGCGATGAGATGCGCAAATGAGTGCAGAAACAAGATTATAGTCATTAAAATAAAATAAATATTCTCTAGGAGAATGACTCGCATTACGATGCGTGATCTGGATTTCTGCGCAGCATGCTTTTGATGAATCCCCTACTGCATGACAGAAAATAAACATATTATAAAAATAATTTTCAGATGGCATGAATAGCTCACAAGAACTTCCTACAAGTTAATCCGTTACAAGTGCTTACAATGCGCCAGAATATATGGTCGATAGAGGGGCGACAACATACTTCTTAATCTTGTTTATCAGTATCTGCATATCCTGTTAGGGAAAACTTTATCACTGCAACTTTTGGCGAAACGTAATACCAAATGCTTAAAGAGCATATCGACTTACAAATGCTTTGAATGCATGCTTCAGCGCAGTCATCTCATAGATGCATCATCCTGAAAATTGCAGATGTTTAGACAAGAGAACAATGCGACATTCAGAGCAAGACATGTGACTGAATATTAGATAGGAAGACTTTCCTAACAACCATACGTCGGACTTGGAGCCATATGGAATGTCAGGAAGAAGTTCAGGGCACATGTAACTGGGAGTTCCTACAACCTTCAGAACAAACACAATATATCAAATTATATAAGCAACTTATATATTAGAAAGAAACACGTGCATGTGGATTGAGCAAGAACAACTTACCGACGAAGCTAAATCATCATAAGTAAACACTTTAGCCAGCCCAAAATCGCCTGTTTCAGACAAGATATATATTCGGAAACAGAAGATATTGTCGTTAGTTCCTTCAAGTATTTTTCCTAGTAACTGATTTTATTAGAGCGTACTTACAGATCCGTATATTTTGGTCCTTTGGAAGAAATATATTTGAACACTGAAAAAAAAGTACTATGCATGGTGAGCAACCGGCTAGGCTTAACTGGAATGAAATGTGAGTACCAGATAAAGGTTACAAATGTAACAACCTCGACATCTCAATGAAGGATATGATTGGCATGCAAGTAATCAAGCGCCATCAGGAGCTGCACAAGCCACACACAGAGTTTCTGCATCCAGAAAAATTGGCATTGCAAAATGGAAAAATTCAGTAAGCGGAATTTGCGGCTACTGAACAAGACATATTACAAAGTAGTTGAGCACCTCCTCCGAGAAATGGTTGCCGTTAGCCTTCTTAATGGCCTCTAGCCTGCAAATGCATAGGGAAAAATAGAGAACCACAATATCATTACAGGTTCCAAATTCAGTTCAGGACTCACTTCACAAGTTACACACATACATGTCCCTCCCTTGATAACCAATCATGATGCACACATAGCACCCTTGATGACAACAACAAAAAACACGAATTTCAGACGTCGGCGGTCACATGAATCCTTCCATCAGAACATTTTTTTCTTTTTGAAATTTTCAGTAGGAACATTGAAACGTTGCAAGATAAGATCATAAGAGAAGAGGGGAGGACCATGCCCACCTTCTCCACCCAAGAATCTTTGTATTCCACGATGATTGGGCTCCTTACTTTTGCGATGAGCTCCATCTGCATGAACAAAATGCCGAATTTCATCCAAAGGTCAAACAAACCATTCATCTAAGTTGAATGTTGACATGTGACATGGCACAAAATAGGGAATGAAAGAGACCTCTTGGTGCGCGGATCGTCGGCACCTGACGGTCTGATAGGCGAGCCGGATCTTCTTCAAGACATACCTGCAACAAGGCATACTTGAGATTGAGAGATGGTCCAGGGAATGTGGAGAGCAAGCAAGGGTGGAATTGCAATGGAATTGCACCAACCTCTTCCTCTCAACCTTGTGCCTCACCAGGAGCGTAGAGCCAAAGGAGCCCTTCCTAATCTGCTCCAAAGACTGCGATTCAGCCCAAATAGCTTCTTCCCTGCCAAGAATCATATGGCCCTGAAGGGGAATCGCAAGAAAACACCCAAGGAATTGAATTGTTACGCTGTCTGTGCTGATTCTTGCAAGGAAACAGATGGAGAAAATTTCAACGGCCACGCCAAGGACGAATTCATTCTAGAGTCGAGAAGAAAGACAAAATAAGGAAGCGAGCAGACCTTGGTCAATACATGTGCAGAGTGTTGTAAATTAACAAGTACCTAAAGAATGCTACCACACACCAATTTACTAAAAATGACAATTAACTTTGAAACTTAATTAATGTATCCTTGAATAAAAATAACTAAATAAAATATCAAGTATAAGGACTCTTAACATCTTAATACAAAGTGCATTTATTTATCTAGGTATACGGAAGTTTAGTTAAGTTTGTTAGAACCAGACTGGGAGCTTCATTTCCTAGTAATAAGCGCAGGCAACAAACTCAAACCACCATGATGGAAAACTAGGATGTTAGTAAGCCATTAGGATCCACGTCTTGGTGCAAAGAAATTATGGAATCATGAACAAAGTACTACACTAACTCCTAGGTCAATGTTTCTTGTATAACCTTGCCTATTATTTGAAAGATTATGCAGTATGCTGCTTGGAAACATGTTACTCGAGCAATTCTTTTTAGGTTGTCCAACTATTACTAGAAACGGCGTTTTCCATCTAAAAACACAATCATTCACAGTATTCAAGTTTTTTAACATTTGCAGCAAGGGAACCTAAGAAGAATACGTATTCCCTATAAATGGTGGATAAAACGAATATGCCAACATGCTACATCATACCATTGTGTCAACTACACAAAAGAACTGTTGGTAAAGCCATACGCAAGGCAACTGAACTTCTCTGCAAAAACTAAATGAAAGGATGATAGATAGTCTATACTAATTTATAATACACTTAGAATCAAAAACATGTATAATATACTAATATATTGTATAGACAAAACACTGCCATTAGTTCTATACTTCTAGTGCATGCTGTAGACATATAGAAGACATTCATTTACATTGCAGTATTTTAATGGCTGCTAAAAGAACAAACACCTTAAACTAAAGAGGGCATAGACAGCAAAGAACACCTAGTCACGGAGGCGACACTCACAAGCAAGCAAGCGCACACACAACGCAACCGTCTTAACCCCTTCACTCACTTCATCATCGTGTAGTTGAACTGCTTCCACCCCAGGCGTTGCACCTCGTCGTCCCAGGCGCTCAACGCTCAGGTAGAAGAAGGTATTCTTTGAGGTCGCACCGGATGCAATAGAACACTAGATACAGTACGCATCGGCTAGCTCGGAGGCATACCCTGCATAGAACAGCTTTGCCATCTCTGACAAGTCGGCACAAGATCGTGATCAACATGTTATGCATTATTTTTGTAACTCAGCAAAAAATATTATGTGAGAATACACGAGTAAAACAACTGATGAACTGTTTTGTTGTATGGAAGAATCAGGAGTTTATCTATGTAACAATCATCAACCAGATTATAGAATAAGGCTGTAAAATTGCGTTGATGCATCCCAGTATCCATAAATCTTACTATTTCACATACAGCACCCAAAATGAATCAAATGCTGGAGATTTCGAAAAAATGGTGTCCCACAGTTTATTAGCTACATGGAATTGGTGCAGCCAAGCAGCCTTTTTTTATGTTGAACATAAATTCAGTGACCTATGAGATCCAAAAGATGACAAGAGTCTCAAAGACAACCATCCCATGTTTGGTAAAACTTATTGAGTAAATAGATCAGTCTAATCCTCAATTTTTAGCCTATGCATGCCATCTTTAAAGAAAAAAGAGCTTAATGTCATTATCAAATAAAACATGTAGGAAGTTAGTGTAAGAAATAAGGAAAAAACATCTCATGATTTCATGAGTCAAAGCAATAACGATTCATGTATCTTGTTAGCTGCTCCAACAACAGTGTGAATCTCCTCAATGAAGAGAATCACTTGTCCATCAGAATCTGCGTCTTCTTTAAGCCTATCCTCAAATTCTCCTCGATATTTTGCACCGGCAATCAAAGCACCCATGTCAATTAGTAATTAGCTGCTCAAAACAAAAGTAAAAAATCACTCATAAGATCCTCCTTATATACCCTTGACAATATAGCATCTTTGCATTGACAAGTATACTTACTCGACAATTTGTCAGTGCTTATGGACATCTCCTTGCACTATCCTCTGAGCAAGCCTAAATAAGAATGGAAAATACAGTAAGAGAAACTACTTACATACTCACCACCCAATCATGAGGGTTACTGTGGTATCTGATCGTAAACTATTAGTTAGTTTTGTAATGCAATCGGAAAAGACCATATATCCATAATGGTAACAAATCTCACTGCGGCAATATCTCTAACAGTTCAGAAATATTACATATTACAAAACAACACAATAACACACGCAATAGTAGTAGCAAGCAACATTCCCTGCACTCTTACATCGAGTGACCATCCTCTCACGCAGCAAACAGAACAACAACCAAGTCTCTCTAGCCTCCCTGATTGCTAGAAATCACTGTGGCCCTTGCTAGAAATCCTCGATTGCTAGCTAGACAATTCTCTCCGCTACCACCGCACGACGTCTCTTTTCTTCTCACCCTCTCTCCTTCAGATCAACACATTTGTCATTTGGGAAAACAGTAGACAAAAATGGATGAATATTCAATGTATATACATGAATTCAACAGTAGCTACGATGGTCACATACTTCATCTTCTTTTCTATTAGAGTAGACACCCAATCAAGAGAGTTGATGGTGCTCCTCCTCAACTCGTGGTGGTGAAGGAAGAGAGAGGGGTGCAGCCCGCCGTGACGAATACGGACGGGGCTTATCTTGGCCGGAGCACGTCGTCGTCACCTGTAGGGATCAGGTCGTCATCATCGGGCTGCAGCTGATCTCGAGGGGAGGGCTGCAACACCTCGTCCCCACCATGGTAGTAGCGCGTTCGCGGTGCTTGTCGCCGCCGCTGCGACCTACTCCGCCTGGTCCCCACCATGGTGGTAGCACGTCTGCGGTGCTCCATGGTCATCGCCGCCGCCGCGACATACTCCGCCTCGTCCTCACCATGGTGGTTGCACGTCCGCGGTGCTGCATGGTCGACGTCGTCCTCCCACGCGTCGGGCTCGCGCAGGCGACGGTGAAGTCTAGCGGAGGAGGACAGCAAGGGCGTGAGGAGGAGGAAGTCGTCGCCGGGAGGCACCGTGTCGGCGTGAGGTGGAGAGCCAGATCGGGGTGTCCGTGACCCACGCGTGGCTGCCGTGAGAATGACCTCAAATCTTCACAGACCGGCGAACCTGGAGAGCAAAGCGATCGCAGCCAGCGTAAGCATGAGGATGGTCGAACAAAGAAAAGAAGGGAATAGGTCCTCATCGATTACTGTGAGTATTATCGATAACCAATGAATTTTCCCATGTATTAGCAGTGATTTTCGATTGCCTTCTGTTGCGGACATGTACCTGAACCAAACATGGATGAATTCCCATGTAACACCGTCAAATTCCCCTTCCCCATCCCTGATGAATTCCCATGTACCTGAACCAAACATGGGACGTTGAACCTCACACCCTGTGAACTCCCATTCCCCACATCCTACTCCCCCCAACCAAACGCGTTGTTAATCCTGTAACCACGAGAGAAGCGGCCAACACAGTGATGCAACAAAATTCGCATTGATCGAGCGGTACCATAGGGGAAGGCATCGGGGGCTTGGGAGATTTGGAGCGTTACCTTGAGGATGTCGAGCCTGATGGAGCCGTAGACGACGCCGACGCCGATGCCGACCGCGGAGACCCTGGCCACCTGCCAAAGCAACATCGCGAGGGGAAGAAACCGACCGTTCAGTAAGTCAGATCTGATCCGCGAGGCCGCAGACAAATCGGGGGAGGGGTAGGGAGGGGTGCGTCGGTCGCTTACGAGGGCGAGTATGCTCTTGTCGGTGGTTCCTAGCGCCCTGCCCTGGGGTTCTGCATAGGTGGTGGCGGCGTGGATCAACACCAGCTCCTCAAGGGGATCGTCGAACGGCTCCTCAAGAGGATCGGCGACGGCTCCTCAAGGGGTTCGGCGCCGTCGAAGGGATCGCCGGCGGCCATTGGAGGCCTCGATCCTTGATGCGAGCGCGAGGGCTGTGACAAAGGACTGGATTGCAAGTCGCTTTGATGGGAGTCGAGGGCGGCGGCGAAGCGATCCGGAGGCCTCGCCGAGGGCACTCGCCAGCGTCTTGAAGTCGGGTGATTTTTTGTCGTAGGTCTTTTTTCATAGGTTTTTTCCGCTGGTTTTTTTCGTTCAGGCATGCGAGTGCGAGGCGTGTGAGGGACGGGAGGCATTGCTCTTACGTGGTTTTGGTTGGTTTATTTTGGTATACGGGAGGTGGGAGGATGACAAAAAAAACCAGCGAAATTAAACCGCGGAGACTATTCACCAAGTCGTCCATTAAAAGTAGAGATTTGTGATATCTTGCTTATTCATTTGTCGACAAACTTGGCCTAGGAGCAGGTTGTAAGTTAGGACTAACTCGAAAAGGGATGTGCAGACCAGCCCATGATGAAAACGAGGATCATCACTGCCTCTGCCTATTTTCAAGCTGGGGGTCTATACAAGCTCAAAATCGCGGCGGCAGATCAGAAACTTTATTCAAAATTGTAAAATTTAAAAAACATATATCATGCAATAAATTTAACGCAAAAGCTCGCTAGAGCATAGATCATTCTTCACATAGGGGCAGACCGTTCGTACACAGAATAAATATTTTACATAAAAGGTCGGAGCTACGCTACCATAGCACTAGACAAAATGGAGCTGACCGGAGCTCGTGCGGCAGCTGACCAGCGGTGGCGCTCAACCGGAGTCGTCGTCGAAGGTGAGGTCAAGGAAGATCCGCTCCTGCATAGCGGCCTCGCGGTGCCACTCCTCCTTCTTGCTCTCCTCCCACGCACAGCGCGCTAGCATCGCGAGCAAAATGGCGTCCGTCTGCGCCGGGGGGAGGAAGTCCTCCGGCCCGACGACGCCACCGGCACATTGCTCCGGCCCCGCCTCAGCCTCCGGATCCCTCTTCACCGGGGTGATAGAGTAGCGCGAGCTAGACGCCCCAGAGGAGCTCCCGGTGCCAGAGAAGAGGCGCCCCCGCGCTCGGTTGTACTCCTCCATCTCGTGGCAGAGGAGCGACCGCCTGTGGCGTGTGTACTGCAAGGCGGCGCACTTCCGCGCCCCGTCGGATCTGACGTGACGCGCCCGCTCGGGGTCCTCGTTGTCACGGCGGGCGGACTTGGCTATCACGGTCAACGGATTGGAGGAGCTCGCGACGGATCTGAGGGACCGATGGTGAGGGATTGGGGATTTTCACGGTGGCGGATGGGTAGGGTTCCGACACGTATCCAGCAGTCGAACCGGCACATATACTGGTTGAGGGGGTGCGTTTCCGGGCCACCGCAAAAATTTACGGGCCGAGCTGCGTTTACGGTGTCTGTTCTCACACACAAAACGGCCGGAACCCATATAATCGCCAGAATTTTACAGTTCCGACGATTTATACGGGTCTGCTAGAGATGTTCTTACTCCAGCCCATGCTGAAGACCAGGATTCTTACTGCCCAATAAGCTAACATTCCTCCTCTAACAAGAACCGCAAAAAAGGGGGGTCAATAAGCCAATTCCTTCCTCTCCGTCCAACCACACACTAATTTCACAATACCACGTTGCAAATGTTAGGTTTTGTAGAAGCGTCTCAACTCCCGTAACATGGGAGCCCACGTATATATATTTATATGGGTGAGGCCAGCTCTCGCAGGAGGCATACATTGAGGTAGTTGGAACCACCAGAGAGATACATGGGGATAGAGAGGATTACATTAAGAGATAAACATGAAATAAAACAAGGAGATCTCCTCTAACTACCCTAGCACCAGAGGTGGGCTGTATGCGTAAGTGACATAGCATGGGTGTATAATCCAATGTTTAACACTCCCCCTTAATCACAACTGCCTCTAGTTGAGATTACGCCTAAATTTTTGAAAGCTTCTTGTTGGTAAGGCCTTTGTAAAGCCATCTGGAAGCTGGTCTTTGGAAGGAATAAACCGAACATCAAGTTGTTTATTTGCAACTCGTCCTCTCACAAAATGAAAACTTATCTCAATATGTTTGGTTCTGGCATGAAAAACTGGGTTAGTAGATAAATAAGTGGCACCAAGATTATCACACCACAAACAAGGAGGTTGAACTTGAGGTACTCCAAGTTCTTTAAGCATAGATTGAACCCAAATGACTTCTGTTGTGGCATTTGCTAATGCTTTATATTCTTATTCTGTTCTTGACCTAGAAACAGTGGCTTGTTTCTTGGCACACCATGAAATTAGATTAGGACCATAAAATATAGCAAAAACCCCTGTAGACCTTCTGTCATCCAAACAACAAGCCCAATCTGCATCTGAGAAAGCACTCACAAGTGTGGAAGATGACTGTCGAAATGTAAGACCTGTGGTTAAAGTATTCTTTATGTACCTCAAAATTCTTTTGGCTGCTGTTCAATGGGCTGTGGTAGGTTCATGGAGAAACTGACACACCTTGTTAACTGCAAAAGAGATATCTGGTCTGGTAAGAGTTAAGTACTGAAGACCACCAACCAAGCTTCTTTACCCAGTAATGTCCTCTTGAGTCAAAGGTTCTCCTTCTGTTAAAGACAAAGTTTCTGAACTAGATAAAGGTGTTGGCGAGGGTTTGCAATTTGCCATGCCAATTCTGCTCAACAACTCTGTTGCATATTTTGCTTGTGACAAGTGAATACCATTACTGATTTTGTTTACCTCAATGCCTAGAAAGAAATGCAAGTCTCCCAAATCCTTGAGAGCAAATTCTGACCCTAAGACTCTGAGTAAAGCTGACACTCCTCCATTTGAAGAACTGGTGACAATAATATCATCAACATATATGAGGACAAATATGAAGGTTTGATGATTGTAGATGAACAAGGAGGTGTCAGACTTTGATGGAATAAAACCAAGTGCTTGCAGTTTCATACTTAACCGTGAGTACCATGCTCTAGGTGCTTGTTTTAATCCATAAAGGGCCTTTTCAAGTTTACACACATGGAAAGGTGCATCTTTATCTTCAAACCCAGGAGGTTGTTTCATGTAAACTTCCTTTTCCAGAACACCATGAAGAAACGCGTTCCGTAGGTCTAGCTGTCGAAGGCTCCATCCCTTAGACACAGCAATTGACACTACAAGGCGTATCGTTGCAGCTTTAACAACTGGACTAAACGTGTCCTCGTAGTCTATGCCATACCTTTGCTTGAAGCCCTTGGCCACAAGTCTTGCTTTATAACGATCTACTATGCCATCAGATTTCCTCTTAATTCGATACGCCCATTTGCAGTCAATCAGGTTTCTGCCTTGCCGAGGGGGAACAAGATGCCACGTCTTGTTTTTCTTCAAAGCCTTGAACTCTTCTTCCATTGCTCGTTCCCACCTGGGGTCATCAAGAGCTTCCTCTTGTTAGGTTCACCAGTAGTACATAACATGCCAAATTTAGAGAAAATTTTGTAATTCATGCGAGTGGTAACTCCCCTTTAAAGTCTAGTGCACGGTGCCACAGGAGAGGCCACAGGCTGCTGTTGCACGGGTGATCCAGGAGGTGGAGATCCTCCTACGTCAGCGCCAGGTGCTGGCGACCCCAATCCCGAGGGGGATCCTATCGCTGGCGCAGGCAACCGTGGGCTGGGCAACCGATCTGCCCTGGCGGGGCCAGGCGATGCGGGGTCGGACGAATCTGCTGCTGGTCCCCTCCACATGTTCTCCTCTGGTTGGTGCGGGATGAGGGATTGCATGCATCCGCCCGTGACGCTGCTATCTGATACGTTTCCAACGTATCTACTTTTCCAAACACTTTTGGCCTTATTTTGGACTCTAACTTGCATGATTTGAATGGAACTAACCCGGACTGACGATGTTTTCAGCAGAATTGCCATGGTGTTATTTTTGTGCAGAAATAAAAGTTCTCGGAATGACCTGAAACTTCACGGAGAATATTTTTGGAATAAATAAAAAATATTGGCGAAAGAATCAACACCAGGGGGGCCACACCCAGTCCACGAGGGTGGAGGGCGCGCCCGCTACCTCGTGGGCCCCCTGAGGCTCCACCGACCTCAACTCCAACTCTATATATTCATGTTCGGGGAGAAAAAAAATCAGAGAGAAGGATTCATTGCGTTTTACGATACGGAGCCACCGCCAAGCCCTAATCTCTCTTGGGAGGGCTGATCTGGAGTCCGTTCGAGGCTCCGGAGAGGGGAATCCTGTTGGGGAACATAGTAATTTCAAAAAAAATCCTACGTACACGCAAGATCATGGTGATGCATAGCAACGAGAGGGGAGAGTGTCGTCTACGTACCCTCGTAGACCGTAAGTGGAAGCGTTATGACAACGCGGTTGATGTAGTCGTACGTCTTCACGATCGACCGATCCTCAAGATGTAACGTCACGACACCTCCGCTGTTCAGCACACGCCAGCTCGGTGACGCCCCGCGAACTCACGATCCAAAGAGAGCTTCGGGGAAGAGCTTCACAAGACGACGGCGTGGTGACAAGTGTTGATGAAGTTCTTGGCGCAGGCTTCGCCTAAGCACCGCTACGATATGACCGAGGTGGATTATGGTGGAGGGGGGCACCGCACATGGCTAAGAGAGATCAATGATCAACTTGTGTGTTCTAGGGTGCCCCCTGCCCTCGTATATAAAGGAGCAAGGGGGGAGGCCGACCAGCCCCTGTAGGGCGCGCCAGGAGGAGGAGTCCTCCTCCTAGTAGGAGTAGGACTCCCCTTTCCTACTCTTACTAGGAGGAGGAAAGGAAGGGGGAGATGGAGAAGGAAGGAGAGGGAGGAAAAGGAGGAAAGGGGGGCCGGCCCCCGAGTACAATTCGGTTTGGGCTAGGGAGGCCGCTCGCCCTGTCTCCTCTCTTCCACCACTTGGCCCATGAGGCCCATTACGTCTTCCTCGTATTCCCGTAACTCCCCGGTACCCCGAAAAATACCCGAATCACTCGGAACCTTTCCGATGTCCGAATATAGTCGTTCAATATATCGATTTTTATGTCTCGACCATTTCGAGACTCCTCGTCATGTCCTCGATCTTATCCGGGACCCCGAACTACCTTCGGTACATCAAATCACATAAACTCATAATACCGATCGTCACAGAACTTTAAGCGTGCGGACCCTACGGGTTCGAGAACTATGTAGACATGACCGAGACACGTCTCCGGTCAATAACCAACAGCGGAACCTGGATGCTCATATTGGCTCCCACATATTTGATACGTCTCCAACGTATCTATAATTTTTGATTGCTCCATGCTATATTATCTACTGTTTTGGACCATATTGGGCTTTATTTTCCACTTTTATATTATTTTTGGGACTAACCTATTAACCGGAGGCCCAACCCAGAATTGCTGTTTTTTTGCCTATTTCAGTGTTTCGAAGAAACGGAATATCAAACGGAGTCCAAACGGAATGAAACCTTCGGGAACGTGATTTTCTCAACAAATATGATCCAGGAGACTTGGACCCTTCGTCAAGAAAGAAGAGAGGCGGTCACGAGGGTGGAGGGCGCCCCCCCTAGGGCGTGCCCCCTACCTCATGGGTCCCTCGAAGCTCCACCGATGTATTCCTTCCTCCTATATATACCTACGTACCCCCAAACGATCAGATACGGAGCCAAAAACCTAATTCCACCACCGCAACTTTCTGTATCCACGAGATCCCATCTTGGGGCCTGTTCCAGAGCTCCGCCGGAAGGGGAATCCACCACGGAGGGCTTCTACATCATCACCATAGCCCCTCCGATGAAGTGTGAGTAGTTTACCTCAGACCTTCGGGTCCATAGTTAGTAGCTAGATGGCTTCTTCTCTCTTTTTGGATCTCAATAGAATTTTATCCCCCTCTCTCATGGAGATCTATTTGATGTAATCTTATTTTTGCGGTGTGTTTGTTGAGACCGATGAATTGTGGGTTTATGATCAAGATTATCTATGAACAATATTTGAATCTTCTCTGAATTCTTTTATGTATGATTGGTTATCTTTGAAAGTCTCTTCGAATTATCACTTTGGTTTGGCCTACTAGATTGGTTTTTCTTGCAATGGGAGAAGTGCTTAGCTTTGGATTCAATCTTGCGGTGTCCTTTCCCAGTGACAGTAGGGGCAGCAAGGAACGTATTGTATTGTTGCCATCGAGGATAACAAGATGGGGTTTTAATCATATTGCATGAATTTATCCCTCTACATCATGTCATCTTGCTTAAGGCATTACTCTGTTTTTATTAACTTAATACTCTAGATGCATGCTGGATAGCGGTCGATGAGTGGAGTAATAGTAGTAGATGCAGGCAGGAGTCGGTCTACTTGTCTCGGACGTGATGCCTATATACATGATCATACCTAGATATTCTCAAAACTATGCTCAATTCTGTCAATTGTTCAACAGTGATTTGTTCACCCACCGTAGAAATACTTATGCTCTTGAGAGGAGCCACTAGTGAAATCTATGGCCCCCGGGTCTATTCTCATCATATCAATCTCCAATCACTTTATCATTTCTTTGCTTTTTACTTTGCCTTTTATTTTACCTTGCATCTTTATATCCAAAATACCAAAAATATTATCTATCATCTCTATCAGATCTCACTCTCGTAAGTGACCGTGAAGGGATTGACAACCCCTAATCGCGTTGGTTGCGTTGAGCTATTTGTTTTGTGTAGGTACGAGGGACTCACATTGGCCTCCTCTTTGGATTGATACCTTGGTTCTCAAAAATTGAGGGAAATACTTACGCTACTTTGCTGCATCATCCTCTCCTCTCTGGGGAAATCCAACGCAGTGCTCAAGAGGTAGCAAGAAGGGAGTCTACGCAAAAGTCAACATACCAAGTACCCATCACAATCCCTTATCTCTCGCATTACATTATTTGTCATTTGCCTCTCGTTTTCCTCTCCCCCACTTCACCCTTGCCGTTTTATTCGCCCTCTCTTTTTCCGTTTGCCTTTTTCCTGCTTGCCTTGTCGTCATGGCTAGTCTTATATCTTCTCCGTTGTCTCCCGAGAATGAAGTTCTAAATTTTAAGCAAAGGGAGGTAGAGAATTTAAAAGACGCTTGGTATAGAATTTGCAATGCTCAAAATAGATCTACCAAGAAGCAATCTACTTCAGTTCTTCTCCGCAATTTTTATGTAGGTGCTAGTCCTTGGTATAGATATATCCTTGATACCATTACCGGAGGGAATTTTTTGGGTAGCCATACTTTTGATTCTTGTAATGCTATGATAGATTTATTTGGCTCACCACCTCTTTTGGTTAATGGAACTATGTTAACTTTGGAGCATGTAATGCAAATACTTGAAATTATTGAAAATAAAGTTGCTACCGTTGAGTTAATTGAAAATCTGGATAGAAAGATCCACAACCAAATTACCCAATATGGATCTAAGGTAGGAGTAACTTTGAAAAATATTAAGGAAAAGGAACCCATAGTTAATGAAAGAATAAATCAAGATTCCACTAGAATCGATAAACTTGAGGGTATCATTACAAACTTGGGAACCGCTTTTTCTTCCGTAAAGAACACTCCAAGTCCTCCTGCTAAAAATGCCAAGCTTATGTATGTTCCTAAAAATAAGGGTGAATCCTCTAGTAAAGAAACCGCGGATCTTAAATCTATAAGTATTCATCAGAATCTTTTTGCTATCATTAAGGAACCATTTGCTTTGAATGAATTTTTTGATCTTGTGCCTAAAAGTTTGATAATTACTAAAAAGAAAGAAATTTCTAAGGAAGGTAGATGCCTCATTGAAGAATTACCTACCAAAGATGACACTACCTAGATCTATCTTTGCTTTTATGCCTAGCTAGGGGTGTTAAATGATAGCGCTTGTTGGGAGGCTACCCAATTTCATTTTAGTTTTTTTTGCTTTTGTTTTTGTTAATGAATAAATAATCCATCTACCTTCTGTTTATATGTGGTTTTATCTTTTAATTAGTGTTTGTGCCAAGTTAAACCTATAGGATCTTCTTGGATGATAGTTATTTGATCTTGCTGTAATTTCCAGAAACTTTCGGTTCACAAAAACAATTATTAAAATTCACCAGAACGTGATAAAATAGTGATTCCAATTGCTTCTGATCAATAAACAAATTGCCTAGGTCGTCCTATTTTGGCTGATTTTTTGGAGTTCTAGATGTTTGCGTTAGTTACAGATTACTACAGACTGTTCTGTTTTTGACAGATTCTGTTTTTCGTGTGTTGTTTGCTTATTTTGATGAATCTATGGCTAGTAAAATAGTTTATAATACATAGAGAAGTTGGAATACAGTAGGTTTAACACCAATATAAATAAAGAATGAGTTCATTACAGTACCTTGAAGTGGTCTTTTGTTTTCTTTCGCTAACGGAGCTCATGAGATTTCTGTTGAGTTTTGTGTTGTGAAGTTTTCAAGTTTTGGGTGAATTCTTTTGATGGATTATGGAACAAGGAGTGGCAAGAGCCTAATCTTGGGGATGCCCATGGCACCCCCAAGATAATACAAGGACACCAAAAAGTCAAAGCTTGGGGTTGCCCCAGAAGGCATCCCCTCTTTCGTCTACTTCCATCGGTTATTTTACTTGGAGCTATATTTTTATTCACCACATGATATGTGTTTTGCTTGGAGCGTCTTGTATGATTTGAGTCTTTTTCTTTTTAGTTTACCACAATCATATTTGCTGTACACACCTTTTGAGAGAGCCATACATGAATTGGAATTTGTTAGAATACTCTATGTGCTTCACTTATATCTTTTGAGCTTTATAGTTTTTGCTCTAGTGCTTCACTTATATCTTTTAAAGCACGATGGTGGATTTGTTTTATAGAAACTATTGATCTCTCATGCTTCACTTAGATTATTTTGAGAGTCTTAAATAGCATGTTAATTTGCTTAATAATAATATGCTTGGTATTCAAGATTTGTAAAACTTTCTTTTGAGTGCGTTGAATACTAAGAAAAGTTTGATGCTTGATAATTGTTTTGAGATATGGGGTGATAATATCAAAGTCGTGCTAGTTGAGTAGTTGTGAATTTGAGAAATTCTTGTGTTGAAGTTTGCAAGTCCCGTAGCATGCACGTATGGTAAACGTTATGTAACAAATTTGAAACATGAGGTGTTATTTGATTGTCCTCCTTATGAGTGGCGGTCGGGGACGAGCGATGGTCTTTTCCCCTAGGAGCATACTGTAGTGCTTTGGTTTTTGATGGCTTGTAGATTTTTTGCAATAAGTATATGAGTTCTTTATGACTAATGTTGAGTCCATGGATTATACGCACTCTCACCCTTCCACCATTGCTAGCCTGTTCGGTACCGTGCATTGCCCTTTCTCACATTGAGAGTTGGTGCAAACTTCGCCGGTGCATCCAAACCCCGTGATATGATACGCTCTTTCACACATAAACCTCCTTATATCTTCCTCAAAACAACCACCATACCTATCTATTATGGCATTTCCATAGCCATTCCGAGATATATTGCCATGCAACTTTCCACCATTCTGTTCATCATGACACATTCGTCATTGTCATATTGCTTAGCATGATCATGTAGTTGACATAGTATTTGTGGCAAAGCCACCGTTCATAATTCTTTCATACATGTCACTCTTGGTTCATTGCATATCCTGGTACACCGCTGGAGGCATACATATAGAGTCATACTTTGTTCTAGTATCGAGTTGTAATCATTGAGTTGTAAATAAATAGAAGTGTGATGATCATCATTCAATAGAGCATTGTCCCAAAAAAAGAGAGAGAAAGGCCAAAGAAAAAAAAGAAGGCCCAAAAAATATAAAAGGGGCAATGCTACTGTCCTTTTTTCCACACTTGTGCTTCAAAGTAGCACCATAATCTTCATGATAGAGAGTCTCTTGTTTTGTCATTTTCATATACTAGTGGGAATTTTTCATTATAGAACTTGGCTTGTATATTCCAACAATGGGCTTCCTCAAATGCCCTAGGTCTTCGATAGCAAGCAAGTTGGATGCACACCCACTTAGTTTCTTTTGTTGAGCTTTCATACATTTATAGCTCTAGTGCATCCGTTGCATGGCAATCCCTACTCCTTGCATTAACATCAATCGATGGGTATCTCCATAGCCTATTGATTAGCCTCGTTGATGTGAGATCTTCTCCTTTTTTGTCTTCTCCACATAACCCCCATGATCATATTCTATTCCACCCATAGTGCTATATCCATGGCCCATGCTCATGTATTGCGTGAAGGTTTATAAAGTTTGAGATTACTAAAGTATGAAACAATTGCTTGGCTTGTCATCGGGGTTATGCATGATGAGAGCATTCTTGTGTGACAAAAATGGAGCATGACTAAACTATATGATTTTGTAGGGATGAACTTTCTTTGGCCATGTTATTTTGAGAAGACATAATTGCTTAGTTAGTATGCTTGAAGTATTATTATTTCTATGTCAATATGAACTTTTGTCTTGAATCTTTCGGATCTGAATATCGATACCACAATTAAGAAGAATTACATTGAAATTATGCCAAGTAGCACTCCGCATCAAAAATTCTCTTTTTATCATTTACCTACTCGAGGACGAAAGGAATTAAGCTTAGGGATGCCTGATACGTCTCCAACATAT
Source organism: Aegilops bicornis (assembly GCA_021605145.1). NCBI lineage: Eukaryota > Viridiplantae > Streptophyta > Magnoliopsida > Poales > Poaceae > Aegilops > Aegilops bicornis. The sequence continues at coordinate 326,524,558 of CM038669.1, forward strand.
CTATAATTTTTGATTGCTCCATGCTATATTATCTACTGTTTTGGACCATATTGGGCTTTATTTTCCACTTTTGTATTATTTTTGGGACTAACCTATTAACCGGAGGCCCAGCCCAGAATTGTTGTTTTTTTGTCTATTTCAGTCTTTCGAAGAAACAGAATATCAAACAGAGTCCAAACGGAATGAAACCTTCGGGAACATGATTTTCTCAACAAATATGATCCAGGAGACTTGGACCCTCCGTCAAAAAAGAAGATAGGCAGTCACGAGGGTGGAGGGCGCCCCCCTAGGGTGCGCCCCCTACCTCGTGGGCCCCTCAAAGCTCCACCGACGTACTCCTTCCTCCTATATATACCTACGTACCCCCAAACGATCAGATACGGAGCCAAAAACCTAATTCCACCGCCGCAACTTTCTGTATCCACGAGATTCCATCTTGGGGCCTGTTCCGGAGCTCCGCCGAAAGGGAATCCACCACGGAGGGCTTCTACATCATCACCATAGCCCCTCCGATGAAGTGTGAGTAGTTTAGCTCAGACCTTCGGGTCCATAGTTAGTAGCTAGATGGCTTCTTCTCTCTTTTAGGATCTCAATACAATGTTCTCCCTCTCTCTCGTGGAGATCTATTTGATGTAATCTTCTTTTTGCGGTGTGTTTGTTGAGACCGATGAATTGTGGGTTTATGATCAAGATTATATATGAAGAATATTTGAATCTTCTCTGAATTCTTTTATGTATGATTGGTTATCTTTGCAAGTCTCTTCGAATTATCACTTTGGTTTGGCCTACTAGATTGGTTTTTCTTGCAATGGGAGAAGTGCTTAGCTTTGGGTTCAATCTTGCGGTGTCCTTTCCCGGTGTGATGAGGGCAGCAAGGCACGTACTGTATTGTTGCCATCGAGGATAACAAGATGGGGTTTTAATCATATTGCATGAATTTATCCCTCTACATCATGTCATCTTGCTTAAGGCGTTACTCTGTTTTCATTAACTTAATACTCTAGATGCATGCTGGATAGCGGTCGATGAGTGGAGTAATAGTAGTAGATGCAGGCAGGAGTCGATCTACTTGTCTCGGACGTGATGCCTATATACATGATCATACCTAGATATTCTCATAACTATGCTCTTGAGAGGAGCCACTAGTGAAATCTATGGCCCCCGGGTCTATTCTCATCATATCAATCTCCAATCACTTTATCATTTCTTTGCTTTTTACTTTGCCTTTTATTTTACCTTGCATCTTTATATCCAAAATACCAAAAATATTATCTATCATCTCTATCAGATCTCACTCTCGTAAGTGACCGTGAATGGATTGACAACCCCTAATCGCGTTGGTTGTGTTGAGCTATTTGTTTTGTGTAGGTACGAGGGACTCGCGCATGGCCTCCTACTGGATTGATACCTTGGTTCTCAAAAACTGAGGGAAATACTTACGCTACTTTCCTACATCATCCTCTCGTCTTCGGGGAAATCCAACGCAATGCTCAAGAAGTAGCAATATTCTACGAAGATCTTTATCGGTCAAACCGCATAACAGCATACGTTGTTCCCTTTGTCATCGGTATGTTACTTGCCCGAGATTCGATCGTCAGTATCTCAATACCTAGTTCAATCTCATTACCGGCAAGTCTCTTTACTCGTTCCGTAGTGCATCATCCCGTGACTAACTCATTAGTCACATTGCTTGCAAGGCTTGTTGTAATGTGCATTACCGAGAGGGCCCAGAGATACCTCTCCGACAATCGGAGTGACAAGTCCTAATCTTGATCTATGCCAACTCAACAAACACCATCGGAGACACCTGTAGAGCACCTTTATAATCACCCAGTTACGTTGTGACGTTTGGTAGCACACAAAGTGTTCCTCCGGTATTCGGGAGTAGCATAATCTCATAGTCATAGGAACATGTATAAGTCATGAAGAAAGCAATAACAACATACTAAACGATCAAGTGGTAAGCTAACGGAATGGGTCAAGTCAATCACATCATTCTCTAATGATGTGATCCCGTTAATCAAATGACAACTCATGTCTATGGCTAGGAAACTTAACCATCTTTGATTAACGAGCTAGTCAAGTAGAGGCATACTAGTGACACTCTGTTTGTCTATATATTCACACATGTACTAAGTTTCCGGTTAATACAATTCTAGAATGAATAATAAGCATTTATCATGTAATAAGAAAATAAATAATAAAATTATTATTGCCTCTAGGGCATATTTCCTTCAGTCTCCCACTTGCACTAGAGTCAATAATCTAGTTCACATCGACATGTGAGTTAACACCAATAGTTCACATCACCATGTGATTAACACCCCAGTTCACCTCGTCATGTGACCAATACCTAAAGGTTTTACTAGAGTCAATAATCTAGTTCACATCGCTATGTGATTAACACCCATAGAGTACTAAGGTGTGATCATGTTTTGCTTGTGAGAGAAGTTTAGTCAACGGGTCTGCCACATTTAGAGCCGTATGTATTTTGCAAATATTCTATGTCTACAATGCTCTGCATGGAGCTACTCTAGGTAAATGCTCCCACTTTCAATATGTATCCAGATCGAGAGTCAGAGTCATCCAGATCGGTGTCAAAGCTTGCATTGACGTAACTCTTTATGATGAACTCTTTATCACCTCCATAATCGAGAAATATTTCCTTAGTCCTCTAAGGATAATTTTGACCAATGTCCAGTGATCTACTCCTAGATCACTATTGTACTCCCTTGCCAAAACCAGGGCAGGGTACACAATAGGTCTGGTACACAGCATGGCATACTTCATAGAACCTATGGCTGAAGCATAGGGAATGACTTTCATTCTCTCACTATCTTCTGCCATGGTCGGGCTTTGAGTCTTACTCAACTTCACACCTTGCAACACAGGCAAGAACTCGTTCTTTGACTGTTCCATTTTGAACTACTTCAAAAATTTGTCAAGGTATGTATTATTGAAAAAACTTATGAAGCGTCTTGATCTATCTCTATAGATCTTGATGCTCAATATGTAGGTAGCTTCACCGAGGTCTTTTTTTGAAAAAACTCCTTTCAAACACTCCTTTGTGCTTTCCAGAAAATTCTACATCATTTCCGATCAATAATATGTCATTCACATATACTTATTAGAAAGGCTGTAGTGCTCCCACTCACTTTCTTGTAAATACAGGCTTCACTGCAAGTCTGTATAAAACTATATGCTTTGATCAACTCATCAAAGCGTTTATTCCAACTCCGAGATGCTTGCACCAGTCCATAGATGGATCCCTGGAGCTTGCACACTTTGTTAGCACCTTTAGAATTGACAAAACCTTCTGGTTGCATCACATACAACTCTTCTTTAAGAAATCCATTAAGGAATGCAGGTTTGATATCCATTTGCCAAATTTCATAAAATGCAGCAATTGCTAACATGATTCAGACAGACTTTTAATCATCGATACAAATGAGAAAATCTCATCATAGTCAACACCTTGAACTTGTCGAAAACGTTTTTGCAACAATTCAAGCTTTGTAGATAGTAACACTACTATCAGCGTCTGTCTTCCTCTTGAAGATCCATTTATTCTTTATTGCTTGCCAATCAACAGGCAAGTCAACCAAAGTCCATACTTTGTTCTTATACATGGATCCTATCTCAGATTTCATGGCCTTAAGCCATTTCGCGGAATCTAGGCTCATCATCGCTTCCTCATAGTTTGTAGGTTCGTCATGGTCAAGTAACATGACCTCCAGAACAGGATTACCGTACCACTGGTGCGGATCGTATTCTGGTTGACCTACGAGGTTTGGTAGTAACTTGATCTGAAGTTTCATGATCATCATCATTAATCTTCCTCACTAATTGGTGTAGGCATCACTGGAACTGATTTCTGTGATGAACTATTTTCCAATACGGGAGAAGGTACAATTACCTCATCAAGTTCTACTTTCCTCCCACTCACTTCTTTCGAGAGAAACTCCTTCTCTAGAAAGGATCCATTCTTTAGCAACAAAGATCTTGCCTTCGAATCTGTGATAGAAGGTGTACCCAATTGTTTCCTTTTGGGTATCCTATGAAGATTTACTTCTCTAATTTGGGTTCAAGCTTATCATGTTGAAACCTTTTCACATAAGCATCGCAGTCCCAAACTTTAAGAAATGACAGCTTAGCTTTCTCGCCAAACCACAGTTCATACGGTGTCATCCCCACGGATTTAGATGGTGCCCTATTTAACATGAATGTAGCTGTCTCTAATGCATAACCCCAAAACGATAGTGGTAGATCGCTAAGAGACATCATAGATCGGACCATATCTAATAAAGTACGGTTACGACGTTCGGACACACCATTAGACTGTGGTGTTCCAAGTGGTATGAGTTTGTGAAACTGTTCCACATTGTTTTAATTGAAGGCCAAACTCGTAACTCAAATATTTTCCTCCACAATTAGATCGTAGAAACTTTATTTTCTTGTTACAATGATTTTCCACTTAACTTTGAAATTCTTTGAACTTTTCAAATGTTTCAGACTTATTTTCATTAAGTAGATATACCCATATCTGCTCAAATCATCTGTGAAGGTGAGAAAATAACGATACCCGCCGCGAGCCTCAATATTCATCGGACCACATACATCAGTATGTATGATTTCCAATAAATCTGTTGCTCGCTCTGTTGTTCCGGAGAACGGCATTTTAGTCATCTTGCCCATGAGGCATGGTTCGCAAGTATCAAGTGATTCATAATCAAGTGATTCCAAAAGCCCATCAGCATGGAGTTTCTTCATGCGCTTTACACCAATATGACCTAAACGGCAGTGCCACAAATAAGTTGCACTATCATTATTAACTTTGTATCTTTTGGCTTCAATATTATGAATATGTGTATCACTACGATCGAGATCCAACAAACCAGTTTCATTGGGTGTATGACCATAGAAGGTTTTATTCATGTAAATAGAACGACAATTATTCTCTGATTTAAATGAATAAACGAATTGCAATAAGCATGATCAAATCATATTCATGCTTAACGCAAACACCAAATAACATTTATTTAGGTTCAACACTAATCCCGAAAGTATAGGGAGTGTTCGATGATGATCATATCAATCTTGAAACCATTTCCAACACACATCGTCACTTCACCCTTAACTAGTCTCTGTTCATTCTGCAACTCCCGTTTCGAGTTACTACTATTAGCAACTGAACCAATATCAAATGCTGAGGGTTTGCTATAAACACTAGTAAAGTACACATAAATAACATGTATATCAAATATACTTTTGTTCACTTTGCCATCCTTCTTATCCGCCAAGTATCTAAGGCAGTTCCACTTCCAGTGACCATTTCCATTGCAGTAGAAGCACTCAGTCTCAGGCTTAGGTTCAGACTTGGGTTTCTTCACTTGAGCAGCAACTTGCTTGTCATTTTTCTTGAAGTTCCCCTTCTACCCCTTTGCCCTTTTCTTGAGACTATTGGTCTTGTAAACCATCAACATTTGATGCTCTTTCCTGATTTCTACCTTTGCCGATTTCAGCATCGCGAAGAGCTCGGGAATTACTTTCGTCATCCCTTGCATATTATAGTTCATCACGAAGTTCTAGTAACTTGGTGATAGTGACTAGAGAACTTTGTCAATTACTATGTTATCTAGAAGATTAACTCCCACTTGATTCAGGCAATTGTAGTACCCAGACAATCTGAGCAAATGCTCACCGGGTTGAGCTATTCTCCTCCATCTTGTAGGCAAAGTACTGTCAGAGGTCTCATACCTCTCGACACGGGCATGAGTATGAAATACCAATTTCAACTCTTAGAACATCTTATATGTTCCGTGGCGTTCAAAACATTTTTGAAGTCCCGATTCTAAGCCATAAAGCATGGTGCACTAAACTATCAAGTAGTCATTATACCGAGCTTTTGTCAAAACGTTCACAACGTCTGCATCTGCTCCTGCAATAGTTCTGTCACCTAGCGGTGCATCAAGGACATAATACTTATGTGCAGCAATGAGGATAATCCTCAGATCACGGAGCTAGTCCGCATCTTTGCTACTAACATCTCTCAACTTTTTTCTCTAGGAACATATAAAAAATAAACGGGGAACTACATCGCGAGCTATTGATCTACAACATAGATATGCAAATACTATCAGGACTAAGTTCATGATAAATTAAAGTTCAATTAATCATATTACTTAAGAACTCCCACTTAGATTGACATCCCTCTAATCATCTAAGCGATCATGTGATCCAAATCAACTAAACCATGTCCAATCATCACGTGAGATGGAGTAGTTTTCAATCGTGAACGTCACTATGTTGATCATATCTACTATATGATTCACGCTCGACCTTTCGGTCTCAGCATTCCGAGGCCATATCTGCATATGCTAGGCTCGTAAAGTTTAACCCGAGTATTCCGCGTGTGCAAAACAGTCTTACACCCGTTGTAGATGAACGTTGAGCTTATCACACCCGATCATCACGCGGTGTCTCGGCATGACGAACTTTGGCAACGGTGCATACTCAGGGAGAACACTTGTATCTTGAAATTTAGTGAGAGATCATCTTATAATGCTACCATCAATCAAAGCAGAATAAGATGCATAAAAGATAAACATCACATGCAATCAATATAAGTGATATGATATGGCCATCATCATCTTGTGCCTTTGATCTCCATCTCCAAAGCACCGTCATGATCACCATGGTCACCGGCGTGACACCTTGATCTCCATCGTAGCATCGTTGTTGTCTCGCCAACTATTGCTTCTACGACTATCGCTACCGCTTAGTGATAAAGTAAAGCAATTACAGGGCGATTGCATTGCATACAATAAAGCGACAACCATATGGCTCTGCCAGATTCGATAACTTCGATTACAAAATGATCATCTCATACAATAAATATAGCATCATGCCTTGACCATATCACATCACAACATGCCCTGCAAAAACAAGTTAGACGTCCTCTACTTTGTTGTTGCAAGTTTTACGTGGCTGCTACGGGCTAAGCAAGAACCGTTCTTACCTCGCATCAAAACCACAACGACATTTCGTCAAGTTAGTGTTGTTTTAACCTTCACAAGGACCGGGCGTAGCCACTCAGTTCAACTAAAGTTGGAGAAACCGACACCCGCCAGCCAATTGCGAAGCGGCGCACGTCGGTAGAACCAGTCTCGCGTAAGCGTACGCGTAATGTCGGTCCGGGCCGCTTCATCCAATAATACCGCCGAACCAAAGTATGATATGCTGGTAAGCAGTATGACTTGTATCACCCACAACTCCACTTATGTTCTACTCGTGCATATAACATCTATGCATAAACCTGGCTCGGATGCCACTATTGGGGAACGTAGTAATTTCAAAAAAAATCCTACGTACACGCAAGATCATGGTGATGCATAGCAACGAGAGGGGAGAGTGTCGTCTACGTACCCTTGTAGACCGTGAGCGGAAGCGTTATGACAACGCGGTTGATGTAGTCGTACGCATTCACGATCAACCGGTCCTCAGTACCGAATGTACGACACCTCCGCGTTCAGCACACGTTCAGCTCGGTGACGTCCCGCGAACTCACGATCCAGTAGAGCTTTGGGGAAGAGCTTCGTCAGCACGACGGCGTGGTGATGGTGTTGATGAAGTTACCGACGCAGGGCTTCGCCTAAGCACCGCTACGATATGACCGAGGTGGATTATGGTGGAGGGGGGCACCGCACATGGCTAAGAGAGATCAATGATCAATTTGTGTGTTCTAGGGTGCCCCCTGCCCCCGTATATAAAGGAGCAAAGGGGAGGCCGGCCGGCCCCTGTAGGGCGCGCCAGGAGGAGGAGTCCTCCTCCTAGTAGGAGTATGACTCCTGATACGTCTCTGTCGTATCTACTTTTCCAAACACTTTTGCCCTTGTTTTGGACTCTAACTTGCATGATTTGAATGGAACTAACCCGGACTGACGCTGTTTTCAGCAGACTTTCCATGGTGTTATTTATGTGCAGAAACAAAAGTTCTTGGAATGACCTGAAACTCCACGGAACATCTATTTGGAAAATAAGAAAAATACCGGAAGAAAAATCCACGTCAGGGGGCCCACACCCTGTCCACGAGGGTGGAGGGCGCGCCCCCCTACCTCGTGGGCCCCCTGACGCTCCACCGACCTCAACTCCAACTCCATATATTCACTTTCGGGGAGAAAAAAATCAGAGAGAAGGATTCATCGCGTTTTACGATACGAAGCCGCCAAGCCCTAAAACCTCTCGGGAGGGCTGATCTAGAGTCCGTTCGGGGCTCCGGAGAGGGGGATTCGTCGCCGTCGTCATCATCAACCATCCTCCATCACCAATTTCATGATGCTCACCGCCGTGCATGAGTAATTCCATCGTAGGCTTGCTGGACGGTGATGGGTTGGATGAGATCTATCATATAATCGAGTTAGTTTTGTTAGGGTTTGATCCCTAGTATCCACTATGTTCTGAGATTGATGTTGCTATGACTTTGCTATGCTTAATGCTTGTCACTAGGGCCCGAGTGCCATGATTTCAGATCTGAACCTATTATGTTTTCATGAATATATGTGAGTTCTTGATCCTATCTTGCAAGTCTATAGTCACCTATTATGTGTTATGATCCGACAACCCCGAAGTGACAATAATTGGGACCACTCTCGGTGATGACCATAGTTTGAGGAGTTCATGTATTCACTATGTGCTAATGCTTTGTTCTGGTACTCTATCAAAAGGAGGCCTTAATATCCCTTAGTTTCCATTAGGACCCCTCTGCCATGGGAGGGTAGGACAAAAGATGTCATGCAAGTTCTTTTCCATAAGCACGTATGACTATATTCGGAATACATGCCTACATTACATTGATGAATTGGATCTAGTTCTGTGTCACCCTATGTTATGATTGTTACATGATGAACCGCATCCGGCATAATTCTTCATCACCCATCCAATGCCTACGAGCTTTTCACATATTGTTCTTTGCTCATTTACTTTCCTGTTGCTACTGTTACAATCACTACAAAACACCAAAAATATTACTTTTGCTACCGTTACTTTTGTTACCGTTACCACTACTATCATATTACTTTGCTACTAAATACTTTGCTGCAGATACCAAGTTATCAAGGTGTGGTTGAATTGACAACTCAACTGCTAATACTTGAGAATATTCTTTGGCTCCCCTTGTGTCGAATCAATAAATTTGGGTTGAATACTCTACCCTCAAAAACGGTTGTGATCCCCTATACTTGTGGGTTATCAAGACTATTTTCTGGCACCGTTGCCGGGGAGCATAGCTCTATTCTTTGAGTCACTTGGGATTTATATCTGCTGGTCACTATGAAGAACGTGAAAGATGCTAAGACAACAATTTATCCCTCAACTACGATGGGAGGTAAGGAACTGCCATCTAGCTCGCACTTGATTCACCTTACATTTTGAGTAAGCTTGCGACACCTAAACCTGCTTCTGCTATTCGTTCTGATATGTCGCATGTTATTGATGATGCCACTTCTGCTATGCATGATACTTATGATGAAACTACTTCTATGCTTGATACTATTGTGCCACTTAGTGAATTTCTTGATGAACAAATTGCTAGTGCTAGAGAGAAATAAATTATTGAAACTCATTATATAGATGAAAGTGATGATGAAGACTCTCCTGTTATTCTTGAGGGTTATGTTTTTGAAAAGGAAGCTACTTTAGCTATTTTAGCTTGCAAAGATAGATATGACCACAAGAGGTTATTAGCTAAATGGAAGCAGCAATCTCTTAATGCTAGAATGAAACCTGACCCTGCTTTTGCTACTTCGCCTATCTGTGTTACTGATAAGGATTATGAATTCTCTGTTGATCCTGATGTAATTAATTTGGTTGAATCTGATCCTTTTTATGGCTATGAATCTGAAACTGTTGTGGCACATCTTACTAAATTAAATGATATAGCCACCCTGTTCACTAATGATGAGAGATCTCGCTACTTCTATATCCTTAAAATATTTCCGTTCTCATTAAAGGGTGATGCTAAGATATGGTTTAATTCTCTTGATCCTGGTTGTGTGCGTAGTCCCCAGGATATGATTTATTACTTCTCCGCTAAATATTTCCCGCTCATAAGAAACAAGCTGCTTTAAGGGAAATATATAATTTTGTGCAAATTGAAGAAGAGAGTCTCCCACAAGCTTGGGGGAGGCTTCTCCGATTGCTTAATGCCTTGCCTGATCATCCTCTTAAGAAAAATGAAATACTTGATATCTTTTATAATGGACTAACCGATGCTTCCAGAGATTACCTGGATAGTTGTCATGGTTCTGTTTTCAGGGAAAGAACGCCGGATGAAGCTGATATTCTATTGAATAATATGTTGACAAATGAAAATAATTGGACACTTCCCGAGCCAGCTCCTGAGCCAATTCCTGAGCCTATTCCTAAACCAACTCCGAAGAAGAGGGGTGTTCTATTTCTCAGTCCCGAAGATATGCAAGAGGCAAAGAAATCTATGAAAGAAAAGGGTATTAAAGCTGAAGATGTTAAGAATTTACCACCTATTGAAGAAAATACATGGTCTTAATTTACCGCCTGTTGAAGAAACATATGATCTTAATCCTCCACTTATTGAAGAAACTCATGGTCTTGATAACCCGACACAGGTAGTAAAGGTAAATTCTCTCTATAGATTTGATAAAGGTGATATTCCTCACTATAAGTCTGCTAGACAATGCTTAGAAGAGTTTGATAATTTTATTGTCAAACAAGAAAACTTCAATGCTTATTTTGGTAGACAATTCAAATACAATTCCGATACGCTTGAACACTTGAGTAATTACATGGCTAATGTTAAAGGTGAACTTAAACTTATTAGTAAACATGCTTCTATGGTTACCACTCAAGTAGAACAAGTACTTAAAGCTCAGAATGATTTGCTCAATGAAATGAATAGTAAGAAAAATGATTATGATGTTAGAGTGGCTACTAGAACTGGTAGAATGACTCAGGAACCTTTGTATCCTAAAGGCCACCCTAAGAGAATTGAGCAGGATTCTCAGAGAAATAATATTGATGCACCTAGTTCTTCTAAAAAGAAGAAAAAGAAAAATGATATGACTTTGCATGCTTCTAGTGAACCTATTGCTGAACCACCTGAGAATCCAATTGATATTTATATTTCTGATGCTGAAACACAATCTGGTAATGAACATGAGCCTAGTGAAAATATTAATGATAATGTTCATGATGATGCTCAACCTAGTAATGATAATGATGTAGAAATTGAACCTGCTGTTGATCTTGATAACCCACAATCAAAGAATCAACGTTATGATAAGAGAGACTTTGTTGCTAGGAAACATGGTAAAGAAAGAGAACCTTGGGTTCAGAAACCCATGCCTTTTCCTCCCAAACCATCCAAGAAAAAGGATGATGAGGATTTTGAGCGCTTTCCTGAAATGATTAGACCTATCTTTTTGCGTATGCATTTGACTAATATGCTCAAAATGAATCCTTATGCTAAGTATATGAAAGATATTGTTACTAATAAAAGGAAGATACCGGAAGCTGAAATTTCCACCATGCTTGCTAATTATACTTTTAAGGGTGGAATACCAAAGAAACTTGGAGATCCAGGAGTACCTACTATACCATGCTCCATTAAAAGAAACTATGTTAAAACTGCTTTATGTGATCTCGGAGCCTGTGTTAGTGTTATGCCTCTCTCTTTATATCGTAGACTTGATTTGAATAAGTTGACACCTACTGAAATATCTTTACAAATGGTTGATAAATCAACTGCTATACCTGTCGGTATTTGTGAGGATGTGCCTGTTGTGGTTGCAAACGTTACTATTTTAACAGACTTTGTTATTCTTGATATTCCGAGGACGATAGTATGTCTATTATTCTTGGAAGACCTTTTTTGAATACTGCAGGGGCTATTATTGATTGCAACAAGGGCAATGTCACTTTTCATGTTAATGGTAATGAGCATATGGTACACTTTCCGAGGAAACAACCTCAAGTCCACAGTATCAATTCTATTGGAAAAATTCCATCGATTATTTTTGGAGGTTTTGAATTTTCTCTTCCTACTGTCAAGAAGAAATATGATATTCTTACTATTGGGGATGTGCATATCCTCGTTGAGGTAACATAGTGTTATTCAAAATTTCTCCGGTTCCATGTTATTCGGAATGAGTTCTTTAACAAGACTTGATCAACCTTGTTAGTGGATTCCTTTTGATGAGCATGAGATGGATGAAACTAGAAGGCACAACCCTCTGTACCCTCTTTCTACTTTCTGTTATTTACTTGAAATAAAGTAAAACTAACATTTTCCTGTCTTTTATCTGATTTATCCGTGCAATATAAAAATACCGTGAAAATAAAAGTTATCCAAATGCCCTGAAAATGGAATATGATTTTTTCTAGAATTTTTGAGAATATCTAGCACCGAGAACACAGCAGGAGGGGCAAGCACCTGGCCACAAGGGTGGAGGGCGCGCCCCCTACCTCGTGGGCCCATGGTGGCTCCCCTCCACTTATTCCTGCACCCACACACTTCTTCTTCCTCCCAAAAAAATCACCATCTAGCTCAAGCACGAGTTCTAGCTCATTTTGCTGCGATTTTCGATCTCCTTGCCCTAAGCACCTCTCACAAAACTGCTTGGGGAGATTGTTCCTTGGTATGTGACTCCTCCATTGGTCCAATTAGTTTTTGTTCTAGTGCTTTATTCATTGCAAATTTGTGCTGCCTAGGTGACCCTGTTCTTGAGCTTGCATATCAAACTTATATGGTTCCAAGTAGTTCTAATGCATGATACAGGCTCTAGGCACTTGTAGGAGTAGTTGCTATCAATTTTATTGAGCTTGGTTCACTTTTGTTTGAAGTTACTAAAATTTTTAGAAATTTTCAGAAAATAATGAAGAGATTTTTGAGGGGCTCATCGAGTCGAAGCTCAAAGGAAAAGCAGAATGAAGAAGCACAGAGGCCCAAATATAATTTGCCTCGCACCGCGGAAGTTCGGCCGTGTGAATGGCCTTCCGATGATTTCTTGAGAGAAGCCGGGATTTATGATGATTTCTATTCATTGGCTTAGAATGCTGGCCTCACCGATTTGCTCATGACCAACGCCATCGTGATCTCTTACTCACCAATACTTTTGTGCAAAACTTCTACTATTTTCCTAAGGAAACGCCTCCTTCAAAGAGAGTTTCATTTATATGATGTTGTTAAGAAGATGCCACTAGATGAATTTTGCAAGGTTTGCAAAATACCCTTCGAGGGTACCTTAGATGAACCGCATCGTAAAGATGTGGATGGGTTTATTGACACTATTACTATGGGGGAAACTAGGAAGGTTTCCGATGCAAGAATCACTAGCATACATTTTCCTGTTTTACGCTACTTTGCCATATTTGCTAGTTGTTGCTTAATTGGTCACGGAAACTATGGAAACCTTAGTGTTCCTGATATTATCATCTTGTTTCATGGTTTATTCCGCGATAACATTGTTAGTATGGGCGGAATTATTGCTAAAGGTTAAGTTTGAACCGTACAAAGGGCCCCATCTTTGGAGGTATTTATGCTTCACGCCTTGCTGCACATTATAACATACCTATTAGGCACTATGAGAAAGAAGAAAAATTGCTGCCCAATGCTTATTTGGATTATAAGAGTATGGTAGCGCATGATTTCATTATTAAGAATAGGGAAGGGGAGCTTAAATACAAATTTTTCTTTGATAAACATCACCCTGAGACTATTACCTTGCCTGCTCCTTCCTTGTTTAATTTATCTACAGGTTCGTATCTCGTTCCGTGGGCGGCCATTTACGCCTACCGGAACCCTACACCAGCCCCTGAGCCGGAACCACAATTTGAGCCTCCACGACAGTCTGATTACTTTTGGGATCCGGAGATGACTGCCAGCCAGTGGCAATCAGAGTCTTCTTCATCTCAGTATGACCCCGGCTACAACTATGGATATCCGCCAGGCCATCCGTGGCAATAAACCAACTTAGGCCAAAAGCCTAAGCTTGGGGGGAGTACGTATTTCCCACCGACATTACATTTATGTTCACACACACTCATTACTAGATGTCGGTGCTCATACTCTTTCACTATAAAATCCATGCTAGTTTATTTTCTTTTTCCCGCTTTCTTCTTATGTGTTTGTTAAACCTTAAGAAAAACCAAAAAAAATAAGTGTAGCTTTTAGTTAGTTTACTTCTTCTTGTTGTAGTAGTAATAATAATAAAAGAAAACCCAAAAATATTTCCCGTTCTTCTTTTGCTTGTTGGGAGCTTTCCCGTGTAAATAGTTTTATTTCTTTTCTTTTCTTTGGGGGTCGTTAGGAGAAGACCATGATTAAATTGTTGAAGTGGCTCTTATATGCATTGTTGTTGATTTAACCAAGAGCCCATATTGCCTTGTCTTCTCCTGTTTATTGAATGCTCGCATGATTCCAAATTAGTCCAATGCACGTGCACTCTTATTATTTTTATATCGTTCGGTCGTGCAAGTGAAAGGCAATTATGACGATATATGATGGACTGACTGAGATGGGAGAAGCTGGTATGAACTCGACCTCTCTTGTTTTTGTAAATATGATTAGTTCATCGTTCCTGATCCTGCCTATTATGAATAAACATGCTTGCAATGACAACTAGAGATCATAGTTGCTTATGCCATGCTTGATTAGCTATGAGTTATAATGGTTTACCTTATGTGCCAACATGCTATTAAAATGGTTGTGATGTGGTATAGTGGGGTGGTATCCTCCTTTGAATGATTTAAGTGACTCGACTTGGCACATGTTCACACATGTAGTTGAAACAAATCAACATAGCCTTCATGATATTTATGTTCATGGTGGATTATATCCTACTCATGCTTGCACCCAATGTTTATTAATTTTAATGCATGTTCATGACTGTTGTCGCTCTCTAGTTGGTCGCTTCCCGCCTTTTGCTAGCCTTCACTTGTACTAAGCCGGAATACTGCTTGTGCATCCAATCCCTTAAACCCCAAAGTTATTCCATATGAGTCCACTATACCTTCCTATATGCGGTATCTACCTGCCGTTCCAAGTAAATTTGTATGTGCCAAACTCTAAACCTTCAAATAAACATTCTGTTTTGTATGCTTGAATAGCTCATGTATCAACTAGGGCTGCCCTTATCTTCCATGCTAGGCGGGTTATTCTCAAGAGGAGTGGACTCCGCTCCTCACTCACGAGAAAATGGCTAGTCACCGGGATGCCCAGTCCCATGCTTTATGCAAACTAAATCAAAATAATTGCAAACAAAACTCCCCCTGGGACTGTTGCTTGTTGGAGGCACTCATTGTTTCAAGAAAGCCGTGGATTGATGCTTGTTGGTGGAGGGGGAGTATAAACTTTACCATTCTGTTTGGGAACCGCCTATAATGTGTGTAGCATGGAAGATATCGCCATCTCTTGGTTGTTATGTTGACAATGAAAGTATGCCGCTCAAAGTATTATTTATCTCTATTTCAAAACCGAGCTCTGGCACCTCTACAAATCCCTGCTTCCCTCTACGAAGGGCCTATCTATTTACTTTCATGTTGAGTCATCACCCTCTTATTAAAAAGCACTAGCTGGAGAGCGCTGCTGTCATTCGCATACATTACTATTAATTTATATTGGGTATGACTATGACTGGATCTCTTTTACCATGAATTACAATGTTTAGTCAGTCCTTGATCTTTAAAGGTGCTCTGCATTTATGTTTTGCGGTCTCAGAAAGGGCTAGCGAGATACCATCCTGTTATATCATATTATGCTTGTTTTGAGAAAGTGTTGTCATCCGAGATTTATTATTATCGCTCGCTAGTTGATTATGCCATTGATATGGGTAAATATGAGACTTAGGAGTTATTGCAAATGTGGTTACTCATAATCTTTGCTGAAAACTTGAATGCTGGCTTTACATATTTACAACAACAAGAGCAAACAGAGTTTGTAAAGGTTTTTCTTTATCACTTTCAGTTTATCAATGATACGACTCCGTCGTATCTATAATTTTTGATTGTTCCATGCCAATATTCTACAACTTTCATATACTTTTGGCAACTTTTTATATTATTTTTAGGACTAACATATTGATCCAGTGCCCAGTGCCAGTTCCTGTCTGTTGCATGTTTTATTTTTCGCAGAATATCCATATCAAACAGAATCCAAACGGGATAAAACTGGACTGAGCTTATTTTTGGAATATTTGGAAAATTCCGTAAGAAAAATCCACGCGAGACGATGCCCAAGGTGACCACGAGGCAGGGGGCGCGCCCCTGACCCTCGTGGGCCACCCGTAAGGCGGTTGATGCCCTTCTTCGGCCGCAAGAAAGCTAATTTTTGGTAAAAAATCACGGTGAAAGTTTCAGTCCAATCGGAGTTATGGATCTCCGTATATATACAAAACGGTGAAAGGGCAGCAGGACAGTACGCAGAAACAGAGAGAGACAGAGAGACAAATCCAATCTCGGAGGGGCTCTCGGCCCTCCCATGCCATGGAGGCCAAGGACCAGAGGGGAAACCCTTCTCCCATCTAGGGAGGAGGTCAAGGAAGAAGAGGAAGAAGGGGGCCCCTCCCCCCTCTCCTCCGGTGGCGCCAGAACGCTATCGTGGCCACCATCATCATCACCGCGATCTTCAGCAACACCTCCACCATCTTCACCAACATATCCATCACCTTCCCCCCTCTATCTACAGCTGTCCACTCTCCCGCAACCCGTTGTACCCTCTACTTGAACATGGTGCTTATTGCTTCATATTATTATCCAATGATGTGTTGCCATCCTATGATGTCTGAGTAGATTTTTGTTGTCCTATCGGTGGTTGATGAATTGCTATGATTGATTTAAATTGCTTGTGGTTATGTTGCTGTCCTTTGGTGCCCATCATATGAGCTGCTGCGGATCACACCATAGGGTTAGTTGTATGTTGATAGGACTATGTATTGGAGGGCAAGAGTGATGTAAGCTTCAACCTAGCATAGAAATTGGCGACACGGGATTGAAGGGGGACCAATATATCTTAATGCTATGGTTGGGTTTTACCTTAATGAACGTTACTAGTTGCGGATGCTTGCTAATAGTTCCAATCATAAGTGCACAGAATTCCAAGTAAGGGATAACATGCTAGTAGCGGCCTCTCCCACATGAAACTTGCTATCGGTCTAGTAAAGTAGTCAATTGCTTAGGGACAATTTCGCAACTCCTACCACCACTTTTCCACACTCGCTATATTTACTTTATTGCTTCTTTACTTACAACAGCCTCTAGCTTTTATTTACGCTCTCTTTATTTTCTTGCAAGCCTATCCAAAAACACCTACAAAGTACTTCTAGTTTCATACTTGTTCTAGGTAAAGCGAACGTAAAGCGTGCATAGAGTTGTATCGGTGGTCGATAGAACTTGAGGGAATATTTGTTCTACCTTTAGCTCCTCATTGGGTTCGACACTCTTACTTATCGAAAGAGGCTACAATTGACCCCCTATACTTGTGGGTTATCAAGGCCTTTTTACGGCGCCCGTTCTTAGGGAGCAATAGCGTGGGGTGAATATTCTCGTGTGTGCTTGTTTTTTTATCACTAAGTAATTTTTATTTGTTGTGCTTAGTTGTTTTCTATCTTTAGTTATGGGTAGGAAACACAAAATACCAAAAAAATTAGTTGTACTTACTGAACCAATGGTTGAAGAACCACTCAAAATCTATCACACTCCTGAAGCTTTTTACTTGGATCATCTTCGATCCCTAGGTGCTCGGGCTGAAACCCCAACTAGCTTAGTTGAGGGAAAATCTTTAGATGATCATGCTTGTTGTGTGAGACACCGCATATCTGAAAAAGGGGAAATTCTATTGGGTCAAATTCATCGTTTGCAATGCTATGCTTGGAATTTATGTGAAATATATGATATTACTTGTTGTTCTGAAAACCCTAAGAAACACCTTCCCTACCAATGTGAGTTTATTGATAATGGAATCTTATCTTCCTATGCTAAAGGTGTTTATAGTTACTATGATGTTCAACAAATTGAAGAATTTGTTGCTTTTAAGGGTGCTTATGAAATTGCTTCTTTGATTGAAACGTATGATGCTACTTTTCACAAATCTGAAATTTTTTCCATACTCAAATATTGCTACGATAATTATGCTTCTAATGCTTATGTTGAACCATATATTGAGGACTACTCCGCTGTCCAAGAAGAGACTAATATTTTGCAGTAGTCTATGGAAGAAGAAATTGATGAAACTGTGAGCTCATTGGATGAAAAAGATGATGAGGAGAGCGAAGAACAAAAGGAGGAAGAGCGGATTAGCTACCCATGCCCACCTTCTAATGAGAGTAACTCTTCAACTCATACATTGTTTAATTTTCCTCCGTGCTTACCGAAGGATGAATGCTATGATGATTGTTATGATCCCATTGATTCTCTTGAAATATCCCTTTTTGATGATGCTTGCTATGCTTGTGGCCAAGATGCCAATATGAATTATGCTTATGGAGATGAACTTGCTATAGTTCCTTATGTTAAACATGAAATTGTTGCTATTGCACCCACACATGATAGCCTATTATCTTTTTGAATTCTCCAAACTACACTATATCGGAGAAGTTTGCACTTATTAAGGATTACATTGATGGGTTGCCTTTTACCATTGCACATGATGATTTTGATGAATATAATATGCATGTGCTTGCTGCTCCTAATTGCAATTATTATGAGAGAGGAACTATATCTCCACCTCTCTATATTTCCAACACGATAAAATTGCAAGAAACTGTTTATACTATGCATTGGCCTTTACTTTGTGTGCATGAATTGTTCTTTTATGACATGCCGATGCATAGGAAGAGAGTTAGACTTCGTCATTACATGATATATGTTACTTTGTGCTCAGTACTAAATTACAAATCATTGCTAATTAAAATTGGCTTTGATATACCTTGGGATCCGGGTGGATTCACTACTTAAGCACTATATGCCTAGCTTAATGGCTTTAAAGAAAGCGCTGCCAGGGAGACAACCCGGAAGTTTTAGAGAGTCATTTATTTCTGTTTATTGCTTTAATATAGTTTAAAAACAACAAAAATAAAGAGGGGAACCCAAAACTTTTCAAAAAGGAAAGCGAAAGTGAGTAAGACAAGCATTGTTGAAGTGGGAGAGCTCCTTGAACTTTGTTCATGCTCACAGCAACTTTGTGGATCTCGATTACAGAAAATTTTCAACAAAAATAATTATCCCCTTGTACAATTCCATTGTATTATAAAAATAATGTGCCCAGGTTTGCCTTTAGGATGGTTACGATACTTGTTGGTTTGTACGGTGCAGGACAGAAACTTTGGCTGTAGTGCGCGAATTTTAATTTATTACTGGAACATCAAATGGTTCTGATTCTTTTTGCACTGTATTTCTATACAAATTTTTTATTTTTAATAATTTTGGAAGAATTTTTCAAGTACCAGAAGTATGGTGAATGTTCAGATTATTACAGACTCTTCTGTTTTAGACAGATTCTGTTTTTGATGCATAGTTTGCTTGTTTTGATGAAACTATCAATTTATATCAGTGGATTAAGCCATGAAAAAATTATAATACAGTAGACACAATGAAAAAACAAAATATGAATTGGTTTGCAACAGTACTTAGAGTAATGATTTGCTTTATTATACTAGCGGATCTTATCGAGTTTTCTGTTGAAGTTTTGTGTGGATGAAGTGTTCGATGATCGAGAAGGTCTCGATGTGAGAAGAAGGAAGAGAGGCAAGAGCTCAAGCTTGGGGATGCCCAAGGAACCCCAAGTAAATATTCAAGGAGACTCAAGCGTCTAAGCTTGGGGATGCCCCGGAAGGCATCCCCTCTTTCTTCAACAAGTATCAGTATGTTTTCGGATTCGTTTCATTCATGTGATATGTGCAAATCTTGGAGCGTCTTTTGCATTTAGTTTTCACTTTTATTTTTTGCACCATGATGGTATGAGATAGTCCTTGGTTGATTTATAGAATGCTCATTGCACTTCACTTATATCTTTTGAGTATGGCTTTATAGAATGCTTCGTGTGCTTCACTTATATCATTTGAAGCTTGGATTGCCTGTTTCTCTTTACATAGACAACCGCCATTTGTAGAATGCTCTTTTGCTTCACTTATATTTTTAAGAGCGTGGGCATATCTTTTGTAGAAAGAATTAAACTCTCGTGCTTCACTTATATCTATTTAGAGAGATGACAGGAACTGGTCATTCACATGGTTAGTCATAAAACCCTACATAAAACTTGTAGATCACTGAATATGATATGTTTGATTCCTTGCAATAGTTTTGCGATATAAAGGTGGTGATATTAGAGTCGTGCTAGTTGAGTAATTGTGAAATTGATAAATACTTCTGTTGAGGTTTGCAAGTCCCGTAGCATGCACGTATGGTGAACCGTTATGTAACGAAGTTGGAGCATGAGGTGTTTATTGATTGTCTTCCTTATGAGTGGCGGTCGGGACGAGCGATGGTCTTTTCCTACCAATCTATCCCCCTAGGAGCATGCACGTAGTACTTTGTTTTGATGACTAATAGATTTTTGCAATAAGCATGTGAGTTCTTTATGACTAATGTTGAGTCCATGGATTATAAGCACTCTCACCCTTCCATCATTGCTAGCCTCTTCGGTACCGTGCGTTGCCCTTTCTCACATTGAGAGTTGGTGCAAACTTCGCCGGTGCATCCAAACCCTGTGATATGATATGCTCTATCACACATAAACCTCCTTATATCTTCCTCAAAACAGCCACCATACCTACCTATTATGGCATTTCCATAGCCATTCCGAGATATATTGCCATGCAACTTCCATCATCATCATATACATGACTTGAGCATTTATTGTCATATTGCTTTGCATGATCGTAAGATAGCTAGCATGATGTTTTCATGGCTTGTCCGTTTTTATGTCATTGCTACGCTAGATCATTGCACATCCTGGTACATCACGGAGGCATTCATATAGAGTCATATCTTTGCTCTAGATATCGAGTTGTAATATTGAGTTGTAAGTAAATAAAAGTGTGATGATTATCATTATTAGAGCATTGCCCCAGTGAGGAAAGGATGATGGAGACTATTATTCCCCCACAAGTCGGGATGAGACTCCGGACGAAAAAAAAGAGAGAAAGGCCAAAAAAAGAAGGCCCAAAAAATAAAACAAAAAAATGAGAGAAAAAGAGAGAAGGGGCAATGTTACTATCCTTTTACCACACTTGTGCTTCAAAGTAGCACCATGTTCTTCATATAGAGAGTCTCTTGAGTTATCACTTTCATATACTAGTGGGAATTTTCATTATAGAACTTGGCTTGTATATTCCAACGATGGGCTTCCTCAAATGCCCTAGGTCTTCATGAGCAAGCAAGTTGGATGCACACCCACTTAGTTTCAGTTTGAGTTTTCATACACTTATAGCTCTAGTGCATCCGTTGCATGGCAATCCCTACTCCTCACATTGACATCAATTAATGGGAATCTCCATAGCCCGTTGATTAGCCGCATCGATGTGAGACTTTCTCCTTTTTTGTCTTCTCCACATAACCCCCATCATCATATTCTATTCCACCAATAGTGCTATGTCCATGGCTCACGCTCATGTATTGCGTGAAAGTTGAAAAGGTTTGAGAAACGTCAAAAGTACGAAACAATTGCTTGGCTTGTCATCGGGGTTGTGCATGATTTGAATATTTTGTGTGGCGAAGATGGAGCATATCCAGACTATATGATTTTGTAGGGATGAGCTTTCTTTGGATATGTTATTTCAATAAGACATAATTGCTTGGTTGGTATGCTTGAAGTATTATTGTTTTTATGTCAAATGATAGACTATTGCTTTGAATCACTCGTGTCTTAACATTCATGCCATGATTAGATACATGATCAAGATTATGCTAGGTAGCATTCCACATCAAAAATTATCTTTTTTATCATTTACCTACTCGAGGAAGAGCAGGAATTAAGCTTGGGGATGCTGATACGTATCCGTTGTATCTATAATTTTTGATTGTTCCATGCCAATATTCTATAACTTTCATATACTTTTGGCAACTTTTTATATTATTTTTGGGACTAACATATTGATCCGATTGCCCGGTGCAGTTCACATACTGCTGCATGTTTTATGTTTCGCAGAATATCCATATCAAACGGAATCCAAACGGGATAAAAACGGACGGAGCTTATTTTTGGAATATTTGGAAAATTCCGGAAGAAAAATCCACGCGATACGGTCCCCGAGGTGGCCACGAGGCAGGGGGCGCACCCCTAACCCTCGTGGGCCGCCCGTAAGGTGGTTGATGCCCTTCTTCGGCCGCAAGAAAGCTAATTTTTGGTAAAAAAATCACGGTGAAGGTTTCAGTCCAATCGGAGTTACGGATCTCCATATATATACGAAACGGTGAAAGGGCAGCAGGACAGAACGCAGAAACAGAGAGAGACAGAGAGACAGATCCAATCTCGGAGGCTCTCTCGCCCCTCCCATGCCATGGAGGCCAAGGACCAAAGGGGAAACCCTTCTTCCATCTAGGGAGGAGGTCAAGCAAGAAGAGGAAGAAGGGGGCCCCTCCCCCCTTCTCCTCCGGTGGCGCCGGAACGCTGCCGTGGCCACCATCATCATCACCGCGATCTTCACCAACACCTCCACCATCTTCACCAACATCTCCAGCACCTTCCCCCCTCTATCTACAGCGGTCCACTCTTCCGCAATCCGTTGTACCCTCTACTTGAACATGGTGCTTATTGCTTCATATTATTATCCAATGATGTGTTGCCATCCTATGATGTCTGAGTAGATTTTCGTTGTCCTATCGGTGGTTGATGAATTGCTATGATTGATTTAAATTGCTTGTGGTTATGTTGATGTCCTTTGGTGCCCATCATATGAGCGCGCGCGTGGATCACACCATAGGGTTAGTTGTATGTTGATAGGACTATGTATTGGAGGGCAAGAGTGATGAAGCTTCAACCTAGCATAGAAATTGGCCGACACGGGATTGAAGGGGGACCAATATATCTTAATGCTATGGTTGGTTTTTACCTTAATGAACGTTAGTAGTTGCGGAAGCTTGCTAATAGTTCCAATCATAAGTGCATAGAATTCCAAGTAAGGGATAACATGCTAGCAGTGGCCTCTCCCACATGAAACTTGCTATCGGTCTAGTAAAGTAGTCAATTGCTTAGGGACAATTTCGCAACTCCTACCACCACTTTTCCACACTCGCTATATTTACTTTATTGCTTCTTTACTTACAGCAGCCCCTAGCTTTTATTAACGCTCTCTTTATTTTCTTGCAAGCATATCCAAAAACACCTACAAAGTACTTCTAGTTTCGTACTTGTTCTAGGTAAAGCGAACGTAAAGCGTGCATAGAGTTGTATCGGTGGTCGATAGAACTTGAGGGAATATTTGTTCTACCTTTAGCTCCTCGTTGGGTTCAACACTTACTTATCGAAAGAGGCTACAATTGATCCCCTATACTTGTGGGTTATCAATCAATTGAATTGCTTGAGGACAAGCAAAGGTTTAAGCTTGGGGGAGTTGATACGTCTCCGTCGTATCTAATTTTCCAAACACTTTTGCCCTTGTTTTGGACTCTAACTTGCATGATTTGAATGGAACTAACCCGGACTGACGCTGTTTTCAGCAGACTTTCCATGGTGTTATTTATGTGCAGAAACAAAAGTTCTCGGAATGACCTGAAACTCCACGGAACATCTATTTGGAAAATAAGAAATATACCGGAAGAAAAATCCACGTTAGGGGGGCCACACCCCGTCCACGAGGGTGGAGGGTGCGCCTGCCCCCCTAGGGCGCGCCCCCTACCTCGTGGGCCTCCTGACGCTCCGGTCAATAATCAATAGCGGAACCTGGATGCTCATATTGGCTCCCACATATTCTACGAAGATATTTATCGGTCAAACCGCATAACAGCATACGTTGTTCCCTTTGTCATCGGTATGTTACTTGCCCGACATTCGATCGTTGGTATCTCAATACCTAGTTCAATCTCGTTACCGGCAAGTCTCATTACTCGTTCGTAGTGCATCATCCCGTGACTAACTCATTAGTCACATTTCTTGCAAGGCTTGTAGTGATGTGCATTACCGAGAGGGCCCAGAGATACCTCTCCGACAATCGGAGTGACAAATCCTAATCTCGATCTATGCCAACTCAACAAACACCATTGGAGACACCTGTAGAGCACCTTTATAATCACCCGATTCACGTTGTGGACGTTTGGTAGCACACAAAGTGTTCCTCCGGTATTCGGGAGTAGCATAATCTCATAGTCATAGGAACATGTATAAGTCATGAAGAAAGCAATAGCAACATACTAAACGATCAAGTGCTAAGCTAACAGAATGGGTCAATTCAATCACATCATTCTCTAATGATGTGATCTCGTTAATCAAATGACAACTCACGTCTATGGCTAGGAAACTTAACCATGTTTGATTAACGAGCTTGTCAAGTAGAGGCATACTAGTGACACTCTGTTTGTCTATATATTCACACATGTACTAAGTTTCCGGTTAATACAATTCTAGCATGAATAATAAACATTTATCATGAAATAAGGAAATAAACAATAACTTTATTATTGCCTCTAGGGCATATTTCCTTCAAATCCGTTGTCGTCGTCATCATCAACCTTCCTCCATCACCAATTTCATGATGCTCACCGCCGTGCGTGAGTAATTCCATTGTAGGCTTGCTCGACGGTGATGGGTTGGATGATATTTATCATGTAATCGAGTTAGTTTTGTTAGGGTTTGATTCCTAGTATCCATTATGTTCTGAGATTGATGTTGCTATGACTTTGCTATGCTTAATGCTTGTCACTAGGGCCCGAGTGCCATGATTTCAGATCTGAACATATTATGTTTTCATGAATATATGTGAGTTCTTGATCCTATTCTGCAAGTCAATAGTCACCTACTATGTGTTATGATCTGGTAACCCCGAAGTAACAATAATCGGGACCACTCCTGGTGATGACCGTAGTTTGTGGAGCTCATGTATTCACTAAGTGTTAATGCTTTGGTCCGGTACTCTATTAAAAGGAGGCCTTAATATCCCTTAGTTTCCAATAGGACCCTGTTGCCACGGGAGGGTAAGACAAAAGATGTCATGCAAGTTCTTTTCCATAAGCACGTATGACTATATTCGGAATACATGCCTACATTACATTGATGAACTGGAGCAAGTTCCGTGTCACCCTATGTTATAACTGTTGCATGAGGAATCGCATCCGACATAATTATCCATCACTGATCCAATGCCTACGAGCTTTTCATATATTGATCTTTGCTTAGTTACTTTTCCGTTGCCATTGTTACAATTACTACAAAACTGCTACTGTTACCTTTGCCACTGTTACCGTTACTTCCATACTACTTTGCTACTAAATACATTGCTGCAGATAATAAGTTTTCCACGTGTGGTTGAATTGACAACTCAACTGCTAATACTTGAGAATATTCTTTGGCGCCCCTTGTGTCGAACCAATAAATTTGGGTTGAATACTCTACCTCAAAAACTGTTGCGATCCCCTATACTTGTGGGTTATCAAGACTATTTTCTGGCGCCGTTGCCGGGGACCATAGCTTTATTCTTTGAGTCACTTGGGATTTATATTTTTTGATCACTATGAGGAACTTGAAAGACGAAAAAACCAAGATTTATCCCTCAACTATGAGGGGAGGTAAGGAACTGCCATCTAGCTCTGCACTTGATTCACCTTCTATTTTGAGTAAACTTGCGACACCTAAACCTACTCCTGCTATTGATTCTGATATGTCGCATGTTATTGATGATGCCACTTCTGCTTTGCATGATACTTATGATGAAACTACTTCTATGCTTGATAATACTGTGCCATTATGTTAATTTCTTGATGAACAACTTGTTAGGGTTAGAGAGAATGAAATTATTGAAACTGATAATATTGATGAAAGTGATGATGAAGATTCTCCCCCTAGATATGAATTGCCTGATGTGCCTGAGGGTTATGTTGTGGATGAAGAAACTGCTAGAGACTTTTTTGCTTGCAAAGATAGATATGATCTTAAGAAATTGTTAGCTAAGCTGAAAGAAAAGTCTTTGAATGCTAGAATGAAATATGACCCTGCTTTTGCTACTTCACCTATCTGTATTTCTGATAAGGATTATGATTTCTCTGTCGATCCTGAGTTGATTACTTTGGTTGAATCTGATCCTTTTTATGGCTATGAATCTGAAACTGTTGCGGCACATCTTACTAAATTAAATGATATAGCCACCCTATTCACTCATGAGGAAAAAATTCGTTACTACTACATCCTTAAGTTATTTCCATTCTCATTAAAAGGTGATGCTAAAACATGGTTTAATTCTCTTGCTCCTGGTTGTGTGCGTAGTCCCCAAGATATGATTTATTACTTCTCTGCTAAATATTTCCCCGCTCATAAGAAACAAGCTGCCTTAAGGGAAATATATAATTTTGTGCAAATTGAAGAAGAGAGTTATCCACAAGCTTGGGGAGGCTTCTCCGATTACTTAATGCTTTGCCTGATCATCCTCTCAAGAAAAATGATATACTTGATATCTTTTATAATGGACTAACCGATGCTTCCAGAGACCACCTGGATAGTTGTGCTGGTTGTGTTTTCAGAGAAAGAACTACTGAGCAAGCTGAATTGCTATTGAATAATATGTTGAGTAATGATAATAATTGGACACTTCCTGAACCAACTCCTAAACCAAATTCGAAGAAAAGGGGTATTCTATTTCTCAGTCCTAAAGATATGCAAGAGGCAAGGAAATCTATGAAAAAAAATGGTATTAAAGCTGAAGATGTTAAGAATTTACCACCTATTGAAGAAATACATGGTCTTGATAACCCGACACAGGTAGTAAAGGTAAATTCTGTCTATAGATTTGATGAAGGTGATATTCCTTGTTATAAGTCTGCTAGCCAATGCTTAGATGAGTTTGATAATTTTATTGTTAAACAAGAAAACTTTAATGCTTATGTTGGTAGACAATTGAAACGTAATGCTTATATGATTGAACACTTGAGTGATTATATGTCTAGAGTTAAAGGTGAACTTAAACTTATTAGTAAACATGCTTCTATTGTTACCACTCAAGTGGAACAAGTGCTTAAAGCTCAGAATGATTTGCTCAATGAATTAAATAATAAGAAAAATGATAATGCTATTAGAGTTGTGACTAGAGGGGGTAGAATGACTCAGGAACCTTTGTATCCTGAGGGCCACCCTAAGAGAATTGAGCAAGATTCTCAGAGAACTAATGTTGATGCACATAGTCCTTCTAAGAGGAAGAAAAAGAAAAATGATAGGACTTTGCATGCTTCTAGTGAGCCTGTTGTGGACACACCTGAGAATCCCAATGATATTTCTATTTTTGATGCTGAAACACAATCTTGTAATGAACATGAACCTAGTGATAATATTAATGATGATGTTCATGTTGATACTCAACCTAGCAATGACAATGATGTAGAGATTGAACCTGCTGTTGATCTTGATAACCCACAATCAAAGAATCAATGCTATGACAAGAGAAACTTTGTTGCTAGGAAGAACGGTAAAGAAAGAGAACCTTGGGTTCAGAAACCCATGCCTTTTCCTCCTAAACCATCCAAGAAAAAGGATGATGAGGATTTTGAGTGCTTTGCTGAAGTGATTAGACCTATCTTTTTTCGTATGTGTTTGACTGATATGCTTAAAATGAATATGTATGCTAAGTACATGAAAGATATTGTTACAAATAAAAGAAAGATACCGGAAACTGAAATTTCCACCATGCTTGCTAATTATACTTTTAAGGGTGGAATACCAAGGAAACTAGGAGATTCAGGAGTACCAACTATACCATGCTCCATTAGAAAAAACTATGTTAGAACTGCTTTATGTGATCTTGGGGCCGGTGTTAGTGTTATGCCTCTCTCTTTATATCGTAGACTTGATTTGAATAAGTTGACACCTACTGAAATATCTTTGCAAATGGCCGATAAATCAACTGCTATACCTGTCGGTATTTGTGAGGATGTGCCTGTTGTGGTTGCAAACATTACTATTTTAACGGACTTTGTTATTCTTGATATTCCCGAGGACGATAGTATGTCTATTATTCTTGGTAGACCCTTTTTTAATACCGCAGGGGCTGTTATTGATTGCAACAAAGGCAATGTCACTTTTCATGTTAATGGTAATGAGCATACGGTACACTTTTCGAGGAAACAACCTCAAGTCCACAGTATCAATTTTATTGGAAAAACTTCAACGATTACTATTGGAGGTTTTGAATTTCCTCTTCCTACTGTGAAGAAGAAATATAATATTCTTATTGTTGGGTATGTGCATATCCCCATTGAGGTAACCTACTGTTATTCAAAAATTCTCCGGTTTCATGCGATTCGGAAAGAGTTTGTTAACAAGACTTGATCAACCTTGTTAGTGGATTCCTTTTGATGAGCATGAGATGGATGCAGTTAGAAAGCACAACTCTCTGCACCCTCCTTTTACTTTCTGTTATTTAGATTAAATTAAGCAAAAATAATATTTTCTGTCTGTTTCCTGAATTATCCTTGCAATAAAAAATACCTCGAAAATAAAAGTTCTCCAAATGTCCTGAAAATGAAATATGATTTTTTGTAGAATATTTAAGAATATATGGCACTGAGAACACACCAGAGGGGGCCACCACCTGGCCACGAGGGTCCAGGGCGCGCCCACCCCCTGGGGCGCGCCCCCTGCCTCGTGGACCCCACGTGGCCCCCCTCCACTTATTCCAGCACCCACTCACTTCGTCTTACTCCATAAAAAAATCCTCCCATAGCTCAAACCCCTGTTCTAGCTCATCTTGCTGCCATTTTCGATTTCCTTGCTCAAAGCTCCATTCACAAAACTATTTTGGGGGATTGCTTCGGTTTGTGACTCCTCCAATGGTCCAATTAGTTTTTGTTCTAGTGCTTTATTTATTGCAAATTTTTGCTTCTTAGGTGACCCTGTTCTTGAGCTTGCATGTTAAATTTATATGGTCCCAAGTAGTTCTAATGCATGATATAGTCTCTAGGAACTTGTGGGAGTTGTTGATATCAATCTTGTTGAGTTTGGTTCACTTTTATTTTGAGTCACTAAAAATTTCAGAAATCTTTCAGAAGGAGAAAATGCTGAAGAGATTGTTGAGAGGCTCTTCGAGCCGAAGCTCGAAGGATAAGCAAAGTGAAGAGAATAAGAAGCCCAAATATAATCTTCCTCGCACTACGGAGGTTCGGCCATGCGAATGGCCTTGTGATGAGTTCTTGAAACCCGCCGGAATTTATGATGATTTTTATCACTTGGCTGAGACTGCAGGCCTCACTGACTTCCTCCACGACCAGCGCGAATAGTATCTCCTACTCACTAATATTTTTGTGCAAAATTTATATTTTTATGCTAAGAAATCACCACCTTCAGTGGAGTTTCATTTATATGATGAGGTTAAGGAGATGTCACTCCATGATTTTTGTCGGGTCTGCAGCAACATCGAGGAACCACACCATAGTGATGTGGAGGGATTTATTGATGAAATTGCTGTAGGGGAAATGAGGAAAGTTTCCGATGCAAGAATTACTATCATACATTTTCCTGTTCTACGTTACTTTGCAATATTTGCTAGTAGATGTTTAATTGGTCGCAGGAATAGTGGAAATCTCAGTGCTCCTGATATTGTTATTTTGCGCCATGCTTTGTTTCGTGATACAACTTTCAGTTTAGGCGCTATTATTGCTAAACGATTAAGACTGAACCGTACAAAGGGCCCCATCTTCGATGGCATCTTTGCTTCGCGCCTTGCTGCACACTTTGAGATACCTATTAGGCATTATGAGAAAGAGGAAAAGTTGCTGCCCCCTGTTTTTCTAGATTATAAGAGTATGGTAACACATGACTTTATTGTTAAAAATAAGAAGCAACTGCTTAAGTATAATTTGATTTTTGGCAAAACTCAGAAAGAGGTTATTACCTTGCCTGCACCCTCTATGTTTAACATATTTTCAGGCACGTACCTCATCTTGCCGGAGGCCGTTTATGCATACTGGAGTCTGACACCAGTTCCAAAGCCTGAGCCGAAGCCAACCCTGGACCCTTATCGACAGTCTGTTTATCAGTGGGATCCAGAGGAGATGCCAACCAGTGGCACCCGGAGGACACTCCTCCATACACCGGAGAGGGCAGCTTTGAGCCGTGGCCCTAGACAAACTTAGGCCAAAAGCCTAAGCTTGGGGGAGTACGTATTTCTCACTGACATTACATTCATGTTCACACACTCATGCCAGTTGTCGGTGCTCATACTTTTTCACTGTACTATCCATGCTAGTTTATTTTCTGTTTTAAGCCTTCTTCTTGTGTGTTTGAAAAACCTTAAGAAAAACCAAAAAAATTAGTTGTAGCTTTTAGCTAGTTTACTTTCCATGCCTGTAGTAGTAATAATTAAAAGAAAACCCAAAAAGATTTCTCGTTCTTCTTTTGCTTGTTGGGAGCTTTCATGCCAACATGCTATTAAAATGGTTGTGATGTGGTATGATAGGGTGGTATCCTCCTTTGAACGATTCAAGTGGCTTGACTTGGCACATGTTCACGCATGTAGTTGAAACAAAATCAACATAGCCTCCACGATAATTATGTTCATGGTGAATAATATCCTACTCATGCTTGCACTCAGTGTTGATTAATTTTAATGCATGTTCATGGTATTTAAGCTCTCTAGTTGGTCGCTTCCCAGTCTTTTTTCTAGCATTCACTGGTACTAAGCGGGAATACTGCTTGTTTACTGCTTGTTGCATCCACTTCCATAAACCCCAAAAAGTTATTCCATATGAGTCCATCATACCTTCCTATATGATGTATCTACCTGCCGTTCCAAGTAAATTTGTATGTGCCAAACTCTAAACCTTTAAATGAAATTATGTTTTGTATGCTCGAATAGCTCATGTATCAACTAGGGCTGTCTATATCTTCCATGCTAGGTGGGGTATTCTCACGATGAGTGGACTCCGCTCACCATTCATGAGAAAATGGCCGGTAACCGGGATGCCCAGTCCCATGCTCAAATCAAAATAATTGCAAACAATACTCCCCCAGGACTGTTGTTAGTTGGAGGCACCTGTTGTTTCGGGCAAGCCATGGATTGATGCTTGTTGGTGGTGGGGGAGTATAAACTTTACCATTCTGTTTGGGAACCGCCTATAATGTGTGTAGCATGGAAGATATCGAGATCTCTTGGTTGTTATGTTGACAATGAAAGTATGCCACTCAAAATATTATTTACCTCTATTTCAAAAATCGAGCTCTGGCACCTCTACAAATCCCTGCTTCCCTCTGCGAAGGGCCTATCTATTTACTTTTATGTTGAGTCATCATCTTCTTATTAAAAAGGACCAGTTGGAGAGCACCTGTGTCATTTGCATGCATTACTATTAATTTACATTGAGTATGACTAGGACTGGATCTCTTTTACCATGAATTACAATGTCTAGTCAGTCCTTGATCTTCATAGGTGCTCTGCATTTATGTTTTGCGGTCTCAGAAAGGGCTAGTGAGATACCATCTTGTTATATCATATTATGATTGTTTTGAGAAAGTGTTGTCATCCGAGATTTATTATTATTGCTCGCTAGTTGATTATGCGATTGATATGAGTAAACATGAGACCTAAATGTTATTGTGAATATGGTTGGTTCATAATCTTTGCTGAAAACTTGAATGCTGGCTTTACATATTTACAACAACAAGAGCAAACAGAGTTTGTAAAAGTTTTTTCTTTATCACTTTCAGTTTGTCAACTGAATTGCTTGAGGACAAGCAAAGGTTTAAGTTTGGGGGAGTTGATACGTCTCTGAGGGAGTCCTGGATTAGGGGGTCTCCAGACAGCCGGACTATATCCTTTGGCCGAACTGTTGGACTATGAAGGTACAAGATTGAAGACTTCGTCCCGTGTCCGGATGGGACTCTCCTTGGCGTGGAAGGAAAGCTTGGCAATACGGATATGTAGATCTCCTCCCTAGCCCCCTCCGGTGTCTATATAAACCGGAGGGTTTAGTCCGTAGGACAACAACAATCATACCATAGGCTAGCTTCTAGGGTTTAGCCTCTACGATCTCGTGGTAGATCAACTCTTGTAATACTCATATCATCAAGATCAATCAAGCGGGGAAGTAGGGTATTACCTCCATCGAGAGGGCACGAACACAGGTTAACATCGTGTCCCCGCCTCCTGTTACCATCCGCCTTAGGCGCATGATTCGGGACCCCCTACCCGAGATCCGCCGGTTTTAGCGCCCGACAATGGTGCTTTCATTGAGAGTTCCACTGTGCCGTCACCATAAGGCTTGATGGCTCCTTCGATCATCGGTAACGATGCGGTCCAGGGTGAGGTTTTCCTCCCCGGACAGATCTTCGTATTCGGCGGCTTCGCACTGCGGGCCAACTCGCTTGGCCATCTGGAGCAGATCGAGAGCTATGCCCCTGGTCATCAGGTCAGGTTCGGAAACTTGAACTACACTGCCGACATCCGCGGAGGCTTGATCTTCGACGGATTCGAGCCCATGCCAGGTGCGCCGCACGATCACGACGAGCATGATTTAGCTCTGCCGTCGGGCAGTGTTTGAGAAATCACACCTGCAACCGCTCCGGCCTCCAACTCGGAGCAAATTGCGCCATCCGAGGACAGGTGGATAGACCCCGCCATGGAGGCTGCACTCTCAGTGGCGATAGAGCTGGATACTGATTTCACCCCTTACGAGAGCCATGTTGCCAAACCGCTGGAGTCGTCTCCGGCCACGGACTCCGAGCCGCCTGCGTCCGTGCCTATCAAATCCGATTGGGCGCCGACCATGGAGTTTACCTCCGCGGATATCTTTCAGCACTCGCCTTTTGGTGATGTGCTAAATTCGTTAAGGTCTCTCTCCTTGTCAGGAGAACCTTGGCCGAACTATGTCCGGCTAGAATGGGATGCGGATGACGAAGAAATTCACTGCCCACCCACCACCCACTTAGTAGCCACTGTCGACGATTTAACCGACATGCTCGACTTCGACTCTGAAGACATAGACGGTATGGACGACGATGCAGGAGACAAAGAGGAACCACCGCCCACAGGGCGCTGGACCGCCACCTCATCATATGATATATATGGTGGATACCCCCAAAGAAGGCAATGGCGACAATACAACGGAGGATGACCCCTCCAAGTAGCAACCCAAGCACCGACGTCAGCGGCGCCGCTCTAAGTCCCGCCATAGAAAAAGCAGTGATACCGGCACAAGAGACAATAACACTCCGGATAGTGCCGAAGACGATGACAACCGCCTCCAGTCAGATTTAGAGCAGGAGGATGAACAAGCTAGCCCTCGAGCAGGTAGCGAGATGGAGAAACGGAGGATGACAATTACATGCCTCTCTCCAAAGACGAGGTGAGCCTCGGTGACGAAGAATTTATCGTGCCTGAGGATCCCATCGAGCAGGAGCGCTTCAAGCGCTGGCTTATAGCCACAACAAATAGCCTGAAGACAAAGTAACAACAGCTTCAAGCTGATCAAGATTTGCTAGCAGACAGATGGACCGAAGTACTTGCAGCCAAGGAATACGAACTCAAACGCCCCTCCAAGAGATACCCAAAGCGCAGGTCGCTCGAGGAGGAAGCATTGAAACCTACTTCACCAGCGTACGATGCGGCTGACCGGCCACCTCGTGGCCGAGACAGAGAGGCGTTTCAGCCTGAAGTTCAGCCTGCACCCCGCCGCCAATCAAACAAATATACCAAAGCCCGGGGCAACACGCGGGACCTTTGAGACGTATTGGAAAGCAGGGCAAAACATGCAAGATTGATATACGGGTCACGGGGGCGCGCACCAACGCGGGACGATGACCGTCACGCCGGATACACTAAAAATAAATCTGGTCGGGCCGAATACAGCAGACAAGACTCATATGAACTGCTCGTGATATAGCCCAGCACAGAGGCGCCGCACACCTCCTATGCTTCACTGATGAAGTTATGGATCACGAATTCCCGGAGGGTTTTAAACCCGTAAATATCGAATCGTATGATGGTACAACAAATCCTGCAGTATGGATTGAGGATTTCCTCTTCCATATCCACATGGCTCGCGGTGATGATCTACACGCCATCAAGTACCTCCCACTAAAACTCAAAGGACCAGCTCGGCATTGGCTGAATAGCTTGCCAGCAGACTCCGTCGGCAGTTGGGAGGATTTGGAAGATGCATTCCTTGACAACTTCCAAGGCACTTATGTGCGACCACCGGATGCTGATGACTTGAGCCATATAACTCAGCAGCCTGGAGAATCGGCCAGGCAATTCTGGACACGGTTCCTAACTAAGAAAACCAAATTGTCGACTGTCCGGATGCAGAGGCCTTAGCGGCATTCAAGCATAACATCCGTGACGAGTGGCTGATGTCTACTACGCAACCTTCTTCTTGTAGACGTTGTTGGGCCTCCAAGTGCAGAGGTTTGTAGGACAGTAGCAAATTTCCCTCAAGTGGATGACCTAAGGTTTATCAATCCGTGGGAGGCATAGGATGAAGATGGTCTCTCTCAAGCAACCCTGCAACCAAATAACAAAGAGTCTCTTGTGTCCCCAACACACCCAATACAATGGTAAATTGCATAGGTGCACTAGTTCAGCGAAGAGATGGTGATACAAGTGCAATATGGATGGTAGATATATGTTTTTGTAATCTGAAAATATAAAAACAGCAAGGTAACTAATGATAAAAGTGAGCGTAAACGGTATCGCAATGCTAGGAAATAAGGCCTAGGGTTCATACTTTCACTAGTGCAAGTTATCTCAACAATAATAACATAATTGGATCATATAACTATCCCTCAACATGCAACAAAGAGTCATTCCAAAGTCACTAATAGCGGAGAACAAACGAAGAGATTATGGTAGGGTACGAAACCACGTCAAAGTTATTCTTTCCAATCAATCCGTTGGGGTATTCCTATAAGTGTCACAAACAGCCCTAGAGTTCGTACTAGAATAACACCTTAAGATACAAATCAACCAAAACCCTAATGTCACCTAGATACTCCAATGTCACCTCAAGTATCCGTGGGTATGATTATACGATATGCATCACACAATCTCAGATTCATCTATTCAACCAACACATAGAACCTCAAAGAGTGCCCCAAAGTTTTTACCGGAGAATCACGATGAAAACGTGTGCCAACCCCTATGCATAGGTTCATGGGTGGAACCCGCAAGTTGATCACCAAAACATACATCAAGTGGATCACGTGATATCCCATCGTCACCACAGATACGCACGACAAGACATACATCAAGTGTTCTCAAATCTTTAAAGACTCAATACGATAAGATTACTTCAAAGGGAAAACTCAATCCATTACAAGAGAGTAGAGGGGGAGAAGAAACATAAGATCCAACTATAATAGCAAAGCTCGCGATACATCAAGATCTTGCCAAATAAAGTACACGTGAGAGAGAGAGATCAAACACATAGCTCTTTGGTACATACCCTCAACCCCGGTGAACTACTCTCTCCACGTCATGGAGAGAGCCGGGATGATGAAGATGGCCACGGTGAGGGTTCCCCCCTCCGGCAGTCTTGGAGAACAGGTCCCGGTTTTTGGTGGCTACAGAGGCTTGCGGCGGTGGAACTCCTGACCTATTCTCTGTTCTGGAAGTTTTAGGATACGTAGGTATATATGGGTGGAAGAAGTACGTCGGTGGACCGAAGGGGGGGCCACGAGGCAGGGGCACGCCCTAGGGGGGGCGCGCGCCCCACCCTCGTGAGCACCTCCCTTCTTTCCTGACGTGCACTCCAAGATTTTCCGGTAGCTTTCCTTCCAAAAATAACTTCTCCAGTTGATTTCGTTCCGTTTTGACTTCGGTTGATATTCCTTTTCTTCGAAACACTGAAATAGGCAAAAAAACAGCAATTCTGGGCTGGGCCTCCGGTTAATAGGTTAGTCCCAAAAATAATATAAAAGTAGATAATAAAGCCCAATATTACCCAAAACAGTAGATAATATAGCATGGAGCAATCAAAAATTATAGATACGTTGGAGACGTATCAGTGGCTCGCCCGGCACCT
The DNA here is from genome assembly GCA_021605145.1 of Aegilops bicornis. Lineage (NCBI taxonomy): Eukaryota > Viridiplantae > Streptophyta > Magnoliopsida > Poales > Poaceae > Aegilops > Aegilops bicornis. The sequence goes on from CM038669.1 coordinate 326,560,732, forward strand.
CGGTCAGGAGAAGCCGAAATCTATGGCAGCCCTCACGACACTCATGACCCGCTTTTGCGCGGGCGAGGATAGCTGGCTGGCTCGCAGCAACAACACATCAAGGAATCCGGCCACCTCAGATACTAAAGATGCTAACGACAGACCACGTCGTAATAGGCACAAGCGCCGCAACAACGGCGATAACACCGAAGATACGACAGTCAATGCTGGATTCAGAGGCTCTAGATCCGGTCAGCGGAAAAAGCCATTCAAAAGAAGTACACTGGGCCCGTCCAGTTTGGACCGCATACTTGATCGCTCGTGTCAAATTCACGGCACCCCCGACAAGCCAGCCAATCACACCAACAGAGAATGCTGGGTGTTCAAGCAGGCAGGCAAGTTGAATGCCGAAAACAAAGACAAGGGGCTGCATAGCGATGAAGAGGAGGAGCCCCGACCGCCGAACACGGGAGGAGAGAAGAGGTTCCCCCCACAAGTGAAGACGGTGAACATGATATACGCAACCCACATTCCCTAGAGGGAACGGAAGCGTGCACTAAGGGACGTCTATGTGATGGAGCACTGCCGCCCCAAAGTTCAACCCATGGTCCTCTTGTCCGATCACCTTCGATCGCGAGGACCACCCCACTAGTATCCGTCATGGAGGATCCGCCGCATTGGTCCTAGACCCTATCATTGACAGATTTCACCTCACTCGAGTCCTCATGGACGGCGGCGGCAACTGAACCTGCTCTATCGTGATACAGTCGCCAAAATGGGCATAGATCCCTCGAGGATCGAACCCACCAAAACCACCTTTAAGGGTGTCATCCCAGGTGTAGAGGCCCATTGCACGGGCTCAATCACACTGGAAGTGGTCTTCGGATCTCCGGACAACTTCCGAAGCGAGGAGTTAATCTTCGATATCGTCCTGTTCCGCAGTGGCTATCACGCACTGCTCGGGTGAACCGCATTCGCAAAATTCAGTGCGGTACTGCATTACGCATACCTCAAGCTCAAGATGCCAGGACATGGGGGTCATAACAGTCAATGGAAACACAGAGTGCTCGCTCCGCACGGAGGAGCACACTACGGCCCTCGCAGCAGAAGCACAAAGCAACCTTTTAAGGCAAACCGCCAATTCGGCGATACACCCCCCGGACACTGTCAAGCGAGTCCGGAGTAACCTGCAGCAAGATCGCCTGGCACGTTCAGAGCTCGCCAAGCGATTCGACCCCCATCCTAGTCCCAGTCAAGCACGAAATCTGTGCCGCGCGTACATAATTACGCACTGAAAATACCATGGGCATAGACGGGGGCACGATCAGGGCATGTCCCGTAATGCGGCTCAACCGCCCTAGGGGCTGCATACCTTTATCATTTTTTCTCTGTCAGGACCTTACTCTCTGGAAGCCCTTTCCGGCAGCATGATTGCCGGACACATTACGGGGAGGAACAACCAAGGGGGCAAGAAGCTAAGTCGTACAATGGAATCCCAAGGCGGTCTCTGATAACGATCGAAATACCTGTATTAAATACCCGTATGCAGCTTGCCCTTGGATAGGACATGTCAAATAGTCCTATTCTTTGCTTATTTGCACTACCTGTATACATACGCTTCGACGTGTTATTTAAATAACAATGCATAGCATTAGTCTATTATTGCATTATCCATCCTTTTTTCTTCTATGTTCATTTACGACAATTTGCACCCGTACATTCTGGTATGGCCAGTACGCCAGGGGCTTTCGTATACCCCATAATACGGCGTGAGAAGTCCGAACACTTTCGACAGTGCGGCACCCCGAACTTATAGCATTATATGCATCAGCTCCGAATCATGTCTTGGGTCAATAGTTGGGTTTGCCCGGCTCCCATGTTTTGGTACCTTACGTTCCGCAATATCGGCTAAGGTAGCAGTGAGAGAACTACTGTGATTGTGTCCCGGTTCTTCCGGACGAGCACCTCAATAGAGAAAGCCAAAACTGACTGTCATGATAAGGCGAGAGCTGGTCGCTGTTCAAGAGGTCTCAAGTCCTTAAAGACTTTTTCTGCTTTGGGCGAGGAGTCGGCCTTGTCCGACTTAGGCGTATATAAGCGCCCCAAATTGACCTTCCGAATACCGGGGCTTCTTCGCCAAAATTTAAAATTGTAGACTTCTATGGCTAAGTGAGAGTGATAAAGCCTTATAGTCCGATTTGCTGGTTCGTTGCCTTTGAACACCTCCCTCGAAGGACCCAAAATTGGGATAAAGAGTGCTCAGATTTATCCCGAACACCCCATTACTAGTTACCTGGGGGCAGAAGCCGACGACTGGCCAACTCTCAGATTTTATAAATGGCCGCACGGAAGGTAATATTTTAAATTCAAAAAGCGTTGCATAGCGCAAATGAAGTAGTTTTCACATTACAGGATCATATGAGCACGTTCATTCAAAAATTACATCTTTAGCACATTCCTCCGCCACAAGGCGGGCACCCTTCAGGACACCATCATAATACATTTCGGGGTGGCGATGCTCCTTGCCCTGCGGTGGCCCCTCCTTCACCAGCTTCTCGGCGTCCATCTTCGCCCAGTGCACTTTCGCACGGGCAAAGGCCCTGCGTGCACCTTCGATGCAGACGGACCGCTTGATGACTTCAAACCGGGGGCAGGCATTCACAAGCCGCCTCACCAGGCCGAAGTAGCTGCCAAGCAGAGGTTCGCCAGGCCACATCCGGACTATGAGGTCCTTCATGGCCTGTTCGGCAGCCTTGTGAAGCTCGACCAGTTGCTTCAGCTGGCTGCTCAAAGGCATGGGGTGTTCGGTCCTAGTATACTGAACCAGAACAACTTCTCCGTCGAGCTCCCCTCCTCGGCCCGGTAGAACTCCGCGGCATCCGACACACTGCGGGGCAGATCTGCGAACGCTCCTGGAGAGCTCCGAACTCGGGTAAGTAAAAATAAATTTTCTTTCACATGCTTGCTTTGCATAATGAATGCCTTACCCGCCGCTATCTTTTTAACCGCCTCAATTTCCTGGAGGGCCTTTTGGGCTTCGGCATTGGCATGTTTTGTGCTTTCTAGGGCCTTCACAAGCTCAGACTCTCGCATCTTAGAGTCAAGCTCCAAGGACTCGTGCTTCTTGACGAGAGCCTGGAGCTCTTGCTGCACCTCGCCTACTCGGGCCTATTGTTTTTCTCGCTCGATGCGCTCCTTGGCCGCTTTGTTTTCGGCCTCGGACAACGCCTTCTTTAGGGTCGCCACCTCGGTCGTGGCCCCTGGCACATTCATGATGATCCTATTATTTTGCAACCAAATATTTTTTATATATAGACAAGGTATTGCTTACCTTTGCTCTCCTTGAGCTGCCTCTTGGAAAGGCCGAGCTCTTCCTCGGACCGCTCAAGGTCATGCTTGATCTGGCGACCTCCATGACGTCTTGGCGGCAATACCAGCAAAGTGAAAGCCTGCATATTCACATAGACATATTATGATTAGACTCATGTGATTATTATTTGATCCTCTATTCGGCTTTTCTTCGTGAATGCCAAACAGAGCATCAGGGGCTACTGTCTATGCGGTAACATTTTCCTATATTTTGACTACTTACCTGAAAGCCTGTTAGGAGGCTGGCACAAGCTTCAGTTAGTCTGTTTTTGGCAGACTGAACCTTCTCGATCACCGCACTCATGATAGTGCGGTGCTCTTCGTTGATGGAAACGCCGCGAAGCGCTTCCAGCAAGTTGTCCGGTGCCTCTGGATGGACAGAGGCCATCAGCACGGGCGGCTTGCCCCTTTTAACAAGGGGTCACCTGCCGGAGTCCGGAACCACTGGAGGTTCCGGCGCAGTGTTCGGTTGGGGTCCGAACTTGGAGCCCGTCGGAGTCTTGCTCCCTTTATGCCCAGGGTCCGGAAGGTCGCCTCGAGGCGCCTTCGGGACTACCTCCCCTCGGCTCGGTGCCCTTTGGGACAACACCTCGACGTTGTCCGTGGGGCGAGGGGTAGAGGCGGTCGGAAGTGAATCGCTATTCATATCCGACGGGTCCAAAGAACCATCCGACGAAGATACGTCGATATGGGCTCGGGGCGGACTGCATAATCATGTTCGACATGATGAGAAGAAGTACAATAAAACATACCATGAATTACTATGGAATCCGGATACTTAAGACTTCGCCAGGGGCTTGTCCCTGAGCAACCACTCGTCGTTGTTGTAGGCGGTTGTCGTGGAGCAGTACAGGAGGAGGGTCCTTCCCTTCTTGGACCCTTCGGCCTCCCCGGTTGGCGCGGCCTTTCTCTTCTTGTCTCCCCCGGCTGGGGGGGGGGAGAACTTTCCTCTTCCTCCTCCTCGTTTTTGTGGGAGGAGTGCGCCTCGGAGTTATCGGACGATGAGTCCGATATAACCTTGCGCCGGAGACCCTTCCGGGTCCCCGTGGCCTTCTTCTTGGCCTTCTTCTCCGGCACCTCATAAGGCGCCGGAACCAGCATCTCCGTTAGGAGAGCGTCTGCCGGATCTTCGGGCAGGGGGCTGGACAATCGATCTGCTGCGCTATTTCGACCCACTCCTAGAAAATGGCGTGGAAGCTTAGATCCCGCACATGATTAAACTGGGGAAAATAAATATCCTGCGAGATGAAAACTTACCGGATTGGCACGGCGCTTTGCGCTGAGTCCGCGGTCTTCGGTAAGGGGAGGAGGCACCTCGGCACCCTTGAACAGCACCCTCCAGACATCCTTGTGCGTCGTGTCGTAGAGCTCTTGCAGCGTCTGGTGCTTGGCCGGGTCGAACTCCCACAAATTGAATGCCCGTTGTTCACACGGGAGGATCCGGCGGAAGAGCATGACCTGGACCACGTTGACGAGCTTTATCTTCTTGCTCATCACCTTTCTGATGCATGTTTCTAGTCCGGTCAGCTCCACCGAGGGACCCCAAGATATGCCCTTCTCCTTCTAGGAGGTGAGCCGCATGGGGACGCCGGATCAAAATTCGGGGGCTGCCACCCAGTTGGTGTCGCGCGGATCGGTGATGTAGAACCATCCCGATTGCCACCCCTTTATGGTCTCCACATAGGAGCCCTCGAGCCATGTGACGTTGGGCATTTTGCCCACCATGGCTCCTCCGCACTCTGCTTGCTAACCGCCCATCACCTTCAGTTTTACACTGAAGGTCTTCAGCCACAGGCCTAAGTGGGGCCGAATGCGGAGGAAAGCCTCGCACACGACGATAAACGCCGAGATGTTGAGGATGAAGTTAGGGGCCAGATGGTGGAAGTCCAGCCCGTGTAGAACATGAGGCCGCGGACAAACGGGTGGAGGGGAAATCCCAGTCCGCGGATGAAGTGGGTAAGAAAAACTACGCTCTCATAGGGTTCTGGAGTAGGGACGATCTGCCCCGCATTGGGCAGCCGGTGCACGATATCCGCGGCCAAGTATCCGGCTCCCCGCAGCTTTTTGATGTCCTCCTCCGTGACGGAGGATTTCATCCACTTGCCTCCCGCTCCGGACATGCTTGGAGCGGTTTGAGGAGAAGGACGCGAACTTGGGTGCTGGAGCTCGAGTGCGCAAGAATAGATGAGCAAGGAGAAAGAAGGTGTGGGTGAAAAAGGTGAACCCTTATCCCTTTTTAAGGGCGTACGAAACTGTACGCCCCCACCTGCCTAGTAAATTCGCTTATTCCCCAAGCATCGTAATTGATGGCGCAGTTGGGTTACCCACACCCGTATTGATGAGAATCCCATGATAAGGGGACACGATCTCTGCTTCGACAAGACGTGCCGAGAAACCGCCTCACGATATGTGCCATGGCTGGTTGAGAAAAATGGTTCGGATAATGATCGGGCCATGGTGCGATGTCATGCTACAGAATGTGTCAGCAGATTAGATTTGTGGAAATATTATTCTCTCTACGGTGGTATGTGGAATTTGTTTTGCAAAGCCGGACACTATCCTTGTGTTCAAAATCTTCTATGGAGTATTCGGAGGAGGAACCCGCCTTGCAATGCCGAAGACAATCTGCGTGCCAGACTCATCGTCATTGAAGCCTGGTTCAGGGGCTACTGAGGGAGTCCTGGATTAGGGGGTCTCCGGACAGCTGGACTATATCCTTTGGCCAGACTGTTGGACTATGAAGGTACAAGATTGAAGACTTCGTCCCGTGTCCGGATGGGACTCTCCTTGGCGTGGAAGGCAAGCTTGGCAATACGGATTTGTAGATCTCCTCCTTGTAACCGATCAGTGTAACCCTAGCCCCTCTGGTGTCTATATAAACCGGAGGGTTTAGTCCGTAGGACAACAACAATCATACCATAGGCTAGCTTCTAGGGTTTAGCCTCTACGATCTCGTGGTAGATCAACTCTTGTAATACTCATATCATAAGAATCAATCAAGCAGGAAGTAGGGTATTACCTCCATCGAGAGGGCCCGAACCTGGGTAAGCATCGTGTCCCCCGCCTCCTGTTACCATTCTCCTTAGACGCACAGTTCGGGACCCCCTACCCGAGATCCGCCGGTTTTGACGCCGACAGTCTCCAATGTGTCTACTTTTCCAAACACTTTTGCCCTTGTTTTGGACTCTAACTTGCATGATTTGAATGGAACTAACTCGGACTGACGCTGTTTTCAGCACAATTGCCATGGTGTTATTTTTGTGCTTAAATAAAAGTTCTCGGAATCACCTGAAACTTCACGGAGAATATTTTTGGAATAAATAAAAAATATTGGCGATAGAATCAACACCAGGGGGCCCACAACCTGTCCATGCGGGTGGAGGGCGTGCCCCTTGCCTCGTGGGCCCCCTGAGGCTCCACCGACCTCAACTCCAACTCTGTAATTCACGTTCGGGGAGAAAAAAATCAGAGAGAAGGATTCATCGCGTTTTACGATACGGAGCCGCCGCCAAGCCCTAATCTCTCTCGGGAGGGCTGATCTGGAGTATGGCACAGCTGCTGCAAGTAAGCCAGGAATGAAGACAAAGGTTCCTGCCAAGAGAGTTCCTATGTCAAAGGCCAAAACATCCACTCAAGAAACTTTGGAATCTGCACCCAAAGAACAGGTTGTGGCAGAGAAGAAGAGGAAAGAAAGGGTCAAGAAGACCACTGTCAGAGTAATTGGGAAGCCCTCAATGATGGAAGATGAAGAGGAAGAGTTTGCTGCACCAACACCTAAAGCTCAAAAGCTCATGGGAGATTCTATAAGATCAGGGGCTGCTCCATCTAAGCCCAAAGAAGCTCCCAAGGCAGCTGCTCCAAAACCCAAAGCTGCACCCAAGAGGAGCACCAGGAACATTCCAGCTGCCGAGAAGAACAAGGCCCCAGTGCCTGAAGCTGCTATAGAAGAAGATGATGAGTCACATGTCTTAAGGAAGTTCAAGCCTAAAATTCCAGATCACAAAGATGCTCATCCAGTAGCCGAGAACATGAAAATCAGGAAGGACCCAGGATTGATACTATGGAGAGAGTCTGATCCATATGCTACCAGGAGAAGGACTGCTATGGACTATAGATTTCACACAAAGGAATAGCAGGACTTCTATGAGACAATTCTTCTTGACAAGAAGCCCATAGTGTGTGATATGATATGGGTTGACTGGGAGCACATCAAGGAAAATGAAGAACACTATCCTGGTGTATATGATAGTTTCAAGGCATGTGGAGTTGATAAGTTTGTGGCTCAGAGCTCACAAAGTGGAATGATGAGCTTATCATGCAGTTCTACTCCACAGCTCACTTCTACCCAGATGGAAGGATTGTCTGGATGTCTGAAGGTACTAGGTACCAGTCAACAGTTGAGGAATGGGCTCAGTTGATCAATGCCCCAGAAGAACAAGAATATTACTTGGATGTCTATGCCAAGAAGAAGAAGAAGGATCACAACTCCATGGCTATCATGTACAAGGAGATTCCTGATGCAGATCTTGAGACTCGCCAATTTGGTTCTGTGAAACACTTGCTGTCAGGCCTGCCTACAATCAACTAGATCCTCAGGCACACTCTATTGCAAAAATCAGGAGATCACAGTATGGTCAGAGGACATTCCATCAACTTGCTGCACATATTTGATGTCCCACAAAAGTTCAAAGTCATGAGCCTAATTGTGGAAACCATTAAGAGAAACATTGCGGATCGAAGAGAAGTTGTGGGTATGCCCCACAGATCCAGAGCTGATCAACTCCAAGATGGGCACCGGCACATATCTTTTGGACAAGGAACATATGCCCATCTACCCAGACTTTGAGGACAACACGTGGTCATGGATGAAGATGAACCATCTTACGTGCAAGCACAAGCAAAGAGGGAGAAGGCAAGGACTGAAAAGGCTGCAAAGATGCCAACCATGGATGAGGCATCTCAGTATCTTCTGAAGAGCAAGCAAGATCAGCTTGGCTACTTGATTGCCTCCACTCTGAGGATTGAGAAGGGATTGGCCACCCTGACTCAAAACCAGGAGAGCTTGGAGAGGATCATGGAGCAAAGTTCTGACTTAGATGTGAAGGTCACTGAGATACACTCAGTTGTTGAGCAACTTCAGGATGAAGTGCAGGAGAAGAAGGGCAAGACTACCACTAATGCTTTTACTAGAGTGCCCAGAGGACAAAGATATGCTGCAATGCCAGTCACAGATACCAGAGCAACTTCATCTGCACCAGCTACAGCTTCAGTGCCACCAGCTCCAGCACCCACTCCACCAGCTCCAGCTACTTCAACTGATGCCTTCGTCCTTGGAGTCTTATCTACACCACCACCTGAAGACTAAGCCTGAGAGTCGATCTAGCACTATGCATTTTTATGAACTTTTTGGTAACTTGTTGCCAAAAGGGGAGAAAATGTATAGATCATAGGCTTCGAGAGAGAGTGTTGCTTTTTGTTCTCTCTTGCTTTTTGGTGGTTGAACTTTGTTATTTGCTTGTTTGAGATACTTTATGCTTTTGTGTGATACTTAGATGATCATGTGTTTGATCATATGCTACCTTAATGCTTGTTGGATGACATTATCCTTTATATTCCCATATGATCATTCACTTTGCTTGGTGACGAGTGCATGTATTTAATTATTATCATTTTGAGCACTCCACCAAGATGTATGTGATATGGAAGAGTAACCCATGATCCTAACTCATTGTGCATTTGCAGTCCAAAGCAAATCTTAAACTATGCACAAATTTAGGGGAGCTCTTGTTTTCACATACTTCTCAAAGCGACAATGTTTTTCACTCTTATTATCATTTGTCGAAGCTTTGATCTATATGTTGTCATCAATTACCAAAAAGGGGGAGATCGAAAGTGCAACTATCCCTAGGTGGTTTTGGTAATTCCTAACAACATATAGCTCATTGAGCTAATGCTATTTCAAGATTAATATTTCAGGAAAGCTCAATGATTGGCATGGCATCGATGAGAAAAGTGGAACCCTCAAAATGCTAAGGACAAAAGGATTGGCTCAAGCTAAAAGCTCAAGACTCTACAGTTTCTATTTTAGTGATCCAAGATCACATTGAGTCTATAGGAAAAGCCAATACTATCATGGAGGGATGAGGTGTTGCTTAATGAGGCTCTTGCTCAAAATGCTTAGTGATATGATCCAACGCCCTCAACTACTATCTCACATCCACATATGACCTAAACCAAAAGTCAAACTCGGCCCCACCGATTCTTTCTATCCGGTGCCAACGAGTTCAGATGTCATAGCCACTGCCACAAGCCCTAGGCAAATCGGTCTCACCGATAGGGATCTCGGTCTCACCGAGATGGGATTGTAATCTCTCTGTTTCCCTTCGTAACGTTTTGGTCCCACCGAGATGAGCGATCGGTCCCACCGAGATTGCAATGTATACTCTCTGTTTCCCTTTCGTAACATTTCGGTCTCACCAAAATGAGCGAATCGGTCCCATCGAGTTTACCTGGCCAACTCTCTGGTTAGCTTATTACCAAAATCGGTCTCACCGAGTTTGTGTAATCGGTCTCACCGAGATTATGTTATGCCCTAACCCTAACCATATCGGTCCTACCGAGTTGCATGTCGGTCCCACCGAAAATCCTAACGGTCACTAGATTTGCTGAATCGGTCCGACCGAAGTTTATCAATTCGGTCCCACCGACTTTGGCAAGTTGTGTGTAACGGTTAGATTTTGTGTGGAGGCTATAAATACCCCTCCACCTCCTCTTCATTCATGGAGAGAGCCATCAGAACGAACCTACACTTCCAACCTATATTTACTGAGAGAGAACCACCTACACTTGCGTTGACGCCAAGATATTCCATTCCTACCATATGAATCTTGATCTCTAGCCTTCCCTAAGTTGCTTTCCACTCAAATCTTCTTTCCACCAAATCCATATCCTGTGAGAGAGAGTTGAGTGTTGGGGAGACTATCATTTGAAGCACAAGAGCAAGGAGTTCATCATCAACGCACCATTTGTTACTTCTTGGAGAGTGGTGTCTGCTAGATTGGCTAGGTATCACTTGGGAGCCTCCGACAAGATTGTGGAGTTGAACCAAGGAGTTTGTAAGGGCCAGGAGATCGCCTACTTCGTGAAGATCTACCGCTAGTGAGGCAAGTCCTTCATGGGCGACGACCATGGTGGGATAGACAAGGTTGCTTCCTCGTGGACCCTTCGTGGGTGGAGCCCTCCCTGGACTCGCGCAACCGTTACCCTTTGTGGGTTGAAGTCTCCATCAAAGTGGATGTACAATAGCACCACCTATCAGAACCACAACAAAAACATCCGTGTCTCCTATTGCGTTTGAATCCTCCAAACCCTTCCCTTTACATTCTTTTAAGTTGCATGCTTTACTTTCCGCTGCTCATATACTCTTTGCACGCTTGCTTGAATTGTGTTAAGATTGCTTGACTTGTCCATAGTTGCTAAAATCTGCCAAGAACTAAAATTGGGAAAAGGATAGATTTTTATTTGGTCAAGTAGTCTAATCACCCCCCTCTAGTCATACTTTCGATCCTACAAGTGGTATCAGAGCTTTGGTCTCCATTTGCTTTGATTTACATAGCTTTTGGTAGTCATGGCCTTGGTTTCACAACCTAGGAGAGTATGGCGTCTAGCGAGGGAAATTACCACTGTAGAGATACTTACTTTGATGGTACTAATTTTGCTAGTTGGAAGCATAAGATGAAAATGCATATTCTTGGACATAACCCCGCCGTTTGGGCTATTGTGTGTATTGTCTTGCAAGGTGAATTCTTTGATGGGAGAGAACCGAACCGTGAAGCTACCGCGGAAGAGTTGAAGATGCTGCAATACAATGCTCAAGCTTGTGATATCCTCTTCAACGGATTGTGCGCCGAAGAATTCAATGTAATCAGCCGTCTTGAGAATGCAAAGGAAATTTGGGATACTTTGATTGATATGCACGAAGGTACCGACTCCGTCAAGGAATCCAAGTTGGATGTGCTTCAAAGTCAGCTTGACAAGTTCAAAATGAAGGATGGTGAAGGCGTCGCTGAAATGTACTCTAGGCTTGCTCTTATCACAAATGAGATCGCTGGCTTAGGAAGTGAAGAGATGACCGACAAATTCATCATCAAGAAGATTCTAAGAGCTTTGGACGGAAAATATTATACCGTATGCACATTGATTCAAATGATGCCCAATTACAAAGATCTCAAGCCAACGGAAGTCATTGGAAGAATTGTTGCTCATGAGATGTCACTCAAGGATAAGGAGGAGCTCCATAACAAGTCAAGTGGTGCTTACAAAGCCTCATGTGAAGCTCCCACATCATCAAGTGAGAAACAAACCTTCAATGAAGAATTGAGCCTAATGGTGAAGAACTTCAACAAGTTCTACAAGAGTAGAAGCAAAGAAAGAAGTTCCAAGTCAAGGTCCTACAATGACAAAAGATCTTCTAGTCGAGAGCGAAATTGCTACAATTGTGGAAGACCCGGACACTATTCTAATGAGTGTACGGCACCTTACAAGAGAAGAGAAGATTCTCCAAAAAGAAGAAGTAGAAGAGAAGAATCACCATCAAGAGAGAGAAGGAGTAGAGATGATCATTATGAACGAAGAACATCCTGGAGAAGCAAGTATTCGAAAAGGAAGGACAAGTCATCAAATAGCTACACAAAACGAAGACATCAAGCTCATGTTGGTGAATGGGTATCCGGCTCCAACTCCGACAATCACTCCGAGAGAAGCTATCACCCCGACTCCGAATATACTCAAGATGAAGGTGTTGCCGGTCTAGCACTTGTGTCAACCAACTCCTATGACATATTTGATTCACCAAATGAAGGACTTGGAAGATGTTTCATGGCTAAAGGCCCAAAGATATCACACCCCGAGTATATTGATTTCAATAGTGATGAAGATGACTTGTTAGGTGATGATGATTTACTTGTTGACAACTCTAGTGATGAATACTATGATGAGACATCAATTAATCATGCTAATAAAGATAAAACGAATGACAATGATAAGGAGAAGATTGAGTTTCTAACTAAAGAACTAAACACTCTTAAGTTAGATCATGGAACTATCTTAGGAGATCATCCAGAACTTTTGAGGACTCATGAGAAATTATGTTTTGAAAAGCTCAACCTTGAGCAGGAGCATGAGTTCTTAAAGGCAATCGATGATGATCTTCTCAAGAAAAGTTCTTCTTACATTGCCAAGCGTTTACTCTTATCCACTTACATGCCTCAAGTCAAGTCTAGTAACAAGAACAAGAAAGATTCTTCCTCTAGTAGTAACAATAATCATGTTAAATCCAATGTTGATGCTTCTAGTAGTTCTCTTGATTCCACTAATGATTCTCTTAGCCAAGTTACACTTGAGCAAGAAAATAGCTTATTGAAGGGAATTATAGAGAAAGGTGTTTACAAGAGCCTTGCGGGAGTAAGCAATTCGAGGAAATTGTACGCAAGGAAGGAAGGCACCGGAAGAACCAAGGTGTTGGTTTTGAACAAAAGTTCAATGCCAATGGAGTTGAGTGGGAAGAAGATCAATACCTGATACGTCTCCAACGTATCTATAATTTTTGATTTCTCCATGCTACTTTATCTATTGTTTTGGACTATAATGGGCTTTATTTTCCACTTTTATATTACTTTTGGGACTAATCTATTAACCGGAGGCCCAGCCCAGAATTTCTGTTTTTTGCCTTTTTCAGTATTTTGAAGAAACAAACTATCAAATAGAGTCCAAACGGAATGAAACCTTCGGAAACGTGATTTTCTCACCGAACGTGATCCAGAGACTTGAACCTCGCCAAGGAACTGAGAGGCGGTCACGAGGGTGGGGGTGCGCCCCGCCTCGTGGCCCCTCAAGCTCCACCGACGCATCCTTCCTCCTATATATACCTACGCACTTCAAACGATCAGAACAGGAGCCAAAAACCTAATTCCACTGCCGCAACTTCCTGTATCCACGAGATCCCATCTTGGGGCCTGTTCCGGAGCTCCGCCAGAGGGGGCATCCACCACGAAGGGCTTCTACATCAACACCATAGCCTCTCCGATAAAGTGTGAGTAGTTTACTTCAGACCTTCGGGTCCATAGCTAGTAGCTAGATGGCTTCTTCTCTCTTTTTGGATCTCAATACAATGTTCTCCTCCTCTCTCGTGGAGATCTATTCGATGTAATCTTCTTTTTTGCGGTGTGTTTGTTGAGACCGATGAATTGTGGGTTTATGATCCAGCTTATCTATGAATAATATTTGAATCTTCTCTGAATTCTTTTATGTATGATTGATTTATCTTTGCAAGTCTCTTGAATTATCCATTTGGTTTGGCCAACTAGATTGGTAGTTCTTGCAATGGGAGAAGTGCATGGCTTTGGGTTCAATCTTGCGGTGTCCTTACCCAAAGGATGTAAAGGGTTGCAATGCACGTATTGTATTGTTGCCATCAAGGATAACAAGATGGGGTATCTATCATATTGCATGAATTTATTCCTCTACATCATGTCATCTTGCTTAAGGCGTTACTCTATTTTTAACTTAATACTCTAGATGCATGCTTTGGATAGCGGTCGATGAGTGGAGTAATAGTAGTAGATGCATAATCGTTTCGATCTACTTGTCACGGACGTGATGCCTATATACATGATCATACCTAGATATACTCATAACTATGCTCAATTCTGTCAATTGCTCAACAGTAATTTGTTCACCCACCGTAGAATACTTATGCTCTTGAGAGAAGCCACTTGTGAAACCTATGGCCCTCGGGTCTATTCTCATCATATCAATCTCCATCACTTTTATAGTTGCTTTGTTTTTACTTTGCGTTTTACTTTTCACTTTGCATCTATATACCAAAAATACCAAAAATATTATATCTATCAGATCTCACTCTCGTAAGTGACCGTGAAGGGATTGACAACCCCTAATCGAGTTGGTTGCGAGTAGCTATCATTTTGTGCAGGTACGAGGGACTTGTGCGTGGCCTCCTACTGGATTGATACCTTGGTTCTCAAAAACTGAGGGAAGTACTTACGCTATTGTGCTACATCATCCTCTCCTCTTCGGGGAAAACCAACGCAAGCTCAAGACGTAGCAAGCAGCCACGTAAAATTTGCAACAACAAAGTAGAGGACGTCTAACTTGTTTTTGCAGGGCATGTTGTGATGTGATATGGTCGATACGTGATGAGATATAAATTGTTGTATGAGATGATCATGTTTTGTAAAAGTTATCGGCAACTGGCAGGGTCCTTATGGTTGTCGCTTTATTTTATGAAATGCAATCACCATGCAATTGTTTTACTTTATCACTAAGCGGTAGCGATAGTCGTAGAAGCAATAGTTGGCGAGACAACAACGATGCTATGATGGAGATCAAGGTGTCAAGCCGGTGACGATGGAGATCATGACGGTGCTTTGGAGATGGAGATCAAAGGCACAAGATGATGATGTCCATATCATATAACATATTTTGGTTGCATGTGATGTTTATCCTTTATGCATCTTATTTTGCTTAGTACGGCGGTAGCATTATAAGATGATCCCTCACTAAATTTCAAGGTACAAGTGTTCTCCCTGAGTATGCACCGTTGCTAAAGTTCGTCGTGCCGAGACACCACATGATGATCGGGTGTGATAAGCTCTACGTTTACATATAACGGGTGCAAGCCAGTTTTGCACGTGTAGAATAGTCGGGTTAAACTTGACGACCCTAGCATATGCAGATATGGCCTCGGAACACTGAGACCGAAAGGTCGAACGTGAATCATATAGTAGATATGATCAACATAGTGATGTTCACCATTGGAAACTACTCCATCTCGCGTGATGATCGAACATGGTTTAGTTGATTTGGATCACGTGATCATTTAGATGACTAGAGGGATGTCTATTTAAGTGGGAGTTCTTAAGTAATATGATTAATTTAACTTTAATTTATCATGAACTTAGTACCTGATAGTTTTTGCATGTCTATGTTGTTGTAGATCAATGGCACGTACTCTTGTTCCTTAAATTTTAATGCGTTCCTAGAGAAAGCTAAGTTGAAAGATGATGGTAGCAACTACGGACTGGGTCCGTAACTTGAGAATTATCCTCATCGCTGCACGGAAGAATTACGTCTTTGGAAGCACCGCTAGGTGTACCACTGCGCAAGAATCGCAGACATTGTGAATGTCTGGCAGTCGCGTGTTGATGACTACTCGATAGTTCAGTGTGCCATGCTTTACGGCTTAGAATTAGGATTTCAAAGACGTTTTGAACGTCATGGAGCATATGAGATGTTCCAGGAGTTGAAGTTAATATTTCAAGGAAATGCCCGAGTTGAGAGATATGAAGTCTCCAACAAGTTCTATAGTTGCAAAATGGAGGAGAATAATTCTGTCAGTGAACACATACTCAGAACGTCTGGGTACCACAACCACTTGACTCAGCTGGGAGTTAATCTTCCTGATAATAGTGTCATTGACAGAGTTCTTCAATCACTGCCACCAAGCTATAAAGGCTTCGTGATGAACTATAATATGCAAGGGATGGAAAAGACTATTCCCGAGCTCTTCGCAATGCTAAAGGCTGCGGAGGTAGAAATCAAGAAGGAGCATCAAGTGTTGATGGTTAACAAGACCACTAG
This sequence comes from Aegilops bicornis, assembly GCA_021605145.1. Taxonomy (NCBI): domain Eukaryota; kingdom Viridiplantae; phylum Streptophyta; class Magnoliopsida; order Poales; family Poaceae; genus Aegilops; species Aegilops bicornis. Next base: position 326,576,737 of record CM038669.1, read on the forward strand.
TTTCAAGAAAAAGGGCAAAGGGAAGAAGGGGAACTTCAAGAAGAACAGCAAGCAAGTTGCTGCTCAAGTGAAGAAGCCCAAGTCTGGACCTACGCCTGAGATTGAGTGCTTCTACTGCAAAGTGCTTCTACTGCAAAGGGACTGGTCACTGGAAGCGGAACTGCCCCAAGTATTTGGTGGATAAGAAGGATGGCAAAGTAAAAGTTATATTTGATATACATGTTATTAATGTGTACCTTACTAATGCTCGTAGTAGCGGCTGGATATTTGATACTGGTTTGGTTGCTCATATTTGAAACCCGAAACAGGTGCCACGGATTAAATGAAGATTGGCTAAGGATGAGGTGACGATGCGCGTAGGAAATGGTTCCAAAGTCGATGTGATCGCCGTCGGCACGCTACCTCTACATCTACCGCTGGGATTAGTTTTAGACCTAAATAATTGTTATTTGGTGCCAGCGTTGAGCATGAACATTATATCTTGGATCTTGTTTGATGCGAGACGGTTATTCATTTAAATCAGAGAATAATGGTTGTTCTATTTATATGAGTAATATCTTTTATGGTCATGCACCCTTGATGAGTGGTCTATTTTTGTTAAATCTTGATTGTAGTGATACACATATTCATAATATTGAAGCCAAAAGATGCAAGGTTAATAATGATAGTGCAACTTATTTGTGGCACTGCCGTTTAGGTCATATTGGTGTAAAGTGCATGAAGAAACTCCATGCTGATGGGCTTTTGGAATCACTTCATATGAATCACTTGATGATTGCGAACCATGCCTCATGGGCAAGATGACTAAGACTCCGTTCACCGGAACAATGGAGCGAGCAACTGACTTATTGGAAAGAATACATACTGATGTATGCGGTCCAATGAGTGTTGAAGCTCATGGCGGGTGTCGGTGTCAAAACCGGCGGATCTCGGGTAGGGGGTCCCGAACTGTGCGTCTAGGCGGATGGTAACAGGAGACAAGGGACACGATGTTTTACCCAGGTTCGGGCCCTCTTGATGGAGGTAAAACCCTACGTCCCGCTTGATTAATATTGATGATGTGTGTTACAAGAGTGGATCTACCACCAGATCAGAGAGGCTAAACCCTAGAAGCTAGCCTATGGTATGATTGTTGTTCGTCCTATGGACTACAGCCGTCCGGTTTATATAGACACGGAGAGGGCTAGGGTTACACAGTCGGTTACAATGGTAGGAGATCTACATATCCGTATCGCCAAGCTTGCCTTCCACGCCAAGGAAAGTCCCATCCGGACACGGGACGAAGTCTTCAATCTTGTATCTTCATAGTCTTGGAGTCCGGCCGATGATGATAGTTCGGCTATCCGGACACCCCCTAATCCGGAACTCCCTCAGTAGCCCCTGAACCAGGCTTCAATGATGACGAGTCCGGCGCGCATATTGTCTTCGGCATTGCAAGGCGGGTTCTTCCTCCGAATAATTTATAGAAGATTGTGAACACTAGGATAGTGTCCGGCTCTGCAAAGATAAATTCCACGTACCACCGTAGAGAGAATCATATTACACAAGTTCAATCTGCTGACGTATTTAGTGGCGTAACGTCATGCCATTACCAAGCCTTTACTGCTTTTATTGTTCCACCTCCGTGCGTTTAGCGAGGCGGTTTCCTTGGCACGCGTCTTGTCGAGCGTAGATCGTGTTCCCCTTATTCCGGGATTCCCATCAATACGGACGTGGGTAACCCAAGCGCGCCATTGATTGTGACGCTTGGGGGATAAGCGAGTTTTACCAGGCCGGCGGGGACACATGTTTTTGTCCGCCCATATAAGGGGATAAAGATCCAACCCTTTTACATGCGCCTTCTTCCTCCTTGGCTTATCCATCTCCACGAACTCGAGCTCTAGCGCCCAAGTCCGCACTTCTTACCTCAACCTTCTCCAACTATGTCTGGAGCGGGAGGCAAGTGGATGGCCTCCTCCGTCACGGAGGGGCAGATCCAGAAGTTGCGCGACGCCGGACATTTGTCCAGCAACATCGCGCATCGGCTCGCCGACGAGGGAGAGCTCGTACCCAACCCTGTGCCCCATGAGAGGGTAGTATTTCTTCCCCATTTCCTCCATGGACTGGGCTTCCCGCTTCATCCCTTTGTCCGGGGCTCATGTTCTACTACGGCCTAGATTTCCATGATCGGCCCCAATTTCATCCTCAACATCTCGGCGTTTATAAATGGGTAATGCGAGGCCTTCCTCTGCATCCAGCCCCACTTGACTTGTGGCTCAAGACCTTGATGTCAAGCCGAAGGTTGTGAAGGGCAGCCAAAGGGGAGTCTGGAGGCACCATGGTGGGTAGGATGTCCCATGTTACGTGGCCGGAGGGCACTTTCGTGGAAACCATCAAGGGGTGGCAATCGGGTGGTTCTACATCATCGAGCAGCGTGACCCTGATTGGGCAGCCCCAATTCAGATCCGGCATCCCTACACGACTCACCTCCTGGAAAGAGAGTGGCCGGACTTTTGGGGATTCGGAGGAGCTGACCGGACTCCAAGCCTGTATCCAGAAGCTGGTGGACAAGAAGCTCAAGCTTGTCAACGTAGTCCAGGTCATGCTCATCCGCCGGATTCTCCCGTGCCAGCGACGGGGCTTCAACATGTGGGAGTTTGATCCGGCGCAGCACCAGACTCTGAACGGGCTCTTCGACACTACGCACGAACATGTCTGGAAGGTGCTGTTCAAGGGTGCCGAAGCTCCCGCATCCGCTACCGAAGATCACGGATTCCGCTCGCAGCGTCCAGCTGACGAGGTAAGTGATTTCGCCACTTGTTTTCCATAGTTTGGCTCTATGCGGGATCTAAACTCCCTTTACCTTTGACAGGTGGCTGGCGAAGGCCGAACGGACTATCTGTCCGGCCCCATTGCCAGAGGACCCAGCGGACGCCCGCCTAACGGGGCTGCTGGCTCCGGCACCCCACGTGGTGCCGGAGAAGAAGGCCAAGAAGACGGCCACGGGGACTCAGAAGAGTTCCTGTTTTCAGGTGCTATCGGATGATGAATCCGAGGCCGACTCCTCCCACCAAGGCGAGGAGGAGAAGAAGAAAGCCTCTCCCCCAGCGGGGGGAGGGAAGAAAAGGAAGGCCTCCCCAACAAGGGAGGACGAAGGGTCCAAGAAGGGAAAAACTCTTCCCCCGGACTGCTCCGCCAACGCCAGTGACGACGACGAGGACTGGCCTCCAAGGGCCAAGCCCCGAATAACTTCAAAGTTTTTTCTTTTCGCCACGTAATGTCTTTCTAATGCCGCATACAACCCTGCAGTCCGCCCAAGGATGATCTTCCCGTTTCGTCGAGCGGGTCCTTGGGTGCGTCGGATATGGATTCCCTTCCGACAGCCTCCACCCCCCGTGCCGCGGACGACGCCGAGGTGGGATCCCAGGAAGGGACCCAACAGGAGGAGAAGGCCCCGGAGGTGTCACAGGAGACCCTCCCGGACTTTCCACCAGACTCAGCCCCGGAGGCCACAGTGGCTCCGGAGTCCGGCGGGCGACCCCTTCGTAAGAAGGGAAAGACCGCGACGCCGGCTGCCTCCGTCCAACCGGAGGTGCCGGATAATTTGCTGGAGGCGCTCAACGGCGCCTCCATCAAAGAGGAACACCGCACTCTTATGAGTTCGGTGATTCAGAAGGTTCAGCCAAGAGCGGGCTGACTGGCTTCTGCAGCAGCCTTCTAACGTGCTTTGAGGTAAGAATTTCAATATATGTAAAATGGTACCGCATAGACAGTAGCCCCGATGCTCGGTTCGGTGTTCGGAAAGAAAAGCCGGACTGAGGATCTTTAGAAAGATGAACGCAGAGTCATAAAAATATGTCAATATGGGATTGCAGGTTGTCTTTGACCTCCGCCATAGACCGATCGCGCGGAGGTCAATACTTTGAAGGAAAACCTCGAGCGGTCCGAGAACGAGCTCGGCCATGCCAAGAAACAGCTCGAGGAAAAAGAAGGTGAGTAATACCTTATGAAAATTGTACCTTACGGAAAAGGATTTGGTTGCAAGAAAAATGACAAGGATAACGTGGGTATTGTAGGGGCCACTAACGAGGTGGCGACCCTGAAGGAGGCGGTGGCCACGGCTGAATGTAACGCGGCCGCGGAGCGCACCGAGCGAGAGAAGCAGGAGGCGCGGGTGGTGGAGGTACAGCAAGAGCTCCAGGATCTCGTGAAAAAACATGAGAGCTTGGAGCGTGACTCGAAGACTCGAGAGTCTGAGCTTGCAACGGCTCTTGAGAGTGCCAAAGCCGCTAAGGCGAAGCCTACAAGGCCCTCCAGGAGGTTGAGGCGGTGAAGAAAACAGCAATGTGTAAGGCATTTTTCATGCAAAGTAAGCATGTGAGTGTTAATTACCTGTTGCTTACCCGAATTCGGAGCTCTCCAGAGCGTTGCAGATCTTCCTGCAGCGTGTCCGATGCTGCCACATTCTACCGGGCCGAGGAGGGAGCTCGATGGAGAAGGTCTTCTGGTCTCGGTATCTTTGAGGCCGGACATCCAGTGCCCCTTAGTGACCAGTGGCAGGTGGTCGAGCTCCTAAAGGCGGCCGAACAGGCCATGAAGGGCCTCATAGTTCGGTGTGGCCTAAGGAGGCCATGCACAGGAGCTACTTCAGCTGGTCTGGCGGCTGATGGATGCGTGCCCGTGGGTAGAAGTCATCAAGCATTCCGCTTGTATTGAGGGTGCCGTCGGGCCCTTGCCCGCAAAGGTGCACTTTGGGGCAAGATGGATGCCCGAAGCTCGTGGACGGACCCGCCACCAGAGGGCAAGGAGCATCGCACGCCCGAGATGTATTATAAGAGTGTCTTTGAAGGGCGCCCGCACTATTGCGGGTGAGTGCTCCAAAGATGTAATATTTGAGTAGACTCGCATTTTGTTATCCTGTCTGCTGAAAACTTAGTTCATATCGCTTAAGAAACGCTTGTTAATTTAAAATATTACCTTACATGCGGCTGTTTATCAAATCGAGAGATGGCAAGTCGTCGGCTTCAAATTTCCCATGCCACGAAAGTCTTTGGGGTGTTCGGATAAACTTGAGCGCTCTTGTTCCCATTTTGGGTCCATCTAGGAGGCGCTCAACACAGCGAACAAGGCAACCGGACTTATAATGCTTGAACACTCTCACTTAGCCATAGAATTCTATAATTTTAAATTTCGTGAAGCACCTAGTCTTCGAAGGCGAATTTGGGGCGCTATCCACGCCTTGGCCGGACAAGATCCGACTCCTCGCTCTAAGCGGCATAAGTCTTTAAGGACTACTTAAAAACCTCTCGAACAGCGACCGGCTCTCGCCTCATCATGACGGTCAGTTTTAGCTTTCCATCGAGGCGTTAACCCAGCTCAATCGAGGCGGAATCGCAGTGGTTCTCCAGTGCTACCTTAGCCGATATAACGGAACGTAAGGTACCAAAACATGGGAGCCGGGCAAACCCAACTATTGACCCAAGACATGATTCGAGCCGATGCATATAGTGCTATAAGTTCGGGTGCCGCACTTGCGAAAGTGTTCGGACTCATCATACCATAATGCGGGAAACATAAGCCCCTGGTGTATATTAGCCGTACCAAAGTGTACGGATGCAACATGCCGTGAATGAACATATGTATGAAAAAGAAATGCAATTGTAAGCAAAAAGGTGCTGCATTGTTTTATTCAATAAGTGCTGCTACGAATGCAGAACGATACAAATAGTGCGATAAGCAAGGTATGGGACTGTTAAACATGTCCCCCTCCAGGGGTAGGCTGCAGATTGGTGTATAAAAATGCTCGTAATGGAGACCACCTGTATATTCGTTGTAGCCTTTATCCTTCCCTGGCTGTTGCATCATGAGTTCGGCAGGTCTGCTGCCGGACAGGGCCTCTGACAAACGGAGTCCTGTGGGTAAAAAGTAAAAGGTAAAAAGAAAAGAAAAAGGAACGACACACTTGAGAGCCCCTGGTGTGGTTGAGCCGCATGATCTGGGTTTATCGTGGTCGTGCCCCTCTCCCCATGCCCATGGTATCTTCAGAGCGTAATGGTGTACACGAAGGACCTGTTTTGACGTTTCGCAGGAGCTGGGGTTGGGGCCGCACAGCTACGCGTGCTCGGAATGTGCCAGGTGGTCTTGTTGTAAGTTACTCCGGGCGCGCTTAGCTGTGTCCGGCCGCTTAACGGTCGGACTCGAGAATTGCCTTAAGAGGCTGCATTGCACTTCTGCCGCGAGAGCCGCTGTATGTTCCTCCGTGCAGAGAGAACGTTCAGTGTTTCCGTTGACCGTGATGACTCCTCGAGGGCCTGGCATCTTGAGCTTGAGGTATGCGTAGTGCGGCACCGCGTTGAACTTTGCAAACGTGGTACGTCCGAGCAAGGCATGATAGCCGCCGCAGAGCGGGACTATGTCGAAGATTAACTCCTCGCCGGAAGTTATCCGGGATCCGAAGACCACTTCCGGTGTAATTGAGCCTGTACAATTGGGTTCTACACCTGGTATGACGCCTTTATAGGTCGTTTTGGTAGGTTTAATCCTTGAGGGTCTATGCCCATTTTGCGCCTTTGTATCACAGTAAAGCAGGTTCAAATTTCTTTGCCGCCGTCCATCGGGACTACGTTAGGTGAAATCCATCGACGATTGGGTCTAAGACGGTCTGGCCGAATCCGCCGTGGCGGATCTTTGAGTGGGTGGTCCTTCGGTCAAAACTGATCGGGCAGGAGGACCATGGATTGAACTTCAGGGCAACTGGCTCCATCGCATAGACATCCCTGAGTGCACGCTTCCGCTCCCTTTTGGGTATGTGCGTTGCGTATATCATGTTCACCGTCCGCATCTGTGGGGGGAAACCCTTCTGTCCTCTATTGTTCGGTGGTTGGGTCTCGTCCTCGTCATCGCTATGCAGCCCCTTGTCATTGTTTTCAGCAATTAACTTGCTCGCTTGAATACCCAACAGTCCCTGTTGGTGTGGTTAGCTGGCTTTTCGGGGGTGTCGTGTATCTGGCACAAGCGGTCGAGTATTCGGTCCAAATTTGACGGACCCGGAGTAGTTCTTTTGAATGGCTTTTTCCGCTGACCAGGTTTAGAGCCTCTGAATCCGGCGTTGATTGCCGTATCCTCAATATTGTCGCCGTTAATGCGGCGTTTGTTTTTGTTACGATGCGGCCTGCCATTTCGGTCCTTGAAGTCCGGACTGCCGAATTTTTGCCGAGGTTGTTGCTGCGTGCTAGCTGGCTGTCCTCACCCGCCAGAAGCGGGTCATGAGTGATGTGAGGGCTGCCATGGATTTCGCTTTTCTGTCCTAGGTCTTTGGGCAAGCCACTTTCGTCATGGATGTTATGCTTGAAGGCCACGAGGGCCTCCGCATCCGAGACGATCGGCGATTTGGTTTTCTTGGTTAAGAACCGTGTCGAGAATTATGCGGCGATTAAATGCAGCTGCTGAATTATGTGGCTTAGGTCATCGGCGTCTGGTGGTCGCACATAAGTGCCCTAGAAGTTATCGAGGAATGCGGCTTCGAGTCCTCCCAACTCCCAATTGACTCTGGCGGCAAGCTGTTGAGCCAATGCCGGGCTGGTCCTTTAAGCTTGAGGGGAGGTATTTGATGGCGTGAAGATCGTCACCTTGGGCCATGTGGATGTGAAGGAGATAGTCTTGATCCAAACCGCGTGGTCTGTTGTGACATCATAGGATTCAATATTGACGCGATTAAACCCTTCGGGATTTGATGATCTATTACTTCGTCATGAAGCATAGTGGGTGTCTTGGCGCCTCTGTCTTTGGGCGATATCACGACGGAGCTCAAAAGAGCTTTTTCTGTTTTGTTCGGCCCGGCCGGACTTACTGTGTCCGGCGCGACGGTTGTCGTCACGTACCGTGGGGCGCCCACGCGATCCATAGATCTATCTTGATTGTCTTGCCTTGTCCTCCAATATATCTCGCAGGTCCGGAGTGTTCCCTGTGGCCGTGTGCTTTTTGAGCGATGCCGGGGTACGGTTCTAGTGAAGGGCCTAGAGGCCTCTCTGTCGCGACCACGGGGTGGTCGGTCAGCCGTATTGTCTCCTGGTGATGCGGATTCGTAAGCCTCCTCCTCTAATCGGGGAGCAGCTTGCGTTTAGGGTAGCTTTGGAGGCGTTCGAGCTCATGCTCTTGACGCGAGGACTTCATCCATCATCGGCTAGCAGATCCTGATCAGCTCTAAGCTGTTCTTTGCTTTTCTTGAGGCTGTTCGCCGTGGCCATAAACTGCGTCTAAAAGCGCTCTTGTTCGGCCGGGATCCTCGAGCACGACGAATTCATTGTCGTCGAGGCTTGCTTCGTCTCGGGAGGAGGCATATAATCCTCTACCTCTTCTTACCGCTCTCTCGTGAGGGCTGGCGTCTCCATCCTCCTGCGCTGGATCTTGCTTTGGAGTGGATTATCTTGACCTTTGTCCGGTGTATTGTTATCTCCGGTGCGGAATCTTCATTCTTCTTTGTGGCGGGATTTAGAGCGGCGCCACGGCCCGGCGCTTGGGCTGTTTCTTGGAGGGTCATCCTCCTCTGTTCCTTCGCCATTCCCATCCTTTGGGATATCCACCATGTATATGTCATATGATGAGGTGGCTTTCCGATTGCCGGTAGGTGCTGGTTCTTGTTAAATCTCCGGCATAAATCGTCTATACCGTCAATGTCTTCGGAGTCGTAGTCTAGCATGTCGGTTAGATCGTCGACCGCGGCTACAAAGTGGGTGGTGGGTGGGCTTTGAATTTCTTCGTCGTCCGCATCCCAACCGTCCTGACCGTAGTCCGGACAGGGCTCTCCTGATAACGAGAGGTACTTTAGCGAACTCAAGATGTCGCCAAAAGGTGAGAGTTGAAAGATGTCCGCTGTGGTGAACTCCATGACCGGCGTCCAATCGGATTCGATCGGAGGGCGCGGGAGGTTCAAGTCCGGCAAGGAGTCCGGCACCTCGGTCGCGAGCTTTATGATGGACAAGATCGGTGTTCGGCTCTATCGCCGTAGAGGTTGCAGCCCCGAGGCGGTGTCTAGCCATCCGGCCCGATCTGCGCAGCCGGCTCAATTGAAGATCGGAGCGGGTTGAAATCTTGACCTCCAGTCTTGTCGGCTGCAGAGCTAAATCATGCTCGCCGCGACGGCGACACGCTTTCGAGCGTGGCTCGACTCCATCGAGGATCAAGTCCCCGCGGATGTCGGCCGTGAAGTTCAAACTTCCAAATCTGACACTGGCGGCGAGCGTAGCTTCGATCTGCTCTAGATGGCCAGCGAATCGGACCCTTGATCTTGAAGCCGCCGAATCTGAAGATCTGTCCGGAGAAAAGTCTCCCCTGCTTTGCGTCGTTGATGATGGTCGAAGAAGCCATCGAGCCTATCGGTGACGACACGGAGGAACTCTCAATGAAAGCACCAATGTCGGTGTCAAAACCGGCGGATCTCGGTAGGGGGTCCCGAATCATGCGTCTAGGCGGATGGTAACAGAGACAAGGGACACGATGTTTTACCCGAGTTCGGGCCCTCTTGATGGAGGTAAAACCCTACGTCTGCTTGATTAATATTGATGATGTGTGTTACAAGAGTGGATCTACCACGAGATCAAAGAGGCTAAACCCTAGAAGCTAGCCTATGGTATGATTGTTGTTCGTCCTATGGACTAAAGCCATCCGGTTTATATAGACACCGGAGAGGGCTAGGGTTACACAGAGTCGGTTACAATGGTAGGAGATCTACATATCCGTATCGCCAAGCTTGCCTTCCACGCCAAGGAAAGTCCCATCCGGACAAGGGACGAAGTCTTCAATCTTGTATCTTCATAGTCTTGGAGTCCGGCCGATGATGATAGTTCGGCTATCCAGACACCCCCTAATCCGGAACTCCCTTAGCGGGTATTGTTATTTTCTGACCTCACAGATGAATTGAGCAGATATGGGTATATCTACTTAATGATACTTAAGTCTGAAACATTTGAAAAGTTCAAAGAATTTCAGAGTGAAGTAGAAAATCATCGTAGAAGAAAATAAAGTTTCTACGATCTGATCGTGGATGTGAATATCTGAGTTATGAGTTTGGTCTTCTTTTGAAACAATGTGGAATAGTTTCGCAACTCATGCCACCCGGAACACCACAGCGTAATGGTGTGTCCGATTGTCGTAACCGTACTTTATTAGATATGGTGCGATCTACGATGTCTCTTACTGATTACCACTATCGTTTTGGGGTTATGCTTTAGAGATGGCTGCATTCACATTAAATAGGGAACCATCTAAATTCGTTGAGACGACACCATATGAACTGTGGTCCTAAGCTGTCGTTTCTAAGTTTGGGGCTGTGATGCTTATGTGAAAAAGCTTCAAAACCTGATAAGCTCAAAGCCAAATCAGAGAAATGTGTCTTCATAGGATAGCCAAAGGAGATTGTTGGGTACACCTTCTATCACAGATCCGAAGGCAATATATTTGTTGCTAAGAATGGATCCTTTCTAGAGAAGGAGTTTCTCTCGAAATAAGTGAGTGGGAGGAAAGTAGAACTTGGTGAGGTAATTGTACCTTCTCCCGAATTGGAAGGTAGTTCATCAAGAAATCAGTTCCAGTGATTCCTACACCAATTAGTGAGGAATCTAATGATGATGATCATGAAACTTCAGATCAAGTTACTAATGAACCTCATAGGTCAACCAGAGTACGATCCACACCAGAGTGGTACGGTAATCCTATTCTGGAGGTCATGTTACTTGACCATGACGAACCTATGAACTATGAGGAAGCGATGATGAGCCCAGATACCGCGGAATGGCTTGAGGCCATGAAATCTGAGATGGAATCCATGTATGAGAACAAAGTGTGGACTTTGGTTGACTTGCCCGATGATCGGCAAGCCATAGAGAATAAATGGATCTTCAAGAAGAAGACTGGCGCTGATCTTAATGTTACTGTCTACAAAGCTCGACTTGTTGTGAAAGGTTTTCGACAAGTTCAACGAGTTGACTACGATGAGACCTTCTCGCACATAGCGATGCTTAAGTCTGTCCGAATAATGTTAGCAATTGCTGCATTTTATGATTATGAAATTTTGCAAATGGATGTCAAAACTGCATTCCTTAATGGATATCTTAAAGAAGAGTTGTATATGATGCAACCAGAAGGTTTTGTCGATCCAAAAGGTGCTAACAAATTGTGCAAGCTCCAGCGATCCATTTATGGACTGGTGCAAGCCTCTCGGAGTTGGAATATACGCTTTGATAGTGTGATCAAAGCATATGCTTTTATACAGACTTTTGGAGAAGCCTGTGTTTACAAGAAAGTAAGTGGGAGCTCTGTAGCATTTCTAATATTATATGTGGATGACATAATGTTGATTGGAAATAATACAGAATTTCTGGATAGCATAAAAGGATACTTGAATAAGAATTTTTCAATAAAAGACCTCGGTGAAGCTGCTTATATATTGGGCATCAAGATCTATAGAGATAGATCAAGACGCTTAATTGGACTTTCACAAAGCACATACCTTGATAAAGTTTTGAAGAAGTTCAAAATGGATCACTCAAAGAAAGGGTTCGTGCCTGTGTTACAAGGTTTGAAGTTGAGTCAAACTCAATGCCCGACCACTTCAGAAGATAGAGAGAAAAAGAAAGTCATTCCCTATGCCTCAGCCATAGGTTCTATCATGTATGCAATGTTGTGTACCAGACCTGATGTGTGCCTTGCTATTAGTTTAGCAGGGAGGCACTGATACGTCTCCAACGTATCTACTTTTCCGAACACCTTTGCCCTTGTTTTGGACTCTAACTTGCATGATTTGAATGGAACTAACCCGGACTGACGCTGTTTTCAGCAGAATTGCCATGGTGTTATTTTGTGCAGAAATAGAAGTTCTCGGAATAACCTGAAAATTCACGGAGAGACGTTTTGGAAATAATAAAAAATATTGGCGAAAGAATCGGCATCAGGGGGCCCACACCCTGTCCACGAGGGTGCAGGGCACGCCCACCCCCTGGGGTGCACCCCTTGCCTCGTGGGCCCCCTGAGACTCCACGGACCTCAACTCCAACTCCATATATTCACATTCGGGGAGAAAAAAACCAGAGAGAAGGATTCATCGCGTTTTACGATACGGAGACACCGCCAGGCCGTAATCTCTCTCGGGAGGGCTGATCTGGAGTCCGTTTGGGGCTCCGAAGAGGGAACTCCGTCGCCATCGTCATCATCAATCTTCCTCCATCACCAATTTCATGATGCTCAGCGCCGCGCGTGAGTAATTCCATCGTAGGCTTGCTGGACGGTGATGGGTTGGATGAGATTTACCATGTAATCGAGTTAGTTTTGTTAGGGTTTGATCCCTAGTATCCATTATGTTCTGAGACTGATGTTGCTATGACTTTGCTATGCTTAATGCTTGTCACTAGGGCCCGAGTGCCATGATTTCAGATCTGAACCTATTATGTTTTCATGAATATATGTGAGTTCGTGATCCTATCTTGCAAGTCAATGGTCACCTACTATGTGTTATGATCCGGCAACCCCGAAGTGACAATAATCGGGACCACTCCCGGTTATGACCGAAGTTTGAGGAGTTCATGTATTCACTAAGTGTAGGTCCGGTACTCTATTAAAAGGAGGCCTTAATATCCCTTAGTTTCCAATAGGACCCCGCTGCCACGGGAGGGTAGGACAAAAGATGTCATGCAAGTTCTTTTCCATAAGCATGTATGACTATATTTGTAATACATGCCTACATTACATTGATGAACTGGAGCTAGTTCTGTGTCACCCTATGTTTATAACGGTTGCATGAGGAATCGCATCCGACATAATTATCCATCATTGATCCATTGCCTACGAGCTTTTCACATATTGATCTTTGCTTAGTTACTTTTCCGTTACCACTGTTACGATTGCTACGAAAATTGCTACTGTTACTTTTGCCACTGTTACCGTTACTTCCATACTACTTTGCTACTAAATACTTTGCTGCAGATATTAAGTCTTCCAGGTCTGGTTGAATTGACAACTCAGCTGCTAATACTTGAGAATTCTTTGGCTCCCCTTGTGTTGAACCAATAAATTTGGGTTGAATACTCTACCCTCGAAAACTATTGCGATCCCCTATACTTGTGGGTTATCAAGACTATTTTACGGCGCCCGTTCTTTGGGGAGCATAGCTCTATTCTTTGAGTCACTTGGGATTTATATCTGTTGATCACTATGAGGAACTTGAAAGATGAAAGAACCAAGATTTATCCCTCAACTACGAGGGGAGGTACGGAACTGCCATCTAGCTCTGCCCTTGATTCTCCTTCTGTTTTGAGTAAACTTGCGACACCTAAACCTACTCCTGCTATTGATTCTGATATGTCGCATGTTATTGATGACGCCACTTCTGCTATGCATGATGCTTATGATGAAACTAGTTCTATGCTTAATGATACTGTGCCATTAGGTGAATTTCTTGATGAACAACTTGCTAGGGTTAGAGAGAATGAAATTATTGAAACTGATAATACTGATGAAAGTGATGATGAAGATTCTCCCCCTAGATATGAATTGCTTGATGTGCCTGAGGGTTATGTTATGGATGAAGAAACTGCTAGAGACTTTTTTGCTTGCAAGGATAGATATGATCTTAAGAAACTGTTAGCTAAGCTGAAAGAAAAGTCTTTGAATGCTAGAATGAAATATGCCCCTGCTTTTGCTACTTCACATATCTGTATTTCTGATAAGGATTATGATTTCTCTGTTGATCCTGAGTTAATTACCTTCGTTGAATCTGATCCTTTTTATGGCTATGAATCTGAAACTGGTGTGGCACATCTTGCTAAATTGAATGATATAGCCACCCTATTCACTCATGAGGAAAAAATTCGTTACTACTATATCCTTAAGTTATTTCCGTTCTCATTAAAGGGTGATACTAAAACATGGTTTAATTCTCTTGCTCCTGGTTGTGTGCGTAGTCCCCAGGATATGATTTATTACTTCTCTGCTAAATATTTCCCTGCTCATAAGAAATAAGCTGCCTTCAGGGAAATATTTAATTTTGTGCAAATTGAAGAAGAGAGTCTCCCACAAGCTTGGGGTACGCTTCTCCGATTACTTAATGCTTTTCCTGATCATCCTCTCAAGAAAAATGAATACTTGATATCTTTTATAATGGACTAACCAATGCTTCACGAGACCACCTGGATAGTTGTGCTGGTTGTGTTTTCAGGGAAAGAACTTTTGAGCAAGCTGAATTGCTATTGAATAATATATTGAGTAATGATAATGATTGGACACTTCCTGAACCAATTCCTAAGACAACTCCGAAGAAAAGGGGTATTCTATTTCTCAGTCCTGAAGGTATGCAAGAGGCAAAAAAATCTATGAAAGAAAAGGGTATTAAAGCTGAAAATGTTAAGAATTTACCACCTATTGAAGAAATACATGGTCTTGATAACCCGACACAGGTAGTAAAGGTAAATTCTCTCTATAGATTTGACGAGGGTGATATTCCTCGTAATAAGTCTACTAGCCAATGCTTAGATGAGTTTGATAATTTTATAGCTAAACAATAAAACTTCAATGCTTATGTTGGTAGGCAATTGAAACGTGATGCTTATATGATTGAACACTTGAGTGATTATATGTCTAGAGTTAAAGGTGAACTTAAACTTATTAGTAAACATGCTTCTATGGTTACCACTCAAGTAGAACAAGTGCTTAAAGCTCAGAATGATTTGCTCAATGAATTAAATAATAAGAAAAATGAAAATGTTGTTAGAGTTGTGACTAGAGGGGGTAGAATGACTCAGGAACCTTTGTATCCTGAGGGCCACCCTAAGAGAATTGAGCAAGATTCTCAGAGAACAAATGTTGATGCACCTAGTTCTTCTAAGAAGAAGAAAAAGAAAAATGATAGGACTTTGCATGCTTCTTGTCGGTGTCAAAACCGGCGGATCTCGGGTAGGGGGTCCCGAACTGTGCGTCTAGGCGGATGGTAACAGGAGACAAGGGACACGATGTTTTTACCCAGGTTCGGGCCCTCTCGATGGAGGTAAAACCCTACTCCTGCTTGATTAATATTGATGATATGGGTAGTACAAGAGTAGATCTACCACGAGATCAGAGAGGCTAAACCCGAGAAGCTAGCCTATGGTATGATTGTTGTTCGTCCTACGGACTAAAACCCTCCGGTTTATATAGACACCGGAGAGGGCTAGGGTTACACAGAGTCGGTTACAACGGGAGGAGATCTACATATCCGTATCGCCAAGCTTGCCTTCCACGCCAAGGAAAGTCCCATCCGGACACGGGACGAAGTCTTCAATCTTGTATCTTCATATTCCAGGAGTCCGGCCAAAGGTTATAGTCCGGCCATCCGGACACCCCCTAATCCAGGACTCCCTCAGTAGCCCCTGAACCAGGCTTCAATGACGACGAGTCCGGCGCGCAGATTGTCTTTGGCATTGCAAGGCGGGTTCCTCCTCCGAATACTTCATAGAAGATTTTGAACACAAGGATAGTGTCTGGCTCTGCAAAATAAGTTCCACTTACCACCGTAGAGAGAATAATATTTGCACAAATCTAATTTGCTGACGTATTCCATAGCATGACATCACGCCACAGCCAAGTCTTTATTCGAATCGTTTTACTGTCCTACCTCAGCGCGTTTATCGAGGCGGTTTCCTTGGCACGTCTTGTCGAAGCAGACATCGTGTCCCCTTATTCCGGGATTCTCATCAATACGGGCGTGGGTAACCCAATCGTGCCCGTTGGTATGTCTCCTCAATCGAAGACGAGTCCCAAACGGTCACGGGGAGGGCTCTTGGTATTCAACCTCTTTATAAAGAGACCAAGGCTCTACTCTTTTCTTTCAATCTCAATTGAATCTGCTTCTCGCCTTGAGTTCCAACACCCAAAGCTCCAGATTCAGGCGCTTCGGACCTTCGATGATGTCCGGCTCCAACCTTCAAGGCCGGTGGATGCCTTCCTCCGTTACGGAAGAAGACGTGCTAAAGCTAAGAGATGCCAGGTATCTAACCGGCGAAATCTCGCATAGGCTGCCTTCTCAAGGGCAGGTTATTCCCACTCGCAAGCCTGGTGAGAGCGTGGTGTTCGCGTCTCACTTCCTTCGAGGGCTAGGCTTCCCGACGGACCCCTTCGTGAGGGGCTCATGTTTTATTACGGGCTGGAATTTCACGACTTGGCTCCTGAGTCCATCCTCCACATCTCATCGTTCATCGTCGTGTACGAAGCCTTCCTTCGTATTACTCCTCACTTCGGATTGTGGCTTAAGACCTTCAAAGTAGAGCCGAAGATGATCGAGGGGCGGCACGTAGAGTGCAGAGGTGCTGTTATAAGCAAGAATGCTGACGCTCCATGGCCCGAGGGCTCTTTTCAAGAGGAGTTTAGCTTATGGCAACGAGAGTGGTTTTATATCACAGCTCTCAGGGGCACCAGGTGGGTGGCGCCACCTGCCTTTCGCTCGGGTCCCCCACCACAGCTAGCATCATGGGTCAATAAAGGGTTTAACTGGGGGCCTTCCAAGGACGTGCCCTTGTTGCAGGGCTGCATTCGAGACCTCCTAGAGAGAGATCAATCAGTCGTAGTGGACGCAGGTCATGTTGATTCGCCGCACCTTGCCCGACAAGCGTCGCCCCCTCCGCTGTGGGAGTTTAATCTGGAGGGACCACGAGCTCTCCAACATTTCTGGTAGCGACACCCATGGAGATGTACAAATTGTTCTTCGGATCACAAGCAATGTGTCCGGACTCGACCGAGGACGCAGTCTGAGCTGCAATCGCCAAGATACTCAAGTAAGTAGCCACTGCCGGACACACTATCCGTATATTTATCATAAAATTGCCCTTAAAGAGTTGTCCCTTAAACAGGAGTGGATAGCGAAAGCAAAGGCTAATCAGTGTCCAGCCCCCTCCACGAGACCACGCCAGATCCCGTGTTAACCAGATCTTTGGAGGTTGCGCCTTTGGAAGAAAGGCGAAGGGGAACAAAGGCTACCGCCTCCCCGAAGGAGGCTGTCAGGAAAGGAGGAATCGAGAATTCCTCTATCTAGGGGAAGAAGAGGACCGCCTCTGAAGACCCGGAGATCATGGTCTCAAAGCGGGGGAAGAAATCTTCGTCAGGGGGTCCTGCGTCGGGGGATGCCTCGGCTGCACTGTGCCCCCAAGGGGATCATCCCTCCACCGAGCCGTAAGTAGAGAAGGGAGTTTTAAAATAAGAGACATCCTTGTTCTATTTCTGAGGAAGATAACCAAAATTTTACCTTGTAGTTCGGATCTCAGACCTTCTCAGCAGAGCTCATCTTCAGGGGATCTTCGTCCGGAGATGATGGAGAGCGGAACACCTCCCCCCGCCGTACCGCCTTGCAAGGCGGGCGACCCTGAGGTGTCGTCACGGAGGGTTTCTCCGAATCCGGCAGGGCCGGAAGGCAGTCGTATGGCCCCCCAAAGCCGTCCATGTCCGGCCTTCGAAAAAGGCCATCGGACGAGTCCGGCACCGTCCGGTGCACGGTCGGAGGAGCTGAAGGATCTGCTCGGGTGAGCGTCTGTCTCAGAAGAGCACCGTGCGTTGATGGGTACAGTGATTGAAAGGATTTCATCCGCGGAGAGCGGGTTGTACGAGGCCGTCAGGAGTTTCTTGTGAGCTTTGAGGTACGCGAAATGATGTACCTTTTGACAGTTCCGCATATATAAGATGCGCCCTGTATAGATAGTAGCCCTGAGACTCATGCGTTGTCAAAATGACGGCGCGCCGAGGATCATAATCCCAGTATGATATGTCGCCTTTCCTATGTAGGTGGCGAAGTGTCCGTGGCTAGCCGGATGATGAATTTGCCGAGCTAAGCGGCAACTTGACGTGGCAGATGCCGACATCGCGCTTGTCAACAAGCGGCTTGACGAGTCACAAGGTATGTAATTTCTCCGCAGACACCTGGTAAGAGGAGCTTGATGCCCATATCTTACAACATGTATGCTTGACGCAGATGGTGCTGCTGCCATGGAGAACCTTCAGGCGGAACTCGCCCGAGCAAAGGAGCAGGCCAGGAAAAGTGATGCGGCTGCCTTAAAGGCGGCTCACTGCCGAAGCAAGAAGGAAATGGCCGAAATGGCTGTGAAGTTAAAGAATGCTGCCGACCGCTGCAAGCTTCTTGAAAAAGAAGATCGGGCGGAACAGAGGGACCTGGAGAAGGCCACTACCGAGGCCAAGGATGCTCGCTCTGCAATGAGAGCTATGAAGGAGGAGCTACGTCAGGCCGGAGATATCGCGGCTGGAAAGCCCTTTATGCTGTGGATGAAGTTCAGGGATCCTAAATATGCTCAGTTGGACCGGTTGTGGAGTGCGGCGGATACTTATCTAGACTTGGCGGCGAGTGCCATGGACGCGGCCGAACACTTCCGAGATCAAAAGGATCACAAAGTGGAAAAGCTTTTTTGGTCGCAGTTCCACAATCCAGAGCGCCCACTTCCATTAACCGATCGTTTGGCCGCATGGGCGGAGCTGAATAGGTTATCCGGACTCGCCATGGAGTATGTCGTGAGTCATCTGTGGCCGGAAAGGCCCGAGCAGACGAGTTATTTTAGCTTGGTGCACCAGTTCCTTGGTGCGGTGCCGCATATTAATGCAATGAAGAGATCAGCGTGCATAGAGGGTGCGCGGATGGCTCTTGCCCGTGTCAAGACATACTGGGCGGAGATCAAGACACCGTTGTTGCATCCCAAGATTCGGACGGGAGCCGAGTACCTGCCGAGCACTATTTTCAGGAAGTTCTGCAGGGCGCTCGTTTAATAGAAACGCAGTCTCGAAGGATATTATGTTCGAATAACATGTATTATTGTAAAACAATGTTTCGAGGGAATATAAAAGCTTTTTATACTTGTCCCTTCAAGAATTAAAATACCTCCTGTCGTCCGTTAATGTATATGTGTATATAACACGAAAGATGGCAGTCTTGACTTCATTACGCATATAATGCGGGGTGTTCGCAGAAGGCGCATTTTCACACTTGATCCAACGTCTTGGTCCTATTAAGGAGGTGATAGCGCAGCGAACTAGGCAACCGGACTATAATGCTTTATCACTTTCACTTAGCCATAGGAGTTTCACAGTGGGGCTACTATATAGCCCCTAGGGGCACCGTGCTCACCCGAATTCGGGGCGCGTGTGTGCCTCGCCGGGAAATGGCCCTTCGTCAATGCGGAGGAATCCTAAAGATTCCGACGGGTCATCGAGTGGTTGACTAGTCTCATGCTATATCATGACAGTCAGTTTTCGGCTTTCTCTACCGAGGTGCTCGCCTGCCCGAACCGGGGCACAATCGCAGTAGTTCTCCTGGTGCCGCCTTAGTTGATAGAGCGGTACGTAAGGCAGCAAAACACAGGAGCCGGGCAAACCCAACATTTGACCAAAGACATGATTCGGAGCTGATGCATATAAGGCCAAACTTCATGACGCCGAACACTCCCTAAGGTATTCGGTCTTTATGAAAACGGGCTGAACAACGCCCTTGGTAAGCCCCTGGTGTCCAGGTACGCGCAAAATTCTGACGTGGCCACATGCCAAGACGCAAGCCTCCTCCTCGGTTATAGCAAGAAACCGGGGGATGTGTATCAACAAGAGACATTAAAAAAGGTTTACGCAGGGTCTTAATCTGAAAAGAATCCTTGGAACGAGTCCCTCTTGCGTCTGCGCTTTGTATCTCCGTTGTGCGTATCTCACAGGCCGGGTGTAGCAGTGTTCATCTGTAAAGAGAGGAACTTAGTTGAAAAAGATCGTGCTAAAATGTATGTTATATTAAATAAACAAAGTATAATTCCAAAAATGGGTAAAATTGAGCTTTATTGTCTCTTGTTGTACATGCGCTGAGCCCTTATGCGGGGTATGCGGCTAGTAAGCCCTTGTACATTTACGCCGGACTCGTCTAGCCATGTCCGGGGTCTGAACGACCTGCTTAGGTGCTTTGATTGGTGAAGCCGGTTTAGTGTGTGGCTGTCAAGGCAGCCGCACAGTCTTCCGCGCTCGAGGAACACTCAATATTTCCCTTTAATGAGATGATGCCTCGCGGATCGGGCATTTTAAGCGTAAGAGATGCATAATGTGGTATTGCGTTAAAGCGGGCGAAAGCTTCAAGGCCCCAAAGAGTGCTTGATAGCTACTTGTAAATGGGGCGATGTGGAAGGTGAGCTTTTCACGGCGGAAGTTGTCAGGGGAGCCAAACATAACTTCTAGCAGGAGAGAACCTGTACAATGGGCATCTGGGCCTGGCGTTACCCCTTGAAAGGAAGTGTTTATATGGCGAATTTTTGTTGGGTTTATCCCCATTTTGCGGATTGTGTCCTGATATAACAGGTTTAGATCACTGCCGCCGTCCATTAGGACTTGTGTAAAGTGGAGTCCGTCAATTATCGGATCTAATATCAAAGCAGTCTAGCCTGCATTCCGAATACTTCTAGAGTAATCCTGATGGTCGAAGGTGATTAGTTTGAACAACCAGTGGCGGGACTCCTCTGGGATAGGCCGTATGGCGCGTATCTCTATAGGCGCCACTCTGTTTTTCCCTTTGGTCACGTGAAGTGAGTTTACTGTTTTGACTTCTTGTGGGAAATTCTTTTGTTTTCCGGTGCTCTGCTTGTGGGGTTCGTCATCGTCCTCGCTTGGTGTGTCGAGCCCCTTGTGTTCGGCGTTGAGTTTGCCGGATTGCTTGAAGACCCAACAATCTCTATGGGTATGGTTTGCAGGATTCCCGGGAGTACTGTGGATTTGGCAAATCTTATCCAAGATTTTGTTTAGGTTAGATAGCTCGTCCCTGTTATCCTTGAGGGGCAGCTTTTTCTGATTCTGCCGAGAGCTTTTGAATCCGGCGTTGACTTCCTTGTTCTTCGGGCTGTTTCCCTTGGTCGTGGCTGGTCCTTGCTGCGTCGCGGTTTCCCCGTTCCATCCATAACCCGGATGTACTTGGGTCGCTGGTCTTTGGATCTTGCCAACCAGCTATCCTCTCCTGCGTAAAGTGGGTCATGAGGCTTGTTAATGCGGCCATTGTTCTTGGCTTTTCTTGGCGAGGTGTCCGGTGAGCCATTCGTCTCGAGCTGTGTTTGAAAGCTGCTAAGGCTTGAGGTCCGGACGATCGACTATCTGGTTCTTTTTAGTAAGAAATCTGTTCCAGAGTTTCCGGGCTGACTCTCCAGGTTGTTGAGTTATATGACTTAAATCGTCTGCATCCGGAGGTCGGACATAGGTCCCTTGAAAATTTGCCCGAAAGGCATCCTCGAGCTCTTCCCAACTTCCAATGGTGTTTTCGGGAAGGCTTTTAAGCCAATGCCGGGCTGGCCCTTTGAGCTTGAGGGTAAGTATTTTATGGCGTGGAGGTCATCTCCTCTAGCCATGTGTATGTGGAGGATATAATCCTCAATCCAGACTCGAAGTGCATTGTTACGTCGTATGCCTCTCGTTTACGGGCTTGAATCCCGGAAATTCATGGTCCAGCACCTCATCGGTGAAACATAGGGGGTGTGCGGCACCCCTGTATTTGGGTGTGTCGTGATGTTCGGATACTTGTTGTGTTGCGTTGCTTACTAGAGCTTGCTTTCTTGGCCCGTAGATAGATCTGGCTGGGCCATCCTTTTGATGCGAATCCTTGTGCGGATCGCGTGCCGGCTTGTGTGCGGCGCCGTTTGCCACACTATGTTGGCCATGGGGTCATTTATCCGACTGGGTGGCTTCTTTATTTTTTGATTGCGGAGGCTCTAAGGCATCTTCATCAAATTCTGGCAGTAATTTTCTCTGCGGATAGCTCTTTGTGTGGCGGCTGTCGCTGTATTTGTCTACGGTGTTGAGTACTTTGCTCCATCTAATTCTGAGTGCATCCTCCGCTGTTTTGAGCTTCCGTTTCTGCTTTTTCAGGCTACGCGATGGCGGCGAGCCTTTTTGGAGGTTCTTCTGCTCCGGCAACTTGTCCGGCGTGAGGTCGTCCGGATCATTATCTTCGCCGGGGCAGGTTGTTTATCCAAGTTGCCCTGTTGAGACGGTTGCTCGATGGCATGTTCATCGTCGCCGGTTCGCCCTGCTCTATGGCTGGGTCTCGTATGGCTCTTGTCTCTGTCGAGGTGGGGTTTGGAGCGGCGCTTACGCCGCCGCTTTGACTGCTTTTCAAGGGAATGATCCCTCATTGCGTCCCTTTGTTCCTCGTCGTCGTTTCTTTTAGGTGTGTCCACCATGTATACATCGTGAGATGAGGTGGTTGTCCAGTGCCCTATAGGCGCTGGTTCCTGTTCGTCTCCTACATCATCGTCCATACCATCGATGTCTTCGGAGTCGAAGTCGAGCATGTCGGTTAAATCATCGGCGATTAGCTCTGAAGTGGGTGGTGGGTGGGCTTTGAATTTCTTCGTCGTCCGCATCCCAACCTTGCTGACCGTAGTCCGGCCAGGGCTCTCCTGATAAAGGGAAAGACTTTAATGAATTCAGAATGTCGCCGAAGGGCGAGTGCCGAAAGATGTCCGCGGCGGTGAACTCCATGACCGGCGCCCACTCGGAGTCGATTGGCAGGGGTGCGGAAGGTTCGGAGTCCGGAGAGGAGTCCGACACTTTGGAGTCACGGGCTTCGCAAAGGACAAGGCTGGTGTTCGGCTCGATCGCCGTAGAGATTGCAGCCCCCGAGGCGGTGTCCAGCCACCCGTCCTTGATTGGCGCAGTCGGCTCCGAGCTAAGAGTCGGAGCGGACACGGGTGCGGCCTCCAGGGCACTGTTCGGCGGCAGAGCTAGGTCATGCCCATTGTAATAGTGCGGCGCGCTCGGCTGTGGCTCGAACCTGTTGAAGATCAAGTCTCCGCGGACGTCAGCCGTGTAGTTCAAACTTCCAAATCTGACCTGATGGAAGGGGCGTAGCTTTCGATCTGCTCCAGATGGCCAAGCGAATTGGCCCCCAGTGCAAAGCCGCCGAATACGAAGATCTGTCCGGGGAGAAAAGTCTCGCCCTGGACCGCATCGTTGTTGATGATCGGAGGAGCCATCGGGCCTAAAGGTGACGACAGAGGGGCTCTCAATGAAAGCACCAATGTCGGTGTCAAAACCGCGAATCTCGGGTAGGGGGTCCCAACTGTGCGTCTAGGCGGATGGTAACAGGAGACAAGGGACACGATGTTTTTACCCAGGTTCGGGCCCTCTCGATGGAGGTAAAACTCTACTCCTGCTTGATTAATATTGATGGTATGGGTAGTACAAGAGTAGATCTACCACGAGATCAGAGAGGCTAAACCCTAGAAGCTAGCCTATGGTATGATTGTTGTTAGATCCCACGGACTAAAACCCTCCGGTTTATATAGACACCGGAGAGGGCTAGGGTTACACAGAGTCGGTTACAATGGGAGGAGATCTACATATCCGTATCGCCAAGCTTGCCTTCCACGCCAAGGAAAGTCCCATCCGGACACGGGACGAAGTCTTCAATCTTGTATCTTCATATTCCAGGAGTACGACCAAAGGTTATAGTCCGGCCAGCCGGACACCCCCTAATCCAGGACTCCCTCACTTCTAGTGAACCTGTTGTTGACACACCTGAGAATCCCAATGATATTTCTGATTTTGATGCTGAAACACAATCTGGTAATGAACATGAACCTAGTGATAATATTAATGATGATGTTCATGTTGATGCTCAACCTAGCAATAACAATGATGTAGAGATTGAACCTGTTGTTGATCTTGATAACCCACAATCAGAGAATCAACGTTATGATAAGAGAGACTTCGTTGCTAGGAAGCACGGTGAAAGCACAAGTGCTCCCTAGGTGGTTTTGGTAATTAATGTCAACATATCTCTTGTTGGACTAACACTTTTATCGAGTATATTTCAGATAAGTTCAACACTGGAGTGGCATGGACTAAAGGATGTGGGAACTCCTTCAAGATGCTAAGGACAAAGGATTGGCTCAAGCTTCAAGCTCAAGACTCTACATTTTACATTTTAGTGATCCAAGATCACATTGAGTCTATAGGAAAAGACAATACTATCAAGGAGGGATGAGGTGTCGCTTAATGAGCCTCTTGCTTCATGTGCTTAGTGATATGCTCCAAAACCCTCAACTACTTTCCCATGTCCTCCCATATGACCTAAACCTAAGTCAAACTCGGCCCCACCGATTCTTTCTATCCGGCGCCACCGAGTTCAGATGTCATAGCCACTGCCACAAACCCTAGGCAAATCGGTTTCACCGATAGGGATCTTGGTTTCACCGAGATGGGATTGTAATCTCTCTGTGTGTGTCCATTACCAAAACCGGTCTCACCGAGTTTGTGTAATCGGTACTACCGAGATTACAATGCGAACTTTCTGGTTAGCTTATTACCAAAATCGGTCTCACCGAGTTTGAGTAATCGGTCTCACCGAGTTTGCCTGACCAACTCTCTGGTTAGCTTATTACCAAAATCGGTCTCACCGAGTTTGTTTAATCGGTCTCACCGAGATTACGTTATGCCCTAACCCTAACCATATCGGTCCTACCAAGATGCATATCGGTCCCATCAAAAACCCTAAGGGTCACTAGGTTTACTAAATCGGTTCGACCGAGTTTGTTGATTCGGTCCCATCGAGTTTGGTAAATTGAGTGTAACGGTTAGATTTTGTGTGGAGGCTATATATACCCCTCCACCTCCTCTTCATTCGTGGAGAGAGCCATCAGAACAAGCCTACACTTCCAAAGATCCTATTTCTGAGAGAGAACTACCTACTCATGTGTTGAGGCCAAGATATTCCATTCCTACCACATAAATCTTGATCTCTAGCCTTCCCCAAGTTGCTTTCCACTCAAATCTTCTTTCCACCAAATCCAAATCCTGTGAGAGAGAGTTGAGTGTTGGGGAGACTATCATTTGAAGCACAAGAGCAAGGAGTTCATCATCAACACACCATTTGTTACTTCTTGGAGAGTGGTGTCTCCTAGATTGGCTAGGTGTCACTTGGGAGCCTCCGACAAGATTGTGGAGTTGAACCAAGGAGTTTGTAAGGGCAAGGAGGTCACCTACTTTGTGAAGATCTACCGCTAGTAAGGCAAGTCCTTCGCGGGCGACGGCCATGGTGGGATAGACAAGGTTGCTTCTTCGTGGACCCTTCTTGGGTGGAGCCCTCCGTGGACTCGCACAAGAACTGCTACCCTTCGTGGGTTGAAGTCTCCATCAACGTGGATGTACGATAGCACCACCTATCTGAACCACGACAAAAACATCCGTGTCTCCAATTGCGTTTGAATCCTCCAAAACCCTTCCCTTTACATTCTTGCAAGTTGCATGCTTTACTTTCCGCTGCTCACATACTCTTTGCATGCTTGCTTGTTATGTATTGTGAATGTTGAAATTGTGCCTAAACTCCACTTAAACCTAAAGAAGTTAAAAACTACAACTTTGGTACTTAGTGACTAATCACCCCCCCCCTCTAGACACCTCTTCTCAAGATCCTACAAGTGGTATCAGAGCTTTGGTCTCCATTGCCTTGGTCTAATCACCATTGGAGGAAGATGGATGAGTCTACTTTGGGAGTCTTAGACATAGAGTGCCTATTCTTCATGGAGAGTATTTTCATGAGTGGAAAAATGAGATGCTTGTAATTTTCAATCAATATCATTTGAACAAGTACATTGCTAGCCCTTGTGCACCTCATGTTGATCCTATGCATCCTACCCTTGATGAATCTATTGACATGATTAGAAATCCTAGAACTGTTAATCTTATCACTAGAGGATTGCCTAGAAACTTGATTAGAATCTTGCCTACTCTTGAGTGTGCCTACACTATATGGAAATTTCTTGAGGAATGCTTTCCAAATTATTCCTTGAAAAATCTAGATGAGATTCTCTATAAGTCTATTGCCTTGAGTAAGATGAATACTAGTGATCCTATGTATGGTGATCATCTATTTGAACTCACCGACCTTATGCGTGCCAAAGGAGATGTTGGAATTATTGGTGATATTATTTCCGAAGCTATAAGAATTCATAAGCAAGATCATTGTCAAACTCACTCTAACGAATTACCCTCTCTAGGACTTGATCCACCACATGACGATGTTGAACATGGATGCTATGATGAGGATGATGATAGTGACTTCGATCTTGATGATGCAATGAGACACTTTGGTCTTATGGCAAATCTTGAGGATATGTGTCGGGGAGGAAAGGAATGGGTTCTTGATAGTGGATGTACCGATCACATGACCGGAGATAAAGACATGTTTAAATGAGCTTCTTTGAAAATGATAGTCCTTGAAAGTTTGTCACTTTCGGTGACAACTCAAAGGGTAAGGTGGTTGGCCTCGGTAAGGTGGCCATCTCACATGATAGCTCCATTCAGAATGTCATGCTCGTTGAATCTCTTGGCTACAACTTACTTTCAGTATCTAGACTTGCTGATATCAGTTTAAATGTCCTATTTACTGAAGTAGATTGCCAAGTGTTTCATTGAGACAACCATAAAATGGTCTTTACCGGTATCCGTGGAGGTGATCTTTACATTGTTGATTTCTCTAAAAAGGCACAACCTAAAACTTGCTTCATTACTAAATCCTCAAAAGGTTGGTTATGGCATAGACGACTAGGTCACGTTGGCATGAGAAACCTTGACAAGCTTATTAAAGGAAATCATATCCTTGGAGTTAACGATGTCATATTTGATAAGGATAGGCGTGCGGTGCTTGTCGAGGCGGGTAAACAAGGTTGGAGGAAGGCATCCCGTGAAGAACATCATGACCACAAGGAGGCCACTCGAGCTACTTCATATGGATCTCTTTGGTCCCAACGCTTACAAAAGTCTCGGTGGAAATTCTTTTGGTCTAGTTATAGTTGATGATTTTCAAGATTTACGTGGGTGTTCTTTCTCGATGATAAACCGTAGGTCCAAAAGATCTTCAAAAACTTTGCTAGGAAGGCCCAAAATCAATTTTAAGTGAAGATCAAGAAGGTTCGCAGCGACAACGGAACGGAGTTCAAGAATGCAAATGTGGACACCTTTCTTGACGAAGAAGGGATTTCACATGAGTTCTCGACTACGTACACACCTCAACAAAATGGAGTTGTTGAGAGGAAGAACCGGACGCTCATTGAAATGGCGAGAACGATGCTTGATGAGTACAATACGCCGAAGCACTTTTGGGCGGAAGCGGTTGAGACAGATTGTCATGCAACAAATCGCTTGTATCTTCACAAGCTACTCGGCAAAACAGCATACGAGCACCTCACCGGTAACAAACCCCAAGTTGGATACTTTCGAGTATTTGGCTCAAAGTGCTACATTCTTGATAAGCATCGTCGTTCAAAATTTGCTCCTAAATCTCATGAAGGTTTCCTACTTGGTTATGGCTCAAACTCTCACACTTACCATGTCTACAAAAATTTCACCCGAAAGGTTGAAGAGACGGTAGAGGTGAAGTTTGATGAATCTAACGGCTCGCAAGTAGAGCAATTGCCAATTGATGTAGGAGACAAAGACCCTTCGGAAGCAATCCAAGACTTGTCTATTGGCAAGGTCCGTCCAACGGAGGTGAAGGAGAGTATCTCGTCTGTCCAAG
The DNA here is from genome assembly GCA_021605145.1 of Aegilops bicornis. Lineage (NCBI taxonomy): Eukaryota > Viridiplantae > Streptophyta > Magnoliopsida > Poales > Poaceae > Aegilops > Aegilops bicornis. Next base: position 326,604,263 of record CM038669.1, read on the forward strand.
TGGAAGCTTCTACTTCATGACAAGGTGAACCAAGAGTTGATACGGGAGCATCCACAAGTGGAACACACCAAGATGAAGAAAACAAGGAGGGACATCACGAACGTCAACAACCTCCTTCTCCACCACGACAAGAGAACAACGGCGCCAACAATGAAGAAGAAGAAGAAGAAGAACAAGATGAAGAAGATGTTCAACCGAGACCCAAGCAAAAGCTTTCACGAGTTCGAGCAAGAATTGCTAAAGACCATCCCGTCGAGCAAATCTACAATGATATTCAAACCGGGAGAATCACTCGCTCTAAAACCCGTTTAGCTAACTTTTGTGAAAACTATTCTTTCATCTCTAACATTGAACCTATGAAGGTTGAAGAAGCATTGGAAGATCCGGATTGGATAAATGCTATGCATGAAGAGCTACACAACTTTGAGAGAAACCAAGTTTGGACATCGGTTGAGAAGCCCGACAACAACCACAACATCATCGATACAAAATGGGTGTTTCGCAACAAGCAAGATGAAGATGGACAAGTAGTTACGCAACAAAAGCACGTCTAAATGCCCAAGGCTACACACAAGTCGAAGGTATGGACTATGGTGAGACTTATGCTCTCGTTGCTAGACTTGAGTCCATTCGCATCTTACTTGCCTATGCTAATCACCATAATATCACCTTGTACCAAATGGACATTAAAAGTGCTTTTCTAAATGGTGAAATAGAGGAGGAAGTTTATGTTAAACAACCTCCCGACTTTGTCAATCCTAAGAAACCAAATCATGTTTACAAACTTCACAAAGCTCTTTATGGTCTTAAACAAGCTCCTAGGGCTTGGTATAAATGCTTGACCAAGTTCCTTATTGAAAAAGGCTTTGAAATTGGGAAAATTGATTCCACACTTTTTACTAAAAGGGTTAATGGAGAATTATTTGTATGCCAAATTTATGTTGATGATATTATATTTGGATCAACTAACCCTCATTTTAGTGAAAAGTTTGGAAAGCTAATGTCGGAGAAGTTTGAGATGTCAATGATGAGTGAACTCAAATTCTTTCTTGGGTTGCAAATCAAGCAAACTAAGGAAGGTACTTTTGTGTCTCAAATGAAGTACACTAAGGACTTATTCAAGAAGTTCAATATGCAAGAGTGCAAAGGTATGTCTACACCCATGCCTACTAGTGGACATCTTGATTTGACCAAAGATGGTAAACCCGTGGACAAAAAGGTGTATCGCTCTATGATTGGATCATTGTTATACCTATGTGCTTCACGTCCCGATATTATGCTAAGTGTGTGCATGTGTGCAATATATCAAGCTGCTCCTAAAGAATGTCATCTTAAGGCCGTAAAAAGGATAGTGAGATACTTAATTCATACACCAAATTTTGGCATTTGGTATCCCAAGAGGGCCTCTTTCGATCTTGTTGGCTACTCCGACTCGGACTATGCCGGAGACAAGGTTGATAGAAAGTCCACTTAGGGTACTTGTCAATTTCTTGGTAGATCTCTTCTGTCTTGGTCCTCCAAGAAACAAAACTCGGTATCCTTATCTACCGCTTGAAGCGGAGTACATTACCCGGTTCATGTTGTGCTCAATTACTTTGGATGACCCAAACTCTTAAAGATTATGGGATATATGTGAGACATGTTCCATTGCTTTGTGACAATGAAAGTGCTATCAAAATTGGTCATAATCATTACAACATTCTCGAGCTAAGCATATTGAAGTTCGTCATCATTTCATTCGAGATCTTGTTGCTAAGGGTGACATTAATCTTAAGCATGTTACTTACCGAAAAGCAATTAGCAGATATATTCACTAAACCCCTTGATGAGAAAGTGTTTTGCAGGTTGAGAGGAGAATTGAACATCATTGATGCTTCAAACTTGGAGTAGAGACTCCATTGGATACATGCAAGACATGAGATAATGACTAATCCATGATATCTCTCTCATGATGAAAATATTGTATCCTGGATATATTTGCATCTTGCATGTTATCTAACCCATGTAGGTACTTGGTTGAATCAAATTCCATGAGATTGTAAACCACTTACATCTTGAGCAATCTCTACATCACCAAGTTTCTACACTATGGTGGTTGAAGTCAAGGAAGCACGGAATCTTTCAAACATATCCTTTGACAATCTCTATGATTGAGCTTCATGATTAAATTCTCTCTTACACAAGTGCTACTCCTTGCAAAAACTAACCCATGTAGGTAGATGGACTCAATTGAAGTGGTGCTCCCAACTCTTGATGAGCTACATCAACCATGAGCAACCCACACAAGTTCAACTACATGGTCAACACCACCAACCAAGGTATGTTATTCCATCTAAGAGAAGCTTTACTCTGAGTCATGAGCTAAAGCAACTCGACAAGATGTGAATACATCAAAATGCATAAACGAAAAATGGTAACCCCATTTTGAGCTTAAACGATGAGTATGACCCATGATCAAGTGATCTCACTTGACTCAAAAGTCAACATACTCTAACATAGGTGACTTTGTCACTGTCCATCTCTAGATGAAGTTCTCTCGTGTTCTTATCTGTGTTTTTGCATTTGTCTCATGCATATTTGTTTCCCCTTTCAAAAAAAACTTATCTAGATTTCTTTCTTTGTTTTCAGTTGCTCTGCATTTCCTGCATCCAATTCATTGCACATCTTTCAGTTAATTCCTTGCAAATCTTTGTGAGATCTTACTAGTCTAGTGAGCTGAGGTGACAAGTGTTTTCTCTACGATGAACTTGGTTTCACCGATTTGTTGTTTTCGGTCCAACCGAATCCTCTTGGTACAACCGAAGCATACCACTCGGTGCCACCGATTTCACAACAGGAAAAACAGTTTGCCACTTGTTCTGTGTTTCTTCTGATCCAGCTCCACTCAATGAATCTTGTCCTCTACAAGCATCACAATTTTATCCAGTGCTTTGTGTTGTGACTCAAGGACCAAACCCATTCACAACAAATTCCAGAAGACCCTTCTTGGAAATTGATGTCAAAGGGGGAGAGAGAGATCACATCAAAGCTTATCACTTCAAAAAGGGAGAAAGTATTAAGGGGGAGAAAGAGATCTCCAGGGAGAGAGAATACTCAAGTAGAAAGTATTTCTCAAGGATCCCAGATGCTTGATATTCAAGAGGAGAGATGCCACATGTCTTTTTGGGGGAAAGACATGTTCATGTTCACATGTGCTTATTTGCATTAAGCGTTGTTCATTTATATATTTTAGCTCTGATTTTCTATTCCCTATCTTCTCCCAATATCCCATGCTAGATTCAGGGGGAGCAAGACATCTAAGGGAAAGAAATCATTTAAATTCATTGCATATCTTTACTCTTGGGGACATGTCTAATCCAATGTGGTACTTAGTACTCACTCTCTACATGTCATCCCAGTCTTGGTATTCTTGTGGTTTCTTTTGTTTGCTCTGGCTAGTAGATGTACCTGTGTTATCTAACCTTGTTTGTGCAGGTTCATTCCATCCTAAGCCAACTCAAGACTACAAGGTAAGTATATGCATCACAATCATGTGTATGAGGAATTCTTGTTGTTGTACATACTGTTTGCAAGAAGGACTCATGAGCATGAAGGTATCTTCCTTAATAATCTTTTGCTCTGATGCATATGGCCAAGATACATGTAACACATTGCCTACTCTATCATGGTTTTGCTCTCACATGCTTCTCTATTCCATATTCACATGAGTGCATACATGTAGGGGGAGCCTATGCTTGTTACATGTCTTTCCGAAGCTTTACCTACTACTCTTTATATCTTTATCTAAAGATTTGATGTATGTTGCCATCAATTACCAAAAAAGGGGAGATTGAAAGCACAAGTGCTCCCTAGGTAGTTTTGGTAATTAATGTCAACATATCTCTTGTTGGACTAACACTTTTATCTAGTATATTTCAGATAAGTTCAACACTGGAGTGGCATGGACTAAAGGATGTGGGAACTCCTTCAAGATGCTAAGGACAAAGGATTGGCTCAAGCTTCAAGCTCCAGGCTCTACATTTTACATTTTAGTGATCCAAGATCACATTGAGTCTATAGGAAAAGCCAATGCTATCAAGGAGGGATGAGGTGTCGCTTAATGAGCCTCTTGCTTCATGTGCTTAGTGATATGCTCCAAAACCCTCAACTACTTTCCCATTTCCTCCCATATGACCTAAACCTAAGTCAAACTTGGCCCCACTGATTCTTTCAATCCGGCCCCACCGTTTCTTTCTATCCGGCGCCACCGAGTTCAAATGTCATAGCCACTGCCACAAACCCTAGGCAAATCGGTTTCACCGATAGGGATCTCAGTTTCACTGAGATGGGATTGTAATCTCTCTGTGTGTGTCCATTACCAAAACCGGTCTCACCGAGTTTGTGTAATCGGTACTACCGAGATTACAATGCAAACTTTCTGGTTAGCTTATTACCAAAATCGGTCTCACCGAGTTTGAGTAATCAGTCTCACCGAGTTTGCTGACCAACTCTGGTTAGCTTATTACCAAAATCGGTCTCACCGAGTTTGTTTAATCGGTCTCACCGAGATTACGTTATGCCCTAACCCTAACCATATCGGTCCTACCAAGATGGATATCGGTCCCAGCAAAAACCCTAACGGTCACTAGGTTTACTAAATCGGTTCGATCGAGTTTGTTGATTCGGTCCCACCGAGTTTGGTAAATTGAGTGTAACAGTTAGATTTTGTGTGGAGGCTATATATACCCCTCCACCTCCTCTTCATTCATGGAGAGAGCCATCAGAACAAGCCTACACTTCCAAAGATCCTATTTACGAGAGAGAACTACCTACTCATGTGTTGAGGCCAAGATATTCCATTCCTACCACATAAATCTTGATCTCTAGCCTTCCCCAAGTTGCTTTCCACTCAAATCTTCTTTCCACCAAATCCAAATCCTGTGAGAGAGAGTTGAGTGTTGGGGAGACTATCATTTGAAGCACAAGAGCAAGGAGTTCATCATCAACACACCATTTGTTACTTCTTGGAGAGTGGTGTCTCCTAGATTGGCTAGGTGTCACTTGGGAGCCTCCGACAAGATTGTGGAGTTGAACCAAGGAGTTTGTAAGGGCAAGGAGATCGCCTACTTTGTGAAGATCTACCGCTAGTAAGGCAAGTCCTTCAAGGCGGCGGCCATGGTGGGATAGACAAGGTTGCTTCTTCGTGGACCCTTCTTGGGTGGAGCCCTCCGTGGACTCATGCAACTGCTACCCTTCGTGGGTTGAAGTCTCCATCAACGTGGATGTCACGATAGCACCACCTATCTGAACCACGACAAAAACATCCGTGTCTCCAATTGCGTTTGAATCCTCCAAAACCCTTCCCTTTACATTCTTGCAAGTTGCATGCTTTACTTTCCGCTGCTCACATACTCTTTGCATGCTTGCTTGTTATGTATTGTGAATGTTGAAATTGTGCCTAAACTCCACTTAAACCTAAAGAAGTTAAAAACTGCAACTTTGGTACTTAGTGACTAATCACCCCCCCCCCCTCTAGACACCTCTTCTCAAGATCCTACAAGTGGTATCAGAGCTTTGGTCTCCATTTCCTTGGTCTAATCACCATTGGAGGAAGATGGATGAGTCTACTTTGGGGAGTCTTAGACATAGAGTGCCTATTCTTCATGGAGAGTATTTTCATGAGTGGAAAAATGAGATGCTTGTAATTTTCAATCAATATCATTTGAACAAGTACATTGCTAGCCCTTGTGCACCTCATGTTGATCCTATGCATCCTACCCTTGATGAATCTATTGACATGACTAGAAATCTTAGAACTGTTAATCTTATCACTAGAGGATTGCCTAGAAACTTGATTAGAATCTTGCCTACTCTTGAGTGTGCCTACACTATATGGAAATTTCTTGAGGAACGCTTTCCAAATTATTCCTTAAAAAATCTAGATGAGATTCTCTATAAGTCTATTGCCTTGAGTAAGATGAATACTAGTGATCCTATGTATGGTGATCGTCTATTTGAACTCACCGACCTTATGCGTGCCAAAGGAGATGTTGGAATTATTGGTGATATTATTTCCGAAGCTATAAGAATTCATAAGCAAGATCATTGTCAAACTCACTCTAACGAATTACCCTCTCTAGGACTTGATCCACCACATGACGATGTTGAACATGGATGCTATGATGAGGATGATGATAGTGACTTCGATCTTGATGATGCAATGAGACACTTTGGTCTTATGGCAAATCTTCGGGAATATGTGTCAGGAGGAAAGGAATGGGTTCTTGATAGTGGATGTACCGATCACATGACCGGAGATAAAGACATGTTTCGTGAGCTTGCTGAAAATGATAGTCCTCGAAAGTATGTTCTTGACAGTGAAATGGTCGAGACATGAAGATTGATATATTGGAAGCCTATATTTGGATATCGGAAGTGTTTCGGGTGAAATCGGGATTTTACCGGAGTATCGGAGGGGTTACCGGAACCCCCGGGGGTTAATGGGCCATAGTGGGCCTTAGTGGAGAAGAGGAGGCGGCGGGGCAAGGGCGCCCTCCCCTAGTCCGAATAGGACAAGGAGAGGGGGGCGGCGCCCCCCCTTTTCCTTCTTCTCCTCCACCTCTTTCCCCCTCCACTCCTAATCCAACAAGGAAAAGGGAGGGAGTCCTACTTCCGGTGGGAGTAGGAATCCTCCTGGCGCACCCCCTCCTAGCCGGCCGCACCTCCCCCTTGCTCCTTTATATACGAGGGCAGGGGGCACCCTAGAGACACAACAATTGATCGTTTGATCTTTTAGTCGTGTGCAGTGCCCCCCTCTACCATAGTCCACCTTGATAATTCTGTAGCGGTGCTTAGGCGATGCCCTGCGTCGGTAGAACATCATCATCGTCACCACGCCGTCATGCTGATGAAACTCTCCCTCAACACTCGGCTGGATCGGAGTTCGAGGGACGTCATCGGGCTGAACGTGTGCTGAACTCGGAGCTGCCATGCGTTCAGTACTTTATCAGTCGGATCGTGAAGACGTGCGACTACATCAACCGCGTTGTGCTAACGCTTCCGCTTTCGGTCTACGAGGGTACGTGGACAACACTCTCCCCTCTCGTTGCTATGCATCACCATGATCTTGCGTGTGTGTAGGAATTTTTTAAAATTACTACGTTCATATGATGGCATCCGAGCCAGGTTTTATGCGTTGATGTTATATGCACGAGTAGAACACAAGTGAGTCGTGGGCGATATAAGTCATACTTCTTACCAGCATGTCATACTTTGGTTCGGCGGTATTGTTGGATGAAGCGGCCCGGACCGACATTACGCGTATGCTTACGCGAGACTGGTTCTACCGACGTGCTTTGCACACAGGTGGTTGGCGGGTGTCAGTTTCTCCAAGTTTAGTTGAACCGAGTGTGGCTACGCCCGGTCCTTGCGAAGGTTAAAACAACACCAACTTGACAAACTATTGTTGTGGTTTTGATGCGTAGGTAAGAACGGTTCTTTCAAAGCCTAGTAGCAGCCAGGTAAAACTTGCAACAACAAAGTAGAGGACGTCTAACTTGTTTTTGCAGGGCATGTTGTGATGTGATATGGTCAAGACATGATACTAAATTTTTTTGTATGAGATGATCATGTTTTGTAACCGAGTTATCAGCAACTGGGATGAGCCATATGGTTGTCGCTTTATTGTATGCAATGCAATCGCCATGTAATGCTTTACTTTATCACTAAGCGGTAGCGATAGTCGTAGAAGCATAAGATTGGCGAGACGACAACGATGCTACGATGGAGATCAAGGTGTCGCGCCGGTGACGATGGTGATCATGACGGTGCTTCGGAGATGGAGATCACAAGCACACGATAGATGATGGCCATATCATATCACTTATATTGATTGCATGTGATGTTTATCTTTTATGCATCTTGAGGGAGTCCCGGATTAGGGGGTATCCGGACAGCCGGACTATATCCTTTGGACGGACTATTGGACTATGAAGATACAAGATTGAAGACTTCGTCTGGGTAATAGGATGGGACTCTCCTTGGCGTGGAAGGCAAGCTTGGCGATACGGATATGTAGATCTCCTCCCATTGTAACCGACTCTATATAACCCTAGCCCCCTCCGGTGTCTATATAAACCGGAGGGTTTAGTCCATAGGACAACAACAATCATACCATAGGCTAGCTTCTAGGGTTTAGCCTCAAAGATCTCGTGGTAGATCAACTCTTGTAATACTCATATCATCAAGATCAATCAAGCAGGAAGTAGGGTATTATCTCCATAGAGAGGGCCCGAACCTGGGTAAACATCGTGTCCCCTACCTCCTGTTACCATTGTAGCGACCCGACCCGAATGGATCAAGTCTCTGTGCTTAAGTGTCATCCCTGGATCGGTATGCTGACACACACAGTACTCGAAGGATTTATAACAGAGGTAAATCACATGTATAAAGTAACGTAAATACTATTACCTCAATCCAAATATAGCGGAAGCAACAAGGTTGTGGATTCCCATCAACACCAACGGCAAAGTTGAGTGTAGAAATCGTAACCCTAACGTATCACTTACTCGTAAATGCGAAAAGTACGCAACATGAAGCGTTGCAGCCCGAAAACGGTCGACACATGGAATATCTTTGGCAATGTAACACATAGAGAGTAATGAAAGAATAAGCTATACTACATGCATATATGGCTGGTGGAAAGCTCTATGGTTACAGTTTTTGCGAAAAGCCAATTTTTCCCTACCGCAAAGGAATAAATTTATTTAACTATCATGGTGGTTGTTAAACATTGAGAATGGTTGACAGCATCCTCAATCCCAATTAAAAGTACTCATTAACAACCCAACAATATTAATTAGAGTAACATGATGAGATCAACAGGATAATCCAAGAACTAGATACTCAAGATTGTCCATAACCGGGGACACGGCTAACCATGATTAGTTTATACACTCTGCAGAGGTTTAGCACTTTTCCCCACAAGACTCAATCGCCTCCGTTTGATTTCTCGCACTACATGGTGTTTGAGAAACGGATGACCGAGACATAGTCTTTCAGAAGCACTAGCACCTTACTTGTGGGTAGACCGGTACACCGACTTTCCCCTACATCTGCTAGTCTACCCGTAAGAGTTCGCACAACTTAATCAATTATGCCAGAGCCCATAATGGCTTGTGGCTGCACACGGAAGTTTCTAGTTTGAATAATCTCATGATCCCTTTGAGCCTGGGTGGCGGTCCGAAGAAATACAGGCAAGTCCTGATAGAAACCAGGTGCCTCAGTCCACCCAGATGTGTGTTTAAGTTACCACCTTAAACAAACCATTAATTTAACAATCTCACATCTGTTATGGAATACACTCACCCAATCCACGTCTACTAGCATAGCATGGCATAATAAGCAAACGTAGAAGTAACTCCCAAGGGTTGATAATAAAAAAGGTAATAGGTACTACCTCAACTACTTCCCATCCCACAATTTAATTAAATCCTAAATCAATGCAATGTTTGAGGATAGATCTAATGCATAAAAACTGGGTATGAGAAAAGGTATGATCAAAGTGTTACTTGCCTGCAATGTTGATGAAGATGATTCGCACTCAAAACTCTTGATAGGTCTACTCGTCACACTCCGGTCAAACTATCGTAATCAAGCAATAGTAACCACACATAAGCAATCACTCAAAAGATCAAAAAGAACGAAGAAGACAATTCGGAAAACATCAAAACCAAGAAAATAACTCTTGCAACATAAAACAATTTCTAACAGTGCCAAAATTATGTGAATTTGGCCTTATCAGAAAGTTTAGGTCAAGAGCTTCGATTTGCAAAAAGAATCAACTAAATCGGAGCTACGAAACTCAAGTTATGATCAAACAAAGTTTGAATTCAAATCTGATCTAATTCAAATTTTAAACTTTGAAAAACATGTTTGAGTTGGATTACAGGATAGAGGGGATCATAACAAATAAATGGGCGTTGGTTTCGTTGAATTTCGACTAACGAGTAAAAAGTTATAGCCGTTTGAAGATTAGGGACTAATCTGTGAATTTTTTTTATCACGAATAGGTCCCTGGCCGGAAAATAAAAGAAAAGGAAAAAAAACTCTACGGAACGAGCGTTCGCTACAGAAGCATACACGACGAAAATGGTTCGCTAAAAGAAGCTAACTAATGAACGTTCTCTAAATAAATAAACCTAAACAAAACCGGTCTAGGGTTTTTTTTAAAGAAACCTAATTAAACCGGAAAGAAAAAAAACGCGGCTCGACGGCGGTTCTGACAGCCGAGATGAACAATGCGGCTCGTGGAGGAGAGGAACGGGTCCCAAGTGAGTATTTATGGGAGGAGGGCGAGGTGGCGTGGAGAAGGGGCAAGGCGGAGGTGGCCGGATCGGCCACTGCGACGGGCGGGCGGGCGTGAGTCCTGTCGAGACGAGGCGGTCGAGGCTGGCTGGGCCGTGGCTTTGGCAGTTGGCTGGCCGCCCAGTTCAAGGAGTCTTTTTTTAAAGAACAGAGGAAAAAAACAGAACAAAATGAAAATATTATATAGGCATATAATATATCAAAATTTTCGAAAAAGATTTTCTACAACATGGACATTTCTATAGCATTAAATAAAATTCACACAAATTTAAATAATTCAAATAGTGCTCCTGCTCTAATAAAATCCAACAAAAATCATTTTAAAAATACCAAATTTATTTCAAATTTATTTCTCTCCAATTTTACGATGTAGGGAATCATGTTACCCTATTTTCCATATATTTTATTTTTGGAGAAAAATAATTTGAATAAAACTCAATAACTCCAAATTGAAAATAAATTCAAAAGAACTTTAAATTTAATCCTTTGAAACTCCCAACTCATATTTCATATAATTTGAAGAAGTCATTTTATCTTCGCTCGTGAAAATCATTGAGTTGCATAAAGTTTCAGTAATTGGAAATATTTTCCAAATGAAATTCAAATATTTTCAACACCTTGTCATTTAAATAAATGGAAGAAGTCATGTCATCTTCTCTCCGAGGTTTTGTGATGAAAAGAATTTGAATTCGAAGATCATAAAAGCAAAATGAAAGTTTGGGAAAGTCCTTTTATTCCCTCTCATTTAACTTTCAAAAGTTTCAAATTTCACTCACTTTCAACAATCAATCAAACAATCAATCAAAACTATCTATTTGTTTATAACATTTCAAAATTTAGAATTTTGGGATGTTACAAACTACCACTTAAAATGAATCTCATTCCTCGAGATTCGAGAGGCTAGAAAGAAATAGGTTAGGGTTTGGGGTCTTCTCAAAATCCATCGATCATCACAAAGTGCAGGGTGCTACCACCCTTAGAAGCATGGTTACGGTTCCATCGTAATTCAGATACTCCATCCTTATTGTTGGCGATGTCGATCTTCTCGAGATCTTGAGGATAATTCCTTCTCTGGGCTCTTCGGTAGTGGCATAACCTTTTCCTCAATTCTTTTGTCCTTTCATCTTGGTAAGGTTATCCCAAACCGGGTCCTCTTAGGCGGGTCCAGGGCGCCAATTCTAAACAACTATCGATATCTCATGGTGGTCAACGATTTATGGTTTCTCCTGCAGAAAACGGGTCTGGGTTGAACCTCACTGTATATCCTACGATTGGCAACAGCTGCTGTGTACAAGGGGAAAAATGTTTATATCATTCGAAGGTTCAACAAGGTTTAATATCGTCGTCACTCTACTATAGGTAGGTCACTCAGATTTACCATCCCATATAGAAAAGCGAATAATAAGAGTAAGTCGGTATGGTGATCAATCCATCCCGCACCCAAATTATTACCTTGTACATGGTTTAGCGAATCTCGCATTCTAACACTCGATCATCCTCACAAGCCTTGCAGAATTTCTCTTGTCGACGAACCAAGTTCGGAAAAATCCATTGATTCTGCAAGCCAAACAAACATCTATCGTTCCTTAACAACTCTCAGGTTTTGCGTAAACTCCTATAGAATCGTCGGTTGATAACGGCATATCCCCTTCCAGGGTTTTTCCTTCAGCAAGGGTGTGCTTGCTTCTTGGCAGGTCCTGGGCCTGTGGGTTATGGCCCATCTCATCACTTATAATCCTTGAACTCGTCATCGGGGCAGCTGATCGTTATCCCAACATCCAACTTCCAGCTTCCTAGTATTTCTTAAATCCATCCAATTTTATTGTCTTCCTTACTTCTATTTGTACCAAACTGAGACATGATTACTCAGACTCATCATGGAATTTACATTGATCCATATTTCCAACATCTTACCTCCTTTATATCCAATAGTAATTCATCTCTTCATCCTCGTGGGATATCCCACATACCGAGATAAAAACTTATACTTATGAAGTCCATACTCCACTTCATGGAACATCATTATCCTTTCCAGGGTCAAGCGTCCTTACAAGGAAATATTGGCCATCTCTGCATGGCACTTCTTCAACTGGGAAACGTGAAACACATTATGAACTCTGCAGTCCTTGGTGACTCCAACTTGTTAGCCAATTCTCCCATACGTTCCAAAACTCGGTATGGTCCTACAAATCTCGGGGCTAACTTTCCCTTAACTCCAGATCGTTTAACTCCTCATAGAGGTGGCACACGAAGAGATGCTCTGTCTCCGTTTTCATAGACTACCTCCTTGCGTTTTTGAGTCTGCATAACTCTTCTGCCTGGACTAAGCTACCTTCAGTCTATCTTGAATAAACTTAACATTCTCTTCTGTCTCCTTGATCACATTTGGTCCAAACAACTGACTGTCTCCAACTTCGTCCCACATCAACGGTGTCTGGCTTCTTCTCCCATACAAAGCTTAAAAGGGACCATCTTCAAACTGGCTGGGTAACTGTTGTTGTATGAGAACTCCGCGTAAGGTAGATTATCATCACTATTAGATCCAAAATTTAGCACACACACGCTCTCAACATGTCCTCCAGAATCTGATTGACTCTCTCGGTCTATCCATCTGTCTGCGGATGAAAGGCTGTACTGAACTCTAGCCTAGTACCCAAAGTTTCACGCAACTGATTCCAAAACTTTGAGGTAAACTGTGTTCCTCTATCTGATACAATGGTCCTCGGAACTCCATGCAGACATACGATCCTGGTCAATATATCTTGGCCAACTTCGCACTTGTATAGGTGGTTTCACTGGGATAAAGTGAGCCACTTTGGTCAAGCGAGTCAACTACTACCCAGATAGAATCATATCCCGTTCGGGTACTAAGAATTCCGGTAATGAAATCCTTGCCAAGCTTTTCCCACTTCCATTCGGGTATCGGCATAGGCTGTAGTAATCCTGCTGGCTTCTGATGCTCTGCTTTTATTTTCTCTGGCATACATTACCTACGACTACATACTCCGCAATATCCTTCTTCTCACCAATCCACCAGAAACACTACTTCAAATCCAATTACATCTTGGTGTTTCCAGGGCGAATCGAGTATGGTGAGTCATGAGCCTCCTGAAGTATTAACTTCCTGATCTTTGCATTATTAGGCACATATACACGATCCTCGAACCATAAGGTGTTGTGCTCATCCTTACGAAAACCTTCGGCCTTTCCTTTGCTCATCCTCAGCAATCTCTTTGTCATCCTTCTAAGCTTCACGGATCTTTCCCAACAATGCAGACTGAACTTCCATTGCTTCAACAAAACCTTTGGGCACAATCTCCAATCGAAGTTCCCTGAAAATCCTCGGCTAACTCCTTTGATAATCCTCCGATTATGAGGGTATTCGTCCTTGTTTTCTTTATGGTTGTATCCTATTTCTCCACAAAGCTTGTATGCACAAGGTTTCTTCATATCCTTTCCATAAGGCCTCAATTTCCGGGACATGAACCTAGACTTTGACAAAGTCAACTTAAATTCTTTCCAACTGGTTACTCCTTGCCATCCGTTGATGGTTTGGTACATACTCCACCAGGTAGCAGCACCTCTTTCAAAGAATGGAAGAGCATGCTGGATCATATCCTTTCCGGCTATAGGGTTATTCTCCATGTGATCCTCCATGTTCTAAATCCATCGTTCTGTATCCAATTGACTCATCGGTCCAGAAATATAAGCTCTTCTCCATTCATCTTCTATTGGGTCCATGGGTTTGGGGTGGGATAAGAGAGATCGGGAGGGATGCACACAATACAAACAAAAGTTTTGAAAAGACATATTTTATTGTGGCTGTCGGAAAAAAACATCAAACAAAATGACAGCTCACAATCGTCGCATCTAACGCAAGTATGTAACAGGGGTTTGGTCTTCTAAAGGTCAATAAATCTTCAAAGTCATCAAACTCTTCGATTCTTGTTCATGTCTCCGATGGCTTCTTCTGATCATGCTTGTCCTTCTCAAGTTCTTATGCCAGATCTCTGTTTACGCGAAGTCTCTCATGACATCCTTTAATATTTCTGGAGTTGCATTCCAAACTTCTGGGTTTCAACATCCTTGGCATGAACCATGATCCTACTATCCTTCAGTTCCTGACGAATCTCCGGTATCTCGAGGTTTAGCTCCTCCGGCTTGGCTGCTTGCAGCTTCTGGGTCCTGATTTCTTCACAAAATGCTCCCTTACCAAATACAGCATCCTTCGCTGACAGATGCTCCTTCAGCCTTCTACCATCCAATCCTTCTGAGGAAACGTATGCTTAACTCAGCACGGTGACAATAGCATAAGCGACAATAATACCATGGTCAGCCGTGTCTATGCCCATGTTACTGCCATGAGCTTCATTCCATAATTGATATCTCCTGCCTTAGGGTTTTCCTGACAAAACTTTGAGTTCTAAGGCTCCATATTCCGGTCTTTCTCTGATACACCTTGATCTCGGGTATTGATAGCTTCCATAGTCTATCAAGTTCCATAAGGGTAGCCTTACTAGGTCATGAATAATCTGGGAATTCTTCCAAGCCTTCAAATTCTCCTAGTCTTCAGAGTCTTCACCGTTGTAGTTTTCGTCATTGTAATGCACGGTAAAATCCTCTTCATTCCAAATGGTCTTAGTTGTCCGATATCTTGTAGTCCTTGGAGTGGTCTCATCAGTCAAATCTTCAAGTGGTCAAAAGGGAAAAGGGTATGGTCTCACTAAACGGGAATATTTGAATAAGCTCAGAAGAGAAGAGAGGTAAAAGATCTTTTTGAAAATGAGGTTGTAGAGAAAAAATATTTCCTGTGGGCTTGTCAGTTTCTAGGGTCACGTCCTACAGTCAACATGTGCTCTGATACCATCTTGTAGCGACCCGACTCGAATGGATCAAGTCTCTGTGCTTAAGTGTCATCCCTGGATCGGTATCTTTGACACGAGCGATTACTCGAAGGATTTATAACAGAGGTAAATCACATGTATAAAGTAACGTAAATACTATTAACTCAATCCAAATATAGCGGAAGCAACAAGGTTGTGGTTTCCCATCAACACCAACGGCAAAGTTGAGTGTAGAAATCATAACCCTAACGTATCACTTACTCGTAAATGCGAAAATGCGCAACATGAAACATTGCAGCCCGAAAATGGGTCAAGACATGGAATATCTTTGGCAATGTAACACATAGAGAGTAATGAAATAATAAGCTATACTACATGCATATATGGCTGGTGGAAAGCTCTATGGTTACAGTTTTTTGCGAAAAGCCAATTTTTCCCTCTTGCCAAAGGAATAAATTTATTTAACTATCATGGTGGTTGTTAAACATTGAGAATGGTTGACAGCATCCTCAATCCCAATTAAAAGTACTCATTAACAACCCAACAATATTAATTAGAGTAACATGATGAGATCAACAGGATAATCCAAGAACTAGATACTCAAGATTGTCCATAACCGGGGACACGGCTAACCATGATTAGTTTATACGCTCTGCAGAGGTTTGCGCACTTTTCCCCACAAGACTCGATCGCCTCCGTTTTATTTCTCGCACTACATGGTGTTTGAGAAACGGATGACCGAGACATAGTCTTCAGAAGCACTAGCACCTTACTTGTGGGTAGACCGGTACACCTACTTTCCCCTACATCTGCTAGTCTACCCGTAAGAGTTCGCACAACTTAATCAACTATGCGAGCCAATAATGGCTTGTGGCTGCACACGGAAGTTTCTAGTTTGAATAATCTCATGATCCCTTTGAGCCTGGGTGGCGGTCCAAGAAATACTGAGCAAGTCCTGATAGAAACCAGGTGCCTCAATCCACCCAGATGTGTGTTGAAGTTGCCACCTTAAATAAACCATTAATTTAACAATCTCACATCTGTCATGGAATACACTCACCCAATCCACGTCTACTAGCATAGCATGGCATAATAAGCAAAGTAGAAGTAACTCCGAAGGGTTGATAATAAAACAGGTAATAGGTACTACCTCAACTACTTCCCATCCCACAATTTAATTAAATCCTAAATCAATGCAATGTTTGAGGATAGATCTAATGCATAAAAACTGGGTATGAGAAAAGGTATGATCAAAGTGTTACTTGCCTGCAATGTTGATGAAGATGATTCGCACTCAAAACTCTTGATAGGTCTACTCGTCACACTCCGGTCAATCTATCGTAATCAAGCAACAGTAACCACACATAAGCAATCACTCAAAAGATCAAAAAGAACGAAGAAGACAATTCGGAAAACATCAAAACCAAGAAAATAACTCTTGCAACATAAAACAATTTCTAACAGTACAAAAATTATGTGAATTTGGCCTTATCAGAAAGTTTAGGTCAAGAGCTTCGATTTGCAAAAAAGAATCAACTAAATCGAGACTCTGAAACTCAAGTTATGATCAAACGAAGTTTGAATTCAAATCTGATCTAATTCAAATTTTAAACTTTCAAAAACATGTTTGAGTTGGATTACAGGATAGAGGGGATCATAACGAAGAAATGGGCGTTGGTTTTGTTGAATTCCGACTAACGAGTAAAAAGTTATAGCCGTTTGAAGATTAGGGACTAATCTATGAAAAAAATTACCACGAATAGGTCCCTGGCCGGAAATTAAAAGAAAAGGAAAAAAAACTACGGAACGAACGTTCACTACAGAAGCATACACGACGAAAACGGTTCGCTAAAAGAAGCTAACTAATGAACGTTCTCTAAATAAATAAACCTAAACAAAACCGGTCTAGGGGTTTTTTTTTGAAAAGAAACCTAATTAATCCGGAAAGAAAAAAAACGCGGCTCGACGGCGGTTACCGACGACGGCGAGACGAACAGCGGCGGCGGCTCGGGGAGGAGAGGAACGGGGCCCGGGCGGAGTATTTATGGGAGGGGAGGGGCGAGGTGGCGTGGAGAAGGGCAAGCGGCGGAGGTGGCAGATTAGCCACTGGCGTGGCGGCGTCTGGCGGAGTCCGCGTCGAGGGCAATGGCGGTCGGCTGGCTGGGCCGTGCTTTGGCAGTTAGCTGGCCAGCCAGTTCGTGAGAGTCTTTTTTTAAAGAACAGAGGAAAAAAACAGAACAAAATGAAAATATTATATAGGCATATAATATATCAAAATTTTCAGAAAAAGATTTTCTACAACATGGACATTTCTATAGCATTAAATAAAATTGAAACAAATTTAAATAATTCAAATAGTGCTCCTGCTCTAATAAAATCCAACAAAAATCATTTTAAAAATACCAAATTTAATTCAAATTTATTTCTCTCCAATTTTCTGATGTAGGGAATCATGTTACCCTATTTTCCATATATTTTATTTTTGGAGAAAAATAATTTGAATAAAACTCCAATAACTCCAAATTGAAAATAAATTCAAAAGAACTTTAAATTTAATCCTGTGAAACTCCCAACTCATATTTCATATAATTTGAAGAAGTCATTTTATCTTAATTTCGTGAAAATCATTGAGTTGCATAAAGTTTCAGAATTGGAAATATTTTCCAAATGAAATTCAAATATTTTCAACACCCCTTGTCATTTAAATAAATGGAAGAAGTCATGTCATCTTCTCTCCGAGGGTTTTGTGATGAAAAGAATTTGAATTCGAAGATCATAAAAGCAAAAATGAAAGTTTGGGAAAGTCCTTTTATTCCCTCTCATTTAACTTTCAAAAAGTTTCAAATTTCACTCACTTTCAGTCAATCAATCAAACAATCAATCAAAACTATCTATTTGTTTATAACATTCCAAAATTTAGAATTTTGGGATGTTACAACCATCCACCTTAGACGCACAGTTCGGGACCCCCTACCCGAGATCCGCCGGTTTTGACACCGACATTGGTGCTTCCATTGAGAGTTCCACTGTGTCGTCACCATAAGGCCTGATGGCTCCTTCGATCATCGGTAACGATGCGGTCCAGGGTAAGGTCTTCCTCCCCGTACAGATCTTCGTATTCGGCGGCTTCGCACTGCGGGCCAACTCATTTGGCCATCTGGAGCAAATCGGGAGCTACCCCACAGCCACGTGTCGAGTTCAGAAATTTGAACTACGGCCGACATCCGCGGAGACTTGATCTTCGACGGATTCGAGCCCATGCCAGGTGCGCCGCACGATCACGACGAGCATGATTTAGCTCTGCCGTCGGACGGCGTTCAGATCGCACCAGCAACAACTCCGGTCTTCAATCCGGAGCAGATTGCGCCATCCCAGGACGGGCGGATAGACCCCGCCATGGAGGCCGCACTCTCAGCGGCGATAGAGCCGGATACTGACACTACCCCTTACGAGAGCCGTGATGCCGAACCTATAGACTCGTCTCCGGCCACGGACTCTGTACCGCTTACGCCCGTGCCAGTCGAATCCGACTGGGCGCCGGTCATGGAGTTCACCTCCGCGGATATTTTTCAGCACTCACCCTTTGGCGATGTACTGAACTCGTTAAAGTCTCTCTTTGTCAGGAGAACCTTGGCCGAACTATTTCCGGCTAGAATGGGATGCGGACGACGAAGAAATTCACGCCCCACCCACCACCCACTTAGTAGCCACTGTCGAGGATTTAACCGACATGCTCGATTATGACTCCGAACACATCGATGGTATGGACACTGATGCAGGAGACGAACAGGAGCCACCGCCAACAGGGCGCTGGACCACTACTTCATCACATGACATATACATGGTGGATACACCCAAAGAAAATGAGGACGAGGAACTGAAGAAAGATAGCTCCCTTGAGAAGCAATCAAAGCGGCGCCGTAAGCGCAGCCCCAAATCCCACCTCGGCAAAAACAGCGATAACAGCGCAAAAATAAACAATACCCCGGTCGACTCCGGAGGAAACGACGACCAAATAGACCTAGCGACAGAGCAGGGCGAGCCAGCGGACGAACAAAGTACGGAGCCGCTGTCTGAACAGGGCGACGCCGAACGTCAAGACAATCAACCCGTCTCCGACGAAGAGAACAGTCCGGATGACGACGAACACATCATCCTAGAAAGGCAGCTAGAGCAAGAAAGGCTTATCGACACTGCAAGAAGTCTGAAAAAGCAGAAACAAAGGCTTAAGGCCGCACAACACACACTCAACAGTAGATGGAACAAAGTGCTCGATACGGCAGAAAAGTATGGTGATAATCGTCACACAAAGAGCTACCCAAAGCGAAAGATGCTGCCTGAATTTCACGACGAGGCCTTAGAGCCCCCGCAGTCAAAAAATAAAACCGCCGGCCAATCGGATCGACGACCCCGCGGCTGCGATAGAGTGGCCAACGAGGCCGCACACAAGTCAGTACGCGATTCACGCAAAGACTCGCGTCAAAAGGCCGGCGCAACCAGATCCATCTACGGATCGAGGAAATGCACTCCAGCACCCAGCAAACACCAAATACCACAACCGTCCGAACGCCATGGCACAGCCAAGTACAGGGGTGCCGCACACCCCCTGTGTTTCACCGACGAGGTACTAGACCATGAATTCCCAGAAGGATTCAAACCAGTGAACATAGAAGCGTACGATGGAACCACATACCCAGGGGTCTGGATCGAGGACTTCATCCTCCATATTCATATGGCTCGCGGAGACGATCTCCATGCCATCAAATACTTCCCCCTCAAGCTCAAAGGACCAGCTCGGCACTGGCTGAAAAGCCTCCCCAAAAACTCCATTGGAAGTTGGGAGGAGCTCGAGGACGCTTTCCAGGCTAATTTTCAAGGGACTTATGTCCGGCCTCCGGACGCTGACGATTTAAGTCATATAATTCAACAGCCCGGAGAATCAGCCCGAAAGCTTTGGAACAGGTTTCTCACTAAGAAGAACCAAATTGTCGACTGTCCGGACGCTGAAGCCTTAGCAGCTTTCAAACCACGGCGTCCAGGGCGAATGGCTTGCCGGACACCTCGGCCAAGAAAAGCCGAGAACAATGGCAGCTCTAACAAGCCTCATGACCCGCTTTTTGCGGCGAGGACAAGCTGGTTAGCCAGTAGCACCAGCGACCCAAGCACATCCGAAGTCAGGGACGGCAATGGAAAGCCGCGACACAGTAAAAACAAGCGCTGGAATAAAGAAGACATCCCAGCTAACACGGTGATGCGCGGATTCAGGAACTCTCGACCGGTCGACAAAAAAAGCCCTTCAAAGGCAAATGAGATGGTCCGAATAGCCTAAAAAGATCCTAGACAAACCATGTCGGATACACGGCACCCCGATAAACACGCAAATCATACCCACAGAGAATGTTGGGTCTTCAAGCAGGCTGGCAAGCTAAACGCCGAACACAAGGGGGAGGACACTCCGAGCGAGGACGATGATGCGCCTCGCCAGCAAGACACTGGGGGAACGAAAAAATTCCCACCAGAAGTCAAAATAGTAAATGTTATCCACGTGACAAAGAGGATAGGCAAATATCCCCTCCGAAATACACAAGCCATAGAGCCCGTCACCCCTGAGTTCTACCCCTGGTTGGCCTGCCCGGTTACTTTTGATCACCGGGATCACCTAATAGGTATCCGGCATGAAGGATCAACCGCCTTGGTGCTGGACCCGATAATAAACGGATACCATCTCACACGAGTCCTTATGGACGGCGGCAGTAGTCTAAATCTTATATATCAGGACACCATCCGCAAAATGGGGATAAACCCAACAAAAATCAGCCACAGTAATACTACCTTCAAGGGAGTACTACCAGGCACAGAGGACCGCTGCACGGGCTCTCTAGTACTATTGGTTGTGTTCGGCTCACCCGACAACTTCCGAAGCGAAAGGTTAACCTTCAACATTGCTCCATTCCGAAGTGGCTATCATGCACTACTCGGACGAGAGCCTTTCGCACGTTTTAATGCAATACCGCATTATGCTTTACTCAAGCTTAAAATGCCCGGTCCGCGTGGCATCATCACAGTAAATGGAAACGTTGAGCGCTTCTTTCGCGCAGAAAAATGTATGGCTGCTTTAACAGCCGAACACTAGACGGCCTCACCAACCAGAACAGATGACTGGTCGTTAAGACCACGGACACGGTTCGACGGGTCCAGATAATCATTGGATATACTTGAGATTGGTTTAATGGTTACACCCTCCCAGGCAGTACCAGGGGCTTCCTAGCGTTAATACGGCTAAATTTTACCGATCCTTACTTTTAATACGGTTTATTCATAATAACAATTTTTTGCACGACGACTTTCAACTAAGTTCCTCTCTTTTACAGATGACAATCGTGCTACACCCGTCCAGGATACGACACAACGGAGACACAGGCACAGACGTGCAGCAGGGACCTGGTGAAAGGTTTCTCTTTAGATTAAGAACCTGCGTCAACCTTTTTTACTGCCTTTCGTTGTTCACATCCTCCGGATTCTCAATATAACTGAGAAGGATGCTGGCGTTCTTGGCATGTGGCCATGTCAGGATATTGCACGTACCCGGACACTAGGGGCTCATTACCAAGGGCATGGTTTATCCCGGTATATACTACAAAGACCGAATACCTTAGGGAGTGTTCGGCGTCGCGAGTTTGGCCTTATATGCATCAGCTCCGAATCATGTCTTTGGTCAAATGTTGGGTTTGCCCGGCTCCTGTGTTTTGTTACCTTACGTTCCACTCTATCAGCTAAGATGGCACCAGGAGAACTACTGCGATTGTGCCCTGGCTAGCCCAGACGAGCACCTCAGTAGAGAAAGCCGAAAACTGACTGTCATGATAAAGCGAGAGACTGGTTAACCACTCGATGACCTATCGGAATCTTCGGGATTCCTCTGCCTTAACGAAGGGCCGTTTCCTGGCTAGGCATGACCGCGCCCCGTATTCGGATGAGCGCGGAGCCACCAGGGGCTATATAGTAGCCCCACTGTCAAACTCCTATGGCTAAGTGAAAGTGTTAAAGCAATATAGTCAGATTGCCTAGTTATTTGTGCTATCACCTCCTTCATGGACCAAGACGTTGGATCAAGTGTGAACATGCGTCTTCTGCGAACACCCGCATTATATGCGTAAATTTGAAAGCCGACGACTGCAAACTTTCAGGTTATATACATATATACATAAACGGCCGCACAGGAGGCACCATAACACTTTTAGGCAAAAGTATAAACATAACCTTTACAATTAAGCAAAACATTGTTTTTCAATGGGAATACATGTCCTTAGAACATAATATTCTTCGAGCAATGAGCTTCTATTGAACGAGCACCTTCAAGGACTTCGTCAAAGTAGTGCTCGGCAGCCACTCGGCCAATGGCCGAACTCGGGTTTGCAATCGCGGCAGCCTCCATCTCTGCCCAGTATGTTTTAACACGGGCAAGCGCCATCCGCGCACCCTCGATGCACGCCGACTTCTTCATAGCGTTGATCCGCGACATAGCACCAAGGAACTGCTGCACCAGACTGAAATAATTGTTTGGCCTTGGCCCCTCCAGCCACAAATGATCCATGACAGACCTCATGGCAAGCCCGGACAACCTATGGAGCTCGGCCCATTCGGCCATCCGTTCATTCAGCGGGAGCGGACGCGCTGGAGCATTAAATTGTGACCAGAATAGCTTCTCCACTTCGTGACCTTTTTGATCCTTGAAGTATTCAACCGCATCTGTGGCACTCGCTACCAAATCAAGATAATCGTCTGCAGAGCTCCACATCCGATCAAGAGGAGCATACTTAGGATCTACGAACTTCATCCGCAGCATAAAAGGCTTGCCAGCCGCGATATCCCCGGCATGACGCAGCTCCTCCTTCATCGCTATAATTGTAGAGCGGGCGTCATAACGCCGCGGTGGCCTTTTCGTGTCGATCATCTTCGCTCGATCTTCTTTTTTGAGAAGCTCGTAACGGTCGGCGGCGTCCTTCAAATCCACAGCCATCTTGGCTATTTCTTTCTTGCTTTGGCCATGAGCGGCCTGTTCGGCTCTTAGCTCCTCGACCGCCTTTAGAGAGGCCGCATCGCTTTTCTTGGCTTGTTCTTTGGCTCGGGCAAGTTCCGCCCGAAGGGTCTCCACTGCCGCAGCTCCATCTGCAGTCAAAACATGTTTAAGATACTGGCATAATGCTCCTCTTACTATATCTCGATCATCGAAGAAATTACATACCCTGCGCCTCGTCAAGCCGTTTGTTGACAAGCACGATGTCGGCATCTGCCGCGTCAAGTTGCCGCTTTAGCTCGGCAACCTCACAAGTCCGGCTAGCCACCGGACCTCCCGCCACCTGCACATGAAGACGGCCGGATTGTTACCTGGGACTATGATCCTCTGTTTGCCGCCGTTCTCGACGGTAACCAGAGTCTCAGGGGCTACTATCTGCACAGGGCACATCTAAAAACATGTGCGGTACTGTAAAAAATACACACTATTTCACGTACCTCAAAACCTCTTAGCAGACTCATAAAGGCTTCATACAACCCGCTTTCGGCGAATAAAATCCTCTCAACCACCACGCCCATTAGCGCACGATGCGCTTCTGAGATAGCCGCCTGCTCTAGCTGATCCTTCAGTGTGTCCGACCGCATAACAGGCGGAGCCGGACTCTTATGGTTGCTCTCTTCAAGAGCCGGATACTGAAGACTTCGGGTGGCCAAAGGATTACCCTCTGGCCTTGCCGGATCGGGAGAAACCCTCCGAGATGACACCTCGGGGTCGCCCGCCTCGTAAGGCGGGATGGTATGGGGAGGCGTTTCGCTCTCCATCATCTCCGGAAGAAGATCCCCCGAAGACGAACTCTGCCGAGAAGGGCTACGATCCGGACTACAAGATAAATGTTTCGGTTATTCTCCTCAAAGGCAAAGTGGGATGTTTTTTGCTATTAAACCCCTTTTTTTACTTACAGCTCGGTGGAGGGCTGAGCCCCTTGCGGGCATTGTGCGGCCGGGGTATCCCCTGGGGCAGGACCCTCTGGCGAAGATTTCTTCCCCCGTTTGGAGATTATTGTCTCCGGGCCTTCAGAGGCGCTCCTCTTCCTTCCCTGGGGAGAGGGAACTTTGGCTTCTTCCCCCCGGTTATCCTCCTTCGCGGAGGTGCTGGCCTCTTTCTTCCCACCTTTATCTTCCCCTGAGGGCACTTGGTAAGGCGCGAGCTCCAACATCCTGGCTAGTACTGGATCTGGTGAGACCTCGGGGAGGGGGCCGGACACCTGATCATCTTCGCCCTTGCTATCCAATCCTGGTCAAAGAGCGATTTTTCATAATAATATTGTGATGAATAAAAATACAACATGTTCGGCCACAGGACGACTTACTTGGGTGTCTGGACGATTGCAGCTTAGACCCGCGTCCTCGGTGGTATCCGGACACATTACTTGTGGTCCGAAGTACAATTCGTACATCTCCTCGAGCGTCATGCCGAGGAAGTGCTGGATAGCTCGCGGTCCCTCCGGGTTGAACTCCCACAGGCGGAAGGGACGACGTTTGCAGGGCAGGATTCGACGAAGCAACATCACTTGCGTTACGGTGACCAGACCGATATCTCTTTCGAGGAGATATCGGATGCGGCTCTGTAGCATGGGCACATCCTTTACTGGCCCCCAGTCCAGTCCCTTGTTGATCCATGACGTTAGTCATGGTGGGGAGCCCGAGCGAAAGGCAAGGGGAGTCACCCATTTGGTACCCCTGGGAGTTGTGACATAAAACCACTCTTGTTGCCATAAGATGGACACCTCCTGGAAAGAACCCTCGGGCCATGGGGCATCGGCACTTTTGCTTATTACGGCACCTCCGCACTCCGCGTGTCTACCCTCGATCATCTTCGGCTCCACTTGGAAGGTCTTGAGCCACAGGCGAAGTGAGGGGTGATGCGAGGAAAGCCGCACCACGATGATTAAAGGCGAGATGTGGACGATAGAATCGAGCCAAATCATGGAAATCCAGCCGTAATAGAACATGAGCCCCTCACGAAGGGATCCAGGCGAGGCCTAGCCCTTGAAGGAAGTGAGATATGAACACGGCGCTCTCGCGGATTTGGGAGTAGGAATGACCTGCCCTCGTGCAGGCGGCGGTCTGTGATCTCGCCCGGTCGAACACAGCCTCTCTTAACTTTTTGACGTCTTCCTCCATGGCGGAGGAGGGCATCCACCGACCTTGAAGGTTGGATCCGGACATGGCTGAAGGTCCGAAGCGCCTGACCTGAGCTTTGGGTGTTGGAACTCGAGGCGGGGGAAGGATTCGATTGAGCTCGAGGAACAAAAAAGTATAGGCCTTGGTCTCTTTATAAAGAGGGTGAATACTAAGCATCCTCCTCGTAACCGTCTGGGACTTGCCTATAATCGAGGAGTCATACCGACGGGCACGATTGGGTTACCCATGCCTGTATTGATGAGAATCCCGCGATAAGGGGACACGATCTCTGCTTCGACATGACATCCCAAAGAAACCGCCTCGCGATATGCGCCCAGGCAGGTTGAGAAAAACGGTTCGATAATAACTGGGCCATGGTATGATGTCATGATATCAAATATGTCAGCAGATCGGAAATATTATTCTCTCTATGGTGGTATGTGGAACTTGTTTTGCAGAGCCGGACACTATCCTTGTGTTCAAAAATCTTCTATAGAGTATTCGGAGAAGGAACCCGCCTTGCAATGCCGAAGACAAACTGCGCGCCGGACTCATCGTCATTGAAGCCTGGTTCAGGGGCTACTGAGGGAGTCCCGGATTAGAGGGTATCCGGACAGCCGGACTATATCCTTTGGCCGGACTGTTGGACTATGAAGATACAAGATTGAATACTTCGTCTCGTGTCCGGATGGGACTCTCCTTGGCGTGGAAGGCAAGCTTGGCGATACGGATATGTAGATCTCCTCCCATTGTAACCGACTCTATGTAACCCTAGCCCCCTCCAATGTCTATATAAACCGGAGGGTTTAGTCCATAGGACAACAACAATCATACCATAGGCTAGCTTCTAGGGTTTAGCCTCAAAGATCTCGTGGTAGATCAACTCTTGTAATACTCGTATCATCAAGATCAATCAAGCAGGAAGTAGGGTATTAGCTCCATAGAGAGGGCCCAAACCTGGGTAAACATCGTGTCCCCTGCCTCCTGTTACCATCCGCCTTAGACGCATATTTCGGGACCCCCTACCCGAGATCCGCCGGTTTTGACACCGACACATCTTATCTTGCTTTGATTGACGGTAGCATTATAAGATGATCTCTCACTAAATTTCAAGATAAAAGTGTTCTCCCTGAGTATGCACCATTTCCAAAGTTCGTCATGCCCAGACACCACGTGATGATTGGGTGTGATAAGCTCTACGTCCATCTACAACGGGTGCAAGCCAGTTTTGCACACGCAGATGTTGGGGAACGCAGTAATTTCAAAAAATTTCCTACGCACACACAGGACCATGGTGATGGCATAGCAACGAGAGGGGAGAGTGTTGTCTACGTACCCTCGTAGACCGAAGCGAAGCGATCTGGCGTAGAGGAAGTAGTCGTATGTTCTCCTCGCGATCCTGCCGATCCCAGTGCGTTACTCCGGCACCTCCGAGTCGATGATGGCGTAGAGGAAGTAGTCGACGTTCTCCTCGCGATCCGGCCGATCCAGCGCCGTTACTCCGGCGCCTCGAGTTCTTGGCACACGTTCAGCTCGATGGCGCTCCTCGGGCTCCGATCCAGCAAAGCTCCGGGAGAGGGAGTTCCGTCAACCTGACGGCGTGGTGGACGATCTTGATGTTTCACCGGCGCAGGCTTCGCCTAAGCACCGCTTCTGATATGACCGAGGTGGAATATGGTGGAGGGGGCACCGCACGGCTGAGGAACGATCTCAAGGATCAACTTGTGTGTTCTAGGGTGCCCCCTCCCCGTATATAAAGGAGGGAGGGAGGAGGTGGCCGGCCACAAGGGGCGGCGCCATGGGGAGGAAACCTACTCCAAGTAGGTTTCCCTCTCCTTTCCTTATCTTATTTGGAGGGGGGAAGGAAGGAGTACTAGTATTAGGAAGTAGTACTAGTAGTAGGAATAGGAAGAGGGGGAAGGAGAAAGGAAAGGGGGGGCCGGCCCCCCTCCCCAATTCGGAGTGGGCTTGGGGGGGCGCGCCCCCCTCCCTTGTTCCTTCTCCCTTCCTCCTACATGGGCCCAATAAGGCCCATATACCTCCCGGGGGTTCCGGTAACCTCCCGGAGCTCCAAACTTCTCCGGAACCTTTCCGGTGTCCAAATATATCCGTCCAATATATTAATCTTTATGTCTCGACCATTTCGAGACTCCTCGTCATGTCCGTGATCATATCCGGGACTCGAACAACCTTGGTACATCAAAATACACAAACTCATAATATAAGCATCGCCGAAACCTTAAGCGTGCGGACCCTACGGTTCGAGAACAATGTAGACATGACCGAGACACATCTCCGGTCAATAACCAATAAGCGGGACCTGGATGCCCATATTGGTTCCTACATTTTCTCTGAAGATCTTTATCGGTCGAGACCGCATAACAACATCGTTGTTCCCTTTGTCATCGGTATGTTACTTACCCGAGATTCGATCGTCGGTATCCAATACCTAGTTCAATCTCGTTCTTGGCAAGTCTCTTTACTAGTTCCGTAATACATCATCTCACAACTAACTCATTAGTTGTAATGCTTACAAGGCTTATGTGATGTGTATTACCGAGAAGGCCAGAGATACCTCTCCGAGCAATCGGAGTGACAAAACCTAATCTCGAAATCGCCAACCCAACAAGTACCTTTGGAGACACTGTAGTACTCCTTTATGATCACCCAGTTACATTGTGACGTTTGGTAGTACCCAAAGTGTTCCTCCGGTAAGCAGGAGTTGCATAATCTCATAGTTACAGGAACATGTATAAGTCATGAAGAAAGCAATAGCAACATACTAAGCGATCAAGTGCTAGGCTAACGGAATGGGTCATGTCAATCAGATCATTCTCCTAATGATGTGATCCCGTTAATCAAATGACAACTTATGTCTATGGTTAGGAAACATAACCATCTTTGATTAACGAGCTAGTCAAATAGAGGCATACTAGTGACACTCTGTTTGTCTATGTATTCACACATGTATTATGTTTCCGGTTAATACAATTATAGCATGAATAATAAACATTTACCATGATATAAGGAAATAAATAATAGCTTTATTATTGCCTCTAGGGCATATTTCCTTGATCTCCCACTTGCACTAGAGTCAATAATCTAGTTCACTCAAGAATGATTCTAACACCCATGGAGTCTTGGTGCTGATCATGTTTTGCTCGTGGAAGAGGCTTAGTCAGCGGGTGCGCAGCGTTCAGATCCGTATGTATTTTGCAAATCTCTATGTCTCCCACTTGGACTTGGTCCCGAATGGAATTGAAGCGTCTCTTGATATGCTTGGTCCTCTTGTGAAATCTGGATTCCTTTGCCAAGGCAATTGCACGATATTGTCACGAGAAGATCTTCATTGGTCCCGATGCACTAGGTACAACACCTAGATCGGAAATGAACTCTTTCATCCAGACTCCTTCATTTGCTTTGCTTCGAAGCAGCTATGTACTCCGCTTCACATGTAGATCCCGCCATACGGCGCTTTGTTTAGAACTGCACCAGCGGCGGCTCCACCGTTTAACAAAAACACGTATCCGGTTTGCGATTTAGAATCGTCCGGATCGGTGTCAAAACTTACATCGGCGTAACCATTTACGACTAGCTCTTTGTCACCTCCATATACGAGAAACATATCCTTAGTCCTTTTCGGGTATTTCGGGATGTTCTTGACGCTGTCCGATGATCCACTCTGGATTACTTTGGTACCTTCCTGCCAAGCTTACGCCTAAGCATACGTCAGTCTGGTACACAGCATTGCATACATGATAGAGCCTATGGCTGAAGCATAGGGAACATCTTTCATTTTCTCTCTATCTTCTGCTGTGGTCGGGCATTGAGTCGACTCAATCTCACACCTTATGTCTGGTAAAAAACCTTTCTTTGCACGATCCATTTTGAACTTCTTCAAAACTTTATCAAGGTATGTGCTTTGTGAAAGTCCAATTAAGCGTCTTGATCTATCTCTATAGATCTTGATGCCC
Source organism: Aegilops bicornis (assembly GCA_021605145.1). Taxonomy (NCBI): domain Eukaryota; kingdom Viridiplantae; phylum Streptophyta; class Magnoliopsida; order Poales; family Poaceae; genus Aegilops; species Aegilops bicornis. The sequence goes on from CM038669.1 coordinate 326,633,625, forward strand.
AATATATAAGCAACTTCACCAAGGTCTTTCATCGAAAAACTCTTGTTCAAGTATCCCTTTATGCTATCCAGAAATTCTATATCATTTCCGATCGGTAATATGTCATCTACATATAATATCGTAAATGCTACTGAGCTCCCACTCACTTTCTTGTAAATACAAAGCTTCTCCAAAAGTCTCGTATAAACCCAAATACTTTGATCACACTATCAAAGCGTTTATTCCAACTCCGAGATGCTTGCACCGGTCCATAAATGGATCATTTGGAGCTTGCACACTTTGTTAGCTCCCTTTGGATCGATAAAACCTTCTGGTTGCATCATATACAACTCTTCTTCTAGAAACCCATTCAGAATGCGGTCTTTACATCCATTTGCCAAATTTCATAATCATAAAATCGGCAATTGCTAACATGATTCGGACGGACTTAAGCATCGCTTCTGGTGAGAAGGTCTCATCGTAGTCAATACCTTGAACTTGTCGAAAACCGCTGCGACAAAGTCGATCTTTAATGACAACAATATTACCGTCGGCGTCGGTCTTCTTCTTGAAGATCCACTTGTTTTCTATTGCTTGCCGACCCTCGGGCAAGTCAACCAAAGTCCACACTTTGTTTTCATACATGGATCCCATCTCGCATTTCATGGCCTCAAGCCATTTTGCGGAATCTGGGCTCACCATCGCTTCTTCATAGTTCGTGAGGTTCATCATGATCTAGTAGCATGACTTCCAGAACAGGATTGCCGTACCACTGCAGTGCGGATTTTATTCTGGTTGATCTACGAGGTTACGTAGTAACTTGATCTGAAGTTTCACGATCAACATCATCAACTTCCTCACTATTTGGTGTAGATATCGCAGAAACTGGTTTACGTGATAAACCACTTTCAAATAAGGGAGAAGGTACGATTACCTCATCAAGTTCTACTTTCCTCCCACTCACTTTTTCGAGAGAAACTCCTTCTCTAGAAAGGATCCATTCTTAGCAACAAATGTCTTGCCTTCGGATCTGTGATAGAAGGTGTACCCAACTGTCTCCTTTGGGTATCCTATGAAGACACATTTCTCCGATTTAGGTTCGAGCTTATCAGGTTGAAGCTTTTTCACATAAGCATCGCATCCCCAAACTTTAAGAAAGCGACAACTTTGGTTTCTTGCTAAACCCACAGTTCATAAGGCGTCGTCTCAGCGGATTTTGACGGTGTTCTATTCTGCGTGAATGCGGCCGTCTCAAGAGCATAACCCCAAAAGCGATAGCGGTAAATCTGTAAGAGACATCATAGATCGCATCATATCTAGTAAAGTGCGATTCTGACGTTCGGACACACCATTCTTATTTGTGGTGTTCCGGGTGGCGTGATTCTTGAAACTATTCCGCATTGTTTCAAATGTAGACCAAACTCGTAACTCAAATATTCGCCTCCACGATCAGATCGTAGAAACTTTATTTTCTTATTACGATGATTTTCAACTTCACTCTAAAATTCTTTGAACTTTTCAAATGTCTCAGACTTATGTTTCATTAAGAAGATATACCCATATCTGCTTAAATCATCTGTGAAGGTGAGAAAATAACGATATCCGCCACGAGCCTCAACATTCATTGGACCACATACATCTGTATGTATGATTTCCAACAAATCTGTTGCTCTCTCCATAGTACCGAGAACGGGGTTTTAGTCATCTTGCCCATGAGGCACGGTTCGCAAGTGCCAAGTGATTCATAATCAAGTGACTCCAAAAGTCCATCAGTATGGAGTTTCTTCATGCGCTTTATACCGATATGACCTAAACGGCAATGCCACAAATAAGTTGCACTATCATTATCAACTCTGCATCTTTTGGTTTCAACATTATGAATATGTGTATCACTACTATCGAGATTCATTAAAAATAGACCACTCTTCAAGGGTGCATGACCATAAAAGATATTATTCATATAAATAGAACAACCTTTATTCTCTGATTTAAATGAATAACCGTCTCGCATCAAACAAGATCCAGATATAATTTTCATGCTTAACGCTGGCACCAAATAACAATTATTTAGGTCTAAAACTAATCCCGAAGGTAGATGTAGAGGTAGCGTGCCGACCGCGATCACATCGACTTTGGAACCATTTCCCAGCGCGCCGTCACCTCGTCCTTTGCCGGTGTTAAGCAATCAGTAGTCCCTGCTTTGAGTTGCAAATATTATAGCAGAACCCGGTATCAAATACCAGTGCTCTCTGCGAGCTCTAGTAAGGTACACATCAATAACATGTATATCACATATACCTTTGTTCACCTTGCCATCCTTCTTATCCGCCAAATACTTGGGGCAGTTCCGCTTCGATGACGATGCTTGCTTGGTAGAAGCACTCGATTTCAGGTTTAGGTCCAGACTTGGGTTTCTTCCCTTGAGCAGCAACTTGTTTGCTGTTCTTCTTGAAGTTCCTTTTTCTTCCCTTTGCCTTTCTTCTTGAAACTAGTGGTCTTATTGACCATCAACACTTGATGCTCCTTCTTGATTTCTACTTCCGCAGCCTTGACATTGCGAAGAGCTCGAGCATAGTCTTTACTAACCCTTGCATATTATAGTTCATCACGAAGCCTTTGTAGCTTGGTGGCGGTGATTGAAGAATTACATCAATGACACAATCATCCGGAAGATCAACTCCCGGTTGAGTCAAGTGATTGTAATACCCGGACATTACGAGTATGTGTTCACCGACAAACCCATTCTCCTCCATTTTGCAGCTATAGAACTTATTGGAGACTTCATATCTCTCAATCCGGGCATTACATTTGAAATATCAACTTCAACTCTTGGAACATCTCATATGCTCCACGACTTTCAAAAGCGTCGTTGAAGACCCGGTTCCAAGCCGTAAGCGAGCACACCGAACTATAGAGTAGTCATCGACTTTGCTCGCCAGACGTTCTTAACGTCGTCGGTTGCATCGGCCGGCGGGCACGGCACCTAGCGGTGCATCCGGGGCGTAACTCTTACGTGCAGCAATGAGGATAATCCTCGAGATTCTGGACCCGATCGTGTAATTGCTACCATCATCTTTCAACTTTGCTTTCTCAAGGAACGCATTAAAATTCAACGGAACAACAAAGACGAGCCATCTATCTACAAGCAGAGACATAGACAAGCAAGATACTATCGGTACTAAGTTCATGATAAATTTAAGTTCAATTAATCATATTACTTAAGAACTCCCACTTAGTCAGACATCTCTCTAGTCATCTAAGTGATCACGTGACCCAAATCAACTAAACCATAACCGATCATCACGTGAGATGGAGTAGTTTTCAATGGTGAACATCTTATGTTGATCATATCTACTATATGATTCACGCTCGACCTTTCGGTCTCCGTGTTCGAGGCCATATCTGTATATGCTAGGCTCGTCAAGTATAACCGAGTATTCTGCGTGTGCAAAAAGCGGCTTGCACCCGTTGTAGATGGACGTGAAGCTTATCACACCCGATCATCACGTGGTGTCTCGACACGACGAACTTTGGCAACGGTGCATACTCGTGGAGAACACTACTTGATAATTTTAGTGAGAGATCATCTTAAAATGCTACCGTCAATCAAAGCAAAATAAGATGCATAAAGGATAAACATCACATGCAATCAATATAAGTGATATGATATGGCCATCATCATCTTGTGCTTGTGATCTCCATCTCAAAGCACCGTCGTGATCACCATCGTCACCGGTAGCGACACCTTGATCTCCATCGTAGCATCGTTGTCGTTTATGCCATCTATTGCTTCTCGACTATCGCTACCGCTTAGTGATAAAGTAAAAGCAATTACAGAGCGTTTGCATTTCATACAATAAGCGACAACCATATGGCTCACGCCGATTGCGATAACTTCGGTTACAAAACATGATCATCTCATACAATAAAATATAGCATCACGTCTTGACCATATCACATCACAACATGCCTGCAAAAACAAGTTAGACGTCCTCTACTTTGTTGATGCAAGTTTTACGTGGATGCAACGGGCTGAGCAAGAACCGTTCTTACCTACGCATTGAAACAACAACGATACATCGTCAAATAGACACCGTTTTAACCTTCTCAATGACGGGCGTATGCCACACTCAGTTCAACTAAAGTGAGAGAGGCAGACACCCGCCAGCCACCTTTAAGCACGAGTGCTCGTAGCAGTGAAACCAGTCTCGCGTAAAGCGTCTGGCGTAATGTCGGTCGGGCCGCTTCATCTCACAATACCGTTGAACCAAAGTATGACATGCTTTGGTAGGCGGTATGACTTGTATCGCCCACAACTCACTTGTGTTCTACTCGTGCATATGACATCAACGCATAAAACCAGGCTCGGATGCCACCTTTGTTGGGGAACGCGGTAATTTCAAAAATTTCCCTCGCACACGGGACCATGGTGATGGCATAGCAACGAGAGGGAGAGTGTTGTCTCGTACCCTCGTAGACCCGAAAGCGGAAGCGATCTGGCGTAGAGGAAGTAGTCGACGTTCTCCTCGCGATCCTGCCGATCCCAGTGCCGTTACTCCGGCACCTCCGAGTCGATGATGGCGTAGAGGAAGTAGTCGTCGTTCTCCTCGCGATCCGGCCGATCCAGCGCCGTTACTCGGCGCCTCAGGAGTTCTTGGCACACGTTCAGCTCGATGGCGCTCCTCGGGCTCCGATCCAGCAAAGCTCCGGGGAGAGGGAGTTCCGTCGGCCTGACGGCGTGGTGGCGATCTTGATGTTTCACCGGCGAGGCTTCGCCTAAGCACCGCTCTGATATGACCGAGGTGGAATATGGTGGAGGGGGCACCGCACTGCGGCTGAGGAGCGATCTCAAGGATCAACTTGTGTGTTCTAGGATGCCCCCCTCCCGTATATAAAGGAGGGAGGGAGGAGGTGGCCGGCCACAAGGGGGGCGCCATAGGGAGGAAACCTACTCCAAGTAGGTTTCCCTCTCCTTTCCTTATCTTATTTGGAGGGGAAGGAAGGAGTACTAGTATTAGGAAGTAGTACTAGTAGTAGGAATAGGAAGAGGGGAAGGAGAAAGGAAGGGGGCGGCCCCTCCCCAATTCAGATTGGGCTTGGGGCGCCCCCTCCCTTGTTCCTTCTCCCTTCCTCCTACATGGGCCCAATAAGGCCCATATACCTCCCGGGGGTTTCCGTAACCTCCTGGAGCTCCAAATTTCTCCGGAACCTTTCCGGTGTCCAAATATATCCGTCCAATATATTAATCTTTATGTCTCGACCATTTCGAGACTCCTCGTCATGTCCGTGATCATATCCGGGACTCGAACAACCTTGGTACATCAAAATACACAAACTCATAATATAACCGTCATCGAAACCTTAAGCGTGCGGACCCTACGGTTCGAGAACAATGTAGACATGACCGAGACACATCTCCGGTCAATAACCAATAAGCGGGACCTGGATGCCCATATTGGTTCCTACATTTTCTCTGAAGATCTTTATCGGTCGGAACCGCATAACAACATACGTTGTTCCCTTTGTCATCGGTATGTTACTTACCGAGATTCGATCGTCGGTATCCAATACCTAGTTCAATCTCGTTCTTGGCAAGTCTCTTTACTCGTTCCGTAATACATCATCTCACAACTAACTCATTAGTTGTAATGCTTGCAAGGCTTATGTGATGTGTATTACCGAGAAGGCCAGAGATACCTCTCCGAGCAATCGGAGTGAATAAACCTAATCTCGAAATCGCCAACCCAACAAGTACCTTTGGAGACACCTGTAGTACTCCTTTATGATCACCCGATTCGTTGTGACGTTTGGTAGTACCCAAAGTGTTCCTCCGGTAAGCAGGAGTTGCATAATCTCATAGTTACGAGGAACATGTATAAGTCATGAAGAAAGCAATAGCAACATACTAAGCGATCAAGTGCTAGGCTAACGGAATGGGTCATGTCAATCAGATCATTCTCCTAATGATGTGATCCCGTTAATCAAATGACAACTTATGTCTATGGTTAGGAAACATAACCATCTTTGATTAACGAGCTAGTCAAGTAGAGGCATACTAGTGACACTCTGTTTGTCTATGTATTCACACATGTATTATGTTTCCGGTTAATACAATTCTAGCATGAATAATAAACATTTATCATGATATAAGGAAATAAATAATAACTTTATTATTGCCTCTAGGGCATATTTCCTTCAGCAGAATACTCAGGTTAAACTTGACGAGCCTAGCATATGCAGATATGGCCTCGGAACACTGAGACTGAATGGTCGAGCGTGAGTCATATAGTAGATATGATCAACATAGTGATGTTCACCATTGAAAGCTACTCTATTTCACGTGATGATCAGTTATGGTTTAGTTGACATGGATCACGTGATCACTTAGAGGATTAGAGAGATATCTATCTAAGTGGGAGTTCTTAAGAAATATGATTAATTGAACTTAAATTTATCATGAACTTAGTACCTGATACTATCTTGCTTGTCTATGTTGATTGTAGATAGATGGCCCGTGTTGTTGTTCCGTTGAATTTTAATGCGTTCCTTGAGAAAGCAAAGTTGAAAGATGATGGTAGCAATTACACGGACTGGGTCCGTAACTTGAGGATTATCCTCATTGCTGCCTGAAGAATTACGTCCTGGAAGCACCGCTGGGTGCCGAACTGCTGCGATACTGGCCAGCGGCGTTAAGAACGTCTGGCGAGCAAAGGCGACGACTACTCGATAGTTCAATGTGCCATGCTTTACGGCTTAGAACCGGGACTTCAACAACGTTTTGAGCGTCATGGAGCATATGAGATGTTCCAGGAGTTGAAGTTAATATTTCAACCAAATGCCCGGATTGAGAGATATGAAGTCTCCAATAAGTTCTACAGTTTGCAAGATGGAGGAGAATAGTTCTATCGGTGAGCATATACTCAAAATGTGCTGGGTATAATAATCACTTGATTCAACTGGGAGTTAATCTTCGGATGATAGCATCATTGATGAAATTCTTCAATCACTGCCACCAAGCTACAAGAGCTTCGTGATGAACTATAACATGCAAGGGATGGATAAGACGATTCATGTGCTCTTCGCAATGCTAAAGGATGCGGAGGTAGAAATCAAGAAGGAGCATCAAGTGTTGATGGTCAATAAGACCACCAATTTCAAGAAAAAGGGCAAAGGGAAGAAGGGGAACTTCAAGAAGAACAGCAAGCAAGTTGCTGCTCAAGAGAAGAAACCCAAGTCTGGACCTAAGCACGAGGCCGAAGTGCTTTTCTGCAAGCGGTGGTCCTTTGGAAGCGGAACTGCCCCCAAGTATTTGGCGGATAAGAAGGATGGCAAGGTGAACAAAGGTATATGTGTGATATACATGTTATTGATGTGTACCTTACTAGAGCTTGCGGTAGCACACAGGTATTTGATCTTTGGTTACATTGCTAATATTTGCAACTCGAAGCAGGGACTACGGATTAAGCGAACAACGGCCAAGGGCGAGGTGACGATGCGCGTGGGAAACGGTTCCAAAGTCGATGTGATCGCCGTCGGCACGCTACCTCTACATCTTCCTTCGAGATTAGTATTAGACCTAAATAATTGTTATTTGGTGCCAGCGTTGAGCATGAACATTATATCTGGATCTTGTTTGATGCGAGACGGTTATTCATTTAAATAAGAGAATAATGGTTGTTCTATTTATATGAGTAATATCTTTTATGGTCATGCACCCTTGAAGAGTGGTCTATTTTTGATGAATCTCGATAGTAGTGACACACATATTCATAATGTTGAAGCCAAAAGATGCAAAGTTGATAATGATAGTGCAACTTATTTGTGGCACTGCCGTTTAGGTCATATCAGTGTAAAGCGCATGAAGAAACTCCATACTAATGGAATTTTGGAACACTTGATTATGAATCACTTGGTACTTGCGAACCGTGCCTCATGGGCAAGATGACTAAAATGTCGTTCTCCGGAACTATGGAGAGAGCAACAGATTTGTTGGAAATCATACATACAGATGTATGTGGTCCGATGAATATTGAGGCTCGTGGCGGATATCGTTATTTTCTCACCTTCACAGATGATTTGAGCAGATATGGGTATATCTACTTAATGAAACATAAGTCTGAAACATTTGAAAAGTTCAAAGAATTTTAGAGTGAAGTTGAAAATCATTGTAACAAGAAAATAAAATTTCTACAATCAGATCGTGGACGAGAATATTTGAGTTACGAGTTTGGTCTACATTTGAAACAATGCGGAATAGTTTACGCAACTCCATACCGGAACACCACAGCGTAATGGTGTGTCCGAACGTCGCAATCGTACTTTACTAGATATGGTGCGATCTATGATGTCTCTTACTGATTTACCGCTATCATTTTGGGGTTATGCTTTAGAGACGGCTGCATTCACGTTAAATAGGGCACCATCAAATCCGTTGAGGCGACGCCTTATGAACTATGGTTTGGCAAGAAACCAAAGTTGTCGTTTCTTAAAGTTTGGGGCTGCGATGCTTATATGAAAAAGCTTCAACCTGATAATCTCGAACCCAAATCGGAGAAATGTGTCTTCATGGGATACCCAAAGGAAACTGTTTGGTACACCTTCTATCACAGATCCGAAGGAAAGACATTCATTGCGAAGAATGGATCCTTTCTAGAGAAGGAGTTTCTCTCGAAAGAAGTGAGTGGGAGGAAATTAGAACTTGATGAGGTAACTGTATGTGCTCCCTTATTGGAAAGTAGTTCATCACAGAAGCCGGTTCCTGTGACGCCTACACCAATTAGTGAGGAAGTAAATGATGATGATCATGGAACTTCAGATCAAGTTCTTACTGAACCTCGTAGGTCAACCAGAGTAAGATCCGCACCAGAGTGGTACGATAATGCTGTTCTGGAGGTTATGTTACTAGACCATGACGAACCTACGAACTATGAAGAAGCGATGATGAGCCCAGATTCCACAAAATGGCTTGAGGCCATGAAATCTGAGATGGGATCCATGTATGAGAACAAAGTGTGGACTTTGGTTGACTTGCCCAATGATCGGCAAGCCATTGAGAATAAATGGATCTTCAAGAAGAAGACTGACGCTGACGGTAATGTTCTGCTCTATAAAGCTCGACTTGTTGTGAAAGGTTTTCGACAAGTTCAAGGGATTGACTACGATGAGACTTTCTCACCGATGGCGATGCTTAAGTCTGTCCGAATCATGTTAGCAATTGTCGATTTTATGATTATGAAATTTGGCAAATGGATGTCAAAACTGCATTCCTGAATGGATTTACGGAAGAAGAGTTGTATATGATGCAACCGTAAGGTTTTGTCGATCCAAAGGGAGCTAACAAAGTGTGCAAGCTCCAAAGGATCCTTTTATGGACTGGTGCAAGCCTCTCGGAGTTGGAATAAACGCTTTGATAGTGTGATCAAAGAATTTGGTTTTGTACAGACTTTTGGAGAAGCCTGTATTTACAAGAAAGTGAGTGGGATCTCTGTAGCATTTCTGATATTATATGTGGATGACATATTGTTGATTGGAAATGATATAGAATTTCTGGATAGCATAAAGGGATACTTGAATAAGAATTTTTCAATGAAGAACCTCGGTGAAGCTGCTTATATATTGGGCATCAAGATCAATAGAGATAGATCAAGACGCTTAATTGGACTTTCACAAAGCACATACCTTGACAAAGTTTTGAAGAAGTTCAAAATGGATCAAGCAAAGAAAGGGTTCTTGCATGTATTACAAGGTGTGAAATTGAGTAAGACTCAATGCCCGACCACTGCAGAAGATAGAGAGAAGATGAAAGATGTTCCTATGCTTCAGCCATAGGCTCTATCATGTATGCAATGTTTTGTACCGGACACGATGTGTGCCTTGCTATAAGTCTAGCGAGGGGTACCAAAGTAATCTAGGAGTGGATCCTTTGGACAGCGGTCAAGAACATCCTGAAATACGAAAAGGACTAAGGATATGTTTCTCATTTATGGAGGTGACAAAGAGCTAGTCGTAAATGGTTACGTCGATGCAAGCTTTGACACCGATCCGGACGATTCTAAATCGCAAACCGGATACGTGTTTACATTGAGCAATTGGAGCTGTCGGTTGGTGCGATTCTAAACAAAGCATCGTGGCGGGATCTACGTGTGAAGCGGAGTACAAAGCTGCTTGAAGCGGCAAATGAAGGAGTCTGGATGAAGGAGTTCATATCCGATCTAGGTGTCATACCTAGTGCATCGGGTCCAATGAAAATCTTTTGTGACAATACTGGTGCAATTGCCTTGGCGAAGGAATCCAGATTTCACAAGAGAACCAAGCACATCAAGAGACACTTCAATTCCATCTGGGATCTAGTCCAGGTGGGAAACATAGAAATTTGCAAGATACATACGGATCTGAATGTTGCAGACCCGTTGACTAAGCCTCTTCCACGTGCAAAACATGATCAGCACCAAGGCTCCATGGGTGTTAGAATCATTACTGTGTAATCTAGATTATTGACTCTAGTGCAAGTGGGAGACTGAAGGAAATATGCCCTAGAGGCAATAATAAAGTTATTATTTATTTCCTTATTTCATGATAAATGTTTATTATTCATGCTAGAATTGTATTAACCGGAAACATAATACTTGTGTGAATACATAGACAAATAGAGTGTCACTAGTATGCCTCTACTTGACTAGCTCGTTGATCAAGGATGGTTATGTTTCCTAGCCATTGACATGAGTTGTCATTTGATTAACGGGATCACATCATTAGGAGAATGATGTGATTGACTTGACCCATTCCGTTAGCTTAGCACCTCGATCGTTTAGTATGTTGCTATTGCTTTCTTCATGACTTATACATGTTCCTTTGACTATGAGATTATGCAACTCCCGTTTACCGGAGGAACACTTTGTGTGCTACCAAATGTCACAACGTAACTGGGTGATTATAAAGGTGCTCTACAGGTGTCTCCTAAGGTACTTGTTGGGTTGGCGTATTTCGAGATTAGGATTTGTCACTCCGATTGTCGGAGAGGTATCTCTGGGCCCTCTCGGTAATGCACATCACTAAAGCCTTGCAAGCATTGCAACTAATGAGTTAGTTGCGGGATGATGTATTACAGAACGAATAAAGAGACTTGCCGGTAACGAGATTGAACTAGGTATTGAGATACAAGCGATCAAATCTCGGGCAAGTAACATACCGATGACAAAGGGAACAACGTATGTTGTTATGCGGTCTGACCGATAAAGATCTTCGTAGAATATATGGGAGCCAATATGAGCATCCAGGTTCCGTATTGGTTATTGACCGGAGACGTGCCTCGGTCATGTCTACATAGTTCTCGAACCCGTAGGGTCCGCACGCTTAACGTTTCGATGACAGTTATATTATGAGTTTATATGTTTTGATGTACCGAAGGTTGTTCGAATCCGGATGTGATCACGGACATGACGAGGAGTCTCGAAATGGTCGAGACATGAAGATTGATATATTGGAAGCCTATATTTGGATATCGAAAGTGTTCCGTGAAATCTAGATTTTACCGAGTACTGGGAGGGTTACGGAACCCCCCGGGGGTTAATGGGCCATTGTGGGCCTTAGTGGAGAAGAGGAGAGGCGGCCAGGGCAAGGGCCGCGCGCCCCTCCCCCCTAGTCCGAATAGGACAAGGAGAGGGGGGTGGCGCCCCCCCCCTTTTCCTTCTTCTCCTCCACCTCTTTCCCCCTCCACTCCTAAACCAACAAGGAAAAGGGAGGGAGTCCTACTCCCGGTGTGAGTAGGACTCCTCCTGGCGCGCCCCCTCCTAGCCGGCCGCACCCCCCCCCCCTTGCTCCTTTATATCTTTGAGGCGGGAGGGCACCCTAGAGACACAACAATTGATTGTTTGATCTTTTAGTCGTGCGGTGCCCCTCCACCATATTCCACCTCGATATCTTGTGGCGGTGCTTAGGCGAAGCCACAGTCGATAGAACATCATCATCGTCACTGCCGCGTCGTCTTGTGAAACTCTCCCTCAACACTCGGCTGGATCGGAGTTCGAGGGACGTCATCGGGCTGAACGTGTGCTGAACTCGGAGGTGCCGTGCGTCGGTACTTGATCGGTCGGATCGTGAAGACGTACGACTACATCAACCGCGTTGTGCTAACGCTTCCGCTTTCGGTCTACAAGGGTACGTGGACAACACTCTCCCCTCTCGTTGCTATGCATCACCATGATCTTGCGAGTGCGTAGGAATTTTTTTGAAATTACTACGTTCCTCAACATTTTCCTCCTAAACCATCCAAGAAAAAGGATGATGAGGATTTTGAGCGCTTTGCTGAAATGATTAGACCTATCTTTTTGCGTATGCGTTTGACTGATATGCTTAAAATGAATCCTTATGCTAAGTATATGAAAGATATTGTTAAAAATAAAAGAAAGATACCGCAAGCTGAAATTTCCACCATGCTTGCCAATTATACTTTTAAAGGTGGAATACCAAAGAAACTAGGAGATCCCGGAGTACCAACTATACCATGCTCCATTAAAAGAAACTATGTTAAAACTGATTTATGTGATCTTGGAGCCAGTGTTAGTGTTATGCATCTCTTTTTGTATCGTAGACTTGATTTGAATAAGTTGACACCTACTGAAATATCTTTGCAACTGGCCGATAAATCAACTGCTATACCTGTTGGTATTTGTGAGGATGTGCCTGTTGTGGTTGCAAACGTTACTATTTTAACGAACTTTGTTATTCTTGATATTCCCAAGGATGATAGTATGTCTGTTATCCTTGGTAGACCCTTTTTGAATATTGCAGGGGCTGTTATTGATTGAAACAAAGGCGATTTCACTTTTCATGTTAATGGTAATGAGCATACGGTACACTTTTCGAGGAAACAACATCAAGTCCACAGTATCAATTCTATTGGAAAATTTTCAACGATTACTATCGGAGGTTTTGAATTCCCTCTTCCTACCGTCAAGAAGAAATATGATATTCTTATTGTTGGGGACGTGCATATCGCAGTTGAGGTAACCTAGTGTTACTCGAAAATTCTCCGGTTTCATGTTATTCGGAAAGAGTTTGTTAACAAGACTTCATCAACCTTATTAGTGGATTCCTTTTGATGAGCATGAGGTGGATGAAGTTAGAACGCACAACTCTCTGTACCCTCCTTTTACTTTCTGTTATTTAGATTAAATAAAGCAAAAATAGTATTTTCTGTCTATTTTATGAATTATCCTTGCAATAAAAATACCCCGAAAATAAAAGTTCTCCAAACGTCCTAAAATGAAATATGATTTTTTGTAGAATATTTAAGAATATCTGGCACCGAGAACACACCAGGGGCCCCCACCATTTGGCCACAAAGGCATAGGGCGCGCCCACCCCCCAGGGGCACGCCCCTGCCTCGTGGGCCCCCTCCACTTATTCCAGCACCCACTCACTTTGTCTTCCTCCAGAAAAAAATCCTCCCATAGCTCAAACCCGTGTTCTAGCTCATCTTGCTACAATTTTCGATCTCTTTGCTCAAAGCTCCATTCACAAAACTGTTTGGGGAGATTGTTCTTTGGTATGTCACTCCTCCAATGGTCCAATTAGTTTTTGTTCTAGTGCTTTATTTATTGCAATTTTTTGCTGCTTAGGTGACCCTGTTCTTGAGCTTGCATGCCAAAATTTATATGGTCCCAAGTAGTTCTAATGCATGATATAGTCTCTAGGCATTTGTGGGAGTAGTTGCTATCAATCTTCTTTAGTTTTATTCACTTTTATTTTGAGTCACTAAAAATTTCAGAAATTTTTCAGAGAAAGGAAAGTGTTCAGGAAAATGTACCAAGGTGGTTCCTCAAGGAAGCAAGGACTAAGGCTCGCGATACGTGAGTCGGATGATGAACCACCGAGGGAAGCTCAAGTGTGGCCTTGTGAATGGCCGTCAAAGGAGTTTATGGTCCAAGCAGGCATCAAGGATGCATTTGACTCGTATGTGTGTAACGCTGATCTTGAGGGCTTCGTGTCAGATAACTGCCCACAATACTACTACATAACTGATTCCTTCATGAGAAGGTTTAAATTCACATCCTCGCGCAATTCTCATACTGTTTTATTTGATCTTTATGATAAATCATATACCATGGACCTAGAAGATTTTAATACTGCTTGTAAACTCCCGCGGTGGGGCAATGTTAGCGAACCTCGCAAATCTGAATATAAAGACTTTCTTGCTAGTATCACTGTGGGGGTATCTAGAGAAATCACACAGGCTACCATAGGGAGCATTCATTTTCCTTCCATACATTATTCTGCTCTCTTTATAGGTAGATGCATTAACGGTAAAGATGAGGCTTGTCACATGTGCGTTCCAGATCTTTGTGTCCTCAAGAGTGCGGTCTTAGGTCATAAGCAATATAACTTGTGGGCTATTGTTGCACGAAGGTTGCATCTTAACGGTACAAGTGGAGGTATGTTTGGTGGAATTTATGCAACTCATGTAGCTAATTATCTTGATGTACCCATACATGAAAATGATATGGAGTTACCTCCTGCTTATCTAGATTATAATGCTATGGTTCGCCATCAGTTTGTTGAGAGGAATAAACAGTTCCTCCAGTACCGACTAATCTTTGACAGACGTCGCACTGTCCATGTTGCTCCCCCTGCTCCTATCTTTGACTTTCAGGCAAAAAGGAGATATGTTATAACCAGAGATGAGGCGAACGAGTATGAAAGGAGGACGGAGGCAGCTTGCCTCCAAGCTGCAGCTCATCAGGCAGTAGCCGCTGCATCTCAGTACGACCCCACTTACAACTTTGGATATCCGCCAGGCCAGCCATGGGCCTAGACCAACTAAGGCCAAAAGCCTAAGCTTGGGGGAGTACGTATTTCTCATTGATATTACATTCATGTTCACACACTCATGCCAGTTGTCGGTGCTCATACTTTTTCATTGTACTTTCCATGCTAGTTTATTTTCTGTTTTAAGCCTTCTTCTTGTGTGTTTGAAAAATCTTAAGAAAAACCAAAAAATTAGTTGTAGCTTTTAGCTAGTTTACTTCCCATACCTGTAGTAGTAGTAATTAAAAGAAAATCCAAAAATATTTCTCGTTCTTCTTTTGTTTGTTGGGATCTTTCCCGTGTAAATAGTTTTATTTCTTTTCTTATTCTTTGGGGGCCGAGAGGAGAAGACCATGATGAAAATGTTGAGTGGCTCTCATATGCATTAGTGTTGATTTAACCAAGAGCCCATATTACCTTGTCTTCTCCCTCGTATTAAATGCTTGCAGATTCCAGCTTAGTCGAATGCACGTGCACTATTATTATTATCCACACCGTTCGGTCGTGCGAGTGAAAGGCAATAATGACGATATATGATGGACTGATTGAGATGGGAGAAGCTGGTATGAACTCGACCTATCTTGTTTTTGTAAATATGATTAGTTCATCATTCCTGATTCAGCCTATTATGAATGAAACATGCTTGCAATGACAATTAGAGATTATAGTTTCTCATGCATGCTTAAATTGCTAGGAGTTTATAATGGTTTACATTGCGTGCCAACATGCTATTAAAATGGTTGTGATGTGGTATGATAGGGTGGTATCCTCCTTTGAACGATTCGAGTGGCTTGACTTGGCACGTGTTCACGCATGTAGTTGAAACAAAATCAACATAGCCTCCGCGATATTTATGTTCATGGTGATTTATATCCTACTCATGCTTGCACTCATTGTTGATTAATCTTAATGCATGTTCATGACTGTTGTCGCTCTCTAGTTGGTCGCTTCCGGTCTCTTTCTAGCCTTCACTTGTACTAAGCGGGAATCTTGCTTGTGCATCCACTTCCATAAACCCCAAAGTTATTCCATATGAGTCCACCATACCTTCCTATATGCGGTATTTACCTGCCGTTCCAAGTAAATTTGTATGTGCCAAACTCTAAACCTTCAAATGATATTCTGTTTTGTATGCTCGAATAGCTCATGTATCAACTAGGATTGTCTATATCTTCCATGCTAGGTGGGTTATTCTCACGATGAGTGGACTCCGCTCATCACTCACAAGAAAATGGCTGGTAACCGAGATGCCCAGTCCCATGCTCAAATCAAAATATTTGCAAACAAAACTCCCCCAGGATTGTTGATAGTTGGAGGCACCCGTTGTTTCGGACAAGCCATGGATTGATGTTTGTTGGTGGTGGGGGAGTATAAACTTTATCATTCTGTTTGGGAACCACCTATAATGTGTGTGGCATGGAAGATATCGAGATCTCTTGGTTGTTATGTTATCATTCTGTTTGGGAACTGCCTATAATATGTGTAGCATGGAAGATATCGAGATCTCTTGGTTGTTATGTTGACAATGAAAGTATGCCACTCAAAATATTATTTATCTCTGTTTCAAAACTCGAGCTCTGGCACCTCTACAAATCCCTGCTTCCCTCTGCGAAGGGCCTATCTATTTACTTTTATGTTGAGTCATCATCCTCTTATTAAAAAGCACCAGTCGGAGAGCACCGTTGTCATTTGCATGCATTGCTATTAATTTACATTGAGTATGACCGTGACTAGATCTATTTTACCATAAATTACAATGTCTAGTCAGTCCTTGATCTTCAGAGGTGCTCTGCATTTATGTTTTGCGGTCTCAGAAAGGGCTAGCGAGATACCATCTTGTTATATCATATTATGATTGTTTTGAGAAAGTGTTGTCATCTGAGATTTATTATTATTGCTCGCTAGTTGATTATGCCATTGATATGAGTAAACATGAGACCTAAATGCTATATTGAATATGGTTAGTTCATAATCTTTGCTAAAAACTTGAATGCTGGCTTTACATATTTGCAACAACAAGATCAAACAGAGTTAGTAAAAGTTTTTCTTTATCACTTTCAGTTTTTCAACTGTATTGCTTGAGGACAAGCAAAGGTTTAAGCTTGGGGGAGTTGATATGTCTCCGACGTATCTACTTTTCCAAACACTTTTGCCCTTGTTTTGGGCTCTAACTTGCATGATTTGAATGGAACTAACCGGATGGCTGTTTTCTGCAGAATTGCCATGGTGTTATTTTTGTGCAGAAATAAAAGTTCTCGGAATAACACGAAAATCCACGGAGACACGTTTTGGAAATAATAAAAATATTGTCAAAGAATCAGCATCGGGGCCGACACCCGTCCACGAGGGTGCGCGCCCACCCCCAGAGGCGCGCCTGCCTCGTGGCCCCCCTGAGACTCCACCGACCTCAACTCCAACTCCATATATTCATGTTCGGGGAGAAAAAAACCAGAGAGAAGGATTCATCGCGTTTTACGATACGGAGCCGCCGCCAAGCCCTAATCTCTCTCGGGAGGGCTGATTTGGAGTCCGTTTGAGGCTCCGGAGAGGGGAATCCGTCGCCATCGTCATCATCAACCTTCCTCCATCACCAATTTCATGATGCTCACCGCCGTGCGTGAGTAATTCCATCGTAGGCTTGCTGGACGGTGATGGGTTGGATGAGATTTACCATGTAATCGAGTTAGTTTTGTTAGGGTTTGATCCCTAGTATCCATTATGTTCTGAGACCGATGTTGCTATGACATTGCTATGCTTAATGCTTGTCACTAGGGCCTGAGTGCCATGATTTCAGATCTGAACCTATTATGTTTTCATGAATATATGTGAGTTCTTGATCCTATCTTGCAAGTCAATAGTCACCTACTATGTGTTATGATCCAGGCAACCCGAAGTGACAATAATCGGGACCACTCCGGTGATGACCGTAGTTTGAGGAGTTCATGTATTCACTAAGTGTTAATGCTTTGGTCGGTACTCTATTAAAAGGAGGCCTTAATATCCCTTAGTTTCCAATAGGACCCCAACCACGGGAGGGTAGGACAAAAGATGTCATGCAAGTTCTTTTCCATAAGCACGTATGACTATATTCGAAATACATGCCTACATTACATTCATGAACTGGAGCTAGTTCTGTGTGACCCTATGTTATAACTATTGCATGAGGAATCGCATCCGACATAATTATCCATCATTGATCCATTGCCTACGAGCTTTCCACATATTGATCTTTGCTTAGTTACTTTTCCGTTGCCCTTTATTACGATTGCTACAAAAACTCTTGTTACTTTTGCCACCGTTACCGTTACTTCCATACTACTTTGCTACTAAATACTTTGCTGCAGATATTAAGTCTTCCAGGTGTGGTTGAATTGACAACTCAGCTGCTAATACTTGACAATATTCTTTGGCTCCCCTTGTGTCGAATCAATAAATTTGGGTTGAATACTCTACCCTCGAAAACTGTTGCGATCCCCTATACTTGTGGGTTATCAGGCACCAAAGTAATCCAGGAGTGGATCACTGGACGGCGGTCAAGAACATCCTGAAATACCTGAAAAGGACTAAGAATATGTTTCTCGTTTATGGAGGTGACAAAGAGCTCGTCATAAATGGTTACGTTGATGCAAGCTTTGACACTGATCCAGATGACTTTAAGTCACAAACCGGATATGTATTTATATTGAATGGTGAAGCTGTCAGTTGGTGCAGTTCCAAAAAGAGAGTTGTGGCGGGATCTACGTGTGAAGCGGAGTACATAGCTGCTTCAGAAGCAGCAAGTGAAGGAGTCTGGATGAAGGAGTTCATATCCGATTTAGGTGTAATACCTAGTGCATTGGGTCCAACGAAAATCATTTGTGACAATACTGGAGCAATTGCCTTGGTGAACGAATCCAGATTTCACAAGAAAACCAAACACATCAAGAGACGCTTTAATTCCATCCGCGATCAAGTCAAGGAGGGAGACATAGAGATTTGCAAAATACATACGAATCTGAATGTTGCAGACCCGTTGACTAAGCCTCTCTCACGAGCAAAACATGATCAGCACGAAGATTCCATGGGTGTTAGAATCATTACTATGTAATCTTGATTATTGACTCTAGTGCAAGTGGGAGACTGATGGAAATATGCCCTAGAGGCAATAATAAACTTGTTATTTATATTTCCTTATATCATGATAAATGTTTTTTATTTATGCTAGAATTGTATTAACCGGAAACTTAGTACATGTGTGAATACATAGACAAAACAGAGTGTCCCTAGTATGCCTCTACTTGACTAGCTCATTAATCAAAGATGGTTAAGTTTCCTAACCATAGACATGTGTTGTCATTTGATGAACGGGGTCACATCATTAGAGAATGATGTGACGGACAAGACCCATGCGTTAGCTTAGCATAATGATCGTTTAGTTTTTATTGCTATTGCTTTCTTCATAACTTATACATATACCTCTGACTATGAGACTATGCAACTCCCGAATACAGGAGGAACACTTTGTGTGCTATCAAACGTCCTGGCAATGGCTGGGTGATTATCTGAGATGCTCTCTGTGTGTCTCCGATGGTGTTTGTGGAGTTGGCATAGATCGAGATTAGGATTTGTCACTCCGAGTATCGGAGAGGTATCTCTGGGCCCTCTCAGCAATGCACATCACTATAAGCCTTGCAAGCAATGTGACTAATGAGTTATTTGCGGGATGATGCATTACGGAACGAGTAAAGAGACTTGTCGGTAACGAGATTGAACTAGGTATGATGATACCGACGATCGAATCTCGGGCAAGTAACATACCGATGACAAAGGGAATGACGTATGTTGTTATGCGGTTTGACCGATAAAGATCTCCGTAGAATATGTAGGAGCCAATATGAGCATCTAGGTTCCGCTATTGGTTATTGATCGGAGATGTGTCTCAGTCATGTCTACATAGTTCTCGAACCCGTAGGGTCCATGCGCTTAACGTTCGATGACGATTTGTATTATGAGTTAAGTGATTTGATGACCGAAGATTGTTCGGAGTCCCGGATGAGATCACGGGCATGACGAGGAGTCTCAAAATGGTAAAGAGATAAAGATTGATATATTGGAAGGAAGGTTATATTCGGATACCGGAATGTTTCGGGTACTTTTCGGAGTACCAGGAGGTTACCGGAACCCCCCCCCCCCCGGGGAAGTAGTGGGCCTTCATGGGCCTTAGTGGAAAGGAGAGAGGGCCGCAAGGGAGGCCGACCCCCCCCCCATGGCAAGTCCGAATTGGACTAGGGAAGGGGCGGCACCCCCCCCCCCTCTTTCCTTCTCCCTCTCCTACTCCTTCCCCCTCTTCCCCTCTTGGAAAAGGAAGGGGGGTCCAACTAGGATTGGGAATCCTAGTTGGACTCCCCCTATAGGCGCGCCCCTCCTTGGCCAGCCTCCTCCTCCCCCCTCCTTTATATACGTGGGCAGGGGGCACCCCAAAGCACAACATACAATCTCTTAGCCGTGTGCGGTGCCCCCCTCCACAGTTTAACACCTCAGTCATATCGTCGTAGTGCTTAGGTGAAGCCCTGCGCCGGTAACATCATCATCACCATCTCCACGCCGTCGTGCTGACGGAACTCTCCCTCGTCCTCAACTGGATCAAGAGCTCGAGGGACATCATCGTGCTGAACATGGAGGTGTCGTACGTTTGGTACTTGGATCGGTTGCATCGTGAAGACGTTCGACTACATCAACTGCGTTACTAAACGCTTCCGCTTTCGGTCTATGAGGATGCGTGGACACACTCTCCTATCTCGTTGCTATGCATCTCCTAGATAGATCTTGCGTGATCGTAGGAAATTTTTTGAAATACTACGTTCCCCAACAAGGCACTACAGTGTAGCATCGCCGACGCCGTCGGTGGAGCTTTGTTGTCTTTGCCCGGTAATGGGAGGGCTCTGCTGCGAGCATGCGGCATTGCTTCCCAATGCGGCGACGCGTTGACCCATCCAATGGCTCTAAGAGGATGGATCGAACGGCTGGCTAAGAAAATCAGCCAGTTGATCCGTAGCAGTGGCCAATAATTTATTTTAAGCTTACAGTTCCGTCACGAAACTTTGGATTAGGGGTTTAAGCAAGCTATTAAAGGGAGGACTTTCGGTCCATGTCCATGATGTCCTAGCCAATTGTGGGCTCTATTCCCTATGCAAGAGAGCAAACGCGTCTCTTCTCTGGCGAAGTCATATTGTATGGGAATAACTAAGCAAGGGTTATCTTTATGTGGGACCTCCAACGGACACTTTATGTGCCCTAGGAGCAAGTGGTGCTTTAAACCGCCGCCACATGTCACTTGCTGGTGCTATCTTTGGATTTCATTTTTTTTTCACTGTACGCGTTTTTTGGTCAGACAGTTTATTCTGTTTTTTCAAATTTTCGGTCTTTGCCTAGTTTTTCTTGGCATGGATATTTTTTTGCATGGAAAAAAATATGCATCCACAAGAAGCACATATTTGTTTCGTGTGGTAACATAGATATGCTTCCGCGAGAAGCACAAATTTGCTTTTGCAATATGCACAATTGTGTTTCTTGAAAAAAAACTATGCTTTCACAGGAAACACATATTTGCTTTTCACGTAAGCACAGATTTCCTGTGCTTCTTGGGGGAAAATATATGTGCTTTCACGAGAAGCATAATTTACTTCACATAAAAGCACAGATTTGCTTCCGCTAGAAGCACAACTATGCTTCTCGTAAAAGGGGAAATCACAACCTGTGCCTCCAAAGAAAAAAAAAGGGAAAACACAGCCTGTGCTACCAAAGAAAAAAGTAAAAAAAACCGCAACCATGCTTTTGTGCTCTAGTTTATTATTTTCATTTTTTGGTATTCTTTTTTTGCGTGAATCTTTTTTTAAAGGGTATTCATTGTTTTTGGTTTTTGTTCCTTTCTCATTTTTTGTTTTATGGTTTTTTCATGAAAAAATGTTCGTTGAAACCTATTAACATGGATCTAATTTCGAAGATCTTAACCTGAGAAAACCAACAGCGAAAACGGTTCAGTATTTGGATGCATAGTTCCAGACATAAAATGTTTTGGAAAAACGAGTCTACGAGAAAAGGTAAACTCCCAGGTTGTGACAAGTGATGCACATGCAGTGTGCCATTTGTCAAACCGGAGAAGGTGGAGGAGAAGGGGTACAACATAAGTAGTGATTTCGCATATTTAATGATGACCACGTCAAACATTCGACCTTTTGCATAGGCTGCAACCAACTGGGCCAGCCCATCAACGATGAACAGACTGTGCTGGTTTTCTGCTTTTCTCTTTACTATTTTTGGTATTTTTAATTTTTTGGTATATTTCCTGTTTTTCTTAACCTCATATTTGAAGAAACGTTCGACATTTTTTTTAAATAACACGTTTTCAATTTTTGTTCCTTTTTTGTATGAATATTTTTTATAAAACTTGATTTTCTGATACTATGAAGAATTTTCTGAAATTCCAAACATTCTTTGGAAAAAGAGAACATTTTTTTAAAATGTGAACATGTTTTTTGAAACACAATTGTTTTTCAATTTCAACATTTTTCTATTTTTGAACATTTTTTAAAACTTCAAACAAAATTTGAAATTTCTGAACTATTTTAAAACTTCTGGAAAAAATACCAATAAATAGAAAACGGAAAATAGAAAACCCAAAATTCTATTGAGGAACCTTCCAAAAGGTTCCCAAAGGGATCTCCCTTGCACCCACCTATGGTTTGCTCACTCGTTCTTTGTGCGAAGCGGCGGCAACTTGCCGCAGAGAGCGGCGTATATGGTTTCCATTTTCTGGCGGCCGCTTCACTTCAAGGATCTGAAGAATGATCAAGGATTGGCTAGGGTTAACGACTTCACATTTGTCTGTATGGGCCAACAGAAGAAATATTCGATCTTGGGCAAACATATTTGATCACGATGGCCTCCTTGATCTGGAAGAGAGAAACGCCTGTGTTAATCAATGTTAATTAGTTTCTACATACAGCTCACAACATATATGCACACAACAACTCCCTATCAAAAGAAATCATGTATGTGAAATCAAATATGAAGAAAAGATCTGATTCCTCAAAACCATATTTGAACATCTTCACTTGTAACTGCCATCTACCTATTAGTATCTCCTCTATAGAACAAGGACTCATGGAGTAGTTCATATCAGGCGTAATTCGTACCATGAGATGCAAACAATTAGTACACTCGGTCGAAGAAACTTGATGATACCTCAGGAGTTTTTGCGAAAATTGGTTGCAACACATTAAGCGAGATTTGGTTGTATGGAATATGATTATTTTGACTAATATTATCTTTTTAGAGCGGAGGCACTTGCTTGGCTTTAACTGAGGCAGTTAAACAGTACAGAAGCCGACAATAAAACCGAGGTTCAAAGAACTAAAAAAGAAGACAATACGATACAAGCCGAAAGGCTAATAACAACAACTCAGCGCCAGTCGTGGGCAAGTGAAGGTGTTCACGACGCCCAAGGGTGGGTGGCTCCTTGCCCATGGAGTCCCTAATTTGGATTGATATTATAACTAAAAATACATTGTATGTTGCTGCAATTATAATTATCCAGCTTCTAATGTGAGGTGGGCTCGCATGTCATGTCAAAGGGAGCACAAAATGAAACTAGAGTTTTGTAGAAACACAAGGAGAATGTGAAACTAGAACTGGAATGTCAGACACTCCTTGAACCGAACCCAACCCATACCTGAGACGGGCATGGGTAGGCCTAGATGTGACGGACGTGCCCAACCCATACCTGAGACGGGTGTGGGTAGGCCTAGATGTGCATGGTCGCGTCCGTCACGTCGTATCCGAGAGACCGAACCCATCCAAAATCACTCAAATTGACCTAGTATATCAAATCGACTGCCCTCCTTTCATGTTTGTCCTCCATTTTTCGCGTCTGTCTCCTTCCATGTCCGTCCTCCATTTTTCACGTCTACCTCCTTCCATGTCCGTCCTTCCACTCTCAAATTGACTGCCCTTCTTTCATGTCCATTCTCTATTTTCCGCGTCTGTCTAGGTCCTTTGTCGATGACATGGGACAAGGTTCATTTTTTGCCCCACTTTGTATCAGTTCAGGTATTAATGTTGCATATGTCATTGAATCAATTTTGTTATATATGATGTTAGTTATCTGTGATCAGGGTCATTTTTAGGAAGATATCATGGCGGACATAAATACACGTAATCAAGGACAGTCAAGAACCAATGCATTATGACTTGAAGAATAGCAACTCCTGTATGTATGATGTTGGAAAAACATCATACAAGCCCTTCTTAAAAGTGAAGATGGGGATTGATTGACACCGGAAGAGGATAGACAACAAATTAAAATAGACTTAGAGAATCATGAAGGCAATGTTCGATAACCCACCTACTCCTAAAAATACGAGAAGCTGTGGAGTGAAGGGACTGCAGCTCCGTGCTTTTTAACTGTAGCTCTGCGTGCTCACGGAGCGGAGCGGTGGAGTGAAGAGACTCCGAACAGGGCTGAAGTCTCAAGAAGGCAAAGATTTCATCAAAGGATTCAAGGATCATTGCTACTCTCTTGGATCCGGAAGGGCAAAAGTGACTTTAGACGAAGAACAAGAAGCTCAACACGTGAAAAGAGTGTAGCCGCGCCGAATGATTTATTCTTGTATCACATATCTATAAATTATTATATTTTCTTGGGGCAAGTTTACTTTGTTGCATTGTCCAATTGTTGGTGAATTTGTGCTATATGATGGATAGTGCATAGACTCCAGAAAGAACGAACTAGCATTGTCTAATTGTTGGTGAATTTGATTGTCTAATTGTTGGTGAATTTGCGTTATATGATGGAATTTGATTGTCTAATTGTTGGTGATTTGCGTTATATGATGGATCATGCATGGGCCCCAGAAAGAACGGACTCTCAGCTCATCAAAGTTTAAGTCCTAATGCTTGCATTTATTCTTTGATTTATTTTAAGATTTTCGGCTTGGATTTATTTTAAGATTTTTGGTATTTATTTTTGGATTTATTTTAAGATTTTCGGTAATGTGTATTCAGCCCATTAAAGTTCAAGTCCTGTGCTCGCATTTATTTCTAAATTTATTTCAGGATTTTCGGCGATACAGCTCATTAAAGTTTAAGTCCTGATGCTCGCATTTTTTTGTTTAAGTCCTAATGCTCGTATTTTTTTTGATTTATTTCAGGATTTTCGGCGATGCGTATTCAGTGAGATGACGTTCCTGTTGACGACGAGGATTTTCGGCGATGCGTATTCAGTGAAATGACGTTCCTGTTGACGACGAGTGAGAAGACGTTTCCGTTGACGACGGATTGCGTAAATGTCAAAATGATATGCCGGCTCAGAAAGAGGATGAGTGTATTTTTTTTAATGAAGAGAATGAGTGTATGTGCGTGTTGTTGACGATGGATTGCCTACTTAGTAGATGTCAAGATGATATGTCGGCTCAGTCTTCAGAGAATGTGTATATAAACGCTTGCGTATGTATTGTGTTAAATAAAAACAGATGAAGATACTATATTGCACTGGAAACTTATTACACAAACGGAGCAAACATCACCTCGGAGATACTACAGGGGCAACCATGCACAGCAAGGCCACCCTCCATTATTAACCAACACACTAAATATAGAAACAAAAAGCCATACATACATATATAGCGATAAAGCATAGCTGCAAGTGTTGGATTTCAAGGATTTGATGAAGCAGCAGCTGCTGCGGTGGCGGCTAGTAGTCCTCCGGCGCGAGCGGCTGGTGGGTGTGGACGGCGGTCTCGGTAGACGGCATGACGACGTACTCGTAGAGGAGCCCAGCAAGGCCGGAGCCGAGGAAGGGCCCGAGCCAGTAGACCCAGTGGTGCCTCCACCGCCACCCGACGAGCGCCGGCCCGAAGACCCGCGCCGGGTTCATCGCGGCGCCATCGAACGGCCCGCCGGCGAGTATGTTAGCCCCGAGCAGGAACCCCACGGCGAGCGGCCCGATGGTGCCCACGTGGCCCCTCTTGGGGTCGATCACCGTCGCGTAGTAGGCGTACATGAGGCCGAACGTCATCACCGCCTCCAGCAGCACCGCGTGCCAGTCCCCCACCCCCGACGCCAGGGAGAAACCGGGCGGCCGCTGCGAACGCCATCACAAGATTAATGAATTAATTAGCCTCTGCGGTGATTAGATAGATAGATAGTGCTCGCGAGGAAGATCGAAGAAAGATGGTAGTACCATGCCTCCGGTGGTGAGGCGGAGGAGGAGGGAGGCGACGATGGCGCCGAGGAGCTGCGCGATCCAGTAGAAGAGGGCGCGCACGAGGGTGATGCGCCCGCCGAGCAGCGCGCCGAAGGTGATGGCCGGGTTGACGTGCCCCCCGGAGATGTTCACGGCCACGGACACCGCCACGGCCAGCGCCAGCGCGTGTGCCAGCGCCACGGCCACCAGCCCGCCCGCCGTGCTCATGTCATGGTAGAGCTTCCTGCAAGCACACACACACGCATACACGCACGTCTTTTTGAGACCGTCGATATTTAATCAAGCTAGGCTACATAGACGCATGGTACGGTGGACGAAGCTGGCCATGCACGGATGATGGTGGGGTGCGTACCGAGGGAGAGGATGGAGCCCTCGGCGGCGAAGACGAAGATGGCCGTGGCGAGGAACTCGGAGATGGCGGCGCGGATGGTGTCCGGGTGCGTCGCGTCCTCGCTGCGCCCCATGGTGAACCCCCGCCGCCCCGTGTTCCGCGCCGCCGTGCTCATCTTGACCGACGTACGTACGTACCAACGCAAGCAAGCTACGTGCTCTTCTCTGCTCTCAACCCCTCTTCTTCTTGCCGACAGTACGAGGATGTGACCAAGTGTGGCCGCACTGGCGTTAATACAAGTAGTAGTAGTAGTAGTGTGTGTGAGTTGTGATGATGGCCGCCGCGTGCGCGCGTGGCTTATAACGTGGCCGCGGGTGGAGCCGCGGCCGCTACACGTGTGCGGGAGGGCGCCCCAGAGCGGTGGCACGTCTCGCGTCTGGTCAGGAGGCTCGGTTGCCCGTGCATGCCAAGCCCGGCGTGTGCGGCGCGCACCCACCGCGCGCGACCATACGTAGTACGTGTAGTGTGTGACCCGCGGCGGCTTCGCTCGGCGTGTTGATCTTATCCGGTGGCCAGGCTCCTCGCACCACCTCATGGACATGCATGCAAGACACTGCGGCGCGGGTAGGTGCGGTGCTCTGCCTTGCCTTACTCACGAAGTTCCGCGGGAGCACCGCTCAGGTGACTGGAAATTTTCTTATGTGTCAGTCAATTCTACTCTGGAACGTCTGATTCACATCCAACGTAGCCAGTTGACCCAGGTTAAGTTTCAGTCGATTTTTTTTCGATCAAGTTTCAGTCGATTTCTCTTTTTTTTTTTTTGGGTGGAAAGTTTCAGTCGATTTCAACACACAGAGCCCGATCAAAGCCCAGCAGCAGAATAGAAGTACTATCTAAACCCAACCGATCAAAGCCCGGCAAACAACTACATGGCTGCTCCAGCGAGGTACTACTAGCACTAGAATATATTTCTTCGTGCATGACCACACATTGTACATGCAAAGTACGGCATAACCATCAACATGTATACATGCGTTTTGCTTTGACACGCGTATTACTCTATATTATAAACATTGATAAGAGGGATAGAAGAGGGAGTTCAACCAGAATTCTTATCAATTTTATTTAAACAAAATTAATTGCAAATCAATGTATCACATGCAAATTAAAATGTCCATTCAAATTAGTGAAATGAAAAATAAAGAATTGAAAATGAACAAATAAATAAAGAATACATTTTCAACTGAGAAATGAACAAAAGGTGAAAAAATAAGAATAAATTTTAGTATAATGGAACTAAAAACATGGGAGTGAGGTTACCCTAAAGGAAGAAATGCGAAGAAAAAAAAGTCTAAGGGAGAAAGAATTCTAGAAGTGGCGTTACCTAAAAAAAAGAATAAAAATAGAAATAACAAAAAACATATTTCTTTCTAAGCAAAAGGGCTAGGTGTGGTGTTAAGAAAATGAACTAAACAAAACAAGAACAAGAACATTTTTTTTCAATGGAAGAATGAATTACAAGAGTGGTTTAAACCATAAGAAAGCAACAATAAATTTAAAATACTTTCATCAAGCATTTTTTAAAATGTTCACGCAATTTTAAAAATGTTTTCCAACTTAAAAAATGTTAACATATACAACTACAACTCACATGAATAATCACAAAGACCTATTGTCAAACTCTATTCTTATATGCAGGAATTAGCATATATTGACAATTTGCACACAAATTATATAAAACTTGCACTATTCTATAATGTGCAAAAGCATGTGTAAATTAGTGGAATTTTAATAACAATTATGACTGAACTCAATCAATTACAAAAATGAATTACATTTTAAGTGTCTAGTAAAAATTAGCAGTGTCACACAATTACAACATCGAATATGTTGTTGCATGCAAAAATATAAGAGAAATTTAATGGCAAAGGAAATCAACTAGGCATCAATAAATGAAGATATAATAAAAATATAAGATATTATCAGGTAGAACAAGAAAGAAAATAAAAAACTTGAAGCAAATGATGACTAAAATTTGCAACAATTTTTGCAAAACTTCAACTATCCCACAATGTGCAAGTGCAAGAATATAGTAGCGTAGCTTTAAAGTAACTATGAATCAAGTAGAACCATGAAAAATGAATTCAATTTTAATACCTAACACAAAATTAAGTAGTGTTGGACAATTGCAGCATCAAATACCTCGACACATACACAAATATAAATCTAAATGCCAAGAAATCGACTAAGCATCAATAAACAAAGACATAATAAAATAAAATAAATAGTAAGCAAGAACAACAAAATAGGAGGTAGAAACATTATCGAACAACAAAATAGTGTTGGACAATTGCAGCATCAAATACCTCGACACATACACAAATATAAATCTAAATGCCAAGAAATCGACTAAGCATCAATAAACAAAGACATAATAAAATAAAATAAATAGTAAGCAAGAACAACAAAATAGGAGGTAGAAACATTATCGCACTTGAGGATTTTTTTTTTTGCCAATCACTATTTTGTCATGGGTAAACAAAACATACTAAAGAAAAAAAAAGAAAAACACATGTTATTCTAAGGTAGATGAATTAAGGACATTTGTATTACCTAAAAAGAAGAAATTTTTAAAAAATGATGGCAAAGCTTGCACACATATTTCATCAAACTTGCAATGTTCCACAATATGCAAGAACGAGCATATAGTACTATAAATTCACAGAACGAAATTAATTTGCCACACAT
The DNA here is from genome assembly GCA_021605145.1 of Aegilops bicornis. NCBI lineage: Eukaryota > Viridiplantae > Streptophyta > Magnoliopsida > Poales > Poaceae > Aegilops > Aegilops bicornis. Next base: position 326,662,730 of record CM038669.1, read on the forward strand.
GCTTGCACTATTAAGCTGTCGCCGCATGCACAGATATAAAAGAAAATGCTATGACAAAAATATTACAAAGCAACAAGAAGAAGGAGAGGAACTGAAACATTAGCAAGAGCGAGGAAGAGGCTAACAATAAGGGGCCAACTATTAAACATGCGCCTAGATTTTTTTTTTGGTTCATAAAATCGCTAACCACTGTCCGATCGAGATCCAAAGGCCCAATTACCTTCTTCTTCCTCCAGCCATCTTTTTCCCTTTATATGAAAAATAAAATAATAATTAAAGTTTTTCAGAAAAATGAATTAGCTGCATTGTATTACCCTTAATGAAGTAAAAAATAAAAACTAGTTAAGAATACTACTACTGCTACCCTATACTGAAAATAAAAAATAAAAAATGAAGTTTTCTAATGAAGAATTAGTTAGTGCCATAGGTATTACCCTCAATGAAGAAAAAAGAAAATTAATAATTAGGAATACTGGTATTACCCTATACTAAAATAAAATAAAAACAAAAACAATAAATGAAGTTTTCTATGTAAGAATGAATTAGTGCCATTGTTATTACCCTTGACAAAGAAAGAAATTGGAAAAATAAACTAAAACAAATGAAGGCAAATACTTACACACAATTTACACGAAAATTACAATTTTTATAATATACAAGGATAAGCAAATATAATGCATTTTTTGCTCTAGTATAATACACATATATTGTATAATACTTATGTATATCATAATTTACACACATACCCAACATCCACACATACACATAAATAAAAAGAAAAAATCATGTAGAAAAAGAAGCAAAAACAATAGCAAACACACATGAAAATAAGAGAAAACAGAAGCAAATCAATCCTCGCGCACATGCATGGGTATGATTCTATCTAAGCAACCAATGTGCAGGCATTCTGCATTCATCCGCTGTCTACACTGCTACAGCTTACCCATGTACATCACATCAGAAACACAAGCTGCACAAGAAAATAAAGCTCGGAAAACTGGACATGCGTCCGTGGGCAGCAGGTCGGCCCAGCTACAGATGAAAACAAGCGTGGAAAATCAACTTGAACAAGCAACATGCATTAGTCGACTACCTGGAGCGAGTATGTTCCATATCATGCTTCAAGCTTCCCAGGGGCCTTTGTGAGCATCTTGATATGTTGATTCGGAGATTCCGATGGGGATGTAAGGATGACCAAAGCACCTAGTTGGGTGTCTTGTGAGGTAATGACAATGCCAAAAGGTATGGGTGGGCTGGCTTTTAAATATTTTAGCTCTTTAACAGTTGGCTAGACATGCCCGACGTATGTTGAAGAAACCAGAGACATTGAGTGCTAGAATTTCAAAGGCAGTCTATTTCCCAATACAACATTATTACAAGCGAAAGTGAGCAGCCACCCGTCCTAGATATGGAGATCAATTATAGAAGGCAGAGATATATTAAAACAGGGAATAATTAAACGGACTGGTAATGGGGAGTCATGTAAATCTAGAATCACAATTAGTTGCCAAGGACGAAGATGATGAAACCCTACGGGTGCATATCGCCCAACCCCCCTCTTTGGTGACGGAGCTGATTTACCACACTTCCGTCATATGGGACATTCAGTGTGTTGAGGAGGTTTTTATCCCAATCGATGTTCGAGTTATTTTGAATGTCTCTTTATGCACCGTGAACATCATCGATACATGGTCTTGGCACTATGAAAAGAATGGAGAATTATCTATCTCCTCCGCCTATAAAAGAATGATTGCCATGAAGTACATGAGAAAGGCTTGGATTAATGGGATGATTGGTTCTTCGAGCTCAGGTGGTGCAGAACAAGCTTGGAAATCGCTGTGGAATACTCAAGTACCAGGTAAAATCAGAATGTTTCTCTGGTGATTAGCTAAACAATCTCTGCCCACCGAAGATGTCCGTTGTCACAGGAATATGTCACCATCAAGTGCATGTGGTATATGTGGTATGGAAGATTCGTGGAGACATTTGTTGATTGAGTGCTCGAGGTCATGATGTATATGGGCGCTGATGGACGAGGACATAGTTGAACTGACGATGGCAATAACTAAACCTTGTGCTAAGAAATGGTTATTTACCATGAAAGAATCCATGTCTCACGAAGCTTTTGTGAAACTTGTTGTGACCCTTTGGAAGAAGAAAGGCTATCCACGAAGACGGTTATCAGAGCCCGGTTTTCATAAATCTGTTTGTAAATCGTTTTATTGCAGAGCTGGGAGATGTGACACGAAATACTCACACACAACAGTGAGTTTGATGCGAAGTGGTACTACTACAGGCGTCAGGAGAGCCGGTCATGTTCTTATGGCTGCACCACCGTCGGGCTTTGCTTTTATTTCATGTGGACGTGAGTGTGCCTAGGGTTGGCAACAACGTTCTGCAGTAGCAGTTTGTAGGGACGCGAATGGAAGTTATCTTGGGGTCCTCCTCTCTGATGATACACGGGAATAATGATGTGACAACTCTTGAGGCGATCAGGTGCAGGAGGCATTGTCGCTTGCCTAGGATCTACTATTGCACAACATTGTGGCATATACGGCCAAATTATCAAGGAGATCAAATTTAGAGCTTTGAATTATAATTATATTTTTTGTTTTGAAAATAGGTCGACAAATTTCAAGGCCGGTTTGTTAGCCAAGCATTCACTTTCTTTACATCGGGGTGTTATGTGTGGTTGGGCCAACCTCACGGACGGATTTGTATTCCACGGACTTTGAATAATAAAAGCTTGATGTTTCTAAAAAGAAAAGTCAACTAGCTGTTCCTTTTCTAAAAAAAACTACCTGCTCGTACACATGGCGAACAAAGCACCACAATGGACGGTGAGAGTTTTGACTGAAAATTATAAGAAAATTTCAGGTGCCTAACATGTAGCAAAAGCGATTAGAAAGCTTCCGAGAAGGAAGAGAAACACAAAGTACATTACTTAGATACAAAAAAGACGGGTGGTAACTAAGAGATCGTATATCGCGGAAGCACAAATGGTCTCCTACATACAGCTCAAGATCATCCTACGACGAGCTCCCACCTCCCTTTCTCGTCCGCGCCGCCGCCGATCTCGTCGATCATCCTGACGACGTCGGGCATCTTGGGCCGCCTGTCGGGCTCGACAGCAGCGCACATGAGCGCGACCTCCGTGAGCCTCAGCATGTCCCCGTGCCGTTCCAGCTCGCCGACGATCTCCACGTCGAGTATGTCCGTGGACCACTCGTGGCTCAGCGCCAGACGCGCCCACTCCGCCATGTCGGCGTCAGCCTCGTCCACCGGCAACTTCCCCGTCACCACCTCCAGCAGCACTAGGCCGAAGCAGAACACGTCGGCTCGGGAAGACGGTCGCCTGCCGCGCGCGTACTCCGGGCACTTGGCCGCGGCCAGCCTGTGCGCGTGGTGCGGGAGCAGCGGGTGGAAGCCGTAGTCCGTGAGCTTCGGCACCACGCGCGGGTGCTGGTGCTTGCCGCTGGGCGCCGACAGGATGATCACGTTGGACGACTTGAGGTTGCCGTGCGGCGGCCGGTGGAAAAACGGCATCGACCGGTGCAGGTACGCCAGCCCGCGCGCCATGCCCTTCGCTATCGACAGCCTCGCCGGCCACGGCAGCGGCATCCTGCCCTCGCCTCTGTTCTCTGCACGCGCGCGACAAACAGAGCAGAGCAACATCAGTCCATCTCACCAAATCGCCATGGCACTAATGGACAGGCTCTTGATGGGAAATGGAGATGCATGCTGCGACCACGAGGGGGACGTACCGTGCAGGAGCTCGAAGAGGCTGCGCCCGGGCACGTGTTCGTAGACGGCGAGCTTCTCCTCCTTGGAGTGGTAGCACGCGACGACCTCCACCACGTTCTCGTGCCGGAGCTTGCCCAGCAGCTGCATGGTGTGCGCGAAGTCCTTGCGCGGCACGTGCCCCATGTTGCGCAGCCGCTTCACCACGACGACGGCGGCGCCGCCCTCGAGCGTCACGCGGTAGGTGATCCCCAGCCGGCCCTTGCCGAACATCTCCGCCGTCGAACGGAACAGGTCGTCGAGATCGAAGCCGGCCGCCTTGTCCGCGCGGAAGAACTGCAGCTGCGCCTGCGCGTTCCGGCTCCCGCTGCTGCTGCCGCTGCCGCTGCCACTCAACTTGCCTTGCTCGGCTTTATCCTTGATGTCCGGCGCTCCTGTCGGCGTGGATCGGCCACCGAGACGAACCTCCAGGGTATTCTTGGTCTGATGCAGGAAGATGAGCACGGCGGCTAACGGCACCATCGCGGCGATAAGGGCGATCGCCACGACGCTCCACGCAGCCGGCTTGAAGTGCCTTGACTTGTACGCGGCCCGCCCGCGGGCGTCGTGGTCGGTCGGCCTGACGACCCGATCGTCGCGGTTGCCGGCTGCTCGGGCTCCATCGTCGGCTGAGGGCGACCCCGACCCGCACGCGGCGTTCACGGCCTCGCCGCAGAGCTTGAGATTGTGGCCGAAAGCGCTCGCGGGGAACCGGCGGAGCGCACGCGTACCCGGGACCTCGCCCTGGAGGAAGTTGTAGGACACGTTGAAGACGGTGAGCTCGCCCTGCGCGAACGCCGGCACGGTGCCGTTGAGCAGGTTGTCCTGGAGCTCGAGCCGCGTGAGCGCGGGGAGCGCCGCGGCGTACCGGCGCGGGATTGGGCCCGAGAAGCGGTTGCTAGACAGGTCGATTACGCGGAGCCGGTCCAGGCCGGCAAGCCCCGGGAGCGCGCCGTGGATGGCGTTGTCACGCAGGCTGAGCGTGGCAAGTCGCGCGACGCCGTGGAGCGCGCCAGCGGGGAGCGCGCCCGTGAGCTGAACCCCGTCGAGCCGGACGCCCACCACGCGCCCGTCGCCGTCGCAGGAGACGCCGTACCACCGGCTCCGCCCGCCGTGGCACGGCAGGCCCGTCCAGTTGGAGTGCAGGTCCTTGGCCGAGCGCAGCCCGTCGCGCAGCGCCACCAGCCCGCCCGCTCGTCGCGGAACTCCTCCAGCTCCGACTCGGCCACCTCCGCCGTCGCCAGGACAGCTCCACCACGACCACGATAACCCATGGAACCACCAGCCATTGCCGTAGCCGAAGCTCGCGCCTCTGCTTCTTCATTGGTAAACTCGCGTCAGCTAGCATACACTTAACTTCCGATCAGGGTATAGACTAATGTTGGAAATGGAGCCTAACAGCAGCAGGTCGCTTGCCGAGAGGTGCAAGGCAAGGGAAGGCGGGAAAGCAAGAAACCATGATAGGAATACATGGCGACGCCGGCCACCAGGTAGTAATAGTAGGGAATGGTAGTAGTGGTGTGTGCTGGTAGTATGCATTGGTGGATTCAGACGTGAACTACACCGCGGCAGTTTGGTCGCGGCTGCAGGGACGGGCCAACCACTACGGATGGGTGCAGCTGGGCTGGTGTCCCGGAGAAGAAGAAGAAGAGCGCCGAAGCAAACTGAAGTGCTGAATCGGTTGAGGCTCTCAGTGCTACTCCTGCACCTGTCTGTCCCCGTCTGCCTCCGAGAAGATTTTTGTCTATGCAGAGAAGAGCAACTTGATTTTTTTGATTGATTGATTGAGGTGGCTCCAGAGTGAAAGATAAGAAGCGATTGTCAGGTCGACTCTTATCTTATATGGATGCAAAAGAGGTCCGAGTTCTTGAATTCGCGGGAAAAACTACGAGGTTTTGGGTGCAGGCTGCCCGCTGATCGGGAGGCTACAACAACCGACGACCGATGGATGGTGGGGACAGGGGAAACCGGACGGCTGAGATCTGACTCCCGAGGCTGGTGACGAGACGCGCTGGGGATATGAAAACCGAGCTTTACTCCCTCTGGAAGCCATCATTCGACCTTTGGCAATGGGGATGGATAAGGAGATCGCACGCCGTCTTTGCCTTTGTTGATTTTATTATATGTTTTTATCCCTTTTCCTTTCGGGCTGCACAGACGCATCACGAGTCTCTGTGATTGCGCGCGTCTTTCTTGAGATAAAAGGCGTTGCTTCTCTCTGAAGATGGGTGATTAGAGCGTAAATCACTGTCCGGTGTGTGTAAAATGGGAGTGCTAAGCCGCGAGTCTTTTCATGATTGTGAGATCAGCGTCGAAAGCACCGGAGGATGTAGGACAGATAAGACTAGGATTAAAGATTAATCTATTGTTGATTAACCTACCGGAGGATGCATCTGGGTAGCCGAGCCGCAACCACTCACAATTTTGACTTGAATTTTTTTTTGTAGATTGTAGACTTATGTCTTGTAAACACTCATAATCTTTTGAAATATTTCAAATTGCTTTTTGAAATGATAGCACGTAATGTGTGGTAGCACCTGATATATACCCCTTGAAGGATTATACCGTGTTGTCGCAAAAAGTATTATGCTGTGATTCACTACTGTTACATTTGCAACAGCCACAAACATCCGCTATATCATTGCTCTACCTTGGAGTAATCTATGTGGTCAGGAATCAAATAATGCAATGTTCATCTTGTTAGATTCGCTTTTCAAGGAGCATCTCGCACCCCCAACTTTGTTGACAGCTCTGGTCAAGATTTCTAGTGGTTCCTTGTATGCTTCGTGGTGGAGGCCAAGGTCGCTAAGGTTGCCTAGACTCTGTGGAAGTGGGAAGTGGTTCCTCATGGAGCCAATGCGTTCTTGGTTTCTTTCTTGTCCATGGAAATATTTCAGTGTGGTAGCTTTTGACCTCAGTGTCAAGTCCAATGGTGTGATGATTGTTATAAGTGAACAGAAGGTTGAGGATACTCCATTTATACTTCCACTGCAACTAGTTTGGGTACATGTCATCGGCGTCCCAGCTCTCTAGCACTTCACTGGTCTGCGGGCGATGGGACCAGTTATTAGCGCCACTCAGTATGTTGACCCGATCTGCTTGTATCGACATGGTATTATGCGAATCCGAGGTTGCGATTGCATTCCAAAGACATAATTGTCAAAGAGCATGGGTGTAACGATGCCTGTCTCTTGAGATGTCTATGTGAAGCTCAATGGATATGTGTTTCGTTATGTGTTGGAGGAGGATGATTATGTCCCTGGCCATGACTTTTACACCTCTTATTTAGGAACAACATGAGATCGTCCATGAGATGCACCGGAAAAACATGAGTGGAGTCGTATTCAAAATCGACTTTGGAAAAGCCTATGACAAGGTCACATGGCCTTTCCTCCAACAGGCCCTAAGGATGAAAGGTTTCTTCGATAAATGACATCAGTGGATCCATAATTTTGTAACTGGAGGTAGTGTGGCCATCAAAGTCAATAATGATGTAGGCCATTACTTTCAGACAAAAAAAAGGACTACGACATGGTGACTCCATATCCCTAATGTTATTTAACATTGTAGCTGGCATGTTGGCTATTCTGATTGAGTGCACCAAGCAGGACGACCAGATTGCAGGAGTAGTGCCACACCTTGTGGATGGTGGTCTCTCTATTCTGCAATACGCCAATGACACAATTCTCTTTATGGAACATGACCTAGATAAGGCTCGAAACGTGAAACTCTTGTTGTCAGCATTTGAGCAAATGTCGGGTCTTAAAATTAATTTCTATAAAAGTGAACTTTTCTGCTTTGGAGAAGCCGTTGAGGCGGCGGCCGATTATGCTGACCTGTTCAGTTGCACACATGGCCAATTCCCGATTAAATATCTGGGAATACCAATTGATTATCGGCGTCTCACCATTGCAGAGTGGAAACATGTAGAGGAGCGGCTAGAAAAACGTTTGAGCAGTTGGAAAGGCAAATTGCTCTCAGTTGGAGGACTATTTGGTTTTGATTAACTCTGTCCTCACAAATATGGTTCTTTATGTGCTCTCTTTCTTCCAACTCCCAAAAGGGGTCCTGCAAAGACTGGACTATTTTAGATCCAGATTCTTTTGGCAAGGAGATGGTGAAAAGAAAAAATACAGGTTGGCCAAATGGAGTGTGGTTTGTAGGCCAAAAGACCAAGGTGGCCTTGGAATTCATGACCTGGAAGTCAAGAATGAGGCCCTACTTAGTAAGTGGTTGATGGTGTTTGGCAAACCATGCTGCACAACAAGTATCTAGGTCAAAAGGCGGTGTCTCAGGCATATTGGAAACCTGGTGACTCGCACTTTTGGGCTAGCCTAATGGCAGCAAAGAAATATCTCTTTCGCTTTGGGTCTTTCACGATAAAAGACGGGTCGGAGATTCATTTTTGGGAAGACATCTGGCTAGGCAATGTCAGTCTGCGAGAACAATATCCAACCTTGTACAACATCGCTCGTGATAAGAATAAAACTATTGCGCAGGTGCTCAGTTCATTCCCGCCCAATATTTCGTTTAGGCGGGATTTGATTGGCACCCGTCTTACGTCATGGCATAATCTTTTATCTCGTCCGGATTTGATCAATTTGACACAAGGTCGAGATGTGTTTCGCTGGAACCTTACTGCATCGTGGTCTTTCACAGTAGACTCTATGTACCGTGCGCTCACGCATTCTGAGCTACCGGTGAGTAATAGCAAGAAAATCTGGAAGTCAAAGATCTCACTAAAAGTTAAGATCTTTATGTGGTATCTCGTAGGGGAGTTGTTCTAACCAAAGACAACCTCGCACGACGCAACTGGGCAGGGACTAAGAAGTGGTGTTTTTGCACTCATGAAGAGACAATCAAACACCTCTTTTTCCAATGCAAGTTTGCACGTTCTACGTGGCCAGTCATCCAAATGGCGTCAAATTTGTATCGCCCACAAGTGTCGCCAATATTTTTGGTCATTGGTTGGATGGTATTCCAAATAGGTTGAAAACGCTAATAAGGGTGGGAGCATATGCCTTGCTATGGTCGCTCTGGCTATGTAGAAATGATTTGGTTTTCAATAACAAAAATGCTTCTCCTTTGTAGGTTATTTTCCGTTGTACGCACTCGCTTCATACATGGTCTACACTACAATGAGTGGAGTACCAACCATTGTTCAAGGCGGTGTGTACGCGGTTGGAGCACGTGGCTACGGAGGATTTTACCCAACATGGGTGGCAGCATAATCTACGGATCGGTCCACCACCCCTTTCAACATAGGCATAGTGTCGGTCTATATGACTGTAAGTGCATCTAGTGCCCCTTAGTGATTTTGGTGTATTGAAGACTTATAGGTTAAGAGACTAATGTGTTTATGAGTGTACACAGGTCTATAAGTCTATGAGGAGTTTGATATTTACAGAAAGTCGACCCTAAAAATGAAGTTCTTATTTGAAGACTTTGACATTCTGAAGACTTTCTGAAGACTTTGAAAGTGAAGAAATTGGTGTGACCTTGAAGACTTGGTATTCATTTGAGGAACATGAAGCGTGAAGACTTTTGTTTTCGTAGTTTCGTTTTCTCTTTCTTGAGTCACAGGAAACACCGTACTGTTAAAGGGGGTTGAGGAAATACTAAGGAAAAATTTCCATGTGATGCTCAACTCAAAATCCTACACCTACCAATCCCTTGAGTGAAGCCTTTGGAAATCTCATACGATTCAGTCAATTTCTTCAGACAGAGACGAAGTTCTTGGTCGCCGAGAATTTGTTCGGCCCGAGGAGTTAGGAATTCGCCATGCGGATTGCCTACACGATGAGGAACATGATAGCCCTAAGGAATTTGATATTCAAATTTCCGATCATGTCTGTCTTGTTGCCACCTGTCCCAAAATATCTTATCCACCTAACGGTCATATCATTGAAGGGCATTTATGTCTTATCATGTCGGGCTGTTCCCTAGGCTATAAATAGCCGCCCCCTACAACCACTAGCTGGTTGGCTGCTCCGAGAGAACTTGACACTTGTCATTTGAGAGCAACCCATCCTCCGAGGACTTTGAGCGAAAATCAACGAGTGAGGAAAAACTCAAAAACCAAACCCCTACAAACCCAAAGTGATTGAGCATCACTGAAGAGATTGATCCTGCGTGGATCCGACGCTTGTTACCTTTGAAGACTATGCTTCTTCCAGACGGTTAGGCGTCATGGTCTAGAGCATCCAAGAGGAATTGTGGATCGCCGAGTGACCGAAGTCTGTGAAGATTTGGAAGTCGCCTGAAGACTTACCACAAGTGATTGGACGAGGTCTGTGTGACCTTAGTTCAAGGAGAATACGGTGAGGACTTGGTGTCCTGAGCTGCGTGCTCAGCCGACCGGGTGTCCGGACTGTGTGTCCTCGAGTTTAAATACTCGGCCGCTCCAACCAAAGCGCATAACCGAGACAATGATTGGAACTGGTCTACCAAATCATTGTCTTCACCAACCTTATCGGGTTCTATTTCCTCAACCCTCTTATTTCCTCATTATTGTGTTGAGTGTTCTTTCATATCTGTGTTTGAAGACTTGATGAAGACTTTCTCAATTTCCTCAGTTCAATTTCTTGATCTGTTTGTCTTCATCTTGTGCTATCACTGTGTTAACGCTCATCGTACTCTTTGTTTGTCTTCATTTCATCATGATGACCATGCCCGCATTCTCTTATGCTTACTTACGAGTACTTATTCATTGCAAGTAGTTCTCCGCTAAGGAATTTCCTCACGAGCAAATTCCTCGTTGAAGAATTCATAAAAATCGCCTATTCACCCCCCCTCTAGTCGATATAACGCACTTTCAATTGGTATCGAGCAAGGTACTCCTTGTTACGTGTGATTTTAGTTTAACCACAGAGTTTTAGTTATGTCGACCGCAGTATGATCAAGGTCTCAGCAGGTGTCCTACCTTTGATGGGACGGACTACCTCTTTGGAAGAACAAGATGCGAATGCATCTTGAGGCAATTGACAACGATCTCTACGGTATGTTGTGGAAAATGGTGTTCCTCAGTCACACCTTCTCACGAATCTTGCCGATGTGAAGAGATTCAAGCAACTCGATTCTCAAGCGAAGAATATCATATGTGGCCATCTGAGCAAAGGACAATATGGAAGAGTGAGTGCTTTGGTAACTTCCAAACTCATACGGGATTTGTCCAAAGTAAATGAAGGAGTCTCAACTCAACGTGACTCTCGAGTTGATGTTCTTCGCAATCTCTTCAACCACTTCAAAAGACTCGACAACGAAAATGTTCAACAAACCTTCGATCGCCTCACTGACATCTCAAATGAGCTTCAAGCGCTTGGTGCCACTGCCATCACCGACCATGAGGTGGTGAAGAAATTGTTGAGATCGCTTGATTCCTCATTTGATACTCCGCACCGATGATACAAGAGCGTCTTGACTACAAGTCACTTGATCCGGTGATATCCTCGAGAGGCTAAATACTCATGAGTTCCACTTCTTTGAAAGAGAGATCTCTATGGTTCTAGCTATGTAAAAACACGTGCCACGAAGGCCAAGGTTGTGTCTCGAATCTGAGTGTGAAGACTACGGTAGTAGCCTTGGAGATCCTGAAGAATTAAGCCGAGGAGCTAGCACCGCTTTCGTGAAGAAATTCCAAGTTCTCAAGACGTGGTCGCTTTGGAAAATCCTCAAGAAGCAGTGATTCCTCATCCAGTGACTATAAGAGAAGACTTTGCCACAAATGCAAGAAATCTGGTCACTACATCCAAGATTGTCCTCAGTGGGAAAATGAATTAAAGAAGAAGAAACACAAGGATTACAGTTCTGATGACGCTAAGAAGAAGAAGAAATCGTCGAAATCTTCATCATCAAAATCCTCAAAGCCTTCTTCTCACAAGAAAAGCAGCTCCAAAAGGGCTCGGGCATTCATTGGCAAGGAAATGGACTCTAAAGCTGAATCGAGGAACATGAGGAAGAGGAGGCTTCAAGAATCTGAGTCGGTGTGGCGAGTCTAGCTCTCGCCATCGCTTTTCGGCAAGTCCATCTTCAACTCAAGAAAATGACCTCACCAACAAAGCTGATGAAGATAGTGATGACTACGCTCCCACCTATTGCTTCATGGCAAAGGGTGCCAAGGTACTCAATTATACCTCCTCTGAATCTAGTGAAAATGAATCGGATGAAGATCTAAAGCCCAGTTACTCAAAACTTGCTAAGATTGCTGTAAAACAACAAAAGGCTTTTGAAAAGGTTCAAAACATGCTAGATAAGAGTGATGATATGTTAGGTGAAGAAATGGATCGCACTAAAGCCCCGATCGAAAATCTTCAGAGACTTCAATCTAGGTTTGACAGCCTTCAAGGTCATCATAACACTCTCTTGTGCGATCATGAGAAACTTTCTTATGAATTTCTTCAAAGAAAGCAAGATCTTGAGAAGCTAAGAGTGAGTTATGAAGATCTTCGAAGGAGCGTGATTCATTACTTGCTCAACAAATCAGCGCTTCTCGGGAAGAATTTGTTCCTCCATGCTTAAAGTGCATTGAGCGTGAATCGCTAATTCTTCACTGAATGTTCAAATGCTTCAACTGTTACAAATTCTTCACCTGCCTCTGCTATCACTAATTCCTCATCTCGAGGACATTGCTAGTATCGTTGACGATGCGAAATGAAGGAATTGTATATGATGTGCATGTACAAAAGTCTCAAAGGGCATCGGACTCTTTGTGATGTGCTTAAAAGCGAGATCCTCAACAGAACCCTAGGAAAGAGGGTATTGCCTTTGAGAGGAAACTCAATGCTGATGGAACATATTGGAAGCCTGAGCAGTATCCCAAAACCTCATGGGTTGCTGCAAAGGGACCTCCCGTTGATCCATCTAACTTATCTGGCTTTACATGCGAATGTCTTGTTCAAAAATCAGAATGGTGAAGTATTTGCTAGATATGTTGGCACTAACTGCAGGAACGGTTCCCCTATGAAGAAAATCTGGGTTCCCAAGAAGTGCCTTGAAAGTCTTCAGGTGAATGTCCTCATGACACCACATGAAGAATAGGAAACCCAGATCAAATTCTTCATATGGACCAAATTCTTCATATGGATCCAAGTCCTCATACGGACCAAATTCCTCACGTGGATCAAATTCCTCAAAAGGATCAAAGTCCTCATATGATTATCATCGTGCTAACAACTCTGTTTCGCAGGGTAGAGCTAAGGGCTATGAATATGTGCATTATTCTTCAAACCAATATGTTCATAAGTCCTCGAAGAATTTATCTGCTTATTCATATGCTTACCCTAACCCCTCTTATGTGAAACGAATGGATTGGCCTCTATGCCACCATTCTCATATGATGCTCGCAGAGTGATGAACTCTTTGCCACCCCTTCAGATGTGGGTGGTGAAGAAAAAGAACTAACCTCTTCTGTAGGGTCAGGTCTCCAGACGTGCTTTAAACGTCTGAAGAATTTCTTTGGGGGCACGACAAAAATGCACGAAAAGGGACGCAGTTAATCATGAAGAAATGAACATTCATTTCACACGTCCTCATCTTGCTTATACATTATCTTTGCTGATGAAATTCATCGATGAACTTGATATCATATTCTTCACCGATGAAGTATATGAGATCGTAAGTTGCACTAATTCATCTGCAGGATGATCAACCCAAAGCCACCGAGTGGGTTCTCGATAGTGGATGTACAAATCACATGGTGGTGACAAGAATCTATTGATGGATGCTCCCTTATCACCGTCACATCTGAAGCATATCATCTTTCTTTGACAAAGGCAAAAGTCGTATTGGGTCTTGGTAAGGTTGCGATCTCTAAGGACATACACATGGACAAAGTCATGCTTGTTGAGTCCTTAGGATACAACCTCATGTCACTCTCAATGCTTTGTGATCTTGATATGGTTGTTATCTTTGGCAAGTATCGTTGTGTTGTGATTATGGAAGTCGACAATTCCAAAGTCTTGAAGGCTTTAGGAGAGGAGACTTGTATATCATTGATTTCTCTCTGAGGACCACAACCGCCGTGTGTCTACTTGCAAAAGCTTGAGAAGGCTGGCTATGGCATCGGCGACTTGGTCACGCAGGCATGAGGAATTTACTGCACGCTTGCAAAGAAGAAGCATGTCATTGGCATTGAGAATGTCAAATTCCTCAAGGATCACTTGTGTGGAGCTTGTGAAGCTGGAAAAATGACCAAGGCCAAGCATCCAAAGAAAGACTATCATGACCACTACTCGTCCCTTCGAATTGCTTCACATGGACCTCTTTGGTCCTAATCATTACTCAGCAGTCACTAATGATGCATCTCTATATGGCTTTGTTATTGTTGATGATTACTCTCGTTACACATGGGTACACATCGTTACTTACAAAAATGAAGTGCGTGAAGTCTTCAAACGATTTTCCTCGAGGGCTTCAACTAACTTTGGTGTGAAGATCGGACACATCGGGAGTGACAATGGAACCGAGTTCAAGAATTCGGTCTTGATGCCTATCTTGATGAACTTGGTATTACTCATGAGTTATCTGCTCCCTATACTCCTCAGCAGAATGGCGTCGTAGAGCGCAAGAACAGAACTCTTGTTGAGATGGCTCGCACTATGCTTGATGAATACAAAACGCCTAGTCGTGTTTGGATTGATGCAATTGATACAACGTGCCACATCATCAAGCAGTATATCTTCACAAATTCTTCAAGAAGACTGCCTATGAACTCCTCAACGACAAGAAACCCAACGTAAGTTATTTCAAAGTCTTGATTGCTAAATGCTGGATTAGAGATCCTCATCACGGTTCTAAATTTGCACCAAAGCACATGAAGGTTTTATGCTTGGTTACGGAAAGGACTCGCACACCTACTGAGTCTTCAACATCGCTCTTCACAAGATTGTTGATATTGTAGATGTGCGGTTTGATGAAACTAATGGCTGCAAAGAGAGCACCTACCTTCGTGTTAGATGAACCCGCACCGAGGAATCTATCAAGTTCAAGGCAATCGATGATGTCATTCCAATCAAGAATCATTGAAGAATTCATTCTGTCTGTGAAGAACGTCGAGTGATGCACTGAAGATAATCTTTGAAGACAATGGTGCCGAGGAAAATGATCAAATTCCTCGGCGACAACCAGCTCATCCTCGCGTTGCAAAAGAAGTGAAAGTTGACAAGATCATCGATGACATTGAAGCGCCAGTCCTCTCACACGCTCAAAAGCTTCACATTTATCTAACTTTTGTGGGCACTATGCTTTTGTCTCTATCACAGAGCCCACCAAGGTAGATGAAGCATTTACGGAGCCCGAGTGGATTCAGGCCATGCAAGAAGAATTACATCAGTTCAAGCTCAACAATGTCCGGGAACCGGTCAAACGCGTCTAGATCCTCGCAAGCATAATATCATTGGCACAAAGTGGATCTACCGCAACAAGCAAGATGAAAATGGCCTTGTGGTGAGGAATAAGGCACGACTTGTAGCTCAAGGCTACACACGAGTTGAAGGAATTGATTTCGATGAAACTTTTGCACCTGTTGCTAGACTTGAGTCTATTACATATTACTTGCCTATGCTAACCATCACAATATCACTTTATATCAAATGGATGTGAAAAGTGCATTCCTCAATGGTAAGCTTGAGGAAGAAGTATATGTTGCTCAACCCCAGGTTTTGAAGATCCAAAGAATCCGACAAAGTCTTCAAACTCAACAAGGCCCTCTATGGTCTCAAACAAGCCCCCACGGGCGTGGTATGATACATTGAAGGAATTCTTCGTGAAGAATGGCTTCACACCCGGTTCACTCGACCCCTACTCTCTTTACTAAATCATATGATGGTGAACTATTTGTGTGCCAAATATATGTTGATGATATTATCTTTGGCTGTACTGACCAATGTTATAGTGATGAATTTGCCTATATGATGAGTGAAGAATATCAAATGTCTATGATGGGAGAGTTGAAATTCTTCTTAGGTCTTCAAATTCGTCAACAACACAATGGCATATTCATATCTCAGAGAAATACCTCAAAGATGTCCTGAAGAAATTCGGCATGCAAGATTGCAAAGGCGTCAAAACTCCTATGCCCACAAATGGCCATCTATGCAATCGATGAAAATGGTATTGACTTGATCACAAGGTATACCGCTCCATGATTGGTTCTCTATTGTACTTATGTGCATCTAGGCCAGATATAATGCTTAGTGTTTGCATGTGTGCCCGATTTCAAGCTACACGAAGGAATCACACCATAAGGCTGTGAAGCATATTCTTCGATATCTAGCTCACACACCAACACTAGGATTATGGTACCCCAAGGGCTCTACTTTTGATCTCATTGGATATTTTGACTCGACTATGCTTTGGTGATCGTGTGGACCGCAAGTCAACATCTGGTACTTGTCATTTCCTCGGACGATCTTTGGTCCGTTGGTCCTCGAAGAAAGCAGTGCGTATCACCGTCTCTGCGGAAGCTGAATACATTCTTTCTGGCTCGTGTTGTGCTCAATTCTTTGTGGATGAAGCAAACTCTCAAGGACTACGGCATCAACGTGAAGAATGTGCCTCTCTTTGTGACAATGAGAGTGCCATCAAGATTGCTCACAACCCAGTTCAAGACTTTCGAAGGCAAAGCACATTCAAATTCGTCATCATTTTCTTCGTGATCATGTGTTGAAGGGCGACATCTCCATCGAGCATGTGAAGACTGAAGAACAGCTAGCCGATATCTTCACTAAGCCCTTGGATGAGAAGAGATTTAGCAAGTTGCGGTGTGAGCTAAATATCTTAGAATCTTGAATGTTCTTTAGAAAGGACACACATCCGACACTTATGCAAAATTGATGACTTAGATGTGCAACACATGAAGAAAGCGTTTTCTTCAATCCATGAAGAATAACACTCTAAGTGTGAAGAAATTAATGAAGAATTTGATTCTCGTAACCCTACAACAATTGTATGCAGCGGTGTCTGAAATCATCATTCTTATCTGATTGGGTCACGCCACCACCAAAGCTGAAAATCTTCAATTTGAGTTTTTCCTCACTTTTGAAATTCTTCGCTTTTTCAAATTCTTCAACTTTGCAAAATCTTCACTGTTTCGTCGTTTTTCTTCATTGGCTATATATATATATATATATATATATATATATATATATATATGGGTCCTCTATAGCGTTCACTTATGGCTATTTCTTCAAGTCGTTTTTCTGCTAAGTGAATGTGATCGGACCCTTCCCCCTCTATGCTATACTCAACCCAATCTATTCACAAACTCTTCATGTGCGTTCTATTTGAAACTCGTTCAAAATCTTCACTTTGTGTCCTTGTCGATTGAAGAAATTGCAAAGCGGAACTTTAAAACTGATCTTATCCAAATTTTCGGTTTTGCCGCTCAAACCGTTCCGCATCCCACGATGGATTTATCTATTCACCCACGATCTAACACGATCTCCACTTTTTAGTGTGTGGGTGACACATGTCAAGCGAAGGAGAATGGTCAGGGGCACGTTCGTCCTAAATCTTCGGGCGAACAGTTTTTCACTGCCTCTATAAATACCCCTCTCTCCATCCTCACTTCTTTTACTCCGCCGACCTCTCTCTCCCGCCGAGCTCCTCAAACCCTAAGCGCCCGCTACTCCATCGTCTCCGGTGAGGAAGAGCTTCTGCCTCGACCTCGTCGCCGACGATACTCGCGCCGACAGCGGAAATCTTCACTCCGCCGCCGTAGCTGTCTTCCTCCGCCAAGTTAGGGCGTGGAAGATCTGGCCAGCGAACTTCCCAACTGTTCTTCTTAGTTCGTCGTGTTCTTCACTTTTGGTAATTAAAAGTTAATTTTATTACTCGCTTTGATTCTCAAACCTTCCTGAAAATCTTCAAAGGTATTTATTCTTCAAATCTTCACACATATGAACACCTCAAACAAAATATGCTCTTGATTCGTTTCTCTAAGCAATGATTTTCTTCAAGATTCCTCAATTGTGTGGATCCTCGATCTATACAACTCGAACCTAAGACAAAGATTGCTTAGTGAAATTCTTCAAGGCTCATCTGGTCAAATTCCTCAAACTAGTTCTTTTTGAAAAACCTTACGAGAACGCATGTGACCTCTCCAAATTCCTCGCAACTATACTGTTCACGGTACTCATGTCCATTCTTTGAATCACTAGGTTCTCATCAACTTAACTCATTTGCAGCGTTCCTCGAAGAAAAGTTGCATACTTCTTCAGAGAATTCATTTGTTCAAATTCCTCACCAAGAATATGGCGAAGGAAAGAAGCCACGAGAAAGGAGGAAAGAGGCACGAGGTCATGACTGCGTTTGAAATCCCTGAGGAAATATATGTTGATTATTGCACACCTGATGAAGCCGAGTTCGGCAAAGAAAACAAAAATCAGCGCAAGGTGCGCATTCAAAGGATTGAACGGAGATGGGCAAGGGAATGGAGGGAGTACAGATATGTAACTCCAAAGTACATGAAGAAATTCGCACTCAATCCTCCATGCCCAAGAGCTCCATTGGCACCTGGTCAAGAAGATGACCCCACTAGCATCAAGCGTGGTGAGGAGTTTCCTGAAGAATGGGCCAAGCGCCAAGCCAAATTGGCAAGATAAGCCAACGAGGCAGTGAGGAAATTCAATGAGGACTCTGCTACTGCTGCTGCCACTGAGGCCTCTGTCAAGCCAAGAAAATCTATGGCAAAGAAGCCCTTTACACAAGCCAAGTGCTTCACCAACAGTGCCCTCACGGCCAAGTTCCTCGGCCAGTGCCCTCACGGCCAATTCCTCATACTGTTCCTACTCCCCCAAGTCCTCACCGCTCCTACAAAATCCTCGTGATTCCGACAAAGTCCTCAGCACATGTGCATCTGGCCACGTGCCAAAGGACTGCAGGCTTCTCCATTGCCTCTGGTGTTTCAGCAAGTTCCTCAGCTGCACCAAAGTCTTCATCTGGCCCGACTCTGCTGAAGACTAAGGCCACAGCTGGACGAGGTCCTCGACCAAGCCCCAAGAAGAAACAGGTCGCCTTCCAAGTGCCACCTGAAGATGATGATGAACTTGCGGAAATCATCAGAGATCGCCAAGAAAGGGCCGCTAGAGCCAAAGGCACATGTGTGCCACTGCTGTTGGATCCGAGGAAAATCCTCGATTACATTGATCTCTGGCACAAGGATACAAACACCCCTATGCCTGATTTTCATCTGACCCCTGGAGAAAGTCATATGCTGACCCATTTCATCACTGAAGAGAAATGGAAGTTTGAAAAGGCAAGAGAGGTCAAGAAAACTCAATACAGAAAGGAGAAGTTCCTGAAGAAAAACGTTGTTAGAATGACACCTGAGGAACTTCTCAAGGTCCAGAATGAAATCCAAGCCCTCAGCAAAAACTTCGATGCTTATTATGCTGATTGGCAAGGAGCCAAAGGTCGATTAAATCAACTTTGACGAAGAAGTTCACCAATGTTGCTGCCCCAACGCAACATGAAATTCCTCGGTGGAGCCTCATTTCGATGGTAGAAGAACATGCCGACCGTGATGAAGCTCAAAGCTGAAGAAAATGCTAGTTCGGGGCTGATGATCCCATTCCGGCCCAAGAAATTGCCGGGGCATCCACTAGTGGTGCGCTGAAGAAAGCCGAACAAGTCGAGAATCGCATCGATTCTTGGCGTGAGGAAAATCTACCAGCTTCCTCTGCTCCTCCTGCGCCAACACCAACTCCAATTCTTCCATCTGCCTCTGATGTGAAGAAGACCAAGGCTGCAGAACGAGCTGCAGTAAAGAAACGGAAAGCATCAGCTGCGTCAAATTCTTCGGCTGCGAAGAAAATGAAGCCAATGACCAGCTCCTATGAAAATCCTATTGATGCTGTTCCAATTTCCTCAATTCCATCAAAGGACATTGTTCCTTTTGATGAAGATTATGTGATCCCAAGCGGATCTGATGAAGAAAATCATTCTGCTGCTTCGTCAGAGCAGATTGATGAAGAAATTGAAGTGGAAGCAATCCCTTCAACCCCAATCATTTCCTCGCCTATGCCTCAGTTCACAGCTGAAGATGCCGGTGTTGAGGAAATTGATGAAGATGCGGATATTGGAAGCACAACGCCAGTGATGAACGATGACTTTTGGGAAATTCAGCATCCAAATTCTCCACTCTTCACCCCAATCCAATAGATTCCTCAGTCCCCTGCTCCAACAGTTCAAATGGGCTCTGAAGAAACTCATCCCACTTCATCTGTCCATGAAGAAATTCCAGCCACTAGCGGCCGATGAACTCTTTGTTCTTGATCCTCACACTTTACTGTAGAGGAACAAGAAATTCCTCACTGAAGAACACGAGATTGCGATTCCAGAGGTCGTGATGCAACTCACTTTGACACTCCTTTGCCAAAGCCAAAGAATCCCTTCTCAACAAAGCAAAAATTCAAGGTGAAGACTTCTTGGTGAGCATGTATTCTTCACTGATTACAATCCATATGATTCAGCTGGCATAAGGAAGAGGCGTTTCTGAACTGCCAGTCAAGCCAATTTCTATTGCTCAGTGCTCTTCAACAAAGACAAAGTCTTCGATCATGCACATATTCCTCATGTGGACATGGAGTCTCTGCCAGTCTTTGAGCCAGTCCTCAGTGTTCTTCGCGACGCAGGACTTCTGAATTTCTGCTTGACATACATGATTGGAATGAAGAACTCATTCTTCAATTCTATGCAACGCCGCACATCACCGGAGACGTCAAGACGTGAACTCATGGGTGTTAGGATCGATGTCCGAAAATACTCACTACAAGGCACCAAAGAAGCTGAATTGCTTCGTGCTCTACCACTCGATCCTCCCCTTGATGGTGCTCGTTGTATCTACAACGAACTCAGCTTTCAAATCACTATATGCAAGTCTTGATGAAGCCTTTGAAGCTGAGGCAGGCCCCAAGAACCAAATTCCTCGTCAAGGAATTATTGTATGCGCCTCGGACTGTCTATCGGATTACGACGAAGACAATGAGTCCTATCAAAGGCCACGACTCAAATGATGAAGAAGTCGTTGGCATCATGAAGAATATGCTTTTCAATATCATTCATGGCGTTCCGTCAACTTCCATGATTTCTTCATGAGGACTACGGCAAACATTGCTATGTCACCATTTGAGCTGAAGCCTTATGCGCCTTGGATAATGAGATTCATCGGGACAAGGTCTTCACTCAATTACAAAGGCGATACTACGAACCACTGCAGCTACTTGCCCCGATTGAAGTCCTCAAACGGACATTAACCTCGGTGATGACAAGGGCAAGGCTACTGCTGTGATCGATGAAGGCATTCGTCCATTGGATGGACAGTTTACAAAGCTGCATCCTACTCCACCAATGATGACTCGCCACACATGACTCTGCCATAAATACCTCGGCCAAGCAAAGTCCTCAAGCCCACGGCACCGTGGTGATGGTGATCGTGAGTTACTCCTCGGTCTTCATCGGAAGGTTGATCGCAATCATAAATGGGTCAAGCGTCGGTTTGGTTCAATTCTTCACAACATGACCTCAACACACAATGCGGTGAAGAAAAACCACTACTACCTCCATGAAACCTTCAAACGCACTGGGCTGTTCTTTCAAATGTCTACAACACGGAAGAATCGGCGACAATGGGTCTCAAGGAAGAATTTGACTGGTCTACACCTCCTCCGAAGAAATACAAGAAGGTCAAAGTTCCTTCCTTGGTGGCCAGCTCCTATTCTTCATCACGAGACACTGATGAAAATGAAGACTTGGAAGACACTGCGGCATGCCCTACTACAACAACCGACCCCAACAACGCTGGCGCTCCTTCTTCAACTTGAAATTCATCAGGGGCGTTAGTCCTCAGTTTCGATCCTTTTGGTCATTCGATGACAAAGGGGGAGAAATTTGAGTTTGTCTTCAAGCGGGTCTATTATATGGGCAATTTTTGTTAAGTTACAACTCTCGTTCTTCTGAAACTTTTATTGGATCGAGTTGTAATCTTAAACTCGATGGTGCTCTGATACTTTTGATGCACTTTGAGCTCGATTCTCTTGAGCTCTAATACTCTTGATGCGTTATTTTGCATGCTTGTTCCTCATTAATGTTATCGCACGCATGCTTTGAATTTCATCAAGCACCATATTTCATCATGCATTTCAAATCCTTCATATTATATGTCAAATGCGTGTATGAATTACAAGATATTGGGGAGATCTCCATGATTCAACTCTTCAAATGTGCATTGCCTCAAAAGCAAATTCCTCACTATGCACATCTTCGAGGGAGTTCTTCTATATCTTGCAAGCAAATTCCTCAATATCGATTTACACTTCATATGTTTATCCCGTTGAAAACTTAACCTATATTGTCATCAATCACCAAAAGGGGAGATTGTAAGTGCATCTAGTGCCCCTTAGTGATTTTGGTGTATTGAAGACTTATAGGTTAAGGGACTAATGTGTTTATGAGTGTACACGGTCTATAAGTCTATGAGGAGTTTGATATTTACAGAGAAAGTCGACCCTAAAAATGAAGTTCTTCGATGAAGACTTTGACATTCTAAAGACTTTCTCAAGACTTTGAAAGTGAAGAAATTGGTGTGACCTTGAAGACTTGGTATTCATTTGAGGAACATGAAGCGTGAAGACTTTTGTTTTCGTAGTTTCGCTTTCTCTTTCTTGAGTCATAGGAAACACCGTCTTTGTTAAAGGGGTCAAGGAAATCTGAAGGAAAAATTTCCATGTGATGCTCAACTCAAAATCCTACACCTACCAATCCCTTGAGTGAAGCCTTTGGAAATCTCATACAGTTCGGTCAATTTCTTGATGTGAGAGACGAAGTTCTTACAGTCGTTGAGAATTTGTTCGGCCCGAGGAGTTAGGAATTCGCCAGTCGGATTGCCTACGATGAGGAACATGATAGCCCCGAGGAATTTGATATTCAAATTTCCATTTATTCTTTGTGTTGCGCCTTGACTGTCCCAAAATATCTTATCCACCTAACGGTCATATCATTGAAGGGCATTTATGTCTTATCATGTCGGGCTGCTCCCTAGGCTATAAATAGCCGCCCCCTACAACCACTAGCTGGTTGGCTGCTCCGAGAGAACTTGACACTTGTCATTCGAGAGCAACCCATCCTCCGAGGACTTTGAGCGAAAATCATCGAGTGAGGAAAAACCCAAAAACCAAACCCCTACAAACCCAAAGTGATTGAGCATCACTGAAGAGATTGATCCTGCGTGGATCCGATGCTTGTTACCTTTGAAGACTGTGCTTCTTCCAGACGGTTAGGCGTCATGGTCTAGAGCATCCAAGAGGAATTGTGGATCGCCGAGTGGACCGAGTCTGTGAAGGTTTGGAAGTCGCTGAAGACTTACCACGAAAGTGATTGGGCCGAGGTCATGTGACCTTAGTTCAAGGAGAATACGGTGAGGACTTGGTGTCTGAGCTGCGTGCTCAGGTATTTGGGTGTCTGGGGCATGTGTCCTCGAGTTTAAATACTCGGCCGCTCCAACCAGACGTACAACCGAGGCAATGATTGGAACTGGTCTACCAAATCATTGTCTTCACCAACCTTACTGGTTCTATTTCCTCAACCCTCTTATTTCCTCATTACTGTGTTGAGTGTTCTTTCATATCTGTGTTTGAAGACTTCGACTGAAGACTTTCTCAATTTCCTCAGTTCAATTTCTTCAGTCTGTTTGTCTTCATCTTGTGCTATCCTGTGTTTACGCTTATTGTACTCTTTGTTTGTCTTCATTTCATCATGATGACCATGCCCGCATTCTCTTATGCTTACTTCTGAGTACTTATTCCACTGCAAGTAGTTCTTCGCTAAGGAATTTCCTCACCGGCAAATTCCTCAGTGAAGAATTCATAAAAATCGCCTATTCACCCCCCCTCTAGTCGATATAACGCACTTTCAATGACTCTCCTATCGTCCATTTGTCATTTTTCTTTCTTTTTATCAGACTTTAGGTCATTGACTGTGTGCATCTTAGTTATGCGGAGATCGGGTGTTACTAATAATGCTTGTATCCTTTTGATGCTACTTTTTGAGATAATAAAAGCGCCCTTTATCAAAAAAATGGGAATACCATGATGATGGAACTGATCATGCACTACTAGGGAAAACCTTATACAGAGAATCTTAGCAGCAGTGTGGTTTTAAAAACAGACGCTACTGCTAATTACCAGTAGCGAGCTTCAGCAAACATCGCTACTAATATCTAAGTAGCAGTAGCGCTCTAGGTGAAATAAGCGCTACTACTATAATTGCTGCAGTGTTGCCTCCGAATAGATATAGTAGTAGCGCCCTTAGAGGATGGGACGCTCTTTGCTAAAGTACTTGGTAGCAGCGTTTTCTTCAAAACTCATTGCTGCTAAGTATCACCGCAACTAATTAAGTTTAGTCCCATACTGCTAAGAGAACAAGGTGTTTACCACCTTAAATATGTTACTTCTCAACCTATCTCGAGCACTTGGTCTTCATTGAACTATATGTGTATGATTTGTGGCTGCAATATGAATCCTCGCCTGTACCTATACAGGTAGAGTGAGGATTCATGTTGACTATTTACATTCTACACAAAAAGATCAATGATGACCAATGTATATATTTGATGTTTTTACATTTCTTAGACTTATAGCGTTTTTTCAGGACAAAGCGTTACTTATATTGGGATAAACAAAAGAAATAACTGCTTCCATTAGCAGTAGCGTTTTTCTCTAAAATGCGCTATAGATAAGTTAGCTATAGCGCGTTTTCCTTATGATCGCTACTGCTAGTTCGACTTAACCACCCCCCGACTCAAAACTTCGCTAAGTCCTCCTCCCCCTGTTCCCCTACTCATGCCGCCGCCGCCCGAGCCCGAGCCTGCCTTCACCGCCGCCGCCCGAGCCCGCCCTCAACCTCACCGCCGCCGCCCGCCGCCGCTCTCGACCACACCACTTGCCGCCCTCGACCTCACCGCCGCCCGCCCAGGACCGCCCGCCTCCCGATCCCGAGCCGCCCTCGCCGCCCCTACCTCCATCATGAGCACCTCCCATACCGTCTCTCCCCTCTCTGTAAGCCCTCCACCCCTCCCCACCCCTCTCTCTTTGCTTAGTTAGTAGATGATTTTAGTAGTAATAGATGTTAATTTAGGGTTCATAGATAATGATTTTTAGTAGTAGTAGATATTATTTAGTATTAGTGATGGTAAACTAGGTGTATAATTAGTCGTAGTAGATGTTAAGTATTAGTAGTTGTAGTAGTAGATGTTAATTAGTAGTAGTAGATGTACTAGTTTCTTTCTATTTATAGTAAGTTTATATTTAGTAAGAATGAGTTGAATTAATAAAACTAGTTTAGTTTTAGTTGAACTAGTTTAGTTTTAGTTGAACTAGTTTAGTAAGTAAATTAATAAACTAGTTGAATTAATAGAACTAATGTATTTTTAGTAAAAAATTAAAATAACTAGCTGAACTACTTTATTTTTAGAAAGAACTAGTTTTTTTTATTTATAGTAAGTTTGTATTTAGTAAGAACTAGTTGAATTAATAGAACTAGTTGAACATGTCATATTTGTTGTTATTTTTTAGTTTAAGCAATTATTCGGGATGTATTAGTGATAACTTATAGGGTTTTTGCTTTTGCGAAATCAAGGAGCCCTCCATCATCCCCGTCGTCGTCCCGTCACCGACCCCTCCGACCTCGAGGTGAGACCAGGCAAATCTCCATGTCAATATGAGTCCTATAAGATATATATGATGTAGATAAAAACATGTATATCCTGTGTTGCTCAAATAGGATATGTGGTTGCCCAAGTGCCCGGTCATGTTTTGGTTACACCTTCGAGTGGCCTATGTTTTGCCGGAGTGTTGATTAATTTCCGTTCTGGCAAATTTCAGGCTCGATATGCCCTTTTTTAGCAAAGGTCGTGCCGGATTTTTCCGTGAATTCTGGCATGACTTGTGCTAGAATATGTAGGAAATATCGAGTGTCCTGGATTTTCTAGAAAAATAATGATCTAATTTAGGTTTTTTAGTACATATATTTAATTGTACAAGTTTAATCTTTGAATTATGAGCGTAGGAAATGTCGTACTCGGACGGCAGGTCTCCGGGAGTGCGGCTGGTGCCACGACGATCGAGGTATGTGCGACGAGTTCGTTGAGTCGGATGAAGATCGGCGCTTGACATTAAGCTCGAGGAGACCTTCGATGTTGAAACGATGCATAGCGACGACAAGTGTTTTTTTCGTAATTAAGCATGACTTCAACTATTTCAATGTCTAATTTTCATCTTTTACAATTCGACTAGCTTATCCCATGCCATGCAAGGCGCTATGTCTTGGAGAGGATGGGTTTTGAAGACCATGAAATTTTTCAAACAAAGAAAATACACCTAAGGACCCATCATGATATCGATTTTGAAGTAAATCTGTACAGTTCTCAGAGCGTAACCCATTTTGGTTGCCAAAATTGGTAAGCACTTTGCAAAATGTATGATTTTTATGAGGGTATGATTGTCACCATGGATCTTGGTAATCCTGACATC
Source organism: Aegilops bicornis (assembly GCA_021605145.1). Classification (NCBI taxonomy): domain Eukaryota; kingdom Viridiplantae; phylum Streptophyta; class Magnoliopsida; order Poales; family Poaceae; genus Aegilops; species Aegilops bicornis. The sequence goes on from CM038669.1 coordinate 326,689,033, forward strand.
GAGCAAGACAATATGGACATTTGGGTCCTTGTTGATACGCTTCCGATTCTACCGCAATGTGAGTTTCTCAAACATAGTTATTAACTAATCTATATTGTTTATTTCAAAATAGTTGGCAGCTTATTTCCATTGTGACTTATTTTGAATCTTCAAAGAATGTGCGAGAAGGCGGTAGACAAAACCCACTACATCGATGGCTCTGAATTAACTTATAAGGTGAAAAGTCATCTGATTGCTTATTGTACTTTTCTTGAGAATTACAATACCTATTATCGAACTCCTCCAAATTATGGTGAATCGTGCCACTAGTGCACGTGTTGAACCACGGTAACTTCTATGGACATACCACTGGTAAGATTTTTACTATTACGACATCCGTGCATCTTTTGCATACTTCTAAAACTAGTACATCATTGCTAACTACGAAGTTATTACTATGTTTTTCAACAGAAATCCCGATGGATTGTGTGCCTCATCGATGTATCGAATGGTCGCCTTGCGATTATGAACATACAGCCAGGTCAATCTAAGGAGCTCACCTGTGCATATCGGATTTCTAAAACCGGTGAACACATGCTAATCAAAGAATGGAAAAAATGTTTGGACATTCGCAAGGAGGTTCTTGGAAGTAACATTAAGCGAAAGGCAAGAATTGGAGACAGGATAATCTCCATTCTCCATAATGGAGAGTCGAGGCTATCTTGTTTTTGCTATTTTACCTTAGAGATATAGGAGGTCCTAAGAGATTGTAGTAGGTCCTATGAGGTACAATATGTTTATTATGTGATACAATGTGTTAGAGTTGATGATGAGGAGTACTTGTGATTACGACTAGTGACCAATTTGCTATGTGATGTCTCATTGATGAAAATGATGGTCTTGAGGAGGTGTTATATGACAATGATGTATTATGATGATAAGTTGTTAATGATATGATGATGATGATATTTATTATATCATTGGGTGAAAGAATCATGATTAGTTTCAAGTGGATGTCCATCCACTTGAAACTAGTCCACGGTTCTTTCACCCCGTGATGTAATAACTCATTATGATGTAAAAACAATTTCTAAATTCCTGTTGTATGAAAACTTGTGTAAAGGTGTACGAATACAACATGAAATAAAAAGAAATAAAATACAAAATAATAGTAGCAGCGCGGGCAGGGAGAAGCGCTACTACTAATTACCAGTAGTGCTCCTCCGGGAAGTCGCTACTACTAAGTCAATTTAGCAGAAGCGTGGGCGGAGGCACGCCATCGCTATATCGTTAGTCAGAGCGCCTTACCAGTAGCGCATCGCCCCGCGCTACTGATTGGCCTAAAACCCGCGCTGCTGCTAGGCTTTTCCCTAGTAGTGATGGTGCAAACCATGATGAAGATATGCAGGACAGGGATGCAAACAAGAGAGCTAGAAACGCCGGAGAAGAAGGTGATAGTTGATGTCTGCTAGAACTACGTCGGTATTTCCCCAAAGAGGATGGGATGGTGCAGCACATCAACGGTAGGTATTTCCCTCAGTGATGAGATCATGGTTATCGAACTAGTAGGAGAACCAAGCAACACTATGTAAACAACACCTGCACACAAATCAAATACTCGCAACCCGACGTGTTAAAGGGGTTGTCAATCCCTTTCGGGTAACGGCACCAGAAATTGGCAAACGGACATGAGAGAGTTGTAATAATTGATAGATCGAACGCCAAATAAAATAAATTGCAGCAAGGTATTTTTATATTTTTGGGTTAATAGATCTGAAAATAAAATCAAATGAAAATAGATCGCAAAGGCAAATATATTAAAGAAGAGACCCGGGGGGCGTAGTTTTCACTAGTGGCTTCTCTCGAGAAAAATAGCAAACGGTGGGTAAACGAATTACTGTTGGGAAATTGATAGGACTTCAAATAATCATGACATTATCCAGGCAATGATCATTATATAGGCATCACGTCCAAGATTAGTAGACCAACTCCTGCCTGCATCTACTACTATTACTCCACACATCGACTGCCATCCAGCATGCATCTAGTGTATTAAGTTCATGGAGAAACAGAGTAATGCAATAAGAACGATGACATGATGTTGAAAAGATCTATTTATGTAGAAATAGACCCCATCATTTTATCCTTAATAGCAACGATACATACGTGTCGGTTCCCCTTCTGTCACTGGGATCAAGCACCGTAAGATCGAACCCATCACAAAGCACCTCTTCCCATTGCAAGATAAATAGATCAAGTTGGCCAAACAAAACCCAAATATCGGAGAAGAAATACGTGGCTATAAGCAATCATGCATATAAGAGATCAAAGAAGACTCAAATAACTTTCATGGATAAAAAGAGATAGATCTGATCATAAACTCAAAGTTCATCCGATCCCAACAAACACACCGCAAAAGAATTACATCATATGGATCTCCAAGAGACCATTGTATTGAGAATCAATCGAGAGAGAGGAAGCCATCTAGCTACTAACTACGGACCCGAAGGTCTACAAAATACTACTCACGCATCATCGGAGAGGCACCAATGGACATGATGAACCCCTCCGTGATGGTGTCTAGATTGGATCTGGTGGTTCTGGACTGCGGCGGATGAAATTGATTTTCGTCGACTCCCCCAGGGTTTCTGGAATATTGGGGTATTTATAGAGTAAAGAGGCGGTCCGAGGGCACCCGAGGTGGGCACAACCCACCAGGGCGCACTTGGGCCTCCAGGCGCGCCCTGGTGGGTTGTGCTCCCCTCGGAGCTGTTGGGGAACACAATATTTCAAAAAAAATCCTACGATCACGCAAGATCTATCTAGGAGATGCATAGAAATGAGAGGGGAGAGTGTGTCCACATACCCTCGTGGCTGAAAGCGAAAGCGTTTAATGCTTATGATTGATGTAGTCGAGCGTCTTCACGATCCAAGCACGTAACATACGACACCTTCGTGTTCGGCTGCGTTGACATGATGGCGTCCCTCGAGCTCTTGATCCGATTGAGGACGAGGGAGAGTTCCGTCAGCACGACGGCGTGGCGACGGTGATGATGAAGTTACCGGCGTAGGGCTTCACCTAAGCACTACGACGATATGACCGAGGTGTTGAACTGTGGAGGGGGGCACCGCACACGGCTAAGAGATTGTCTGTTGTGCTATCGGGGTGCCCCTTGGCCATGTATATAAAGGAGGGAGGGAGAGAGGAGGCCAGCCAGGTTGGGCGCGCCAGGGGGGAGTCCTACTTGGACTCTGATACGTCTCCGTTGTATCTATAATTTTTGATTGTTCCATGCCAATATTGTACAACTTTCATATACTTTTGGCAACTTTTTATACTATTTTTGGTACTAACATATTGATCCAGTGCCCAGTGCCAGTTCCTGTTTGTCGCATGTTTTTTCTTTTGCATAAAATCCATATCAAACGGAGTCCAAACGGGATAAAAACTGACAGAGATTTTTTTTGGAATACATCTGATTTTTGGGAAGAAGAATCAACGCGAGACGATACCCGAGGGGGGCACGAGGCAGGGGGCGCGCCCCTGACCCTCGTGGCCACCCCGTAAGGCGTTTGGTGCCCTTATTTCGCCGCAAGAAAGCCAATATCCGGATAAAAATCGTGTCCAAATTTCATCCCAATCAGAGTTACGGATCTCCGGGAATATAAGAAACGGTGAAAGGGCAGAATCAGGGAACGCAGAAACAGAGAGAGATAGAGAGACAAATCCAATCTCGGATGTGCTCTCGCCCCTCCCATGCCATGGAAGCCATGGACTAGAGGGGAAACCCTTCTCCCATCTAGGGAGAAGGTCAAGGAAGAAGAAGACGAAGGGGGGCCCTCTCCCCCTTTCTTCCGGTGGCGCCAGAACACCGTCGGGGCCATCATCATCACCGCAATCTACACCAACACCTCTGTCATCTTCACCAACATCTCCATCACCTCCCCCATCTATCTGCAATGGTCCACTCTCCCGCAACCCTCTGTACCCTCTACTTGAACATGGTGCTTTATGCTTCATATTATTATCCAATGATGTGTTGCCATCCTATGATGTCTGAGTAGATTTTCGTTGTCCTATCGGTAATTGGTGAATTGCTATGATTGGTTTAATTTGCTTGTGGTTATGTTGCAGTCCTTTGGTGCCCATCATGTGGTAGCGTGGATCACACCATAGGGTTAGTTGTATGTTGATAGGACTATGTATTGGAGGGCAAGAGTGACGTAAGCTTCAACCTAGCATAGAAATTGATGCGTCTGAGATTGAAGGGGACCAATATATCTTAATGCTATGGTTGGATTTTGCCTTAATGAACTTTAGTAGTTGCGGATGCTTGCTAATAGTTCCAATCATAAGTGCATAGAATTCCAAGTCGGGGATGACATGCTAGCGATGGCCTCTCCCACATAAAACTTGCTATCGGTCTAGTAAAGTAGTCAATTGCTTAGGGACAATTTCGCAACTCCAACCACCACTTTTCCACACTCGCTATACTAACTTTATTGCTTCTTTACCTAAACAGCCCCTAGTTTTTATTTACATGCTCTTTATATTCTTGCAAACCTATCTAACAACACATACAGAGTACTTCTAGTTTCATACTTGTTCTAGGTAAAGCGAACGTCAAGCGTGCGTAGAGTTGTATCGGTGGTCGATAGAACTTGAGGGAATATTTATTCTACCTTTAGCTCCTCGTTGGGTTCGACACTCTTACTTATCGAAAGAGGCTACAATTGATCCCCTATACTTGTGGATTATCAGACTCCTAGTCCAATTAGGATTCGCCCCCCCCCCCCTTGTCCTTTCTTCCACCAAAGGGAAAGGAAGGAGGGAGAAGGAGAATGAAGGAGGGGGGTGCACCCCCACCCCTAGTCCAATTCGGTTTTGGCAGGGGGAGGCGCGCGCCACCTCGTGGTCCTTCTTTCCTCTCTCCACTAAAGCCCACTAAGGCCCATTAACTTCCCCACGGGGTTTCGATAACCTCCCGGTACTCCGGAAAAAATGCTCGAACGTCTCAGAACCATTTCGATGTCCAAATGCAACCTTTCAATATATGAATATTTACCTCTCGACCATTTAGAGACTCCTCGTCATGTCCGTGATCTCATCTGGGACTCCGAACAAACTTTGGTCATCAAATCACATAACTCATAATACAAATCGTCATCAAACGTTAAGCGTGCGGACCCTACGGGTTCGAGAACTATGTAGACATGACCGAGACACATCTCTGGTCAATAACCAATAGCGGAACCTAGATGCTCATATTGGCTCCTACATATTCGACGAAGATCTTTATCGGTCAAACCGCATAACAACATACGTCATTCCCTTTGTCATCGGTATGTTACTTGCCCGAGATTTGATCATCGGTATCCTCATACCTAGTTCAATCTCGTTACCGGCAAGTCTCTTTACTCGTTCCATAATGCATCATCCCGTAACTAACTCATTAGTCACATTGCTTGCAAGGCATATAGTGATGTGCATTACCGAGAGGGCCCAAAGATACCTCTCCGATTCACGGAGTGACAAATCCTAATCTCGATCTATGCCAACTCAACAAACACCATCGGAGACACTTGTAGAGCATCTTTATAGTCACCCAGTTATGTTGTGACGTTTGATAGCACACAAGGTGTTCCTCCGGTATTCGGGAGTTGCATAATCTCATAGTCATAGGAACATGTATAAGTCATGAAGAAAGCAATAGCAATAAAACTAAACGATCATTATGCTAAGCTAACGGGTGGGTCTTGTCCATCACATCATTCTCTAATGATGTGATCCCGTTCATCAAATGACAACACATGTCTATGGTCGAAACTTAACCATCTTTGATTAACGAGCTAGTCAAGTAGAGGCATACTAGGGACACTCTGTTTGTCTATGTATTCACACATGTACTAAGTTTCCGGTTAATACAATTCTAGCATGAATAATAAACATTTATCATGATACAAGGAAATACAAATAACAACCTTATTATTGCCTCTAGGGCATATTTCCTTCAGTCTCCCACTTGCACTAGAGTCAATAATCTGGTTTACATAGTAATGATTCTAACACGCATGGAGTCTTGGTGATGATCATGTTTGCTTGTGAGAGAGGCTTAGGCAATGGTTCTGCAACATTCAGATCTGTATGTATCACGGATGGAATTGAAGCGTCTCTTGATGTGTTTGGTTCTCTTGTGAAATCTGGATTCCTTCACCAAGGCAATTGCTCCAGTATTGTCACAAAAGATTTTCATTGGACCCGATGCACTAGGTATTACACCTAGATCGGATATGAACTCCTTCATCCAGGCTCCTTCATTTCTTTGCTCTTTGAAGCAGCTATGTACTCCGCTTCACATGTAGATCACGCCATACGGCGCTCTGCTTGGGCTGCACCAATGGCAGCTCCACCATTCAATATAAACATGTATCCGGTTTGTGACTTAGAGTCATCCGGATCAGTGTCAAAGCTTTCATCGACGTAACCATTTACGATGAGCTCTTTGTCACCTCCATGAACGAGAAACATATCCTTAGTCCTTTTCAGGTATTTCAGGATGTTCTTGACCGCTGTCCAGTGATCCACTCCTAGATTACTTTGGTACCTCCCTGCTAAACTTTTAGCAAGGCACACATCAGTGCAGTACACAACATTGCATACATGATAGAACCTAAGGATGAAGCATAGGGAATGACTTTCATTTTCTCTCTATCGTCTGAAGTGGTCGGGCATTCAGTCTGACTCAACTTCACACCTTGTAACACAGGCAAGAACCCTTTCTTTGCCTGATCCATTTTTAACTTCTTCAGAACTTTATCAAGGTACGTGCTTTGTAAAAGTTCAATTAAGCATCTTGATCTATCTCTATAGATCTTGATGCCCAATATATAAGCAGCTTCACCGAGGTCTTCCATTGAAAAATTCTTATTCAAGTATCCTTTTATGCTATCTGGAAATTATGTATTATTTCCAATCAACAATATGTCATCCACATATAATATTAGAAATGCTACAGAGCTCCCACTCACTTTCTTATAAATACAGGCTTCACCAAAAGTCTGTATAAAACCATATGCTTTGATCACACTATCAAAGCGTATATTCCAACTCCGAGAGGCTTGCACCGATCCATAAATGGACTCTTTGGAGCTTGCACACTTTGTTAGCACCTTTTGGATCGACAAAACCTCCTGGTTGCATCATATACAACTCTTCTTTAAGATATCCATTAAGGAATGCAGTTTTGACATCCATTTGCAAAATTTCATAATCATAAAATGCGACAATTGCTAACATGATTCTGACAGACTTAAGCATCACTACGGGTGAGAAGGTCTCATCGTAGTCAACTCCTTGAACTTGTTGAAACCTTTCGCAACAAGCCGGGCTTTGTAGACAGTAACATTACCGCCAGCGTCAATCTTCTTCTTGAGATCCATTTATTCTCTATGGCTTGCCGATCATCGGGCAAGTCAACCAAAGTCCACACTTTGTTCTCATACATGGATCCCATCTCAGATTTCATGGCCTCAAGCCATTTCACGGAATCTGGGCTCATCATCGCTTCCTCATAGTTCATAGGTTCGTCACGGTCAAGTAACATGACCTCCAGAACATGATTACCGTACCACTCTGGTGCGGATCTTACTTTGGTTGACCTACGGGGTTCGGTAGTAACTTGATCTGAAGTTTTATGATCATCATCATTAGCTTCCTCACTGATTGGTGTAGGAATCACTAGAACTGATTTCTGTGATGAACTACTTTCCAATTCGGGAGCAGGTACAATTGCCTCATCAAGTTCTACTTTCCTCCCACTCACTTCTTTCGAGAGAAATTCCTTCTCTAGAAAGGATCCATTCTTAGCAACGAATATCTTGCCTTCGAATCTGTGATAGAAGGTGTACCCAACAGTCTCCTTTGGGTATCGTATGAAGACACATTTCTCTGATTTGGGTTCGAGCTTATCAGGTTGAAGCTTTTTCACATAATCATCGCAGCCCCAAACTTGAAAGAAACGACAGCTTAGGTTTGTTGCCAAACCATAGTTCATATGGTGTCGTCTCAACGGATTTAGATGGTGCCCTATTTAACATGAATGCAACCATCTCTAAAGCATAACCCCAAAACGATAGCGGTAAATCAGTAAGAGACATCATAGATCGCATCATATCTAATAAAGTACGGTTACGACATTCGGACACACCATTACACTGTGGTATTCCAGGTGGTGTGAGTTGCGAAACCAATCCACATTGTTTCAAATGAAGACCAAACTCATAACTCAAATATTCACCTCCACGATCATATCGTAGAAATTTTATTTTCTTGTTACGATGATTTTCCACTTCAATCTGAAATTCTTTGAATTTTTCAAATGTTTCAGACTTATGTTTAATTAAGGAGATGATACGTCTCCAACGTATCTATAATTTTTTATCGTTCCATGCTATTTATATTATCTGTTTTGGATGTTTAATGGGCTTTAATATGCTCTTTTATATTATTTTTGGGACTAACCTATTAACCGGAGGCCCAGTGTCAATTGTTGTTTTTTTGTCTATTTCAGTGTTTCGCAGAAAAGGAATATCAAACGGAACGAAACCTTCGCGAGGATCTTTCTTGGAACAAACGCAATCCAGGAGACTTGGAGTGGAAGTCAGAGACGCAACGAGGCGACCACGAGGCAGGAGGGCGCGCCCAGGGGGGTAGGCGCGCCCCCCACCCTCGTGGGCCTCTCGTAGCTCCACTGGCGTACTTCTTTCGCCTATATATACCCTTGTACCCTAAAAACATTCAGGAGAGCCACGAAACCTGTAACATCCCAAATTTTCAATTTGGAATGTTATACATTAGATCATCACTGCATATCATTATTTTATTGCATTTTGGCTTGATCCGATAAATTCTAAGCAACTCAAGGACCCACCGATAGAGTTGGGAATTACGTTATTTTCCTATTTGAGTTTTCTCAAATTTTAAAAAAAGGATCGTTTGATTTTAAGTATTTTCTCTTTGAATATTTCTTTTATTAAAATAAAAGAGAGAGGATAAAATGACTTCCTTAAAAATAAAGAAATATTGGAGATTTAATGTTTAAATCAAATAAGATTTTTATTCAGAGTTTTATCGCTATTTTATTTGAATTAGGAAAAAATGCGTTTTTAAAAATTGCATATTAGGCCCAAATAAATGTTCACCTTGTCTGGCATATTTTTAGAGTACGAGGAAAATTTATTTCGGGATTTTTGGAGTCCGTTTAGTATTTCTTTTATTCATTTTCCCGAGCGGAATTATATAAAAAAAGGGGGGAACCGACCTACGGGCCGTACCGGCAGACTCCTCAGCCCCCCTTTATAAGCCGCATGACCCCCGACCCAGCCACCGCCGCCTCCGGCCCACCCTTGGCAAACCCTAAGCCATGCAAGCCACGCCGCCGCCTTGACCCGTCGTCCCAGACCGCCGCCATCGCGCCGCCGGATCTAGTCGCCGTTAACCGTTGTTTGACTGGTCGGTTTTCTTTGGTAAAACCCGGTTTTTTTATTTCGTTAGACCGGTTTTATTATTTTTCCAGTTTAGTCATTTATTAGATGTTCATCCGTATGTTTGTTTTAACGAACGGTTTTCACCGTATAGCCGTAGACAGCGAACGTTCATTTGTTAGCCTGTTCGTTAGTTTTTCTTTTTCTCGGATTTTTCGCGATTATTTTCTATCACGATTTCTGATCCGATTTTCGTTTTAGCGTAACTTTTCGCTCGTTTATCGGAATCAGGCGATTCAAGCGGCTAGAGTTTCGTATCGAAACCCTCTTTCTGTTTAACGAACTTGAACAAGATTTTGTTACTGTAAAATTTGACTTTAGTCCATATTAGTAAACGAATCTTGTTTCTTTCGCAGTTTGAGTTTCGTTGCTTCGTTTGGTTTGATTATTTTTGCAAACCGGAGTTCTTAAGTTGAACTTTCTGGTTAGATCTCTTATTTGAGTTTTACCCGTTTTTCTTTGTTTGTTTGCTTATTGTATGCTTGTTTGTTGCGATAGAGTACCCGGAGTGCGAAGCGTGCTACTACGAGTCTCTAGGTTTCGCGGATCATCAGCAAGGCAAGTAACACTTTGATCATACCTCTTTACTACCCAGTTTTATTGCATTAGATCAATCCTCAAACACTTGCATGGTTAGGATCTAATTTAATTTGTGGGTTTGGGAAGTAGATGAGGTAGTACCTATTCACCTGTTTATTATCAAACCTATGGGAGTTACTTCTCGTTGCTTATATTGCTATGCTATGCTCGTAGACGTGGTTGGGTTTGAGTGTACTCATGATGTATGTGAGCATTCTTAATTAATGGTTAACTTAAGGTGGCAACTTTAATACACATCTAGGTGGATTGAGGCACAGGGTATCCGATGATTGCTTGTATTTTTTGGAAATCCGAGTGCAGTGTGACTCTCCTATGGACTGCAACCCAGGCTCAAAGGGATCATGAGATTATTCATGCTAGAAACTTCTGTGTGCATCCACAAGCCATTATGGGCTCTGGCATAGTTGATATGTTGTGTGACCTCTTTCAGTGGTAGACTAGCAGATGTAGGGGATGTAGGTGGTACGGTCTACCCATCGAAAGAGTTAATGTGTAACATCCCAAATTTTCAATTTGGAATGTTATACATATGTCATCCATGCATATCATATTTTATTGCATTTTTTTTGCAATCCTCAAAATCCTAAGCAACTCAAGGACCCTCGGAGAGAGTTGGGGATTTTTCGTTTTTCATATTTGAATTTTATCAAATAATGAAGACGAGGATTTTGATTTTTAATTATTTTCTCTCCGGGAAATATTTCATTTTGAAATAATAAATGAGAGGAGATAATATGAGTTCTCCAAAATAATTGAAATATCGGAGGAAAAATGTTAAAATCATTATTTGGATTTTATTTGATTTTAGTTGGAATTTTATTTTCCCTAGAAAAATTTGCATGTTTTTAAAAATTGCATTTTAGGAGCCAAGAAAAGTTCATCTTGTTCTAAATATTTTATTTAGACGGAGAAAACTTGTTTTGGTATTTTTAGGTTTTTTTATTTATTTTTTCTAGGATTTTTCTAAGTTTGGTAGACGTTTTTTTAAAGAGACCCGACTGGGCCTAGGGCCCGGCCAAAGCGGCCCGGCCCAGCCGCCGCCTCCCTGTGGCGCCACCGCCACGCCGCCTCGGACCGGAGTCCGAGTGGGAGTCCGCCTCCCGCCTTGCCCCTCCTCCAAGCCGCCGCCCCGCCCCTTTAAATCCTCTAACCACCACCACCACCACCACCGGAGCCGAGCCGCCCGAGCCGCCTCGAGTCAGCTGCCGCCGAGTCGCCCGCCGCACTTCACGAGCCCACGGAGCCGCCCGCCTCATGGGAGGTAGCCACCACGCCCGCTTTTTTTAGAAAAACCCTAGTTCATTTTTTTTTATATAGATCGGTTTTATTTTTTCCGGTTTATTTACTTAGCAAGCGTTCGCTCGTTCGTTCGTTTTAACGAACGTGTTCATCGTTTAGTTTCTGCTAATGAACGTTCGTTCGTTAAGCCGTTCGTCGTTTTTCTTTTTATCGGATTTATTCTGCGATTTTCCTGATCGTGATTTCTGATCCGATTTTCGTTCTAGTTTAACTTTTCGCTCGTTTATCGGAATCAGGCGATTCAAGCGCCTGAAGTTTCATCTCGAAACCCTCTTTCCGAATAGTCAACTCAAACAAGTTTTTGTCTCTGTAAAATTTGACCCTATTTCAGATTAGTAAACGGATATTATTTCTTTCGTCGTTTGAGTTTCGTTGCTCCGTTTGGTTTGATTCTTTTTGCGAACCGGAGTTCTTAATTTGAACTTTCTGGTCGGCCTCTTTCAGTTGAAGTTTCGTTTTGTGCATCTTTGCTTGTTGCTTATGTATGTATTGTTTTCCTGCGGTAGAATTCCCGGAGTGCGAAGCGTGTTACTACGAGTCTCTAGGATTCACGGATCGTCAGCAAGGCAAGTAACACTTTGATCATACTCTTTCCATACCCAATTTTTATGCATTAGCTTCAACCCTCAAACATTGCATGTTTAGGATGTCATTAATTTGTGGGTTGGGAAGTAGTTGTTGAGGTAGAACCTATTGCCCCGTTACATTCAAACCCTTGGGAGTTACTTCTACATATTGCTTATCTTGCCATGCTATGCTCGTAGACGTGGTTTTGGTTTGAGTGAATCCATGACAGATGTGAGTTGTTAATTAATGGTTTACTTTAAGATGGCAACTTTAATACACATATGGGTGGATTGAGGCACTGGGAACCCAAAGGTGTTCTGCTTTTTTGAAATCCCGGGTACCCGTGTGATCTTCCTATGGACCGCCACCCGTGTTCAAAGGGAATCGAGATTATTCGGCTACAAACTTCCGTGTGCAGCCACAAGCTATTATGGGCTCTAGCATAGTTGAGTAAGTTACGTGAAGCTCTTGAAGAGGTAGATCAGCGGGTAGTGGGTTTTGTAGGTTTGGTATGGTCTACCACGAGTAGAGAGTTAATGTTTACGAAGAAGGCGTGTCTCGGTCATCCATTTCTCAAACACCATGTAGTGCGAGAAATCAACGGAGGCGATCGAGTCTTGTGGGGAAAAGTGTACAAACCTCTCGCAAAGTGTACAATCTAATCATGGTTATTGTGTCCCGGTTATGGACAATTACGAGTATCTAGTACTTGAGTATTCACATGTATCTCATCACTCTTAACTAATTTTCTTTGGGATGTAAATTACCTTAATTGGGATTGAGTTGGGGTTATACCTTCTCAATGATGTTTCAACCACCATGATAGTTAAAATAAAATTGATTCCTTTGTTGTAGGAAAAAATTGGCTTTTCGCAAAAACTATAACCATAGAGCTTTCCACCAGCCAAATATGCATGTAGTGATAGCTTTATTACATTATTGTTCTATTGTGTTACATTGCCGGCATATTCCATGTGCTGACCCGTTCTCGGCTGCAACGTATTATGTTGCAGACTTTTCGAACGAGGAGTAAGGTTCGATAGAGTCGTTGCCGTGCAGCTCGGCTATGCCGTTGGAGTTGATGGACTCACTTTATCTTCCAAGCCTTCCATTGTTATCGTATTAGATGGCCTTAATCCATATTATTGTAATAAGTTCTCTTTTGAGACATTCGATGTAATAAGTGTGTGATTGCTACTCTGTTATAAACCCTTCGAGTCTTGTGTGTGTCAACATTCTTGATCCGAGGATGACCTTTGAAACACGAGACTTGACCATCGAGGTCGGTCGCTACAAGATGGTATCGAGCACACGCCGAGTGTAGACCACGACCACTAAGATAAACCATAGGTCACTCTTCTCTACTCATTTCTGACTCCTCTCCATTTTTCCACTCCTTTGGATGACAGAGATGAAGAACAAGTTTGCACAACCGGATGAAGACAAACCTTTTGGACGCCACTTGAAGGAAGTCAGGTACTTGGACATTGGAATACCAAGCTTCACCGGGACGTACAACGCCACTTTACCTGAAGAAGAGCGTTGGATGATTCAAGTACAAGTTCCAGGAAGGACGTTCTCGCCAACCTCTAAGCCCGTAGATTTTTCTTTCGAAGCACCCACCTGGAGCCTTGGCAAGAGTATGGCAGCTGACAATACCATGGGACGCATTGGTGAAGTCTACAATAGGGAGCTTAAAGACACCATATACCAAATATGTGGGCGCCGAGACGAGCAATGGGAAGTAATCAGCACCAAGAAGGATAGGTCCATTGCAGCTTACATCCAGGAGCTAAACCAGCACATTCGACGTCAGGAGAACTAGATGTGCGCAGACATGATGGAGAAGGCGAAAACTAGGATCATCGAGCTGGAGGAAGAACTCAAGTTTACGCGTGATGGATATGAGGAGGAAATCAAGACACTACTGGAGAAGAATGACGACCTAGTCAAGAAGATCGGAGTCTTCATGGGAGGATCAGCGCCGGAAGAGGAAGAAGAAGATCCCACTTGTCCGGACAACCACATCATCATCGACGACACCGATTCCGAACCAAGTGATGAGGACTATGAAGACGAAGCAGGATCAGACATCATGGAGTCTTCCACCGATCAAAATTTCTAGATGACCACCATATAATAGTAGTATTCCCCCATGTAACTAGTAATAGTTGATCACTTTTGCGATAGTCCTAGACCGTCTGTATGCCCTTGCTTGATTGATTGAATGAATGTTTGTGTTTGCCTCATGTGCATATGGGTAGTGTTTTCTCACTAGACCTCTTTCTATTCTAATCTCTTCCATCTAAACCCACCAGATGCCTCCAGGGCGTGACCCGGTTTTGTTTTCCCAGGAGCTCACCCAGTTGATCCGGCAGCAGAATGCCTTGATGCAATTGCTAGTTCGTAACCGAGGCAATGCCAACAACAACAACAACAACAACAACAACAACAACAACAACAACAACAACAACAACAACAACAACAACAAACCGCCGCCATGGACAATTTAGCCCGTTTTACGAGGTTACAACCGCGGTGTTTTCCAAAGAGCACCGAGCCAATAGTTGTTGATGATTGGCTACGCCCGTGTTGGAAGGAGTTAACCACCGCAGGATGCACGGATCTTTGAGAAGGTGCGCTTTGCCGCACATCAATTGGATGGACCAGCAGCCGCATGGTGGGAGAATTACACGGCTACTTTTCCTATGGCCAATGTCACTTGGGACCAGTTCCAACAAGCTTTTCGCACGATCCATGTCTCAACTGAGCCATGCAGATGAAGAAGCGTGAGTTTCACAACTTACGCCAGGGGAACCGTACTGTGGCCCAATACATGGATGAGTTTAGCAAGTTATCACGCTATGCCCCTGATGATGTGGCCACGAGATGCATGAGCGGGAGAAGTTTATGGAAGGGCTGAATGATGAGATGAGCATGCAGTTGATGGTGGCAACTTTCAACAATTACCGGGAGTTGGTGGATAAGGCTCTAATGATTGAAGGAAAGCAGCGATAAATTGAGAGCCGTAAGAGGAAATATGGACAAGGGAAGTACAACTCAGAGCTCACCGAAGCCTTGTTTAACCCGAACTCGGGAGGACTTGTTCATAACCATGGAGGTCATAACCATCTTTGGAGGAGGATCGCATAATCAAAATGGTGCGAAGAATGGGAATGGGAATGGAGCCAACAATAATCAGAATCGCTCTAACCCATCTACACCCGCCAAGAGGGACTTAAGCCAAGTTATTTGAAGGAATGGAAACGGAAATGGGAGCGCTGGGAAGAAGCCCAATCCATTCAACAAAGGACAAGTGAACCACGTTAACGTGGAGGAGGTTGAAGAGCAGCGGACGCGGTAATAGGTAAGTTTTTGGTTCGATCATTTACCGCTCTTGTTCTTTTTTATCTTTGGTGCATCGCATTCATACATATCAAGGGATTTGTGGATAAGTTTAAGTTACCAACCCAAACCCTTAGGACCCCTCTTTTAGTGAGCTCATTTGGAGCAGAGTACATGGCTAGCAGATGGTGCACCCAGATACCCCTAATCATTGGCACGCATGTTTTTCCGTCTGACCTACTTATCTTGGAGTCGCAAGGATTGGATGTGATATTAGGTATGGACTGGATGTCGAAGTATGGAGGAAGTATCGAATGTGCTAGCAAGTCTATTTATCTTACCACCCTGGAGGGAAAAAGGATTAAGTATGTATCTAGGCATGTGCCTAGGAGGAGCCAAGTGAATACCCTCACGGGAGTTATGCGGAGGAAGTACCAGTAGTGAAAGATTTTCCGGATGTTTTCCCAGAAGAGTTACCAGGCATGCCACCGGATAGAGACGTCGAGTTCTTGATAGAACTATTGACAGGTACAGGGCCAATATCCAAGAGACCCTATCGGATACCCGCAAATGATCTGGAGGAAATTAATAATCAGATCAAGGAGTTATTGGAGAAAGGCTATATTCGAAGGAGTTCATCACCTTGGGGAGCACCAGTACTTTTGGTGGAGAAGAAGGATAAATCCCTGAGGATGGTTGTTGATTACCGAGCTCTGAATGAAGTAACGATAAAGAACAAGTATCCATTACCAATGATTAATGATCTGTTTGATCGGTTGCAAGGAGCTAAGGTGTTTTCGAAGATTGATCTCTGATCGAGGATACCATCGATTGAAGATCCGAGAGAAGGATATACCAAAGACAGCATTTACCACACGGTATGGATTATATGAGTATACGGTCATGTCATTTGGGTGACTAACGCTCTGCCTATTTCATGAGTATGATGAACAAGGTGTTCATGGAGTATTTGGACAAGTTTGTTGTGGTGTTTATTGATGATATTATGGTATACTCGAAGAACGAAGAGGATCACGCAGAACACCTGCGTTTGGTTCTCGAGAAACTCAGGGAACACCAGTTATACGCCAAATTCAGCAAGTGCGAGTTTTTGTTGAAGGAAGTTGGATTTCTTGGGCATGTTATATCAGGAGAGGGTATAGCAGTAGATCCCAGTAAGGTTCGATCGATCCGAATGGTTGGCACCCACTTGATTGGCGAGATCCATGATTTCCTTGGTGGCGAGGATATTATCGGAGATTCATTGAGAATTTTTCCAAGATTGCTAAGCCAATGGTGAATTGCTAAAGAAGGATACTAAGTTCACATGGACGGAGGATTGTGAGGCCAGTTTTCAAGAGTTGAAGAAAGCGGTTGACTATAGCCCCAGTCTTTGACATTGCGGATATACATAAGGAGTTTCAAGTGTATTGTGGCGCCTCACGCTTGGGACATGGATGTGTGCTTATGCGGGACGGAAAAGTTGTTTCAGATGCCTCACGACAACTAAAACCTCATGAGTTGAACTATGCCACGCATGATTTGGAGTTAGCAGCCGTAGTGCATGCATTAAAGACACAGAGACATTATCTCATTGGAAACCGTTGTGATGTGTACACGGATCATAAGAGTTTGAAGTACATTTTCACAAGAAGGAGTTGAACCTCAGACAGAGGAGATGGCTGGAGCTTATAAAGGATTGCGATATGAAGCTACACTATCATCCAGGAAAGGCCAACGTCGTAGCAGACGCTTTGAGCCAGAAAAGTTGTGCTAATATCCTTGAAAGTAAAGGATTGCCAAAGGAGTTAGCGGAGAGATCATGGAACTTCGGTTGGAAATTGTTCCAAGAGGTTTTATTGCAACCCTGGAGGTTCAGTCGACATTGTTGGACAAGATTCGAGAAGCTCAGAAGGAGGACAAAGAAATTGCTGAAATAAGAGAGAAGATGGGCGAAGGTAAAGCCAAAGGTTTTCACGAGGATGAGCACGATACCTTGTGGTTTGAGGACCGAATTTACGTGCCCAACAACTCGGAGATCAGGAAGTTAATACTTCAGGAGGCCCATGACTCACCATACTCGATTCACCACGGAAACACCAAGATGTATTTGGATTTGAAGGAACGTTTACGGTGGTGGTATGAAGAAGGATATTGCGAGTACGTGGCCGTATATGATGTATGTCGAGAGTAAAGGCAGAGCATCGAAGCGGCGGGACTGTTACGACCTATCTTGATACGAATGGAAGTGGGATAAACTTGGCATGGATTTTATCACCGGATTACCCAGAACCAAGGCAGGATATGATTCAATATGGGTAGTTGTGGATCATTTGACCAAAGTAGCTCACTTCATCCCCGTGAAAACAACTTATACAAGTGCCAAGTTGGCCAAGATATATATGTACAGGATCGTATGTTTACATGGAGTTCGAGGAGCATCGTGTCGACGGAGGAACGCAGTTTACTTCAAAGTTGTGGCATCAACTACACCGGACCTTGGGTACCAGTTGGAGTTCGATCGCTTTTCACCCACAGACGGATGGATGCAGGAGAGAGTCAATCAGATTACGGAAGACATGTTGAGAGCCCGTGCTCCAGTTATGGATCTAGTTGGGATGACAATTTGCGTCTGTGAGTTCTCATATAACAACAGCTACCAGGCCAGTTTGAAGATGACACCGTTTGAAGCTCTGTATGGACGCAGATGTAGAACACCATTGATGTGGGATGAGGTAGGAGACCATCAGTTGTTTCGACCAGATTTGATGAAGGAATCAGAGGAGAAGGTTAAACTGATCAGAGACAGACTAAAGATTGCTCAGTCCAAACAGAAGAGTTATGCAGATTCAAAACGCAAGGAAGTAACCTATGAAATTGGAGATAGAGCCTATCTGCGAGTATCACCCTTGAGGGGAGTGAAACGTTTTGGAGTTAAGGGAAAGTTAGCCCCAAGATTTATAGGACCGTATCGTGTTTTGGAACGGATGGGAGAAGTTGCCTACAAGCTGGAGTTACCTGAAGAATTGTCGAGTGCACGATGTGTTCCACGTATCACAGCTGAAGAAGTGCCATGCGGAGATGGCCGACATACCGTTAAATGATACAGTGCCCCTAGAGGCGAAACAGTTGGACAATAATTTGACTTATGAGGAAAAGCCAGTAAATATTCTTGACTTTCACAGCCGAGTCACCCGCAACAAGGTTATCAAGTTTTGCAAAATTCAGTGGAGCCACCATACAGAGGAGGAAGCCACCTGGGAACGAGAAGATGATATTCGCAAGGACCACCCGCACCTATTTTCTAGCCAACCCGAATCTCGAGGGCGAGATTCATCTTAAGGGGGGTAGGTTTGTAACATCCCAAATTTTCAATTTGGAATTTTATACATAGGTCATCCATGCATATCATATTTTATCGCATTTTGTTTGCAATCCTCGAAATCCTAAGCAACTCAAGGACCCTATGAGAGAGTTGGGGATTTTCTGTTTTTCATGTTTGAATTTTATCAAATAATGAAGACGAGGATTTTGATTTTTAATTATTTTCTCTCCGGAAAATATTTCATTTTGAAATAATAAATGAGAGGAGATAATATGACTTCTCCAAAATAATTGAAATATCGAAGGAAAAATGTTAAAATCATTATTTGGATTTATTTGATTTTAGTTGGAATTTTATTTGCCCTAGAAAACTTTTCATGTTTTTAAAAATTGCATTTTAGGAGCCAAGAAAAGTTCATCTTGTTCTAAATATTTTATTTAGACGGAGAAAACTTGTTTTGGTATTTTTAGATTTATTTATTTATTTTTTCTAGGATTTTTCTAAGTTTCGGCGGAATGTTTAAAATCAAGAGAGAGAGACCACGCCCGACTGGGCCTAGGGCCCGACCAAGCGCTTGACCCGGCCCTGAGCCGCCGCCGCCTCCTACAGCCACGCCGCCCGCCTCAGACCGAGTCCGAGTGGGACTCCGCCTCCCGCCGCCTTGCCCCCTCCTCCAAGCCGCCGCCCCCGCCCCCTTTAAATACGCCCCCCCCTCTAACCACCACCACCACCACCGGAGCCCGGAGCCGCCCCGAGCCCCGAGCCCCGCCCGAGCCGCCGCCTCTGGCGCCGCCGCCCACCCAGAGCCCTGCCGCCCTCGCCGAGCCCCGCCGGAGCCGCCCGCCTCGCTGGACGACCTCGCCGGAGGTAGCCACCCGCCGCCTGGTTTTTTTAGAAAAACCCTAGTTCATTTTTTTATATAGATCGGTTTTATTTTTTTCCGGTTTATTTACTTAGCAAGCGTTCGCTCGTTCGTTCGTTTTAACGAACGTGTTCATCGTTTAGTTTCTGCTAACGAACGTTCGTTCGTTAAGCCGTTCATCGTTTTTCTTTTTATCGGATTTATTCCGATTTTCCTGATCGCGATTTACGATCCGATTTTCGTTCTAGTTTAACTTTTAAGCTCGTTTATCGGAATCGAGGCGATTCAAGCGCTGGAGTTTCATCTTGAAACCCTCTTTCCGAATAGTCAACTCAAAAAAGTTTTGTCTCTGTAAAATTTGACCCTAGTTCAGATTAGTAAACGGATCTTATTTCTTTAAATCGTTTGAGTTTCGTTGCTCCGTTTGGTTTGATTCTTTTTGCGAACCGGAGTTCTTAATTTGAACTTTCTGGTCGGCCTCTTTCAGTTGAAGTTTCGTTTTGTGCATCTTTGCTTGTTGCTTATGTATGTATTGTTTTCCTGCGATAGAATTCCCGGAGTGCGAAGCGTGTTACTACGAGTCTCTAGGATTCAAGGATCGTCAGCAAGGCAAGTAACACTTTGATCATACTCTTTCCATACCCAGTTTTTATGCATTAGCTTCAACCCTCAAACATTGCATGTTTAGGATGTCATTAATTTGTGGGTTGGGAAGTAGTTGTTGAGGTAGAACCTATTGCCCCGTTACATTCAAACCCTTGGGAGTTACTTCTACGTATTGCTTATCTTGCCATGCTATGCTCGTAGACGTGGTTCGGGTTTGAGTGAATCCATGACAGATGTGAGATTGTTAATTAATGGTTTACTTTAAGGTGGCAACTTTAATACACATCTGGGTGGATTGAGGCACCTGGGGAACCCAGTGTTGTTTGTTTTTTTGGAAATCCCGGGGTACCCGTGTGATCTTCCTATGGACCGCCATCCGTGCTCAAAGGGAACCGAGATTACTCGGGGCTAGAAACTTCCGTGTGCAGCCACAAGCTATTATGGGCTCTAGCATAGTTGAGTAAGTTACGTGAAGCTCTTGAAGAGGTAGATCAGCAGGTAGTGGGTTTTGTAGGTTTGGTATGGTCTACCACAGTAGAGAGTTAATGTTTACGAAGATCGTGTGTCTCGGTCATCCGTTTCTCAAACACCATGTAGTGCGAGAAATCAGCGGAGGCGATCGAGTCTTGTGGGGAAAAGTCATAAACCTCTGCAGAGTGTACAATCTAATCATGGTTAGCCGTGTCCCCGGTTATGGACAATTACGAGTATCTAGTACTTGAGTATTCACATGTATCTCATCACTCTTAACTAATTTTCTTTGGGATGTTAATTACCTTAATTGGGATTGAGTTGGGGTTATACCTTCTCAATGATGTTTCAACCACCATGATAGTTAAATTAAAATTGATTCCTTTGTTGTAGGGAAAAATTGGCTTTTCGCAAAAGCTATAACCATAGAGCTTTCCACCAGCCAAATATGCATGTAGTGATAGCTTTATTCTGTTATTGTTCTATTGTGTTACATTGCGGCATATTCCATGTGCCGACCCGTTCTCGGCTGCAACGTATTATGTTGCAGACTTTTACGACGAGGAGTAAGGTTCGATAGGTCGTTCTTGATGCATTTCAGCTATGCCGTTGGAGTTGATGGACTCACTTTATCTTCCAAGCCTTCCATTGTTATCGTATTAGATGGCTATAAGCCATATTATTGTAATAAGTTCTCTTTTGAGACATTCGATGTAATAAGTGTGTGATTGCTACTCTGTTATAAATCCTTGATCTTGTGTGTCAAGACATTCTTGATCCAGGGATGACACTGAAACACAGAGACTTGACCATCTGAGGTCGGGTCACTACATAATGCTTCTGAAAGACTGTGTCTCGGTCATCCGTTTATCAAACACCATGTAGTGCGAGAAATCCAACGGAGGAGATCGAGTTTTGTGGGGAAAAGTGTGCAAGCCTCTGCAGAGTGTACAAACTAATCATGGTTAGCCGTGTCCCCGGTTATGGACATCTTGAGTATCTGGTTCTTGGATTATCATGTGGATCTCATCACTCTTAATTATAAATAATTATTGGGTTATTTAATTTACTTTTAATTGGGATTGAGATGGGGTTGACCATTCTCAATGTTTAACAACCACCATGATAGTTAAATAAAATATATTCCTTTTGTTGTAGGAAAAAAATGGCTTTTCGCAAAACATATTAACCATACAGCCTCCACCAGCCATATATGCATGTAGCGCTAGCTTTATTCTGTTTACTACTCTCTTGTGTTACATTGCGAGCATATTCCATGTGCTGACCCGTTTTCGGGCTGCAACGTATTATGTTGCAGACTTTTCAGACGATGAGTAAGGAGCCTTAGGTCGTGGTCTTTCACTCAGTGATGCCGTTGGAGTTGATGGACTCACTTTATCTTCCAAGCCTTCCGCTGTTATCGTTTTAGATGGCCTTAAGCCATATTTATTGTAATAAGTTCTCTTTTGAGACATTCGATGTAATAAGTGTGTGATTGCTACTCTGTTATAAATCCTTCAAGTACTGTGCGTGTCAGCATTACCGATCCAGGGATGACACTGATGCATAGAGATCAGACTGTTTGAGGTCTGGTCGCTACAAGATGGTATCAGAGCACACGCTGACTGTAGGACACGACCACTAAGCTAAAGCCCTAGATCACTACTCTCTTCTCATTTCTGACTCCTCTCCATTTTCTACTCTTTAGGATGGCGGATGCAAGTAGCAAGTTCACGCAACCGGATGAAGACACCCCTTTTGGACGCCACTTGAAGGAAGTTACTAGGTACCTGAACATCGGAATACCAAGCTTCACCGGGACTTACAACGCCACTTTACCAGAAGAGGGGCGTTGGATGATTCAAGTTCAAGTTCCAGGAAGGACATTTACGCCAGTCACTGAGCCCATAGAGTTTTCCTTTGATGCACCATCCTGGAGTCTAGGAAAGAGCATGACAACCCACATCACCATGGGACGCATTGGAGAAGTTTACCACAAGGATCTCAAGGATACTATCTACCAGATTTGTGGGCGCCGAGATGAGTAATGGGAGATGATCAGCACCGGAAGGATAGATCAATTGCAGCTTTCATCCAGAGTTAAACCGGCACATTCGGCCTTGGAGAACCCGGATGTCTTGTGAGCATGACAGATTTGAATAAGGCGATGATAAGGATCACGGAGCTGGAGGAAGAACTCAAGGCTACATGCGAGGATTATTAGGAGGAAATTGTTGTACTAGTGGAGAAGAATGACGACCTGACAAGGAAGCTGGGAGTATTCATGGGAGACCCCACGCCAGGAGGAGAAGACGATGATTCCACTTGCCTGGATAACTACATCATCATCGGCATTTACACCGACTCGGACCGGATGATAGTGATGATGACTATGTTGATGAAGCTGGAGCAGATATCATGGAGTCTTCGACCGATCAATTTTTCTTGTCGACCACCATATCAGTAGTAGTATTCCTCCATGTATATAGTATAGTCCGAGCACTTTTGTAACGATAGTTCTAGACCGATTGTATGCCCTTGCTTGATTGATTGAGTGATATGTTTGTGTTTGTCTCATGTGCATATGGGTAGTGTTTTCCCCCTAGACCTCATTCTATTCTGATTGGTCACCTTTTCTAAACCCAGCAGATGCCTCCGAGACGCGACAATGGATTTGCTTTCCCACTGGAGCTCACTCAATTGATCCAGCAGCAGAATGCATTGATGCATATACTAGTCCAGAATCAGAATTAGGGGAACAACAACAACAACAACAACCCACCACCACCACCACCACATGTTGATCACTTAGCCCGTTTTCTAAGGCTGAATCTGCCGGTGTTCTCCAGTAGCACCGAGCCGATAGTTGCAGATGATTGGCTCCGCAAGATTGGAAGGGAGTTGACCACTTCAGGATGCACAGATTCGGAGAGAGTGCGTTTTGCCGCACATCATCTTGATGGACCCGCAGCATCATGGTGGGAGAATTTCATAGTCACTTACCCCATCGACACGGTGACATGGGATCAGTTTCAGTAGGCTTTTCGCACTGCCCATGTATCAACAGGAACTATGGCCATGAAGAAGCGTGAGTTTCGCAACTTATGCCAAGGAGGGCGCATCGTTGGCCAGTATGTGGATGACTTTAGTAAGCTAGCACGTTATGCCCCAGATGACGTCTCTACGGATGCAGCTAAGCAGGAGAAGTTCCTGGAAGGACTGAATAATGAGCTGAGCATGCAGTTGATGGTGGCAAATTTTAATAACTACCAGGAGTTGGTAGATAGAGCTCTCATGATTGAAGGGAAGCAGCAGCAGATTGACAGCCGCAAGAGTCATGTTAATACACTCATGACCGGAGAGTTACCCAAGGAGTTAGTGGAGGATCTTCGTGAGCTATGTTTGGAAATAGTTCCAAGAGGTTATGTAGCAGCATTGGAGATTCAATCTACCTTGATGGATAAGATCAGAGAAGCTCAGAAGACGGACAAGGAGATAGTCGAAATAAAGGAAAAGATAAGTAAAGGAAAGGCTAAAGGATTTCATGAGGATGAGCACGATACCTTGTGATTTGAGGACCGCGTATATGTGCCAAATGATCAGGAGATCAGGAAGCTGATTTTGCAAGAGGCCCATGATTCACCATATTCGATTCACCCAGGAAATACAAAGATGTATCTGGATTTGAAGGATAGTTTCTGGTGGACCGAAATGAAGAAGGATATTGCAGAGTATGTAGCAGTTTGTGATGTATGTCAGAGAGTGAAGGCAGAGCATCAGAAGCCAGCAGGATTGCTACAACCATTGCCGATACCCGAATGGAAGTGGGATAAACTAGGCATGGATTTTATCAAGGGATTACCCAGGACTCGTTCAGGCTATGACTCGATATGGGTTGTAGTTGATCATTTGACGAAAGTAGCTCATTTCATCCCAGTAAAGACCACTTACACCAGTGCTAAGTTGGCAAAGATATACATGACCGAGGATCGTATATGCGCATGGAGTTCCGAGGACCATTGTATCGGATAGAGGAACCCGGTTTACCTCCAAGTTTTGGAATCGATTGCATGAGACTTTGGGAACCGGGCTAGAGTTCGATCTGACTTTTCACCCGCAGATAGATGGACAGACCGAGAGAGTCAACCAGATTCTGGAGGACATGTTGAGAGCTTGTGCGCTAGACTATGGATTTAGTTGGGACGAAAATTTGCCGTACGCAGAGTTCTCTTACAACAACAGCTATCAAGCCAGTTTGAAGATGACCCCTTTTGAAGCACTGTACGGAAGGAGGTGCAGAACACCATTGTTGTGGGACGAAGTTGGAGACTGACAGTTGTTTGGACCAGATTTGATTAAAGAGTCTGAAGAGAAGGTTAAGCTGATTCGCGATAGACTCAAGGTAGCCGATCCATGCGAGAAGAGTTATGCGGATTCTAAACGCAAGGAGACAGTTCTGAAGTTGGAGACAGAGTGTATCTTCGTGTATCACCACTTCGAGGAGTGAAGCGTTTTGGAGTTAAGGGAAAGTTAGCCCCGAGATTTGTAGGACCTTACCGTGTTATGGAACGTATGGGAGAAGTCGCCTACAAGTTGGAATTGCCCGAAGGATTGTCAGAAGTTCACGATGTGTTTCATGTTTCATAGTTGAAGAAGTTCCACGCAGAGATGGTTGATATCCCTC
Source organism: Aegilops bicornis (assembly GCA_021605145.1). Taxonomy (NCBI): domain Eukaryota; kingdom Viridiplantae; phylum Streptophyta; class Magnoliopsida; order Poales; family Poaceae; genus Aegilops; species Aegilops bicornis. Next base: position 326,714,314 of record CM038669.1, read on the forward strand.
TGAGAGATACAGTGCCACTGGAAGCGATACAGTTGGATAGCGATTTGACCTACAAGGAGAAGCCAGTTAAGATTCTTGAGTTTGTCAGCCGAGTTACACGTAGCAAAGTTATCAAGTTCTGCGAAGTTCAGTGGAGCCACCATACCGAGGATGAAGTCACCTGGGAACGAGAGGAAGACCTACGGAAAGATTACCCTCACCTATTTTCTAGCCAACCCGAATCTCGAGGGCGAGATTCATCTTAAGGGGGGTAGGTTTGTAACATCCTAAATTTTCAATTTGGAATGTTATACATTAGATCATCACTGCATATCATTATTTTATTGCATTTTGGCTTGATCCTAGAAATTCTACGCAACTCAAGGACCCACGGAGAGAGTTGGGAATTTCGTTATTTTCCTATTTGAGTTTTCTCAAATTTTGAAAAAAAGGATAGTTTGATTTTAAGTATTTTCTCTTTGAATATTTCTTTTATTAAAATAAAAGAGAGAGGATAAAATGAATTCCTCAAAAATAAAGAAATATTGGAGATTTAATATTTAAAACAAATAAGATTTTTATTCGGAGTTTTATCGCTATTTTATTTGAATTAGGAAAAAATGCGTTTCTCAAATTTGCATATTAGGCCCAAATAAATGTTCACCTTGTCCAGCATATTTTTAGAGGACGGAGAAAATTTATTTCGGGATTTTTAGAGTCCGTTTAGTATTTATTTTATTCGTTTTGTCGAGCGGAATTATAAAAAAAGGGAACCGACCTACGGGCGTGTCAGGCAGGACTCCTCGAGCCCCCCCCTTTATAAGCCGCAGCCCCAGCCCCGCACATACCGCCACCTCCCCACCCGCGCCAAACCCTAGCCGCATGGCCACGACCGCCACGCCACACCGCCGTCACGGACCCCGCCGACACGCCGCCGGATCTAGTCGCCGTTGACCGTCGTTTGACCGGTCGATTTTCTTCGGTAAAAACTGGTTTTTTTATTTCGTTAGATCGGTTTTATTATTTTTCCAGTTTAGTCATTTAGCGGACGTTTGTCTGTATGTTCGTTTTAACGAACGGTTTTCACCGTTTAGCCGCAGACAGCGAACGTTCGTCCGTTAGCCTGTTCGTTAGTTTTTCTTTTTCTCGAATTTTCCACGATTATTTTCGATCGAGATTTCTGATCTGATTTTCATTTTAGCGTAACTTTTTGCTCGTTTATCGGAATCAGGCGATTCAAGCACCTAGAGTTTCGTATCGAAACCCTCTTTCTATTTAACCGACTTGAACAAGGTTTTGCTACTGTAAAATTTGACTTTAGTCCAGATTAGTAAATGAATCTTGTTTCTTTTGCAGTTTGAGTTTTGTTGCTTCGTTTGGTTTGATTCTTTTTGCAAACCGGAGTTCTTAAGTTGAACTTTCTGGTTAGATCACTTATTTGAGTTTTACCCGTGTTTCTTTGTTTGTTTGCTTATTGTATGCTTGTTTGTTGTGATAGAGTACCCGGAGTGCGAAGCATGCTACTACGAGTCTCGAAGTTTCGCGGATCATCAGCAAGGCAAGTAACACTTTGATCATACCTCTTTACTACCCAGTTTTATTGCATTAGATCAATCCTCAAACACTTGCATGGTTAGGATCTAATTTAATTTGTGGGTTTGGTAAATATATGAGGTAGTACCTATTCACCTGTTTATTATCAAACCTATGGGAGTTACTTCTACGTTGCTTATATTGCTATGCTATGCTCGTAGACGTGGTTGGGTTTGAGTGTACTGATGACAGATGTGAGCATTCTTAATTAATGGTTAACTTAAGGTGGCAACTTTAATACACATCTTGGTGGATTGAGGCACCTGGGGTATCCAGTGATTGCCTGTATTTTTTTGGAAATCCCGGGGTACCGTGTGACTCTCCTATGGACTGCCACCCAGGCTCAAAGGGATCATGAGATTATTCATGCTAGAAACTTCTGTGTGCATCCACAAGCCATTATGGGCTCTGGCATAGTTGATATGTTGTGTGACCTCTTTCAGTGGTAGACTAGCAGATGTAGGGGATGTAGGTGGTACGGTCTACCCATCGAAAGAGTTAATGCTTCTGAAAGACTGTGTCTCGGTCATCCGTTTCTCAAACACCATGTAGTGCGAGAAATCCAACAGAGGAGATCGAGTCTTGTGGGGAAAAGTGTGCAAACCTCTAAAGAGTGTAGAAACTAATCATGGTTAGCCGTGTCCCCGGTTATGGACATCTTGAGTATCTGGTTCTTGGATTATCATGTAGATCTCATCACTCTTAATTATAAATAATTATTGGGTTATTTAGTTTACTTTTAATTGGGATTGAGATGGGGTTTACCATTCTCAATGTTTAACAACCACCATGATAGTTAAATAAAATATATTCCTTTTGTTGTAGGGAAAAATTGGCTTTTCGCAAAACATATTAACCATACAGCCTCCACCAGCCATATATGCATGTAGTGATAGCTTTATTCTGTTTACTACTCTCTTGTGTTACATTGCCAGCATATTCCATGTGTTGACCCGTTTTCGGCCTGCATTGTATCATGTTGCAGACTTTTCAGACGATGAGTAAGGAGCCTTAGGTCGTGGTCTTTCACTCAGTGATGCCGTTGGAGTTTATGGACTCACTTTATCTTCCAAGCCTTCCGTTGTTATCGTTTTAGATGGCCTTAAGCCATATTTATTGTAATAAGTTCTCTTTTGAGACATTCGATGTAATAAGTGTGTGATTGCTACTCTGTTATAAATCCTTCAAGTACTGTGCGTGTCAGCATTACCGATCCAGGGATGACACTGATGCAGAGAGATCAGACTGTTTGAGGTCTGGTCGCTACAAAACCACTTTTCCACCGCCGCAACCTTCTTTTGCCGAGATCCGATGAATTATGGGTTTATGATCAAGATTATCTATGAACAATATTTGGTTCTTCTCTGAATTCTTATATGCATGATTTGATATCTTTGCAAGTCTCTTCGAATTATCGGTTTAGTTTGGCCTACTAGATTGATCTTTCTTGCAATGGGAGAAGTGCTTAGCTCTGGGTTCAATCTTGTTGTGTCCTTTCCCGATGTGATGGGGCAGCAAGGCACGTATTGTATTGTTTCCATCGAGGATAAAAAGATGGGGTTTATATCATATTGCTTGAGTTTATCCCTCTACATCATGTCATCTTGCCTCATGAGTTACTCTGTTCTTATGAACTTAATACTCTAGATGCATGTTGGATAGCGGTGGATGTGTGGAGTAATAGTAGTAGATGCAGAATCATTTCGGACTACTTGACACGGACGTGATGCCTATATTCATGATCATGCCTAGATATTCTCATAGCTATGCACTTTTCTATCAATTGCTCGGCAGTAATTTGTTCACCCACCATAATATATGCTATCATGAGAGTAGCCACTAGTGAAACCTATGACACCCGGGTCTACTTTACATCATATAAGTTTCTGACCTATAATTCTAGTTTACTATTTATTTTGCAATCTTTATTTTCCAATCTATACAACAAAAATACCAAAAATATTTATCTTATTATCTTTATCAGATCTCACTTTTGCAAGTGGCCGTGAAGGGATTGACAACCCCTTTATCGCGTTGGTTGCAAAGTTCTTGATTGTTTGTGTAGGTACTAGGTGACTTGCGAGTAGTCTCCTACTGGATTGATACCTTGGTTCTCAAAATTGAGGGAAATACTTACGCTACTTTGCTGCATCACCCTTTCCTCTTCAAGGGAAAACCAACGCATGCTCAAGAGGTAGCAAAAAGGATTTCTAGTCGTTGCCGGGGAGATCTACGCTCAAGTCAAGACATACCAAGTACCCATCACAAAGTCTTATCCCTCGCATTACATTATTTGCCATTTGCCTATCGTTTTCCTCTCCCCCACTTCACCTTTGCCGTTTTATTCGCCCTTTTTCGCTCGCCTCTTTTCGCTTGCCTCTTGTGTGTCCATGTATTAGATCGTTTGTTTCGCCATCATGGCCAGTCCTTCTATCATTGTTAGGACTCCCGATAATGAAGTTCTTAATTTTAAACAAAGGGAGGGAGAAAATCTAAAAGATGATTGGTATAGAATTTGCAATGCTCAGAATAGTTCCACTAGGAAGCAATCTACTTCCTGATAATCCCCAAGTGCAGGGAATCATCGTAGCAATTCCCAAAGGTGGAAGTGATAAGTATGGAGTGTCGAACCCACAAGGAGCTAAAGGTAAGATCAATATTCTATCAAGTCCTATCTGCCACTGATACGACTCTACGTACACCAAACGCTTGCTTCCAACTAGAAATGAGAAATAAAACTACGTTGTGGGTATGAAGAGGATAACTTTGCATGGTATCAGAGAGCTAAAATATAAAAGTAGGTGCTGTTATCATAAAGTTAGAATATATTACTAAATATTATAAATAGCGAGTGCGGAATAATGATGGAGTCGGTGTCTTGAATTATCCTAGGCAATCGTTAACAAGACCGGTAGTCGTCATTGCAATTTCATATGAGGGAGAGGTATAAGCTAACATACTTTCTCTTCTTGGATCATATGCACTTATTATTGGAACTATAGCAAGCATCCGCAACTACTAAAGATCATTAAGGTAAAACCCAACCATAGCATTAACATATCAAGTCCCTTTATCCCATACGCAACAACCCCCTTACTCGGGTTTATGCTTCTGTCACTCAAGCAACCCACTATAAGCGAATCATGAACGTATTGCAACATCCTACAACGGGAATCCCTCACGCTTGCGCGACACGGAGGGCACAATAGGATAGCACCAAAATAAAACATACAACTCATACCAATCTAGATCATCAATGAACCCAAAGACAAAGGATATCTACTCAAAACATCATAGGATGGCAACACATCATTGGATCATAATATGTGGCATAAAGCACCATGTTCAAGTAGGGATTACAGCAGGGTGCGGGAGAGTGGACCGCGTAAAAGAGATGATGATGGTGATGATGATGGTGATATTGATGAATACGATCACCGCGGCGATGATTCCCCTCCCGATGGCACTCCGGCACCACCGAGAGAGAGGAAGAGAGGTTCTCCCCCTTGTGCTTCCTCCTTCATGGCCTCCCCCCTGGATGGGGAGAGGTTCTCCCTATGGATCTTGGCCTTCATGGCGATGATGGCCCCTCCGGGATCCTCCTCCATGGCCTCCTGTGATGATGGCCCCCTCCGGCAGGGTGCCAGAGAGGGCCTAGATTGATTTCTCGTGGCTACAGAGGCTTGCGGCGGCGGATCTTCCGATCTAGGTTATATTCTGGAGGTTTGGGTACTTATAGGAGTGGTTTGCGTCGAGAACAAGTCAGGGGCCCCACGGGAAGTCCACGAGGCACAGGGGCGCGCCCTCCACCCTCGTGGGGCCCACGGGCCTCCCCTCTGGTAACTCTTCGTTCCAGTATTTTTTATATTTTCCAGAAAAATTCTCCGTTGGTTTTCATTGCATTCCGAGAACTTTTATTTCTGCACAAAAACAACACCACGGTAGTTCTGCCGAAAATGTCGGTCAAGTTAGTTCTAATCAAATCATACCAAAATCATATAAAACTATTGTAAACATGGCATGAATACTTCATAAATTATAGATACGTTGGAGACGTATCGGCATCTAAGCTTAATTCCTGCTCGTCCTCGAGTAGGTAAATGATAAAAGAAATAATTTATGAAGTGTGAATGCTAGCAAGTGCATACGTTTTATGAATGATAGTTCCAATCACTTTTTCTAGCATCATTATATATCATAACAGTAGCTCAACTCATGAAACTTATCATGATCAAGTAACAAGCTATTCACATGTTAAAGTATAGATCATAAACTTTCTTGAAAACTATCAAACCGTGCTCTTAGTCATCAAACAATTGCAATTCAACTTATTTTCGGGAAGGGTCTATGTAAGAGCTTTGATTCAGCAAACTCCACATACTCAACTATCATTTAATCTTTCACAATTGCTAACACTCATGTGATATTTATGGGTTCAAAGTTTTAATCGGACACGGAGACAGATAGGGGCTTATAGTTTTGCCTCCCAACCTTTTACCTCAAGGGTAATGTCAACAATAGTAATTTATGAAAACCTACATCCAAGTGGATATATATATATCCGGATCGCTCCAACACAAAGTGCTTGCCAAAGGAAAAGTGTAAAATGGAAAGGTGATGATCACCATGACTCTTGTATAAGGATAGAAAATAAAAGTAAAATATAGGCCCTTCACAAAGGGAAGCAGAGGTTGTCATGCGCTTTTATTGTTGGATGCACAAAATCTTAATGCAAAAGAAAATCATTTTATATTGCCGCTTGTGATAAAGACCTTTATTATGCAGTCTGTCGCTTTTATTTCTTCCCTATCACACGTTCGTATAAAGCTTATTTTCTTTGCACTAATATATCATACATATTTAAGGAGCAATTTTTTATTGCATGCACGGATGACAACTTACTTGAAGGATCTTACTCAATCCATAGGTAGGTATGGTGGACTCTCATGGCAAAACTGGGTTAAGGAATGTTTGGAAGCACAAGTAGTATCTCTACTTGGTGCAAATAATTTGGCTAGCATGAGAGGGAAAGGCAAGCTCAACATGTTGGATGATCCAAGACAATATAACGTTTGGATATAGGAAAACATAACCCATTAAGTTGTCTTCCTTGTCCAACATCAACTTTTTAGCATGTCATATTTTAATGAGTGCTCACAATTACAAAATATGTCCAAGATAGTATATTTATATGTGAAATCTCTCTTCCTTCAATATTCTTTCATGAATTGTTCAAGTGACCAATTCTGCGTTTGCTAACTCTCAATAAGTTTACTACCTATACTTATTATGTGTGAAGTCATTACTCCCCATGTTATAAGCATATGAAATGTATATAAATTCAGATTTATGATATTCAATTCATTCAACCATTTACTCATAGGATATACGTGAAGCGCGTGAGTAAATGACAAACTACTCCAAAAGATATAAGTGAAGAACACTGGGTAGTCAAATAATTAACTAGCCATGGGAGGATTCTTTTTCGTTCAAGATTTCAGATCCAATGATTTTATTCAAACAGCAAGTAAAATTGAAAATACGCTTCAAGCAAAACACATATCATGTGACGAATAAAAATATAGCTCCGAGTAAGGTATACTGATAGTTTTGAAGACGAAAGAGGGGATGCCTTCCGGGACATCCCCAAGCTTAGGCGCTTGAGTCTTCCTTGAATATTACCTTGGGGTGCCTTGGGAATCCCCAAGCTTAGGGTCTTTCCACTCCTTATTCTCCTCATATCGATATCTCACCCAAAGCTTGAAAACTTCAATCACACAAAACTTAACGGAACTTTGTGAGATAGGTTAGTATGATAAAAAGTAAAGCATTCACTTTGGTACTGTCAAAGACAAGGTTCATAATTGTTCTCACACAATGCCTACTGTACCATATCATTTCTACAATTTATATTGAGAAATATAAGCCATAGAAACTAGAAAACAAGCAAACAATGCAATGAAAATAGAATTTGTCAGAAACAGAACAGTCTGTAATGATCTGAACAGCAACCATACTTATGCTACTCCAAAAATTATTAAATAAATTGGTGGACGTGAGGAATTTGTCTATTAATCTTCTGCAAAAATAATCAACTCAAAAGCAATCTTTTGTAAAAACAAATGACAGCTAATCTCGTGAGCGCAAAGTTTCTGTTTTTTACAGCAAGATTACATTAACTTTCACCCAAGTCTTCCCAAAGGTCTTACTTGGCACTTTATTAAAACAAAAGCTATAAAACATGATTACTACAGTAGCTTAATCATGTAAACACACAAAAACAGTAAGGGTAAATATTGGGTTGTCTCCCAACAAGCGCTTTTCTTTAATGCATTTCAATGATGCTCACATAAAAGATAAGAATTGAAACATAAAGAGAGCATCATGAAGAACATGAATAGCACATTTAAATCTAACCCACTTCCTATCCTTAGGGATTTTGTTGTGAGCACATAATTTATAGGGACAAGAATCAACTAGCATAGGAAGGAAAAACAAGTATAACTTCAAAACTTTAAGCACATAGAGAGGAAACTTGATATTATTGCAACTCCTACAAGCATGTATTCCTCCCTCATAATAATTTTTAATAGCATAATGAATGATTCAACAATATAACCATAACATAAAGCATTCTTTTCATGATCTACAAGCATAGAAATTTTACTACTCTCCACATAAGCAAAATTCTTCTCATTCGGAATAGTGGGAGCAAACTCAACAAAATAACTGTCATGTGAGGCATAATCCAATTGAAAATTAAAATCATGATGACAAGTTTCATGGTTAACATTATTCTTTATAGCATACATGTCATCACAATAATCATCATAGATAGCAACTTTGTTCTCATAATCAATTGGAACCTCTTCCTAAATAGTGGAATCATCACTAACTAATGTTGACACTCTTCCAAATCCTCTTTAGATGATAGTATTATTAATACTCCAAAAGATATAAGTGAATTTCATGGAGCATTCTACAATTAATATAGAGTAACAGATATCCAAGCTCAAGATATATAAGTGAAGCACACGAAGCATTCTATAAAACCATACTCAAAAGATTTAAGTGAAGCGCAAAGAGCATTCTATAAGGTCATACTCAAAAGATATAAGTGAAGCACATAAATCATTTTATAAATTGATGAAGGGATATCTCATACTAGCATGGTTCTTAAAAAAAGAAAAACACAAAGGACACAAATCATGTGAACAAAACAAAAACCGAGGTATACCGATAACTGTTGAAGAAGAAAGATGGGATGCCAACCGGGGCATCCCCAAGCTTAGATGCTTGAGTATCCTTGAAATGTTTACTTGGGGTGCCTTGGGCATCCCCAAGCTTGAACTCTTGCCTCTCTTTGTTCTTCTGATATTGATAGCTCCTCGATTTTCGAACACTTCATCCACACAAAACTTTAACAAAAGCTTTGTGAGATCTGTTAGTATAATAAAGGAAATCACTACCTTTAGGTACTGTTGCAAACTCATTCCAATTTCATATTAGAACTATATCTACTATATTCCAACTTCACCATGGTTCATACCCCCCGATACTACCCATAGATTCATCAAAATAAGCGAACAACACATAGAAAACAGAATCTGTCAAAAAGCAGGACAGTCTGTAGTAATCTGGAAGTTTAGTATATACAGTAACTCAAAATTCTAAAAAATATGAAAATTTTAAAAAATTACAGAATTAATTTGCAAAATTTTTCAGACCCATTTACTTTCCAGTAAAAATGTAAATTCATGCGCTTCTGACCAAAATTTACATTTTTGTACCGCACAAAGTAAACAAGCAATCTAATCATCCTAAAACCAAAGCTGGTCACATTATTTTTATAATACAATGGATATATACAAGGATAATTATTTTGAAGAAACTTCCATGAAATTTTTACATTGTTTCCATGAGCATGAACACAAGTGTTCAAGGTCGACCCTCACTTCTCCAATGCATAACCTTCCAATCACTTCTCTTATTGAAAAACTTTTTAGGCATGAGAGGCAAGTAAATTTTTTTGTATTTTCATTGTTTAATTTTTTTTGTATATTTCACCCACAACTAAACAAAAACAAAAAGGAAAAACAAAATCTACTTAGTGAAGAAGCAAACAAGCACACATGAGAATATCAACCCCACGCTATTGTTCCCCGGCAACGGCGCCAGAAAAGAGCTTGATAATCCCCAAGTGCAGGGAATCATCGTAGAAATTCCCAAAGGTGGAAGTGATAAGTATGGAGTATCGAACCCACAAGGAGCTAAAGGTAAGATCAATATTCTCTCAAGTCCTATCTGCCACTAATACGACTCTATGTACACCGAATGTTTGCTTCCAACTAGAAACGAGAAATAAAACTACGTTGTGGGTATGAAGAGGATAATTTTGCATGGTATTGGAGAGCTAAAATATAAAAGTAGGTGATGTTATCATAAAGTAAGAATATATTACTAAATATTATAAATAGCGAGTGTGGAATAATGATGGGTCGGTGTGCGGAATTATCCTAGGCAATCGTTAACAAGACCGGTAGTCGTCATCGCAATTTCATATGAGGGAGAGGCATAAGCTAACATACTTTCTCTTCTTGGATCATATGTACTTATGATTGGAACTATAGCAAGCATCCGCATCTACTAAAGATCATTAAGGTAAAAGCCAACCATAGCATTAACATATCAAGTCCCCTTTATCCCATACGCAACAACCCCCTTACTCGGGTTTATGCTTCTGTCACTCAAGCAACCCACTATAAGAGAATCATGAACGTATTGCAACACCCTACAGAGGGAATCCCTCATGCTTGCGCGACACGGAGGGCACAATAGGGCAGCACCAAAATAAAACATACAACTCATACCAATCTAGATCATCAGTGAACCTAAAGACAAAGGATATCTACTCAAAACATCATAGGATGGCAACACATCATTGGATCATAATATGTGGCATAAAGAACCATGTTCAAGTAGGGATTACAGCGGGGTGAGGGAGAGTGGACCGCGTAAAAGTGATGAGGATGGTGATAATGATGGTGATGTTGATGAATATGATCACCGCGGCGATGATTCCCCTCCAAGCTGGCACTCTGGCGCCCAGAGAGAGGAGGAGAGGTTCTCCCCCTTGTGCTTCCTCCTTCATGGCCTCCCCCTGAATGGGGAGAGGTTCTCCCTCTGGATCTTGGCCTTCATGGCGATGATGGACCCTCCGGGATCCTCCTCCATGGCCTCCGGTGATGATGGCCCCCTTCAGCAGGGTGCCAGAGAGGGCCTAGATTGATTTCTCGTGGCTACAGAGGCTTGCGGCGGCGGAACTTCCGTTCTAGGTTATTTTCTGGAGGTTTGGGTATTTATAGGAGAGATTGGCGTCGACAACAAGTCAGGGGGCCCCATGGGAAGTCCACGAGGCACAGGGGCGCGCCCTCCACCCTTGTGGGGCCCACGGTCCTCCCCTCCGGTAACTCTTTGTTCCAGTATTTTTTATATTTTCCATAAAAATTCTCTGTTGATTTTCATCGCATTCCGAGAACTTTTATTTTTGCAGAAAAACAACACCACGGTAGTTCTGCTGAAAACAGCGTCCGTCCAGGTTAGTTCTAATCAAATCATACCAAAATCATATAAAACTATTGTAAACATGGCATGAATGCTTCATAAATTATAGATACGTTGGAGACGTATCACCTCCGCTCTTCTTCGCAATTTTTACATAGGCATCACTCCTTGGAATAGATATATTCTTGATACCATTACCGGAGGGAATTTCTTGGGTAGCCATGCTTTTGATTCTTATAATGCTGTGATAGATTTGTTAGGCCCACCACCTCTTTTGGTTAATGGAACTATTTTAACTTTTGGAACATGTGATGCAAAGGCTTGATATTATTGAAAATAAAATTGCCACTGTAGAGTTGATCGAGAATTTTGATAAAAAGATCCACAACCAAATTACCCAATATGGATCTAAGGTAGGAGTTACTCTGATTTTTTTAGAGAAAAGGAACGCATAGTTAATGAAAAGATAGATCAAGATTACACTAGAATTGATAAACTTGAGGATATTATTACCAACTTAGGGTCTGCCTTTTCTGCCATTAGAAACACCTCAAACCTTCCTACTACCAAAGTTGCCAAGTTTATGTATGTTCCTAAAAATAAAGGTGAATATTCTAGTAAGGAGAATGAAGATCTCCAATCAATAAGTGTTCACCCCAACTTTTTCGCTATCATTAAGGAACCTTTTGCTACAAATGAATTTCTTGATTTCTTGCCTAAGAGTTTCATCATCAACAAAAAGAAAGAATCTCCTAAGGGTTATAAGTATTCAATTGAAGAATTGCACACCAAAGATGACAATAGCTAGATCTATTCTTGTCTTTATACCTAGCTAGGGGCATTAAATGATAGAGCTTGTTGGGAGGCAACCCAATTTTATTTTATTTTTTGCCTTTTGTTCCTGTTTAGTAATAAATAATTCATCTAGCTGTAAAAACAGAAACTTTTGCGCTCACGAGATTAGATGCCATTTTTTTACTGGGAAGTGCTTTTAGGTTGATTCTTTTTGCAGATGATTAATAGACAAATTCCTCACGTCCACCAATTTATTTCAGAATTTTTGGAGTTCCAGAAGTATTTATTTGATACATATTGCTACAGACTGTTCTGTTTTGACAGATTCTGTTTTTCGTGTGTTGTTTGCTTATAATCTATGGCTAGTATCGGGGGGTATGAACCATAGAGAAGTTGGAATACAGTAGGTTTAACACCAATATAAATAAATAATGAGTTCATTGCAGTACCTTAAAGTGGTGGTTTGTTTTCTTATACTAGCAGACTCATGAGATTTTCTGTTGTGAAGTTTTCAAGTTTTTGCGTAAAGATTTGATGGATTTTGGAATAAGGAGTGGCAAGAGCCTAAGCTTCGGGATGCCCACCAAGGCAAAATTCAAGGACAACCAAAAGCTTAAGCTTGGGGATGCCTCGGAAGGCATCCCCTCTTTCGTCTTCGTCTATCGGTAACTTTACTTGAGGCTATATTTTTATTGACCACATGATATGTGTTTTGCTTGGAGCGTCTTGTATGATTTGAGTCTTTGACTTTTTGTTTACCACAATAATCCTTGCTGTACACACCTTTTGGGAGAGACACACATGAATCGGAATTTATTAGAATACTCTATGTGCTTCACTTATATCTTTTGAGCTAGATAATTTTGCTCTAGTGATTCACTTATATCTTTTTAGAAACACGGTGGTGGTTTTATTTTATAGAAATTATTGATCTCTCATGCTTCACTTATATTATTTTGAGAGTCTTTTAGAACAGCATGGTAATTTGCTTTGGCTATAAAATTAGTCCTAATATGATAGGCATCCAAGATGGGTATATAAAACTTTCATATAGAGTGCATTAAATACTATGAGAAGTTTGATACTTGATAATTGTTTTGAGATATAAAGATGGTGATATTAGAGTCATGCTAGTTGAGTAATTGTGAAATTGAGAAATACTTGTGTTGAGGTTTGCAAGTCCCATAGCATGCACGAATGGTAACCGTTGTGTGACAAATTTGAAGCATGAGGTGTTCTTTGATTTGCTTCCTTATGAGTGGCGGTCGGGGACGAGCGATGGTCTTTTCCTACCAATCTATCCCCCTAGGAGCATGCGCTTAGTGCTTGGTTTTGATGACTTGTAGATTTTTGCAATAAGTATGTGAGTTCTTTATGACTAATGTTGAGTCCATGGATTATACGCACTCTCACCCTTCCATCATTGCTAGCCTCTTCGGTACCGTGCATTGCCCTTTCTCACCTCGAGAGTTGGTGCAAACTTCCGCTGGTGCATTCGAACCCCGTGATATGATACACTCTATCACACATAAGCCTCCTTATATCTTCCTCAAAACAGCCACCATACCTACCTATTATTGCATTTCCATAGCCATTCTGAGATATATTGCCATGCAACTTTCCACTGCTCCGTTTATTATGACACGCTTCATCATTGTCATATTGCCTTGCATGATCATGTAGTTGACATCGTATTTGTGGCAAAGCCATCGTTCATATTTTTTTATATACGTGTCACTATTGATTCATTGCACATCCCGGTACACCACCGGAGGCATCTACATAGAGTCATATTTTGTTCTAAGTATCAAGTTGTAATTCTTGAGTTGTAAGTAAATAAAAGTGTGATGATGTTCATTATTAGAGCATTGTACCATGTGATGAAAGGATGATGGAGACTATGATTCCCCCACAAGTCGGGATGAGACTCCAGACAAAAAAACAGGCCATAAAAAAGGAAAAGGCCCAAACAAAAAAATGAGAGAAAAAGAGAGAAGGGTCAATGTTACTATCCTTTTTCCACACTTGTGCTTCAAAGTAGCACCATGATCTTCATGATAGAGAGTCTCTTATTTTGTTACTTTCATATACTAGTGGGAATTTTTCATTATTGAACTTGGCTTGTATATTCCAATGATGGGCTTCCTCAAAATGCCCTAGGTCTTCGTGAGCAAGCAAGTTGGATGCACACTCACTTAGTTTCATTTGTTGAGCTTTCATACATTTATAGCTCTAGTGCATCCGTTGCATGGTAATCCATACTCCTCGCATTGACATCAATTTATGGGCATCTCCATAGCCCGTTGATTAGCCGCGTTGACGTGAGACTTTCTCCCTTTGTTGTCTTATCCACACAACCTCCATCATCATATTATGTTCCACCTATAGTGCTATATCCATGGCTCGCGCTCATATATTGTGTGAAAGTTGAAAAAGTTTGAGAATGCTAAAGTATGAAACAATTGCTTGGCTTGTCATCGGGGTTGTGCATGATGAGAGCATTTTGTTTGACGAAAATGAAGCATGGCCAAACTATATGATTTTGTAGGGATGAGCTTTCTTTGGCTATGTTATTTTGAGAAGACATAATTGCTTGGTTAGTATGCTTGAAGTATTATTATTTTTATGTCAATATTAAACCGTTGTCTTGAATCTTTCGGATCTAAACATTCAGGCCACAATAAAGAAAATTACATTGAAAATTATGTTAGGTAGCATTCCACATCAAAAATTTTGTTTTTATCATTTACCTACTCGAGGACGAGCAGGAATTAAGCTTGGGGATGTTGACACGTCTCCAACATATCTATAATTTTTTATCGTTCCATGCTATTATATTATCTGTTTTGGGTGTTTAATGGGCTTTAATATGCTCTTTTATAGTATTTTTGGGACTAACCTATTAACCAGAGGCCCAATGCCAGTTGCTGTTTTTTTGCCTATTTCAGTGTTTCGCAGAAAAGGAATATCAAGCAGGCGAAACCTTCATGAGGATCTTTCTTGGAACAAAGCATAATCCAGAGACTTGGAGTGGAAGTCAGAGACACAACGAGGCGGCGGCCACGAGGCAGTAGGTTGCGCGCAGGGGGGTAGGTGCGCCCTCCAACCTCGTGGGTCCCTCGTAGCTCCACCAACGTACTTCTTTCGCCTATATATACCCTTGTACTCTAAAAACATCCAGGAGAGCCACGAAACCACTTTCCCACCGCCGCAACCTTCTGTACCCGTGAGATCCCATCTGGGGCCTTTTCCGGCGATCTGCCGGAGGGGGATTCTATCACGGAGGGCTTCTTCATCAACACCATAGCCTCTCCGATGATGTGTGAGTAGTTTACCACAGACCTTCGGGTCCCTAGTTATTAGCTAGATGGCTTCCTCTCTCTCTTTGGATCTCAATACAATGTTCTCCCCCTCTCTTGTGGAGATCTATTCGATGTAATATTGTTTTGCAGTGTGTTTGCCGAGATCCGATGAATTGTGGGTTTATGATCAAGATTATCTATGAACAAGATTTGGTTCTTCTCTGAATTCTTATATGCATGATTTGATATCTTTGCAAGTCTCTTCGAATTATCGGTTTAGTTTGGCCTACTAGATTGATCTTTCTTGCAATGGGAGAAGTGCTTAGATTTGGGTTCAATCTTGCGGTGTCCTTTCCCAATGACAGTAGGGGCAACAAGGCACGTATTGTATTGTTGCCATCGAGGATAAAAATATGGGGTTTATATCATATTGCTTGAGTTTATCCCTCTACATCATGTCATCTTGCTTAATGCATTACTCTGTTCTTATGAACTTAATACTCTAGATGCATGCTGAATAGCGGTCGATGTGTGGAGTAATAGTAGTAGATGCAGAATCATTTCAGACTACTTGACATGGACGTGATGCCTATATTCATGATCATGCCTAGATATTCTCATAACTATGTGCTTTTCTATCAATTGCTCGGCAGTAATTTGTTCACCCACCATAATATACGCTATCATGAGAGAAGCCACTAGTGAAACCTATGGCCCCTGGGTCTACTTTACATCATATAAGTTTCCGATCTATAATTCTAGTTTACTATTTATTTTGCAGTCTTTATTTTCCAATCTATACAACAAAAATACGAAAAATATTTATCTTATTATCTTTATCAGATCTCACTTTGCAAGTGGCCGTGAAGGGATTGACAACCCCTTTATCGCGTTGGTTGCAAGGTTCTTGATTGTTTGTGCAGGTACTAGGTGACTTGCGAGTAGTCTCCGACTGGATTGATACCTTGGTTCTCAAAAACTGAGGGAAATACTTACGCTACTTTGCTGCATCACCCTTTCCTCTTCAAGGGAAAACCAACGCATGCTCAAGAGGTAGCATTAGATATACCCATATCTGCTTAAATCATATGTGAAGGTCAGAAAATAACGATACCCACCGCGAGCCTCAACACTCATCGGCCCGCATACATCAGTATGTATTATTTCCAATAAGTCAGTTGCTCGCTCCATTGTTCCGGAGAACGGAGTCTTAGTCATCTCGCCCATGAGGCATGGTTCGTAAACATCAAGTGATTCATAATCAAGTGATTCCAAAAGCCCATCAGCATGGAGTTTCTTCATGCGCTTTACACCAATATGACCTAAATGGCAGTGCCACAAATAAGTTGCACTATCATTATTAACCTTGCATCTTTTGGTTTCAATATTACGAATATGTGTATCACTACAAATCGAGATTCAACAAAATAGACCACTCATCAAGGGTGCATGACCATAAAAGATATTACTCATATAAATAGAACAACCATTATTCTCTGATTTAAATGAATAACCGTCTGCATCAAACAAGATCCAGATATAATGTTCATGCTCAACGCTAGCACCAAATAACAATTAGTTAGGTCTAAAATAATCCCGACGGTAGATGTAGAAGTAGCGTGCCGACGGCGATCACATCGAATTTGGAACCATTTCCCACGTGCATCCTCACCTCGTCCTTAGCCAATCTTCGTTTAATCCGTAGCCCCTGTTTCGAGTTGCAAATATGAGCAACAGAACCAGTATCAAATACCCAGGCGCTACTACGAGCATCAGTAAGGTACACATCAATAACATGTATATCAAATATAACTTTCACTTTGCGATCCTTCTTATCCGCCAAATACTTGGGGCAGTTCTGCTCCTAGTGACCAGTCCCTTTGAAGTAGAAGCACTCAGTCTCAGGCTTGGATCCAGACTTGGGTTTCTTCCCTTGACCAGCAACTGGCTTGCTGTTCTTCTTGAAGTTCCCCTTCTTACCTTTGCCCTTTTTCTTGAAACTATGGTCTTGTTAACCATCAACACTTGATGCTCCTTCTTGATTTCTACCTCCACAGCCTTAAGCATTGCGAAGAGCTCGGGAATTGTCTTTTCCATCCCTTGCATATTATAGTTCATTACGAAGCCTTTATAGCTTGGTGGCGGTGATTGAAGAACTCTGTCAATGACACTATCATCAGGAAAATTAACTCCCAGTTGAGTCAAGTGGTTGTGGTACCCAGACATTCTGAGTATGTGTTCACTGACAGAACTATTCTCCTCCATTTTGCAGCTGTATAATTTGTTGGAGACTTCATATCTCTCAACTCGGGCATTTGCTTGAAATATTCACTTCAACTCCTGGAACATCTCATATGTTCCATGATGTTCAAAATTTCTTTGAAGTCCCAATTCTAAGTCGTAAAGCATGGCACACTGAACTATCGAGTAGTCATCAGCTTTGCTCTGCCAGACGTTCATAACATCTGGAGTTGCTCCTGCAGCGGGTCTTGCACCTAGCGGTGCTTCCGGGACGTAATTCTTTTGTGCAGCAATGACGATATCCTCAAGTTACGGACCCAGTCCGTGTAGTTGCTACCATCATCTTTAAACTTAGCTTTCTCTAGGGACGCATTAAAATTGAAGGGAACGGTAGCACGGGCATTGATCTACAACAACATAGATATGCCAATACTATCAGGTGCTAAGTTCATGATAAATTAAAGTTCAATTAATCATATTACTAAAGAACCCCCACTTAGTTAGACATCCCTCCAGTCATCTAAATGATCACGTGATCCATATCAACTAAACCATGTCCGATCATCACGTGAGATGGAGTAGTTTTCAATGGTGAACATCACTATGTTGATCATATCTACTATATGATTCACGTTCGACCTTTGGGTCTCGGTGTTCCGAGGCCATATCTGCATATGCTAGGCTCGTCAAGTTTAACCCGAGTATTCTGCACATGCAAAACTGGCTAGCACCCGTTGTATGTGAACGTAGAGCTTATCACACCCGATCATCACGTGGTGTCTCGGCACGACGAACTGTTGCAACAGTGCATACTCAGGGCGAACACTTGTACCTTGAAATTTAGTGAGGGATCATCTTATAATGCTACCACCAAACTAAGCAAAATAAGATGCATAAAGGATAAACATCACATGCAATCAAAATATGTGACATGAAGTGGCCTTCATCATCATGTGCCTTTGATCTCCATCTCCAAAGCACCGTCATGATCTCTGCTACTTCTTGAGCATTGCGTTGGTTTTCCCTTGAAGAGGAAAGGGTGATGCAGCAAAGTAGCGTATTTCCCTCAGTTTTTGAGAACCAAGGTATCAATCTAGTAGGAGGCTACGCGCGAGTCCCTCGCACCTACACAAACAAATAAATCCTCGCAACCAACGTGATAAGGGGTTGTCAATCCCTACACGGTCACTTACGAGAGTGAGATCTGATAGATATGATAGGATAATATTTTTGGTATTTTTATGATAAAGATGCAAAGTAAAAAGCAACGGAAATAACTAAGTGTTGGAAGATTAATATGATGAAGATAGACCCGGGGGCCATAGGTTTCACTAGTGGCTTCTCTCAAGAGCATAAGTATTTTACGGTGGGTGAACAAATTATTGTTGAGCAATTGACATAATTGAGCATAGTTATGAGAATATCTAGGTATGATCATGTATATAGGCATCACTTCCGAGAAAAGTAGACCGACTCCTGCCTGCATCTACTACTATTACTCCACACATCGACCGCTATCCAGCATGCATCTAGAGTATTAAGTTCATAAGAACAGAGTAACGCCATAAGCAAGATGACATGATGTAGATGGATAAATTCATGCAATATGATAAAAACCCCATCTTGTTATCCTCGATGGAAACAATACAATACGTGCCTTGCTGCCCCTACTATCACTGGGAAAGGACACCACAAGATTGAACCCAAAGCTAAGCACTTCTCCCATTGCAAGAAAGATCAATCTAGAAGGCCAAACCAAACTGATAATTCGAATAGACTTGCAAAGATAACCAATCATACATAAAAGAATTCAGAAGATTCAAATATTGTTCATAGATAAGCTTGATCATCAACCCACAATTCATCAGTCTCAACAAACACACCACAAAAGAAGATTACATCGAATAGATCTCCACAAGAGAGGGGGAGAACATTGTATTGAGATCCAAAAAGAGAGAGGAAGCCATCTAGCTAATAACTATGGACCTGAAGGTCTGAGGTAAACTACTCACACTTCATCGGAGAGGCTATGGTGTTGATGTACAAGCCCTCCGTGATCGATGCCCTCCCGTGAGCTCAAGACCCCAAGATGGGATCTCGTGGGTACAGAAGGTTGCGGCGGTGGAATTAGGTTTTTAGCTCCGTCTCTGATCGTTTGCGGGTACGTAGGTATATATAGGAGGAAGGAGTACGTCGGTGGTGCAACATGGGGCCCACGAGGGTGGAGGGCGCGCCTGGGGGGGTAGGCGCGCCCCCTACCTCATGGCTTCCTGGAAGCTTCCTTGACTTAGGGTCCAAGTCTCCCAGATCATGTTCGTTCCAAAAATCACATTCCCGAAGGTTTCATTCCGTTTGGACTCCGTTTGATATTCTTTTTCTGCGAAACTCTAAAATAGGCAAAAAACAGCAATTCTGCGCTAGGCCTTCGGTTAATAGGATAGTCACAAAAATAATATAAAAGTGAATAATAAAGCCCAATAATGTCCAAAACAGAAGATAATATAGCATGGAGCAATCAAAAATTATAGATACGTTGGAGACGTATCAAGCATCCCCAAGCTTAATTCCTGCTCGTCCTTGAGTCGGTAAATGTTAAAAACAGAATTTTTTATGTGGAATGCTACTAGGCATAATTTCAATGTAATTCTTCTTAATTGTGGTATGAATATTCAGATCTGAAAGATTCAAGATAAAAGTTCAATATTGACATAAAAATAATAATACTTCAAGCATACTAACTAAGCAATTATGTCCTCTCAAAATAACATGGCCAAAGAAAGTTCATCCCTACAAAATCATATAGTTTAGTCATGCTCCATCTTTGTCACACAAGAATGCTCTCATCATGCACAACCCCGATGACAAGCCAACCAATTGTTTCATACTTTAGTAATCTCAAACTTTTTCAACCTTCACGCAATACATGAGCGTTAGCCATGGATATAGCACTATGGGTGGAATAGAATATGATGATGGGGGTTATGTGGAGAAGACAAAAAGGAGAAAGTCTCACATCAACGAGGCTAATCAATGAGCTATGGAGATGCCCATTGGTTGATGTTAATGCAAGGAGTAGGGATTGCCATGCAACGGATGCACTAGAGCTATAAATATATGAAAGCTCAACAAAAGAAACTAAGTGGGTGTGCATCCAACTTGCTTGCTCACGAAGACCTAGGGCACTTGAGGAGGCCCATTGTTGGAATATACAAGCCAAGTTCTATAATGAAAAATTCCCACTAGTATATGAAACTGACAAAACAAGAGACTCTCTACCATGAAGATTATGGTGCTACTTTGAAGCGCAAGTGTGGTAAAGGATAGTAACATTGTCCCTTCTCTCTTTTTCTCTCATTTTTTTGGGCCTTCTCTTTTTTTATGGCCTTTCTCTTTTTTTTATTCCTCACTTGAGACAATGCTCTAGAGAATGATGATCATCACACTTCTATTTATTTACAACTCAATGATTACAACTCGGTACTAGAACAATGTATGACTCTATATGAATGCCTCTGGCGGTGTACCGGGATATGCAATGAACCAAGAGTGACATGTATGAAAGAATTATGAACGGTGTCTTTGCAACAAATACTATGTCAACTACATGATCATGCGAAGCAATATGACAATGATGTGGAAAGTTGCATGGCAATATATCTCGGAATGGCTATGGAAATGCCATAATAGGTAGGTATGGTGGCAATTTTGAGGAAGATATAAGGAGGTTTACGTGTGAAAGAGCGTATCATATCACGGGGTTTGGATGCACCAGCGAAGTTTGCACCAACTCTCAATGTGAGAAAGGGCAATGCATGGTACCGAAGAGGCTAGCAATGATGGAAAGGTGAGAGTGCGTATAATCCATGGACTCAACATTAGTCATAAAGAACTCACATACTTATTGCAAAAATCTACAAGTCATCAAAAACCAAGCACTACACGCATGCTCCTAGGGGGATAGATTGGTAGGAAAAGACCATCGCTCGTCCCCGACCGCCACTCATAAGGAGGACAATCAAAGAACACCTCATGTTTCAAGTTTGTTACATAACGTTTACCATACGTGCATGCTACGGGACTTCCAAACTTCAACACAAGTATTTCTCAAATTCACAACTACTCAACTAGCACGACTTTGATATCACTACCTCCATGTCTCAAAACAATCATCAAGCATCAAACTTATCTTAGTATTCAAAACACTCATAAGAAAGTTTTTACTAATCTTGAATACCTAGCATATTAGGTTTATTTAAGCAAATTACCATGCTATTTAAGACTCTCAAAATAATATAAGTGAAGCATGAGAGATCAATAGTTTCTATAAAACAAATCCACCACCGTGCTCTAAAAGATATAAGTGAAGTACTAGAGCAAAACTATATAACTCAAAAGATATAAGTGAAGCACATAGAGTATTCTAATAATTTCCGAATCATGTGTGTCTCTCTCAAAAGGTGTGTACAGAAAGGATGATTGTGGTAAACGAAAAAACAAAGACTCAAGTCATACAAGACGCTCCAAGCAAAACACATATCATGTGGTGAACAAAAATATAGCTCCAAGTAAAGTTACCGATGGAAGTAGACGAAAGAGGGGATAACTTCCGGGGCATCCCCAAGCTTTGGATTTTTGGTGTCCTTAGATTATCTTGGGGGTGCCATGGGCATCCCCAAGCTTAGGCTCTTTCCACTCCTTGTTCCATAATCCATCAATTCTTTCGCCCAAAACTTGAAAACTTCACAACACAAAACTCAGCAGAAAATCTCGTGAGCTCCGTTAGCAAAAGAAAACAAAAGACCACTTCAAGGTACTGTAATGAATTCACTCTTTATTTATATTGGTGTTAAACCTAATTT
Organism: Aegilops bicornis; assembly: GCA_021605145.1. Classification (NCBI taxonomy): domain Eukaryota; kingdom Viridiplantae; phylum Streptophyta; class Magnoliopsida; order Poales; family Poaceae; genus Aegilops; species Aegilops bicornis. Next base: position 326,736,647 of record CM038669.1, read on the forward strand.
ATTCCAACTTCTCTATAGTTTATAAACTCTTTTACTAGCCATAGATTCATCAAAATAAGCAAACAACACACGAAAAAACAGAATCTGTCAAAAACAGATCAGTCTGTAGTAATCTGTAACTAACGCAAACTTATGGAACTCCAAAAAATCAGCCAACATAGGACGGCATAGAAAATTTGTTTATTGATCAGAAGCAATTGGAATCAATATTTTATCACGTTCTAGTGATTTTTAACAATTGTTTTCGTGAACAGAAAGTTTCTGGAATTTTCTTCAAGATCAAATAACTATCATCCAAGAAGATCCTATAGGTTTAACTTGGCACAAACACTAATTAAAACATAAAAACACATCTAACCAGAGTCTAGATCAAATATTTATTTCTAAATAGAAGAAAAAAGCAAAAAAAATAAAAATAAAATTGGGTTGCCTCCCAACAAGCGCTATCGTTTAACTCCCCTAGCTAGGCATAAAAGCAAGGATAGATCTAGGTATTGCCATCTTTGGTGGGCAATCCATAAGTGGCTCTCATGATAGATTCATATGGTAGTTTTATTTTCTTCCTAGGGAAGTGCTCCATGCCTTTCTTTAGTGGAAATTGGAATCTAATATTCCCTTGCTTCATATCAATAATTGCATCAATCGTTCTAAAGAAAGGTCTACCAAGAATAATAGGACATGAAGGATTGCAATCTATATCAAGAACAATAAAATCTACGGGCACATAGTTCATATTTGCGAAAATAAGAACATCATTAATTCTTCCCATAGGTTTCTTAATACTGGAATCCGCAAGGTGAAAGTTTAAAGAGCAATCATCAAAATCACGGAAACCTAGCAAATCGCACAAAGTTTTTTGGAATCGTGGAAACACTACCACCCAAATCACATAAAGCATAACATTCATGATCTTTAATCTTAATTTTAATAGTAGGTTCCCACTCATCATAAAGTTTTCTAGGGATAGAAACTTCCAACTCAAGCTTTTCTTCATAAGATTGCATCAAGGCTTCAACGATATGTTTGGTAAAAGCTTTATTTTGACTATAAGCATGATGAAAATTTAGCACGGATTGCAACAAGGAAATACAATCTATCAAAGAGAAATTATCATAATTAAATTCCTTGAAATCCAAAATAGTTGGTTTATTAATATCTAGAGTTTTGTTCTCTTCAATCTCACTTTTATCAATTTTAGCATCAAGATCTAAAAACTCCGAATTTTTGGAACGCCTTCTAGGTAAAGGTGGATCATATTCAGTCCCATCATTATCAAGATTCATATTGCAAAACAAGGATTTAATAGGGGACACATCAATAACTTTTAGATCTTCATCTTTATTTTCATAGAAATCTGGTTTAGCGGCCATCTTATTAACTAAGGTAGCCTGCTTATCCGATATTTCAGCTATCAACTTTTCAAGACGAGCAATTTGGGATCTCAAACCATCAAATTCTTTAGACATATCATCGAGCTCTTTATTCATATAACTCATAAAGCTTTTTGTTCCTTAAGCTCGTTTCTGAAGAAATTATTATGCTCAAATTGCAAAACCATAAAACTCCTGACGTTGCTTTCAATCTCTTCTAACCTTTTAAGGTGAAGATCACTAAATCTAGGTAGAGCCATCGTGACAAACAAGCAATCCAACACACGAGCAAACAAGAAGCAAGCGAAAAAGAGGCGAAAGAAAAAGAGAGGGCGAATAAAACGGCAAGGGTGAAGTGGGGGAGAGGAAAACGAGAGGCAAATGGAAAATAATGTAATGCGGGAGATAAGGGTTTGTGATGGGTACTTGGTATGTTGACTTTTGCGTGGACCTCCCCGGCAACGGCGCTAGAAATCCTTCTTGCTACCTCTTGAGCAATGCGTTGGTTTTCCCTTGAAGAGGAAGGGGTGATGCAGCAAAGTAACGTAAGTATTTCCCTCAGTTTTTGAGAACCAAGGTATCAATCCAGTAGGAGGCTACACGCGAGTCCCTCACGCCTACACAAACAAATAAATCCTCGCAACCAACGCGATAAGGGGTTGTCAATCCCTACACGGTCACTTACGAGAGTGAGATCTGATAGATATGATAGGATAACATTTTGGTATTTTTATGATAAAGATGCAAAGTAAAATAAAAGCAAAGCAAAAAGCAACGGAAATAACTAAGTGTTGGAAGATTAATATGAAGATAGACCCGGGGGCCATAGGTTTCACTAGTGGATTCTCTCAAGAGCATAAGTATTTTACGGTGGGTGAACACATTACTGTTGAGAAATTGACAGAATTGAGCATAGTTATGAGAATATCTAGGTATGATCATGTATATAGGCATCACGTCTGAGACAAGTAGACCGACTCCTGCCTGCATCTACTACTATTACTCCACACGTCGACCGCTATCCAGCATGCACCTAGAGTATTAAGTTCATAAGAACAGAGTAACGCATGTAAGCAAGATGACATGATGTAGAGGATACATTCATGCAATATGATAAAAACCCCATCTTGTTATCCTTGATGGCAACAATACAATACGTGCCTTGCTGCCCCTACTGTCACTGGGAAAGGACACCGCAAGATTGAACCCAAAGCTAAGCACTTCTCCCATTGCAAGAATGATCAATCTAGTAGGCCAAACCAAACTGATAATTCGAAGAGACTTGCAAAGATAACCAATCATACATAAAAGAATTCAGAAGATTCAAATATTGTTCATAGATAAACTTGATCATAAACCCACAATTCATCGGTCTCAACAAACACACCGCAAAAGAAGATTACATCGAATAGATCTCCACAAGACAGGGGGAGAACATTGTATTGAGATCCAAAAGAGAGAGGAAGCCATCTAGCTAATAATTATGGACCCGAAGGTCCGAGGTAAACTACTCACACTTCATCGGAGAGGCTATGGTGTTGATGTAGAAGCCCTCCGTGATCGATGCCCCCTCCGGTGAGCTCGAACAGGCCACAAGATGGGATCTCGTAGAGTACGAAGGTTCTTGGCGGTGGAATTAGGTTTTTGACTCCGTCTTTGATCGTTTGGGGGTACGTAGGTATATATAGGAGGAAGGAGTACGTCGGTGGAGCAACATGGGGCCCACGAGGGTGGAGGGCGCGCCTAGGCCACAAGATGGGATCTCGTGGGTACAGAAGGTTGCGGCGGTGGAATTAGGTTTTTGACTCCGTCTCTGATCGTTTGGGGGTACGTAGGTATATATAGGAGGAAGGAGTATGTCGGTGGAGCAACATGGGGACCACAAGGGTGGAGGGCGCGCCTGGGGGGTAGGCGCGCCCCCCTACCTCGTGGCTTCCTGGAAGCTTCCTTGACTTAGGGTCCAAGTCTCCTGGATCATGTTCGTTCCAAAAATCACGTTCCCGAAGGTTTCATTCCGTTTGGACTCCGTTTCATATTCTTTTTCTGCGAAACTCTGAAATAGGCAAAAAAACTGCAATTCTAGGCTGGGCCTCCTGTTAATAGGTTAGTCCCAAAAATAATATAAAAGTGAATAATAAAGCCCAATAATGTCCAAAACAGAAGATAATATTGCATGGTTGCTAAGGGCTTCTAGCAAGAACCGTTCTTACCTATGCATCAAAACCACAACGATTTTTCGTCAAGTGTGTTGTTTTAACCTTCAACAAGGACCGGCCGTAGTCAAACTCGATTCAACTAAAGTTGGAGAAACACACACCCGCAAGCCACCTGTGTGCGAAGCACGTCGGTAGAAACAGTCTCATGAATGCGGTCATGTAATGTCGGTCTGGGCCGCTTCATCCAACAATATTGCCGAATCAAAGTAAGACGTTGGTAGTAAGCAGTATGACTATTATCGCCCACAACTCTTTGTCTTCTACTCGTGCATATAACATCTACACATAGACCTGGCTCGGATGCCACTATTGGGGAATGCAATATTTCAAAAAATTTCTACGATCATGCAAGATCTATCTAGGAGATGCATAGCAACGAGAGGGGAGAGTGTGTCCACGTACCCTCGTAGACCGAAAGCGGAAGCGTTTAGTTACGCGGTTGATGTAGTCGAATGTCTTCACGATCCAACCGATCCAAGCACCGAACGTACGGCACATCAGTGTTTAGCACACGTTCAGCACGATGACATCCCTCGAGCTCTCGATCCAGTTGAGGACAAGGGGGAGTTCCGTCAGCACGACGGCGTGGCGACGGTGATGATGAAGTTACCGGCGCAGTGCTTCACCTAAGCACTATGATGATATGACCGAGGTGTTGAACTGTGGAGGGGGGCACCACACACGACTAAGAGATTGTCTGTTGTGCTATTGGGGTGCCCCCTGGCAATGTATATAAAGGAGGGAGGGAGAGAGGAGGCCGGCCAGGTTGGGCGCGCCAGGGGGAGTCCTACTTGGCCTCCTAGTCCAAGTAGGATTCGCCCCCCCCCTTTTCCTTTCTTCCACCGGAGGGAAAGGAAGGAGGGGAGAAGGAGAATGAAGGAGGGGGCCGCGCCCCCACCCCTAGCCCAATTCGGTTTGGGCAGGTGGGAGGCACGCGCCACCTCGTGGCCCTTCTTCCCTCTCTCCACTAAAGCCCACTAAGGCCCATTAACTTCCCTGGGGGGGTTCCGGTAACCTCCCGGTACTCCGGAAAAATGCTCGAACGTCTGGAACCATTCCGATGTCCAAATGCAACCTTCCAATATATGAATCTTTACCTCTCGACCATTTCGAGACTCCTCTTCATGTCCGTGATCTCATCCGGGACTCCGAACAAACTTCGGTCATCAAATCACATACCTCATAATACAAATCATCATCGAACGTTAAGCGTGCGGACCCTACGGGTTCGAGCACTATGTAGACATGACCGACACACATCTCCGGTCAATAACCAATAGCGGAACCTGGATGCTCATATTGGCTCCTACATATTCTATGAAGATCTTTATGGGTCCAACGGCATAACAACATACGTCATTCCCTTTGTCATTGGTATGTTACTTGCCCGAGATTCGATCGTTGGTATCATCATACCTAGTTCAATCTCGTTACCGGCAAGTCTCACTCGTTCCGTAATGCATCATCCCGTAACTAACTCATTAGTCACATTTCTTGCAAGGCTCATAGTGATGTGCATTAATGAGAGGGCCCAGCGATACCTCTCCGGCAATCGGAGTGACAAATCCTAATCTCGATCTATGCCAACTCAACAAACACCATTGGAGACACCTATAGAGCATCTTTATAATCACCCAGTTACGTTGTGACGTTTGATAGTGAAGGAAATATGCCCTAGAGGCAATAATAAAGTTGTTATTTATATTTCCTTATATCATGATAAATGTTTATTATTCATGCTAGAATTGTAATAACCAGAAACTTAGTACATGTGTGAATGCATAGACAAACAAAGTGTCACTAGTATGCCTTTACTTGACTAGCTCGTTAATCAAAGATGGTGAAGTTTCCTAGCCATAGACATGAGTTGTCCTTTTATGAACGGGATCACATCATTAGAGAATGATCTGATTGACTTGACCCATCCGTTAGCTTAGCACAATGATCGTTTAGTTTATTGCTATTGCTTTCTTCATGACTTATACATGTTCCTATGACTATAAGATTATGCAACTCCCAAATACTGGAGGAACACTTAGTGTGCTATCAAATATCACAACATAACTGGGTTATTATAAAGATGCTCTACAGGTGTCTCTGATTGTGTTTGTTGAGTTGGCATGGATCGACATTACGATTTGTCACTCCGATTGTCGGAGAGGTATCTCTGGGCCCTCTCAGTAATGCACATCACTATAAGCCTTGCAAGCAATGTGACTAATGAGTTAGTTGCGGGATGATGCACTACGGAACAAGTAAAGAGACTTGCCAGTAACAAGATTGAACTAGGTATGATGATACCGTCGATCGAATCTCGGGCAAGTAACATACCAATGACAAAGGGAACAACGTATGTTGTTATGCGGTTTGACCGATAAAGATCTTCGTAGAATATGTAGGAACCAATATGAGCATCGAGGTGCCGCTATTGGTTATTGACCAAGATGAGTCTCAGTCATGTCTACATAGTTCTCGAACCCATAGGGTCCGCACGCTTAACGTTCGATGACGATCGGTATTATGAGTTTATGTGTTTTGAAGTACCGAAGGTACTTCAGAGTCCCGGAAGAGATCACGGACATGACGAGGAGTCTCGAAATGGTTGAGACATAAAGATTTATATATTGGATGACTATATTCGGACACCGAAATGGTTCCGAGGTGTATCGGGTATTTACCGGAGTACCGGGGGGTTACCGGAACCCCCCGGGGGGTTAATGAGCCTTCATGGGCTTTAGTGGAAGAGAGGAGGAGGCGTCCAAGTGGAGGGGCGCGCCCCCTCAAGCCCAATGCGAATTGGGAGGGGGGGCCGCCCCCTTTCCTTCTCTCCCTCTTCCCTTTCCTTCCCCTCCTAGTTGGACTAGGAAAGGGGGGAACCTACTCCTAGTAGGAGTAGGATCCTCCCCCTTGGGGCGCACCCCATGAGGCCGGCCCGCCCCCTCCTCCACTCCTTTCTTAGCCGTGTGCGGTGCCCCCTCCACAGATTTCCACCTCGGTCATATTTTCATAGTGCTTAGGTGAAGCCCTGCGTCGGTAACTTTATCATCACTGTCAACACGCCGTCGTGCTGACGAAACTCTCCCTCGCCCTCAGCTGGATCTAGAGTTCGAGGGACGTCACCGAGATGAACGTGTGCAGATCGTGGAGGTGCCGTGCGTTCGGTACTTGATCGGTTGGATCGCGAAGACGTTTGACTACATCAACCGCGTTACTTAACGATTCCGCTTTCGGTCTACGATGGTATGTGGACACACTCTCCCCGCTCGTTGCTATGCTTCTCCTAGATAGATCTTGCGTGATCGTAGGAATTTATTTGAAATACTACGTTCCCCAACAGTGGCATCCGAGCCAGGTCTATGCGTAGATGTTATATGCACGAGTAGAAAACAAAGAGTTGTGGGCGATAATAGTCATACTGCTTACCAGCTTTCATACTTTGATTCGGCGGTATTGTTGGATGAAGCGGCCCAGACCGACATTAGATGACCGCGTTCATTAGAGTAGTTCTACCGCCGTGCTTTGCACACAGGTGGCTAGTGGGTGTCTGTTTCTCCAACTTTAGTTCAATCGAGTGTGACTACGCCCGGTCCTTGTTGAATGTTAAAACAACACAGTTGACGAAAAATCGTTGCGGTTTTGATGCGTAGGTAAGAACGGTTCTTGCTAGAAGCCCGTAGCAGCCACGTAAAACTTGCAACAACAAAGTAGAGGATGTCTAACTTGTTTTTGCAGGGCTTGCTGTGATGTGATATGGTCAAGACGTGATGATATATAAATTGTTGTATGAGATGATCATGCTTTGGAACAGTTATCGGCAACTGGCAGGAGCAATATGGTTGTCGCTTTATTGTATGAAATGTAATCGCCATGTAATTGCTTTACTTTATCACTAAGCGGTAGTGATAGTCGTAGAAGCAATAGTTGGCGAGACAACAACGATGCTTCGATGGAGATCAAGGTGTCAAGCCGGTGACGATAGTGATCATGACGGTGCTTTGGAGATGGAGATCAAAGGCACAAGATGATGATGGCCATATCATATCACTTATATTGATTGCATGTGATCTTTATCCTTTATGCATCTTCTTTTTCTTAGTACGGCGGTAGCATTATAAGATGATCTCTCACTTAAATTTCAAGGTACAAGTGTTCTCTCTGAGTATGCACCATTGCTTCAGTTCGTCGTGCCGAGACACCACGTGATGATCGGGTGCGATAAGCTCTACGTTCACATACAGCGGGTGCAAGCCAGTTTTTTGCACATGCAGAATACTCGGGTTAAACTTGACGAGCCTAGCATATGCAGATATGGCCTCGGAACACCGAGACTGAAAGGTCGAGCATGAATCATATAGTAGATACGATCAACATAGTGATGTTCACCATTGAAAACTACTCCTTCTCACGTGATGATCGGACATGGTTTAGTTGATATGGATCACGTGATCACTTAGATGATTAGAGGGATGTCTATCTAAGTGGGAGTTCTTAAGTAATATGATTAATTGAACTTTAATTTATCATGAACTTAGTAGCTGATAGTATTTTGCATGTCTATGTTGTTGTAGATAAATGACCCGTGCTACTGTTCCGTTGAATTTTAATGCGTTGCTAGAGAAAGCTAAGTTGAAAGATGATGGTAGCAACTATACGGACTGAAGGAAATATGCCCTAGAGGCAATAATAAAGTTATTATTTATTTCCTTAATTCATGATAAATGTTTATTATTCATGCTAGAATTGTATTAACCGGAATGAAGTATTACGGAACGAGTAAAGAGACTTGTCGGTAATGAGATTGAACTAGGTATTGAGATACCGACGATCGAATCTCGGGCAAGTAACATACCGATGACAAAGGGAACAACGTATGTTGTTATGCGGTTTGACCAATAAAGATCTTCGTAGAATATGTAGGAGCCAATATGAACATCCAGGTTCTGCTGTTGGTTATTGACCGGAGACATGTCTTGGTCATGTCTACGTAGTTCTCGAACCCCGTATGGTCCGCACGCTTAACATTCGGTGACGATCGGTATTATGAGTTTATGTGATTTGATGTACCGAAGGTAGTTCGGAGTCCTGGATGAGATCAGGGACATGACGAGGAGTCTCGAAATGGTCGAGACGTAAAGATTGATATATTGGACGACTATATTCGGACATCGGAAAGGTTTCGAGTGATTCGGGTATTTTTCGGAGTACCGAAGAGTTACGGGAATATGGGGGAGAAGTATTGGGCCTAATGGGCCAAGTGGTGGAAGAGAGGAGGCAGGGCGCGCGGCCCCCCTAGACAAACCGAATTGGACTAGGGGGCCGGCCCCCCTTTCCTCCTTTCCTCCCTCTCCTTCCTTCTCTTCCCCCTTCCTTTCCTCCTCCTAGTAGGAGTAGGAAAGGGGAGTCCTACTCCTACTAGGCGGAGGACTCCTCCTCCTGGCGCGCCCGCCAGGGGCCGGCCGGCCTCCCCCCTTGCTCCTTTATATATGGGAGCAGGGGGGCACCCTAGGACACACAAGTTGATCATTGATCCCTTAGCCGTGTGCGGTGCCCCCTCCACCGTAATCCACCTCGATCATATCATAGCAGTGCTTAGGCGAAGCCCTGCGTCGGTAGCAACATCATCACCATCATCACTTTGTCGTGCTGGCGGAACTCTCCCGTGAAGCTCTGCTGGATTGGAGTTCGTGGGACGTCATCGAGCTGAACGTGTCCTGAACTCGGAGGTGTCGTACGTTCGGTACTTGGATCGGTCGGATCGAGAAGACGTTCGACTACATCAACCGCGTTCTCATAATGCTTCCGCTTACGGTCTACGAGGGTACGTGGACGATACTCTTCCCTCTCGTTGCTATGCATCACCATGATCTTGCGTGTGCGTAGGGAAAATTTTGAAATTACTACGTTCCCCAACAGTGGTATCGGAGCCAGGTCTATGCGTAGATGTTATGTAACATCCCAAATTTTCAATTTGGAATGTTATACATTAAGTCATCATGCATATCATATTTTCTTGCATTTTGTTGATCCTAGAAATTTCACGCAACTCAAGGACCCTCGGAGAGAGTTGGAGGTTTCGAAATTTTCATATTTGAGTTCTCTCAAAACTATGAAAAGAGGATCGTTGAATTTATTTATTTTATCTTCAAATATTTTTCCAATAAAAAAATAAGAGAGGGAATAATATGACTTTCCCAAAATTTAGGAAAAATGAAGATTTAATAAATAAATCAAATTTTGAATTCGGAGTTTATTGTCGTAGGGAAGAATGCGTTTTTTCAAAAATTGCATTTTGGCCCCGTGTTAAAGTTCATTTTGTTCGACTCATTTTTAGGAGTCGGGGAAAGTTTACTTTATTAATTTTGGAGTTCGTTTAGATTCTTTTTATTTATTTTTCTGCTTGTGAAACCGTTTAAAAGAAAAGAAAGCATGGCCTTATGGGCCAAAGGCCCAAGCCGCCAAAGCCACCGGCCGGCCAAAGGCCAAGGCCATCGCACGCACCTAGGGAGCCAGGGAGCCCCAAGTTTCCTATTCTTTTACAAATTCTAGTAGGATTTGATCCCGTTTTGTTATTCCGTTTTTTATTCCTAGGATTCCTAATCCTAATCTATTTCTTGTCCCCTACCCCAAGCAAAACCCTTCCCCTCCCCAATATAAATACCCAAGCACCCCCCCTCCAACACATCAAATCAACTCTCCTCTCCTCTCCTCCTCATGGCCAGCAGAAGAAGAAGACGCCGCCGCCATAGCCTCCGCCGCCGCCCCTCACCAGCGCCGCCGCCGCCACCCAACGCCGCTGCCACCGCCGCCCTACGCCGCCGCCGCCATACGCCGCCGCCGCCGGAGCCTCTCGCCTCTTCGAGGTACTAGCCCCGCGCCGCGTCACCTTTCTTCTCCTCGATTCGGTTTTTTGTAAATCGTTCCGGTTTTCCGTTCCGATTTTCTAGATCGGTTTTCGTTTCGGTTTTCTTTCCGAAACCCTAGATCGGTTTTTCTCGCCGGTTTTTCTTTCCGGTTTTGTTTAGCAAGCATCCGCCGGACCGTTCGTCCTAACGAACGAGATCACCGGTTATTCCCGGTTAACGAACGTCCATTCGTTCAAACGTTCGTCGTTTTCTTTCTCATCGGATTCAATCCGCTATTTTCCGATCTCGATTTCAGATCCAATCTTCGTTCTAGTTTATCTTCTCGCTCGTTTATCGGAATCAGGTGATTCAAGCGCCTGGAGTTTCGTTTCGAAACCGCCGTTCCGACTAATCAACTTAAACAAAGTTTTGCTACTGTAAAATTTGACCTAGTTTCAACTTGCTAGAACCGAGTTGTTTTCTTTCCTCGTTGGATTTTCGTTGCTTTATTTGATTCGATTCTTTTTGCAACCAGGGTTCTTAAGTTGAACTTTCCGGTTAGATATTTTATTCGAGATTTACCTGTGCATTAGATGAGTACTTATTGTATGCTTGTTGTTTGTCTGCGATAGATCACCCGAGTCGCCGCTTGTTACTTGAATCTCTAGGTTTCACGGATCATCGACAAGGCAAGTAACACTTGATCATACCTTTTCTACTACCCAGTTTTATGCATTAGATCTATTCCTCAAACACTTGCATGGTTAGGATCTAATTAAATTGTGGGATGGGAAGTAGATGAGGTAGTACCTATTACCTGTTTTACTTATGAAACCTTGGGAGTTACTTCTACGTTTGCTTATTATGCCATGCTATGCTAGTAGACGTGGATTGGGTGAGTGATATCCATGACAGATGTGAGATTGTTATTAATGGTTTACTTAAGGTGGCAACTTAAACACACATCTGGGTGGATTGAGGCACCTGGTTTCTATCGAGGACTAGCTTTGTTTTCTTGGACCGCCACCCAGGCTCAAAGGGATCATAAGACTATTCAAACTAGTAACTTCCGTGTGCAGCCACAAGCCATTATGGGCTCTGGCATAGTTGACTAAGTCGTGCGAACTCTTACGGGTAGACTAGCAGATGTAGGGGAAAGTAGGTGTCTGGTCTACCCACAAGTAAGGTGCTAAGCGCTTACGAAGACTATGTCTCGGTCATCCGCCTCTCAAACACCATGTAGTGCGAGAAACCAAGCGGAGGCGATCGAGTCTTGTGGGGAAAAGTCATGAAACCTCTGCAGAGTGTACAAACTAATCATGATTAGCCGTGTCCCGGTTATGGACATCTTGAGTATCTAGTACTTGAATATCATGTGAATCTCAACATGTTACTCTAATTAATGTTATTGGGTTTTTAATGAGTACTTTTAATTGGGATTGAGGATGCTGTCAACCATTCTCAATGTTTAACAACCACCATGATAGTTAAACAAATTTATTCCTTTGTAGTAAGGAAAAACTAGCTTTATGCAAAACTGTAACCGTAGAGCTTTACCACCAGCCATATATGCATGTAGTATAGGCTTATTCCTTCATTACTCTCTATGTGTTACATTGCGGCATATTCCATGTCTGACCCGTTTTCGGGCTGCAACTTTCATGTTGCGAGACTTTTAGAACGACGAGTAAGGTGTTTAGGTCGTGGTTCTATACTCACCGATGCCGATGGAGTTGATGGACTCACTTATCTTCCAAGTCTTCCGTGTTATCGTTATTAGATGGCCTTAAGCCATATTTATTGTAATAAGTCCTCTTTTGGACAACGATGTAATAAGTGTGTGATTGCTACTCTGTTATAAATCCTTGAAATCTTGTGTGGTGTCGGCATTCTTGATCCGAGGATGACACACGAGCACGAAGACTTGATCCATTCGGTCGGGTCGCTCTGAGAGATGGTATTAGAGCACCACGTATGAGACCACGACCACTAAGTTAAAGCCATAGATCACTACTCTCTTCACATTTTCTAACTCCTCATCTTTTCTACTCTTTAGGATGAAGGACGCCGAAGATCAAATCGCCCAACCAGATGAAGGCACACCTTTTGGATTTCACTTGAAGGAAGTCACCAAGTACTGAACATTGGACTACCAAGCTTCACCGGACTTTCAGCATACTCTGCACGAAGAGGGCTATTTGGAAGATTCAAGCTCATGTTCCGGAAGGACATTCGCCCCAACCACCAAGCCTATAGAGCAGTGTTTTCGGTGCACCAACACAGAGTCAGGAAAGAGCATCGCAGCTCATATCACCATGGGACGCATTGGAGAAGTTTACCAAGAAGACCTCAAGGACACTATCTACCAGATTTGTGGACGCCGAGATGAACAATGGGAGATAGTCAACACCAAGAAGGATAGATCCATTGCAGCTTTTATCCAGGAGTTAAACCAGCACATTCGACGCCAGGAGAACCATATGTGCAATGATATGATCGAATTGAAGGATGCGAAGGGAAGGATCAACGAACTTGAAGGAGAATTGAAGTCTACACGTAAGGACTACATGGACGAGATCGTAGCTTTAGCAAGACACAACAACGATCTTAAGTATGAGATTGAAGAACTCAAGAAGAAGTTGGCGCTCAAGAATGAAGACAAATGCGTCATTGTCCGAGCAACTATATCAACATCGACGACACCGATTCAATCCAAGTGAACCCGACTTTGAAGATGAAGCAGAGGCGAGACATCATGGAGTCTTCCACCAGTTCAAATTAATAGATGACCCCACATATTAGTAGTATTCCTCCATGTAACATTTTTGTTCACGCACTTTTGCGATAGTTAGATCGTTGTAAGCCCTTTGTTTGAATTGAATGAAGTGATTTTGTGTGCATTTTCTCATATACATTTGGGTAGTGTTTCTCCTTAGACCTCACTCTATTCTTAATTTCTCGTCTTTTCTAAACCCATCAGATGCCTCCGAGACGCGACCCCGGATTTGTTTTCCCGCCAGAGATCACCCAGTTGATCCAGCAGCAGTAACACTTTGATCCAAACATTGGTACGTAATCAAGGCAACAACAACAACAAAACCCACCGCCACCACCACCGATTGACCATCCGGCTCGTTTCTTAAGGCTGAACCCGCCGGTGTTTTCCGTAGCACCGAGCCGATAGTAGCAGATGATTGGCTCCGTAAGATAGGGAGGGAGTTGACCCGCTGCGGGATGTACGAGATGGAGAGAAGGTGAAGTTTGCTGCACACCGACTTGAAGGACCCAAGAAGCATGGTGGGAGAATTTTACAGCCACTTACCTGTAGACAACTGTCACATGGGATCGGTTTGACAAGCTTTCCATACTTGCCCATGTCTCGGCAGGAGCTATGGCCATGAAGAAGCGTGAGTTTAGCAACTTACGCCAAGGAGGAAGGGCTGTTGGCGGTATGTGGATGATTTTAGTAAGTTAGCACGTTATGCCCCGGATAGCGTTGCTACGGATGCAGCTAAGCGGGAGAAGTTTCGGAAGGACTGAATGATGAGTTAAGCATGCAGTTGATGGTAGCAAGTTTCAATAACTACCGGGAGTTGGTAGACCGTGCCCTCATGATTGAAGGAAAGCAGCGACAAATTGAGAACCGCAAGAGGAAGTATGGGCAGGGGAAGTATAACTCTGGAGCCCAATGAAGCCCCGTTATACCCCTAAACAGGGAGTTCAGTTTCAGCATACCCATGGAGGAGGTAATTCACACAACCATAATGGCCACAAAAATGGGAACGGGAATGGAGGAAGCAACGGCCAGAACCGCACCAACCCGTCAACACCATCCAAGGTAGACCTGAGCCACATAACTTGCTTTAAGTGCCGCAAGACTGGGCATTATGCAAATGGTATCCGGAAGGCGTAATGGAAATGGAAATGGAAGCTCGGGAAAGAAGCCAAACCCTTTCAATAGGGGATAGGTGAACCACATTGATGTAGAGGAGATTGAAGATCAGCCCGTCTGCAAGATGTCGGTAAGTTTTTGGTTAAGTCATTTCTTTGCGGTTGTTCTTTTAAATCTTTGGTGCATCGCATTCATACATATCAAGGGATTTGTCGAGAAGTATAGTCTGCCTACTCGGATTCTTAAAACCCCTTTGCTAGTAAGCTCACCAGGAGCGGAGTATATGGCCAGACAAGGATGTTTTCAAGTGCCGTTAAGTATAGGAAGGCATGTGTTCCCGACGGATTTGATCATTTTGGAATTCCAAGGATTTGATATGATTCTCGGTATGGATTGGCTGTCGATGTATGGAGGAAACATCGATTGCGCAAGTAAGACGATTTTGCCCACAACACTAGAAGGAAGAAATATTAAGTATGTATCGCGACATGGACCAAATAGGAATCAAGTAAATTCCTTATCAGGAGTTGTGCAGGAAGAGGTGCCAGTGGTGAAGGATTTCCCTGATGTATTTCCTGAGGAATTGCCGTGAATGCCACGGATAGAGACATTGAGTTTTGATAGAGCTTTTGCAGTGCAGGCCCAATATCGGCGACCATACGGGATGCCCGCATGTGATTTGGCGGAAATCAAGAAGCAGATTAAGGAGCTATTGGATAAAGGTTATATACGCCCAAGTTCTTCGCCTTGGGGATCACCCATGCTTTTAGTGGAGAAGAAGGACGGATCGTTAAGGATGGTTGTTGATTATCGTGGATTGAATGCAGTAACAATCAAGAACAAGTACCCACTACCAATGATAAATGATCTGTTTGATCGTTTGCAAGGAGCTAAAGTATTTTCCAAGATCGATTTGCGATCGTGGTACCATCGATTGAAGATTCGGGAAGCAGGACATACCTAAGATAGCATTTACCACGAGATATGGACTGTATGAATATACCGTTATGTCATTTGGACTGACTAACGCTTTGCCTATTTCATGAACCTGATGAACAAAGTGTTTATGGAGTTTTTGGATAAGTTCGCGTGGTGTTCATAGATGATATTTTGGTTTTCTCGAAGAATGAAGAGGAACATAAGGGACATTTGCGATTGGTTTTGGAGAAACTAAGGGAACATCGATTATATGCCAAGTTCAGCAAATGTGAGTTTTGGCTAAAGGAAGTTGGATTTCTTGGACATGTTATATCCGGAGAAGGGATAGCAGTTGACCCCACAAAGGTTGAGACCGTAACCAAATGGGAAGCATCAACGATAGTTGGAGAGATCCGGAGTTTCCTTGGACTCGCAGGATACTACCAAAGATTCATTGAGAATTTCTCAAGGATTGCAAAGCCTATGACGGAATTGTGAAAAAGGATACCAAGTTCATATGGGTGAGGATTGTGAGGAAAGTTTTCAGGAGTTGAAGAAAAGATTGGTTACCTCACCGGTGTTAATTTTGCGAGATCGGACCAAGGATTACGAGGTGTATTGCGGCGCTTCACGTCGAGGAATTGGAGCGATGCTTATGCAGGAAGGAAGAGTTGTTTCGTATGCTTCACGACGGCTTAAGCCTCATGAGTTGAATTATGCCACACATGATTTGGAGTTAGCAGCTGTTGTGCATGCATTGAAGACATGGAGACATTTTCTCATTGGAAATCATTGTGAGGTGTACACGGATCACAAGAGTTTGAAGTACATCTTCACGCAGAAGGAATTAAATCTCGGACGGAGGAGATGGTTGGAGCTTATCAAGGACTATGATATGAGATTGCATTATCACCCGAGGAAGGCTAACGTTGTAGCAGGCGCATTGAGTCGTAAGAGCCACGTCAATACCCTAATGATGGGAGGAATACCCAAGGAGTTAGCCGAGGACCTTCGAGAGCTATGTTTGGAAATAGTTCCGAGAGGCTATGTAGCGGCATTGGAGATTCACCTCGTTGATGGATAAAATCAGGAAGCTCGAGAAAAGGACAAAGAGATTGCGGATATAAAGAAGAAAATGAGCGAAGGAAAAGCAAAGGGATTTCGTGAGGATGAGCACGATACCCTATGGTTTGAGGACCGTATTCTGTGCCAAATGACCCGGAGATCGTGAAGTTGATTACGCAAGAGGCACATGATTCACCCTATTCGATTCACCCAGAAATACCAAGATGTATTTGGATTTGAAGGAAAGCGTTACGGTGGACCGGAATGAAGAAGGATATCGCGGAGTATGTAGCAGTTTGTGATGTATGTCAGAGAGTGAAGGCAGAACATTAGAAGCCAGCAGGATTGTTGCAACCATTGCCGATACCCGAATGGAAGTGGGATAAACTAGGCATGGATTTCCTCACAAGTTTGCCAAAGACTCGTTCGGGCTATGATTCGATTTGGGTTATAGTCGACCGCTTGACGAAGGTAGCTCATTTCATTCGATCAAGACTACCTATAGCAGTGCTAAGTTGGCAAAGATATACATGACCAGAATTGTGTGTTTACGGAGTTCCGAGGAGTATCGTATCGGATAGAGGAACCCAATTTACCTCAAAGTTTTGGAATCGGTTGCATGAAACATTGGGAACCGGGCTGGAATTGATCTGACTTTCCACCCACGTAACCGATGGACGGTGAGAGAGTCAATCAGATTTTGGAGGATATGTTGAGAGCTTGTGCACTAGATTATGGATCCGGTTGGGATGATAACTTGCCGTATGCACGAGTTTTCTTATAACAACAGTTACCAAACCAGCTTGAAGATGGCACCTTCGAGGCTTTATGCGGAAGGAGGTGCAGGACACGATTATCATGGGACGAAGCCGAGACTCGCTTGTTTGGACCAGATTTGATCAAGGAGTCTCAAGCGAAGGTTAAGTTGATTCGCGATAGGCTCAAAGTAGCCCGATCCGAACGAGAAAAGCTATGTGGATTCAAAACGCAAGGCGATAGAATATGAAGTTGGAGACAGAGTATATCTCAGAGTATCCCCACTTCGAGGAGTTAAGCGTTTTGGAGTTAAAGGAAAATTAGCACCACGTTTTGTTGGACCGTATAAGATTTTGCAACGCATGGGAAAAGTTGCTTATAAGCTGGAATTGCCAGAGGGACTGTCAGGAGTTCATGATGTATTCCATGTTTCTCAGCTAAAGAGATGTCACGCCGAGATGGCGGAAGTACCGTTAAGAGATACAGTGCCGCTTGAAGCAATTCAGTTGAAGGATGATTTGACATATGAGGAGAAACCCGTCAAGATTCTCGATTATGCCAGCAGAGTTACTCGCAGCAAGGTTATCAAGTTTTGCAAAGTTCGATTGGAGCCGACACCGAGGATGAAGCCACCTGGTAAAGAGAAGAAGATTTGCTTAAGGAACACCCTCACCTATTTTCTAGCCAACCCGAATCTCGAGGGCGAGATTCATCTTAAGGGGGGTAGGTTTGTAACATCCCAAATTTTCAATTTGGAATGTTATACATTAAGTCATCATGCATATCATATTTTCTTGCATTTTGTTGATCCTAGAAATTTCACGCAACTCAAGGACCCTCGGAGAGAGTTGGAGGTTCGAAATTTTCATATTTGAGTTCTCTCAAAACCATGAAAAGAGGATCGTTGGATTTATTTATTTTATCTTCAAATATTTTTCCAATAAAAAATAAGAGAGGGAATAATATGACTTTCCCAAAATTTAGGAAAAATGAAGATTTAATAAATAAATCAAATTTTGGATTTTTCTCGGAGTTTATTGCCGTAGGGAAAAATGCGTGTTTTCAAAAATTGCATTTTGGCCCCGTGTTAAAGTTCATTTTGTTCGATTCATTTTTAGGAGTCGGGGAAAGTTTACTTTATTAATTTTGGAGTTCGTTTAGATTCTTTTTATTTATTTTTCTGCGCGCGAAACCGTTTAAAAAAAAAGGAGCACAGCGCCTTGGGCCAAAGGCCCAAGCCACCAAAGCCACCGGCCGGCCGAAGGCCAAGGCCATCACACGCACCTAGGGAGCCAGGGAGCCCCAAGTTTCCTATTCTTTTACAAATCCTAGTAGGATTTGATCCCGTTTTGTTATTCCATTTTTTATTCCTAGGATTCCTAATCCTAATCTATTTCTTGTCCGCTGCCCCAAGCAAAACCCTCCCTCCCCAATATAAATACCCAAGCACCCCTCCAACACATCAAATCAACTCTCCTCTCCTCTCCTCCATGACAGCAGCAGCAACCTGTAGCCCGCCGCCATAGCCGCCGCCGCCGCCCCTCACCACGCCGCCACCCAACGCCGCCGCCCTACGCCGCCGCGGCCATACGCCGCCGCCGCCAGAGCCTCTCGCCTCTTCGAGGTACTAGCCCCGCGCCGCGTCACCTTTCTTCTCCTCGGTTCGGTTTTTTGTAAATCGTTCCGGTTTTCCGTTCCGATTTTCTAGATCGGTTTTTGTTTCGGTTTTCTTTCCGAAACCCTAGATCGGTTTTTCTCGCCGGTTTTTCTTTCCGGTTTTGTTTAGCAAGCATCCGCCGGACCGTTCATCCTAACGAACGAGATCACCAGTTATTCCCGGTTAACGAACGTACGTTCGTTCAACCGTTCATCGTTTTCTTTCTCATCGGATTCAATCCGCTATTTTCCAATCTCGATTTCAGATCCAATCTTCGTTCTAGTTTATCTTCTCGCTCGTTTATCGGAATCAGGTGATTCAAGCGCCTGGAGTTTCGTTTCGAAACCGCCGTTACGACTAATCAACTTAAACATAGTTTTTCTACTGTAAAATTTGACCTAGTTTCAACTTGCTAGAACCGAGTTGTTTTCTTTCGTCGTTGGATTTTCGTTGCTTTATTTGATTCGATTCTTTTTGCAACCAGGGTTCTTAAGTTGAACTTTCTGGTTAGATCGTTTATTCGAGATTTACCTGTGCATTAGATGAGTACTTATTGTATGCTTGTTGTTTGTCTGCGATAGATCAACCGGTCTTGCCGCTTGTTACTTCGAATCTCTAGGTTTCGCGGATCATCAGCAAGGCAAGTAACACTTGATCATACCTTTTCTACTACCCAGTTTTATGCATTAGATCTATTCCTCAAACACTTGCATGGTTAGGATCTAATTAAATTGTGGGATGGGAAGTAGATGAGGTAGTACCTATTACCTGTTTTACTTATGAAACCTTGGGAGTTACTTCTCGTTTGCTTATTATGCCATGCTATGCTAGTAGGCGTGGATTGGGTGAGTGATATCCATGACAGATGTGAGATTGTTATTAATGGTTTACTTAAGGTGGCAACTTAAACACACATCCGGGTGGATTGAGGCACTGGTTTCTATCGAGGACTTGCCTGTTTTTCTTCGGACCGCCACCCAGGCTCAAAGGGATCATAAGATTATTCAAACTAGTAACTTCCGTGTGCAGCCACAAGCCATTATGGGCTCTAGCATAGTTGACTAAGTCGTGCGAACTCTTACGGGTAGACTAGCAGATGTAGGGGAAAGTAGGTGTACCGGTCTACCCACAAGTAAGGTGCTAAGCGCTTACGAAAGACTATGTCTCGGTCATCCGTCTCTCAAACACCATGTAGTGCGAGAAACCAAGCGGAGGCGATCGAGTCTTGTGGGGAAAAGTCATAAACCTCTGCAGAGTGTAGAAACTAATCATGATTAGCCGTGTCCCCGGTTATGGACATCTTGATTATCTAGTACTTGAATATCATGTGAATCTCAACATGTTACTCTAATTAATGTTATTGGGTTTTTAATGAGTACTTTTAATTGGGATTGAGGATCATGTCAACCATTCTCAATGTTTAACAACCACCATGATAGTTAAACAAATTTATTCCTTTGCGATGAGGAAAAACTGGCTTTATGCAAAAACTGTAATCGTAGAGCTTTCCACCAGCCATATATGCATGTAGTATAGGCTTATTCCTTCATTACTCTCTATGTGTTACATTGCCGGCATATTCCATGTGCTGACCCGTTTTCAGGCTGCAACTTTCATGTTGCAGACTTTTCAGACGACGAGTAAGGTGTTTAGGTCGTGGTTCTATACTCAGTGATGCCGATGGAGTTGATGGACTCACTTATCTTCCAAGTCTTCCGCTGTTATCGTTATTAGATGGCCTTAAGCCATATTTATTGTAATAAGTCCTCTTTTGGACAGCGATGTAATAAGTGTGTGATTGCTACTCTGTTATAAATCCTTCGAAGTACTGTGTGGTGTCAGCATTACTGATCCAGGGATGACACCTGAGCACAGAGACTTGATCCATTCGGGTCGGGTCGCTACATGTTATATGCACGAGTAGAACACAAAGAGTTGT
Source organism: Aegilops bicornis (assembly GCA_021605145.1). Lineage (NCBI taxonomy): Eukaryota > Viridiplantae > Streptophyta > Magnoliopsida > Poales > Poaceae > Aegilops > Aegilops bicornis. The sequence goes on from CM038669.1 coordinate 326,757,302, forward strand.
GGGCGATAATAGTCATACTGCTTACTAGCATGTCATACTTTGATTCGGCGGTATTGTTGGATGAAGCGGCCCAGACCAACATTACGCGTGCAGCTTACATAAGACTGGTTCTACCGGCGTGCTTCGCACAGGTGGCTAGTGGGTGTCTGTTCATCTTTAGTTGAATCGAGTGTGGCTACGCCTGGTCCTTGTTGAAGGTTAAAACATCGCATACTTGACGAAAAATTGTTGTGGTTTTGATGCGTAGGTAGGAATGGTTCTTGCTCAGCCCGTAGCAGCCACGTAAAACTTGCAACAACAAAGTAGAGGACATCTAACTTGTTTTTGTAGGGCATGTTGTGATGTGATATGGTCAAGACGTGATGAGATATAAATAGTTGTATGAGATGATCATGTTTCATTAAATTTATCGCTAACTGGCGGTAGCCTTATGGTTGTCTCTTTATTGCATAAGATGCAAGCGCCATATAATTGCTTTACTTTATCGCTATGGGATAGCAATAGTTGAAAAAGCAATTGTTGGCGAGACGATGATGTGACGACACATTGATAAAGATCAAGATGATAGAGATCATGGTGTCATGCCAGTGACGATGGAAATCATGACGGTACTTTGGAGATGGAGATCAAAGGCACAAGATGATGATGGCCATATCATGTCACATATTTTGATTGCATGTGATGTTTATCTTATTATGCTTCTTATTTTGCTTAGTACGACAGTAGCATTATAAGATGATCCCTTAACTAAATTTCAAGGTATAAGTGTTCTCCCTTGAGTATGCACCGTTACTTACTGATTAAATCGTGCCGAGACACCACGTGATGATCGGGTGTGATAAGCTCTACATTCACATACAATGGGTGCAAGCCAGTTTTGCACACGCGGAATACTCGAGTTAAACTTTACGAGCCTAGCATATGCAGATATGGCCTCGGAACACTGAGATCGAAAGATCGAGCGTGAATCATATAGTAGATATGATCAACATGGTTATGTTCACCGTTGAAACTACTCCATCTCACGTGATGATCGGACATGGTTTAGTTGATACGGATCATGTGATCATTTAGATGACTAGAGGGATGTCTATCTAAGTGGGAGTTCTTTAGTAATATGATTAATTAAACTTTAATTTATCATGAACTTAGTCTTGATAGTATTTGCAAATTATTTTGTAGATCAATAGCTCGCGTTGTTGCTCCCCGTTTATATTTTGATATGTTCCTAGAGAAAACTAAGTTGAAAAATGTTAGTAGCAATGATGCGGACTTGGTCCGTGATCCGAGGATTATCCTCATTGCTGCACAGAAGTATTATGTCCTTGATGCACCTCTAGGTGACAGAACTTTTGCAGGAGCAGATGCAGACATTATGAACATTTGGCAAGCTCGATGTGATGACTACTTGATAGTTTAGTGCACCATGCTTTATGGCTTAGAACCGGGACTTCAAAAAATGTTTTTGAGCATACGGAGCATATAAGATGTTCCAAGAGTTGAAATTAGTATTTCATACTCATGCCCGTGTCAAGAGGTATGAGACCTCTGACAGTACTTTGCCTATAAGATGGAGGAGAATAACTCAACCAGTGAACATGTGCTCAGATTGTCTGTGTACTACAATTGCTTGAATCAAGTGGGAGTTAATCTTCCAGATAAGATAGTAACTGACAAAGTTCTCTAGTCACTATCACCAACTTACTAGAACTTCATGATGAACTATAATTTGCAAGGGATGACGAAAGTAATTCCCGAATTCTTCGCGATGCTGAAATCGGCGAAGGTTGAAATCAAGAAAGAGCATCAAGCATTGATGGTTAACAAAGACCACTAGTTTTAAGAAAAGGGAAAAGGGATAGAAAGGGAACTTCAAAAATAATGACAAGCAAGTTGTCACTCCCGTGAAGAAGCCCAAAGCTAGACCTAAGCCTGAAACTAAGTGCTTCTACTACAAAGGGAATAATCACAGGAAGCGGAACTACCCCAAATAATTGGCGGATAAGAAGGATGGCAAAAGTGAACAAAGGTATATTTGATATACATGTTATTGATGTGTACTTTACTAGTATTTATAACAACCCCTTGGTACTTGATACTGGTTCAGTTGCTAAGGAGTAGTAACTCAGAACGGGAGTTGCAGAATGAACTGAAACTAGTTAAGGATGAAGTGACGATGTGTGTTGGAAGTGGTTCCAAGATTGATATGATCATCATCGCACACTCCATATAACTTTCGGGATTAGTGTTGAACCTAAATAAATGTTATTTGGTGTTTTTGTTAAGCATGAATATGATTTGATCATGTTTATTGCAATACGGTTATTCATTTAAGTTAGAGAATAATTGTTGTTCTGTTTACATGAATAAAACCTTCAATGGTAATACACCAAATATGAATGGTTTATTGAATCTCAATCGTAGTGATACACATATTCATAATACTGAAGCCAAAAGATGCAAAGTTAATAATGATAGTGCAACTTATTTGTGGCACTGCCCTTTAGGTCATATTGGTGTAAAGCGCATGAAGAAACTCCATGCTGATGGGCTTTTGGAATCACTTGATGCTTGCGAACCATGCCTCATGGGCAAGATGACTAAGACACCGTTCTCCGGAATAATGGAGCGAGCAAAAGACTTGTTGGAAATAATACATACCGATGTATGCGTTCCAATGAGTGTTGAGGCTCGCGGTGGGTATCGTTATTTTCTGACCTTCACAGATGATTTGAGCAGATATGGGTATATCTACTTAATGAAACACAAGTCTGAAAACACTTGAAAAGTTCAAAAGAATTTCAGAGTGAAGTGGAGAATCATCGTAACAAGAAAATAAATTTTCTACGATCGGATCGCAGAGGCAAATATTTGAGTTATGAGTTTGGCCTTCATTTAAAACAATGTGAAATAGTTTCACAAACTCACGCCACCTGGAACACCACAGCGTAATGGTGTGTCTGAACGTCGTAACCGTACTTTATAAGATATGGTGCGATCTATGATGTTTCTTACCGATTTACCACTATCGTTTTGGGGTTATGCATTAGAGACGGCTGCATTCACGTTAAATAGGGCACCATCTAAATCCGTTGAGATGACACCGTATAAACTATGGTTTGGCAAGAAACCTAAGCTGTCGTTTCTTAAAGTTTGGGGCTGCGATGCTTATGTGAAAAGGCTTCAACCTGATAAGCTCGACCCAAATCGGAGAAATGCATCTTCATAAGATACCCAAAGGAGACAGTTGGGTACACCTTCCATCATAGATCCAAAGGCAATTTCATTGCTTAGAGTGGATCCTTTCTAGAAAAGGAGTTTTCTCGAAAGAATCGAGTGGGAGGAAAGTAGAACTTGATAAGGTAATTGTACCTTCTCCCAAATTGGAAAGTAGTTCATCACAGAAATCAGTTCCAGTGATGTCTGCACCAACTAGAGAGGAAGTTAATGATGATGATCAAGAAACTTGGATCAAGTTACTCTGAGAACCTCGTGGGTCTTCCAGAGTACAGTCCGCACTGAGTGGTACGGTAATCCTATTACGGAAGTCATGTTGCTAGACCATGGTGAACCTACGAACTATGAGGAAGCGATGATGAGCCCAAATTCCACAAAATGGTTTAAGGCCATAAAATCTGAGATATGATCCATGTATGAGAACAAAGTATGGACTTTGATGGTTTTGCCCGATGATCGGCAAGCCATAGAAAATAAATGGATCTTCAAGAGGAAGACGGACGATGATAGTAGTGTTACTATCTACAAAGCTCAAATTTTTGAAAAAGGTTTTCGACAGGTTCAAAGGTGGTGAATACGATGAGATTTTCGCACTCGTGTCGATGTTTAAGTCTGTCCGAATCATGTTAGAAATTGCCGCATTTTATGAAATCTAGCAAATGGATAACAAAACTGCATTCCTTAGTGGATTTAAGAAGAGTTGTATATGATGCAACCAGAAGGTTTTGTCGATCCTAAAAGTGCTAACAAAGTGTGCAAGCTCCAGCGATCCATCTATGGACCTGGTGCAAGCATCTCGAGTTGGAATATACACTTTGATGAAGTGATCAAAGCATATGGTTTTATACAGACTTTTGGTGAAACTTGTATTTACAGGAAAGTGAGTGGGAGCACTACAGCCTTTCTGATAAGTATATGTGAATGACATATTGTTGATTAGAAATGATGTAGAATTTTCTGAAAAGCATAAAGGAGTGTTTGAAAGGACTTTTCAAAAGGAAGACCTCGGTGAAGCTGCTTACATATTGAGCATCAAGAACTATAGAGATAGATCAAGACGCTTGATAAGATTTTCAATGAGTATATACCTTGACAAGATTTTGAATTAGTTCAAGATGGAACAGTCAAAGAAGGAGTTCTTGCCTGTGTTGCAAAGGTGTGAAGTTGAGTAAAGACTCAAAACCCGACCACGACAGAAAATAGAATAGAATGAAAAGTCATTCTCTATGCCTCAGTCATAGGTTCTATAAAGTATGCTATGTTGTGTACCAGACCGATTGTGTACCGCACCAGGAGTTTTGGCAATAGGGTACAATAGTGATCTAGGAGTAGATCACTGGACAGCGGTTAAAATTATCCTTAGTGGAATAAGGAAATATTTCTCGGTTATGGAGGTGATAAAGAGTTAGTCGTAAAGAGTTACGTCGATGTAAGCTTTGACACCGATCTGGATGACTCTAAGTCTCGATCTAGATACATATTGAAAGTGGGAGCTATTAGCTAGAATAGCTCTGTGCAGAGCATTGTAGACATAGAAATTTGCAAAATACTTACGGATCAGAATGTGACAGACCCGTTGACTAAAATTATCTCACAAGCAAAACATGATCACACCTTAGTACTCTTTGGGTGTTAATCACATAGAGATGTGAACTAGATTACTGACTCTAGTAAACCCTTTGGGTTTTGGTCACATGTGGATGTGAACGATGGGTGTTAACCACATAAAGATGTGGACTACTAATGTTAAATCACATGGCGATGTGAACTAGATTATTGACTCTAGTGCAAGTGGGAGATTGAAGGAAATATGCCCTAGAGGCAATAATAAAGTTATTATTTATTTCCTTAATTCATGATAAATGTTTATTATTCATGCTAGAATTGTATTAACCGGAAACATGATACATGTGTGAATACATAGACAAAACAATGTGTCCCTAGTATGCCTCTACTAGACTAGCTCAATCATCAAAGATGGTTATGTTTCCTAGCCATAGACATGTGTTGTCATTTGATGAATGTGGGATCACATCATTAGTAGAATGATGTGATGGACAAGACCCTTTCATTAGCTTAGCATTGAGATTGTTACAGTTTTATTCCTATTGCTTTCTTCATGACTTATACATGTTCCTCAAACTATGAGATTGTGCAACTCCCGAATATCCAGAGGAACTCTTTGTGTGTAATCAAACGTCACATCGTAAATGAGTGATTATGAAGATGCTCTACAGGTGTTTCCAAAGGTATTTCTTGGGTTGGCATGAATCAATATTAGGATTTGTCACTCCGTGTTTCGGAGAGATATCTCTGGGCCCTCTCGGTAATACTCATCACTATAAGCCTTGCAAGCATTGTAACTAATGAGTTAGTTGCGGGATGAAGTATTACGGAACGAGTAAAGAGACTTCTTTGGTAGCGAGATTGAACTAGGTATTGAGATACCGACGATCGAATCTCGGGCAAGTAACATACCGATGACAAAGGGAACAACGTATGTTGTTATGCGGTTTGACCGATAAAGATCTTCGTAGAATATGTAGGAGCCAATATGAACATACAGGTTCCGCTGTTGGTTATTGACCGGAGACATGTCTCGGTCATGTCTACATAGTTCTCAAACCCGTAGGGTCCATGCGCTTAACGTTCAGTGACGATCAGTATTATGAGTTTATGTGATTTGATGTACCGAAGGTAGTTCTGTTGGGGAACGTAGTAATTTCAAAAAAATTCCTACGCACACGCAAGATCATGGTGACGCATAGAAACGAGAGGCGAGAGTGTTGTCCATGTACCCTCGTAGACCGAAAGCGGAAGCGTTAGCACAACGCGGTTGATGTAGTCGTACGTCTTCACGATCGGACCGATCAAGTACCGAACGCATTTAGCACACGTTTAGCCCGACGACGTCCCTCGAACTCTGATTCAGCCGAGTGTTGAGGGAGAGTTTCGTCAGCACGACGACATGGTGACGATGTTGATGTTCTACCGACGTAGGGCTTCGCCTAAGCACACCGCCTGATGTGCTCGAGGTGGACTATGGTGGAGGGGCACCGCTGCGGCTAAAAGATCGAGCAGATCAATTGTTGTGTCTCTAGGGTGCCCCCTACCCCGTATATAAAGGAGCAAGAAGTGCGGCCGGCCTAGAGAGGGGGCGCGCCAGGAGGAGTCCTACTCCTACCGGGAGTAGGACTCCCCCCCCCCTTTCCTTGTTGGACTAGGAGAGAGAGGGGAAAGAGGTGGAGGAGAAGAAGGAAGGGGGGCGCCGCCCCCCTCTCCTTGTCCTATTCGGACTAGGGGGGAGGGGGCGCGGCCCTTGCCCTGGCCGCCTCCTCTCTCTTCCACCAAGGCCCACTAAGGCCCATTAAGTCCCGGGGGTTCGGTAACCTCCGGTACTCGATAAAATCCCGATTTCACCGGAACACTTCCGATATCCAAACATAGGCTTCCAATATATCAATCTTCATGTGTAGACCATTTGAGACTCCTCGTCATGTCCGTGATCACATCCGGGACTCTGAACAACCTTGGTACATCAAAACATATAAACTCATAATATAAGCATCGCCGAAGCGTTAAGCTTGCGGACCCTACGGGTTCGAGAACTATGTAGACATGACCGAGACACATCTCCGGTCAATAACCAATAGCGGAACCTGGATGCTCATATTGGCTCCCACATATTCTCTGAAGATCTTTATCGGTCGACCGCACAACAACATCGTTGTTCCCTTTGTCATCGGTATGTTACTTGCCCGAGATTCGATCGTCGGTATCTCAATACCTAGTTCAATCTCGTTACCGGCAAGTCTCTTTACTCGTTCCGTAATACATCATACCGCAACTAACTCATTAGTTGCAATGCTTGCAAGGCTTAAGTGATGTGCATTACCGAGAGGGCCCAGAGATACCTCTCCGACACTCGGAGTGACAAATCCTAATCTCGAAATACGCCAACCCAACAAGTACCTTCGGAGACACCTGTAGAGCACCTTTATAATCACCCAGTTACGTTGTGATGTTTGGTAGCACACAAAGTGTTCCTCCGGTAAACGGGAGTTGCATAATCTCATAGTCATAGGAACATGTATAAGTCATGAAGGAAGCAATCGCAACATACTAAACGATCGTGTGCTAAGGTAACGGAACGGGTCATGTCAATCACATCATTCTCCTAATGATGTGATCCCGTTAATCAAATGACAACTCATGTCTATGGTTAGGAAACATAACTATCTTTGATCAACGAGCTAGTCAAGTAGAGGCATACTAGTGAAACTCTGTTTGTCTATGTATTCACACATGTATTATGTTTCCGGTTAATACAATTCTAGCATGAATAATAAACATTTATCATGATATAAGGAAATAAATAATAACTCTATTATTGCCTCTAGGGCATATTTCCTTCAGTCTCCCACTTGCACTAGAGTCAATAATCTACATTACACTGTAATGATTCTAACACCCATGGAGCCTTGGTGCTGATCATGTTTTGCTCGTGGAAGAGGCTTAGTCAACGGGTCTGCAACATTTAGATCCATATGTATCTTGCAAATTTCTATGTCTCCCACTTGGACTAAATACCGGATGGAATTGAAGCGTCTCTTGATGTGCTTGGTTCTCTTGTGAAATCTGGATTCCTTCGCCAAGGCAATTGCTCCAGTATTGTCACAAAAGATTTTCATTGGACCCGATGCACTAGGTATGACACCTAGATCGGATATGAACTCCTTCATCCGGACTCCTTCATTTGCTGCTTCCGAAGTAGCTATGTACTCCGCTTCACACGTAGATCCCGCCATGACGCTTTGTTTAGAACTGCACCAACTGACAGCTCCACCGTTCATCACCGTCATCACGCCGTAGTGCTGACGGAACTCTCCCATGAAGCTCTGCTGGATTGGAGTTCGTGGGACGTCATCGAGCTGAACGTGTGTTGAACTCGGAGGTGTCGTACGTTCGGTACTTGGATTGGTCGGATCGAGAAGACGTTCGACTACATCAACCGCGTTCTCATAACGCTTCCGCCTATGGTCTATGAGGGTACGTGGACGATACTCTTCCCTCTCGTTGCTATGCATCACCATGATCTTGCGTGTGCGTAGGGAAATTTTTGAAATTACTATGTTCCCCAACACGATCTGGGTCCATAACTTGAGGATTATCCTCATTGCTGCACAGAAGAATTACGTCCTGGAAGCACCGCTAGGTGCCAAACCCGCTGCAGGAGCAACTCCAGATGTTATGAACACCTGGCAGAGCAAAGCTGATGACTACTCGATAGTTCAGTGTGCCATGCTTTACGGCTTAGAACCGGGACTTCAACGACATTTTGAACGTCATGGAGCATATGAGATGTTCCAGGAGTTGAAGTTAATATTTCAAGCAAATGCCCGCATTGAGAGATATGAAGTCTCCAATAAGTTCTAGATCTGCAAAATGGAGGAGAATAGTTCCGTCAGTGAGCACATACTCAGAATGTGTGGGTATCACAATCACTTGACTCAGCTGGGAGTTAATCTTCTGGTTGATAGTGTCATTGACAGAGTTCTTCAATCACTGCCACCAAGCTACAAAAGCTTCGTGATGAACTATAATATGCAAGGGATGGATAAGACAATTCCTGAGCTCTTCGCGATGCTAAAGGCTGCGGAGGTGCAAATCAAGAAGGAGCATCAAGTGTTGATGGTCAACAAGACCACAGGTTTCAAGAAGAAGGGCAAAGGGAAGAAGGGGAACTTCAAGAAGAACGGCAAGCAAGTTGCTGCTCAAGTGAAGAAGCCCAAGTCTGGACCTAAGCCTAAGACTGAGTGCTTCTACTGCAAAGGGACTGGTCACTAGAAGTGGAATTGCCCCAAGTATATGGCGGAAATGAAGGATGGTAAAGTGAAATGTATATTTGATATACATGTTATTGATGTGTACCTTACTAATGCTCGTAGTAGAGCATGGGTATTTGATACTGGTTCTGTTGCTAATATTTGCAACTCGAAACAGAGGCTTCGGATTAAGCGAAGACTGGCTAAGGACAGGTGATGATGCGCGTGGGAAATGGTTCCAAAGTCGATGTGATCGCCGTCGGCACGCTACCTCTATATCTACCTTCAGGATTAGTTTTAGACCTGAATAATTGTTATTTTGTGCCAGCGTTAAGAATGAACATTATATCTGGATCTTGTTTGATGCGAGAAGATTATTCATTTAAATCAGAGAATAATGATTGTTCTATTTATATGAGTAATATCTTTTGTGGTCATGCACCCTTGATGAGTGGTCTATTTTTACTAAATCTTGATAGTGGTGATACACATATTTATAATATTGAACCAAAAGATGCAAGGTTAACAATGATAGTGCAACTTATTTGTGGCACTGCCGTTTAGGCCATATTGGGGTAAAGCGCATGAAGAAACTCCATGCTAATGGGATTTTGAAATCACTTGATGCTTGCGAACCATGCCTCATGGGCAAGATGACTAGAGCTCCGTTCTCCGGAACAATGGAGCGAAAGCAATGCATTTGTTGGAAATAATACATCTTGATGTATGCGGTCCGATGAGTGTTGATACTGCATGGCGTGTATCGTTATTTTCTGACCTTCACAGATGATTTAAGCAGATATGGGTATATCTACTTGATGAAACATAAGTCTGAAACATTTGAAAAGTTCAAAGAATTTCAGAGTGAAGTGGAAAATCTTTGTAACAAGAAAATAAAGTTTCTACGATTTGATCGTGGAGGAGAATATTTGAGTTACGAGTTTGGTCTTCATTTGTAACAATACGGAATATTTTCGCAATTCACGCCACCAGGAACACCACAGCGTAATGGTGTGACGGAACGTCGCAATCGTACTTTATTAGATATGGTGCGATCTATGATGTCTCTTACTGATTTACCGCTATCGTTTTGGGGTTATGCTTTAGAGACGGCTGCATTCACGTTAAATAGGGCACCATCTAAATCCGTTGAGACGACACCATATGAATTGTGGTTTGGCAAGAAACCCAGGTTGTCGTTTTTTAAAGTTTGGGGTTGCGATGCTTATGTGAAAAAGCTTCAACCAGATAAGCTCGAACCCAAATCAGAGAAATGTGTCTTCATATGATACCCAAAGGAGACTGTTGGGTACACCTTCTATCACAAATCCGAAGGCAAGATATTTGTTGCTAAGAATGGATCCTTTCTAGAGAAGGAGTTTCTCTCAAAATAAGTGAGTGGGAGGAAAGTAGAACTTGATGAGGTAACTGTACATGCTCCCCTGTTCGGAAGTAGTTCATCACAGAAATCAGCTTGAGTGATTCCTACACCAATTAGTGAGGAAGCTAATGATGATGATCATGAAACTTCTGATCAAGTTACTATCAAACCTCGTAGGTCAATGCTACCTCTTGAGCACTGCGTTGGATTTCCCCGAAGAGGAGAGGATGATACAACAAAGTAGCGTAAGTGTTTCCCTTAGTTTTTGAGAACCAAGGTATCAATCCAGTAGGAGGCCACGCGTGAGTCCCTCGTACCTACACAAAACAATGAGCTCAACGCAACCAATGCGATTAGGGGTTGTCAATCCCTTCACGGCCACTTACGAAAGTGAGATCTGATAGATATGATAGATAATATTTTTGGTATTTTTGATATAAAGATGCAAGGTAAAATAAAAGGCAAAGTAAAAAGCAAAGAAATGATAAATGTTGAGGAACGTTGCAGAAAATTAAAATTTTTCCTACGGTTTCACCAAGATCCATCTATGAGTTCATCTAAGCAACGAGTCAAGGGAGTGAGTTTGCATCTACATACCACTTGTAGATCGAGTGCGGAAGCGTTCAAGGGGATGGTGATGATGGAGTCGTACTGCGTCGTGATTCGGATCACCGATGACCAAGTGCTGAGCGGACAGCACCTCCGCGTTCAACACACGAGTATGGTGCAGACGACGTCTCCTCCGTCTTGATCCAGCAAGGAGGAAGGAGAGGTTGAGGAAGACAGCTCAATGGTAGCACGACGGGCGTGGTGTTGTTTGTGCAGAAGATCCGGCAGGGCTTCGCCAAGCACGTCACGGAGGAGGAGAGGGTTGGGGAGGGAGGGCTGCGCCTTGGCTTGGGTGTGCAGCCCTCCCTCACCCCTCTATTTATAGGGGAAGGGAGAGGGGTCGGCCCCTCTAGATGGCATCTAGAGGGGGCGGCCAGGGAGGGGCTTGCCCCCAAGCAAGGCGCCCCTCTGGGGTTCCCCCAACCCTAGGCGCATGGGCCCAGGCGCCCAGCCCACCAGGCTGGCTCCTTCCCCACGCAGCCCATGTGGCCCCCCGGAGGGGTGGCCCCTCGGTGGACCCGGAACCCTTCCTGGCCCCCAGATAATACCGATATGCCCCGAAACTTTCCGGTGTCCGTTTGACAACTTCCCATATATAAATCTTTACCTCCGGACCCTTCCGAACTCCTCGTGGACGTCGAGATCTCATCCGGACTCGGACAACATTCGGTAATCCTGGCAGGATCGAACCTTAAGTGTGTAGACCCTCACGGGTTCGGGAGACATGCGCAGACATGACCGAGGCGGCTCTCGTGTCAATAACCAACAACGGGATCTGGATACCCATGTTGGCTCCCACATGCTCCTTGATGATGTCATCGGATGAACCACGATGTCGAGGATTCAAGCAACCCGTATACTATTCCCTTTGTCAATCGATGCGTTACATGCCCGAGACTTCGATCGTCGGTATCCCAATACCTCGTTCAGTCTCGTTACGGCAAGTAACTTTACTCGTCATCAGTAATGCATGATCCCGTGACAAACACTTGGTCACTTTGAGCTCATTATGATGATGCATTACCGAGTGGGCCCAGAGATACCTCTCCGTCATGCGGAGTGACAAATCGATCTCGATCCGTGTCTACCCATGTACACTTTCGGAGATACTGTAGTGCACCTTTATAGTCACCCGATTACGTTGTGACGTTTGGTACACCCAAAGCACTTCTATGGTATCCGGAGTTACACGATCTCATGGTCTAAGGAAGAGATACTTGACATTGAAAAAGCTCTAGCAAAACGAACTACACGATCTTGTGCTATGCTTAGGATTGGGTCTTGTCCATCACGTCATTCTCCTAATGACGTGATCCCGTTGTCAACGACATCGATGTCCATAGTCGTGAAACCATGACTATCTGTTGACCAACGAGCTAGTCAACTAGAGGCTCACTAGGGACGTATTGTGGTCTATGTATTCACACGTGTATTACGATTTCCGGATAATACAATTATAGCATGAATAAAAGACAATTATCACGAACAAGGAAATATAATAATAATGCTTTTATTATTGCCTCTAGGGCATATTTCCAACAGTCTCCCACTTGCACTAGAGTCAATAATCTAGTTACATTGTGATGAATCGAACACCCATAGAGTTACGGTGTTGATCATGTTTTGCCGTGGAAGAGGTTTAGTCAATGGATCTGCGACATTCGGATCCGTATGCACTTACAAATTTCTATGTCTCCATCTTGAACATTTTCACGGATGGAGTTGAGCGGCAACTTGATGTGCCTGGTCTTCTTGTGAAACACAGGCTCCTTGGCAAGTGCAATAGCTCCGGTGTTATCACGGAAGAGTTTGATCGGCCCCGACGCATTGGGTATGACTCCTAGGTCGGTGATGAACTCCTTCACCCAAATTGCTTCATCGCTGCCTCCGAGGCTGCCATGTACTCCGCTTCACATGTAGATCCCGCCATACGACGCTCTTCTTGCAGCTACACCAGCTTCGCTCCACCATTCAACATATATACGTATCCGGTTTGTGACTTAGAGTCATCGGATGCGTGTCGAAGCTAAGCGTCGGCGTAACCTTTCTGACGAGCTCTTCGTCACCTCCATAAATGAGAAACATGTCCTTTGTTCTTTTCAGATACTTTAGGATATTCTTGACCGCTGTCCAGTGTTCCTTGCCGGGATTACTTTGGTACCTTCCTACCAAACTTACGGCAAGGTTTACATCAGATCTGGTACACAGCATGGCATACATAATAGATCCTATGGCTGAGGCATAGGGATGGCGCTCATCTCTTCTTTATGTTTTTGCCGTGGTCGGGCATTGAGCTGAGCTCAATCTCACACCTTGCAAAGAGGCAAGAACCCTTTCTTGGACTGATCCATTTTGAACTTCTTCAAAATCTTATCAAGGTATGTGCTTTGTGAAAGACCTATGAGGCGTCTCGATCTATCTCTATAGATCTAGATGCCTAATATATAAGCAACTTCTCCAAGGTCCTTCATTGAAAACACTTATTCAAGTAGGCCTTAATGTTGTCCAAGAATTCTATATCATTTCCCATCAAAAGTATGTCATCTACATATAATATGAGAAATGCTATAGAGCTCCCACTCACTTTCTTGTAAACACAGGCTTCTCCATAAGTCTCAAGCATAAACCCAAACGCTTTGATCATCTCATCAAAGCGAATGTTCCAACTCCGAGATGCTTGCACCAGCCCATAAATGGATCATTTGGAGCTTGCATACTTTGTTAGCATTCTTAGGATCGACAAAACCTTCCGCTGCATCATATCTGACTCTTCCTTAAGATGCCCGTTAAGGAATGCTGTTTTGGCGTCCATCTGCCATATCTCATAATCATAGTATCGGCAATTGCTAACATGATTCGGACGGACTTAAGCTTCGCTACGGAGAGAAAGTCTCATCGTAGTCAATCCCTTGAACTTGCCGATAACCCTTAGCGACAAGTCGAGCTTTATAGATGGTGACATTACCATCCGCGTCCGTCTTCTTCTTAAAGATCCATTTGTTTTCTATCGCTCGCCGATCATCGGGCAAGTCAGTCAAAGTCCATACTTTGTTTTCATACATGGATTCTATCTCGGATTTCATGGCTTCTAGCCATTTGTTGGAATCTGGGCCCACCATCGCTTCTTCATAGTTCAAGGTTCACCGTTGTCTAACAACATGATTTCCGGAGACGGGGTTGCGTACCACTCACAGTGCGAACGTGTCCTTGTGGACCTACGAAGTTCAGTAGCAACTTGATCCGAAGTACCTTGATCATTATCATTATTTTCCTCTTCAGTTGGTGTAGGCATCACAGGAACATTTTCCTAGGCTGCACTACTTTCCCGTTCAAGAGGTAGTACTTCATCGAGTTCTACTTTCCTCCCACTTACTTCTTTCGAGAGAAACTCTTTTTCCAGAAAGGATCCGTTCTTGGCAATAAAGATCTTGCCCTTGGATCTTAAGTAGAAGGTATACCCAATGGTTTCTTTAGGGTATCCTATGAAGACGCATTTTTCTGACTTGGGTTCGAGCTTTTCAGGTTGAAGTTTCTTGACATAAGCATCGCATCCCCAAACTTTTAGAAAGCGACAGCTTAGGTTTCTTCCCAAACCATAATTCATACGGTGTCGTCTCAGCGGATTTAGGCGGTGCCCTATTTAAAGTGAATGTAGCTGTCTCTAGAGCGTATCCCCAAAATGATAGCGGTAAATCGGTAAGAGACATCATGGATCGCACCATATCCAATAGAGTGCGATTCTGACGTTCGGACACACCGTTACGCTGAGGTGTTCCAGGCGGCGTGAGTTGTGAAATGATTCCACATTTTCTTAAGTGTGTACCAAATTCGTGACTCAAATATTCTCCTCCATGATCCGATCGTAAGAATTTTATCTTTCGGTCACGTTGATTCTCTACTTCATTCTGAAATTCCTTGAACTTTTCAAAGGTCTCGGACTTGTGTTTCATCAAGTAGACATACCCATATCTACTCAAGTCATCTGTGAGAGTGAGAACATAACGATATCCTCCATGAGCCTCAACACTCATTGGACCGCACACATCGGTATGTATGATTTCCAATAAGTTGGTTGCTCGCTCCATTGTTCCGAGAAACGAGTCTTGGTCATCTTGCCCATAAGGCATGGTTCGCATGTGTCAAATGATTCATAATCTAGAGACTCCAAAAGTCCATCAGCATGGAGCTTCTTCATGCGCTTGACACCAATGTGACCAAAGGCGGCGATTGCCACAAGTATGTGGGACTATCGTTATCAACTTTACATCTTTTGGTATTCACGCTATGAATATGTGTAACATTACGCTCGAGATTCATTAAGAATAAACCATTGACCAACGGAGCATGACCATAAAACATATCTCTCATATAAATAGAACAACCATTATTCTCGGATTTAAATGAGTAGCCATCTCGCATTAAACGAGATCCCGATACAATGTTCATGCTCAAACTTGGCACCAAATAACAATTATTAAGGTTCAAAACTAATCCCGTAGGTAAATGTAGAGGTAGCGTGCCCGTGGCGATCACATCGACTCTGGAACCATTCCCGGCACGCGCCGTCACCTCGTCCTTCGCCAGATCTCCGCTTATTCCGCAGCTCCTGCTGTGAGTTACAAATATGAGCAACGGCACCGTATCAAATACCGGGAGTTACTACGATCTTGGTAAGGTACACATCAATTACATGTATATCAAATATACCTTTGGTGTTTCCGGCCTTCTTATCCGCTAAGTATTTGGGGCAGTTCCGCTTCCAGTGACCCTTCCCCTTGCAATAAAAGCACTCAGTCTCAGGCTTGGGTCCATTCTTTGACTTCTTCCCAGAATCGGCTTATCGGGCGGCAACATCCTTGCCGTCCTTCTTGAAGTTCTTCTTGCCCTTGCCCTTCTTGAACTTAGTGGTCTTATTGACCATCAACACTTGATGTTCTTTCTTGATCTCAACCTCTGCTGACTTCAGCATTGAAAATACTTCAGAATGGTCTTCACCATCCCACATATTGTAGTTCATCACAAAGCTCTTGTAGCCTGGTGGGAGGCGGCGAAGGATTCTGTCAATGACCGCCTCATCGGGGAGGTTAATATTCAGCTGGGTCATGCGGTTGTGCAACCCGGACATTACGAGTATGTGCTCCTTGTAACTATTTTCCTCCATCTTACAACTATAGAACTTGTCGAGAGCGTCATATCTCTCGACACAGGCGTGAGCTTGGAAAACTAGTTTCAGCTCCTCGAACATCTCATATGCTCCGTGATGCTCAAAACGCTTTTGGAGCCCGGTTCTAAGCTGTATAGCATGCCGCCTTTGAACGAGGGAGTAATCATCGGCTAAGTTTGCCAAGCATTCATAATGTCTTGGTTCTGCAGGGACGGAGGCGTCACCTAGCGGTCCTTCTAGGACATATTGTTTCTGGCAGCTATGAGGATGATTCTCGTGTTAGGACCCGGTCAGTATAGTTGCTGCCATCATCTTTCAGCTTGGTTTTCTCTAGGAGCAGCGTTGAAGTTCAGGTTGACATGAGCGTTGGCCATTTGATCTACAAGACATATTTGCAAAGGTTTTAGACTAAGTTCATGATAATTAAGTTCATCTAATCAAATTATCTTAATAAACTCCCACTCAGATTAGACATCCCTCTAGTCATCTAAGTGTTACATGATCCGAGTCGACTAGGCCGTGTCCGATCATCACATGAGACGGACTAGTCATCGTCGGTGAACATTCTCATGTTGATCGTATCTTCCATACGACTCGTGTTCGACCTTTCGGTCTCCGTGTTCCGAGGCCATGTGCATACATGCTAGGCTCGTCAAGTTAACCCTAAGTGTTTTGCATGTGTAAAGCTGTCTTACACCCGTTGTATGTGAGCGTAAGGATCTATCACACCCGATCATCACGTGGTGCTTGAAGCAGCGAACTTTGGCAGCGGTGCAGTTAGGGAGAACACTTCTTGAAATTGTTGTAAGGGATCATCTTATTTACTACCGTCATGCTAAGTAAACAAGATGCATAAACATAATAAACATCACATGCAATTATATAGTAGTGACATGATATGGCCAATATCATATAGCTCCATTGATCTCCATCTTCGGGGCTCCATGATCATCTTGTCACCGGCATGACACCATGATCTCCATCATCATGATCTCCATCATCGTGTCTTCATGAAGTTGTCACGCCATAGCGACTACTTCTACTTCTATGGCTAATCGTTTAGCAATAAAGTAAAGTAATTTACATGGCGTTCTTCAATGACCACGCAGTCATACAAAATAAAGACAACTCCTATGGCTCCTGCGGTTGTCATACTCATCGACATGCAAGTCGTGATTCCTATTACAAGAACATGATCTCATACATCACAATATATCATTCATCATTCATCACAACTTCGGCCATATCACATCACATGACAATTGCTGCAAAAACAAGTTAGGCGTCCTCTAATTGTTGTTGCATCTTTTCTGATGGCTGCAATTGGGTTCTAGCAAGAACGTTTTCTTACCTCTGAATAACCACAACGTGATTTTGTCAACTTCTATTTACCCTTCATAAGGACCCTTTTCATCGAATCCGCTCCAACTAAAGTGGGAGAGACAGACACCCTTGACCACCTTATGCAACTAGTGCATGTCAGTCGGTGGAACCGGTCTCGCGTAAGAGTACGTGTAAGGTTGGTCCGGGCTGCTTCATCCCACAATACTGCTGAAGCAAGATAAGACTAGTAGCGGCAAGCAAGTAGACAAGATCTACGCCCACAACAAAATTGTGTTCTACTCGTGCAATAGAGAACTACGCATAGACCTAGCTCATGATGCCACTGTTAGGGAGCGTTGCGAGAAAATTAAATTTTTCCTACGGTTTCACCAAGATCCATCTATGAGTTCATCTAAGCAACGAGTCAAGGGAGTGAGTTTGCATCTACATACCACTTGTAGATCGAGTGCGGAAGCGTTCAAGGGGATGGTGATGATGGAGTCGTGCTAACTGCCGTGATTCGGATCACCGATGACCAAGTGCAGAGCGGACAACACCTCCACGTTCAACACATATGCAGTGCAGACGACGTCTCCTCCGTCTTGATCCAACAAGGAGGAAGGAGAGGTTGAGGAAGACAACTCCAACGGCGGCACGACGGCGTGGTGTTGTTGGTGCAGAAGATACTCGGCGGGCTTCGCCAAGCACGTGCGGAGGAGGAGAGGTGTTGGGGAGGGAGGGCTGCGCCTTGGCTTGGGTGTGCAGCCCTCCCTCACCCCTCTATTTATAGGGGAAGCGAGAGGGGCGGCCTCTAGATGGCATCTAGAGGGGGCGGCCAAGGAGGGCTTGCCCCCAAGCAGGCGCCCTCTGGGGTTCCCCTCCCAACCCTAGGCGCATGGGCCCGAGGGGCGCCCAGCCCACCGAGGCTGGCTCCTTCCCACGCAGCCCATGTGGCCCCCGGGAGGGTGGCCCCTCTGGTGGACCCCGGAACCCCTTCCTGGCCCCGACAATCTTGATATGCCCCGAAACTTTCCGGTGTCCGTTTGACAACTTCCCATATATAAATCTTTACCTCCGGACCCTTAGGAACTCCTCGTGACGTCCGGGATCTCATCCGGACTCGAACAACATTCAAGAATCACATACAGGTAATCCTAATAACCCTAAGCGTCACCGAACCTTAAGTGTGTAGACCCTCTTTGGTTAGGAGACATGCGAACATGACCGAGACGGCTCTCGTGTCAATAACCAACAGCGATGTAGCGACCAGACCGAATGGATCTAGCGCTCTGTGCTCGATGTCATCCCTGGATCGATGTCGACACCACACAGTACTTCGAAGGATTTATAGCAGAGTAGCAATCACACACTTATTACATCGTTGTCCACAAGGGAACTTAATACAATAATATGGCTTAAGGCTATCTAATAATAACAGCGGAAGGCTTGGAAGACAAGTGAGTCCATCAACTCCATCGGCATCACCGAGTATAGAACCACGACCTAACACCTTACTCGGCGTCTGAAAAGTGCATAGCGTGAAAAGTTGCAGCCCAAACGGGTCAAGACACATGGAATATCTTTGGCAATGTAACACATAGAGAACAATGAAGCAACAAGCCTATACTACATGCATATATGGCTGGTGGTAAGGCTCTCTGATTTACATTTTTGCATAAAGCTGATTTTTCCCTACATCAAAGGAATAATTTTATTTAACTATCATGGTGGTTGTTAAACATTGAGAATGGTTGATGACATCCTCAATCCCAATTAAAAAGTACTCATCAAAACCCAATAACTTTATTATTAGAAGTAACATGTTGAGATTCACATGATATTCAAGTACTAGATACTCAAGATGTCCATAACCGGGACACGGCTAATCATGATTAGTTTATACACTCTTGTAGAGGTTTGCGCACTTTTCCCCACAAGACTCGATCGCCTCCGTTTGGTTCTCGCACTACATGGTGTTTGAGAGACGGATGGCCGAGACATAGTCTTTCAGAAGCGCTAGCACCTTACATGTGGGTAGACCGTACCAACCTACAACCCCTACATCAGCTAGCCTACCCGTAAGAGTTCGCACAACTTAGTCAACTACGCCAGAGCCCATAATTGGCTTGTGGCTGCACACGGAAGTTTCTAGTTTGAATAATCTTATGATCCCTTAGAGCACGGGTGGCGGTCCAAGAAATACTGAGGCAAGTCTGATAGAAACCAGGTGCCTCAATCCACCCGGATGTGTGTTTAGGTTGCCACCTTAGATAAACCATTAATTAACAATCTCACATCTGTCATGGATATTCACTCACCCAATCCACGTCTACTAGCATAGCATGGCATAATCAAGCAAGCGTAGAAGTAACTCCCAAGGTTTCATAAGTAAAAGCAGGTAATAGGTACTACCTCAATCTACTTCCCATCCCACAATTTAATTAGATCCTAAACATGCAAGTGTTTGAGGGTTTGATCTCTTGCATAAAAACTGGGTAGTAGAAAAGGCATGATCAAAGTGTTACTTGCCTTATGATGATCCATGAGTCCTAGAGATTCAAGTAACAAGCGGCGCACTCACGGGTGATCTAACGCAGACAAACAACAAGCATACAGTAAGTACTCATCTAATGCACAGGAAATCTCCAATAAAAGATCTAACCGGATAGTTCAATTTAAGAACCACAGTTGCAAAAGAATCGAATCAAGTAAAGCATCGAATGTCGGAACTCGAGAGAGAACGACTCGGTTTAGCAATCTGAAATTAAGTCAAAATTTCATAGTAGCAAAACTCTGTGTAAGTAGGGTAGTCGGGCGGCGGTTTAAATAGCTTGAAACTCCAAGCGCTTGAATCACGATTCGATAAGCGAGCAAGAAATAAAAGCAGATTTGAAAATCGGATCGTAAATCGAATCGAAAAACAATGGATTAAATCTGATTTAAAAGAAAGCGGCGAGCGGATTAAATAGCGGACGTTCGTTAACAGGACCAATCCAACGAGCGCGTTCATTGAAGCGAATGGGTCGGTGAGCGTTCACTAAATAAGAAAACCGAAAAAATAAAATCAATCAAGGTTTTTTTTGAAAAACCAACATCGCAAAATCGGATCGGTCTTTTAACAAAAACCGGATCGGATCGGATCGGCGGCGGCTACCTCCGGTGATCGCCGGGCGGGCTCCGGGCGGCGGGCGAGGGCGGCGGGCCTGAGGGGCGGCGAGGGCTCCTGCTGGCCGGGCGGACGGCGGCGGCGTGGCCAAGTGACTCGGCTAGGGCGGGCAAGGTGGGTGAGAGAGAGGGGGGGGCGGGCGGTATTTAAGGGGAGAGGCGGCGGCGGGGTGGCTTGGGGAGGCAAGCCGGGAGGCGGGCGGAGCCACTGACGGCGGCAAGGCTGCCCGAAGCGGGACTCAAGGCAAGGCCAGGGAGAGGAGGAGGCGGCCTGGGCCGGGCCTGGCTCAATGGGCCGGGCCGGGCCTTGGCCCAGGGGCGCGATTTTTTTAAATTAAAACAAAGCGAATTAAAAAAATACCAAATGAACTCCGATTTAAATAAAACAAATTTTCCCGACTCCTAAAAATGAGTCGAACAAAATGAACTTTTAAAAGCAGCAAACATGCAATAATTTTTAAAATGCTCATTTTTGCCTAAGCAAAATAAATCTTTCAAAACCAAATTTGATTTATTTATAAAATCTTCGTTTTCCTAAATGTTGGGAAAGTCATATTATTCCCTCTCAAAATATTTTTATAGGAAAAACTTTATGAAGATAATTTAAATAAATCCAATGATCCTATTTCCAAAATTTGAGAAATCCCAAATTTGAAAATAATGAAACTTCCAACTCTCTCCGAGGGTCCTTGAGTTGCGTGAAATTTTCTAGGATCGGAAAATGCGAGAAAAATATGATATGCATGATGACCTAATGTATAACATTCCAAATTGAAAATTTGGGATGTTACAAACCTATAAGATGAATCTCTAGCCCTCGAGATTCGGGTTAACTAGAAAATAGGTGAGGTGGTCCTTGAGCAAAACTTCCTCTCTTTCCCGTGTGGCTTCATCCTCGGTGTGGTGGCTCCACTTGAACTTTGCAAAACTTGATAACCTTCTTTGCGGGTAACTCTGCCGGCATAATCGAGAATCTTAACAGGTTTTCCTCATATGTCAAGTCATCCTTCAACTGAATTGCTTCCGGTGTACTTTGTGTCTCTTAACGGTACCTCTGCTATCTACAGGTGACATTTCTTCAACTGAGAAACATGGAATACATCATGAACTCCTGACAGTCCTTCCGCAATTCCAACTTATCGCAACTTCTCCCATGCGTTGCAAAAATCTTATACGGTCCAACGAAGCAGGTGCTAACTTTCCTTTAACTCCAAAACGCTTAACTCCTCGGCGGGGATACTCTAAGATATACTCTGTCTCCAACTTCATACTCAATAAACTGCGCTTTGAATCGGCATAGCTCTTTTATGCAGGTGGGCTACCTTGAGCACTGTCTCGAATCAACTTGACCTTCATTGAGACTCCTTAATCAAATCTGGTCCAAACAAGCGGCGATCTCCGGTTTAGTCCCATAACAATGGTGTCCTGCACCTTCTTCCATACAAAGCCTCGAAGGTGCCATCTTCAAGCTGGTTTGGTAACTGTTGTTGTAGGAAAATTCTGCATCTGACAAATTATCATCCCGGCTAGATCCATAATCTAGTGCACAAGCTCTCAGACATATCTTCCAAAATCTGATTGACTCTCTCGGTGCATCCATCGATTACGTGGGTGGAAAAGCTGTCTTTGAATTCAATCGGGTGCCCAATGTTTCGTGCAACTGATTCCAAAATTTCGAGGTAAAGCTGGGTTCCTCTATACGTCTGATGCTCCTCGGAACTCCGTGTAAGCACACAATTACGGTCATGTATATCTTTGCCAACTTAGCACCGCTATAGGTGGTCTTGACCGAATAAAATGAGCTACCTTTGTTAAGCGATCGACTATAACCCAAATCGAGTCATATCACGAGCGAGTCTTTGGCAATCCTGTGATAAAATCCATGCCTAGTTTATCCCACTTCCATTCGGGTATCGGCAATGGTTGTAACAATCCTGGCTTCGATGTTACGCCTTTACTTTCGACATACATCGCAAACTGCTACATACTCCATAATATCCTTCTTCATTCCGGTCCACGGAAAGTATTCTTCAAATCCAAGTACATCTTGGTATTTCACAGGTGAATCGAATAGGGTGAATCATGAGCTTCTTGTAAAATCAACTTCCGATCTACGGGTCATTGGGCACATAAACACGGTCTTCAAACCATAGGGTATCGTGCTCATCCTCACGAAATCCTTTAGCTTTTCCTTTGCTCATTTTCTCCTTTATAGAGGCAACTTCCTTATCGCCTTTTGGGCTTCTCGATTTTGTCCATCGATTGTCGACTGAATCTCCAATGTCGCTACATAGCCTCTGGAACTATTTCATAGCTCTCGAAGGTCCTCGGCTAACTCATTGGGTATTCCTCCCATCATTAGGGTATTGACGTGGCTCTTACGGCTCAATAAATGCCTTTCGACATTAGCCTTCCCGGGGTGATAATGCAATCTCATGTCATAATCCTTGATAAGCTCTAACCATCTCCTTTGTCTGAGATTCAATTCCTTCTGTGTGAAGATGTACTTCAAACTCTTGTGGTCCGTTAATACTTCACAATGATTTCCAATGAGAAAATGTCTCCATGTCTTCAGGGCATGCACAATGGCTGCTAACTCCAAATCATGAGTGGCATAATTCAACTCATGGGGCTTAAGTTGTCGTGAAGCATACGAAACAACTCTTCCTTCCTGCATAAGCACTTTGCTCCAAGTCCTCGGCGTGAAGCGTCGTAATACACCTCATAATCCTTAGTCCGATCTCGCAATATCAAAAGCTGGTGAGGTAACCAATCTTTTCTTCAACTCACGAAAACTTGCCTCACAGTCCTCGGTCCATATGAATTTGTTTTCCTTCTTCAACAATTACATCATAGGCTTAGCAATCCTTGAGAAATTCTCAATGAACCTTCGGTAGTATCCTGCGAGTCCAGGAAACTCGAATCTCTCAAGCTGTCGTTGGTGCTTCCCATTTGGTTACGGTCTCAACTTTTGTGGGGTCAACTGCTATTCCTTCTCCGGATATAACATGTTAGAAATCCAACTTCCTTTAGCCAAAACTCACATTTGCTTTGAACTTGGCATACAACTGGTGTTCCCTCGGTTTCTCCAAAACCAATCGCAAATGTTCCTTGTGTTCCTCTTCATTCTTGAGAAAATCAAAATGTCATCAATGAACACCACGACGAACTTATCCAAAAACTCCATAAACACTTTGTTCATCGGGTTCATGAAATAGGCTGGTGCGTTAGTCGATCAAATGACATAACGGTATACTCGTATAGTCCATATCTCGTGGTAAATGCTGTCTTGGGTATGTCCTGCTCCCGAATCTTCAATCGATGGTACCACGATCGCAAGTCGATCTTGGAAAACACCTTGGCTCCTTGCAAGCGATCAAACAGATCATTTATCATAGGTAGTGGGTACTTGTTCTTGATTGTTACTTCATTCAATCCACGATAATCAACAACCATTCTTAACGATCCGTCCTTCTTCTCCACTAGCAAAACGGGTGATCCCCAAGGTGAAGAACTTGGGCGTATAAAACCTTTATCCAAAAGCTCCTTGATCTGCTTCTTGATTTCCGCCAAATCCTGTGCTGGCATCCTATACGGTCGCTTCGATATCGGGCCAGTTACAGGCAACAGCACGATCAAAAACTCAAAGTCTCTAAACGGTGGCATTCACAGCAACTCTTAGGAAATACATCGGAAAATCCTTCACCATCGGTACTTCTTCTGCACCACTCACGATAAGCAATTAACTTGCGCTCTTCTCGGTGATGCCGTGATACATACTTAATCCTTCTTCCTTACGGTGTGGTGAGCAAAATTGACTTTGTGGTGCAATCTATGTTTCCTCCCTACCTTGATAACCAATCCATACCTAATATCACATCCAATCCTTGGGATTCCGTAACTATTAGGTGCGAGGGGAAAACATAGTGTCCAATCCTTAATGGCGGTCGATCACACCATTTACTAGCCATGTACTCTGCTCCGGTGAGGTTACTAGCATGGGTGACCTAAGGGCTTGGGTTGGTAACTTGTACTTATCCACAAATCCCTTGATATGTATGAATGCGATGCACCGATGTCGAAAAGAACAAGCTGCGATAAATGACTTAACCAAAAACTTACCGATTCTTGCATCGGGCTGATCTTCAACCTCCTCCACATCAATGTGGTTCACATCCCCCTATTGAAAGGGTTGGGCTTCTTTCGAGCTTCCGTTGCCATTTCCATTACGGCCTTACGGGCGATCATTTGCATAATGCCCAGTCTTGCGGCACTTAAAGCAAGTAACATGACTCGAGTCTACTTTGGATGGTGTTGGCCGGGTTGGTGCGATTACATCCATTGCTTCCTCCATTCCGTTCCCATTCTTGGTGCTTTGTTATGGTTATCTGAATTACCTCCTCCATGGGTATCTTTGGCCCGAATTCCTGATTTAGGGGTATAACGAGGTTTCTGCTGAGCTCGAGTTATACTTCCCTTGCCCATACTTCCGCTTCACGGTTCTCAATTTCTTCTTTGCTTTCCTTCAATCATGAGGGCTCGGTCTACTAACTCCTGGTAGTTATTGAAACTGGCTACCATCAACGGCATCTTTGAACTCATCATTCGGTCCTTCTAGAAACTTCTCCTGTTTAGTCGCATCGATGTAACGCGTCATCCGGGGCATAACGTGCTAGTTTACTAAAGTCATCCACGCGTCTTGTGCCAACAGTCCTTCCTCCTTGGCGTAAATTGCGAAACTCACGCTTCTTCATGGCCATAGCTCCTATTTGAAACATGGGCGGTCTGAAAAGCTTGCTGAAATTGATCCCATGTGGCCGGTGTCTCTGAGGGGTAAGTGGGCTGTGAAATTCTCCCACCATGCTTCTTTGCGGGTCCTTCAAGTGATGTCTTTGCAAACTTCACTCTTTCTCCATCCGTGCATCCTGCGGTGGTCAGCTCCTTCCTATCTTGCGGAGCAGGTCATACCTTTACAATTGGCTCGGTGCTCTTTGGAATACACCGCGGGTTTAGTCTAAGGAAGCGAGTCGGATGATCCGCGGTGGTGGTGGCGGTGGGTTGTTGTTGTTGTTGTTGTTGCCACAGTTACGCACCAATGTTTGAATCGAGGGTATTCGCTCTTTGGATCAATTGGGTGATCTCTGGCGGGAAAAGCGAATCCGAGTCGGCGTCTCGGAGGCATCGATGGGTTTAGAAAAGATGAGAATTTAGAATAGAATGAGGTCTAAGGGAATCACTACCCAAATGCACATGAGCAAATACACACAAAATCACTTCATTCAATCAAGCGAGAGGCTTACAACGATCTAACTATCGCAAAAGTGCGTGTACTATAATGTTTACATGGAGGGAATACTACTAATATGTGGGGACTTCTACTAATTTGAACCGGTGGAAGACTCCATAATGTCCGCTCGACTTCGTCTTCAAAGTCGGGTTCACTTGGATCTGACTCGGTGGCGTCGATGTTGATGTAGTCGCGTGGGCAATCGGCATGCTGGTCTTCATGCCTGAGCGCCGACTTCTTGTTCAGTTCTTCAATCTCGTGCTTAAGATCGTTATTGTGTCTTGCTAGAGCTACGATCTCGTCCATATAGTCCTTGCGAGTTGTCTTTAGTTCTTCTTCAAGTTCGATGATCCTTCCTTTGCATTACGCAACTCCAACCTATCATTGCACATCTGGTTCTCCTGGCGTCGAATGTGCTTTGGTTTAACTCTGGATGAATGCTGCAATGGATCTATCCTTCTTGGTCTTGTGACGTCCCATTTGTCATCTCGGCGTCCATAAATCTGGTAGATTGTGTCCTTAAGGTCTTCTTGATAAACTTCTCCAATGCGTCCCATGGTGATGTGAGCTGCCATGCTCTTTCCCGGACTCAAGTTGGTGCACCGAAAACACTATCTATAGGCTTGGTGATTGGGGCGAGTGTCCTTCTGGAACGTGAGCGTGAATCTTCGGCAGCTCCTCTTGAGGCGAGTGGCGTTGAAAGTCCGGTGAAGCTTGTTAGTCCAATGTTCAGGTACTTTGTAACTTCCTTCAAGTGAAATCCAAAAGGTGTGCCTTCATCCGGTTGGGTGTACTTGATCTTCGCGTCCTTCATCCTAAAGAGAGTAGAAAAGATGAGGAGTTAGGAATGAGAAGAGAGTAGGGATCTATGGCTTTATCTTAGTGGTCGTGTCCTACGATCGGTGTGCTCGATACCATTCTCATGGCGACCGGACCGAATGGATCTAGCGCTCTGTGCTTAGTGTCATCCACTGGATCGATGTCTTGACACCACACAAGACTTGAAGGATTTATAGCGAGTAGCAATCACACACTTATTACATCGTTGTCCACAAGGGAACTTAATACAATAATATGGCTTAAGGCCATCTAATAATAACAATGGAAGGCTTGGAAGACAAGTGAGTCCATCAACTCCATCGGCATCACCGAGTATAGAACCACGACCTAACACCTTACTCGACGTCTGAAAAGTGCATAGCGTGAAAAGTTGCAGCCCAAAACGGGTCAAGACATGGAATATCTTTGGCAATGTAACACATAGAGAACAATGAAGCAACAAGCCTATACTACATGCATATATGGCTGGTGGTAAGGCTCTCTGATTTACATTTTGCATAAAGCTGATTTTTCCCTACATCAAAGGAATAATTTTATTTAACTATCATGGTGGTTGTTAAGCGTTGAGAATGGTTGTGACATCCTCAATCCCAATTAAAAGTACTCATCAAAACCCAATAACTTTATTATTAGAAGTAACATGTTGAGATTCACATGATATTCAAGTACTAGATACTCAAGATGTCCATAACCGGGGACACGGCTAATCATGATTAGTTTATACACTCTGCAGAGGTTTGCGCACTTTTCCCCACAAGACTCGATCGCCTCCGTTTGGTTCTCGCACTACATGGTGTTTGAGAGACGGATGGCCGAGACATAGTCTTTCGAGCGCTAGCACCTTACATGTGGGTAGACCGTACCAACCTACAACCCCTACATCAGCTAGCCTACCGTAAGAGTTCGCACAACTTAGTCAACTACGCCATAGCCCATAATTGGCTTGTGGCTGCACACGGAAGTTTCTAGTTTGAATAATCTTATGATCCCTTAGAGCACAGGTGGCGGTCCAAGAAATACAGGCAAGTCCTGATAGAAACCGGTGCCTCAATCCACCCAGATGTGTGTTTAGGTTGCCACCTTAGATAAACCATTAATTAACAATCTCACATCATCATGGATATTCACTCACCCAATCCACGTCTACTAGCATAGCATGGCATAATCAAGCAAGCGTAGAAGTAACTCCCAAGGTTTCATAAGTAAAAGCAGTAATAGGTACTACCTCAATCTACTTCCCATCCCACAATTTAATTAGATCCTAAACATGCAAGTGTTTGAGGGTTTGATCTCTTGCATAAAAAGCTGGGTAGTAGAAAAGGCATGATCAAAGTGTTACTTGCCTTCTTGATGATCCATGAGTCCTAGAGATTCAAGTAACAAGCGGCGCACTCCGGGTGATCTAACGCAGACAAACAACAAGCATACAGTAAGTACTCATCTAATGCACAGGGAAATCTCCAATAAAAGATCTAACCAGATAGTTCAATTTAAGAACCCTGGTTGCAAAAGAATCGAATCAAGTAAATCATCGAAAGTCGGAACTCGAGAGAGAACGACTCGGTTTAGCAATCTGAAATTAAGTAAAAATTTCATAGTAGCAAAACTCTGTGTAAGTAGGGTAGTCGGAACGGCGGTTTCGTAACGAAACTCCAGGCGCTTGAATCACGATTAGATAAGCGAGCAAGAAATAAAACAGATTTGAAAATCGGATCGAAATCGAATCGAAAAACAATGGATTAAATCCGATTTAAAAGAAAACGACGAACGGATTAAATAGCGGACGTTCGTTAACAGAACCAATCCAACGAACGCGTTCATTGAAGCGAGCGAATTCGGTTAACGTTCACTAAATAAGAAAACCTAAAAAAATAAAATCACTCTAGGTTTTTTGAAAAAAACCGGACATCGCATAAAAAACCGGATCGGTCTTTTAACAAAAACCGGATCGGATCGGATCGGGCGGCGGCTACCTCCGGTGATCGCCATGGGCTCCGGCGGCGGGCGAGGGGCGGCGGGGTCGAGGGCGGCGAGGGCTCCTGGCTACGGGACGGCGGCGGCGGCTCCCAAGCCGGCGGACTCAAGAAGGGGCTACAAGGGCGGGTGAGAGAGAGGGGGCGGGCGGTATTTAAGGGAGAGGGCGGCGGGTGGCTTGGGGGAGGGCAAGCCGGGGAGGCGGGCGAGCCGGACTGACGGCGGCGGGCGCTGCCCCCGAAGCGGACTTCGGCGGCGCGCGAGGGAGAGGAGGAGGCGGCGGCGCTGGGTCGGGTGGCCGGGCCGGGCCTTGGCCTGTAGCGATTTTTTTAAATTAAAACAAAGCAATTAAAAAAAATACCAAATGAACTCCGATTTAAATAAAACAAATTTTCCCCGACTCCTAAAATGAGTCGAACAAAATGAACTTTTAAAAGCAGCAAACATGCAATAATTTTTAAAATGCTCATTTTGCCTAAGCAAAATAAATCTTTCAAAAACCAAATTTGATTTATTTATAAAATCTTCGTTTTCCTAAATGTTGGGAAAGTCATATTATTCCCTCTCAAAATATTTTTATAGGAAAAACTTTATGAAGATAATTTAAATAAATCAATGATCCTATTTCCAAAATTTGAGAAATCCCAAATTTGAAAATAATGAAACTTCCAACTCTCTCCGAGGGTCCTTGAGTTGCGTGAAATTTTCTAGGATCGGAAAATGCGAGAAAAATATGATATGCATGATGACCTAATGTATAACATTCCAAATTGAAAAGTTGGGATGTTACCTGCAATGAGATCTGGATACCCATGTTGGCTCCCACATGCTCCTCGATGATGTCATCGGATGAACCACGATGTCGAGGATTCCAGCAACCCCGTATACTATTCCCTTTGTCAATCGATACGTTACATGCCCGAGACTTGATCGTCGGTATCCCAATACCTCGTTAGGTCTCGTTACCCAAGTCACTTTACTCGTACCGTAATGCATGATCCCGTGACCAAACACTTGGTCACTTTGAGCTCATTATGATGATGCATTACCGAGTGGGCCCAGAGATACCTCTCCATCATACGGAGTGACAAATCCCAGTCTCGATCCGTGTCAACCCAACAGACACTTTCGGAGATACCCGTAGTGCACCTTTATAGTCACCCAGTTACGTTGTGACGTTTGGTACACCCAAAGCACTTCTACGGTGTCCGGAGTTACACGATCTCATGGTCTAAGGAAGAGATACTTGACATTGAAAAAGCTCTAGCAAAAGCGAACTACTACGATCTTGTGCTATGCTTAGGATTGGGTCTTGTCCATCACGTCATTCTCCTAATGGCGTGATCCCGTTGTCAACGACATCGATGTCCATAGTCGAAACCATGACTATCATTGACCAACGAGCTAGTCAACTAGAGGCTCACTAGGGACGTATTGTGGTCTATATATTCACACGTGTATTACGATTTCCGGATAATACAATTATAGCATGAATAAAAGACAATTATCACGAACAAGGAAATATAATAATAATGCTTTTATTATTGCCTCTAGGGCATATTTCCAACAATAAAGTGATTGGAGATTGATATGATGAGAATAGACCCGGGGGCCATAGATTTCACTAGTGGCTCCTCTCAAGAGCATAAGTATTTCTACGGTGGGTGAACAAATTACTGTTGAACAATTGACAGAATTGAGCATAGTTTTGAGAATATCTAGGTATGATCATGTATATAGGCATCACGTCCGAGACAAGTAGACCGACTCACACTGCATCTACTACTATTACTCCACTCATCGACCGCTATCCAAAGATGCATCTAGAGTATTAAGTTAATAAAACAGAGTAATGCCTTAAGCAAGATGACATGATGTAGAGGGATAAATTCATGCAATATCATAAAAACCCCATCTTGTTATCCTCGATGGCAACAATACAATACGTGCCTTGCTGCCCCTTCTATCACTAGGAAAGGACACTGCAAGATTGAACCCAAAGCTAAGCACTTCTCTTATTGCAAGAAAAACCAATCTAGTAGGCCAAACCAAACTGATAATTCAAAGAGACTTGCAAAGATAACCAATCATACATAAAATAATTCAGAGAAGATTCAAATATTGTCCACAGATAATCTTTATCATAAA
This sequence comes from Aegilops bicornis, assembly GCA_021605145.1. Classification (NCBI taxonomy): domain Eukaryota; kingdom Viridiplantae; phylum Streptophyta; class Magnoliopsida; order Poales; family Poaceae; genus Aegilops; species Aegilops bicornis. Next base: position 326,788,255 of record CM038669.1, read on the forward strand.
CCCACAATTCATCGGTCTCAACAAACACACCGCAAAAAGAAGATTACATCGAATAGATCTCCACAAGAGAGGGGGAGACCATTGTATTGAGATCCAAAAAGAGAGAAGAAGCCATCTAGCTACTAACTATGGACCCGAAGGTCTGAGGTAAACTACTCACACTTCATCGGAGGGGCTATGGTGATGATGTAGAAGCCCTCCGTGGTGGATTCCCCTTCCGGTGAGCTCTAACAGGCCCCAAGATGGGATCTCGTGGGTGCAGAAGGTTGCAGCGGTGGAATTAGGTTTTTGGCTCCGTGTCGATCGTTTGGGGAAGTGCGTGCGTATATATAGGAGGAAGGAATGCGTCGGTGGAGCTTGAGGGGCTCACGAGGCGGGGGCGCGCCCTAGAGGCGCCCTCCACCTCGTGGCCGCCTCCCTCCTTTCTTAACGGAGGGTCCAAGTCTCCTGGATCATATTTGTTGAGAAAATCACGTTCCCGAAGGTTTCATTCCGTTTGGACTCCGTTTGATATTCCGTTTCTTCGAAACACTGAAATAGGCAAAAAAATAGCAAATCTGGGCTGGGCCTCCGGTTAATAGGTTAGTCCCAAAAATAATATAAAAGTGGAAAAAAAGCCCAATATGGTCCAAAATAGTAGATAATATAGCATGGAGCAATCAAAAATTATAGATACGTTGGAGACGTTTCAGGCATCCCCAAGCTTAATTCCTGCTCGTCCTCGAGTAGGTAAATGGTAAAAAGAATTTTGATGTGGAGTGCTACTTGGCATAATTTCAATGTAATTCTTTTTAATTGTGGCATGAATATTCAGATCCGAAAGATTCAAGACAAAAGTTCATATTAACATAAAAATAATAATACTTCAAGCATACTAACTAAGCAATTATGTCCTCTCAAAATAACATGGCCAAATAAAGCTCATCTCTACGAAATCATATAGTTTAGTCATGCTCCATTTTCGTCACACAAGAATGCTCTCATCATGCACAACCCCTATGACAAGCCAAGCAATTGTTTCATACTTTAATAATCTCAAACCTATAAACTTTCACGCAATATATGAGCGCGAGCCATGGACATAGCACTATGGGTGGAATAGAATATGATGATGGGGGTTATATGGAGAAGACAAAAAAGGAGAAGATCTCACATCAACGAGGCTAATCAATGGGCTATGGAGATGCCCATCGATTGATGTTAATGCAAGGAGTAGGGATTGCCATGTAACAGATGCACTAGAGCTATAAATGTATGAAAGCTCAACAAAAGAAACTAAGTGGGTGTGCATCCAACTTGCTTGTTACGAAGACCTAGGGCACTTGAGGAGGCCCATTGTTGGAATATACAAGCCAAGTTCTATAATGAAAAATTCCCACTAGTATATGAAAATGACAAAACAAGAGACTCTCTATCATGAAGATTATGGTGCTACTTTGAAGCACAAGTGTGGCAAAGGATAGTAACATTGTCCCTTCTCTCTTTTTATCTCATTTTTTTTATTTGGGCTTCTTTGGCCTCTTTTTTTTTTGAAACTCACATGGGACAATGCTCTAGAAAATGATGATCATCACACTTCTATTTATTTACAACTCAATGATTACAACTCGATACTAGAACAAAGTATGACTCTATATGAATGCCTCCTGCGGTGTAACGGGATATGCAATGAATCAAGAGTGACATGTATGAAAGAATTATGGAAGGTGGCTTTGCAACAAATACTATGTCAACTACATGATCATGCTAAGCAATATGACAATGATGAATGTGTCATGATGAACGGAATGGTGGAAAGTTGCATGGCAATATATCTCGGAATGGCTATGGAAATGCCATAATAGGTAGGTATGGTGGCTGTTTTGAGGAAGATATAAGGAGGTTTATGTGTGAAAGAGCGTATCATATCACGGGGTTTGGATGCACCGTGAAGTTTGCACCAACTCTCGAGGTGAGAAAGGGCAATGCAGTGCAGTAGAGGCTAGCAATGATGGAAGGGTGAGAGTGCGTATAATCCATGGACTCAACATTAGTCATAAAGAACTCACATACTTATTGCAAAAATCTACAAGCCATCAAAAACCAAAGCACTACACGCATGCTCCTAGGGGGATAGATTGGTAGGAAAAGACCATCGCTCGTCCCCGACCGCCACTCGTAAGGAAGACAATCAAAGAACACCTCATGTTTCAAATTTGTTACATAACATTTACCATACGTGCATGCTACGAGACTTGCAAACTTCAACACAAGCATTCTTCAAATTCACAACTACTCAACTAGCACGGCTTTGATATTATCACCTCCATATCTCAAAACAATTATCAAGCATCAACCTTCTCTTAGTATTCAACACACTCCTAAGAAATTTTACTATTTTTGTATACCTAGCATATTAAAATTATTAAGAAAATTACCATGCTATTTAAGACTCTCAAAATAATCTAAGTGAAGCATGAGAGATCAATAGTTTATTTAAAACAAATCCATCACCGTGCTCTAAAAGAATATAAGTGAAGCATATAGAGCAAAACTATAAAGCTCAAAAGATATAAGTGAAGCACATAGAGCAAAACTATTAAGCTCAAAAGATATAAGTGAAGCACATAGAGTATTCTAACAAATTCCAATTCATGTATGGCTCTCTCAAAAGGTGTGTAAAACAAGGATGATTGTGGTAAATTAAAAAGAAAAGACTCAAATCATACAAGACATTCCAAGCAAAACACATATCTTGTGGTGAATAAAAATATAGCTCCAAGTAAAGTTACCGATGGAAGTAGACGAAAGAGGGGATGCATTCCGGGGCATCCCCAAGCTTTGACTTTTTGGTGTCCTTGGATTATCTTGGGGGTGCCATGGGCATCCCCAAGCTTAACTCTTGCCACTCCTTGTTCCATAATCCATCAAAAGATTTCACCCAAAACTTGAAAACTTCACAACACAAAACTCAACAGAAATCTCGTGAGCTCCGTTAGCGAAAGAAAACAAAAGACCACTTCAAGGTACTGTATTGAACTCATTCTTTATTTATATTGGTATTAAACCTACTGTATTCCAACTTCTCTATGGATTATAAACTATTTTACTAGCCATAGATTCATCAAAATAAGCAAACAACACACGAAAAACAGAATTTGCCAAAAACAGAACAGTCTGTACTAATCTGTAACTAACGCAAACTTCTGGGACTCCAAAAAAAATCAGCCAAAATAGGAAGACCTAGGAAATTTGTTTATTGATCAGAAGCAATTGGAATCACTATTTTATCACGTTCTGGTGAATTTTAACAATTGTTTTCGTGAACCGAAAGTTTCTGGAAATTACAGCAAGATCAAATAACTATCATCCAAGAATATCCTATATGTTTAACTTGGCACAAACACTAATTAAAAGATAAAACCACATATAAACATAAGGTAGATGGATTATTTATTCCTAAACAGAAACAAAAAAGCAAAAACTAAAATAAAATTGGGTTGCCTCCCAACAAGCGCTATCGTTTAACGCCCCTAGCTAGGCATAAAAGCAAGGATAGATCTAGGTATTGCCATCTTTTGTAGGCAATCCATAAGTGGCTCTCATGATAGATTAATATGGTAATTTTATTTTATTCCTAGGGAAGTGTTCCTTGCCTTTCTTTGATGGAAATTGGAATCTAATATTCCCTTCCTTCATATCAATAATTGCACCAATCGTTCTAAGGAAAGGTCTACCAAGAATAATAGGACAAGAAGGATTGCAATCTATATCAAGAACGATAAAATCTACGGGCACATAATTCCTATTTGCAACAATAAGAACATCATTAAATCTTCCCATAGGTTTCTTAATAGTGGAATCTGCAAGATGCAAGTTTAGAGAGCAATCATCAAAATCGCGGAAATCTAGCAAATCACACAAAGTTTTGGGAATAGTGGGAACACTAGCACCCAAATCACATAAAGCATAAAATTCATGATCCTTAATCTTAATTTTAATATTTGGTTCCCACTCATCATAAAGTTTTCTAGGGATAGAAACTTCCAACTCATGTTTTTCTTCATAAGATTGCATCAAGGCATCAACGCGATATGTTTAGTAAACACTTTATTTTGACTATAAGCATGAGGAGAATTTAGCACGGATTGCAACAAGGAAATACAATCAATTAAAGAGCAACTTTCATAATTAAATTCCTTAAAATCCAAAATAGGGGGTTTAGCAACATCTAGGGTTTTACTCTTTTCAATCCCACTTTTATCAATTTCATCATCAAGATCTAAAAAATCCAAATTTTTGGAACGCCTTCTAGGTAAAGGTGGATCATATTCAGTCTCATCAAGATTCATATTGCAAAACAAAGATTTAATAGGGGACACATCAATAACTTTTAGATCTTCATCTTTATTTTCATGGAAATTGGAAGAACACGCTTTAATAAAGGCATCTTTCGTAGCACGCATCCTAGCGGTTCTTTCCTTGCACTCATCAATGGAAATTCTCATGGCTTTGAGAGACTCATTGATATCATGCTTAGGAGGAATAGATCTAAGCTTTAAAGAATCAACATCAAGAGAAATTCTATCAACGTTCCTAGACAATTCATCAACTTTAAGTAATTTCTCTTCAAGCAAAGCATTAAAATTCTTTTGCGAATTCATAAACTCTTTAACACTAGTTTCAAATTCAGAGGGCATCTTATTAAAATTTCCATAAGAGTTGTTGTAGGAATTTCCATAATTATTAGAAGGATTACTAGGATAAGGCCTAGGATTAAAGTTCCCTCTATACGCGTTGTTACCAAAATGACTCCTACCAAAAAAATTCACATCCATAGATTCATTATTATTCTCAATCAAAGTAGACAAAGGCATATCATTAGGATCAGAAGAAACACTTTTAGTAGCAAATAATTTCATAAGTTCATCCATCTTTCCACTCAAAACATTAATTTCTTCTATCGCATGCACTTTCTTATTAGTAGATCTTTCAGTGTGCCATTGAGAATAATTAACCATAATATTATCTAGGAGTTTAGTAGCGTCTCCTAAAGTAATTTCCATAAAAGTGCCTCCCGCGGGCGAATCTAAAAGATTTCTAGAAGCAAAATTCAAACCGGCATAGAAATTTTGTATAATCATCCACAAATTCAAACCATGAGTAGGACAATTACGTATCATTAATTTCATTCTCTCCCAAGCTTGTGCAACATGTTCATGATCAAGTTGCTTAAAATTCATAATATTGTTTCTAAGAGAGATGATCTTAGCGGGAGGAAAATACTTAGAGATAAAAGCATCTTTGCACTTGTTCCACGAATCAATAGTATTTTTAGGCAAAGACGAAAACCAAGCTTTAGCACAACCTCTAAGCGAAAAAGTAAATAGCTTCAATTTAACAATATCATTATCAACATCTTTGTTCTTTTGCATATCACATAAATCAACGAAGCTATTTAGATGAGTAGCGGCATCTTCACTAGGAAGGCGTGAATTGATCTTTCATAACAAGATTCAACAAAGCAGTATTGATTTCACAAGATTCAGTATTGGTAAGAGGAGCAATCGGAGTGCTAAGGAAATCATTATTGTTGGTATTGTTAAAGTCACACAATTTGGTATTATCTTGAGCCATTGCGACAAACAAGCAATCCAACACACGAGCAAACAAAAAGCAAGCGATAGAAAGGCAAACGGAAAAAGAGAGGGCGAATAAAACGGCAAGGGTGAAGTGGGGGAGAGGAAAACGAGAGGCAAATGGCAAATAATGTAATGCGGGAGATAAGGGATTGTGATGGGTACTTGGTATGTTGACTTTTGCGCAGACTCCCGACAACGGCGCGGAAATTCTTCTTGCTACCTATTGAGCACTGCGTTGGATTTCCCCGAAGAGGAGAGGATGATGCATCAAAGTAGCGTAAGTATTTCCCTCAGTTTTTGAGAACCAAGGTATCAATCCATTAGGAGGCCACGCGCGAGTCCCTCGTACCTACACAAAACAATTAGCTCAACGCAACCAACACGATTAAGGGTTGTCAATCCCTTCACGGTCACTTATGAAAGTGAGATCTGATAGATATGATAGATAATATTTTTGGCATTTTTGATATAAAGATGCAAGGTAAAATAAAAGGCAAAGTAAAAAAAGCAAAGCAATAATAAAGTGATTGAAGATTGATATGATGAGAATAGACCCGGGGGCCATAGATTTCATTAGTGGCTTCTATCAAGAGCATAAGTATTTCTATGGTGGGTGAACAAATTACTGTTGAGCAATTAACAGAATTGAGCATAGTTATGAGAGTATCTAGGTATGATCATGTATATAGGCATCACGTCCGAGACAAGTAGACCGACTCTGCTGCATCTACTACTATTACTCCACTCATCGACCGCTATCCAGCATGCATCTAGAGTATTAAGTTCAAGAAAAGCGAGTAACGCCTAAGCAAGATGACATGATGTAGAGGGATAAATTCATGCAATATGATAAAAACCCGTCTTGTTATCCTCGATGGCAACAATACAATATGTGCCTTGCTGCCCTTATACATCATTGGGAAAGGACACCGCAAGATTGAACCCAAAGCTAAGCACTTCTCCTATTGCAAGAAAAACCAATCTAGTAGGCCAAACAAAACTGATAATTCGAAGAGACTTGCAAAGATAACCAATCATACATAAAAGAATTCAGAGAAGATTCAAATATTGCTCATAGATAATCTTGATCATAAGCCCACAATTCATCGGTCTCAACAAACACACCGCAAAAAGAAGATTACATCGAATATGGTGTGTTGATGATGAACTCCTTGCTCTTGTGCTTCAAATGATAGTCTCCCCAACACTCAACTCTCTCTCACAGGATTTGGATTTGGTGGAAAGAAGATTTGAGTGGAAAGCAACTTGGGGAAGGCTAGAGATCAAGATTCATAAGGTAGGAATGGAATATCTTGGTCTCAACACAAGTGTATGTGGTTCTCTCTCAGAAAATGTAGGTTGGAAGTGTAGGTTCATTCTGGTGGCTCTCTCCACGAATGAAGAGGAGGTGGAGGGGTATTTATATCCTCCACACAAAATCTAACAGTTACACACAACTTACCAAATTCGGTGGGACCGAATTGGTAAACTCGGTCGGACCGATTCAGCAAATCTAGTGACCGTTAGGATTTTGATTGGGACCGACATGCAACTCGGTAGGACCGATATGGTTAGGGTTAGGGCATAACGTAATCTCGGTGAGACCGATTACGCAAACTTGGTGGGACCGATTTTGGTAATAAGCTAACCAGAGAGTTGGTCAGGTAAACTCGGTGGGACCGATTCGCTCATTTCGGTGAGACCGAAATGTTACAAAAGGAAGCAGAGAGTTTACATTGCAATCTCGGTGGGACCGATCGCTCATCTCGGTGGGACCAAAACGTTATGAAGGGAAACAAAGAGATTACAATCCCATCTCGGTGAGACCGAGATCCCTATCGGTGAGACCGATTTGCCTAGGGTTTGTGGCAGTGGCTATGACATCTAAACTCGGTGGCACCGAATAGAAAGAATCGGTGGGGCCGAGTTTGACTTTTTGTTTAGGTCAAATGTGGATGTGAGAAAGTAGTTGAGGGCTTTGGAGCATATCACTAAGCATTTTGAGCAAGAGCCTCATTAAGCAACACCTCATCCCTCCTTGATAGTATTGGCTTTTCCTATAGACTCAATGTGATCTTGGATCACTAAAATAGAAATGTAGAGTCTTGAGCTTTGAGCTTGAGCCAATCCTTTTCTTCTTAGTATTTGAGGGGTCCACTTTTCTCATCCATGCCATGCCAATCATTGAGCTTTCCTGAAATATTGGTCTTGAAATAGTATTAGCTCAGTGAGCTATATGTTGTTAGGAATTACCAAAACCACCTAGGGATAGTTGCACTTTCAATCTCCCCCTTTTTGGTAATTGATGACAACATATAGATCAAAGCTTCGAGAAATGATAATAAGAGTGAAAAACATTGTCGCTTTGAGAAGTATGTGAAAAGCAAGAGCTCCCCTAAATTTGTGCATAGTTTAAGATTTGCTTTGAATTTGCCAAATGCACAAAGAGTTAGGATCATGGGTTACTCTTCCATGTCACATACATCTTGGTGGAGCGCTCAAAATGATAATAATCAAAATACATGCACTCATCACCAAGCAAAGTGAATGATCATATGGAGATATAAAAGGATAATGTCATCCAACAAGCATTAAGGTAGCATATGATCAAACACATGATCATCCAAGTATCACACAAAAGCATAAAGTATCTCAAACAAGCAAATAACAAAGTTCAACTACCAAAGAGAAACGCATGATAGAACAAAAGCAACACTCTCTCTCGAAGCCTATGATCTATACATTTTCTCCCCCTTTGGCAACAAGTTACCAAAAAGTTCATAAAAATGCATAGTGCTAGATCGACACTCAGGCTTGGTCTTCGGGTGGTGGTGTAGACAGAACTCCAAGAACGAAGGCATCAGTTGATGTAGATGGTGCTAGAGGAGTGGGTGCTGGAGCTGGTGGCACTGAAGTTGTAGCTGATGCATATGAAGTTGCTTTGGTGTCTGTAACGGGCATAGTAGCAGATCTCTGCCCTCTGGGCACTCTAGCAAAAGCATCAGTGGTAGTTCTGCCCTTCTTCTCCTGCACTTCTTATTGAAGTTGCTCAACAACTGACTGTATCTCAGTGACCTTCACATCTAAGTCATAGAACTTCTGCTCCATGACCCTCTCCAAGCTCTCCTGGTTTTGAGTCTGGGTGTCTAGTCCCTTCTCAATCCTCAGAGTGGAGGAAATCAAGTAGTCAAGCTGATCTTGCTTGCTCTTCAAAAGATACTGAGATGCCTCATCCATGGTTGGCATCTTTGCAGCCTTTTCATCTTTGCTTTCTCCCTCTTTGCTTGTGCTTGCACGTAAGATGGTTCATTTTCATCCATGACCACGATGTTGTCCTCAAAGTCCGGGTAGATGGGTAGGTGCTCCTTGTCCAAGAGATATGTGCAGTGCCCATCTTGGAGTTGATCGACTCACGGATCTGGGGCATACCCACAACTTCTCTTCGATCTGCATTTGTTCTCTTAATGGTTTCCACAATTAGGCTCATGACTTTGAACTTCGTGGGACATCAAATATGTGCAGCAAGTTGATGGAGTGACCTCTGATCATTCTGTGATCTCGACTTTGGCAAAAGAGTGTGCACGAGGATCCAGCTTGATTGTAGGCAGGCCCGACAACAAGTGTTTCAACGAACCAAATTGGTGAGTTTCAAGGTCTGCATCAGGAATCTCCTTGTACATGCTAGCCATTGAGTTGTGATCCTTCTTCTTCTTGGCATAGACATCCAAGTCATCCTCATTCTCCTCAGGAGCATTGATCAATTTGGCCCATTCTTCAACAGTTGACTGGTACCTAGTACCTTCAGATATCCAGACAATCCTTCCATCTGGGTAGAAGTGAGATGTGGAGTAGAACTGCATGATAAGCTCATCATTCCACTTTGTGAGCTTCTGAGCCACAAACTCATCAACTCCACAAGCCTTGAAACTATCATAGACTCCGGGATAGTGCTCTTCATTCTCCTTGATGTACTTCCAGTACCCATCTCATGTCACACACTATGGGCTTCTTGTCAAGCAGAATTGTTTCATAGAAGTCCTGTTGTTCCTTGGTGTGAAATCTATAGTCCATAGCAGTCCTTCTTCTGGTGGCATATGGATCAGATTCTCTCCATAGCCTTAATCCCGAGTCCTTCCTGATTTTCATGTTCTCAGCTACTGGATGAACATCATTGTGATCTGGAATTTTTGGCTTCAACTTCCTTAAGACATGTGACTCATCATCTTCTTCCATAGCAGCTTGAACCTTTGGGGCCTTGTTCTTCTCTCTTCTTTGGGATGTTCCTGGTGCTTCTCTTGGGCCTTGATTTTGGGTTTTGGAGCTTCTTTGGGCTTAGATGGAGCAGCCCCTGATCTTATGGCATCTCCCATGAGCTTCTGGGCTTTAGGTGCTGGTGCAGCAACCTCTTCCTCTTCCTCTTCTTCAGAGTCTCTCATCATAGAGGGCTTTCCAAGAACTCTGGCAGTGGTCTTCTTGACCCTTTCTTTCCTCTTCTTCCCATATCCAGTTTCCTTGGGTTCAAGAGTGAACTCCATTGTCTCTCCTGTGGCAACTTTCCTTGCCTTTGACATGGGTTGTCTTCTTGCTGGCTTCTTGGTCTTCAGACCTGGCTTGGTTGCAGCAGTTGTGCTATATTCCTTTTTCAGAACTTTGTTTTTTGAGGTGGCCTCTTCCTCGTGACCACATAGTCCTCATCCTCAGAATCTGAGGTTCTCTTCTTCCTGGCCCTTGTGGCAGCCTTTGGCAAGTTGCTTGGAGTGCTCCTGCTGCCTTCATCATAGCTGCTAGAGGGACTAGTGCCCTCACTCATGTGAACTTGCTCCTTAGACTTGTTCTGATTGTCACTCTGATCTGACATAATGCAAACAACCGATGAGACCACATGAATAGATTATATTTGAGGTAGAGTGGATGAGCATCACAAAGTGCAGAGTTTTTTGCAAAAGAATGAGTCAAAACTTAGTTTTAGTTTTCCAGAGAAAGCATTTCGGGTCAACCAATTTGAAATCTCGGTGATACCGAAGCAGCTGTTGGAACCTAAACTAGTGAACTCGGTCAGACCGAGTCACAGTTTGGTGGCACCGAGACTGCTAGGGTTTCACAAAGACTTGAACTCGGTCACACCGATTTGCAATTCTCGGTCAGACCGAGAATCACATGTGCAATGGTCTTAACCAAATCGGTGGAATCGATTTCAACAACTCGGTTGGTCCGAGATGGTTTCGGCGGAAACCTAACCCTAAAGTTTCAAACCTCAACTAATCTACGGAGTGATTTCGGTGGATAGAGTGATCTCAATCGTGGCAAGATACATGGCAAAAACAATGTGCTAGGAATCGGAGTGAGGATAGCACAAAGATCAAATCCATACCCTAATGCGGCGATGGACTTGCTACGGCGGCAACGCCGGAGACGATCCCATTGACGACGGCGGAGACCAGCGGCGGAGGCAACAAGCGAGGAGGACAATCCGGAGACCCAGGGAGGAAGAGCAGGCTAAGCGCGGGCGAAGGAGTTCGGAAATTTTTCCAAATTTTGGCCCAGGGATATATATAGCCTGACCCTGTTGGTGTGACCGAGTGGAACAACTCAGTGGCACCGAGATGCATAACTGCAAGCAGTCACTACAACTCGGTGAGACCGAAAAGTTCAAATCGGTTGCACCGAGATTGAAAACCTAGATCGACTTAGTGATCTCGGTATGACCAAAATGGATGAATCGGTCAGACCGAAACGCACAAAGAAGTTTTGGAAGTTTAAGTCTATGACGAATCGGAGACTCAGAGTGCTCCTCACACAGAGTGGTTCGAATCTGACTTGATCAAACTTTGTGATGTAGCATGAATAGAGTTTGAGACGAGAAAAGCATACATAGCTAGAGAAGGTTCTTAGGCATTCTTGTCGATCCACTCGGCAAAAGAAAAGGAAACCAATCAATCAAAACAACAAGTGGATGTCCTCGAATGAGTAAATTATGCAACCAACATGCTCACACAATAAAATGGCAAATGAAATATGTGTCAAAGCATGCACAAACAATTCTAGCATCTATCAAGCAATTGGCGATGACTAGGTCATCTATATATGAGTATATTGACTTAGGAGTCAAATGAGAACATTTGATCATAGTTCATACTCATCGTTTAAGCATATGTGGGGTTACCACTTTTACATAAAGCATTGTTGTGTTCACACCATTAGAGTTGCTTTAGCTCAATTCTTAGAGTAAAGCTCCCCCTAGATGTGAGATCCCCCCTAAGAGGGATGAACTAACCTTGGGTTTTTTCGATGATGACTTCATGTAGGTGTTGAAGATATGGATGCTCAATGTTGAAGTAGATCTTTTGGAGCAATCCTTTGGAGTGAGTTGCACTTTCAATACCTACACGGGTTAGTCCCACAAGGAACAAACAAGGACATCCATAGACATAGAGTGATGCACACACAAGATGATGTCTATGAAAGCATTAGGTTACCTTGTCCCTTGTCTTACCAACAAGAGGGTTTGTGACTCCTTGAACTAGTGCAAGATGTGGAAGTTGATCGCAGTTGTTCTTGCCAAAATGATAAGAGTGAAGTATGTTGGCGGAGTCACCCTCAAGAACTCCCTAGTTCTTCTTCTTCTGGATCCACACCATCTTGATGGGAATCCTTGGAGTTGTAGTTGTACTTGATGAAGTAGAACTTGATGTAGTCTTGGGAACCCACTTGACCAAGGCCTTAGGTGCTTCTTCAAATGCATCAATTTCCTCTTGAAGCTTATCCTTGCCTTTTTTCTTGTGGTCTTGTGGTGGAAGATAATCTTGAGCTTGTGTCCCTTTGAAATAAGTAGTATCATACTTCTCTTATTGAGGAACAAACTTCATCTTGGGGTATTGATCTTCTTCCCACTCAACTCCATTTGCATTGAACTTTCGTTCAAAACCAACACCTTGGTTCTTCCGGTGCCTTCCTTGCTAGCGTACAATTTCCTCGAATTGCTTACTCCCGGCAAGGCTCTTGTAAACACCTTTCTCTATAATTCCCTTTAATAAGCTATTTTCTTGCTCAAGTGTAACTTGGCTAAGAGAATCATTAGTGGAATCAAGAGAACTACTAGAAGCAACAACATTGGATTTAGCATGATTATTCTTACTACTAGAGGAAGAATATTTCTTGTTGTTGTTACTAGACTTGACTTGAGGCATGCAAGTGGATAAGAGTAAACACTTGGCAATGTAAGAAGAACATTTCTTGCGAAGATCATTGTTGATTGCCTTTAAGAACTCATGCTCTTGTTCAAGATTGAGCTTCTCAAAACGTAATTTCTCATGAGTCCTTAAAAGTTCTCGATGATCTCCTAAGATAGTTTCATGAGCTAACTTAAGAGTGTTTAATTCTTTAGTTAGAGACTCAATCTTCTCCTTATCATTGTCATTCGTTTCATCTTCATTAGCATGATTAATTGACGTTTCATCATAGTATCCATCACTAGAGTTGTCAACAAGTAAATCATCATCACCTAACAAGTCATCTTCATCACTATTGAAATCAACATACTGGGTGTGATACCTTTGGACCTTTGGCCATGAAGCATCTTCCAATTCCTTCATTTGGTGAATCAAATATGTCGTAGGAGTTGGTTGACACAAGTGCTAGACCGGCAACACCTTCATCTTGAGTATATTCGGAGTCGGAGTGATAGCTTCTCTCGAAGTGATTGTCGGAGTCAGAGCCGGATACTCATTCACCAACATGAGCTTGATGTCTTCGTTTTGTGTATCTCCTTGATGACTTTTCCTTTCTTTCCGAATCCTTGCTTCTCTGAGAGGGTCTTCGTTCATAACGATCATCTCTACTCCTTCTCTCTCTTGATGGTGATTCTTCTCTTCTACTCCTTCTTTTGGGAGAATCTTCTCTTCTTTTGTAGGGGGCCGTACACTCATTGGAGTAGTGTCCGGGTATTCCACAATTGTAGCAATTAGGCTCTCGACTAGAAGATCTTTTGTCATTGTAGGACCTTGACTTGGAACTTCTTTCTTTGCTTCTACTCTTGTAGAACTTGTTGAAGTTCTTCACCATTAGGCTCAATTCTTCATTGAAGGTTTGTTTCTCACTTGATGATGTGGGAGCTTCACATCAGGCTTTGTAAGCACCACTTGACTTGTTATTGAGCTCCTCCTTATCCTTGAGTGACATCTCATGAGCAACAATTCTTCCAATGACTTCCGTTGGTTTGAGATCTTTGTAATTGGGCATCATTTGGATCAATGTGCATACGGTATCATATTTTCCATCCAAAGCTCTTAGGATATTCTTGATGATGAATTTGTCGGTCATCTCTTCACTTCCTAAGCCGGCAATCTCATTGTGATAAGAGCAAGCCTAGAGTACATTTCAGCGACACCTTCACCATCCTTCATTTTGAACTTGTCAAGTTGACTTTGAAGCACATCCAATTTGGATTCCTTGACGGAGTCGGTACCTTCGTGCATATCAATCAAAGTATCCCAAATTTCCTTTGCATTCTCAAGACGATTGATTTTGTTGAATTCTTCAGGGCATAATTCGTTGAAGAGGATATCACAAGCTTGAGCATTGTATTGCAACATCTTCAATTCTTCCGCGGTAGCTTCACGGTTCGGTTCTCTCCCATCAAAGAATTCACCTTGCAAGCCAATACACACAATTGCCCAAACGGTGGGGTTATGTCCAAGAATATGCATTTTCATCTTATGCTTCCAACTAGCAAAATTAGTACCATCAAAGTAAGGACCTCTACGGTGGTAATTTCCCTCGCTAGACGCCATACTCTCCTAGGTTGTGAAACCAAGGCTATGACTAGCAAAAGCTTATGGAAATCAAGAAAATGGAGACCAAAGTCTGGATACCACTTGTAGGATCGAAAGTATGTCTAGAGGGGGGGTGATTAGACTACTTGACCAAATAAAAATCTAGCCTTTTCCCAATTTTAGTTCTTGGCAGATTTTAACATCTTTGGACAAGTCAAGCAATCTTAACACAATTCAAGCAAGCATGCAAAGAGTATATGAGTAGCGGAAATTAAAGCATGTAACTTGCAAGAATGTAAAGGGAAGGGTTTGGAGGATTCAAACGCAATTGGAGACACAAATGTTTTTGTCGTGGTTCCGATAGGTGGTGCTATCGTACATCCACGTTGATGGAGACTTCAACTCACGAAGGGTAACGGTTGCGCGAGTCCACGGAGGGCTCCACCCATGAAGGGTCCACTAAGAAGCAACCTTGTCTATCCCACCATGGCCGTCGCCCACGAAGGACTTGCCTCACTAGCGGTAGATCTTCACGAAGTAGGCGATCTCCTTGCCCTTACAAACTCCTTGGTTCAACTCCAAAATCTTGTCAGAGGCTCCCAAGTGACACCTAGCCAATCTAGGAGACACCACTCTCCAAGAAGTAACAAATGGTGTGTTGATGATGAACTCCTTGCTCTTGTGCTTCAAATGATAGTCTCCCCAACACTCAACTCTCTCTCACAGGATTTGGATTTGGTGGAAAGAATATTTGAGTGGAAAGCAACTTGGGGAAGGCTAGAGATCAAGATTCATATGGTAGGAATGGAATATCTTGGTCTCAACACAAGTGTAGGTGGTTCTCTCTCGAGAAAATGTAGGTTGGAAGTGTAGGTTCGTTTCGATGGCTCTCTCCACAAATGAAGAGGAGGTGGAGGGTATTTATAGCCTCCACACAAAATCTAACCGTTACACACAACTTGCCAAACTCGGTGGGACCGAATTGGTAAACTCGGTCGGACCGATTCAGCAAATCTAGTGACCGTTAGGATTTTCGGTGGGACCGACATGCAACTCGGTAGGACCGATATGGTTAGGGTTAGGTCATAACGTAATCTCGGTGAGACCGATTACACAAACTCGGTGGGGCCGACTTTGGTAATAATCTAACTAGAGAGTTGGTCAGGTAAACTCGGTGGGACCGATTCGCTCATTTCGGTGAGACCGAAATGTTACAAAAGGGAAACAGAGAGTTTACATTGCAATCTCGGTGGGACCGATCGCTCATCTCGGTGGGACCGAAACGTTATGAAGGGAAACAGAGAGATTACAATCCCATCTCGGTGAGACCGATTTGCCTAGGGTTTGTGGCAGTGGCTATGACATCTGAACTCGGTGGCGCCGGATAGAAAGAATTGGTGGGGCCGAGTTTGACTTTTGGTTTAGGTCAAATGTGGATGTGAGAAAGTAGTTGAGGGCTTTGGAGCATATCACTAAGCATTTTGAGCAAGAGCCTCATTAAGCAACACCTCATCCCTCCTTGATAGTATTGGCTTTTCCTATAGACTCAATGTGATCTTGGATCACTAAAATAGAAAATGTAGAGTCTTGAGCTTTGAGCTTGAGCCAATCCTTTTGTCCTTAGTATTTGAGGGGTCCACTTTTCTCATCTATGCCACGCCAATCATTGAGCTTTCCTGAAATATTAGTCTTGAAATAGTATTAGCTCAATGAGCTATATGTTGTTAGGAATTACAAAAACCACCTAGGGATAGTTGCACTTTCAATTTCTGAATAGCATAAAGGATACTTGAATAAGAATTTTTCAATGAAAGACCTTGGTGAAGCTGCTTATATATTGGGCATCAAGATCTATAGAGATAGACCAAGACGCTTAATTGGACTTTCACAAAGCACATACCTTGATAAAGTTTTGAAGAAGTTCAAAATGGATCAAGCAAAGGAAGGGTTCTTGCCTGTGTTACAAGGTGTGAAGTTGAGTCAGACTCAATGCCTGACCACTGCAAAAGATAGAGAGAAAATGAGAGTCATTCCCTATGTTCAGCCATAGGTTCTATCATGTATGCAATGTTGTGTACCAGACCTGATGTGTGCCTTGCTATTAGTTTAGCAGGGAGGTACCAAAGTAATGCATGAGTGGATCACTGGACAGCGGTCAAGAACATCCAAAAATACCTGAAAAGGACTAAGGATATGTTTCTCATTTATGGAGGTGATAAAGAGCTCGTCGTAAATGGTTACGTTGATGCAAGCTTTGACACTGATCCGGATGACTCTAAGTCACAAACCGGATACGTATTTTTATTAAATGGAGGAGCTGTAAGTTGGTGCAGTTCCAAGCGAGGCGTATGGCGGGATCTACATGTGAAGCGAGTACATAGCTACTTCGAAGCAACAAACAAAGGAACTCGGATGAAGGAGTTCATATCCGATCTAGGTGTCATACCTAGTGCATCGGGTCCAATGAAAATCTTTTGTGACAATCTTTGGTGCAATTGCCTGCAAAGGAATCCAGATTTCACAAGACAACCAAGCACATCAAGAGACGCTTCAATTCCATCAACGATCAAGTCAAGGAGGGAGACATAGAGATTTGCAAGATACATACGAATCAATGTTGCGAGACCCGTTGACTAAGCCTCTCTCACGAAAGCAAAACATGATCGGCACCAAGACTCCATGGGTGTTAGAATCATTCTGTGTAATCTAGATTATTGACTCTAGTGCAAGTGGGAGACTGAAGGAAATAAGACCTAGAGGCAATAGTAAAGTTGTTATTTATATTTCCTTATATCATGATAAATGTTTATTATTCATGCTAGAATTGTATTAATCGGAAACTTAGTACATGTGTGAATGCATAGACAAACAGAGTGTCACTAGTATGCCTCTACTTGAGTAGATCATTAATCAAAGATGGTTAAGTTTCCTAGCCATAGACATGAGTTGAGATTTGATGAACGGGATCACATCATTAGAGAATGATGTGATTGACTTGACCCATCCGTTAGCTTAGCACTATGACCGTTTAGTTTATTGCTATTGCTTTCTTCATGACTTATACATGTTCCTATGACTATGAGATTATGCAACTCCGAATACCGGAGGAACACTTAGTGTGCTATCAAACGTCACAACATAAGCTGGGTGATTATAAAGATGCTCTCTGAGTGTCTCCGATGGTGTTCGTTGAGTTGGCATAGATTGAGATTAGGATTTGTCACTCCGATTGCTCGGAGAGGTATCTCTGGGCCCTCTTGGTAATGCACATCACTATAAGCCTTGCAAACAATGTGACTAATGAGTTAGTTGCGAGATGATGCACTCTGAGCGAGTAAAGAGACTTGCCGTAACGAGATTGAACTAGGTATGATGATACCGACGATCGAATCTCGGGCAAGTAACATACCGATGACAAAGGGAACAACGTATGTTGTTATGCGGTTTGACCGATAAAGATCTTCGTAGAATATGTAGGAGCCATTATAAGCATCCAGGTTCCGCTATTGGTTATTGACCGGAGATGAGTCTCGGTCATGTCTACATAGTTCTCGAACCCGTAGGGTCCGCACGCTTAACGTTCTATGACGATCGGTATTATGAGTTTATGTGTTTTGAAGTACCAAAGGTAGTTCGGAGTCCCGGATGAGATCACGGACATGACGAGGATTCTCGAAATGGTCGAGACATAAAGATTGATATATTGGATGACTATATTCGGACACCGGAATGGTTCCGAGGTGTATCAGGTATTTACCGGAGTACCGGGGGGTTACCGCAACCCCTCGGGGGGTTAATGGGCCTTCATGGGCTTTAGTGGAAGAGAGGAGGAGGAGGCCAAGTGGAGGGGTGCCCCCCCTAAGCCCAATCCGAATTGGGAGGGGGGCCGCCCCCCTTCCCTTCACTCCCTCTTCCCTTTCCTTCCCCTCCTAGTTGTACTAGGAAAGGGGGGAACCTACTCCTAGTAGGAGTAGGATCCCCCCCCCCTCCTTGGGGCGCACCCCATGAGGCTGGCCGGCCCCCTCCTCCACTCCTTTATATACGGGGGAGGGGGACACCTCATAGACACATAAGTTGATTTCTTAGCCGTGCGCGGTGCCCCCCTCCACAGATTTCCACATCGGTCGTATTGTCGTAGTGCTTAGGCAAAGCCCTGCGTCGGTAACTTCATCATCACCGTCAACACGCCGTCGTGCTGACTAAACTCTCCCTTGGCCTCAGCTGGATCTAGAGTTCGAGGGACGTCACCGAGCTGAACGTGTGCAGATCGTGGAGGTGTCGTGCGTTCGGTACTTGATCGGTTGGATCGCGAAGACGTTCGACTACATCAACCGCGTTACTTAACGCTTCCACTTTCGGTCTACGAGGGTACGTGGACACACTCTCCCCGCTCGTTGCTATGCTTCTCCTAGATAGATCTTGCGTGATCGTAGGAAAACTTTTGAAATACTATGTTCCCCGGATAACACACAAGGTGTTCCTCTGGTATTCGAGAGTTGCATTATCTCATAGTCAGAGGAACATGTATAAGTCATGAAGAAAGCAATAGCAATAAAACTAAACGATCATTATGCTAAGCTAACGGATGGGTCTTGTCCATCACATCATTCTCTAATGATGTGATCCCATTCATATAATGACAACACATGTCTATGATCAGGAAACTTAACCATCTTTGATTAACGAGCTAGTCAAGTAGAGGCATACTAGGGACACTCTGTTTGTCTATATATTCACACATGTACTAAGTTTCCGGTTAATACAACTCTAGCATGAATAATAAACATTTATCATGATACAAGGAAATATAAATAACAACTTTATTATTGCCTCTAGGGCATATTTCCTTCAGGAGCACCCCCCAGGCGCTTCTCCGGCCCATTGGATGTCTTCTGGTCCAAAAAAAATACACAAAAAGTTTCGCTGCGTTTGGACTCCGTTTGATATTGATTACCTGCGATGTAAAAAACATGCAAAAAACAGCAACTAGCACTTGGCACTATGTCAATAGGTTAGTACCAAAAAAATGATATAAAATGACTATAAAATGATTATAAAACATCCAAGAATGATAATATAACAGCATGGAACAATGAAAAATTATATTGACATTGCTCGAGCTTAAACAAAATTCAAATCCACAACTTGCTAATATGCAGGGTGTTGCGCCTTCGGCCCATCAGCATCATGCCTCATCTCCTACTGCGTACTAGGGTGATACCTAACAAAGGCCCTTTGCTCCTTCGGGCTAGCTCAAGTGTAGCCTAGCTATATATTGTGGCTAGGCCCAGCTTGTCAGCATCGAGCCTCAGGCCGTGCAGGTGCATGCCACCCAGGGGTGGTTGGGCCTGCCTAGCTTCCACCACTCTGATGCCGCTCCAGCCAACAGCGTATTGGAAGTATGCCCTAGAGGCAATAATAAATGTATTGCTATATTTTTGTTTATAATTAAGTTTATATTTCTGTGCTATAATTGCATTGATTCTTGAATATGATATTTGGAGGAAAAGTCAATTGCATGTGTGAAAACATAAACACCGATATGATCCCTAGTCATGCCTCTAAGACTAGCTCATGTATATGATCTTGTTTTCCTGGTCATGAGCATTGTTAGGATGCTATCAGTAATGAGAACGCCTTGTTATTAGAACAATGGAGTTGGATAGACCCAACCTTTTACTTACCCCAAGATCACATCATTATTATGTTTAGACCGTGAGAATATTGTATACTAACATACCGGATGGTTACTTTGGGGTTACCGAATGTCACACTGCAACTAGATGTGGATAAGTAACGTATGGGCATACCAGAAGGTATGTCTCTCTACATCTGCTACATTAAAGTGGCAATCTTGTGGCTCCAGCCATCATGCCATGACGTGCAGGCCACTTAACATTACAACATATAAGCATCTCATACATAAACTCATTATCATGACGAAGGTTATACCACATCATATGCAAACATGCAAAACCAAGTTAGACGTCATATAACCAATTTGACAAATTTTAATTACGTGGCTTCTAGGGTTTCCGGATGACACTAGCTACCTACATACACAATCAAAGGCGATAATTCTTGTTGCTAAATTAACTTTCGGTGTGTGAGGGAAAAGACTTAATTAAAAATCTCTAGCCCCACACTAAACTTCGTCGATTATGCATGACCCCCTAGAAGATTGTTCATCTTCATCACTCTCTTGTGTTTGCAACGGGTTCACTATTCTTGACTATGATGAAGCCCAAAGAACTGTTAACAGATTGTCGACAACTAGAGCCAATCGATTGTCACAACTTTGTACAAATCACATCATGCCGCCAATGAACTAGACCGAAGCAACACTCGAGGGAAGCATAGAAAGAACATTAAACCCTCACATCCACATGTGATCTAGATCGAAACCTGCATCCATTCATAGAACTGCTCATGATGCCATTGTTGGGAAACAGTAAAAAACAAAAAACAATTCTCCCTACGATCACCCAGGAACAATATGAAGATGCATAAACGGTTTGGATCACGATCATTACCGACTCTGAGTAGCAGCAGAAGTAGACGAGTCGGTGTAGATCATACTTGGAGTACCTCAATCTCGTGAAACCGCCACGAACGATCCCTCGAACAGAAGACTGAAAGCATGACCTCTCTACTTGGTTGCAAGCGTACGGTCTCCATGATCCGGCAGCGCTTCGCCGTCTAGAGCTAATCGTCGCCGGAGAATTAAAGGGAGGAGATTAGGACCACATTGGGCTTCTAATTATGAGGATTATAGGACCTAGTTCAAGCTCGAATTGATCATCTAGGACCAACTACAACTAGAGGAGGCTTCAAAACTTGTATATCCAAATAGCACAAAAGCCTCTAGTATATATATACATAGGTTGGGGGAGATGAGGGTCTGCCACACAAGGAGGGAAACCCCTCCTTGGTGCGCCGGCCAAAGGGGGGAGGAGGATTACTCCCCGACTCCAATTCGGCCTCCCCATTGGAAAAGTGGGGTGCCTCCCTATTGGGCCATGGTGACCCAATTCTCCTTCCACCACTTGGCCTTTTAAGGCCCCTTGATATTAAATTAAATATAAAAGCCTCCTAACAATTATTAGAGTCTTTTTTATCAATTTAACATCACTGGAAACATTTTACACCTATATATTATTTATCAGGAATAGCCGGTATTGCCTGATAAACTCCGAAACCCTTACGGTGACCTCTCAAGCGCTTCGGTTCCTCTCAAAACTATTTTGAATATTAATGAAACAATTCCACAAATAAATCCTCGATACTCTCATCCTACTAACACTAAACATGTCGTGATTACCTTAAGCTTGTGACCTCATAGGTTCGTAAAACATATACATGAACGAAACCCCTTCCCTCAGTGACCGATAGCGAAACTGTGGACGCCCATATTGATCCCTATGATTACACGAATGGCATTCGAGTGAACCTTTGGTTATCATGTGATGTTCCCTTTGCTTCACGATTCTTTACAAAATCCGAGATGCATCGGTATCCTCCTGAGTCATACACATGCTCACTATACCATCATCCTTGTTACAGGTTTTGTTCTTCTTTCTCATTAAAGTGTTCCGGCATCCTCGTGACATAGTGACATGTGTCTGGCCAGACGATGATGGATGTCGTCACACCAACAGGGCCCTAAGAAATCTCTCCATCATCGGAGAAGCAAATTCCACTCTCGAGCTATCTAGTCCCTTGTCAAACTTTTTGATGAACCTGTAAGTTGACGTTATGATCACCGTGTTACAGATGACGTTCGAGCAACCCCAAAGTCCATCGTACGGTAGTAAGTGACTACGATACTCTCATGGTCTAAGGGACTAAAACCCATGTCAACACTTCGTGTTATAACAATTGATTTCAGACGATATTATCTCAAAGTATAACAAACAAGTTTGGGTCGATTCTATATGATCGTTCTTTTAACATCATAGTCTCAATGTTGGTTTAGGATTATCGTTACACTTAGCGATATCCTAAGATCCGAAAAACATGATCACCAACAATACTTGAGCCGGTCTTAGAGGCAAGACAAGTAGCATATTTATTGTTTATCATCCGATTCGTGCATATGAGTTTTCCACTGAATCGCATATTCCAGGACCATAACAGTTATAACATGAAATATGAACTCTTAATTATGAAAATGGAAATATAATAATACAATATTATTGCCTCTAGGGCATATTTCCGACAATGTGCCAAATCCTCATATCAAAAGGATCCGGGGGATATACTTGGTTCATAAGAGTGCCAACTAGGAAAAAATAGACTTTGGATGCTCTCGTCAAACTTTGTACTAGCAAAATCATGTCTCTGTGTATCATGTCAAAGTACGCCTAGGGGGAGGTCCATGAATGATTTGGGATGTAACAATATAACATAAACAGTAGTTGCTTTGTGATGGCACAAAAAGGGCATTCCTTAAAATAGTAAATTGATATTTTCCTACTTCAAATGAAGTCAATATTTTTACTAGATGACAACGTGTGTACAAAGATCATTCCCCCAAGGTTTCATAAATTTGTGGAGGAATATAAATAGTTTATATTTGGATTTATGAACCAATAATGGTTATAAAAAGAATATCTATTTTAAAGGAAACATTGCATTGTACTTGAAAATATTTTGTTAGAGCATGATCTAAACCATATACTCCCTCCGTCCGAAAATACTTGTCATCAAAATGGATAAAAAAAGATGTATCTAAAACTAAAATACGTCTAGATACATCCCTTTTTATCCATTTTGGTGACAAATATTTCCGGACGGAGGGAGTACCATATTTAGGGTTTATAGTTTAGGCTTTTAGGTAACAAATGCAATATTTGGATATTACGATATTTCATATTGCCATGCTCTAAACCACATAACATATTGTCTTATTTTGAGTATTTTCATGCAAAATCCAATTCTTTTGTTAGAGTTATAGAAGTTCCTCATAATTACCTAACATGTAACAAATGTTTAGGCTTTTAGGGTTGAGAGTATGGTTTTTTAGATATAAGTAATACCATATCCTTGACCATGTACCCATAAACCCTATTAACATACTACTAAGGGATTTTTTTACTATTGGTAAAAAAACATTCTGTCAAAGTTCTAGGAGTGCCCAACCATTACATAACCTAACAAAGCAAACTAAGCTTCACTACATCTGATACAGAAGGATGCTGGAGGGTTATAGTGATTCAAACTGGATATCTGATGCTCAATAGTTAAGGTCACAAGTGATTATGTGTTTACACTTGATGATGACACTGTTTCCTTGAAGTCCGGCAAGCAGACCATCATAACAAAGTGAACGATGAAAGCATAACTCGTAACATTAGATACCATCACCGTTGAAGAAGAGTGACCTTGTGAACTTTTGATTACATGCCACTCTGTTTCAGAGCTTTGTGTCATCTACCACTTTTTCATCTCATTTTGCGACGTACACCCACTAAGTGGGGTAACATGCATTCAAAACCACGCCTCTTGTGAACCCGTAGGTGATCACGAAGTGGTTGCGCATGACTATTCCCAACAATGGCCACTCCCTCGACGTCAAATTCGCTTTAATGACATGGCATTTGATGATACTGCAAACACATCTTCTTCCACCACATCATATGTGTTTGTATCCCTTTGTCACGGATTATGGGTTACCGCGACTTGCAATCTGACACAAACAAGTTATTTTATCCTAGACATCACATCAAATCACATGTTTAGCTTTTCAAATCTATTATAAAAGTTCAGCGAGAGTACAAAGCATCTCAAACATAATAAAATTACATCGAGATTCTGAGACCACATAACGACTACTACTGCCGCCGGAACGGCCGCTCCTCCACCAGATCCAGCTTGATCTTGTCGATGACATCACATGGTTAGTTTGATTGGTATTTTCTCTAGTCAAATAATCATGCCTATTGTATTGATCATGTTTTATCCACTGCATTTTCAGATTAATTTAATGAAAAATATGAGTATATTCACCAATAAATAAATACTCCTCCTACTAATAAGAAAAGAAGTATGTGAACTGCATAAGGTACGGAGTAGTGGCATATCGGACACATATTGCCTGGCCCCGAGCCTCCAAATCCGCGAGCCGCACCTCGAAACCGCAAACTCACCCATCGTTCCATCTATTCAACCGCGCAACCATATGATGTTGCTAGGCTCCGCTCATGGAAACACACCGCCACCATATATTGTCCCGGGCAGCCGTGATCGCCCAAGCTAGCAATGGAGCTCTCACTCGTCTCCGCCAAGGCCTCGCCCCGCGCCGCCGCGGCCGCCGTCTCCTCCTCCCCGCTCCTCCCCTCCGCCACGCGGAGCCGCCCCCGCGGCCGGCGGTTCCGCTGCGTCGCCGCGGCGTCCAAGGGAGAGGAGGTGTTCGGCGGCCGGAAGGAGCTCACGGGCGTGCAGCCGCTGGTGGAGGCATTGCCGCCCGCGGGGCGGGCGGTGTTGGAGCTCGCGGTCGTTGCCGCGGCGGCGGCGGGGGGGTACAGCCTCGGGACACGCTACGGCGGCACGCGGACCACGGCCGTCGCGGGCGCGGCCGTGCTCGGGGCGGCCACCCTTGCGGGGGCCGCCGCTGTGAACTCCGTCGTACCGGAGGTCGCCGCCGTGGGGCTCCACAACTACGTCGCAGGCTCTGACGACCCCACCGCGCTGGAGGCTAGTGAGGTGGCGGCCATCGCGAGCAAGTGAGTCTGGAATGCCGCCCAATAGTTGCTGCATTTGTTTTGCTCTTCACTTGTGTGTATTAGCGTCCGTGTGATTACATCAAGTTTCTTCTTCTTCTTCTTCCATAAAAAGCATTTTCTTAAGTGTTCTAGTCCAGTTTTGAAACTTGAATTCTTTGTTACTACACAAGATGGAGTTAGTCCATTAGCTTATCATTTGTTTTGTTTCAGATATGGAGTCAGTACACAAGATGCAGCATTCAAATCAGAGCTCTGCGACCTGTATGCCAGGTGAGCCTCCCTCTTGACACCTCTGAAATTGTTCAGTTGTTTTCCACGATTGTGAACATGGTGTGTGCAAGACTACAGATAAATACTGGCTTTAAGTACAGCAGCGATTTTTGGTTCAAGGATGCAAGCTTTAACTCAACAATTTTTCATAACGACACTTCTGTGTGCACAGGATATTCCCTTGAACTGCTTTTTGTATGTTTTGTCAAATAGTTTGATAATTTAACACAAGTTTTTTCAAAGCCATCAATTTAATATATAGCTGTTGTTGCCTGTAAAAAGCCTCGGGAAATTTGGTACCTGAAAACATCTTTGGTTCAGAATTTCAGATACAAGTAATTGTTGCTTGAACAAGTTGGTGAGTATTGTAACTCTTAATGGGCCAATGAGGCAATGACAGTATTGGATGGCATTCACCACTCTGTGTGCCCTGTTACCGCCTTTATCCTACTATACAAGCAAGGCTTCTTGCCGTGGCCCTTAGCCACTTACTAATTTCAAGCAACCTATATTGCACAATGCTAACACACTTGCTTCTTTACTTATATAGGAGTAATTCAGATTACTTTATTTGGTCCTGTGGTAATGATAAAGCACTTACTTTGCTGCTTTTATATAGCATGCATTTCCCCTTTTAGAAGTAAAATGAAAACATCACCTACATATAGTTCACATGTTAACAATCTGGCCATTGATGAACATTAGCCATTCGCTTATACTTTATCCTATCCATTCTTTCCGCAGCTTTGTTTACTCAGTACTTCCTCCAGGACATGAAGCTCTCAAAGGTACTGAGGTTGAAGCTATTAAAAAGTTTAAAAAAGCTCTTGGACTCGATGATGTGGATGCTGCAAATATGCACATGGCGGTATTGCCTCATGATCCAAGCACTTCTATATCTTAGTATCTATATCAGGTGTTCTTATGACTTTACTCACCATTTTCACATTTACTCTGTTTTCTCCCCATCGCCTTACGCGTCTCACTTTGCTCGCTGTAATAGATTGGTAGACGCTTATACAGAGAGAGACTCGATGTAAGTGACTCTGCTTGGAAGTAATTATGCACAATGGATACCTAAAACTGTTTACTAATTCTGTTTAACTATGGGAAATATTTCATAGGCATTCCAAAAGTTAATTTTTGTGTCAAATCTTGTCTTCGGAGATGCATCAGACTTCATACTTCCATGGAAACATCTCTTCGGGATCACAGACTATCAGGTACATTAGTATAAGATAATGGTCAATCATTTACCACTATTCATAGCATGCCTCAGTTTTGTGACTTAGTCTTATCAAGAAAGCAGAATGCCACCACCATTATGGTATTTTTTTAATGTCGCGGTCAAATTTGGCATGTAATTGCTCCCATTTTATTAAAGTTGCCACCTTGAGAGGCCTCTCAAATCATTCTTAGCATGCTCATTGCTTAGTGTTGTGCCGTTCGTGATGCAAGTCGTGGACGGAGGCGAAGGTTTTGCCTGGAATTCCAAACTCTCGGTGCCACTAATTTAGGTTACAAGTATTGGAAATGAAATACTCCTTTCGTCCAACATGTGTGCTAGACTACCTGTCACAAAATATAAAATTGTAATAATAATGACGTCTTTTGCTACAAACGTGCCCACATAATTTTGTCATGGCCAATTTACATGTCAAATAAAAATGATAGTAGTAGTTAAAAGCAAATAGCTTTGTGTTGACGAAGACGAGGACATAGATTTCCTGAAAGGCTGAAACGTGTACATATTGCACATTCATATGTCTCAGAGACCTTTTTGCTAGTAGTTCAGAGCATACCTTTTGAGCTTCTCATTCCTAATTACTCTGGTGCAAGTATCTGTATTTCTGCATGTCTTGTTTGGCATAGTAGTTGTTCATTGTCATGATATTTTGGCAGATCGATATTGCTATGCGGGAGAATGCCAAAAGTCTATACGCGTTAGAGCTCAAGTCTATTGGAAGAGGTATCGTTTAAACACGCTCTTCTGTAGGCATTAGTTCCATTCTTAAGTCATATTGTGCTTACAGGGTATAACATTGTCAGGTAGATTAGACTTAGAGTAGGGAAGATAGAATGGTACTCCCTCCGTCCCATAATATAAGAGCGTTTTTAACACTATAAGAGCGTTTTTAACACTGCACTAGTGTTAAAAGCGCTCTTATATTATGGGACGGAGGGAGTACATTCTGTTATCGTACTGATTACATGATATATTATTTTTTTGCATTTCTCATCTCTGACGTATGATATTTCTCTAGGTCTTGACATAGGCACGCTCATTGAAGTGAGGAGAGTACAACTTGCATATAAACTTTTGATGAGGTAACCCTTTTCTTGTCACAATTTTACTGCTTGATTGGTTTCATTTGCTTTTTCATCTTCACCGGTACCTGGGGCATAATATCACTTATATCCAAATAGCATAAAATCTAAGTATGTACTGTACAATTCGCAAAAAAAAGGAAAGGTATGTACTGTGTACACCCGACAAGAGTTAGGCTGCAAATTTTCTGCAGCAGATTGCAGAATAAGCACAACACATCATACTTCAGCAACCGCAAATTGAGCCTTAGACAACAGACGACATAAAAGTGATTCAAATATGGGAAACGTTACCTTTCAGCCTGCTGATCGCGCTCTCACGTCCGCCGCCTCCTTTGCTTGACACGTGGCCATGTGGTTGTGAGTTAAATCGGAGGGAAGGAAGGAGCGGAGGGACACGACCTCATGAGCGTGCTACGTGCTGTCGATTGCCCGCCGGTACTCGCGAGAATCAGTCAGCACGACGGCTTTTTTTGGCAACAAGGACTATGTTGCAATAGCGACGGACACAGCTGCTAGCCGCACATGCTTGTTTTTTGCAAAATGTTTCTGCAACAAGGATCCTGTTGCAAAAAAAACTGCAACATTACCTCTGTTGCAAGGTTTCTGTAACATGATCATTGTTGCAAAGATGTCTCTGCAACATTGCCTCTGTTGCAATGGGGAACGACACGTTCGGCTGCTCAACGAAGCGAGATCCGACGGCTCATGAGGCAGCGGGTATTTAAAAAGATCCGCCGGCCGACGCGTAGCAGCTCCCTTCAAATATTTAATTGTTGTCAATCTAAGCATGTTGTGTTGTAGCATATCTGAATATTTGAATTTTTTCCAGGTTGCTGCTGACATGTTCAAGGAGCATGCCAAGAAGTTGGTTCAAGAAAACATTTCATCTGCTTTATCCATATTGAAGTCCAATACCAGTGCAGGGTATGAGGCCTACTTATCTTCAAAAACCTGCTGACAGAATTTATCATTTGAGACTTTGCACGAAAACCTGATTTTTTTTACGAGAACATGAAAACTTGAATTAATGTTACCCATAATATAATGCTTTTAAGAAAAATGGTGTTTCTTATTTAAACTGATGCAGGTTTTTAATTTGTTGTAACTTCAAGTGATATATAATTGAGGAAAGTAGATTGTATGTAGCAATTAGGAACAACATATTTTTCTCCCTTGTTAACAGCAAGAAGTCATCCATCACATGCCACCTTCCCACACATAGGCCAGTCCTGTTCTTGTTGGAGTTGCAAGCTTTCAATGTTGTTTTGTCTATCACAAGCAATAACATATGTACTAAAACCAGTTGATAGAAGTGATTTCCTTTTCGAAAAAGTTGATATAGGCTTAAATTTGATGGATATTTCTGCCTTCACTACTTGGTGGTATTTAACTATTAGTGAGAAAAATGAGCCATCTGCCTTCCAAGGGAATGTGAGAATATCAACAATATACTTTGTACGAAACTGCATGGGTTTTTCTTGACCAATATTTATCAAATAGATGCTCCCATTGGAGAAGTGGTCAAGCCATCTGAATCTTTCTATGCATCGATGTAGAACATAAACACTTCTTTGCCTTGTGATACTAAACCATATGATCTCTGATTACAGGAACATTCCCACAGAGGTCATTAATGAGGTGAATAGTATCCTTGCATTCAATAAGTTGCTAACAGTTCTAAGCAAGTTTCCTCAAGGCGACCGATTTGCACGTGGGCTTGGACCTATCTCGTTAGGGTGATTAAAGTTGTAAAGTTTTTTTTAATTCATATGTGATTGGTTGGACCTTGCTTAAGATTGGTTCTTGTGAATGTCTTGCATAGCTGGAGATTTTGATCATGATAAAATGGTTGGTGATCTAAAGATACTCTATGCGGCCTATACAACAGAAGTACTTTCAGATGGACGTCTTGATGATGAGAAGGTGATTCCACATTCTACGCATTTAATTAATTAATTTGATGTTCCTTTTGAAATGTTAACCTGAAATAAGGCATCACTAGTTCTGTAGGCCTATGAAATGACCAATTCGAATAAACACAACTGTTGCGGATTTTCTTGATTTAAGTTGAGTAGGGCTAGTTAGCAAGAGGCTGGGAATCTTCAAAATAGTCTGGATTTTGTGTGGACATAATTAATCCATTGAATTTTGAGCATTCCAGACTAGGTAATCTTAGATCAAGTGGTTTGTACAGTAAATGATGGTGCTGTAGAAACTGCTGTATACACACACAGGCTCTATCTTGTATGTATTTTATATTTCTATATATTTCACAACCTTAATGGTAACTGGTAAGTAATTAGGAGATAATATGTTAAGGTGTTGAGCTGTTGTTAAGAAATAATAACGGCTGAAAAATCATGTTTCATTTGTTTGAGTATCAAGATCGTGCCCATTAAGAAACTGCGATAAATTATGCTTACTGTCAAATACAACTGTGAATTATGCCTAGCATTAGATCAGTTAGCTTGAGTTTACATAACCCTACTTGATTAGACCCCCACTTATCACTTGAATAATTCTCTTCTTTTCAAAAGCACTTAAATTGGAGGATATTGTCAATGTGTCAATGACATGTGACCTCAGCCTCACATGCAATGCTATTTCCTGATGATGCATCTCTGCGATTGTACCGAGCTATTTCTGTCGGTTATATGGGAGCGCACATGGTAGATTGATTAGCTTTACCCAATTGAACTATCTTCAAACCTTGTTATTGTTCATTGCTACTCAAACTGCAATACACAACTTGCCAACTTGGTATGTGTGTTCAAACGGTTCATGGTTTTGATTGTTCAAAATCACCTTATGACCATTCCCATACTATTTTCTACTGAATATGGTAATGTGTTTTGCGGGGGTAGCATCTTAACAGAAATCTTTCTGTGAATGACAAAAATGCAGCTTGGTCCCTTGAATGAGCTGAGGAATATATTTGGGCTTGGGAAGCGTGAGGCAGAAGCAATCATAGAAGGAGTAATGTCAGATGTTAAATCTCAAGTGCCAGCATGATGATGCTCGTGCGTGTGCATCGCTACACAGTAAAAAGTTGTGCTACTATTTGTTCAGGAAGACCGTTTTCTTTGTTGCATGGAAATAACCAGAGAGAAAACAATGCCATTCGGAATTGTTGCGTGCTAGCATTCTGTATTTCTGCCAGTTACCAGGTAAAAGAATTTCGTGAACAGAAAAGAAACATGCCTTCTCCAGAAACTGCATATACCAATAATCATGTAAACCGTACACATCATATAAGTATAGCTAAACCAAAAAACAATTTTAACAACTTGTAAGTTTCCCACAGCAATTCATGTTCTAACTTGTGCTTTCCACCCGTTGTAATAAAAACATGCACTGAGGCGGAAGGGGGACAACTAGAGATTTCCTAACAGTGACCACTTTCTAGCCAAGTACTCCCTCCGTCCCAAAATAAGTGTCGCTGATTTAGTACAAAGTTATGCTAAATTGGTGACACTTATTTTGGAGCGGAAGGAGTAGAATACAACTTAATGCCCTGAGCAACTTCAAGGCTTAAAATTACGCTAAAATATAAATTTTAGGTTCTAGAAAATATTGATCTTGAGCATTTTGGTTGAGCGCTTCGTGCGCAATGATTGTGGTCCTAGTAGACCAACTTGTATCGAAAGTCCTCTCTGCTCGCGAGCTCAAATGAGCTCATGATGAACAGTAAAATCAGAATTTTTTTGAAAAGAAAAATAAAATTATCGGATTTTTCTATGGCAAACATAAAAAAATGTTTTGATTGTTTGCAAAGTTTCATCGTGGAATGACAAACGTGGAAATCGTGGCTGAAAATAAAAACAAAATTGATGCTTCAAAAATGCTTTTTTTTACCAAAAAAGCTTTCATCCCGCTTTACATATAAAACAAATCGTCACAACCACAACCAAGTTTCAGCAAGGTACCAACACCACACCAAAGTGCACACAATCGAGGTAGCACACAAAGGGTTCTACTGAAGGCACCAGCTCAAGTCCTGGTTCGGCGGCGGAGGAGGAAGTGGAGGCGCCAATCGGAGAGCCAAGGATTTGAGACCTACAGTGAGATAGTCGGTGGCGCCGCACTCCGGTCCATGGCTAAGCAGCTTTCACATCTGCAAAAAAATACATAATTTGTAGATAGCGGCAATAGACCGCCGCAGCGAGGAGCGTTCAATCACAAACTTGTTGCGAATCATCCACCATGTCCCTGTGAGAACCCCATTCCCAAGCCACCTAATGTGGCGGGAACCCACAGAGGAAGCTAGTAATTCATCATAAAGAAACGGGGAAGTTTGTGCCACGACTTCCAAAAGCATTTTCAAAGCATTTTGGAGTGTTGATTTTGTTTTTGCCACGACTTGTAAGAATGTCATTCCATGATGAAACTTTGCAAGCACTTAAAAAAATCAAAGTTTTGCTCCAAGAAAATTTCATATTTTTTCAGTTTTTTTGGATATACTATCCATCCAAGTTCATTTGAGCTCGAGCTAAGAAACTGTTGGGGAACGTAGTAATTTCAAAAAAAATCTTACGCACACGCAAGATCATGGTGATGCATAGCAACGAGAGGGGAGAGTGTGTCCACGTACCCTCGTAGACCGAAAGCAGAAGCGTTAGCACAACGCGGTTGATGTAGTCGTACGTCTTCACGATCCGACCGATCAAGTACCGAACGCACGGCACCTCCGAGTTCTGCACACGTTCAACTCGATGACGTCCCTCAAACTCCGATCCAGTCGAGCTTTGAGGGAGAGTTCCGTCAGCACGACGGCATGGTGACGATGATGATATTCTACCGACGCGGGGCTTCGCCTAAGCACCGCTACAATATTATCGAGGTGGATTATGGTGGAGGGGGGCACCGCACACGGCTAAGAGATCCAAGAGATCAATTGTTGTGTCTCCAAGGGGTGCCTCCCTCCCCGTATATAAAGGAGTAGAGGAGGGGGCGGCCACCCTAGGCGCGCCCCATGAGGAGTCCTACTCCCACCGGGAGTAGGACTCCCCCTTTCCAAGTGGGGGTAGGAGAGAGGAAGGAGAGAGGGGAAAGGAAAGGCGCCGCCTCCTTGTCCAATTCGGACTGGGAAGGGGGTCGCTGCGGTTGGCCGCCCCTCCTCTTCTCCACTAGGGCCCAATAGGCCCATTAGTCTCCCCGGGGGGTTCCGGTAACCCTCCGGCACTCCGGTATATGCCTGAAACTCCTCGAAACCATTCCGGTGTCCGAACATAGTCGTCCAATATATCGATCTTTACGTCTCGGCCATTTTGAGACCCCTCGTCATGTCCTTGATCACATCCGGGACTCCGAACAACCTTCGGTACATCAAAACACATAAACTCATAATATAACCGTCATCGAACTTTAAGCGTGCGGACCCTACGGGTTCGAGAACTATGTAGACATGACCAAGACACGTCTCCGGTCAATAACCAATAGCGGAACCTGGATGCTCATATTGGCTCCCACATATTCTACGAAGATCTTTGTTGGTCAAACCGCATAACAACATACGTTGTTCCCTTTGTCATCGGTATGTTACTTGCCCGAGATTCGATCGTTGGTATCTCAGTATCTAGTTCAATCTCGTTACCGGCAAGTCTCTTTACTCGTTCCGTAATACATCATCCCGCAACTAACTCATTAGTTACAATGCTTGCAAGGCTTATAGTGATGTGCATTACCGAGTGGGCCCAGAGATACCTCTCTGACAATCGGAGTGACAAATCCTAATCTCGAAATACACCAACCCAACAAGTACCTTCGGAGGCACCTGTAGAGCACCTTTATTATCACCCATTTACGTTGTGACATTTGGTAGCACACAAAGTGTTCCTCCGGTAAACGGGAGTTGCATAATCTCATAGTCATAGGAACATGTATAAGTCATGAAGAAAGCAATAGCAGAATACTAAACGATCAAGTGCTAAGCTAACGGAATGGGTCAAGTCAATCACATCATTCTCCTAATGATGTGATCCCGTTAATCAAATGACAACTCATGTCAATGACTAGGAAACATAACCATCTTTGATCAACGAGCTAGTCAAGTAGAGGCATACTAGTGACACTCTGTTTGTCTATGTATTCACACAAGTATTATGTTTCCGGTTAATACAATTCTAGCATGAATAATAAACATTTACCATGATATAAGGAAATAAAGAATAATTTTATTATTGCCTCTAGGGCATATTTCCTTGATCTCCCACTTGCACTAGAGTCAATAATCTAGATTACACAGTAATGATTCTAACACCCATGGAGCCTTGGAGCTGATCATGTTTTGCTCGTGGAAGAGGCTTAGTCAACGGGTCTGCAACATTCAGATTCGTATGTATCTTGCAAATTTCTATGTCTCCCACCTGGACTTGATCCCGGATGGAGTTAAAGCGCCTCTTGATGTGCTTGGTTCTCTTGTGAAATCTAGATTCCTTTGCCAAGGCAATTGCACTAGTATTGTCACAAAAGATTTTCATTGGACCCGATGCACTAGGTATGACACCTAGATCGGATATGAACTCCTTCATCTAGACTCCTTCATTTGCTGCTTCTGAAGCAGCTATGTACTCCGCTTCACATGTAGATCCGGCCACGACGCTTTGTTTAGAACTGCACCAACCGACTCCGCTGCTCAATGTAAACACGTATCCGGTTTGCGATTTAGAATCGTCCGGATCGATTGTCAAAGCTTGCATCGATGTAACCATTTACGACTAGCTCTTTGTCACCTCCATAAAGCGAAACATATCCTTTGTCCTTTTCGGTATTTCCGGATGTTCTTGACCGTTGTCCGATGATCCACTCTGGATTACTTTGGTACCTCCCTGCTAAACTTATAGCAAGGCACACATCGTGTCCGTACACAACATTGCATACATGATAGAGCCTATGGCTGAAGCATAGGGAACATCTTTCATCTTCTTTCTATCTTCTGAAGTGGTCGGGCATTGAGTCTTACTCAACTTCACACCTTGTAACACAGGCAAGAACCCTTTCTTTGCTTGATCCATTTTGAACTTCTTCAAAACTTTGTCAAGGTATGTGCTTTGTGAAAGTCCAATTAAACGTCTTGATCTATCTCTATAGATCTTGATGCCCAATATGTAAGCAGCTTCACCGAGGTCTTTCATTGAAAAATTCTTATTCAAGTATCCTTTTATGCTATCCAGAAATTCTGTATCATTTCCAATCAGCAATATGTCATCCACATATAATATCATAAATGCTACAGAGCTCCCACTCACTTTCTTGTAAATACAGGCTTCTCCAAAAGTCTGTATAAAACCATATGCTTTGATCACACTATCAAAGCGTTTATTCCAACTCCGAGAGGCTTGCACCTGTCCATAAATGGATCGCTGGAGCTTGCACACTTTGTTAGCTCCCTTTGGATCGACAGATCCTTCCGGTTGCATCATATACAACCTTCTTCCAGAAATTCATTCAGGAATGCAGTTTTGACATCCATTTGCCAAATTTCATAATCATAAAATGCGGCAATTGCTAACATGATTCGGACAGACTTAAGCATCGCTACGGGTGAGAAAGTCTCATCGTAATCAATCCCTTGAACTTGTCAAAAACCTTTTGCAACAAGTCGAGCTTTATAGCCAGGAACATTACCGTCAGCGTCAGTCTTCTTCTTGAAGATCCATTTATTCTCAATGGCTTACCGATCATCGGGCAAGTCAACCAAAGTCACACACTTTGTTCTCATACATGGACCCCATCTCAGATTTCATGGCCTCAAGCCATTTTGCGGAATCTGGGCTCACCGTCGCTTCTTCATAGTTCGTAGATTCGTCATGGTCTAGTAACATAACCTCCAGAACAGGATTACCGTACCACTCTGGTGCGATCTTACTCTGGTTGACCTACGAGGTTCAGTAGTAACTTGATCTGAAGTTTCGTGATCAATATCATCATCTTCCTCACTAATTGGTGTAGGTGTCACAGGAACCGGTTTCTGTGATGTACTACTTTCCAATAAGGGAGGAAGTACAGTTACCTCATCAAGTTCTACTTTCCTCCCACTCACTTCTTTTGAGAGAAACTCCTTCTCCAGAAAGGATCCAAATTTAGCAACAAAAGTCTTGCCTTCAGATCTGTGATAGAAGGTGTACCCAACAGTTTCCTTTGGGTATCCTATGAAGACACATTTCTCTGATTTGGGTTCGAGCTTATCAGGTTGAAGCTTTTTCACATAAGCATCGCAGCCCCAAACTTTAAGAAAACGACAATTTTGGTTTCTTGCCAAACCACAGTTCATAAGGCGTCGTCTCAACGGATTTCGATGGTGCCCTATTTAACGTGAATGCAGCCGTCTCTAAAGCATAACCCTAAAATGATCATAGATCGCACCATATCTAGTAAAGTACGGTTACGACGTTCGGACACACCATTATGCTGTGGTGTTCCGGGTGGCATGAGTTGCGAAACTATTCCACATTGTTTCAAATGTAGACCAAACTCGTAACTCAAATATTCTCCTCCACGATCAGATCGTAAAACTTTATTTTCTTGTTACGATGATTTTCCACTTCACTCTGAAATTCTTTGAACTTTTCAAATGTTTCAGACTTATGTTTCATTAAGTAGATATACCCATATCTGCTCAAATCATCTGTGAAGGTGAGAAAATAACGATACCGCCATGAGCCTCAACATTCATCGGACCACATACATCTCAGATGTATGATTTCCAACAAATCTGTTGCTCGCTCCATAGTTCCGGAGAATGGCGTTTTAGTCATCTTACCCATGAGGCACGGTTCGCAAGTACCAAGTGATTCATAATCAAGTGGTTCCAAAAGTGCATCGGTATGGAGTTTCTTCATGCGCTTTACACCAATATGACCTAAACGGCAGTGCCACAAATAAGTTGCACTATCATTATCAACTCTGCATCTTTTGGCTTCAATATTATGAATATGTGTATCACTACTATCGAGATTCAACAAAAATAGACCACTCTTCTAGGATGCATGACCATAAAAGATATTACTCATATAAATAGAACAACCATTATTCTATGATTTAAATGAATAATCGTCTCGCATCAAACAAGATCCAGATACAATGTTCATGCTCAACGCTGGCACCAAATAACAATTATTCAGGTCTAAAACTAATCCCGAAGGTAGATGTAGAGGTAGCGTGCCAACCGCGATCACATTGACTTTGGAACCATTTCCCATGCGCATCATCACCTCGTCCTTAGCCAATCTTCGCTTAATCCATAGTCCCTGTTTCGAGTTGCAAATATTAGCAACAAAACCAGTATCAAATACCAGTGCTATCTGCGAGCATTAGTAAGGTACACATCAATAACATGTATATCACATATACCTTTGTTCACCTTGCCATCCTTCTTATCCGCCAAATACTTGGGGCAGTTCCGCTTCTAGTGACCGGTCTGTTTGCGGTAGAAGCACTCGGCCTCGAGCTTAGGTCCAGACTTGGGTTTCTTCTCCTGAGCAGCAACTTGTTTGCTGTTCTTCTCTAAGTTCCCCTTCTTCTTCCCTTTGCCCTTTTTCTTGAAACTGGTGGTCATGTTGACCATCAACACTTGATGCTCCTTCTTGATTTCTACCTCCGCAGCCTTTAGCATTGCGAAGAGCTCAGGAAACGTCTTATCCAACCCTTGCATGTTATAGTTCATCGCGTAGGTCTTGTAGCTTGGTGGCGTTGATTGAAGAATTACATCAATGACGCTATCATCCTAAGATTAACTCCTAGTTGAATCAAGTGATTGTTATACCTGCATATTACGAGTATATGCTCACCGACGTAACTATTCTCCTCCATTTTGCAGTATGTAGAACTTATTGGAGACTTCATATCTCTCAATCCGGGCATTTGCTTGAAATATTAACTTCAACTCCTGGAACATCTCATATGCTCCATGACGCGTTCAAAACGCGTCGTTGAAGTCTCGGTTCTAAGCCGTAAAGCATGGCACACCGAACTATCGAGTAGTCATCGACTTTGCTCGCCAGACGCTCATAACATCTGGTGTTGCTCCTGCGGCAGTCTGGCACCTAGCGGTGCTTCCAGGACGTAATTCTTCTATGCAGCAATGAGGATAATCCTCAAGTTACGGACCCAGTCCATGTAATTGCTACCATCATCTTTCAACTTTGCTTTCTCAAGGAATGCATTAAAATTCAATAGAACAACAACAGGGGCCATCTATCTACAATCAACATAGACAAGCAAAATACTATCAGGTACTAAGTTCATGATAAATTTAAGTTCAATTAATCATATTACTTAAGAACTCCCACTTAGATAGACATCCCTCTAATCCTCTAAGTGATCACGTGATCCAAATCAACTAAACCAAGTCCGATCATCACGTGAGATGGAGTAGTTTCAATGGTGAACATCACTATGTTGATCATATCTACTATATGATTCATGCTCGAACTTTCGGTCTCAGTGTTCCGAGGCCATATCTGCATATGCTAGGCTCGTCAAGTTTAACCTGAGTATTCCGCGTGTGCAACTGTTTTGCACCCGTTGTATTTGAACGTAGAGCCTATCACATCCGATCATCACGTGGTGTCTCAGCACGAAGAACTTTGGCAACGGTGCATACTCAGGGAGAACACTTATACCTTGTAATTTAGTGAGAGATCATCTTATAATGCTACCATCAATCAAAGCAAGATAAGATGCATAAAAGATAAACATAACATGCAACCAATATAAGTGATACGATATGGCCATCATCATCGTATGCTTGTGATCTCCATCACCGAAGCACCGTCATGATCACCATCGTCACAGGCGCGACACCTTGATCTCCATCATAGCATCGTTGTCGTCTCGCCAACCTATGCTTCTACGACTATCGCTACCGCTTAGTGATAAAGTAAAGCATTATAGGGCG
Organism: Aegilops bicornis; assembly: GCA_021605145.1. NCBI lineage: Eukaryota > Viridiplantae > Streptophyta > Magnoliopsida > Poales > Poaceae > Aegilops > Aegilops bicornis. The sequence goes on from CM038669.1 coordinate 326,826,869, forward strand.
ATTGCATTGCATACAATAAAGCGACAACCATATGGCTACTGCCAGTTGTCGATAACTCGGTTACAAAACATGATCATCTCATACAATAAAATTTAGCATCATGCCTTGACCATATCACATCACAACATGCCTTGCAAAAATAAGTTAGACGTCCTTTACTTTGTTGTTGCAAGTTTTACGTGGCTGCTACGGGCTGAGCAAGAACCGTTCTTACCTACGCATCAAAACCACAACGATAGTTCATCAAGTTAGTGTTGTTTTAACCTTCTCAAGGACCGGGCGTAGCCACACTCGGTTCAACTAAAGTTGGAGAAACTGACACCCGCCAGCCACCTATGTGCAAAGCACGTCGGTAGAACCAGTCTCGCGTAAGCGTACGCGTAATGTCGGTTCGGGCCGCTTCATCCAACAATACCGCCGAACCAAAGTATGACATGCTAGTAAGCAGTATGACTTGTATCGCCCACAACTCACTTGTGTTCTACTCGTGCATATAAGATCTATGCATAAAACCAGGCTCGGATGCCCTTTGTTGGGGAACGTAGTAATTTCAAAAATTCCCTACGCACACGCAAGATCATGGTGATGCATAGCAACGAGAGGGACAAGTGTGTCCACGCATCTCGTGAGACCGAAAGCGGAAGCGTTAGCACAACGCGGTTGATGTAGTCGTATGTCTTCACGATCTGACGGATCAAGTACCGAACGCACGGCACCTCCGATTCTGCACACGTTCAACTCGATGACGTCCCTCGAACTCCGATCCAGTCGAGTTTTGAGGGAGAGTTCCGTCAGCACGACGGCGTGGTGACGATGATGATGTTCTACCAACGCAGGGCTTTGCCTAAGCACCGCTATGATATTATCGAGGTGGATTATGGTGGAGGGGGGCACCGCACACGGCTAAGAGATCCAAGAGATCAATTGTTGTGTCTCCAAGGGGTGCCTCCTCCCGTATATAACGGCGTGGAGGAGGGGGACGGCCACCCTAGGCGCGCCCCATGAGGAGTCCTACTCCCACCGGGAGTAGGACTCCCGCTTTCCAAGTGGGGGTAGGAGAGGAGAGGGAAGGTGAGAGAGGGGGAAAGGAAAGGGCCCCCCCTCCTTGTCCAATTCGGACTAGGGGGGAAGGGGTCGCGCGGCTGCGCTTGGCCGCCCCTCCTCTTCTCCACTAGGGCCCAATAGGCCCATTAGTCTCCCCGGGGGGTTCCAGTAACCCCCCGGTACTCCGGTATATGCCCGAAACTCCCCGAAACCATTCCGGTGTCCGAACATAGTCGTCCAATATATCGATATTTATGTCTCGACGATTTCGAGACTCCTCGCCATGTTCTTGGTCACATCTGGGACTCCGAACAACCTTTGGTACATCAAAACACATAAACTCATAATATAACTGTCATCGAACTTTAAGCGTGCGGACCCTACGGGTTCGAGAACTATGTATACATGACCGAGACACGTCTCCGGTCAATAACCAATAGCGGAACCTAGATGCTCATATTGGCTCCCACATATTCTACGAAGATCTTTATCTGTCAAACCGCATAACAACATACGTTGTTCCCTTTATCATCGGTATGTTACTTGCCCGAGATTCGATCGTCGGTATCTCAATACCTAGTTCAATCTCGTTACCGGCAAGTCTCTTTACTCGTTCCGTAATACATCATCCCGCAACTAACTCATTAGTTACAATGCTTGCAAGGCTATAGTGATGTGCATTACCGAGTGGGCCCGGAGATACCTCTCCGACAATCGGAGTGAAAAATCCTAATCTCGAAATACTCCAACCTAACAAGTACCTTCGGAGACACCTGTAGAGCACCTTTATAATCACCAATTTACGTTGTGAGATTTGGTAGCACACAAAGTGTTCCTCCGGTAAATGGGAGTTGCATAATCTCATAGTACAATGTGAGCGACACATTCAACGTCAAAGACTTGGCCAAGTACCATGGTGATGAAGATTACGATCCGTGGATGAATCTCTCCCAAGGGGGGGAGATGATGCGGAGCATCCCTCCATCATCCCCATGGACTCTACGCCGATACATCAAGCCCCACATGGACCTATGACAAGAGCTAGAGCGCGTGCATTGGAAACCGAGGTGAACTCCTTCCTACTTGACTTGCATTCGGATATGGACGGAACATTGTTGCTACCTCACCAAAATATGCTATGTCTCATTAGGTACGAAGAGGAACACCACCAAGAGGCTCAGGATCATCCCCATGGAGAAGAAGGACCACCCCAAGGCCACGCGGACCAAGACGGAGTGCAACAGCAGCAACACTGGAAGTCCCAGGTGACCCCGTGCGCACGGGCCACCGAGACCCCGTGCCCACGGACTATCCAGGGAGTTAGCGCTGGAGCACCCTGTGCGCACGAGCCTGTACCGTGCCCACGGGACCCCCGTGCGCACGGGCCCAACTTACCCCGTGCGCACGGGCCTCCCAGGATGGCCGGCTAAGATCTCCTGTTCAAGCCTCTCTTCATCCACTTCGACCCCAAGCCTATATAAACCGTACATAGGGTTATGTTTAGAGATAGCAAAGTATTACATAAGATATTTGTGAGCTTTGCTCCTTCTCCCTTCCCACTTGTGGATCAAGACCCCTTTGGGAAGAATCCTTGTGGATTTCAAGATCTCCTCAGGAAGAAAACTATCTTCAAGACCTCATCTCCTAGGAGTGGGAAGAACTTTTCCATTGTATCTTTCCTTTGATTGTGTTTTTGACTTGTGGATCTTATGTTGCTATTCTAGTGGATGTGTGATTGGGAATTGTTTGAGTGATTTCCTCTTTGTGTTCTTGAGTGATCTTGCCCTTTTCCCCCTCCAAGTGTGAAAAGATCCCCTCTAGGGTTTCACCCTACATCATTTTGGTATCATGAGCAAGGTTGATTCACATCTTGGAGCCCCATCCCCCCATTTGCTAGCTTGATTTTGTTGTTTTTGTCCAAATTCGAAAATCCACACAAAAATAGCCCCAAAAAGTTTTCTTGCACTTTGTTGGATCTTGTGAGATTTGGTTGTTTTGGTCCACAAATTTGGCATTTGGCAAGTGGATCTACCCATCGTCCAGCTTCCCCACCCTTCAATTCCTCTAAATTGGCCTTAGCTTTGAAGATTCCCACGGATCCGGAGCTTTTCATCCGCTCCCAGAACACCCCGTGCACACGGGCCCTCGAGACCCCGTGCACACGGGCCTCACTTAATCCGTGCGCACGGACCATCCAGTAACTTTCGGCCATCTTTTGTTTTGCACCATTTTGTTTCCAAACCAACACTCGTGTTCTTCCGCACTATTTCTCGTGGTTGTTTGAGTTTCGGACCGCGGTTTCTCTTGTGTCCTAAGGTGTTTCGGCTACTTAGGCGCATTTGGACATCATCATCGCCGCCACTCGATCATCAACTCGGACACCACACCGGCTTCAACAACTCCATTCTTACCATAAGATCGGACGGTAACCTCGACGACTCTCTCCGTTGCTTTTGCATTGATAACTCGAGCCATTTCGCGTTGCTTACTCATCGAGACTAGCAAGTTGAGAATTGCCGGGCCACGCTATTGTGCACCGTAGTGATCTTGTTACCATCTTAGTGCCATAAGTCTCTCTCGTGCACATCTTACATACTTGTCTCATATCATACTTGGCTCAAGCATCAAGCATCAAGCATAAAAAAAAGATACAACAAAAGCTTTTAAGCAAAAGAGGAGCAACAAAGAGCTCGTAAGCAATTAGCATTGAGCCATTTTGCATAGTCATATCATCTTGGTCACCGCATACATAGCATAGTTGGGATTGTAGACGGCACATTTCTCTTATAGGTTGGTGCACATGCGTAACTAGCCCATTTGAGCAATCGAGCTAGCGTCTCTCTAGCATTCGCACAACAAGAGCATTTAATTTCCGTGGTTGCACATTTTGAGCTCACCCCTTTGTTGTGCGGATCCCATCTATCTTCCGTGTGTGTGTTCCTAGTGATATCCTCGGGTTTGATCCCTTTGCTTTACGTGCATTTTTGTGAATCTTCTCAACCTTATCGATATCTTGACTAACATTTGCTTGAAATTTTTGCCACCATCCTAACCGAGCTCCTCCATAAGCTTTTACTTGTAGGTGTGAGAAACAATTCCCGGTACCAATTCCCCTATTATAGCATCACGTGAGATTGTACTTGTTACATCCACAATCTTTGGAAAAGGTAACTTTGGTTTTGTTCTCTCATTTTTCCTACTCACCACCACTTTCTCATGATGATAGGCCGAGTTCTTCTACAAATCCACTCTTCATAGAGCAAGATGGCGACATGACAAATTTCGTCACCAAGTCGCAACTCTTTGGCGCACATCGAGGTTTGCATCAAGAACAACTTGCTTTGGGCGACCGCATAGACAATCTCGCCACCGACCTACGACAATCCGAGCAACGTACAAGAGATTACTTCGACACATCCATGAGTTCCCTCAAAGACGATATCCGAACCATGATGGTCAATCGCTCTTCTACAACTTCGTCCTCTTCAAGACGGAGCCGCTCAAGTCAACACTCCAACGACACCATCTCCGTTCAAGTACACCGACATCGAACACTCTTCGTCGTGCCGCGCGCCAAGATCTCGAGCAAACTGCAATCCTCTACACAACAATGACTCCCAAGATCAAGCTCGCGCACAAGAACATCGACACCGTCAAAATCAAGAAACATTCGAGCAAGCACAAGAACGGCAACGTCAGCGCCAACACGAACAAGAGGAACAAGCGCGCCAACACCAAGAGGAGCAAGACGCTGAAGCACTTCGCCAACAACAACAACGACGCGAGGCCCAAGCTCAAGCGGCTCAAGACGCACTCTGAGATTCCACTCGTGTCGTTGCCCAACGCGGACGGCAAGCACGTGAGCAAGATGAAGCTCTTTGTCGCGAGGTACAAGAAGAAATTGCGCATCGCGAAGAACAACAAGAAAGGCGGAACATCGGGCATCTTCCTCGTCCTCCTCCACGGCAAGAACGACATCAAGAAAATCAAGTGTTTCAAGACCCTCCTCCATGCTAAGAGCGACATCAAAACCGCTACTTCGATGAAGAACTCCGCCACGGCAAGCTCAAGTTCACCATGCTCAAGTTCAACGGAAGCAACATGATCCCGAAGAGTATCTCTCATGGGCCTTAAAGGTGGACAAGATCTTCCGTCTTCACAACTACGATGAGGAAAGGAAGATTGCCACGGCCTCCCTCGAGTTCCAAGACTACGTTCTCATTTGGTGGGAACAAGTGATTGAGCGACGACGTACAAGAGGCGAACCACCAATCACAACTTGGACGGCGATGAAGGAGATCATGTGTAACACCCCGGATGTAACTTTCCATATTTGTAACTCCAACTCTATGTGCTATGATTTTCCCTCCATGGTTGGGTTTTTTTCTTCATTTTGCATTTTTTCCATGTCATGCATCTCATATCATGTCATCATGTGCATCTCATTGGCATACGTGTTCGTCTCATGCATCCGAGCATTTTCCCCGTTGTCCGTTTTGCAATCCGGCACTCCTATGTTCCCCGGCGTCCCCTTTTACATTTTTCCGTGAGCGGTACTAAACTTTCTCGGAATGGACCGAGGTTTGTCAAGTGGCCTTGGTACACCACCGTAGACCACCTGTCAAGTTTCGAGTCATTTGGAGCTCGTTTGATACTCCAACGGTTAACCGGTAACCTTGAAGGCCTCTTTTGGGTTGCAGTCCAACACCCTTCAAAACAGCCCAATAACCCATCTAAGTCACTTCCATGCTCTCCGTCGTCGGATCACGATCGTGTGGTAAAACTACACTCCATTTGGAGCCTCCTAGCTCCCTCTACCTATAAATATAGATCCCTTCCCCGAAATCCGGACGAAACACTAGTCTCCCCGCTCCCTTCGCGCCGCCGGACGAAATCCGGATGGCCGGACACGTCCGCCCGCGCCACCGGACGAATCGCAGGCTGCCACGTGACCCGGGCCGGTCCCCAATTCGCCGCCGACCCTGCGGGCCCGCGAGGCCCGTGCGTAGCCTCCCGGCCCGGAACGCCGCCACCGCCTCAGCGCCGCTTCCTCCCAGCCGCCGGATCGCCCATCCCCGCCGGCCATCCCGCCGCCAGCCGCCGCCTCACGCCGCCGCCCCGCTCTCCGGCGCCATACGCCCACGTCGCCGCCCGGCCAATCCGGCCAGCGGGAAGGCGGATCCGGCCCGGAGGAGCTCCACGGCTGCCCTTCCTCCATCTCCGTGAGCCGCCTGCGCCTCGGTTCAAGCGCCCGGATCCAGATCCGGTCTCGGTTGACTTCTCCCCGAGTATCCTCTTCATTTTTCTGCAGATATTTTGTTGCATGTTCATCGCATCATAACTTTACACCCGTGGCTCCGTTTTGGGCGTGTAGCATACCGAAATGTTTGTCTCGATGAGTAAAACATTTCATATCATTGCATCATTTTCATTTGAGCTCATATGGATGCCCGAAATGCTGTTAGAAGAGGGCTATGTGAGGTTAGTTTCAGTTTCTTATTAGAACATGCACTTTTGTCATTTTTATCATGATTGATGTGTGCACCCTATGAACTTGGGTCCTACATGTGTTTTGTAATATGCCATGCCATCTTTACAGGGGCGTATGCCATGTATTTTTGTGATCTCTGTGGTGACTAGCACAAGCATGCAAACTAGGCTTCATGATGTTGCTGATTTCAGCCCCTGCTTTGGTCGATATTTTTATGCCATGTAAACTTGATGCTACCGAGAGATCCATGCATATTTTGAGATACTTTAGTAAGGATGTTTTGAACATATGGTTATTATCTATCCATCCATGCCCTTGTTTGCAATTATGAAATGCCATAGCTTGAGTCAATCGAGCTCTACGTTTGCTATAAAACGTTTCCTGGCAGATTGTTTACATGTTATTCAATTTTGCCAAGGTTGTTGTAGTTGATCCGTGTATGCTATGATGTTGTTCTTGCCATGTATAGCTTCTATGCCATGTCTTCTTGATGGATGTATGCTTAGTTTATCATGAAATACTCTGTAGTGAGTGCATCGAGCTCGCGAAGATGCCTTCATAATTCTGTCAATGTCATGCCCTGATTGCTGAATCTGTTAACGAAACTTGCTATATTGACATGGGTGTTATTACATTTTCTGATCCCTTTTGGCTCATGGTCAGTAAGGGATTTTTATTCTATGCCTTGAATAGATTCATGCCGTGCCTTGTTTTGCTATTATAAGTTCCTGTAGCATGTTGTTTGCTTGCTCTGAACATTGCTTCCTGATGCTGATTCTGCCATGTTCAGTAATTTCACTAAGTCTGCGAAGCTGATATATTTTGCACTTTTGCCATGCTTGTTTGGGCCTGTTATGGTGTGATTTAGCCATAGCTCAATGTTCATCTTTTGTCAAGCATCTTGAGTGGATCACTGCCATATGCTTTGTTGGTACGTTTGGGTGCAGTAGCTTCATTTCTTGTTGCTTGCTATGTGGCATCGTGCTGTTAATGGCAGATTTGTGCCATTCTTGTTTTGCTTGTCATTTGCAAACCGTGCATCCGATTCCGGTGATCTTTATATCGATTTCAACCGAAATCATCTCACCTTTCCATTGGCATACTTGGTTTGCCAAACTGATGCCTTGTTCATCATTTTCCTTCCGGAGCACGCATATGCATTGCATCTCACATCTCGCATATCATGCCATGTTTTGCATCATGTTGTTTGTGCATTGCACCGTGATTTATTGTGGTTCCATTGTTTGTGTTCTTGCTTTGGGTAGAGCCGGGAGACGAGTACGTGAACGAGGAACCTGTTGAGAACGCTTACGAGGATCAAGCTTTCGACAACTCTGAGAACCTTGCAGGCAAGATGACCATACCCTCGAAATCACTTATATCTTTGCTTGCTAGATGCTCGCTCTTTTGCTATGCCTATGCTACGATGCCTATCACTTGCTATATCTTGCCACCCATATTGCCATGTCAAACCTCTAATCATCCTTTCCTAGCAAACCGTTGTTTGGCTATGTTACCGCTTTGCTCAGCCCCTCTTATAGCGTTGCTAGTTGCGGGTGAAGATGAAGTTTGTTCCTTGTTGGAACATGGAGATGTTGTTACTTGTTGGAACATGTTTACTTGTTGGGATATCACAATATCTATTGGTTAATTAATGCATCTATATACTTGTTAAAGGGTGGAAGACTCGGCCTTATGCACGGTGTTTTGTTCCACTCTTGGCGCCTAGTTTCCGCCATACCGTGTTATGTTCCTTGATTTCGCGTTCCTTACGGTTGGGTGATTTATGGGACCCCTTGACAGTTCGCTTTGAATAAGACTCCTCCAAAGAAGGCCCAACATTGGTTTTACCATTTGCCACCTAAGCCTTTTTCCCCGGGTTTTCGCGAGCCCGAGGGTCATCTTTATTTTAGCCCCCGGGCGGTGCTCCTTCGAGTGTTGGTCCGAAACAGGCAGATCATGGGCCACCACGGGCAACTCGAGGGCTGGTTTTACTCGTGGTCGACCTATCCGGTGTGCCCCGAGAACGAGATATGTGCAGCTCTATCGGGATTTGTCGGCGCATTGGCGGCTTTGCTGGTCTTGTTTTATTCTTTGTCGAAATGTCTTGTAGTCCGGGATTCGAGATCGATCGGGTCTTCCCGGTAGAAGGAATATCCTTCGTTGACCGTGAGAGCTTATAATGGGCTAAGTTGGGACACCCACAGAGGGTATTATCTTTCAAAGCCGTGCTGCGGTTATGAGGCAGATGGGAATTTGTTAATGTCCGGTTGTAGAAAACCCGAAGTTGACCTTAATTAATACACATCAACCGCGTGTGTAACCTTGATGGTCTCTTCTCGGCGGAGTCCGGGAAGTGAACACGGTGTTGGAGTTATGTTTGACGTAAGTAGTTCAGGATCACTTCTTGATCACTACTAGCTTCACGACCGTGCCTTGCTTCTCTTCTCGCTCTCTTTTGTGAATGTAGCCACCATATATGCTAGTCGCTTGCTGCAGCTCCACCTCACAACTCTGTTCTTCCTATAAGCTTAAATAGTCTTGATCTCATGGTGTGAGATTGTTGAGTCCCCGTGACTCACAGATTCTACCAAAAGCGATTCTTGCAGGTGCCAAGCGATGCGGTCAGATGATGCAACCGAGCTCAAGTGGGAGTTCGACGAGGAACGTGGTCGTTACTATGTGTCTTTTCCTGATGATCAGTAGTGGAGCCTAGTTGGGACGATCGGGGATCTGTTAGCATTTGGGGTAGTCTTCTTTTATTTTGGTTCCGTAGTCGGACCTTGAGTGTAATATGGATGATGGATGTTTATTTATGTATTGTGTGAAGTGGCGGTAAGCCAACTATGTATCTCTTTCCCTTATGTATTACATGGGTTGTGTGAAGATTACCTCACTTGCGACATTGCTTTCAATGCGGTTATGCCTCTAAGTCGTGCTTCGACACGTGGGAGATATAGCTGCATCGAGGCGTTACAAGTTGGTATCGAGCCATCCCGACTTAGAGCCCCCGCTGATTGTTTCTTTGGCGTTGTTGAGTCTAGAACAAAAATGTTTTGAGTCTTAGGATTATATATAGCGGAGAGTAGGATTCTTTTTACTCCCCGGTCCCTTCGTCGCTCTGGTGAGGTCTCCGACGTAGAAGTTTTGACTCTCCTCTCCTCAAATTTCACTAAAAAATTTTAGGATCACGCCGGTATCTTGGAATCGTTCCGATGGTTTTGTGACGAGAACATTGTTCTTGGTGCCTCGACATTTAGGGGTTGTGGCGGTGTCCCGGGAGTTGAGCTCCGAGGTGTTGTCGTCACAATTTTATCGTTGCGATTACGGAATACTGAGCTTTGCCGACATCGAAAATCTCTTTTGTACAGTTGTTGGTGAGATAACCCCGATAACCCAAAGATTAGGGCGAGCTCGAGTATTGCCATGACTCAGATAACGGATGCTTTTCAAGGTCGAGGTACACGATTTCCGAAGGTTTCTTGGTTATGTGTTGACGGATGGATACAATTTGGATCTAGGTATTGTTAGTTTGGGTGATACATTTTGTGTCCCTGTATCCCCAACACCAGATTGCATAACCGTAAAGTTTCGGAGTTTATAGGTGGGATTCAAGTAGCTCTTAGCATTTCTTCCCGCAGATATTTGGTTTGCGATTGGGTAATCCTTACCACTTATTTGTTCCAGTCGTACCTTGTTATTTTTTTTCGTCAACCCTTAATCAAGTGGCTTCTCACCTTAATGGACATGTGATGTTAGCTTTTTGAATTCATTCGTTCATCCTTGTTCGAATGTTTATTGTGAAGACTATATGTTGCAATTTCTATCCGTTGATTCAACTTGTCTATCTGTCTATCAAAGTGCTAACGGATGTCACCCTCTTCAGATGGCTCCGCCAACGCTCTGAATCCGGATCGCAATGATGGGAGTCAACAGACCCTCCACCTCCACCTCCGCCTCCGGAGGCATGGCAAGCTATCATGACAGCCACCAATGCAAATTCTCAGATGATTTTGCAACTCTTGCAAGAGCGTACCCAAGGGCAAGGCAATCAAGGAAATCAAGGCCAAGGCAACAACCAGCCGCACTTTGCTACCCTCAATCAGTTCCTCGCTAATCAGCCGAAGTCTTTCAAACCGTGTCGAGGCCACAGACGCCGACGATTGGCTTGTGGACATCTGCAAACATTTTGAATGTAGCAATGTCAGACCTGAGGACTTTGTCAAGTTTGCTTCGTTTCAACTCAAGGACCAAGCTGCCAAGTGGTATCAGCAATACAAAGATTCCAGAGGAGCTCGTGTAATTACCTGGGATGAGTTCCGCCGAGACTTCAAAGCTCACCACATTCCGAAAAGTGTTGTTGAGAGCAAGCGTGAGGAGTTCCGCAATCTCAAGCAAGGCGGCATGTCGTGTATCAATACAATATCCGATTCGAAACTTGCTCGCTTTGCTAAGCAAGACGTCCACGATGAAAAGAGTATGATCTATCAATTCAGAGGTGGCCTCGGAGAAGATCTGCAATTAGCTCGTGCTTTTTGAGCCGGAAAAGTATGATGAATTCTACAACATGGCATCAAGCAAGAAGCTGCCCAGCTCAAATGTGAGGCTTCTAAGAAGAGAATCGGGGATGCAGTTCGGTCTTCTTCTTCCTCTCAAGTGGCAGCTAAGCGGCGGAAGTTCTACCTTCCTCCTCCTCCGTTCAAATCCTTATCGTGAGAAGAACTCAGGTGGTCGTGGATCTTCCCACCCACCCAACCCGTGCTATCGGAACAAGTCAAATTCTCAAGCTCCAAGGTCAAATGCTCCTTATCATCGTCCGCTCTCGTGAGGTGACTTGCAACAAATGTCGTGAAAGGTCACTATGCGAACAAGTGCTTCAACCAAAGGCGCCTTCCGCCTCCTCCTCCTCTGTGAGATCTTCCAGCAATGCGGTGGTCAAGCATAATCCAAAGCATGCCAAGGTGAATATGATGAATGCAGCAAGCGGAGGAATCTCTTGGCGTGATAATGGGTAATCTCTCGATTAATGATATTCCTGCAAAAGTCTTATTTGATACTTTGGTGCATCGCATTGTTTCATGTCAAGACCGTTTTTGCCAAGCATGATTTCACTTCGAATATTTGGATAGACCTCTAGCAATTGTTTCCCAGGCAAGCACATGAGTTCTAGTTTGTTGGTTCCGAATGTCGGTATCAAGATGGGCGACTATAGATTTCTGGCTAAACCAATTGTCCTTGGTGACTCGGATATTGATCTAATTCTCGGGATGGGTGGCTTTCTCGACAAAGCTCGGCTTGATTGTGCTGCCGGGGAAATTCAGTTGACTCACTCTTCGACGATGTGATCATCTATGCCGCTCGTGATGAAACCATTCGGTTGTTTTCTCTCAATGAGAAGGGCGAATTGGATGCTATCTCTCGATTCGATCGTTTGTGAGTACCAAGATGTCTTTCCGTAAGAGCTTCCAGAATGCCTCCTCACCGGCGGTTGAATTCGTTATCGATCTTGAGCACGGCACGGAACCCGTTTACTGGCGTCCATACAAGCTTGGACCTAATGAGCTGAAGGAATTGAAGAAGCAACTCGATGAACAAGAGCGTGCAGGTCTGATCGGACCGAGTTCATCTCCTTGGGGTTGTGGTGTTCTTTTTGTCCAGAAGAAGGATGGCACGGACCGACTTTGCGTCGATTACCGTCCATTGAATAAGAAGACAATCAAGAACAAGTATCCACTTCCCAACATCAATGAGCTTTTCGAGCAACACAAAGGTGCTAAAGTGTTCTCCAAGCTTGACCTTCATTATGGGTTATCATCAAATTCACATTCGTGAACAAGATATTCCCAAGACATGCATTCGAACAAGATTTGGTTCTTATGAATTCTCTGTCATGTATTTCGGCCTTGTCAATGCTCCTCCAACATTCTCTCGAATGATGAACTTCATCTTCAACCCCTACACCAATGAATTCGTCTTGGTCTATCTCGATGATATTTTGGTCTTCTCCAAGAATAAGAAGGATCATGCCAAACATTTGCAATTGGTGCTCGACAAGCTCGAGAGAGCATCAATTCTATCTGAAGTTTTCCAAATGTGAATTTTGGCTTGATGAAGTTCTTTACCTTGGTCATATCATCTCCGCCAAGGGCATCATTGTTAATCCAGAAGGTGTCCGTAGTTGTGAATTGGAAACCTCCTCGTAATGTCAAGCAGCTCCATGATTTTCTTGGACTTGCAAGCTATTGCGAAGATTCGTTGAGAACTTCTCCAAGATTGCAAAGCCTCTTTCTAACCTCCTCCGTAAGCATGTGAAGTATGTCCGGTCTCACGAGTGTCATGTTGCTTTCAATACTCTCAAAGAGAAACTCGTCACAGCTCTGTCTTAACTCCTCCCGATGAATCCAAGCCATTGAAGTTTTCTGTGATGCTTCTCTTCAAGGTCTCGGTCTTTGTGTTAATGCAAGAGAAGAAAGTTGTGGCCTATACCTCTCGTCATTTGAAGCCTTGAAAAAGAACTACCCCACTCACGATCTGGAGTTGGCGGCAGTTGTCCATGCATTAATAACTTGGAGACATCTCTTGTTGGGAAGGAAAGTGGACATATTCACCGATCACAAGAGCCTCAAGTATATCTTCACTCAACCGAACCTCAACCTCAGGCAAACTCGATGGGTCGAAATGATTCAAGAGTACAATCCGAGTATTGAATATACTCCGGGCAAGGCCAATATGATTGCAGATGCTTTGAGCAGGAAGGCTTATTGCAACAGCTTAATTCTCAAGCCCTTCCAACCGGATCTCTGTGAAGCTTTCCGCAAGCTGAATCTTCAAGTTGTTCCTCAAGGCTTTATTGCCAACCTCATAGTCTCTCCTACTTTGGAAGACCAAATTCGTGAGGCTCAACTCCTGGATACCATGGTGAAAAAGGTGAAACGTGGTATCGACAAGGGCATTTCCAAGTACAAGTGCTTCCACATTGATGACAAAGATACTCTTTTCTTCGAGGACCGGATTGTGGTTCTAAAGGGTGATCTACGTAAAGACATTATGAACGAGGCACACAATTCCCTTCTATCCATTCATCCTGGAAGAACGAAGATGTACCATGACCTCAAGCAGTCATATTGGTGGACTCGAATGAAGCGAGAAATTGCTCAATTCGTGAATGAGTGTGATGTCTGCAGAAGAGTGAAAGCGAGAACACCAACGACCAATTTGGTCTCCTCCAACCTCTTGCTATTCCAGAATGGAAGTTTGATCATATCAAAATGGACTTCGTGACTGGATTTCCGAAGTCCAAGCGCGGAAATGATACTATCTTCGTTGTCATTGACAAGCTTACTAAAGTGGCTCATTTTCTTCCAATCAAAGAATCCATCACAGCAGCTCAGTTGGCAGAGCTATACACCTCAAGAATTGTCTCCTTGCACGGCATTCCACAATTGATCTCTTCAGACCGTGGCAGCATCTTTACCTCCAAGTTTTGGGATTCTTTTCAAGGCCATGGGCACCAACATTCGTTTCAGCACAGCTTTCCACCCTCAAACAAGTGGCCAAGTCGAGCGAGTCAATCAAATCCTTGAAGATATGCTCAAGGCTTGTGTCATTTCCTTCGGTATGAAGTGGGAAGATTGTCTTCCATATGCCGAGTTCTCCTACAACAACAGCTTCCAAGCGAGTTCGGGCAAGGCCCCATTCAAAATTCTCTATGGCGTAAAGTGTCGTACTCCTCTCAATTGGTCCGAGGGCAATTGAACGCCAACTTCTTGGCAACGAATTGATCACAAAAGCGAAGAAATGTGCAAATTCATTCGTGAGAATCTCAAAGCGGCAATCGCGCCAGAAGAGCTATTATGATGACAAGCACCGTGATGTGGCTTTTGAAATCGGAGACCATGTCTACCTCCGCGTCTCTCAATGAAAGGCACTCGTCGCCCGGTATCAAAGGGAAGCTTGCCCCTAGATACGTGGGTCCTTTCAAGATCATTGGCAAAAGAGGCGATCTCGCCTATCAACTTGAGCTTCCGTCCAACTTCGCGAACGTGCACGATGAGTTTCACGTGTCACAGCTTCGCAAGTGCTTCAAGACTCTTGAGCGCACCATCAACTTCGAAGAAATTGACCTCCAAGAAGATCTCTCTTATCATGAGCACCCCGTTGCTATTCTTGAAGAAACCGAGCTCAAGACTCGCAACAAGTCAATCAAATTCCTGAAAGTGAAGTGGTCACACCATTCCGACCGAGAAGCCACACAGGGGCGCGAGGATCACCTCCGTTCGAATATCCGGAGTTCTTTCGGTCCTAGATCTCGGACAAGATCCTCTTGTAGTGGTGGAGTGTTGTAACACCCGGATGTAACTTTCCATATTTGTAACTCCAACTCTTGCCATTTTCGGCTATGTGCTATGATTTTCCCTCCGTGGTTGGGTTTTTTTCTTCATTTTGCATTTTGTCCATGTCATGCATCTCATATCATGTCATCATGTGCATCTCATTGGCATACGTGTTCGTCTCATGCATCCGAGCATTTTCCCCGTTGTCCGTTTTGCAATCCGACACTCCTATGTTCCCCGGCGTCCCCTTTTACATTTTTCCGTGAGAAGGTACTAAACTTTCTCGGAATGGACCGAGGTTTGTCAAGTGGCCTTGGTAGACCACCTGTCAAGTTTCGAGTCATTTGGAGCTCGTTTGATACTCCAACGGTTAACCGGGTAACCGTGAAGGCCTCTTTTGGGTTGCAGTCCAACACCCCTTCAAAACAGCCCAATAACCCATCTAAGTCACGTCCATGCTCTCCGTCGTCGGATCACGATCGTGTGGGCGAAAACTACACTCCATTTGGAGCCTCCTAGCTCCCTCTACCTATAAATATAGATCCCTTCCCCGAAATCCGGACGAAACACTAGTCTCCCCGCTCCCTTCGCGCCGCCGGACGAAATCCGGACGGCCGGACACGTCCGCCCGCGCCACCGGACGAATCGCAGGCTGCCACGTGACCCGGGCCGGTCCCCAGTTCGCCGCCGACCCCGCGGGCCCGCGAGGCCCGTGCGGGGCCCTCCCGGCCCGAACGCGCCGCCGCCGCCTCCCGCACCGCTTCCTCCCGCGCCCGCCCGGATCGCCCATCCCGCCGCCAGCCATCCCCGCCGCCAGCCGCCGCCCTCCGCCCGGCCACGCCCCTCCTCCGGCGCCCAGCCACGCGCCCACGTCGCCGCCCCGGCCAGATACGGCCGCGGGAAGGCCGGATCCGGCCCGGAGGAGCTCCGCCGGCCGCCCCTTCCTCCATCTCCGGCGAGCCGCGCCTCGCCTCGGTTCGCGCGCCCCGGATCCAGATCCGGTCTCGGTTGACTTCTCCCCCCCGATTATCCTCTTCATTTTTCTGCAGATATTTTGTTGCATGTTCATCGCATCATAACTTTACACCCGTGGCTCCGTTTTGGACGTGTAGCATACCGAAATGTTTGTCTCGATGAGTACAACATTTCATATCATTGCATCATTTTCCTTTGATCTCATCTGGATGCCCGAAATGCTGTTAGAAGAGGGCTATGTGAGGTTAGTTTCAGTTTCTTATTAGAACATGCACTTTTGTCATTTTTATCATGATTGATGTGTGCACCCTATGAACTTGTGTCCTACATGTGTTTTGTAATATGCCATGCCATCTTTACAGGGGCGTATGCCATGTATTTTTGTGATCTCTGTGGTGACTAGCACAAGCATGCAAACTAGCCTTCATGATGTTGCTGATTTCAGCCCCTGTTTTGCTGATATTTTTATGCCATGTAAACTTGATGCTACCGAGAGATCCATGCATATTTTGAGATACTTTAGTAAGGATGTTTTGAACATATGCTTATTCTCTATCCATCCATGCCCTTGTTTGCAATTATGAAGTGCCATAGCTTGAGTCAATCGAGCTCTACGTTTGCTATAAAATGGTTCCTGGCAGATTGTTTACATGTTATTCAATTTTGCCAAGGTTGTTGTAGTTGATCCGTGTATGCTATGATGTTGTTCTTGCCATGTGTAGCTTCTATGCCATGTCTTCTTGATGGATGTATGCTTAGTTTATCATGAAATACTCTGTAGTGAGTGCATCGAGCTCGCGAAGATGCCTTCATAATTCTGTCAATGTCATGCCCTGATTGCTGAATCTGTTAACGAAACTTGTTATATTGGCATGGGTGCTATTACATTTTCTGATCCCTTTTGGCTCATGGTCAGTAAGGGATTTTTGTTCTATTCCTTGACTAGATTCATGTCATGCCTTGTTTTGCTATTATAAGTTCCTGTAGCATGTTGTTTGCTTGCTCTGAACATTGCTTCCTGATGCTGATTCTGCCATGTTCAGTAATTTCACTAAGTCTGTGAAGATGATATATTTTGCACTTTTGCCATGCTTGTTTGGACCTGTTATGTTGTGATTTAGCCATAGCTCAATGTTCATCTTTTGTCAAGCATCTTGAGTAGATCACTGCCATATGCTTTGTTGGTACGTTTGGGTGCAGTAGCTTCATTTCTTGTTGCTTGCTATGTGGCATCGTGCTGTTAATGGCAGATTTGTGCCATTCTTGTTTTGCTTGTCATTCGCAAACCGTGCATCCGATTCCGGTGATCTTTATATTGATTTCAACCGAAATCATCTCACCTTTCCATTGGCATACTTGGTTTGCCAAGCTGATGCCTTGTTCATCATTTTCCTTCCGGAGCACGCATATGCATTGCATCTCACATCTCGCATATCATGCCATGTTTTGCATCATGTTGTTTGTGCATTGCACCGTGATTTATTGTGGTTCCATTGTTTGTGTTCTTGCTTTGGGTAGAGCTGGGAGACGAGTACGTGAACGAGGAACCTGTTGAGAACGCTTACGAGGATCAAGCTTTCGACAACTCGAGAACCTTGCGGCAAGATGACCATACCCTCGAAATCACTTATATCTTTGCTTGCTAGATGCTCGCTCTTTTGCTATGCCTATGCTACGATGCCTATCACTTGCTATATCTTGCCACCCATATTGCCATGTCAAACCTCTAACCATCCTTTCCTAGCAAACCGTTGTTTGGCTATGTTATCGCTTTGCTCAGCCCCTCTTATAGCGTTGCTAGTTGCAGGTGAAGATGAAGTTTGTTCCTTGTTGGAACATGGAGATGTTGTTCCTTGTTGGAACATGTTTACTTGTTGGGATATCACAATATCTATTGGTTAATTAATGCATCTATATACTTGGTAAAGGGTGGAAGACTCGGCCTTATGCACGGTGTTTTGTTCCACTCTTGCCGCCCTAGTTTCCGTCATACCGGTGTTATGTTCCTTGATTTCGCGTTCCTTACGGTTGGGTGATTTATGGGACCCCTTGACAGTTCGCTTTGAATAAGACTCCTCCAAAGCAAGGCCCAACATTGGTTTTTACCATTTGCCAGCTAAGCCTTTTTCCCCCCGGGTTTTCGCGAGCCCGAGGGTCATCTTTATTTTAGCCCCCGGGCGGTGCTCCTTCGAGTGTTGGTCCGAACGGGCAGATCAAGGGGCCACCACGGGCAACTCGAGGGCTGGTTTTACTCGTAGGCTGACCTATCCGGTGTGCCACGAGAACGAGATATGTGCAGCTCCTATCGGGATTTGTCGGCACATTAGGCGGCTTCTTTGGTCTTGTTTTATTCTTTGTCGAAATGTCTTGTAGTCCGGGATTCCGAGATCGATCGGGTCTTCCGATAGAAGGAATATCCTTCGTTGACCGTGAGAGCTTATAATGGGCTAAGTTGGGACACCCCTGTAGGGTATTATCTTTCGAAAGCCGTGCCCGCGGTTATGAGGCAGAAGGGAATTTGTTAATGTCCGGTTGTAGAAAACCCGATGTTGACCTTAATTAATACCCATCAACCGCGTGTGTAACCGTGATGGTCTCTTCTCGGTGGAGTCCGGGAAGTGAACACGGTGTTGGAGTTATGTTTGGCGTAAGTAGTTCGGGATCACTTCTTGATCACTACTAGCTTCACGACCGTGCCTTGCTTCTCTTCTCGCTCTCTTTTGCGAATGTAGCCACCATATATGCTAGTAAACTTGCTGCAGCTCCACCTCACAACTCTGTCCTTCCTATAAGCTTAAATAGTCTTGATCTCGCGGGTGTGAGATTGCTGAGTCCCGTGACTCACAGATTCTACCAAAAGCGATTCTTGCAGTGCCGGCGATGCGGTCACAGATGATGCAACCGAGCTCAAGTGGGAGTTCGACGAGGAACGTGGTCGTTACTATGTCTTTTCACGATGATCGATAGTGGAGCCAGTTGGGACGATCGGGGATCTGTTAGCATTTGGGGTAGTCTTCTTTTATTTTGGTTCCGTGGTCGGACCTTGAGTGTAATCTGGATGATGGATGTTTATTTATGTATTGTGTGAAGTGGCATTTGTAAGCCAACTATGTATCTCTTTCCCTTATGTATTACATGGGTTGTGTGAAGATTACCTCAGTTGCGACATTGCTTTCAATCCGGTTATGCCTCTAAGTCGTGCTTCGACACGTGGGAGATATAGCCGCATCGAGGGTGTTACATCATGAGAGCTCGTTTCGTGCCTACACACTACACCCGTGATCTCTTCAAGAAGTTGCAACTCCTCAAACAAGGCACAAAGACGGTGGAAGAATACTACCAAGAAATGGAGATTGCCATGATACGAGCCAATGTCAAGGAAGACGATGAGCAAACAATGGCACGATTCTTGAACGGCCTTGTCGGTGTCAAAACCGGCGGATCTCGGGTAGGGGGTCCCGAACTGTGCGTCTAGGCGGATGGTAACAGGAGACAAGGGACACGATGTTTTTACCCAGGTTCGAGCCCTCTCGATGGAGGTAATACCCTACTCTGCTTGATTAATATTGATCATATGGGTAGTACAAGAGTAGATCTACCACGAGATCAAGGAGGCTAAACCCTAGAAGCTAGCCTATGGTATGATTGTTGTTAGTCCTCGGACTAAAACCCTCCGGTTTATATAGACACCGGATAGGTTAGGGTTACACAGTCGGTTACAATCGGTAGGAGATCTACATATCCGTGTCGCCAAGCTTGCCTTCCACGCCAAGGAAAGTCCCATCCGGACACGGAATGAAGTCTTCAATCTTGTATCTTCATAGTCTTGGAGTCCGCCGTGATGATAGTCCGCTATCCGGACACCCCCTAGTCCGGGACTGCCTCAGTAGCCCCCGAACCAGGCTTCAATGACGACGAGTCCGGCGTGTTGATTGTCTTCGGCATTGCGAGGCGGGTTCTTCTCCAAATTCCATATACTTGTCTAATAGTGTCCGGCTTCTGATAAATGTCGCGCTCCTCGGCTTCTGCGCCCAATAATGGCCATCTTTCACGTGTTTGAATGAATGCGAAAAGCCAGGGTATTTTTACAATATTCCCCCTAGCCGCACAAAGGAGTCGCTTATAAAAGGGGCAAGGATCAAGATCTGAGTCACACCATCCCCCCTTTGCGAGCTTTCATCGGAGCGCCTCTGACCAAAGCCCATTCCATCATGGACAGTCGACGCGGCTCCTCGTCTCGCGCTCCCAGCCCCTAGCCAGGAAATTGGGAGAAATGCTCAGTCCCGCATAGCGAGCTAGTTATACTCCAAGCCAAGGGATTTCTCCCTCCGGCCTTCATGGTTCCGGTTCGAGATGGACTTGCCACCTACAAGGGCGGAAAGCAAGCGGAGAGCGTCCCCGATCCCTCTAAAGGAGAGCGGGTGTGCTTCATCTCCTATCTAGTAAGAGGACTCGGATTTCCAATCCATCCGCTTTCTCCGGGGCTCTTGGAGTTCTCTGACCTCCAAGCGCACCATCTTCTGCTGCCTCCATCTTGCACATCGCGGGCTTCGTGGCCCTTTGCGAACTGTTCCTGGGCGTCGAGGCTCATTTCGGGCTGTGGAAGAGAATATTCTGCCTAGTTCCCCGTTCTAATGAGGGGTCAATATATCAAGTGGGCGGAGCTGAGCTATGGCGCATCGCCGGGACCGGATACCTGTCCGGAACCCCAAAGAAGGCGTCCGAAGACTAGCCTTCGGAATGGTTTTACATGGAGGACGTCCGCTACGGATCCTATTCGGATCGGCCTTCCGGAGTTCAGCAATGCTCCACTGAAGAAGCGCCTAAGCTGGCGCCCTCGGAGCCCCCGGAGAGAAGATGACCGGGATGTCCGTTATTTGATGAGCCGAATAAGGTTACTGGCCCATGCCGGACTGACCATGACAGGAGTCATGGCAATCTGCATTATGAGGGGAGTGCAGCCGCTCCAATACAGGGGCCACCCCATGTGGGACTTCAGCAGGGAGGGCGATGCCACCGCCATGGCCGCAAAGGGCGTGGATCGGTCACCGAACTGGTGAAGATCTTATGCGCCATGTACAAAGGAGAGGAGGAGGATTTCCTCCGTGTCAACCTTGAAGGAGTTTTCTTCGAATAATCCTCTAAGATGTGTAATCAAACATCCCTGTGATATGTCTGATCCATGTTCCCGTAGTTAAATATCTCATTTTATGATTTTTGCGCAGGAACTGCGCCGGACTGTGGAGAAGATACACAACCCACCCCCACAACCCGAGGATCCGGAGCGGTCCCTCGATCCGACCTCCGAAGAGGATCCGGACATAACGGTGGAGTTGATCGACGGGGTGTTCTACCAACTTAGCATCGACAATGCCTTGGTAGCCATTACGGCCGATTACCGGAATACTTCCAAATTTCACGTAATCGAGACCAAGATCCCAAAACCGATAATGACCCATCCATGCTTATTTTTGATCACCATATACCAATGGCGCTTCGAAGGTACCTTCGAGGCAGAAGCCGAGCCCATGCGGCGACCGCCAACCAAGGGCAGTGCGGCCCCGCAGGCTAAAAAGAAGTGTGGTCCGGATCGAAACTCCGCCGCACCGGTATGGCATGTCACCATACTTCCAGAATTGATTCTGGGAAGGCGTACTAACGCTGATGCTCTTTTCAGGAAAAAGAGTGCTCGCCGGACTGAGCCCGGAGAGGATGTCGGTCGAACCTTCACCGGACAAGCTTCAAAGCCGGGTCCGGAGGCTGAGGCGAGCACGAGACGTGCGTCGGATGCTCCTCCGACAGAGGATGCCGACAGGTTGTCCTCCACCAATTCCGAGGTGGAGAGCGCTTTGAATCACAAGCGCCGTCGGACAGTTCTTCGTGACGCCTGTTTCTCCCCAGAGGCCTTGAATGCCTTCGATTCGGGAGATGCGTATCTCCGTGCCGCTCAAGGTGGTCTAGCCAGAGCCACGGAGTAGTATGTGAAGGGCATACGGGTAAGGAAATTTGACAGTTATATATGCCAGTAGCCCCTGAGACTTAAAATAGTTAGAATAAGTTATTTAAGGATCATTTGTTATGCAGGATCTTACAGAAAAGAATACCCGACTGTCCCAGGAGCTGGAAGAGTGCAGGGCCCAACTTGAGGCCGCACAAGCCGCTATGGGGGAGCCACGAGACCCCTCTCTGGTAATATACGCTTGAAGATAAATAATTTATGAAGTGTGGCGGGTGTGTAAATCGACAAAACATTGCAGATGGCGCCGGACTAGATCCGGACAAGCAACAGCTCTTACGCCGGTTAAAGGCCGGCGAGAGCGTGCTTACGAGGGTGCAGCAGGAGAAGAATAACCTCCAAGACGCCAACACCAAGCTGGGTGAGGAACTAAAGGACGTTTGTCCCCAGTTAGCTGACTCCGTAAAGGAGAATCGGCGGCTTCGTCGCGGCATTTTCAGTAAGTGCTTGAGCGAGCTTGGAAAAGAGTTCGGCGAGGAAGGCCACTAACATAAACATGTTTGTAGGTTTGCTCACAGGTCGTCCTAAGGAGGAGATTCCCAGTTCTTGGTGATCTTCTTCCCGAATTCGTCGGTACCGCGAACGAGTCCGGCAGGTGATGAAAGGCATCGGCCAAGCCTTGTGGCCATCTATCTCCCTGCCTCAAGGCGTTGGGGAGCTGGCGGGCGGCTTTAAGGAGCACGGCGGCGCTTCCGGCTATGGAAGATATCGGCTGCCGTCAAAGGCGCCAGGAGGCACAGGCCATGGTGAAGACGCGGTACACAAAGGCTGACCCAAACCACATGGCCGAGGTCGGACCTGTGGGGCCGGATGGGATGGAGATCCCTGTAAGCTTAGTGTACGGACAAGTAGAATTGGCCGCCAAGTATTCCCAGCAAGATTGTAAATTAGATAGCCTATTAGATGGCATTGAAGAGGAATACAACGAGTCGAGTTGACTATGTAAGAATATGACATGAAAGAATGTCTTCTAGCCGGATTGTAGATCGTTTGCATAGCGGACCTTTTCGCTTCGACCTCCAGACCCAATAGTCCGGAGTGTGTCCGAATACCTTCGTGGTTATATAAGAACCGTGGTATGCATGGAGACCGAGCGTAGGGGTCATTGTTGCTTTATGTCGACGATAAGTGCCCAACTAGTTGTGTTATATTACATGGGTAGTAAGAAACATCTTCCAGGAGAATAGTTCCGTTAGGGGTTCCTTTCATGGGGTGCATGCCCTAAAGTGCATGTCAAAGCTGCTGTAAAGCGAGAAAATCATCTGGGGCAGATGTGTAAATAGTTAAAATCATCTTTCAGTTCACCGACCGAATATTCCCTTAAGAACGCTAGCTTTCGGCTTCACCCGGTCTGAGGTACACATCCGGTGACCGGCAAGAATAATCGCAGAGGTGCTCCCTTTACCTCCTAGCCGAACAATCGGGAACGTAGGGGTAAGCACAGGAGCCAGACAACCCAGCTTGGCCAAAACTTAAGTCATATCGATGCATATAATGGTGAATAAAAGGCACATGCGGAAGTTTAACACATGTGTTGGGCATGAAAGCCCGTATAAATAAGCTTCTGCTAAAGAAGCCCCCAGGTATAATGAGCGCGGACGGCGCGTCAAGTGTGTGTGCGAAAAAAGCGCAAACGAGCCTCTAGAGGCTACAAGAGGAAGAAGGGGAAGGAGGGAAATAGAAGACAGCAAAAGCAAAAAATAAAGAATGCGGACGGAGGAAGGAGACGAACTTGGAGTCCAAAGACTTAGGCGTAGAATCTTCGTGGGCGGGCTGCGTTCCATGGGTTCGCTCGAGTCGGTTATCCGATGCGTTTGCAGACGGTATGCTCCGCCGTCAGGACCTAGTCGATGATGAAGGGATCTTCCCATTTGGGCTTGAGTTTGTCCTTTTTCTTGTCCGGCAGGCGTAGAACTAGTTCGCCAACGTTATAAGCTTTGGCCCGTACTTCCCTGCTTTGATATCTTCGGGCCTGCTGTTGATAGAATGCGGAACGAGCTTTTGCCACGTCGCGCTCCTCCTCCAATGCGTCCAAACTGTCCAGCCGATCAAGCTCGGCTTCTCTTTCTTCGTACATGCGCACTCGAGGTGAGTCATGTATTATGTCACAGGGCAAGACTGCCTCTGCGCCGTACACCATGAAGAATGGTGTGAATCCGGTAATCTGATTCGGCGTGGTCCGCAGCCCCCGTAGTACGGAGTCGGGCTCCTCAACCCGGTCGTGTTAGATTCCTTGAGGGACCGCACTAGTCTGGGTTTAATGCCGCTCATTATTAGACCATTTGCCCGTTCGACTTGGCCGTTGGTTTGAGGGTGATAGACTGAGGCGTAATCGAGCTTGATCCCCATGTTTTTGCACCATGATTTAACCTCATCGGCCGTGAAGTTGGTGCCATTATCAGTAATGATACTGTGGGGGACACCGTATCGGTGCACTACCCATGATATGAAGTCTATCACTGGTCCGGATTCGGCCGTTTTAACAGGTTTGGCCTCTATCCATTTGGTGAATTTATCCACCATGACCAATAGGTATTTTTGCTTGTGGGTTCCTCCCTTGAGGGTCCGACCATGTCAAGCCCCAGACCATGACGGCCAGGTGATGGGTATAGTTCTAAGGGCGGTGGGTGGCATGTGGCTTTGGTTAGCAAAAAGCTGGCAACCGACGCATCGTTGGACTAAGTCCTGCGCATCTGCACGGGCCGTCGGCCAATAAAATCTTGTACGGAAGGCCTTGCCTACAAGGACCCGAGCTGCGGCGTGGTGCCCACCCAGTCCGGCATGAATTTCAGCCAGGAGGTTTCGCCCTTCCTCTTCGGAGATGCACCTTTGAAGGACTCCGGTAGTGCTTTTCTAATAAAGCTCTCCCTCATGGACTTTATAGGCTTTAGAGCGCCGTACTATGCAGCGAGCCTCATTTTGGTCTTCAGGGAGTTCCTGCCTAGTTAGGTAGGCTAGGAATGGTTTAGATCCGCAGGCGATAACCGCCATTATTTCGTGAGCAGAGGGTGTTATCTTGGGGCGGGGCCTCCGGTTGTGTCGAGTGTTCGGCGTCGGCGGTGCGGTTGGAGTCCGGATTGTTATTGTGCGGACTCCTTCCCATAGTAATGCGGATGGCTTGAACAGCCGTTCCAAAAAGATATTGGGTGGGGCGGCATCGCGTTTTGCACCGATGCGCCGTAATATATCCGCCGCTGGTTGTTGTCTCGGGCTATATGATGAAATTCGAGCCCTTGAACTGCGTCTTGACATTTTTAGGACCGCATTGCGGTATGCTGCCATTTTCGGATCTTTGGCGTCAAAGTCTCCGTTTATTTGGGATATTGCGAGGTTTGAATCGCGCACCTCTAGGCGTTTAATGCCCATGGAGCCCGACATCCGGAGGCCGTGCAGAGGGCCTCGATTCGGCTGCGTTGTTGGAGTCCGTATACATTATCTCGAAGGACGATTGGACTGTGTCCCCGGTTGGGGATGTCGGGACGACGCCAGCCCGTGCCAGCCAACATTTTGGAGCCGTCAAAGTGCATGATCCAATTGGAGTATGCGCCCGTACTCTTTAGGGAGTTCGGCTTGATCCATTCGCCACGAAGTCGGCCAAAACCTGTGACTTGATAGCTCGTCGTGGCTTATAAGTTATGTCGAATGGGAGGAGCTCTATGGCCCATTTAGCAATCCGCCCGTCGCGTCGCGATTGTTTATAATTTCATTAAGAGGTACTTGGAGGCTACCGTTATCGAACACTCTTGAAAGTAGTGTCGCAGCTTCCGGATGCCATGAACACCGCGTATGCTATCTTTTGATAGTGTGGGTACCGGGACTTGCATGGAGTTAGGACGGTGGACACATAATAAACCGGTTTTTGAATAGGGAACCGGTGTCCGTCCGTTCTCATTCGACAACGAGCACCGCTACCGACAACTTGATGTGTTGCGGCGATGTATAGTAGCATTGGTTCGCCACGTTGCGCGGCCAGACCGGATTTGTTGCCAAAATGGCCTTTATTTCTTCGAGTCCGGTATGGCGGCATCCGTCCACTCGAAGTGTTCGGTGCTTGGAGGAGGCGGTAAAGAGGTAATGCCTTTTCTCCTAAACGGGAGATAAAGCGGCTTAGAGCCGCTACGCATCCCGTCAATTTTTGTATTTGTTTGAGGTCTTTTGGAATATCCAATTGTGATAGAGCTTGAATCTTGGCTGGGTTTGCTTCAATTCCTCTACCGGACACAATGAAGCCAAGGAGCTTTCCTACCGAACGCCAAGACGCATTTTTCCGGATTGAGCTTGATGTCATATTTTCGAAGATTGTCGAATGTGAGCCTCAAGTCGTCCACTAGAGTTTCGACGTGCTTGCTTTTGATGACACACGTCATCTACATATGCTTCCACTGTTTTGCCGATCTGGTTTGCTAGACATGTCTGAATCATGCGCTGATATGTCGCGCCGGCGTTTTTGAGCCCAAAGGGCATTGTGTTGAAGCAGAACGGGCCGTATGGAGTGATGAATGCTGTTGCAGCTTGGTCCGGCTCCGCCATCTTGATTTGGTGGTAGCCGGAGTACGCGTCGAGGAAGCACAATGAGTCGTGTCCTGCTGTAGCGTCAATGATTTGATCAATTCGAGGGAGGAAGGGATCCTTTGGGCAAGCCTTATTAAGGTCTTTGAAATCAACACATAGGTGCCAGGATTTATCCTTCTTTGGTACCATAACCAGGTTTGCTAGCCAGTCCGGATGTTTTATATCTCTGATGAATCCGGCCTCCAAAAGTTTGGCTAGCTCCTCTCCCATGGCATGTCTCTTGGGTTCGGAAAAGCGCCGAAGAGCCTGTTTGACCGGCTTGAATCCTTTTAGGATGTTTAGGCTGTGCTCGGCCGGTGACGTGGGATTCTGGCATGTCCGAAGGGTGCCAGCAAAGATGTCCCGCTTTTCTTGTAGAAATTCTCGTAGTGTGGCGTCTACATCGGGGTTTAATTGTGCCCCGATGGAGGCCGTCTTTGTCGGGTCCGTTGGGTGGACTTGGAATTTGACTATTTCATCCGCTGGTTTAAAAGAGGTGAACTTGGATCTTTTATCAAGTATCACATCGTCCTTGTTCATCGTGGAGCGCATCGCGGTGAGTTCCTCGGCCGCTAGGGCTTCGGATAGTGCCTCGAGGGCTAGTGCGGACGTCTTATTTTCGGCGCGGAGTGCTATGTTTGGATCACTAGAGAGAGTGATGATTCCGTTGGGACCGGGCATTTTGAGCTTCATGTACCCATAATGGCGTATATCTTGAAAAA
Organism: Aegilops bicornis; assembly: GCA_021605145.1. Lineage (NCBI taxonomy): Eukaryota > Viridiplantae > Streptophyta > Magnoliopsida > Poales > Poaceae > Aegilops > Aegilops bicornis. Next base: position 326,854,001 of record CM038669.1, read on the forward strand.
TTGTGAATGCCTCTCGTCCTAATAAAGCATGGTATCCATTGTTGAACGGGCCACTTGAAATGTGACCTCCTCGGACCTGTAATTGTCCGGCCGAAATAACACTACGTCCAGCGTGATTTTTCCTGTGCAACATGCTTCCCGGCTGGGGATTATTCCTATAAAGGTTGTGTTGCTTCGCTCAATGCGGTTCCAGTCTATTTCCATTTTTCGTAGGGTTTCCTCATAGATCAGGTTTAGTCCGCTGCCGCCATCCATGAGTACCTTAGTAAGGCGAAATCCGTCTACTATCGGGCTGAGGACCAATGCGGCCGGTGCCGGGCAGTTCGAATTTAGGTTAAATCCTTTGGCATTGAAGGTAATAGCTGTCTCACTCCATGGATTTATTGTTGCTACTTGGTAGACTTCGGCAAGGTTGTGGAGTTGTCGTTTTCGCATGTTATTTGATGCGAAAGTCTCGAAGACTGTTAACACCGTACTGGTGTTGCTGGGCTGGGATTCTGAAGCTAGAAGCTCTTCGCCACTTTTGGCCACCTGCCATAGTATCCAACATGCTCGAAAGCTATGGGTTGGAGTGGCGCCCTCTGTGCTATGAATTTTGCAGGGTCCGTTTAGCCAACCCTCCAATGCAGTTCCATTACCCTTTAGGGGTTTTGGTTTTTGGTATTCAACCTGTGTGCTCTATAATGATGCACCCTTTTGTTCCGGACTAGGGATGTATTCGGGCGGATTGTCCCAAAATTTACTTTTCGGTTTTCAGCGCTCTCCATCGCATGCAGTACTTTTGTACGATGGTCGCCAAGTCAGAAAAGCGTGTGATTTCGCGACGACTTATGGCGTTTAGGATTCCCTTGTCCGTGCAATTATTGCAAAAGATTGGTATTGCGTCCTCCTCTTAGTAGTCCTTTATCCTGTTCATAGCCAGGAGGAATCTGGCCCAGTAATGATGTACTATTTCGGCGGGCTCTTGCCGAATTCGAGAGAGATCGCTAATGTTTGGGTGGGCGGGTGGTACTAAATCCGGAACCCCGTAAAATTTAGGACTCAAGGGCCGGGAAGTTTCCGAACTCGGAAGCTTGGATCTTTGAGTGCTATCCAATGAGTTCGACCATACCGACTTTAAGTTCGTGGCTTGATCGATATCCGCCCCTCCGCAGGAATCCGGCATGGAGGGATCGAATCCGGACGTAGCTAGTCCTTAAGATAGGAGAAGAGTCGCCGCATTGCTCCTCTATCACAGCAACATGATGAGTAGCCTGGGGAGAGTTGATCTCTCTCAGATCGGTTTTAGGCCCGATCCGGTCGTAATCTGTGGCCACTCCCAGGGCGGCGATGCGATCCAAGAGCTCTTTTACGGAGGAGAGCTTGATCGGATCTAACTGTTCGGCAAGTTCCAAACTGACATGGAGATTGGTTTCAATGACTCGAGAGGTCATCGTCGGCGCGACGGCCGAACTAGCGGTCATGAGAAAACCGCCTAGCCGAAGAGTCTGACCAGTGGCCAAGGCTTCTTTGGCGATGGTATCGTCTTTAAAGACGAGATGAGGCATCCTACCTGATGGCGACGGCACAGAGGAACTCTCAATGAAAGCACCAATGTCGGTGTCAAAACCGGCGGATCTCGGGTAGGGGGTCCCGAACTGTGCGTCTAGGCGGATGGTAACAGGAGACAAGGGACACGATGTTTTTACCCAAGTTCGGGCCCTCTCGATGGAGGTAATACCCTACTCACCTTGATTAATATTGATGATATGGGTAGTACAAGAGTAGATCTACCACGAGATCGTAGAGGCTAAACCCTAGAAGCTAGCCTATGGTATGATTGTTGTTAGATCCTACGGACTAAAACCCTCCGGTTTATATAGACACGGATAGGGTTAGGGTTACGCAGTCGGTTACAATGGTAGGAGATCTACATATCCGTATCGCCAAGCTTGCCTTCCACGCCAAGGAAAGTCCCATCCGGACACGGGACGAAGTCTTTAATCTTGTATCTTCATAGTCTTGGAGTCCGGCCGTGACGATAGTCCGGCTATCCAGACACCCCCTAGTCCGGGACTCCCTCGGGCCTCAACCACCCAATCAAGCAGATTGCCGACTTCCAACCATACTTAAACCTCCTCGAGCTAGTTCATCAAGCGACCAAGGCCAAGCGACAAGTCCAAGATGACTTCAAATATGCCAAGTACTCGTCCAAGACCTACGGCTCCTCTTATCAAGCTCCCGCGACTTCGGCAACTCCTACCTCAACTAGAGCATCACCAAGTACAAGCGACAAGTCAAGTTACAAGAAAACTTCGACAAGCTCAAGTCGTCCTCCTACTACAAGCAACTTCAAGCCGAAAGCTTCATCATCATCTACTCCAACCGATGAGACCATCAAGACAAGTTCCATCAAATGTTTCACATGCGGAGGCCGAGGCCACAAATCCTTCGAATGCACAAACAAGCGTACCATGATCCTCAACGACGACGGAACCTACGACTCCATGAGTGAAGGAGAAATGGAAGCCCTTGAGCAAGTGGCCATGCACCGACAAGTGAACAACGAAGAAGATGATGATCAAGTCTTTTGTGATGAAGATTCAAGTCCCGCTCTTGTTGTCTCCAAGGTCTTGACTCTTCAACATCAACAAGACGAAGATCAAAGATGACATATCTTCCACACAAAGGCCGGCGTCAATGGACGGTCCGTCAAGGTCATCATCGATGGGGGTAGTCGCCATAACTTAGCAAGTGAAGAACTATGCTCCAAACTCCAATTGGTCAGGATGAAGCACCCTCACCCCTACAAGGTCCAATGGCTAAGCGACACCGGCACCATCCAAGTCGAGCATAGGGTACAAGTCTCTTTCAAGATCGGCGCCTATGAAGACACTTTGGAGTGTGATGTCCTTCGGATGACCATTTGCCACCTCCTTTTTGGACGGCCATGGCAATTTGACCGAGGTGTCATTCACAATGGGCGTACAAATCACTATAGCTTCAAGATGAAAGGGAAAGAGTTTGTGCTACGTCCTATGTCTCCAAGCCAAGTGCTCGCCGACAAGAAAAACACCCATCATGGAGAGAATAGTGAGAGAGCGAACCACCAAAAAGAGAGTGAGCGCCACAAGCCCAAATTGAGTGCCTCCACGATGAGCGACAAGAAAAACTTAGTCCTATTTGCCACCAAACATGAGATGAGAGAAGTGTGTGAGAACCCATCAAGTGTCCTACACTATGTCCTATTATGCAAGGACGAGGCACCAAAAACTAACAACTCTCACAATCTACCTTTGGTGTTATCTTCTTTATTGCAGGAATTTCAAGATGTTTTCCCCGATGAGCTACCTCCGGGTCTACCTCCACTACGAGGCATTGAGCACCGAATCGATCTCATCCCCGGAGCACCGCTTCCAAACAAAGCTCCCTACCACGTCAACCCTGAAGAAACCAAAGAAATACAAAGGCAAGTAAAGCATCTCATAGATCATGGACATGTGCGTGAAAGTTTGAGTCCTTGTGCCGTACCGGTCATTCTTGTGCCAAAAGCAGGGCGATGGTTTTCACATGTGTTCCGATTGTAGACCTATCAATGCTATCACCGTTCGCTATAGGTACCCCATTCCATGCCTTGATGATATGCTTGATGAACTTAGCGGTGCCACTATCTTTTCCAAAATTGATCTTAAAAGTGGTTACTATCAAATCCGCATACAAGAGGGTGATGAATGGAAAACCGCTTTCAAAACCAAGTTTGTTCTATATGAGTGGTTAGTCATGCCTATGGGTTTATCGGAAGCACCCGGTACTTTCATGCGTCTTATGCATTACGTGTTTCGCCCTTACATTGGTGAATTTGTTGTTGTCTACTTTGATGATATCCTTATGTTTAGCAAATCTCTCAAAGAACATGTCACCCACCTTCGCACCGTGCTACAAACTCTTCGAAAAGAGCAACTCTATGCTAATATGAAAAAATGCCTATTTTGTGTTGATAAGCTTGTTTTCTTGGGTTTCGTAGTATCTTCTAAGGGTGTTTATGTTGATGAATCTAAGATCAATGCTATTAAAACTTGGCCCCAACCAAACAATTTGCAACAAGTGCGTAGTTTTCTTGGTTTAGCCGGTTTGTACCGTAGATTTGTGAAGGATTTTAGCACCATTGCTTCACCTTTGCATGCTTTGAGTAAGAAAAATGCACCGTTTGTTTGGGGACCATCCCAAGACATTGCTTTCAGTGAGCTTAAAAAATTTCTTACTCATGCGCCCATGCTTGCATTACCCAACTTTGACAAACCTTTTGAAATTCATTGTGATGCTAGTGGTAATGGCATAGGAGGTGTGTTAACGCAAGAAAAGCGCCCCATTGCAAACTTTAGTGAGAAACTCTCTCGAGCGCAACTTGATGTCTACTACGCAACCTTCTTCTTGTAGACGTTGTTGGGCCTCCAAGTGCAGAGGTTTGTAGGACAGTAGCAAATTTCTCTCAAGTGGATGACCTAAGGTTTGTCAATCCGTGGGAGGCGTAGGATGAAGATGGTCTCTCTCAAGAAACCCTGCAACCAAATAACAAAGAGTCTCTTGTGTCCCCAACACACCCAATACAATGGTAAATTGTATAGGTGCACTAGTTCGGCGAAGAGATGGTGATACAAGTGCAATATGGAAGGTAGATACAGGTTTTTGTAATCTGAAAATATAAAAACAGCAAGGTAATTAATGATAAAAGTGAGCGTAAACGGTATTGCAATGCTAGGAAACAAGGCCTAGGGTTCATACTTTCACTAGTGCAAGTTCTCTCAACAATAATAACATAATTGGATCATATAACTATCCTCAACATGCAACAAAGAGTCACTCCAAAGTCACTAATAGTGGAGAGCAAACGAAGAGATTATGGTAGGGTACGAAACCACCTCAAAGTTATTCTTTCCAATCAATCTGTTGGGCTATTCCTATAAGTATCACAAACAGCCCTAGAGTTTGTACTAGAATAACACCTTAAGACACGAATCAACCAAAACCCTAATGTCACCTAGATACTCCAATGTCACCCCAAGTATCTGTGGGTATTATTATACGCTATGCATCACACAATCTCAGATTCATCTATTCAACCAACACATAGAACCTCAAAGAGTGCCCCAAAGTTTCTACCGGAGAATCAAGACGAAAATGTGTGCCAACCCCTATGCATAGGTTCAGGGCGGAACCCGCAAGTTGATCACCAAAACATACATCAAGTGAATCACGTGATATCCAATTGTCACCACAGAGACGCACGGCAAGACATACATCAAGTGTTCTCAAATCCTTAAAGACTCAATCCGATAAGATTACTTCAAAGGGAAAACTCAATCCATTACAAGAGAGTAGAGGGGGAGAAGCAACATAAGATCCAACTATAATAGCAAAGCTCGTGATACATCAAGATCGTGCCAAATCAAGAACACGAGAGAGAGAGAGATCAAACACTTAGCTACTAGTACATACCCTCATCCCCGAGTGTGAAATACTCCCTCCTCTTCATGGAGAGCGCCGGATGATGAAGATGGCCACGGTGAGGGTTCCCCCCCCCTCGTGAGTCTTGAACAGGTCCCGATTGGTTTTTTGTGGCTACAGAGGCTTGTGGCGGCGGAACTCCCGATCTATTCTGTTCCCCGAAGTTTTTAGGGTATATGGATATATATAGGCGGAAGAAATACGTCGGGGGAGCCACGAGGGGCCCACGAGGGTGGAGGGCGCGCCCTGGGGGTGGGCGCGCCCCCCTACCTCGTGGCTTCCTCGTTTCTTTCTTGACATTGACTCAAATTCTATCCGGTAGCTTTCCTTCCAAAATTTACTTCTCCAGAAGGTTTATTCCGTTTCGACCCCGTTTGATATTCCTTTTCTTCGAAATACTGAAACAAGGGAAAAAACAGGAACTGGCACTGGGCTCTAGGTCAATAGGTTAGTCCCAAAAATAATATAAAAGTGGATAATAAAGCCCAATACTGTCCAAAATAGTAAATAATATAGCATGGAGCAATAAAAAATTATAGATATGTTGGAGACGTATCAGCATCCCCAAGCTTAATTCCTGCTCGTCCTCGAGTAGGTAAACGATAAAAAAGACAATTTTTGATGTGGAATGCTACTTGGCATAATTTCAATGTAATTCTTCTTACTTGTGGCATGAATATTCAGATCCGAAAGATTCAAGACAAAAGTTCATATTGACATAAAAATAATAATACTTCAAGCATACTAACAAAGCAATCACGTCTTGTCAAAATAACATGGCCAAAGAAAGTTATCCCTACAAAATCATATAGTCTGGCTATGCTCTATCTTCACCACACAAAGTATTTAAATCATGCACAACCCCGATGACAAGCCAAGAAATTGTTTCATACTTTTGACATTCTCAAAACTTTTTCAATCTTCACGCAATACATGAGCGTGAGCCATGTATATAGCACTATATGTGGAATAGAAGGGTGGTTGTGGAGAAGACAAAAGAGGGAAGATAGTCTCACATCAACTAGGCATATCAACGGCCTATGGAGATGCCCATCAATAGATATCAATGTGAGTGAGTAGGGATTGCCATGCAACGGATGCACTAGAGCTATAAGTATGTGAAAGCTCAACAAAAGAAACTAAGTGGGTGTGCATCCAACTCGCTTGCTCCACGAAGACCTAGGGCATTTTGAGGAAGCCCATCATTGGAATATACAAGCCAAGTTCTATAATGAAAAATTCTCACTAGTATATGAAAGTGACAAAATGAGAGATTCTCTATCATGAAGATCATGGTGCTACTTTGAAGCACAAGTGTGGTAAAAGGATAGTAACATTGTCCCTTCTCTCTTTTTCTCTCATTTTTTTATTTGGGCCTTTTCTCTTTTTTTTATGGCCTCTTTTCTTTTTTTTCTTTTTTTTTCGTCCGGAGTCTCATCCCGACTTGTGGGGGAATCATAGTCTCCATCATCCTTTTCCTCACTTGGGACAATGCTCTAAAAATAATGATCATCACACTTTTATTTTCTTACAACTCAACAATTACAACTCGATACTTAGAACAAAATATGACTCTATATGAATGCCTCTGGCGGTGTGCGGGATATGCAATGAATCAAGAGTGACATGATGAAAGAATTATGAGCGGTGGCTTTGCCACAAATACGATGTCAACTACATGATCATGCAAAGCAATATGACAATGATGGAGCATGTCATAATAAGCGGAGCAATTGGAAAGTTGCATGGCAATATATCTAGGAATGGCTATGTAAATGCCATAATAGGTAGGTATGGTGGCTGTTTTGAGGAAGGTATATGGTGGGTGTATGATACCGGCGAAAACTGTGCGGTATTAGAGAGGCTAGCAATGGTGGAAGGAAGAAAAGTGCGTATAATCCATGGACTCAACATTAGTCATAAAGAACTCATATACTTATTGCAAAAATCTACAAGTTATCAAAGCAAAGTATTACACGCATGCTCCTAGGGGGATAGACTGGTAGGAAAAGACCATTGCTCGTCCCCGACCGCCACTCATAAGGAATACAATCAATAAATAAATCATGAACCGACTTCATCACATAACGGTTCACCATACGTGCATGCTACGGGAATCACAAACTTTAACACAAGTATTTCTCAAATTCACAACTACTCAACTAGCATGACTCTAATATCACCATCTTGATATCTCAAAACAATTATGAAGCATCAAACTTTTCTTAGTATTCAACGCACTCACAAGAATTCTTACAAATCTTGTATGCTTAGCATATTAGGATTATTTAAGCAAATTACCATGCTATTTAAGACTCTCAAAATAATCTAAGTGAAGCATGAGAGACCAAAAGTTTCTATAAAACAAATCCACCACAGTGCTCTAAAAGATATAAGTGAAGCACTAGAGCAAACGACAAACTACTCCGAAAGATATAAATGAAGATCAATGAGTAGTCGGATAATTATGCAACTATGTGAAGACTCTCTTAACATTTAAGAATTTCAGATCTTGGTACTTTATTCAAACAGCAAGCAAAGCTAAATAAAATAAAATGACGCTCCAAGCTAAACACATATCATGTGGTGAATAAAAATATAGCTCCAAGTAAAGTTACCGATGAACGAAGACGAAAGAGGGGATGCCTTCCGGGGCATCCCCAAGCTTAGACGCTTGGTTATCCTTGAATATTACCTTGGGGTGCCTTGGGCATCCCCAAGCTTAGGCTCTTGCCACTCCTTATTCCATAGTCCATCGAATCTTTACCCAAAATTTGAGAACTTCACAACACAAAACTCAACAGAAAACTCGTAAGCTCCGTTAGCGAAAGAAAACAAAACACCACTTCAAGGTACTGTTATGAACTCATTCTTTATTTATATTGGTGTTAAACCTACTGTATTCCAACTTCTCTATGGTTTATAAACTATTTTACTAGCCATAGATTCATCAAAATAAGCAAACAACACACGAAAAACAGAATCTGTCAAAACAGAACAATCTGTAGTAATCTGTAACTAACGCAAACTTCTGGAACTCCAAAAATTCTAAAATAAATTGGTGGACCTGAGGAATTTGTCTAGTAATCATATGCAAAAATAATAAACTAAATATCACTATCCAGTAAAAAGTTGAAGCTAATCTCGTGAGCGCTAAAGTTTCTGTTTTTTACAGCATGATCATAAAGACTTCACCCAAGTCTTCCCAAAGGTTCTACTTGGCACAAACACTAATTAAAACATAAAACCACATATAAACAGAAGCTAGATGGATTATTTGTTCCTAAACAGAACCAAAAAGCAAGAAACTAAAATAAAATTGGGTTGCCTCCCAACAAGCGCTATCGTTTAACGCCCCTAGCTAGGCATGATGGTTTCAATGATGCTCACATAAGACATAAGAATGAAACATAAAGAGAGCATCATGAAGAATATGACTAGCACATTTAAGTCTAACCCACTTCCTATGCATAGGGATTTTGTGAGAAAACAACTTATGGGAACAATAATCAACTAGCATAGGAAGGCAAAACAAGCATAACTTCAAAACTTTAAGCACATAGAGAGGAGACTTGATATTATTGCAATATGTAGAAGCATATGATCCTTTCTCATAATAATTTTAAGTAGCATCATGAATGAATTCAACAATATAACCAGCACCTAAAGCATTCTTTTCATGATCTACTTGCATAGAAATTTTATTACTCTCCACGTAAGCAAATTTCTTCTCATGAATAATAGTGGGAGCAAACTCAACAAAATAACTATCATATGATTGAAAATTAAGATCAAGATGACAAGTTTCATGGTTATCATTATTCTTTAAAGAATACATGTCATCACAATAATCATCATAGATAGGAGGCATGCTTTCATTATAGTAAATTTGCTCATCAAAGCTTGGGACGCTAAAATATCATCTTCATTAAACGTAGCATCCCCAAGCTTGTGGCTTTGCATATCATAGGCATAATCACTCTCATCATTAATAGTATGGATAACACTAATAGTATAGCAATTATCATATTTTTCCAAGCAAGTGCCAAAAAGATTTTCAAGATCATAAGAAGTATCATTATCTTCCCAATCATAATCATCACAACAAGCAATAGATATAACGAGATCATCATCAAGTGTATCATCTTCCACAATTATTTTTGATTCATTTTCATGAGGCACAACAATAATAGGAGCAACATTATTTGGGAGAGGTACCTTTTTACCTCTCTTCCTTTTTCTTTTCTTCTTCTTCTCCACATCATGTGTGGGTACAATTCTCTTTTTGGAGCTCCTTATTAATGAGATTGGTTGAATAGAAGGCTCCTCCTCGTTACCTGATTCATCATAAGAAATAATAGGAGAATATTGGGAAGTCTCTTCCCTTTCGTTAGTATTCTCTTCATCTTCTATTTGCTTTCTTTTCTTTATGTAATTGGCAATATAAGGATTTTCAATGCAATTCACCGCACAATACATATAAATTTCCTCTAGATCAAAACCAAGAAGTTTATAACGGGCAAAATCTGGGAGATAGTTGGTTATACGTTTCATTTCTTCATAGCCCATAAGCAAACTAAGTTCATTATAATGTGCAAGGGAATCAAGTCATCACAATTTTTGGACACGATTAGATCGTGAAACAATTTGCATCGGATAGTTAAATGACCCTGTTCATTGCAAAGTTCACAAATACGGCTAAGAAAATTTAAATCTTCAAAGCACAAACATCTAGCCTTTCTTGCAACAATTTAGTTTCTAAGTACTTATGCCTCTTGCAATATCTATCTTCCCTATTTGGTGTGTACTTGCAAACCCAATGTACTCCACAAAAATTGACATGTTTATAGGAGGCATTTTCATCATAACTAGTGCAATCATCATTATTACTATGGATATTCAAGGAGTTCATACTAACAACATTGCAATCATGCTCATCATTCAAGATTTAGTGCCAAACATTTTAATACATCCTTCTTCTAACACTTTGGCACAATTTTCCTTTCCATCATACTCACGAAATATATTAAAAAGATGAAGCGTATGAGGCAAACTCAATTCCATTTTTTTGTAATTTTCTTTTATAGACTAAGCTAGTGCTAAAACAAGAAACAAAAAGATTTGATTGCAAGACCTAAAGATATACCTTCAAGCACTCACCTCCCCGGCAACGGCGCCAGAAAAGAGCTTAGTTGACGGGGTGTGAGTGCCGCACCTAACCTCCCGGCAGCGGCGCCGGAAAAAGAGCTTGATGTCTACTACGCAACCTTCTTCTTGTAGACGTTGTTGGGCCTCCAAGTGCAGAGATTTGTAGGACAGTAGCAAACTTCCCTCAAGTGGATGACCTAAGGTTTATCAATCCGTGGGAGGCGTAGGATGAATATGGTCTCTCTCAAGCAACCCTGCAACCAAATAACAAAGAGTCTCTTGTGTCCCCAACACACCCAATACAATGGTAAATTGTATAGGTGCACTAGTTCGGCGAAGAGATGGTGATACAAGTGCAATATGGAAGGTAGATATAGGTTTTTGTAATCTGAAAATATAAAAACAGCAAGGTAACTAATTATAAAAGTGAGCGTAAACGGTATTGCAATCCTAGGAAACAAGGCCTAGGGTTCATACTTTCACTAGTGCAAGTTCTCTCAACAATAATAACATAATTGGATCATATAACTATCCCTCAACATGCAACAAAGAGTCACTCCAAAGTCACTAATAGTGGAGAGCAAACGAAGAGATTATGGTAGGGTACGAAACCACCTCAAAGTTATTCTTTCCAATCAATCCGTTGGGCTATTCCTATAAGTATCACAAACATCCCTAGAGTTTGTACTAGAATAACACCTTAAGACACGAATCAACCAAAACCCTAATGTCACCTAGATACTCCAATGTCACCCCAAGTATCTGTGGGTATTATTATACGCTATGCATCACACAATCTCAGATTCATCTATTCAACCAACACATAGAACCTCAAAGAGTGCCCCAAAGTTTCTACCGGAGAATCAAGATGAAAACGTGTGCCAACCCCTATGCATAGGTTCAGGGCGGAACCCGCAAGTTGATCACCAAAACATACATCAAGTGAATCACATGATATCCCATTGTCACCACAGATACGCACGGCAAGACATACATCAAGTGTTCTCAAATCCTTAAAGACTCAATCCGATAAGATTACTTCAAAGGGAAAACTCAATCCATTACAAGAGAGTAGAGGGGAGAAGCAACATAAGATCCAACTATAATAGCAAAGCTCGCGATACATCAAGATCGTGCCAAATCAAGAACACGAGAGAGAGAGAGAGAGAGAGATCAAACACATAGCTCTTTGGTACATACCCTCAGCCCAGGGTGAACTACTCCCTCCTACTCGTCATGGAGAGCGCCGGATGATGAATATAGCCCACGGTGAGGTTCCCCCCTCCTCGGCAGGTCTTGAACAGGGTCCCGATTGGTTTTTGGTGGCTACAGAGGCTTGCGGCGGTGGAACTCCCGATCTATTCTGTTTCCCGAAGTTTTTAGGGTATATGGATATATATAGGCGGAAGAAGTACGTCAGGGGAGCCACGAGGGGCCCACAAGGGTGGAGGGCGCGCCCTGGGGGTGGGTGACAAGGACATGTATTGGGGGTAGGGTAACATGCCTGACCTAAATACCCTACCCATGGACACCGTACACTTTGTACTGGGCCCCTGGGCCAGATCGCCGTCCAGATGTACCGCAACTTGAAAGTCACTCGGACGGCAACAACCACTCGGAGCACGGCACTCCACTCGACGAGCTCATTCCACTCGGCCGTGTAACTCACTCGGATATACGAAGACCAGTAGTCAGCATGACAGTTTTGTAGTGTGCAGGCATTATGGCATTGATGCTCCACCGTGTAACATAAGGGGTGAGGGGGTGGCGCACTCTATAAAAGCCACCCCCACCACTAGACTAGGGGGCTCTGGGCTTCCACCTCTCTCTCTTTCTCACCATTAGTCTCAGGACATAGCTCAGGCATGGAGATCCGCTCTCCTCTCTCTCTCTCTCTCTCAAATACACCATGTAATCTCCGGATACATAGACAGATAAAACAAAGCCTCTCCGGAGCATGAGACGTAGGGTTGTTATCTCCACCGTGAGAGGCCCGAACTCTCTAAAACCACCGTGTCACCCATATGCATCTCGATAGATCATGCTCCTTTATCCTACCCCTCTTTTATTGTCGGTATCGTTCTCACGACAGTTGGCGCCCACCTTGGGGCATGGCGTCTATTGAGCCATGGTGCAAATGGTTTTTCCATTTATTTTCGGTAACAGCTCAACGATTGGCTTGCTGGAATTCTGGGCATCATGCCATTAGTACAAACACAAGGATCAGGGAAGTATCTATTTGATCTAGTCTTTCTTTGAATTAATTATCTAACAATGGGTTGATCTTTTTCTTCTATAGGATCTGACATCACCAAAGCGTGATCAATCATTAAACAAAAAAGGAGGAGAGATAATTCATCCTTATTCAGCGCCGCAAGGCTCCTCCGCCCGTTCGCTTGCCCGACGACGGTTTCCATGCCGTGGGGGCGCCCGCCTCGCCGGCAGCGCAAGGCTCCTCTGCCCGGTCGACTGCCCACCGGTGGCCTCCATGTCGCGGGGCTTCCCCAGCCGATCACCAGCTTGACGGCGGCGTCCGCACCGTGCAGGCATAGGCTCGACCGACGACGCGAGACTCCTCCCTTTCCACTCCGCAGGGGCACGAACCTGGCCGGCAGCGCGGAGCTCCTTCACCCGGTCAACTGCCAGCCGACGGCCTCCACGCCACGGGCATCCCCAACCGATCGCCTGCTCGACGACGGTGCCGCTTTCAGCGAAGAGACCGAACCTGCCCGGCGATGCGGAGCTCCTCGGCTGGCGCACCGCCCCTTTGGCGGCCTCCACGACGCGGGGATCCTACGCCCGGGCTGCCTGTGGAAAAGGAAACGCCCATCGCATGCAAAGCTTCAATTTCGGCTTAATTAGTACTGACGCCATTTGCATGCAGATTCTAGACTTGAGGCAACGCCTTCAATGCGTTGGACGTGGGACAACTCCTTCAATGCACGAACGGACGTGGGTTGTTTCTTCCATCAATTAACTGCATGCAGGAATATTTGAAAATGGAAGGAATCTTCAACACCGGATTAATTGGCTGCCTCATTAATGGGAAGTGTTTAGGAACGGCGCACCGGCCGAACCGTTCTGCCGGTCCCACGCGGGCCACTCGATCGAAGCGACGCGCAGCGCATCGTACGCTCGCGCTCCTCCCGATCCCCTTCTTCCTCCTCCCGATCCCCTTCTTCCTCTTCCTCTTCCTCGCGTCACGCCGCCCTCTTCTTCTGCCCTCTTCTCCCCACCCCGTCCCTATCCCGTCCCCCTCCTTCCCCCCCCCCCCCCCGGTCGCAGCGCCACGCGCTCCCCTCCCTGCTCGGAGCTCACCGGCGACCATCCCATCTCGCCGGCGACCGAGGGGCGGTGACAACAGGAGATGCTACAACCGGTGCTACGGAGTGCTACCACGGCGACGCCTCCCTCGCATGCATCAGAGCTCTGCCTACCACGCCAGACCCGGCCATGTCGGAGCTGCAACCAGCCATGGCAGACTACCCCTCACGGCGAATTTTTGCTGGAACCGGTTGTAGCGAATTCAATCGCCGGTGGTAGCAAAAATCTACTACGGTTGCAGCAAAACGGCATCATCGTCATCACGGGGTCGCAGCCGGTGAAGCGCTCCCTCACCGGCCGCCATGGCTGCCTGCAGCCACGCCCGGATCCTCCCGCGTATACAAGTGTTGCAACCATCACCTAGAAAAGCTTCAACACCCGTTGAAAAAAGCTTCAACCATAGACATAGAAAGCTTCAATGGCACTGCACAAAAAGGGAAAGCTGCAACCGTTGTTGGATTTTGCTACTACCGGCAAAGCTTTTTGCTACATCCATCGGTGAGCTACGACCTCGCGAGGGCGACAATGATTTTTTTGCTGCAACCGTAGCGGGCTTTTTGCTACTACTGTTGGAGGTTTTTGCTACATCTAGTAGATAAAAAGCTTCAACTGCACAACAAAATACAGGAAAAGTTACAACCGTTTTGACAAAAAGCTTCAACCCGCAGATGAAAAAGCTTCAAAAAGAGATTGAGAAAATCCTCCTTCGACGACGACCATGGCATATCTCTGTGTTTTTGTTGCAACCGCAGAGTAAAAAGCTTGCAACCCTTTTGTGAAAAAAGCTTCAAGCTCAGGTGAAAGAAGCTTCATTTGGCACGGTGGAAAGCTTCAATCCGCGAGAAAAGCTTCATCAGGCATAGAGAAAAGCTTCAACAGATGAGATAAAAAGCTTCAACCTGACTCGCCAATGGCAGCGAGCAGCGACGTTGAGAGCTGCGTAGGCGACACGACAGTGCAGCGGCGATGGCGGCTGCTAAGGCGCTGACGACAAAGGTGCGGTGTGCTTCAAGACTGGCGACGTGGACAACAGGTGAGGGTGGGGACTAGCGACGAGGATGAGCGGCGAGGGCGGGGACCGGCGACGAGGACGGGCGGCAAGGGCGGGGTCCGGCGACGACGAGGAAGACCGGCAAGGATGGGGACCGGCGACCATCGGAGGGCAGGCGAAGGGGGCGGCGACGGGGGGGGGACGCGTGCAGCGGCGAGACTGGGAGGAAGAGAATGACCTGATCTGATCCAACGGATCGGGACGGGCCGATCAGACGGTTAGGGTTGGACCGGCCAAAGCGTTCGGCCGGTGCGCCGGCGCCTAGCATCGCCCCTCATTAATCAGCCATTCAAACAAGGTGCATTGATTCATTTTTTTCGCAGCCACCTACACCAGCCTCCAGCGCACACGCAGCTTGCGTTGACTTCAAGCTGGCCCACCCGGTCCGCTACTTCGAGTGGGTACTTTGGTACGCTCGGACAAGTGCACGTCTACACTCGACATATGCAACGCTCGGGCACGCATCGTTTTCTTGGACACGTTCAGGCGACTAACGTGCATGCACTTGATCATTCGCGTGTTCCCACTCGGTCGGACGCCTCCTCGACGACATGCTCAACTCGACCGTCCCATGCGGTGCCACTCGGTTGGACGCGTCCTTGACACTCGGCCACCCACGCGTCGTCACTCCACGACATGCGTCTACATCGCCCGGACGCTCCGCGCATCGTCACTCCGCGAGATGCGTCTACATCACTCGGACGCCCCGCGCATCATCACTCTGCGGGACGCATCTACATCATTCGGGCGCCCAGCGCATCATCACTCCACGGGACGCGTCTCATCACTCGGATGCCCCACGCATCATCACTCCACGGGACACGTCTACATCACCCGGACGCCCCGCGCATCGTCACTCCGCGGCACGCGTCTACATCGTCTGGACGCTCCGCGTGTCGCCACTCTGCGGGACGCGTCTACATCACCCGGACGCCCCGCACATCGTCACTCCGCGGGATGCATCTACATCACTCGGACGCCCCGCGCATCGTCACTCCGCGGCACACGTCTACATCGTCTGGACGCTCCGCGCGTCGCCACTCTGCGGGACGCGTCTACATCACTCGGAAGCCCCGCACATCGTCACTCCGCGAGACGCGTCTACATCACTCGGACGCCCCACGCATCATCACTCCGCGGGACACGTCTACATCATTCGGACGCCCCGCGCATCGTCACTCCGCGAGACGCGTCTCATCACTCGGACGCCCCGCGCATCATCACTCCGCGGGACACGTCTACATCACTCGGGCGCCCCGCGCATCATCACTCCGCGGCACGCATCTACATCACTCGGACGCCCCGCGCATCGTCACTCCGCGGCACGCGTCTACATCGCCCGGACGCTCCGCGCGTCGCCACTCCGCGGGACGCGTCTACATCACTCGGGACGCCCAGCATCGCCCGCTGCTTGCATGCATCTACCGATCGGACGCCCACGCATCGTCACTCCGCGAGACGCGTCTACTTCAACGGCCTCCCCGCGCGTTGCCGTAGGTTGGTCACCTCATAACCACTCGGCCGCCCCACGCGTCGCCATAGGTTGGTCACCTCATAACCACTCGGCCGCCCCGCGCGTCCCCATAGGTTGGTCACCTCATAACCACTCGGCCGCCCCGCGCGTCGCCACTAGGTTGGTCACCTCATAACCACTCGGCCGCCCCGCGCTCGCCATAGGTTGGTCACCTCATAACCACTCGGCCGCCCCGCGCATTGCCATAGGTTGGTCACCTCATAACCACTCGGCCGCCCCGTGCGTCGCCATAGGTTGGTCACCTCATAACCACTCGACTGCCCTGTGCGTCGCCGTAGGTTGGTCACCTCATAGCCACTCGGCCGCCCAGCGTCGCCATAGGTTGGTCACCTCATAACCACTTTCGGCCGCCCAGCGTCGCCATAGGTTGGTCACCTCATAACCACTCGGCCGCCCCGCGCGTCGCCACTCGGTTGGTCACCTCATAGCCACTCGGCCGCCCCGCGTGTCGCCATAGGTTGGTCACCTCATAACCACTCGGCTGCCCCGCGCGTCGCCATAGGTTGGTCACCTCATAACCACTCGGCCGCCCCGCGCCTGAGTCCAACTTCCATTTTAACCTCATAACCATTTTAACGCAGTCGACGGCAGTCTCGGTGACTACACCCAGTGGGTGCACTCAGCGTGCCCCCACTGGAATGGTATCCACTCGGAACGGTCCGTCCGGTCCGAGTGACGGCCAAACAACAAAAAAAGACATGTTCCAGGCGTGAAGAAATTTCGAGTAGTCAGTTACTCGATGCAGGACCAGCTCCAAACTCAGCATGCCCCCACTGGAATGGTATCCACTCGGAACGGTCCGCTCGGTCCGAGTGACGGCCAAACAACAAAAAAAGACACGTTCCAGGCGTGAATAAATTCCGAGTAATCAGTTACTCGATGCAGGACTAGCTCCAAATCACTCCAAAACAATTGCTATAAGGTGAGTTTAACGCTCCTCCGCGGACCCGTTTGAGATCATTTCACTCGGACACCATGCAGTCCAGAATCCGTCAAGGCAACACGCGGAGATAAGACCGCCGGGTGACCAAAGGGAGTTCATAAGTGCCTCCGTAGCACTTGACTCATCTGGGTATTCACCTCGACTCGACACGCTCAACCTCGACCGATTCGGGGGCTAATGACGAGGACATTTATTGGGGGTAGGGTAACAGGCCTGACCTAAATACCCTACCCATGGACACCGTACACTTTGTACTGGGCCCCTGGACCAGATCGCCATCCAGATGTACCGCAACTTGAAAGTCACTCGGACGGCAACAACCACTTTCGAACCACGGCACTCCACTCGGCAGGCTCATTCCACTCGGCCGTGTAACTCACTCGGATATGCGAAGACCAATAGTCAGCATGACGGTTTTGTAGTGTGCAGGCATTATGGCATTGATGCTCCACCGTGTAACATAAGGGGTGAGGGGGTGGCGCACTCTATATAAGCCACCCCCACCACTAGACTAGGGGGCTCTGGGCTTCCACCTCTCTCTCTTTCTCACCATTAGTCTCAGGACATAGCTCAGGCATGGAGATCCGCTCTCCTCTCTCTCTCTCTCAAATACACCATGTAATCTCCGGATACATAGACAGATAAAACAAAGCCTCTCCGGAGCACGAGACGTAGGGTTGTTATCTCCACCGTGAGAGGCCCGAACTCGCTAAAACCACCGTGTCACCCATATGCATCTCGATAGATCATGCTCCTTTATCCTACCCCTCTTTTATTGTCGGAATCGTTCTCACGACAGTGGGCGCGCCCCCTACCTCGTGGCTTCCTCATTTCTTTCTTGACGTGGACTCCAAGTCTATCCGGTAGCTTTCCTTCCAAAATTAACTTCTCCAGAAGGTTTCATTCCGTTTCGACCCCGTTTGATATTCCTTTTCTTCGAAATACTGAAACAAGGGAAAAAACAGGAACTGGCACTGGGCTCTGGGTCAATAGGTTAGTCCCAAAAATAATATAAAAGTGGATAATAAAGCCCAATATTGTCCAAAACAGTAAATAATATAGCATGGAGCAATCAAAAATTATAGATACGTTGGAGACGTATCACAACTCAATTACCCCATCTATGACAAAGAGCTATATGCTTTAGTGCGAGTCTTGCGTGAATGGGAACATTACCTCCGCCCTCATGAATTCATTATCCACACCGATCATGAAACACTTAAATATCTTAAGGGTCAAACTAAGTTGAACAAGCGTCATGCTAAGTGGAGTGAGTTTATTGAGTCATTTCCTTATGTCATCAAGTATATTAAAGGTAAGGAAAATGTTGTGGCGTATGCACTTTCCCGTATATGCATGCTTGTCACTCAACTTGAATTGAATGTCATTGGTTCTGAGCACATAAAAGACTTGTATAAGCATGACCCTACTTTTGCTATTCCTTATGCAAAGTGTTTAACGCATCCATTTTGGGGACACTACTACATCAAAGATGGATATCTTATGAGAGCTAACAAACTTTGCATCCCCAAGTCCTCTCTTCGCTTGTTGCTTTTACAGGAATCTCATGGAGGAGGACTAATGGGACAATTTGGACGCGACAAGACACTTGCGACGCTCTCCAAGAACTATTTTTGGCCGAAGATGTTTCGCGATGTCAACCGCTTCACAAACCGATGCTCTACATGTCGCAAAGCTAAGTCTAAAGCTCAATTCCATGGCCTTTACATGCCACTTCCAATTCCATATCAACCATGGGAAGACATTAGCATGGATTTTGTGCTTGGTTTTCCTAGAACTAGAAATGGCAAGGACTCCGTGTTTGTTGTTGTGGATCGATTCTCCAAAATGGCACATTTCATTCCTTGCAACAAGATAGACGATGCTTCACATGTTGCCAATCTCTTTTGTAGGGAAATGTTGCGTCTACATGGAATGCCAAGGACAATTGTCTCGGACCGCGACGTCAGGTTCTTGAGTTACTTTTGGAAGACCTTATGCGCCAAGCTCGGAATCAAGCTACTCTTCTCCACTGCTTACCATCCTCAAACCGACGACCAAACGAAGGTGACGAACTGAACACTCTCCACTCTACTACGCGTCTTGATCAAGAAGAACATCAAGGAGTGGGAGGAATGTCTACCAATCGCCGAGTACGCCTACAACCGTGCAAGACATTCGACTACCGACAAGTCCCCTTTCGAGGTCGTCTACGGTTTCAACCCGTTGTCCCCATTGGACATTCTTCCTCTACCACTACAAGAGCGCATCAACATGGACGCGAGCGACCGAGTGAACCACCTCAAGAAGATGCATGAAGATACAAGGCACACCATCGAGCGCCAAGTACAACGACTCGCGACCAAGCTCAACACCCACAAGTCTCCAATGGTGTTCCAACCGGGTGACCTAGTTTGGGTACATCTCCGCAAGGACCGCTTTCCCAAGGAGCGCAAGTCCAAGCTCCTTCCAAGAGCCGATGGTCCATTCAAGGTACTCGCACGCTACAACGACAACGCCTACAAGGTCGACATTCCACGAGACAAGTACAATGTGAGCGATACATTCAACGTCAAAGACTTGGCCAAGTACCATGGTGATGAAGATTACGATCCGTGGACGGATCTCTCCCAAGGGGAGATGATGCGAGCATCCTCCATCATCCCCATGGACTCTACACCGATACATCAAGCCCCACGTGGACCTATGACAAGAGCTAGAGCACGTGCATTGGAAACCGAGGTGAACTCCTTCCTACTTGACTTGCATTCGGATATGGACAGAACATTGTTGCTACCTCACCAAAATATGCTATGTCTCATTAGGTACGAAGAGGAACACCACCAAGAGGCTCAGGAGCATCCCCAAGGAGAAGAAGGACCACCCCAAGGCCACGCGGACCAAGACAGAGTGCAACAGCAGCAACACTGGAAGTCCCAGGTGACCCCGTGCGCACGGGCCACCGAGACCCCGTGCCCACGGACTATCCAGGGAGTTAGCGCTGGAGCACCACAAAGACGAGCCTGTATCTGCGTGCCCACAGGACCCCGCAGACGGGCCCAACTTACCCCGTGCGCACGGGCCTCCCAGGATGGCCGGCTGAGATCTCCTATTCAAGCCCCTCTTCATCCACTTCGACCCCAAGCCTATATAAACCGTACCTAGGGTTATGTTTAGGGATAGCAAAGTATTAGATAAGATATTTGTGAGCTTTGCTCCTTCTCCCTTCCCACTTGTGGATCAAGACCCCTTTGGGAAGAATCCTTGTGGATTTCAAGATCTCCTCAAGGAGAAGACTATCTTCAAGACCTCATCTCCTAGGAGTGGGAATAAATTTGCCATTGTATCTTTCCTTTGATTGTGTTTGTGACTTGTGGATCTTATGTTGATATTCTAGTGGATGTGTGATTGAGAATTGTTTGAGTGATTTCCTCTTTGTGTTCTTGAGTGATCTTGCCCTTTTCCCCCTCCAAGTGTGAAAAGATCCCCTATAGGGTTTCACCCTACATCAGATTATCCACGATAATATGACATGTGCGGGGTGATAGGTGGTGAGACTTTTGTAACGCCCCGGATTCGATGCGCCAGGTGTCCGCCAGTTATTTGCCGTCCTTGCCATGTCATGTGCTTGCGTGTTGCACTTTTCCATGTCATCATCTGCATTTCATATCATGTCATCATGTGCATCGCATTTGCATCGTGTCTGCCGCCCGTCCAGCGCCGCCGCGAGCCGCCAAATATCGCCAGCCCGAGCCCGCCGAGGCGGACGAGCTGCTCCGCCCCGCCCAGCGCCGTGCTTCCCTCGCCGCCCGGTTGCCGCGCCACCCGCGCCGCCCGCCATTGACCCGCCGCCTGCCCGCCGCGCCTCCTCGCCGCCCTGCGCCATCCCCGACCCAGCAACGCCCGCCGTTCGGCCCCAGCAGCGATGCGCTTCGCCCGCCCGCCGCCGCCCGCCCTCGCCTCCGAGCGGCCTTGTCGCTCGCCGCGCCTCTGCCGCGCCCGGCTCCGCCGCCGCCCGTCGCCCTTGGCCCCGGCCGTCGCCCTTCTCCGTATCCGCCTCTTCGGCCTCCCCGTCCTCCTCTCCGGCAAGCCCAGCCGGCCATCCTCGGGATCCGAGCCATGGATCCAGATCTGAAAAGATGAGGTTGACCTCGATATTTCACTAAGTCCCCGGTTTATTTTGCATTATCATGCCATATTCATCGCATCATAACTTGCTTCATACTGCTCCGTTTCGTGCGTGTAATATGTCGAATTGTTCGCTCGACGAGTACTGCATTTCATTCCATTGCATCATATTCATTTGAGCTCATCTTAATGCCTGAATCATCGTTGCAAGAGTGCATGTTGCTGTTAATCTGCTGAAACTGTTATAACTTGATGATTTGTCATTTTTGTTGCATTTGATGTGCGCATCCTATGAGGTTGATGTCTACATGTGCTTTGATCTATGTCATGCCATCTTTACAGTGGTGCCATACATGTATTTTTGTGATCCTTGTAGTGAGTGCATCGAGCTTGTTAAGTAGGGTACTTGCTGTTGCTGTTTTGCATGTCTGAATCTGCTATATCATGATGTTATGTTAACCTGCTGCTACAAGTCAGTCTATGCATAATCTGGAGATGTTCACTAAGGATGTTTTGTTATACATGTTTTGCTCTATCCATTCATGCCCCTGGTTGCATTTATAGCCTGCTGTAGCTTGTTTTAATCTTGCTCTTAATTTGATAAATAATGTTGTTGTCAGCCTGTTAACGTTAAGTTCAATGTTGCCATGATTGTTGTTATTGATCCATGCACCCTATGAACTTGCTCTTGCCACTCTTAGATTCATAAACATGCCTTCTTACTGTTGGTTACCTTGTAATGCCATGTATTGCTCTGTGGTGAGTGGTTCAAGCTCACTAACATGCCTACTTATCGTTGTTCCTGCCATGTATGAATCTGTAATATAACTTGCCATGTTTACATGGGTGCCATCATATTTTCTGATCCTTTGTGGCTCATGGTCAGTAAGGGACTCTTGTTCTATGAATTTAGTAGTATCATGCCATGCCTTTTTTTGCCATGATAAGTTCCTGTAACATGTTGTTTGATAGCTCTAAACATTGCAACCTGACGTTATTTCTGCTAAAGTCTGAAACTGTTATTATTTGCAATCTTTCCATGTGTGTTTGAGCATGTTATATTGATTTCTGGAGATAGCTCAGTGTTCATGTTTTGTTATGCTTTACCTGTACGTCATGCCCATGCCTTTTGTTTTCACGTTGAGATGCTGTAGCATGTTGTTTTGGTGCTTGCAATATGCCTAGTTGCTGTTTTGGACAGCTTGTCCTTTAAACTTGTTTCATGTGTATGTGTTGAACCGTTGCTCCGTTTTGAGTGTGCTCTATATGAAACTTGCTTGATTTTGCATGTAGTTTCATATTATCATGTTGCATCCTTGATTTGAGGTGTTTGCTTGATGTTTGTATGCATTTTGCATCAATGCCATGTTCAACTTGTTTTGCTCATATCTTCTAGGCCGTAGCTCCGAATTAAATGAACTTTATATGTAACTTGACTAGAATTTCGTGTAGATCATCGTGGTGCATCTTAACTTGCTGTTTAACAACTTGAACATAAGGTTTATTCAGATCTGGAACTATTTCGAAATTTGCATATGAGGACATACCAGAATTGTTATATGTTGTTCCCGGCCTAAACTTGCTTTGACGTGTTGTTCTTGTTTGCATCATATCTTGCCATGAGTAGCTTCATGTAGTATTGTCTTGCATCATGCTTGTTGTGCATCATGTCTTGTTCATGTGTGGTGTGTTTACTATGTTGTGTGCTTCTTCTCGATAGTTCCCGTTTCGTTGCGATCGTGAGGATTCGTTCGTCTACGCTTGGTTCGTCTTCGTGGCTTCATCTTCTTCATGGACTCGTTCTTCTTCCTTGCGGGATTTCAGGCAAGATGACCGTCACCTTGGATCTCACTACTATCATTGCTATGCTAGTTGCTTCGTTCTATCGCTATGCCGCGCTACCTATTACCTGTTTATCAAGCCATCACAAATTGTCATGTCAGCCTCTAACCTTTGACACCTTTCCTATGCAAACCGTTGTTTGGCTATGTTACCGCTTTTGCTCAGCCCCTCTTATAGCGTTGCTAGTTGCAGGTGAAGTTGAAGATTGCTCCATGGTGGACAGGATTTTTGGTTGGGATATCACAATATCTCTTATCTAATTAATGCATCTATATATTTGGTAAAGGGTGGAAGGCTCGGCCTTATGCCTGGTGTTTTGTTCCACTCTTGCCGCCCTAGTCTCCGTCATATCGGTATTATGTTCTCGGATCTTGCGTCCCTAACGCGGTCGGGTGATTTATGGGACCCCCTTGACAGTTCGCTTTGAATAAGACTCCTCCAAAGAAGGCCCAACCTTGGTTTTACATTTGCCTCACCTAGCCCTTTTTCCCTTGGGAGTCGCGCTCTCACGGGTCCTCTGTATTTTACCCCCGGGCAGTTCTCCTTCGAGTCTTTGGTCCAAGCGAGCGATGTCCGGCGCCCCTGGCGTCGAGTCTATGCCAACCCGACGTCTGGCTCATCCGGTGTGCCACGAGACCGAGATATGTGCAGCTCCTATCGATTTGTCGGCACATCCGGCGGCTTTGCTGGTCTTGTTTTATTCTTTGTCGAAATGTCTTGTAGCCGGATTCCGAGACCGATCGGGTCTTTCAGGAGAAGGAATATCCTTCGTTGATCGCGAGAGCTTATCATGGGCTAAGTTGGGACACCCTGCGAGTTTGAACTTTCGAAAGCCGTGCCAGCGGTTATGTGGCGGATGGGAATTTGTTAATATCTGGTTATAGTAAACTTGAAGCAAACTCTTCTAAAATACACCAACCGTGTAATGCGTAAGTGAGTGTCTCTTTTCGGGTTAATCGAGAGGAGAACACGGTTCTTGGGTTATGTCGGCGTAAGTAGGAGTTCAGGATCACTTCTTGATCATTACTAGTTGACGACCGTTCCTTTGTTTCTCTTCTCGCTCTCATTTGCATTATGTTAGCCACCATATATGCTTAGTCGCTGCTGCAGCCTCACCACTTTACCCTTCCTTTCCCTTTAAGCTTTGCTAGTCTTGATACCCATGGTAATGGGATTCTTTGAGTCCTCGTGGCTCACAGATTACTACAACAACGATTCGCAGTGCAGGTTTTGCGATGATCATGACGTGAGAGCGATGTTTGCTTGTATTGGAGTTCTTCTTACGCTTCTTCTTGATCGGGGATAGGGTTCGTGTCGGCTGACTGGGCTAGCAGTGGATGTCGTTTGAGTTTACATTTATGTTTCATCCGTAGTCGGATGTTGATCTTGTATGTTGTATTGTTGTATTCATGTGACATTGTATGTATTGGATGTATCCCCACTATTATGTAATGTTGATGTAATGATATCCATCTTGCAAAAGCGTCTTCAAGATGCGCTTCTATCCTTGGTGGGACCTTCGAGTTCCTTTAGGATAGGGTCGCATCTTGGGCGTGACAACTTTGTTCTAGCATGACTCTGCCATGGATCGAGGGGTGGGGTACTTCGGCTTTTTGCACCAAAGCTACTGAAGATCACAAACAAGAAAAAAATAAAACACAACCATGAAAGAGCGACATGATGTCAATTACCATCCATAAGTGCTTTAGCTCGGTGACTGTGTCGAACTTCTAGAGTTGTTTGATTCATGAGGCGTGCTACGCGTTCGCCAACTGATCTTTTTAGAAGACCGGCCGGGTTGCGAGCCATCGAATTTGGTGCCATCAAGTGGACAAACGCCCTTTACCATCACAACAAAAGGTGATGTTGCAGAAACTTTTGTACTCCCTTCTTTTTTATTTACTCTGCATATTATTTTGGGCTAAAGTCAAACTTCATAAAATTTGACCAAGTTTGTAGAAAACAAGATGAACATTTACAGTAACAAATATATATTATGTGAAAATATATGCAATGATGAATTCAATGGTATTGATTCGGTAGTGTGTATGGTAATATATTGTTCTACAAACTTGTTGAAAGTATATAAAGTTCGACTTTAGACAAACCTAATATGCGGAGGAAATAAAAACGGAGGGAGTAATATGGATGATGTTACAAAAAACTTTGCAATAGAGGTGATGTTGCAAAAACGCCGTCACATGTTTAGCACCACTTTGCAACATAGCTGATGTTGCAGAAATCTTTCTTTGCAACAAGGTGATGTTGCAAAAAAGTCAGCGTGGCTTGACGGAATCTAAACCTAAGCTAGATGTCTTGAAACGAAGGTAACGGGGACACATGGATTTTACCTAGGTTCGGGCTCTTCGAGGAGATAATACCCCATGTCCTGCTTGAGTTTATTGCGTTCGAGTGAGTACATAGTACACATGTCTATCAAGAGATTTGTAAATATCTATCTTGTGGTTTCTATGAGCCAGGCTTATATAGGTACCAGGGGGTCGTAGGGTACAAGATCCTGGTCGATTACGTATAGGGAGGCATAGTCCTACATGGCTCGAACATCTTGTCGTGTACGTAAAGTCTTCTAGAACCTTTTGATTATACACCATGGGACGCCCGATGTGGCCCAGGTCGGAACCGACAAGCCAAGAGTCCTCAACCCAGCCCACCAGGTCGGGAGTCGATAGGTCCCTTAGCCGACACACTGTCATCGTGAGCACCATCATCATTCGCCGTCGTTGTTGCAAAAGCTCGTATATATTGCTGCCGTTGAGCACCACCATTGTTCGCCACCGCTGTTGCAAAAATATTCATCTGTGTCGGTCATCGCTGCTCGGGATCCCAACAATGAGGATGAACGGGCGGCGGCTCGGGGTCCCAAGGCCTGTCGGCATCAGAGACGAACGCCTAACACGAGCGACACCGGGGTGCTGAAGATGGTTGCAAAGGCTCGCAGGCTGATGACGTTGGGTGGAGAAGAAGCGCGACAGGTGAAGTGGTGCTGGTCGGCGAGTGGCGGCGAAGCGTGCCCTTCCGCACGAGCTCGGACAGAGTGGGCGCCATGGTCGCAAGCTACAAAGGGGCTGCGAGGTTAGAGGGAGAGGGAGGAGAAGAGGAAGATGAGGAGAAGAAAAAGAGGAGGCGGGGTGTGGGGTCTCACCGGCGAGCGTCGACACGAGCACGGGGCGGCAGGAACAAATGGCTGATAACTCAAGATTTGCAACAGACCCCTTGTTGTGGTTGAACGGATTTCAACGAGGGCCAAGTTACGATAGGGTGAAGATGGCTATGAGTCGTTCTATCAAAAACAAATCTGATGGCGGTAGAGGCGGTTGACATGCACTACTTCACCTGTGTAGCATTTTCCTTGATTTTTTGCATTGACTGTTGACTTTTTACCTTTTCGATCCTATTAATTCAGTGAAAACGATACATAGAACACAAATGATGCTTGTTCGGTGAGCTTTGCCCACAAAGCTCATCCGAGAGGTTCAGAAACCCAAAGTTTATAGCCTCCCAAAACTCAGGGGCTAATTAAGTTTCGTTTTTGGTTTGTATCGCAGGGCAAGATCCTTGTGATGATTATCCGTGCTCAACAAGACTATCCGCATAACCCAATTAGCTTAGCTTACTAGATCTCATATCTTTGTAACGACGACCCTTTTTATCTTTCTTGTTTGTTTTGAAAATAACGAATGGGAACAACCCTCTCCCTTTAGACACATTCCAAATTATTACAATGGCATACAAGTCTCAAGAAGGTAAAAGCGAAAGCAACAAGCTACTAACCCGGATGATATTTGTAACATTAATATTACTTATGCACCAGGAATGAACAACATAAGACTTGTCATTTATCTTGTCAACATGACGCCCCGGGAGGTCTAAAGGAAAGCACACATTCATCTTTGAAGGCTTTTATCATGCTTTTTTTCCAACTTTACAAAACTCGTGGCTTAATTATGATGAGTGTGATGGTACTATGTTAGCGAACAGTGTTTTGGGTTTTCTTACGAGCAGTTGTATCACATTGTAACCACTTCCGGTTTCCGGTTTCCTTAATCCTCAAAATCAAAAGAAGAAGAAAAGGAAAACAAAAGAAAAAGGAGACCTTGTGCTTGCCTTGCCCCTAAATTCGGCCCTTCGTCCCACCCCTTTGCCCAGCCAGCCGCCCGAGCCCCCCAGGCGTTGCTCCGCCCCGACCGCCCCCACCAATCCCCATCGTCGCAACGCTATCCACACCCTTCGCCCCGCCCCTCCCCTCCTCCGCCCCTCCGCCCCCCGCCGCCGCCGCCGCCGTCCGTCCAGGCGAGATCTTACAATGGAGCTCTCCCTCGTCTCTGCGAGGCCCTTACCCCGCGCCGCCGCCTCCCCGCTCCTCTTCGCCCCGCTCAAACCATTGCCCCTCTTCCGCTTCCCGCCACGGAAGCGCACCGCCTTCGCCCGCCTCCGGAGCCGGCGGTCTCGCCGCGTGGCGGCCTCGGGGGAGGGGGAGGGCGACGCCGCGGACCGGGACGAGGAGGTCTTCGGCGGCCGGAGTGAGCAGGTGTTCGGGGGGCGGAGGGAGCTCACCGGCGTGCAGCCGCTCGTGGAGGCGCTGCCGCCGGTGGCACGGACGGCGGCGGAGCTCGCGGTCGCCGCCGCAGCGTTGGCGGCGGGCTACGGCATCGGGCTCCGCGCGGGCGGCGGCAACCGGGCCGCGTCCTTCGCGGGCGCGGCCGTGCTTGGTGGGGCCAGCGTCGCGGCTGCCGTCGCGGTGAACTCTGTGGTGCCAGAGGTCGCCGCTGTCGGGTTGCACAACTACGTCGCCGGCCATGACGACCCCACCAAGCTGGAGGCCAGCGAGGTGGAGGCCATCGCGAACAAGTGAGTTTGGATTGCCTCCGTATAGTTGCTGCCTTCCTTTTATGCTTGCGTCGTTTACATCAGTTTTTTTTTTTTTGAAATAGATTATACCAGCCATTTGATCATCTTAACGTTTTGTTGTGCTCGTTTTTTCTTGTATCAAATTTAGGCTTGCAATGTGGTTTGTGCAAATCCATTTACTTCTGAAACTCCAAACTTGTTAGGGGTACTAGCAGCGTTGTGCTGTATGCTTTTTCTGTAAAAGATGAAATATATAATTGGGGCTATCGTTAAATGTAACACGGAGGAGACGTATGATTCTTGTAGGGTGATGTGAACTTGCAAGGAAGTATTGAATGCATTGCTCTTTCTGCATTATCTTATCCTTCTCTTATTTATTTTTAGATATGGAGTTAGTACACAAGATGCAGCCTTCAAAACAGAGCTCTGTGACTTGTATGGCAGGTAAACCTCTTGATACACGTGATGTTCAGTTGTTTTCCATGATGATTGTGAAAACATGTATGCACAGAGCGACCAGATAAATACTGGATTCTGTGCAATCTTACTCTTGGATGAGAGTATTTGCACTACCATATTTTCTAGTACATGGCTGCACCTCTCTTAGCAATCACCCCCTCCTGTCCCAAAAAGGGGCCACTTCTGGCAATTTATAAACAACAGCATGCAATATTGAAGTTTGTACCATAATATTTCTGTAAATGGTATGGGTCTATTATAATGGTGGAAGTACTGTGAATGTTGATGCCTATTCACTCGTATTATTTTCATATGGCAAATCTACCAATTTATACATTGGTAGGCTCGCACATATGCACATGAGCACGATTCAACTCAAAAATTTCGTACGATTCTTTGGTATTGCATTCAGTTAACTCAGTTCTTGAATATACTACTCCCTCCGTTTCAAATTCTTATGGTGGTTTTAGTTCAAATGTGAACTAAAACCACAACAAGAATTATGGAACGGAGTACCTTTTTGATAAGCACTTCTAAATTCACATTGGTGTTGAACATTTACCGTCTTTAGAAATCGAACACTACCCACATCGTACCAATTTTGCAATGTGATATTTGAGTTCACGTGGTTTCACGCTCCTGAACATTTGTCATTCGCTCATTCTTTCTCCCATCTTCTTTTTTTCCTGCAGCTTTCTTTACTCAGTACTTCCTCCAGGAGATGAAGATCTCAAAGGTGATGAAGTTGAGGTCATTGCAAAATTTAAAAGAGGCCTTGGACTCGATGATGTAGATGCTGCAAATATGCACATGGAGGTATTCCCTCGTGATCCAAGCCTTTTTTTTGTTACATCTTGGTATCCCGTATTGTTTTCAGATGTTTGTATTATCTTTAGTCACTGTTTTCACAATTGCACTATTTTCCCTCTGCCTGCTTATGCCTTCCACTTTGCCCATTTCAATAGATTGGTAGACGCTTATACAGAGAGAGGTTGGAAACAAGGGACCGTGATGCTGACATTGAACAGCGGCGGGTAATTGTTTCTGCTTTGAAGTAAACACATGGATACTTAAAACTGTCTGTAGTTCCTAACAGTAACCATGGAAATATTTCTTAGGCATTTCAAAAGCTGATATATGTGTCAAATCTTGTCTTTGGAGACGCATCAGCCTTCCTACTTCCATGGAAACGTCTTTTCGGCATCACTGATTCTCAGGTACATTAATATACATTGTTTTACCTTTGTGCATGGCATGTCTCTGTTTATGATTTCATGGTATCTTTCCGGGATCACTGATTCGCAGGTACATTAGTATACATTGTTTTACCTTTGTGCATGCCATTTCTCTGTTTATGATTTCATCTCATGGAGAAAGCAGAACATTACCTCCATTATGGTGTTTGTTGTGTTTGCTAAACTTTGTAGTGTAATTGCACCCATTTTCTAACTACGTTGTTACTGTAAGAGACCTCCTGAAGCTAGTGTTTCACCCTTCATAATGCAATAGGTGATCTTTGCATGCTCATTTTGTCATGGCCAATTTTAATATCTATGTATGTACTATGATTACAAATTTGTTGCCCTTATTGGTCGTGCATATCAGTCTGCGAGACATACAGGATCTACTGGTGTGAAAATTCTCCCTGCAAAATAATGTATGCAATGTAATGTGATGCACTATGACACATGCATTGTTACTTGTACCAAAAATAGACAGACTGACTGTACATGTTTATTGCTTCTGTTTCTTGACTAGCATGATCAACCTTATAAAGTTTGAGTAGCATATGGCTATAAAAATTGTTTCAGGCTGAATGTAGTAGTTGAAAGGGAAGATCTTTTGTGCTGATAAAGATGAAGATGTAGATTGCTTTAACATGTACAGATCGCACATTCACATAAGTCAGATGTTTCTTTCTCATAGAGCATGTCTTTTGAAATGCTTGCTCATCTCCTGTTACTTTGGTGCATAGTTTCTGTGTGTCTCTGTCTTATTTGACATCATGGTTGTTTTGTTACATTTTCATAATCTTTTGGCAGATCGACATTGCTATGCGGGACAATGCCAAAAATTTGTACGCGATACAGCTCAAGTCTATTGGTAGAGGTACCGCTGAAATATTTGTAGGCATTAGTTCCATTCTTAGGTCATATCGTGCTTACAAGGTTTGTCATTCAAGTAGATTAAATTTAGAGCAGGGTAGATAGCAAGGATATCCCCTGTATACTAATTACTTGTTGCATTCCATGAATGTTCTCACCTGGACATATTCTGTTTCTCTAGGTCTGGACATAGGCACTCTCATTGAAGTAAGGAGAGCCCAACTTGCGTGTAAACTTTCTGATGAGGTAATCCTTCTCTCTGGAGATTTACTGCTGGTTGCTTTAGCATCATTTCATCAGTTCTTGGGGCATCTTGTCACCTATATCCAAATAGCATAAATCTAAGGATAGTATCTTGGACGCCATACAGGTTTCTATTTGATTGTTGACATCAATCTAAGTATGGCAAGACATGGCAGACGACGTCAATCTAAGCATATTCTGTTGTAACATGTACTGATATTTATATTTTGGCAGATTGCTGCTGACATGTTCAGGGAACATGCGAAGAAGTTGATTCAAGAAAACATTTCATCAGCGTTAGACATCTTGAAGTCGCGTAACAAAGCCACGTATGAAGCCTCTTGCAAACCTGCTGGCTGATTTCATTATTTGACGATTTCCATGAAAACATAAATGTATTAACTGCTAATCTGATGGTTTTAAGAAAAGGGAACATATATTTTTGTTAAAGCCGCCATATAGGTATTTTGTACATTAGAATTTCCTCTGATATTATATTTGTGGAAAGTACTTCATAACTAGCAATGATAAAATTTATTTCTCCTCCCTCCACAACATGAGAGGCTTTCCACCTCATGAGCAAATGATGTTATCAGTGTTTGCTGGCTTGTTCGAGTTGCAAGCTTTCAGTATTATTTTAATATCATGAAGAATAATATATAAGCTCAATCTCCAGTTAAAAATCTTAGCTGTATTATTGTACGCACCATGCTGTTTATAAGGGAGACTAGGGTATGTTTGGTGGATTGATCTGCTTTAATATTAATTAGCAAATAATATTTTTCTACTATTACGAAAACTGAGCTATCTGCACTCCCAAGGAAGTTTGAGAAATACTTTTCCAAGAAGCCCCATTTGTTTTCGTTGTTCAGTTATTAGCAAATACATGTATCTCTGTCAAGAAGTGTAAACCCTCTGAATCTTGCTATGCTTAATTTTTTGGATCTTATCAAATACAGAATGCTCAAATTTTTACCTCAGGACTAAACCATATTATCACTGCCTGCAGGAATAGCCCAACACAGGTTATTGAAGAAGTAAAGTGTGTCCTTGCATTTAATAGCCTGCTAACTGTACTGAGCAAGCACCCTCAAGGCGATCGATTTGCACGTGGGCTTGGACCTATTTCATTAGGTAAGTTAGTGAAGATTTTTGAATTCATATGTTGATGAGGTGGGCTGTCCTTATGAATTCTTATTGGTTCTTCTGCATGGATTGCATAGCGGGAGAGCTTGATCATGATAGGAGGGCTGGTGATCTAAAGACACTCTATAGGGCCTATGCAACAGATGTACTTTCAGATGGACCTGTTGATAATGAGAAGGTGATCACATGTTATTCACATTTTGTTTAGTTAGCTGATGCTCCATATCAGATGACAAGCTAAAATAAAGTAATCAATAATTCCGTAGGTTTCTTTTGAAATGGTTAACATAGATACCTATTATTGTGAAGCATATTGATTTAAGTAGACCAGTGCAAGTTTGCAAGGTTGTAGGATTTGGAAAATACAGTCTGGATTTTTTGTGGACAAAGTTATTTTTTATGTGGACAAAGTTATTTTTTATGTGGACAAAGTTAGTCTATTGACCTATTATTGTGAAGCATATTGATTTAAGTAGACCAGTGCAAGTTTGCAAGGCTGTAGTATTTGGAAAATACAGTCTGGACTTTGTGTGCACGAATTTAGTCAGTTAGTCTATTGACATATTTGGATCACAGACAACACAACAGTAGTCCGAAAGTGTTTGCACCCGGGATGAACAGTAACTCCACGCCCATGTATGCCACACATCTTCTGTTTTGTAGTTCACATCATGTTAGATGCTGAACTAAACAAACTCAAGCAGTACCTGTTACTGTTGTTAAGGTATAACCTGTGTGGCCTAGGGCTACATATCAGTAACACATTAATAGTATTTTCTGGTTCGCATGAATTTAATACCAAGCCCTTGATCGGACCAGCAATTTTTGACAAAAGAGAGAACATATACTCTGATTCAACTAGAGTTTATGCCGATTCATGCCAACAAATTAATGCTTGGCAGAATTCCTGTTTTTCACAATAAGAATAACTTAAAAGAGCCTCTCAAATGATATTCACGCTGGCCCCTTGGAGACCCGATTTTCTGAAAATTTATCCATCAGCTGCCCTTTTTTAAGAGTTTATAAGTTGGATATGATTGTGAGACTCTAAATAGACGAGACATGATCATCCACATTTTATGCATCTCTGTTATTCTACGGAGCTATTTTTTTTGCCAATTATGGAAAATTTTGTTTTTGCCACTCTAGATTTTGCCAATTTTCCTTATGCCAATTATCAAAAGCTAAGAATGGCAAAAGTGAAATGTCAAAATCTAGAGTGGCATAAGGAAAATTGGCAAAATCTAGAGTGGCAAAAACAAAATTTTCTCATTATTATATACTCCATTCCAGAATATAAGGTGTACTGTGCAAGTCAACCATTTGAATGTTTGACCAACATTATATTAGAATAAAATAACAACATCTGCAATACCTAATAGACAAAATATGAAACTACTTTTCATGATGGATCAAATGATATAAATTTCGTATTGTGAATGGTGACGTATTTTTCTAAAAACTCGGTCAAAGTTACACTCATTTGACTTTTGAAAAAACAAAGACACCTTATATAAAGGAACGGAGGGAGTAACTGGGAACAGTCATGATAGATAATAACAAGTACTTTGATTTGTTGTCATTGTTCTGTAAAGGTTGCTTTAATCAAGATAAAATAATTTGAGAAGTACATAACCTAGCAATTGTATCACATCGGGCTGACAATTTTGGTTTTTCAACATGAACTGTCTTATATTTTTGCCCATGCTCTCTGACCATTGAGTCTAAAAACATATGGTAGCATCTTAACAAGATAAATCTTTACAACAACAACAACTAAGCCTTTAACAAGATAAATCTTTCTGTGATTAAAAATTCCAGCTTACTCCTTTGAACGATCTGAGAAATATATTTGGACTGGGGAAGCGTGAAGCAGAAGCAATCATCTCAGATGTCAAATCTCAAGCATACAGAAAGAGACTTGCAAAATCCTTTAACACTGATTTGGCTGCAGCTCCTAGCAAAGCATCGTTCCTCCAAAATCTGTGCGAAGAGCTACAGTTTGATCCTGAACTTGCTAGCAAGATGCATGAAGGTATCACGTTGTCACTTGCTTCTAGTTTTACAGCGTAGCTCTATATTTGCTACAGTTTAATCCTTCTCTTGCTAGCAAGATGCGTACCATTCTGGAAAATCACGAGTCAAATTGAGAGTCTGGTTTAACTAGGTTCTATATGGTATCCTATATCCTTTTGCTGCATCAGTACACACAATTATTCATTATACAATCATCAGGCATTAGCTGTGGGTTGATACTGCTGCTTATTATTTTAGTTGCCAACATTTTACATTGACTATAGGAAGTAATATGCAGCAAGGGAACTGACTGCATTTACTTAATCTTGTTATACATTGCTGTTCTTGTGTTGCACGAGCAGTTATGGATTTTTACTACTCCCTCCGATCCATAATAAGTTTCGTGGTTTTAGTTCAAATTTAAACCAAAACCACGACACTTATTATGGATCAGAGGGAGTAGGAAAGAAAGACAAATATGATATGGCTAAAATTACTGCCTTTGCATTTATGATTATCAGCGCGTATTAATGCTGCTTCATACTTCAGACATTTACAGACAGAAGCTTCAGCAGTTTGTAGCTGACGGAGAGCTGAGCAAGGATGAAACAGAAGCTTTGATGGCATTCCAAGTGCGTCTCTGCATTCCTCAAGAAACTGTTGATGCTGCTCATACTGACATCTGCGGTCAATTGTTTGAAAAGGTGATGTATTTTATTGTGCCTTTCATTAACACACTGCATAATTTTAGGTTAAATTCCAGATCTGCATTAGTTCAGCAAAGTTGATGGCCTGTTCTGTGTAAATGTATTCTTACCCTTTTTAGGACATTGCAGGTTGTCAAGGAAGCAATTTTGTCAGTTGATGGATACAACGCTGATAGACGAGAGGCAGTTAGGAAAGCAGCACAGAGTCTAAACTTGAAAAAGGAGGCTGCTATGACCATCTTTAGTAAAGCAGTATGCCTCTTACCTAAAAAATTAGGCTATATAGATTGGCCTATATTCTTCTGTAAAAACTACTACTATGTATATCTTCTGGTATATTCCAACTGCAGATCCAATTAATTTTCTGTATTGCTAAATTCAAATGGCAGGTACGGAAATTATTCCTGAACTACATTCAGAAAGCAAAAGCAGCTGGGAATCGCATTGAACAGGCAAAAGAGTTGAAGAAGTTAATTTCCTTCAACACAGTTGTTGTAAGTGAACTTCTGGCTGACATTAAAGGGGAGCTAACAACTGCTGAACCTGCAACATCAAGTGCGACCTCAGAACCTGAAACGACTGAATCTGAGGGAGAGGATGAGGACTATGAATGGGAATCACTAGAAACATTGAAGAAGACAAGGCCTGATAAAGAGCTAAAAGAAAAGCTGGGCAAGTCAAGTCAGAAAGAGATAACCCTCAAGGATGATCTTCCATTGAGAGATAGAGCTGAGCTGTATCAAACATATTTGATGTTCTGTATCACTGGTGAGACTACTAATGTTTCATTCGGGACAGCAATCTCCTCGAAGAAAGACGATTCGGAGTATTTAATGCTAAAGCAATTGGGACGCATACTTGGTTTAACCGCCAAAGAAGCTCAAGATGTCCACATTAAGCTGGCAGAAAAAGCATTTGTGCAACAGGCTGAAGTGGTTCTAGCTGATGGGAAGTTGACAGAATCCAAGGCTGACCAGCTGGCAACGATACAGAAGCAGGTTGGTTTGCCATCTGAGCATGCACAGAAAATCATTAAGAGCATCACAACGACAAAGTTGTCTAGTGCAATTGAAGCTTCTATATCGCGGGGACAGATTGGTATACAGCAGGTCCGAGGATTGAAAGACGCAAATTTCGAGCTGGACAGCTTGATTTCAGAACCGTTGCGAGAAACCATTTACAAAAAGTGTGCTGAGGAGATATTCTCATCAGGCACAGGTGAATTTAATGAAGAGGAAGTGTATGTAAAGATGCCAGCTGATCTTATCATAAGTGCTGAGAAGGCCAGGTCGATTGTTCAGGACATTGCGAAGGTTAGGTTGGAGAACGCCCTTGTTCAGGCTGTTGCTTTGCTTCGGCAGAAGAAGAGAGATGGTGTGGTACGTACTGTGTACCCCTTGTCTGCTTGTTTTGTTAAATTTATTTACATAATTGCTCCTAGAGATATAGGTATAACATCTGCTAGGTTATACTACAAAATACTTGGAAGTCTGGTGAAAATTTTCATTGCTTCATACCTGATGCAGATTTCATCACTGAACGACCTGCTCGCATGTGATGCTGCCGTGCCTGCTTCGAAGCCTTTGTCGTGGCCAACTCCGCGAGAGCTTGACGACCTGTACTGCATGTACATGAAGAGCATTCCGAAGCAGGATAAGCTGTCAAGGTTGCAGTATTTACTCGACATCAGTGCCGAGAAGGCTGAGGACCTTCGGGATGCGGCGACGGCAGGCACGTTGCCTCAAACAGGTCAAGAGGAAGAAGAGTTGGCGTTCTAGAGGGGATGATGATGGGAAGAGGCACTTTTTTGTTAGGTAGCCAGCAGAGTCGAGCTCCTGCCAGACGCGGTGCTGTGGCGCCAATAGCTGCTGTTGTAGCTAGGCATGGTTTTGAGAAGCAACGCATAATCCTGACATGCATAAGTATTTGTATAGACAGATTTGACACCACAAGGTGACAGTTTTCTGCTGCATTCTTTCAAACCATACTGAAACCGTTTTTTGTTTCTCCTTTGCGCTTTTGGCCTCTTGGTCATGTACCACAGTCACTGCAGGTCCTTTTGTAATAAATGTGGTTTGTTGTGTAAGGCAGGTCGTAATGGTAGTATCACAATTAAAATGGGGAAAGAGAGAATGTGTATCAGTAATGGTAGTATCACAATTAAAATGGGGAAAGAGAATGTGTATCATGAATGCCAACTAGACTTTTTAATGATTTGGCACACAATTAACTTTTTTAATGATGTGGCATACAATTAAATAGGGAAAGAGATCATATCATGATATCATATAATATTAAATATTATACTACTTTGTGTCATACATGACAATTAATAAGGCAATCTAAGATGTACTCCCTCCGTCTCATAATATAAGAAAGGCAGTGTTGGGTGAAGGCGCACCGGCCCAACAGTTCGGCCGGTCGTAGGCCAGCCGCCCGATGCAGCACGCCCCACCCGTTCGATCTGCATCTTCTTCGATCTCTTCCTGTGCTGGCCCCTCTCGTATAGACCTCCTTCCTCCGCCGCCCCCTCACCTAGATCTCCTTGCTTCGTCGCCCCGTGCTGCCAGGTGCCGTCCTCACTGCCGTTCGCCACCCTCGTCTCCTGTGTTCCTCGCCGGCTCCGTGTATGCAACAGCTTGTACCCCTAGTTGCAGCTCCCGCGACAATGGTCGCAGCTCCGGTGGCGCCTGACACAACTCCGGCGTCGCATGCTCGATTGCAGTGTCGCGACCTCCATGACGAGCTCGCAAAAAAAGTACTCTCCCTCGGTTGCCGATAGTAGCAAAACAAACAGGCGGTTGTAGCAAAAAAAGGATTGGTTCTAACAAATTAAAGCTCGCTGGTTCCGCCTGTCATCGCCATTGTAGCAAATTAAATCAAACACATGGATGTAGCAAAATTTGTCTCTGGTTTCAGCAAAACCAAAACATGGTTGTAGCAAAAAACTCAACCGGAAAAAACATCACATTTGCACATTCCAAGCAAAGAAACACTTGCCGATTTCAACAAAAATCAACGCCGGTCGTAGCAAAATTGAAAGCCGGATGCAACAAAAATTGCAGAAACGCTCAAAAACAACTTCTGGTCCAGCTCGGGGCTACCCCGGTAGTAGCAAAAATCGACAATGGTTGCAGCAAGAAAAACATAGTCACGATCCTCGGTATCCTCATGAAAAAGGATGTAGCAAATGAGAGCGTCGGTAGTAGCAGACCGCAAAACTATTGTAGCAAAAAGTGATACACAGGGTTCCAGCAAACAAGCAAAGCAACAAAATTTTGGTTAGTTCCAGCAAAAAACGAAGATGGTGATAACAAATTGCTATACTAGTTCCAGCAAAAAAAAAAACAAACATAGTAGCAAAATCTGGGTTGATTCCAACAAAAAAAAAATCAAATACAATGGTAGCAAAAATTAGAGATGGTTCTAGCAAAAAGCCTTTGTGGTTCCAGCAAAAAAACTCGTCGGATCTCCAGCACTTGTCGCTGCTTCCACCTCCGGCAGCTGCTGGTTGTAGCAACCATGGCTGCTGGTTCCAGCATCGTCGGACTCTACTCCAGCACCACGGCCCGTCCCCTGATGCGGCAGCCGTCGTCTTGAGCAGTTGCGGATGCAGCTAAGAGAGAAAAAACTAGGGCATGGTGCTAGGTCGATGGTTGACTTTGTGGTGCTCATGGGAGGAGAAGATGGGCGAGAGAGACAGAGAAGAGTAGGAGATAGCTCAGGCAAACAGAGGAAGAAGAAAACGTGAGTGGACGAGAGTGATTTGCGGGAGAAGATAAGGCAGAAGGAGGAGCGGTTGCTGGACCCACAAAAAAAGCGGTGCATTTTGTTCGTGTATAGACGTGTGATCTGTTTTGATCGAACGCTCGGCCGGCGTGCCGGCAGCAAACGTTTGTCATATAAGAACGTTTTTGACACTACGTTCTTATATTATGGGACAGAGGGAGTACTTATCATGCATTACGTGGACTAAGCACTTTACAAACTTTTGTTAGTTCTCTTGACAATTCATACATTGTTGGTAACTCTACCTCGGCCCCGTGTCGTCCTCCCCCCTCCCCGGGCGACCCGGCGCTCTTACCCTAAACGCCAGCCCTCGACTTCCCCTCCCCGCCGTCGTCGCCGGCGGGCGAAGTCTCCATCTCCTGTTCCTGGAGCAGGGGCCGCGGGGGGTTACTCCTTCTCCTCGACTTGATGGCGAGCACGGTGGTTGGCGCATTGTGATTCGGCGAGGCGCGCAAGCAGGTGGCGGAGCCCACTGGTCGGCCTCGGCGCGCTACGGTGGTGGGTGTTGGCGGCCAGTGCGGTGCTTCTCGTCGCAACGAAGATCAGGCTGGGCCAGATCCCAATCTGGCCGGATGTGAGGGCGTCGACTGGAACTCGGCTGGAGGCATGGTGGAGCGGCAGGTCTGGCGGGGACAGGCAACAGTGTTGTAGGGCGTCCGGAGGCGGCAACATGAGCTCACGGTCAGGCGGGTGACGGCCCTGAGATGGCTCGGCCAGAATGGATTTATGGCGAGCAGCGAGCAGCCGGTCACCCTTGTGCAGTGTGGAGAATGGCGGTGCGCTCCGGGGCTGGTGCCAGCATGGGAGTTCTTCGTGGTGAGGCAGATCTGGCGGTCGCAAGGCCGTCCCTTGGAGTGGGCGACGACCGTCATGGGCGGTCCTGTACTTTGCTGGAGGAGTGGGGTGGCTGTGGTTCTTTGTCAGGCTGGGTGTTAGTGGTGTCGCCGACCCTCGGCTTTGCGACTACGTCGACTAGGTGCTGCGGCGGCGGCGGTGTGAGGCTACTTGGGCAGTGCCGCCATTCCCTGGAGGTGTGGTGAAGTGCGATGCGTGGATGAAAATCTTGCACAGCTTTTGCCGGGCCGGCAATGATGGCACCTGTGATTGTCATTTCCCTCCTTGGAGGCGTTACCGAAGCGTGTTCGTCATTTCCCTCGCTCTTTTGGAGTTGGTGGCTGTCTCAGGTGATGGTGGATCGACACGATGGCGGCGTCCTCAACGTTGTTCCTCTGAGCATGGTGTTTGAAGACATGGCTGCTTCCTCGTTGTTCTCCTCCGGTGCTCGTCGCTGTCCTTCCTTGATCCTCGACGGCGCTATGTACGCCCGTTGCCGGTGTGTCCAAGACGACGTCTTCTTCGGATTGAATCGAGTCCTGCCATTCCCTTGCCACTTCCTGTTAGGCGCTCAGAGTGGATGGTGCGTCGACAAGAGAAGCTCTGCGGTAATTGTGGTCTTTGAAGGTGACCGGCGCCGGTCGTGACGCGGTGTTGTGTATCATCTTAGGATAGGCTCTTTGGTGTTGTAGTTTGCTTTGCAATGGTGCCCGTCTTTGGTCTTTCCCGGGTGTGGTGTGTGATACGCTCGTTGTTCGCAACAAGTGCTAGTTTTCTTGTAATTGAATATCTTCTATAAAGCTATGTTACGCCTAGGCCAATTGGGCTGGTCAAAATCACTAGCTCCACAACCCGTTTAGAGAAGCACGCATCTAAAAGAATCCTACGGTAGAAAAGGTCAAGGTAACTACCACTAGGTGGTAGGATGCATTTTCCCTATATATATATATATATATATATATATATATATATATATATATATATATATATATATATTATATATGTATATATATATGGAAAATCCATCCTATCACTTGGTGGTAATTACCCCACATGTCTCATATA
Source organism: Aegilops bicornis (assembly GCA_021605145.1). Lineage (NCBI taxonomy): Eukaryota > Viridiplantae > Streptophyta > Magnoliopsida > Poales > Poaceae > Aegilops > Aegilops bicornis. Next base: position 326,894,688 of record CM038669.1, read on the forward strand.
CTACCAAGTGCTACTATATATACTTATTTATTATTTTAAATATGTTTATATACTATATCTAAGATATTTCAAAGCAAGTTACATGATAAATTGCATATAAGCCCATAGTTTTTGTTATATTTGTGAAATACGTACATATTTGTACATAAAAAATGGCATACTCAAAACAAGGCATATACTACGTAAAAATTAATATACATACTACCTAACCATTGTTATATACTACATACTACACGTACATACTCTTGATTTCGACAGATACTACATACAACATACAAAACGCAAATGATGGTAACTACCATTGCTTGTATATAATACTCCCCATTATAGACAACCTAACTTGTATCATAAGAAGAATGTTCTATCTTTTCTGCATAGCTAAAAAAGCTCTGCAACAAGGAGTAACAAAGTAACCAACTCAAATCAAATAAAGCTTCCTGCAAAATCAACTAAAAAACTTTACCAATGAAAATAGGGCATCTCATGTGGCACCAAATCCTTCGCTCCTGAAATTTAAATACCATCATTTTTTGTGAGAATCAACTCATGTTTTCCCTCTTTTTTTTTATATTACACCATATTTTGCCTTTTTGTCTGTCAATTTGTGAATTGAATTCAGACCTTAGATTTTATGACATGGTATAGATGTTCATCTCTAGTCACAGCTTTTAAATGTGTTTTTGGTTGCCTGGTGCACTGGTACACCTCAAAGGTGCTAGTGCCTAATATTACCCCAGAAGTAGTAAAAAAAACCAAGTGACATTTTCTTCAATCAAAGAACGTCTATTACAAGTTACTACTCCCTCTGTCCGAAAAAGCTTGTCCCTCAAATGAATGTACTCCCTCCGTTCCTAAATAATTGTCTTTCTAGAGATTTCAACAAGTGACTACATACGGAGCAAAATAAGTGAATCTACACTCTCAAACATGTGTACATACATTCATATGTTGTAGTCCATTTGAGATGGCTAGAAAGACAATTATTTGGGAACGGAGGGAGTATCTAGCACTTCCGGACAGAGGGAGTACAACATATCTCTGCAGGGCACAAACATCTACAACTAAATAAATGTAACACTTGGAACAAAACAAAGACAGAAACAGTGAACAGCAGTTGCAAACTGCAGAAGCATCGATAAGCTGTACAATGGCATTATCAGCTGATGCCAACGGCTGCAATGCTGTCAGGTTTGTTGTTTATACATTATCAGGCCAAAATTCCCTGAAGAAAGCAATTTCGAATTCCCTCTCTTGTGCTTTCTTCTCCTCTTCCTGCATCTTTCGTATCCTCTTTGCGGCCAACTTTGCCTTCTTCGTTGCCGGCGCGTCCTGCTGACAATAGCAATATTTGTGGCATTATGTCAGATCATTGATGAAAAAAGAAAGTCAGGTCAGTGATGACTACAAGTACGCTGGTTCGAGATGCAGAAATGTACAAAGGACACATCAGTATTATCCTCTAAACCTTACAAATATTCTGCTGAAAGAAATTGATGAGCATCCAATATAACATGCTACGTTTGTTCAATTTAACTATATATAAACACATACACTTTTTTCAACAGTACCACACAAAGAATCTGTAATAAGTAAATATTATTACTCCTTCTGTTCACTATTATAAGACGTTTTGGATACTTCAATATAGCTACGTACGGATTGAAATGAGTGAACAAACACATTAAAATGTGTCTATATACATCCGAATCAGAAAAAAAGTTAGAACATCTTATAATAGTGAACGGAGGGAGTAGTAAACAAATTTTGTGAAAATCGGTAGAACCTATGAACTACAACAAAACAGTTCTTGGAATCAAGTCAACAAGAATGCTTTGCTCACCTTGGGTCTTTTACTAGGAGCTGTTTCAACATCATCCTCAACCTTTGGCTTTGGCTTGGGTTCTTTGGAACCTAAACCGCGTTTGTTGTTCTTGACACGAGTTTCTACTGGTTCCAACCGCCCCTGTTTCACAGACAGTTTGGATAAGTGAGTACACAAACAGAAATAATACATGAGTAACTAGGCAACTATATGCAACAAGCCGGCTTCTACCAAGTGTGTAATCACGATTTGTTATATATATAGCAGACGGTCAACCATGCATTTGTTGTTTTAAAACCCATGGATGTGTTCAGTTAGACAGTTACTCCTGAGCTTGTGAACTGAACAAGATTATACAAGAAGCAAAGGTAAGTTGTTCAGTTAACAAATTCAAGCATTAGCTTTACTTGTCCCACTGTGATCATTACCCAGAAAACAAACTAATTTCAGCATGCTCTTTATCATTTTGTTAAGTCCACAATATGAGACAATTTGATCCGCAGTGATCTCAAAGATAAGCAATAAGACACTCACAACACTTGGAGAAACACAGAACAATTTGATTCACAATGGATCATATAATCTAGTAGTACCAAGAATAGAAAAACAAGGAGAACTAAGCCTCGCGTTGGGAGTACCATGCTACAACTAACACAATTATCCCTAAAACTAACATACGGATTGGGTGAAAATGGACAGATGAGATCTTGATCTGGGAGAAGAGAAAAGAGAACAGGGACACAGACCTGCTCCTGCGCACCGAGGCCGGTGCCCTCCTTCCACCCGGACTTCTTCAGCAGCTGCAGCAACCCAAGAACACACGACCATCAGGCATACGCAAGGCAACAAAACATCAAACCCTAATCCCCAGCGTGGGCGGGGAAGGATGGATGGGCAGGGGAAGAAACCAAGCGAGGGACGGACCTGGAAGCCGATGTTGGAGGAGCCGATGGACGACATCGCCTCTCTCAGCGGGCGAACGCGGCGCCCCTCTGCCTCCGCTCGCCGCGCGCTTCACCGGCTCTCCCTCCTCTCCTCGTTTCAGGCGTCGCGTGCGCCGCTTTGGTTTTACTTCCTGGTCTGGTCTCCGTCTCACGGGTCCTTGCCGTGTCCGGCTCGTTCACGAGTCGGTTCAGACCCGCTCGATCACAGGCGTCCGTCGCGGATCGGACGGCCAATCAAACGAACCAGGCTTACATATAACCTCATCCCCCAGGGGCGCGACACCGTCAACCAACCAAAATCTCAAATCCCAATCCACGCCGCCCCCGCAACAGGTCGTAAATCTCGGCGAACGAGGGCGAGATGCAGATCTTCGTGAAGACGCTGACGGGGAAGACGATCACGCTGGAGGTGGAGTCGACGGACACGATCGACAACGTGAAGGCCAAGATCCACGACAAGGAGGGGATCCCGCCGGACCAGCAGCGGCTCATCTTCGCCGGGAAGCAACTGGAGGACGGGCGCACGCTGGCCGACTACAACATCCAGAAGGAGTCGACGCTACACCTGGTCCTCCGCCTCCGCGGCGGCGCCAAGAAGCGCAAGAAGAAGACCTACTCGACGCCCAAGAAGGTCAAGCACGAGCGCGAGAAGACCCCGCTCGCCGTGCTCGGCTACTACAGGGTGGACGACGCGACGGGCAAGGTGGAGAGGCTGCGCAAGGAGTGCCCCAACCCGGACTGCGGCGCCGGGACCTTCATGGCGGCGCACGCCCTGCGGCAAGTGCGGCCTCACCTACGCCTACGCCGAGGCCCAGAGCCCATAGATCGACAGTGATTGATCAGGTGGTGTGATTCGATGAGGGAGTTGGATTAGCGCCATGAATTCCGTGTATGTCTGATAATGATTTTTTCAGTGGATATTTGTGGTTAAAACAATTATTCTGGATATTCTTCACAATTACTTCCTCTGTCCTACTTATAATATAATACTAGATCGTTGATGGCGGGCGTTGCCGCGCCCGTCTATTTTTGCAATAGAATATACCTTTTCATATATTTGTGCATAAATAAAGTGTCAAAATATGGATACAATTGTTTGTTGTTGAAAATTTAGATGATGCAAATAGTTGAAAAGCATTGCACTACTTAACCATACTACCCTTAACTCTAAACACCAATTCCAGTGGAGGAACCGTGGAAGCCATATTTATTGTACATCAATCCACCCGGAAAAAAAAATCGATAGTATACAGTGCATAGACAGCATATCAACACTAAGGAATAATAAGTTGTGGGAATCACGTAATTATTTTGCGTTGTCTGCTGTTCTTAAAGAGCCACAAAAAAGACCTTGCTTGCTACACATCCATTTGTTGAATAAAATGAGATTTTTTTTATAAATTCTTTGAAGCATGAAATATTGTAGATAAGATGTTATAGCCGATAACAAGCTAATGATTCTATACGCAAACAAAATTAATAAACTCAAAAGAGAGACCATACTATACACTTTAGAATGTGTAAAGTGTACCACTGCTGGAAACATTAGACTGGAGACTACCATCATAATAATCATGAGGTTACAACAAAGATCAATAGTGCGGATTAAAATGAAAACATGTTGTGGAAAATAAAAACTATTTTGTTTATTGGTACCTCATTACAGATATGGTACTATTACGATGGGCAAGACCTCCAAGGGAAGAAAAACGAACACATCCAAGTAGTAACAACATATTTGATAATATCGAGCCTTGTATTAATTGCTAGAGAACATGACTCATTCTATGGCTCAGTGCATATATCGGTAATTGTCTTCTTCTCATTTCCGAAAGTAACATTCAAAGATCCCTCTGCATTTGCAAAAGCTCCATCCTTCCTGATATGATGAAGTCATTATTTATCAAAGCCAAAGGTCTCACGAAAAGAAGGCTTGAAATTGAGAACGATATGGGCATCACAAAAGAAATTGAAAAAGATTGAAGCATGTACACAGAAAATGGTATCCAATCCAACCTTAACCCATTAATCATAAGGCACATGCGATATACACCGTAGCACAAGGACTTGTCATTTCAAGACAATTACACAAGAGGAGGATAATAGACATTAGCCATGTGTTCTGAGATAAAATTGTATGTAGAACTGCTCCCAACAATTAAGATGGGCATATGTGCATATATATCAAAAAGGTTTGTGATAAGACAACATACATGATCAAGTAGAAGTAACATTAACAGGGTGCTCTGTGTTAGATGTCTTGATGACCTTGAGTCTTCAAAACCTACAGGACAAGAACATCTGCAGCAATCAGTCACAAAATCACCCAGCTGTCCATGTAAATAATAGGTAAACTTGTGACACACTGGAGAAATTTCTCACCAGAAATACACCAGTTTATCTCCTATCAGGACACAATGGGATTGATCCTCCACGTATCGACCAATGCAGGCTTTGATCTCACATCTCCCCCTTGGCATCCTATGCTTCAAAACTTACAACATCATCTCATTAGATCACCTTATTCCAAGCAATTGAAACAACCACAAATAGTATCAACAAAATTGGGAGAAACGTCATCTCCTAACTGGCTGCGCGGGGGATGGGGATTAGAGGCAATATGAGTTTCTCCTCATGGAGTATAAAGGTGTCCGTAAAGGTAATGTGCACGGGAAGGAGACGGGAGGAAAAAAGACATGAAAGTGGCAAAACTCACATCGTCACCATTATCTCTAACAACTTGGAACTTGGAATCTTCTGGCCAAGGACCCCAGTTAAATGCTTGGCACTGGAATGAGATAAAAAAAACAGGCAATTAGCCAATTAAGGACACAGGGTAACACATATCAGAATAGCTACAAGGGATTAAAATAATAGCAGCATAGCATTATGACTTAACTTTCTCCTAAAGTATTAAAAAATGTTACTACTTCTAAATTAATAGGAAGAATTTGCATATCTTATAGTGCAAACTTGGTAGGCCAAAATGGATCATGAACTCCAGAGCTATAATATTGACAGATTCAGTTTTGAGACATAATGATAAAGAGCAGAAATAGACCAACCATGAAGTAAAAATAGAATTAACAATTCATATATATTTCCCGGTGGAAATTACTGAAACAACTCAATGAAAAATCAGCATCTAAAGTTCTAACAAAGACATGTCTACAATAAAACAAGACAAGATGAATGTTGTAATCCCAGCGACGGACCTGGCCAAGAGACAGAGGACGACATGCTGGAATCACTGGTTGCCGCTGTTGCAGCCGGCGGCGAGATAGTGGTCGCGTGGGAGAGGTGGTCGTCGCAGCCGCCGACAGGTCAGGTCGCCGTCTCCCCTGGCAGATCAGGTCCGCGCATCGGCCCCAAGCAGGTCTTGTCGCCGCCTCTCATGGTAGATCAGGTCACCGCCGCCCGGCCCTTAGCAGATCGATGGAGACGAGGAGTTGGTGGCGCGGATCGATGGATAGGAGGTGCCGACGGTGCGAATCAATGTAGTTGAGGCCGGCGACGCGGTGACCATGGAGGGTGGAGGGAGTCGATGTTGGAGAGCACGCAATCAAGGGGCAGAGGAGAGCGTAGGAGTCTCAGTGGCGTCGCCGTGTGCTCGCACGTCACACGCACCGTCGCCGGAGCCGCCTCCTCCTCTGTTACCACTCACCACCGCCAAACCCTAGGTTCCATCGCCGCCAGCGCAGCGAGTGGCCTCTCTGGTCCTCTCGATCGATCGGTATCGTCCGTCTGGTTCTTTTCACGATAGAGGCCAGTTGGGCTGCTGCGGTAGACGAGCGACCAAAATGGGCTGGCCGACGGCCCAGTGCACCAGAGGACTCCGTTTCGGCCCGTGGAGCAGCAGCCCACAGGACAGCCGGGCCAGTTAACACAGATCGTGCAACACATCGCCACACCCACGAAATCGGACGGCCAGGAAGTCACAGATCGGAAAAACGGACGGCCGAAAACGCAAACCGCTGTGGGAGCTCGGTTTAGGTGCGGTTATACTGTCCTTAATAAGATCCTCTGTCCTACTATAATATAAGATGCCAACGATACTCGTAAATTTATTGTAATAACATCGAGCGAGGGAGTAGATGTGATCAATAATCACAAGTGAGCATGTTTTTAGTCTGAATTGAACCTTATGGCTGGGGTGCTGGCGTGCCTCTTAGGCGGCCAAGTGCGTTGCTAATTATGGCTGACATGATGAGTTACAGAGTTCTTACCCGTAGGAATTGAAGTTTTAGATGTGCACTAGCATTAGGATAAAAACTACTTCCTCCATTTCATAATATAAGAGTGTGTTTTATATTAGTGCAGTGTAAAAAACAATATGTATTATAGGACGGAGAGTATAAAACTGAGAATAAATATTGTATGCATGACTATCTTAAGCATCATTTTTGAAATAAAACAAATGATATCTTATATCGAAATAACCTGGTGGAGGCTACATGAACGGTTTCAATATATCAAATATTTACCCAAATGAGTATAAGAGTACAGGTAACTGGTTTTCTAATTATCCTTCCCTCGGATTTCCAAATGCCATATATACTCGGGAAGATGTAGAATAGTACCAAAACGTGTTCTTGTACAATGAGGGCAATGGAATGTTTGGCTTGAGTTGGGATTCATCCCTCTTCAATATGCACAGCAACAACAGAAAATTAGCACAATGTCCTGCACGACCTGAATTAGCACAACATCCACATCAATAAATTAGCACAACGACATGAATTATGATTAAAAAAACATGAAATAAGTGGAGACATCGAACCAAGGGTACAAACGGAGAATGAGCGTGAATATGACCGCATCGTCGTCCAAGAACAACATTGTAATGGCTGGAGGGCGTCGATGACAAAGACACCACATGCCTCTGATCTGTCTCTAATGGACGGTGTAGTTTTGGCCCTATGAATGGCGCCCCCGCCGCACCAACTCCATCCCACTCACCGCCTTCGTTCCCCAATAAACTGCATGGAACTACACCTAGACCACCATCTATACATTGTCTTCTCCTTCTCCAAGGTCAAGCTTGGCTCCACAATAGCCGCGACGCTTCTGCAGGCCGCTATGGCTGGTTGCGTCGCCAACATCAGCGTTCATGCATGCGATGCGCTCGCCTACCGTTTCTCGGTTGTCTTCGACGAAATTCAAAAATCTTTCTTGCGGAAAAAGCCATCACTCTCCCCAAGATCTCCTACTCTTTCCATCCACAAACTACCGCCAGCATCACCAACTCACGGCCATGCATACGTGTCAATCTCTCCCATAGCTGCCAAGCTAGGCCAACCGACACGAGATTCGTGCTTGGCTCAGACACCGCTCTGTGGTCACTCCAGATGCCTCGTCATTATCGGCTTATTGCAACGTTGCCGTGTGTCGGCCAGGCTCATTCGGTTGCCTTTCTCCATAGACTCCTGGCGACTATGATCGGTGGAGGCTATCGCAAGCTCAACATCACCATGGAAGATGAAACTAGATTCTCCTTCATAGTAGCCTGCACCATGGTGGCGGATATGATCTGCGCCATTAGTGATTTCAGGCGGCTCGGCGCCCTCATCAGGTTTCTGCCAAGTGCAAGACCGCTTCATCCACCTTGTCATCCTCAAGGCCCAACTTCTCCTACAACGACCACGAATCATGTGGACAATTCTGCAACCTTGGCGACATGCAACACCCACCACTTGAGTCATCGTTCCTTGATCGGCCAAAGGTTAGGCTCTGGCCTGAGGAAGCGACCCCAGTCAACCTCTTCGAACTCACCCTTCATCTTCGGGAGGCACCACTGCGGATAGGTGCGTGAAGTCATCCGCACCCTGAGTGCACCAGGCCTTGGCCATGCTCCAGAACCATTTTCCCATGTTCGATATTTGTCCTATCATTGAGGTCGGACCCATGGGGCTGGACGGGTAAGAGATGAAGCCGGACAACTTCTTCGGCGTGGTGAGGGAGTATGCTCGGAAAACCGAGCAAGACTGCCGCCTAGAAGAGTTTATATAGTAGATGTAGTTAGTAGTAGTTTGTCCTCCGAACGCCGGGGAGAAATGCTGTAAAAAAATCTTAAGTTTCAGCTGCTACTATTTATTTTGGTGTCAAACACCAATTTGGTCTTAAAAGTTATTTGTGCTTCCATCGTGCTTTAGTTTATGTGCGTATGTATGAGCGTCCGTATTGTGTTCAAAATACTTATCATGCATTTGGTTTCAAAGATCTGGAGTGAGCCAGCTATCATCTTCAACCTCCTAGGCCATAAGGAAAATGTGGAGTGCTTCAAAGGCCAATCTTAACCGAACTAGCGAAAACTAAGAGGCAGCAAAGAAGCCAGACAACCCAGCTAGTTGGCCAAAGACACAAGCCGAAGACTAGAGCAGAGAAAAACGGCATCAAAATGACTAAGAAAGAAAACACATAGATGCCGACTAGTGGCTCTCATTAAGGTAAAGGGTTTAACAATCCCCAAGTCCGGCCGGGGGACCAAAATCAAACTACCAGATGAAAACCGTATTTGGTTAAATTACTGAATAAGATTAACAAATTAAATAAAGACACAAAAGCGGATATAAGAGACCCCGAATTTGGGGTAACAAACTTTATTTAATCCAAACTATAGAGTTTGGTGATCGAGCTAGACAATAATTTATACTAAGATTAAAGAAAAAAACATGGCTAAGCATGAAAACGACATAGCTGAGTAGGGTTTCAGGGGTTGGGCTGGAGACGCCGGGTCTTCGCTTCTCGGATCCGATCTGCTCCTCCAACGAGAATCTTATTATGAACGAACCATCTGAGCTACACTCATTGTGTATTTTTGAGTGAATTGCTATGCACAATGAAACACTATGATACATTTTATAAAACAAGAAAAAGAAAACCTAGTGAAACGCCATGTAATACTTTGAAACATGATAAATTTTTGCCAACAATCATAAAATGTGGCACGAATCTCACGACAGGACGGTGGATACCCCGTGCATGGTAGAATAACCATCTAGACAAGAACTCTTCTCTCTGACTTTCTCACACCATTTGTCTCCTCAATTCGTTAACACACACACCGTGCCAACGCTGATTTATTCCATTCCAGACAGTACATCAACTGTGTAGTAATACAAGTATACTGTATCAGTACGTAGACGTAGAAGTAGACCGGTACACATACAAGTACAAACTGGATGCATCGTCGATCAGCCCTGCGGCTGGGGGTACTTGGCCTTGTAGTCGTTCCACAGCTCGTCGACGCTCTCCCCCAGGATCTGCACGAAGTAGTCGTCGCTGTACCCGTACTTGAGCTTGCCGTTCATCTCCGCCACGAACCCGGCCTTGAGCGAGTCGCAGTAGTCCAGGAACCTGACCGTCACGTTGTACCCCTCATCCCATCGGTCGCCGCTCCCCTGCGGGCGCTAGTGCTTCGGCGCGAGGTCGGCCTTGAGCCGCACGTAGTCGGCGATCCCCTCGAAGAGCTCGGTTTTTTCGCCGTAGTGGTCTATCCACTGCCACACGTGCGTCGCCTCGTGGTACAACACGCCCTTCACCTGCGATGCGAGCGCGCGCGTCAATCTCGTGTTTGAAACTTAAGAAGTTACTGGGAGTGAAGAGAGGGGTGCATAATTTGATTTGTTACCTCCTCCTTGACGTCGCCGTCGAAGCCGGCGACATACTGGGCTCGGAGTTGGATAGCGTTCCCGGAGGTCTGGGCCACAGGCTCGATGTTGTCAACCACAGCGAGTGTGACGGAGTCGTAGTCCCTACGGTCTTCCGGGTTGGGCTGGTTGAATGTGGTCTAGATGAAGGACGAGGCCTCGGAGAGCACCTGCTTGGCATAGTCGACGCCAACGTCCTGGTCGAATCTTTGGCCGCCGGCGGAGTCCGGAACCGTGTTCGTCGCGTCGAATGTCACGGCGCCGGCCGTGGCGGCCAGGGCCAGGAATAGGTGTAGGGGAGCGGCTGCTGCAATGGCAGTCTTCATCGTGCGTGCCTAGTGAGCTTCTCGTTAAGTGCCTCGGTGAGTGACAGTGGAGGGCCAAATTTATATAGGCTGGACCGCAGTGTGATCAACTCATCAAGTCGTTTGAATTGGTACCACCGGTGCGTACTAGTCCTCGCTTGACGTGTTCTTTCCAACATGGCCAAACTTGCTTTGACTTATCTTTGGACGACTGTGCCAATGTGCGGTATCAATGAACTCGCGAAGCTGCGAGGAAGCTAAATGTTTTTTTTAAATCAGGCAAAAGTTTTGCCATTTTCATTAAATACGAGAGGTGGTTCAGACATATGTCGCCACGCGACCAAAAGAAAAGACTACTCACGCAACATAAGACTACTTAAATGCTTGGCCCCAGCCAAAGTCCATAGGTGGGCCTCCTCTTTAATTCTCGTGACGATAATCGTGGTCGGAGTCGCGGCGTTGCGAAAAATTCTGGCATTTCGTTCTTTCCATATCTCCCATGAGACAAGCATCATAACAGAGGCAAGAGCCTTTCTGTTATGATCCGCGTTGCTCACCGCCTTTTGCCACCAAGTTCGAACCGGAACTTTATTTCGCCAAATCATTGGTGAGCAGTCGTGGATTCCCAGCCAAATGGTAATCTCGTTTCGAACTCTATTTCTGAATCTACACTGAAATAGCAGGTGAGCAGCAGACTCTTGAACTTGCTTGCAAAGGGGGCAAAGGTTGCAATTGGGCCATCCCCGTCGAGACAAGCGATCGGCCGTCCAGACTCGGTTCTGGAGAACTAGCCAAGCAAAGAACTTGCATTTGGGAGGAGCCCACATCTTCCAGATCATGGAAGAATTGGTACTGTAGGTGAGTCCCGCAAATTGCGCCAAGTAAGCCGAGGATGACGTGTACTCTCTGCTGGTTGTGAATTCCACGAAATAGCTATCTTGGCTTAGAGTGACACCGGCAACCATCTCCCAGAGGTTGGTGAACTCCTGCAAGTGTGTCAAGGTGAGTCCCTGTGCGGTGTTGATCTGGTGGATCCAAAAATTGTTTTTCAATGCCTTGCTAACCACACAGTTCTTCCTTTTTGAAATCTCAAAGATTTTAGGCTCGACGTCTTTGGGCCGAAAACCATTCAGCCAAGAGGATTCCCAGAAATTAGCCTTGTTGCCATCACCAATGGCCACCGACGCGGCCGCCGCAAAGAGATCTTTATCCTTGTCAGAGCAAGGCGTTCCCATCCGAGCCCACGGTTTTGGCGGGTCCGCCCACTCAAACCACAACCAACGGAGGCGTAGAGCAGTAGCAAATTTCTCCAGGTTGAGCACACCTAGACCCCCATGAACTTTGGGCTTGCAAACTAGATCCCAATTCACCTTGCACTTGCCTCCTGTCACCTTATCACATCCTGCCCAGAGATAGGCACGTCTGAGACTATCAATCTTTTTCCTCACTTCAACAGGTAGGTCCAGTGGGGTGAGGTGATATATCGCAATCGCCGTAAGGACGGCCTTGACCAGGACGACGCGCCCTGGGGTAGCCACGTGTATGGCCGACCAGGGCGGGATCTTGGCAGCCACCTTATCTTCTAGATATTGGAAGTGGATGCGCTTTAGTCTTGCAACCGAGAGCGGTAGGCCAAGGTATCTCATGGGAAAGGTGGCCCGGACCGCCGGGAAGGCCTGTAGAATGCCATCCAAATCGATGTTGGCACAACGGATGGGAGCCACATGACTTTTGTTATAGTTGGTGACCAAACCGGTAACTTCACCAAATGAGCCGAGCGTGGATGCCAAGAACTGGATATCCTCCTTGATAGGAGCAACAAAGATGGCCGCATCATCTGCATACAGGGAAGCCCGGGTGGGGTTATATCGGAGGGGGCGTAGTTTGCCTTGCTCAGTCGCCTTAGCTAGGATGTGATGGAGCGGGTCAATGGCCAAGACAAAAAGGAGGGGGATAGGGGATCCCCCTATCTAAGTCCACATCCGTGCAAAATGGGGTCCCCAGGCACCCCATTAAGAAGAACTCTGGACGAGGCAGTGGATAAAAGGGCGGAGATCCAGTCTCGAAAGCGCCTTGGGAAATTATGATGTCTCAATAAATCCATCAAGTAGTCCCATCTAACCGAGTCAAATGCTTTCTTGATGTCTAGCTTGAAGAGCAAGGTCGGTGATTTGTTGCGGTGAAATTGACGTGCCAAATTTCGGACATACATAAAGTTATCATGTATGCTCCTTTTCTTGATCAAAGCACTTTGCGTATTGGAAATGAGGTCGAACATGTGAGGAGCGAGACGTGTGGCCAAATGTTTGATGATGATGGTGTCTGCCGTGTCTTGGTCGTGTTAAATTTTGGTATGAGGCCAGAAGGGCTTCCTTGCACTAGGGGGCAGCAATATTTTTCCAATATGTGGATGTCTCTGTGCCGTGCTTGACTGCTCAAATTCTTGTCAGTGTCAGTACCTACGTGCCAGGTCTTCCGTTGAACACATTTTGTGTTTTTTAGTTTTTCTAGTTCACGATCAATCAAGTTTTTTTTAGAAATGGAGGAGGACCCCCAGCCTCTACATTTGAACGATGCATGCGGCCACTTTATTAATTATTCACACAAGACCTTACAAAGTCATACAACAGTAAGACTAAAGCCACCGTCTAGGAAACATCTGTCGCTACTTCTATCCAGTTGATCAAAAGACTGATAGTCTGGGCCTAATACCAAACAGACCTCGCAGCCAAACCTAAACATCTAAGACCCGAGGTCCCAACCAGGACGCCTGCCGGGTATGGGGCACCTACCAGTCCGGCGTATTCCTCAACCAGGACGCCTGCCGAGTATGAGGGCGCCGCAGCCACCTGCCACCAGTCCATCTTTAGAGTTGTACTGTTGCATCTACCGAGTCAGGTCTCTCTGCCATCGACGCCACCACGACGCCAGACAGTGTTGTACTCCTGCGCGAGTCCATCCTTGCACATCGAACGCTGAATCTGCACTGCGCCACGCCGCCGAGATCTGTCACCATGAATGTGTAGGATGAAGCACCGCTCCACCAAAGAAGCCGTCCGCTGGTCCCGCGAGAATGAGTGCACCTCCAAGAATGCCGCCCCCAAGGGGGTAACGACACATGATTGCCGCCAATATCCGATCAGCTGATCTAGGGTTTCCCCCGGAGGTATTGAGTGGAGCTGGGAGCTTCACCTCGATGATGCCTTCATGAAGGAAACGATGATAAGGACATCATCATCACCGGCTCCAGCCATCGACCGAAGATCAGTTTTTTACCCGTATCCGTCCCAAGTAGTCCACCCGACAACCTGTGCATCGTCTCGACCACCTTCAAAGCCCCGGATCTAGCCGCCTAGATCCGGTGACCAACCGCAACAGCAGTGCCACCGTAGGAGCCCTGGCGCACCGGCCACTGCCTGAGTGTGCCACCACTGGAGCCTAGGAGGAGGGCTCCCACCCCGCCTCGCCAAGCCGCGTGAGCCGCCGAGATGGATCCCGCATGCTCGTCACCGTCTCTGATCCGAACCAATCCTTAGATCAAATTGCCATCACAGATCCGCCTTTGACAGGGACTGCACCACGCCATGCCGCCGCGGGAGCCCTAGCTTCACCGGCCGCCACCCTCTAGGGCCGCCGCCCCGGGATCCAGACAGAACATTGCCGCTGCCACCGGCCATGTTCCGCCGCCGCCGGCCACTGCGACCACCGCCGCCATGACCATGCAAGCACAGCCAGCCGGCCGACCAACTCCGATGAAGAAGAAGGCCACCACCAACAAGCCTAGGGCCGGCGCCCCAGACATCCTCGTGATGCAGATCAAGTCCAGGAGCAGTGCACTGCTGACGGCGATTGAGATCGGTACCACAACGAATTAGCCCAACTGAGTCAAGGCCAGATCTGCCGTTGCTGGTGCCGTCCTCCACCGCCGCCGCCGCACCACTTCCATGTCGGTGCCGATCTGGCCAGAGGAGCGCCGCCTCCCAACCCGATCGAGATCCGAGGAGAAAACCGCCGCCACCGCCATGCCACAAGGGCTTTGCCCTGTGACGCCCCGGGCGACGGCGGCGGAGGGGAGCGGAGGTGGGGCGAGGCTGTAGGAGGAGGGCAGGGGCTCCCCGGTGCGGGGCGGCACCGCCGCACGGGGGATGGACAGGGGAGGGACGGAGGCTCTTGAGTAACAGAATAGATTTTGTCGTGATTGGTTTTCCAGTACATGATCAATCAAGTTTACCTTAAATTAAGTAGGGTTCCAAGCCAAATAAATAACACCCTGTCGGTTTTTGGGTTCCGCAGACCCTAGAGAGGTTCGAACTCTGGGGTGCACACGAATAACACTCTCTCCCCAGCACGCTCGCTCAACGATCCACGGCCTAGCTCGACGAACTCAAAGAACAATGGACACAGGGGTTTATACTGGTTCGGGCCACTGTGTGGTGTAATACCCTACTCCAGTGTGTGGTGGTGGATTGCCTTTCGTGGGCTGAGGATGAACTGGTACAGTGGATGAACAACCTCAAGAGGAGAGGTGTTCTTGGGCTCGATGAGCTGATGATGGTGAGGGTGGAATGGATCCGATCCTTCCTCCATCCCCTTCTACGGTGGCGGCTAGGTCCTATTTATAGTGGCCTTGGTCCTCTTCCCAAATCTAGGCGGGAAGGGATCCCACAACGGCTAAGTTTGAAGGGGGACAACTAGTACAAGTTATCCTGACAAAAGTAGTCTTCGCCTGCCAAAGGCTCTGATGGTGACGCCGCCTGGGCTCCACGGTGACCTCCATCCTACCGTCCCTAGCGGTCCTTGGTCTTGTTGCACCGATATGGAAACCTTTGCTTGATTCCTCGGGACTCTGCATCTGCGCCTGCTCCCTTAGCACCAAAGGGGAAAACTGGTAAACTGCGCCCGCTGGCGCCCGCCTGGCCTTGGTCGTCATGGCTCACGTCACGCGAGCCTTGTGAGGTGCACCTTGCATAGATATCTCTGCTCCTCGGGAGCCAGCCTAGTGAGACTGCCCATAGGGAGGTCTTGCCGTCGTCCGCCTCACGAGTCTTGGCCCCTCGCGAGGGTCTTGAGCTGTTGTTGTCGATGTTGGACTGTACCAGGCCACTGATGGAGCCACGTCATGGGCTGTAGGTAGGCAAGTCTGGGTACCCCCGTTCCCAGGACGCCGATAGTAGCCCCCGGGCCCAAGGCGCGTTCGAACTTGGCTTCGAGGCGAAGCCAAGGGGCAAGTGCGGAGCGCCGCGGGGCCCAACCGCCTGCGGCCTTGGTCGACGTGTGGCGACTGATTGGACGTGGGCATCTCCGCTTCCCCACGCTGCCTCGACAACCGTCTCTGCCTGAAAAAAAGGGTTGGCGCACGCTGCAGAGCTTTCATTGCCTTCCTTCGTCTTTCTCCAGACCCCCTTTCCTGTTCTTCACCCTAAGAGACTCCAGATCCGCTCGAACCCCTTCTCGAGCCTGCAACCGATGGCGCTCGACAAGGCGAAGGCCACGCACCCGCCCGCCTGGTACGAGCCTGCCTTGAGCGCACCCACGGTCTCGGAGAAGAACCTTGCCGCCGCGCTCTTGGTGATGGCAGGAGGCGACAACGAGGGGGAAGAGACTGCGCTTCGGGCCGGCTTGATAACCCACAAGTGTAGGGGATCGCAACAGCTTTCGAGGGTAGAGTATTCAACCCAAATTTATTGATTCGACACAAGGGGAGCCAAAGAATATTCTCAAGTATTAGCAACTGAGTTGTCAATTCAGCCACACCTGGATAACTTAATATCTGCAGCAAGGTATTTAGTAGCAAAGTAATATGATAGTAGTGGTAACGGTAACAAAAGAGTAATGAAAGCAAAAGTAATATTTTTGGTGTTTTGTAGTGATTGTAACAATAGCAACGGGAAAGTAAATAAGCGTAAACCAGTATATGGAAAGCTCGTAGTCATTGGATCGGTGATGGATAATTATGCCGGACGCGGTTCATCATGTAACAGTCATAACATAGGGTGACACAGAACTAGCTCCAATTCATCAATGTAATGTAGGCATGTATTCCGAATATAGTCATACATGCTTATGGAAAGAACTTGCATGACATCTTTTGTCCTACCCTCCCGTGGCAGTGGGGTCCTATTGGAAACTAAGGGATATTAAGGCCTCCTTTTAATAGAGAACCGGAACAAAGCATTAGCACTTAGTGAATACATGAACTCCTCAAACTATGGTCATCACCGGGAGTGGTCCCGATTATTGTCACTTCGGGGTTGCCGGATCATAACACATAGTAGGTGATTATAGACTTGCAAGATAGGATCAAGAACACACATATATTCATGAAAACATAATAGGTTCAGATCTGAAATCATGGCACTCGGGCCCTAGTGACAAGCATTAAGCATAGCAAAGTCATAGCAACATCAATCTCGTAATATAGTGGATACTAGGGATCAAACCATAACAAAACTAACTCGATTACATGATAGATCTCATCCAACCCATCACCGTCCGGCAAGCCTATGATGGAATTACTCATGCACGGGCGGTGAGCATCATGAAATTGGTGATGGAGGATGGTTGATGATGACGACGGCGATGAATCCCCCTCTCTGGAGCCCCGAACGGACTCCAGATCAGCCCTCCCGAGAGGTTTTAGGGCTTGGCGGCGGCTCCGTATCGTAAAACACGATGATTTTTCTCCTTGATTTTTTTCTCTCCGAAAGAAAATATATAGAGTTGGAGTTGGCGTCGGAGGAGCTCCAGGGGGCCCATGAGGTAGGGGGCGCGCCCTAGGGCGAGGGGGCTCACCCTCGTGGACAGGTGTGGGCCCCTGGTCTTCATCTTTGGCGAGGATTTTTATTATTTTTAACTAGACGATCCGTTGAGTTTCAGGTCATTCCGAGAACTTTTGTTTCTGCACATAAATAACACCATGGAAAGTCTGCTGAAAACAGCGCCAGTCCGGGGTTAGTTCCATTCAAATCATGCAAGTTAGAGTCCATAACAAGGGCAAAAGTGTTTGGAAAAGTAGATACGACGGAGACGTATCAACTCCCCCAAGCTTAAACCTTTGCTTGTCCTCAAGCAATTCAGTTGATAAACTGAAAGAGATAAAGAAAAACTTTTAGAAACTCTGTTTGCTCTTGTTGTATTTTAAAGATGTCAAGCCAGCATTCAAGTTTTCAGCAAAGATTATGACTAACCACATTTGCAATAATTCTCAGGTCTCATGTTTACTCATATCAATGGCATAATCAACTAGCGAGTCATAATACTAAATCTCGGATGACAACACTTTCTCAAAACAATCATAATATAATATAACAGGATGGTATCTCGCTAGCCCTTTTCTGAGTCCGCAAAACATAAATGCAGAGCACCTTTAAAGATCAAGGACTGACTAGACATTGTAATTCATGGTAAAATAGATCCAATCATAGTCATACCAATATAAACTAATAGTAATGAATGCAAATGACAGCTGCGCTCTCTAGCTAGTGCTTTTTAATAAGAGGGTGATGACTCAACATAAAAGTAAATAGATAGGCCCTTCGCAGAGGGAAGCAGGGATTTATAGAGGTGCCAGAGCTCGGTTTTGAAATAGAGATAAATAATATTTTGAGCGGCATACTTTCATTGTCAACATAACAACTAAGAGATGGCGATATCTTCCATGCTACACACATTATAGGCGGTTCCCAAACAAAATGGTAAAGTTTATACTCCCCCTCCACCAACAAGCATCAATCCATGACTTGCTCGAAACAACGAGTGTCTCCAACTAGCAATAGTCCCAGGGGGGGGGGGGTTTGTTTGCAATTAATTTTGATTTAGTTTGCATAAAGCATGGGACTGGGCATCCCGGAGACCAGCCATTTTCTCATGAATGAGGAGCGGAGTCCACTCCTCGTGAGAATAACCCGCCTAACATGGAAGGTAAGGGCATCCCTAGTTGATACATGAGCTATTCGAGCATACAAAACAGAATGTTTATTTGAAGGTTTAGAGTTTGGCACATACAAATTTACTTGGAACGGCAGGTAGATACCGTATATAGGTAGGTATGGTGGACTCATATGGAATAACTTTGGGGTTTAAGGGATTGGATGCACAAGCAGTATTCCCGCTTAGTACAGGTGAAGGCTAGCAAAAGACTGGGAAGCGACCAACTAGAGAGCGACAACAGTCATGAACATGCATTAAAATTAATAAACATTGGATGCAAGCATGAGTAGGATATAATCCACCATGAACATAAATATCGTGAAGGCTATGTTGATTATTGTTCAATTACATGTGTGAACATGTGCCAAGTCAAGTCACTTAAATCATTCAAAGGAGGATACCACCCCATCATACCACATCACAACCATTTTAATAGCATGTTGGCACGCAAGGTAAACCATTATAACTCATAGCTAATCAAGCATGTCATAAGCAACTATGATCTCTAATTGTCATTGCAAACATGTTTATTCATAATAGGCTGAATCAGGAATGATGAACTCATCATATTTACAAAAACAAGAGAGGTCGAGTTCATACCAGCTTTTCTCATCTCAGTTAGTCCATCATATATCATCATAATTGCCTTTCACTTGCACGACCGAGCAAGTGAATAATAATAAGAGTGCACGTGCATTGGACTAAGTGGAATCATGCGAGCAGTCAATAAACAGGAGAAGACAAGGCAATATGGGCTCTTGGTTAAATCAACCATAATGCATATAAGAGCCACTTCAACAATTTAATCATGGTCTTCTCCTAACGACCCCCAAAGAAAAGAAAAGAAATAAAACTATTTACACGGGAAAGCTCCCAACAAGCAAAAGAAGAATGGGACATTTTTTTTGGGTTTTTTTTAATTAATACTACTACAGCAAGAAAGGTAAACTACTACTAATTTTTTTTGGTTTTTCTTAAGGTTTATCAAACACATAAGAAGAAAGCAAGAAAATAAACTAGCATCGATATTACAGTGAAAAAGTATGAGCACCGACATCTAGCAATGAGTGTGTGAACATGAATGTAATGTCGGTGGGAAATACGTACTCCCCCAAGCTTAGGCTCTTGGCCTAAGTTGGTTCATTGCCAAGGATGGCCTGGCGGATATCCGTAGGTGTAGCTGGGGTCGTACTGTGATGCAACGGCTATCGCCTCCTGAGCTGCAGCGTGGCTTCGAGCTGCCTCCGCTCTCCTCTCGTACTCATCTGCCTCCTCTCTGGTAATAACATGTCTTCCTTTTGCCTGATAATCAAAGAAGGCCTGAGCAGGGAGAGTAATACGGAGAACACGCCGTTTATCAAAGATTAGTCGATACTGGAGAGGTGGTTCATCCCTCTCGACAAACTGGTGGTGGACCATAGAATTAAAGTCTAAATAAGTAGGAGGCAACTCCATATCACCCTCACGAACGTCCACATCAAGAAAATCAGCTAAGCGGGTTGCATAAATTCCTCCAAAGAAATCTCCATTAAATCTATTATGATGCAACCTACGTGCAACAATGGCTCCCATATTATAAGGTTGATCCCCTAACAGAGCACTCCTAAGAATACTGAGGTCGGGCGCACACATATGACATGCTTCATCTTTAGCATTTATGCACCTACCTATGAAGAGAGCAAAATAATGTATAGCAGGAAAATGGATGCTCCCTATGGTAGCTTGTGTTACATCTCTAGATTCCCCAACGGTTATACCAGCAAGAAAGTTTCTAAATTCAGATTTATGGGGATCATTAATACTACCCCATTGTGGGAGTTTGCAAGCAGAAGTAAAATCCTCTAAGCCCATGGTATAAGATTTTTCATAAAGATCAAACATGACTGTTGGAGAATTACGTGAAGATGAAAATTCAAACCTCCTCACAAATGAGCTTGTGAGTTGATGGTACTGGGGGCATTTGTCGGCCTCAAAGCTCACAAGATCGGGCGCTATGCAAATATGCGTTAAATTCTTCTTTGATTCCGCCGATCCATAAAATTTTTCAAGGCCACTCACAAGGCCGCACTAGGGCGTCTCTTGGTGGTTCCTCGTCAGCATCACGTATTGCAAGCCCGGGTCCTTGCTTTCTTGAAGAACCACCTTGGAACATTTTCCTAAGCATATTCCTTTCTTTTGAAAAATTCTGAAATTTTTAGTAGCTTCAAACAAAAGTGAACCGAGCTCAACAAAAATTGATAGCAACTACTCCTACAAGTGCCTAGAGCCTATATCAAGCATTAGAACTACTTGGAACCATATAAATTTGTCATGCAAGCTCAAGAACATGGTCACCTATGCAGAAAAAATTTGCAATGAATAAAGCACTAGAACAAAAACTAATTGGACCAATGGAGGAGTCACATACCAAGGAACAATCTCCCCAAGCAGTTTTGTGAGAGGTGCTTTGAGCAAGGAGATCGAAAATCACAGCAAAGTGAGCTAGAACTCGTGCTTGAGCTAGATATTCGTGTTTGTGGGAGGAAGAAGGAGTGGATGCGTTCAGGAATAAGTGGAGGAGGGCCACCGTGGGCCCACGAGGCAGGGGCGCGCCCTGGGGGGTAGGGCGCGCCCTCCACCCTCGTGGCCAGGTGGCAGCTCTCCCCGCGGTGTTTTCAGTTCCATAAATCCTCAAATATTCTAGAAAAAATCATATTAAATTGGCATGGCATTTGGAGTACTTTTATTTTCGGGGTATTTTTATATTGCACAGATAAATCAGGAAACAGACAGAAAAATACTATTTTTACTTTATTTCAACTAAATAACAGAAAGTATAAAGAGGGTACAGAAGGTTGTGCCTTCTAGTTTCATCCATCTCATGCTCATCAAAAGGAATCCACTAACAAGGTTGATTAGGTCTTGTTAACAAACTCATTCCGAATAACATGGAACCGGAGAAATTTCAAATAACACTATGTTACCTCAACGGGGATATGTACATCCCCAATAATAAGAATATCATATTTCTTCTTGACAGTAGGAAGAGGAAATTCAAAACCTCCAAATATAATCGATGGAATTTTTCCAATAGAGTTGATGCTATAAACTTGAGGTTGTTTCCTCGGAAAGTGTACCGTATGCTCATTACCATTAACATGAAAAGTGACATTGCCTTTGTTGCAATCAATAACAGCCCCTGCAGTGTTCAAAAAAGGTCTTCCAAGAATAATAGACATACTATCATCCTCGGGAATATCAAGAATAACAAAGTCCGTTAAAATAGTAACTTTTGCAACCACAATAGACACATCCTCACAAATACCGACAGGTATAGCAGTTGATTTATCGGCCATTTGCAAAGATATTTCAGTAGGTGTCAACTTATTCAAATCAAGTCTACGATATCAAGAGAGAGGCATAACACTGACACCGGCTCCAAGATCACATAAAGCAGTTTTAACATAGTTTCTTTTAATGGAGCATGGTATAGTGGGTACTCCTGGATCTCCAAGTTTCTTTGGTATTCCACCCTTAAAAGTATAATTAGCAAGCATGGTGGAAATTTCAGCTTCCGATATCTTTCTTTTATTAGTAACAATATCTTTCATATAGTATAGGGATTCATTTTGAGCATATCAGTTAATCGCATACACAAAAAGATAGGTCTAATCATTTCAGCAAAGCGCTCAAAATCCTCATCATCCTTTTTCTTGGATGGTTTGCGCGTAAAAGGCATGGTTTCTGAACCCATGGTTCTCTTTCTTTACCATGTTTCCTAGCAACAAAATCTCTCTTATCATGACGTTGATTCTTTGATTGTGGGCTATCAAGATCAACAACAGGTTCAATTTCTACATCATTATCATTACTAGGTTGAGCATCATCATGAACATCATCATTAACATTTTCACTAGGTTCATGTTCATTACCAGATTGTGTTTCAGCATCAGAGATAGAAATATCATTGGGATTCTCAGGTGGTTTAGCAATAGGTTCACTAGAAGCATGCAAAGTCCTATCATTTTTCTTTTTCTTCCTTTTAGAAGAACTAGGTGCATCAATATTATTTCTCTGAGAATCTTGCTCAATTCTCTTAGGGTGGCCTTCAGGATACAAAGGTTCCTGAGTCATTCTACCAATTCTAGTAGCCACGCTAACATCATAATCATTTTTCTTACTATTCATTTCATTGAGCAAATCATTTTGAGCCTTAAGTACTTGTTCTACTTGAGTGGTAACCGTAGAAGCATGTTTGCTAACAAGTTTAAGTTCACCTCTAACATTAGCCATATAATCACCCAAGTGTTTAATCATATAAGCATTTTGTTTTAATTGTCTACCAAAATAAGCATTGAAGTCTTCTTGCTTAAACATAAAGTTATCAAACTCATCCAAGCACTGACTAGCAATTTTAGTAGGAGGGACTTCAGCTTTATCATATCTATAGAGAGAATTTACCTTTACTACCTGTGTCGGGTTATCAAGACCTGGAGGTTCTTCAATAGGTAATGGATTAAGATCATGTGTTTCTTCAACATGCGGTAAATTAAGACCATGTATTTCTTCATTAGGAGGTAAATTCTTAACATCTTTAGCTTTAATGCCTTTTTCTTTCATAGATTTCTTTGCCTCTTGCATATCTTCAGGACTGAGAAATAGAACACCTCTCTTCTTCGAAGTTGGTTTAGGAATAGGCTAAGTAATTGGAGCAGGGGCTGGCTCAGGAGCTGGCTCAGGAGGTGCCCAATTATTTTCATTTGTCAACATATTATTCAATGAAATTTCAGCTTCATCCGGTGTTCTTTCCCTAAAAACAGAACTAGCACAACTATCCAGGTAATCTCTGGAAGCATCGGTTAGTCCATTATAAAAGATATCAAGTATTTCATTTTTCTTAAGAGGATGATCAGGCAGCATTAAGTAACCTGAGAAGCCTCCCCCAAGCTTGTGGGAGACTCTCTTCTTCAATTTGCACAAAGCTGTATATTTCCCTCAAAGCAGCTTGTTTCTTATGAGCAGGGAAATATTTAGCAGACAAGTAATAAATCATATCCTGGGGACTACGCACACAACCAGGATCAAGAGAATTAAACCATATCTTAGCATCACCCTTTAATGAGAACGAAAATATTTTAAGGATATAAAAGTAGCGAGATCTCTCATCATTAGTGAACAGGGTGGCTATATCATTTAATTTAGTAAGATGCGCCACAACAGTTTCAGATTCGTAACCATGAAAAGGATCAGATTCAACCAAAGTAATTATATCAGGATCAACAGAGAATTCATAATCCTTATTGACAACACAGATAGGCGAAGTAGCAAAAGCAGGGTCGGGCCTCATTCTATCATTAAGAGATTGCTTATTCCATTTAGCTAATAGCCTTCTAAGCTCATCATTATCTTTGCAAGCTAAAATAGCAGCAAAAGCTTCTTTATCAAAAATATAACCTTTAGGAATAACAGGCATGTTCTCATCATCAATTTCATCAACATGATCAGTTTCAATAGTTTCTTTCTCTCTAGCCCTAGCAATTTGTTCATCAAGAAATTCACTAAGGGGCACAGTAGTATCAAGCATAGAAGTAATTTCATCATAAGTATCATGCATAGCAGAAGTGGCATCATCAATAAGATGCGACATATCAGAACGAATAGCAGAAGCAGGTTTAGGTGTCGCAAGCTTACTCAAAACAGAAGGTGAGTCAAGTGCAGAGCTAGATGGCAGTTCCTTACCTTCCCTCGTAGTTGAGGGATAAATTGTTGTCTTAGCATCTTTCAAGTTCTTCATAGTGACCAACAGATATAAATCCCAAGTGACTCAAAGAATAGAGCTATGCTCCCCGGCAACGATGCCAGAAATTAGTCTTGATAACCCACAAGTGTAGGGGATTGCAACAACTTTCGAGGGTAGAGTATTCAACCCAAATTTATTGATTTGACACAAGGGGAGCCAAAGAATATTCTCAAGTATTAACAACTGAGTTGTCAATTCAGCCACACCTGGATAACTTAATATCTGCAGCAAGGTATTTAGTAGCAAAGTAATATGATAGTAGTGGTAACGGTAACAAAAAAGTAATGAAAGCAAAAGTAATATTTTTGGTGTTTTGTAGTGATTGTAACAATAGCAACTGGAAAGTAAATAAGCGTAAACCAGTATATGGAAAGCTCGTAGGAATTGGATCGGTGATGGATAATTATGCCGGACGCGATTCATCATGTAACAGTCATAACATAAGGTGACACAGAACTAGCTCCAATTCATCAATGTAATGTAGGCATGTATTCCGAATATAGTCATACATGCTTATGGAAAAGAACTTGCATGACATGTTTTGTCCTACCCTCCCGTGGCAGCGGGGTCCTATTGGAAACTAAGGGATATTAAGGCCTCCTTTTAATAGAGAACCGGAACAAAGCATTAGCACTTAATGAATACATGAAATCCTCAAACTATGGTCATCACTAGGAGTGGTCCCGATTATTGTCATTTCGGGGTTGCCGGATCATAACACATAGTAGGTGACTATAGACTTGCAAGATAGGATCAAGAACATGCATATATTCATGAAAACATAATAGGTTCAGATCTGAAATCATGGCACTCGGGCCCTAGTGACAAGCATTAAGCATAGCAAAGTCATAGCAACATCAATCTCAGAACATAGTGGATACTAGGGATCAAACCCTAACAAAACTAACTCGAATACATGATAGATCGCATCAACCCATCACCGTCCAGCAAGACTACGATGGAATTACTCACGCACGACGGTGAGCATCATGAAATTGGTGATGGAGGATGGTTGATGATGACGACGGCGACGAATCCCCCTCTCCGGAGCCCCGAACGGACTCCAAATCAGCCCTCCCGAGAGGTTTTAGGGCTTGGCGGCGGCTTCGTATCGTAAAATGCGATGATTTCTTCTCCTTGATTTTTTCTCCCCGAAAGAAAATATATAGTGTTGGAGTTGGCGTCGGAGGAGCTCCAGGGGGCCCATGAGGTAGGGGGGCGCCCCCACCCTCGTGGACAGGGTGTGGGCCCCTGGTCTTCATCTTTGGCGAGGATTTTTATTATTTTTTTAACTAGACGATCCGTGGAGTTTCAGGTCATTCCGAGAACTTTTGTTTCTGCACATAAATAACACCATGGAAAGTCTGCTGAAAACAGCGTCAGTCCGGGGTTAGTTCCATTCAAATCATGCAAGTTAGAGTCCAAAACAAGGACAAAAGTGTTTGGAAAAGTAGATACGACGGAGAAGTATCACGGCTCCGTCAAGCAGGATGCCTCGGGCAGTACTTTTTACCGCTTCTTCTGGCATAGCGTCTTTGCGGGGCTGGTCCCCCTTTCTCTGACTTCTTCTACGCTGTCCTCCGCCATTATAAACTTCATGCCCTCCATCTCCATCCCAACTCCATCCTTCTTCTGTCGATCTTCGCCTTATATTGCGAGGCATTCATGGGGGGTGATGCCATCTGTGGCATTGCTTCGCCACTTTTTCTACCTCCGGATCAAGGAGGGCCAGTGCTTTGGGTGCGCTAACTTCATTGCGGCTAATGGGACCAATGCAATCTCAAGAGTTGGGAAGAAGGTCGAGGGCTTCAGGAACAAATGGGTCCTCATGGATGCCAAGAGCTCCTACCCTCGTCTGGAGCTGCCGACGGGGATGCCTTTGCCTCATGATGGTTGGCTCAGCGCGAAGCTTGCCGACCCCCGGGCGAAGCAGGTGTTGGAGAAGATGGCTGCTGACTTGAAGCCTGACGAAGCTGATGGGGGCCATGATCATCAAGGAGTTTCTATCACAGCGCTTGGCTCCACTCCAGGCGCGCTCATGTCCCTTGTGGAGGCTCATGGAAGAGGGAAACAACCTCCGCCTGAGCCCGGACGCCCTGCCCGACGAGGTGCTGGACAAGGCCCTCCATCTCCTGGTCGGGGATGACCAGGGGTACCCGCCAAATACCCGTCTTCTGCTGTACCGCCGCCCAGACGGGGCAAAGATTGCTGCCGCCATGCCTGTCTTCGACGAGTGCGGGCTCGCACCATTGGCGCCCACCGGAGCCCCAGTGGTGTTGTCCTCTAGCGAGTCTGGCCAGGAGGAGGGGTCAGACTCGGAGGCGACCCGGGAGGGGGCAGGGGAGACCTCTCCCCCGTGCCGGCAGATCTCCTCCGCACCTTCCCCCATGACGACGACACCGGCGAGGATCCGGTGAAGGAATCACCGCACCCTGCTGGGGTCACCACGGGGTCGCAGGGCACCCCGCCGAAGAAGCCGCATGCCGAGGTCCTGAAGAGGGGCAGGTCGGCGTTGATCCCCCAGGGCGGTGCCTCTTCTTCGCCGCTTGAGGGTGCTGCTGCTGGTCCAGCCGTTGTAGCCTCATCCGCCCCTGGGGCCCGCACGCTGAAGGCCCAGCCCGCGAAGCCCTCTGGCCTGGTGCTTCAGAAGAGGGTGAGGAAGTACACCGCCGTGGACCAGTAAGTGCTTCGTCTTGATCTTTTGCTCCTGCCCTTGTCGTAGTTTCTTGATGATCCTCCCTTGGGATGACAGGCCAACGTCGGCGATGAAGAAGAAGAAGGAGGCAGCCGTGACCCTTGGGGCCCAGCAGCCCGCCGAGGCCGCGCCACCTCTGGCGCGGAAGGATGGTGGCGGTTCCCATGCCTCAGCGGCCGAGTCATCCTCGTGAGACTTGAAGGCCCGTCCTCCAGAGAAGGCGATCTTAATGGCCAAGCCGGCTCCTGAGGCACCTGCCCTCAGCTTGCCTGCTAGGGCTTCGAAGGTTCAGGAGCCCCCAGCCTCTTCCGCCGCTGTCGACCTGCAGGTCTTGGCGCCGGTGCTGCCTCCTCCTCTTCCCATCACGCCGTTGGGCCGTGATCCTTCCGCCTTGCCTGACACTCTGGAAGAGGCTCTTTCCGTGCTGACCCAGCTTCGGGATGATCTTCAAGGCACCGACCGCCGCTGTCAGATTTTGGGTTCCGGCAAAACCTTGAGGTTTGAACACAGGGGTGGGCACGAAGATCTCTATCTCTCTAGCTCGCTCGCTCAACATCCACGGCCTAGCTTGACGAACACGAAGAACATGAGACACAGAGATTTATACTGGTTCAAGCTACCGTTGTGGTGTAATACCCTACTCCAGTGTGGTATGGTGGATTGCCTTGTAGGATGAGGATGAACAAGTACAAGGAAAGAACAGCCTCCTGAGAAGAGGTGTTCTTGAGCTCGGTGAGCTGGTGGGTGCTAGGATGGTCTCAATGATCCGTCTTCAGATGAGTTGCCACTTCTATGGTGGTGGCTAGTCCTATTTATAGAGGCCCTGGCCCTCTTCCCAAATATTGAGCAGGAAGGGATCCCACAATGGCCAAATTTGAAGAGGGACAGCTAGTACAAGCTATCCTGACAAAAGTAGTCTTCACCTGCCAAAGGCTCTGGTGGTGACGCCGTCCTGGGCTCCACGATGACCTCCATCATGCCGTCTCGCTGGTCTTGGTCTTGTTGCACCGATATGGAAACCTATGCCCGATGCCTCGGGACTCCTCGCCCGCGCTTGCCCCTTTAGCACCAAAGAGGCAACTGGTACTCTGCGCCCGCTGGTGCCCGCCTGGCCTTGGTCGTCACGGCTCACGTCACGCACACCTCGCGAGGTGCCTGTCGGTGTCAAAACCGGCGGATCTCGGGTAGGGGGTCCCAAACTGTGCGTCTAGGCAGATGGTAACAGGAGACAAGGGACACGATGTTTTACCTAGGTTCGGGCCCTCTTGATGGAGGTAAAACCCTATGTCCTGCTTGATTAATATTGATGATGTGTGTTACAAGAGTGGATCTACCACGAGATCAAAGAGGCTAAACCCTAGAAGCTAGCCTATGGTATGATTGTTGTCCGTCCTATGGACTAAAGCCATCCGGTTTATATAGACACCGGAGAGGGCTAGGGTTACAGAGTCGATTACAATGGTAGGAGATCTACATATCCAGACGCCAAGCTTGCCTTCCACGCCAAGGAAAGTCCCATCCGGACACGGGACGAAGTCTTCAATCTTGTATCTTCATAGTCTTGGAGTCCGCCGATGATGATAGTCCGCTATCCGGACACCCCTAGTCCGGAACTCCTCAGTAGCCCCTGAACCAGGCTTCAATGACGACGAGTCCGGCGCGCATGTTGTCTTCGGCATTGCAAGGCGGGTTCTTCCTCCGAATAATTTATAGAAGATTGTGAACACCAGGATAGTGTCCGGCTCTGCAATAATAAATTCCACATACCACCATAGAGAGAATAATATTACACAAGATCAATCTGCTCACGTATTCTGTGGCGTGACGTCGCACCACTACCAAGCCTTTACTCAAATTGTTTCTATTGTTCCACCTCGGTAGCGTTTAGCGGCGATTTCCTTGGCACGCCCCGTCAAGCGTAGATCATGTTCCCCTTATTCCGGGATTCCCATCAATACGGACGTGGGTAACCCAACCGCGCCATTGATTGTGACGCTTGGGGGATAAGCGAGTTTTACCAGGCCGGTGGGGACACATGTTTTTGTCCGCCCATATAAGGGGATAAAGATCCAACCCTTTTATCTGCGCCTTCTTTCTCCTTGGCATATCCATCTTCGCGAACTCGAGCTCCAGCGCCCAAGTCCGCACTTCTCACCTCAACCTTCTCCAATTATGTCCGGAGCGGGAGGCAAGTGGATGGCCTCCTCCGTCACGGAGGGGCAGATCCAGAAGCTGCGCGACGCCGGATATTTGTCTAGCAACATCGTGCATCGGCTCCCCGACGAGGGAGAGCTCGTCCCCAACCCCAGGCCCCATAAGAGGGTAGTATTTCTTCCCCATTTCCTCCGCGGACTGGGCTTCCCGCTTCATCCCTTTGTCCGGGGGCTCATGTTCTACTACGGCCTAGATTTCCATGATCTGGCCCCGAATTTCATCCTCAACATCTCGGCGTTTATCGTCGTATGCGAGGCCTTCCTCTGCATCCAGCCCCACTTCGGCTTGTGGCTCAAGACCTTCAAAGGTCAAGCCAAAGGTTGTGAAAGGCAGCCAAGCAGAAAAGTGAGGCGCCATGGTGGGCGTGATGTCCCACGTTACGTGGCTGGAGGGCACTTTCGTGGAAACCATCAAGGGTGGCAATCGGGGTGGTTCTACATCACCGAGCCGCGTGACTGATTGGGCAGCGCCCCCAAATTCAGATCTGGCATCCCTACACGGCTCACCTCCTGAAAGAGAGTGGCGGATTTGGGGAATTCGGAGGAGCTGACCGACTCCAAGCCCTGTATCCGTGGTGGACAAGAAGCTCAAGCTTGTCAACGTAGTCCAGTCATGCTCATCCGCCGAATTCTCCCGTGCGGCCGACGGGGCTTCAACATGTGGGAGTTTGATCCGGCGCAGCACTGCACTCGAAGCGGGCTCTTCGACACTACGCATTTAAGATGTCTGGAAGGTGCTGTTCAAGGGCGCCGAAGGTCCCGCATCCGCTACCAAAGATCGCGGATTCCGCTCGCAGCGTCCTGCTGACGAGGTAAGTGATTTCACCACTTGTTTTCCATAGTTTGGCTCTATGCGGGATCTAAACTCCCTTTACCTTTGACAGGAGTGGCTGGCGAAGGCCGAACGAATTGTCTGTCCGGCCCCATTGCTAGAGGACCCAGCGGACGCCCGCCTGACGGGGCTGCTGGCTCCGGCACCCCACGTGGTGCCAGAGAAGAAGGCCAAGAAGACGGCCACGGGGACTCGGAAGAGTTCCCGTTTTCAGGTGCTATCGGATGATGAACTCAGGCCGACTCCTCCCACCAAGGCGAGGAGGATAAGAAGAAAGCCTCTCCCCAAGCGGGGGGAGGGAAGAAAAGGAAGGCCTCCCCAACAAGGGAGGCCGAAGGGTCCAAGAAGGGAAAAACTCTTCCCCCGGACTGCTCCGCCAACGCCAGTGACGACGAGGACTGGCCTCCAAGGTCCAAGCCCCTGGCGAGATCGTAAGTATCCAGACTCCCGAATAACTTCAAGGTTTTTTATTTTCGCCACATAATGTCTTTCTAATGCCGCATACAACCCTACAGTCCGCCCAAGGATGATCTTCCTGCTTGGCCGAAAGGGTCCTTGGGTGCGTCGGATATGGATTCCTTCCACCGCCTCCACCCCGTACACGGACGATGCCGAGGTGGGATCCTGCAAAGGACCCACCAGGAGGAGGAGGCCCGGAGGTGTCACAGACACCCTCCGGACAGTCTGCACGGACTCAAGACCGGAGGCCACAGTGGCTCCAGAGTCCGGGCGGGCGACCCCTTCATAAGTAGGGCAAGATCGCGACGCTGCTGCCTCCGCCCAACCGGAGGTGCCGGATAATTTCTTTGAGGCGCCAACGACGCCTCCATCAAAGAGGAACACCGCATCGCTATGAGTGCGGTGATTCGTAACGTTCACCGCCAAGAGCGGGCTGGCCGAAGCCTGCAGTAGCCTTCTAACAAAGCTTTGAGGTAAGAATTTCAATATATGTAAAATGGTACCGCATAGGACAGTAGCCCCGATGCTCGGTTCGGTGTTCGGAAAGAAAAGCCGGACCGAGGATCTATAGAAAGATAAACGCAGGAGTCATAAAAATATGTCAATATGGGATTGCAGGTTGTCACTGACCTCCGCCAAGACCGATCATGGAGGTCAATACTTTGAAGGAAAACCTCGAGCGGTCCGAGAACGAGCTCGGCCATGCCAAGAAGCAGCTCGAGGAAAAATAAGGTGAGTAATACCTTATGAAAATTGTACCTTCTGTAAAAGGATTTGGTTGCAAGAAAAATGACAAGGATAACATGGGTATTGTAGGGGCCACTAACGAGGTGGCGACCCTGAAGGAGGCGGTGGCCGCGGCCGAACGTAATGCGGCCGTGGAGCGCACCGAACGAGAGAAGCAGGAGGCGCGGGTGGCGGAGGTACAGCAAGAGCTCCAGGATCTCGTGAAAAACATGAGAGCTTGGAGCGTGACTCGAAGACTCGAGAGTCTGAGCTTGCAACGGCTCTTGAGAGTGCCAAAGCCGCTAAGGCCGAAGCCTACAAGGCCCTCCAGGAGATTGAGGCGGTGAAGAAAATAGCAGCGGGTAAGGCATTTTTCATACAAAGTAAGCATGTGAGAGTTAATTACCTGTTGCTTACCGAATTCGGAGCTCTCCAGGAGCGTTTGCAGATCTTCCTCGCAGCGTGTCTGATGCTGCCGCATTCTGCCGGGCCGAGGAGGGGAGCTCGACGGAGAAGGTCTTCTGGTCTCAGTATGCCGAGGCCGGACATCCGTTGCCCCTTAGCGACCAGGTGAAGCAGCTGGTCGAGCTCCACAAGGCGGCCGAACAGGCCATGAAGGGCCTCATAGTTCGGCTGTGGCCTAAGGAGGCCATGCACAGGAGCTACTTGCCGGCTGGTGCGGCGGCTGATGGATGCGTGCCCGTGGGTAGAAGTCATCAAGCATTCTGCTTGTATTGAGGGTGCCTGTCGGGCCCTTGCCGTATAAAGGTGCACTGGGCAAGATGGATGCCCGTAAGCTCGTGGACGGACCCGCCACCAGAGGGCAAGGAGCATCGCACGCCCGAGATGTATTATAAGAGTGTGCTTAAGGGCGCCCGCACTATTGCGGGTGAGTGCTCCAAAGATGTAATATTTGACTCGCATTTTGTTATCCTGTGCGCTAAAAACTTAGTTCATATGCGCTAAGCAACGCTTGTTAATTTAAAATATTACCTTCTGTGCGGCTGTTTATCAAATCTGAGAGATGGCAAGTCGTCGGCTTCAGCCCCCATGCCACTAGTGCTGGGGTGTTCGGGATAAACTTGAGCGCTCTTGTTCCCATTTTTGGGTCCATCTAGGAGGCGCTCAACACAGCGAACAAGGCAACCGGACTTATAATGCTTGAACACTCTCACTTAGCCATAGAATTCTATAATTTTAAATTTCGCTAAGTCCCTAGTCTTCGAAGGTCAATTTGGGGCGCTATCCACGCCTTGGCCGGACAAGATCCGGCTCCTCGCTCTAAGCGGCATAAGTCTTGAAGGACTCGCAAAAACCTCTCGAACATCGACGGTCTCTCGCCTCATCATGACGGTCAGTTTTAGCTTTCTCCATCGAGGCGTTAACTCAGCTCAACCGGGCGGAATCGCGATGGTTCTCCCAGTGCTACCTTAGCCGATATAACGGAACGTAAGGTACCAAAACATGGGAGCCGGGAAACCCAACTATTGACCCAAGACATGATTCGGAGCCGATGCATATAGTGCTATAAGTTCGGGGTGCCGCACTTGTGAAAGTGTTCGGACTCATCACACCATAATGCGGGAAACATAAGCCCCTGGTGTATATTAGCTGTACCAAAGTGTACAGATGCAACATGCCGTGAATAAACATATGTATGAAAAAGAAATGCAATTATAAGCAAAAAGGTGCTGCATTCTTTTATTCAATAAGTGCTGCTACGAATGCAGAACGATACAAATAGTGCGATAAGCAAGGTACGGGACTGTTAATCATGTCCCCCTCCAGGGGTAGGCTGCAAATTGGTGTATAAAAATGCTCGTAATGGAGACCACCAGATATTCGTTGTAGCCTTTATCCTTCCTCGGCTGTTGCATCATGAGTTCGACAGTTCTGCTGCGGACAGGGGCCTCTCGACAAACGGAGTCCTGTGGGGTAAAAAGTAAAAGGTAAAAAGAAAAGAAAAATAAACGACACACTTGAGAGCCCCTGGTGTGGTTGAGCCGCAGTCCGGGTTTATCGTGGTCGTGCCCCTCTCCCCATGCCCATGGTATCTTCAGAGCGTAATGGTGTACGCGAAGGATCTGCTGACGTTCGCAGAGCTGGGGTTGGGGCCGCCCACGCTGCGTGCTCGGGCGTGCCAGTGGTCTTGTTGTAAGTTACTCGGCGCGCTTAGTCAGTATCCGGCCGCTTAACGGCGGACTCGAGATTTGCATTAAGAGGGTGCTTTGCACTTCTGCCGCGAGAGCCGCTGTATGTTCCTCCGTGCGGAGATAACGTTCAGTGTTTCCGTTGACCGTGATGACTCCTCGAGGGCCTGGCATCTTGAGCTTGAGGTATGCGTAGTGCGGCACCGCGTTGAACTTTGCAAATGCGGTACGTCCGAGTAAGGCATGATAGCCGCTGCGGAACGAGACTATGTCGATGATTAACTCCTCGCTTCGGAAGTTATCCGGGATCCAAGACCACTTCCGGTGTAATTGAGCCTGTACAATTGGCTTCTACACCTGGTATGACGCCTTTAAAGGTCGTTTGGTAGGTTTAATCCTTGAGGGTCTATGCCCATTTTGGCGACCGTATCCCGGTAAAGTAGGTTCAGTTGCCGCGCCGTCCATCGTGACTCGGTTAGGTGAAATCCATCGATGATTGGGTCTAAGACCAGTCTTGGCGAATCTGCCGTGGCGGATGTCGGTGGGGTGGTCCTTCGGTCAAAAGTGATCGGGCAGGAGGACCATGGATTGAACTTGGGCAACTGGCTCCATCGCGTAGACATCCACGAGTGCACGCTTCCGCTCCTTTTTGGGTATGTGCGTTGCATATATCATGTTCACCGTCCGCTTTTTGTGGGGAAACCCTTCATCCTCTATTGTTTGGCGGTTGGGTCTCGTCCTCGCCATCGCTATGCAGCCCCTTGTCATTGTTTTCGACAATTAACGCATGCATGCTTGAATACCCAACAGTCCCTGTTGGTGTGGTTAGCTGGCTTTTCGGGGTGCCGTGTATCCGCACAAGCGGTCGAGTATTCGGTCCAAATTGGACGGACCGGAGTAGTTCTTTTGAATGGCTTTTCCGCCGACCGGTTTAGAGCCTAGAATCCGGCATTGACTGCCGTATCCTCAATATTGTCGCCGTTAATGCGGCGTTTGTTTTTGTTACGACGCGGCCTGCCATTTCGGTCCTTGAAGTCCGGACTGCCAGAATTTTTGTTGAGGTTGTTACTGCGTGCTAGCCAGTTTTCCTCACCCGCCAAGCGGGTCATGAGTGATGTGAGGGCTGCCATGGATTTCGGCTTTTCTGTCCTAGGTGCCGGGCAAGCCACTTTCGTCATGGATGTTATGCTTGAAGGCCGCGAGGGCCTCCGCATTCGGACGATCGGCGATTTGGTTTTTCCTGGTTAAGAACCGTGTCCGTAATTGTCCGCCGATTCGTCGCTGCTGAATTATGTGGCTGAGGTCATCAGCGTCCGGTGGTCGCACATAAGTGCCCTGGAAGTTATCGAGGAATGCGGCTTCCAGGTCCTCCCAGCTCCCAATTGACTCTGCTGACAAGCTGTTGAGCCAATGCCGGGCTGGTCCTTTAAGTTTGAGGGGGAGGTATTTGATGGCGTTCAGATCGTCACCATGGGCCATGTGGATGTGAAGGAGATAGTCTTGATCCAAACCGCGGGGTCTGTTGTGCCATCATAGGATTCAATATTGACGGGTTTAAACCCTTCGGGATTTGATGATCCATTACTTCGTGCATGAAGCATAGTGGGTGTGCGGCGCCTCAGATCGGGCGATATCACGACGGAGCTCAAAAGAGCTTTGTCTGTTTTGTTCTGCCCGGCCGGACTTTATCAGTGTCCGGCGACGGTTGTCGCCACGCACTGCGGCGCCACGCCGATCCATAGATCGATCTTGATTGTCTTGCCTTGTCCTCCAATATATCTCGCAGGTCCGGAGCGTTCCCCTGTGGCCGTGTGCTTTTTGAGCGACGCTGGGGTACGGTTCTAGTGAAGGGCCTAGAGGCCTCTCTGTCGTGACCACGGGGTGGTCGGTCAGCTGTGTTGTCTCCTGGTGATGCGGGTTCGTAAGCCTCCTCCTCTAATCGGGGGAGCAGCTTGCATTTAGGGTAGCTTTTGGAGGGGCGTTCGAGCTCATGCTCTTCTGCCGCGAGGACTTCAATCCATCTGTCGGCTAGCAGATCCTTATCAGCTCTAAGTTGTTGCTGCTTTTTCTTGAGGCTGTTCGCCGTGGCCATAAGCCTGCGTCTAAAACGCTCTTGTTCGACGGGATCCTCAGGCACGACGAATTCATCGTCATCGAGGCTTGCTTCGTCTCCGGAGGGAGGCATATAATCCTCTACCTCTTCTTCTCGCCGCTCTCGTGAGGCTGGCATCTCCATCCTCCGCTACCGGATCTTGCTTTGGAGTGGATTGTCTTCGGCCGTCCGGTGTATTGTTATCTCCGGTGCGAAATCTTCATTCTTGCTATTCTTGCGGGATTTAGAGCGGCGCTTGACGCCGGGCGCTTTGGCTGTTTCTTGGAGGGGTCATCCTCCGTTGTTCCATCGCCGTTCC
Organism: Aegilops bicornis; assembly: GCA_021605145.1. Taxonomy (NCBI): domain Eukaryota; kingdom Viridiplantae; phylum Streptophyta; class Magnoliopsida; order Poales; family Poaceae; genus Aegilops; species Aegilops bicornis. The sequence goes on from CM038669.1 coordinate 326,930,602, forward strand.
CATCTTTTGGGATGTCCACCATGTATATGTCGTATGACGAGGTGGCCTTCGAGTGCCCGATAGGCGCTGGTTCTTGTTCGTCTCCGGCATCGTCGTCCATACCGTCGATGTCTTCGGAGTCGTAGTCTAGCATGTCGGTTAGATCATCGACAACGGCTACAAAGTGGGTGGTGGGTGGGCTTTGAATTTCTTCGTCGTCCGCATCCCAACCGCCCCGACCGCGATCCGCCAGGGCTCTCCTGATAACGAGAGGTACTTTAGTGAATTCAGGATGTCACCAAAGGGCGAGTGCTGAAAGATGTCCGCGGCCGTGAACTCCATAACGGGCGCCCAATCGGATTCGATTGGCAAGGGCGCGGAGGGTTCGGAGTCCAGAGAGGAGTCCGGCACCCTGGAGTCGAGGTCTTCGCAAAGGACAGGGATGGAGTTCGGCTCGATCGCCGTAGAGATTAAAGCCCCCGAGGCGGTGTCCAACCACTCGTCCTCGATCGGGGAATCCAGCTCCGGATTAAGGGTCGGAGCGGATTAAATCGGCCTCGAGGCCTTTGTTATTGCAGAGCTAGATCATGCCCATCGAGACAAGGCGGCGCGCTGCTTCGGCTGCGGCTCGAATCCGTCGAAGATCAAGTCTCCGCGGATATCGACCGATAGTCTAAACTTCCAAATCGACTCGACGGCCAGGGCGTAGCTTTCGGTTCGCTCCAGATGGCTGCTTAATTGGCCCGTAGTGCAAAGCCGAACACGAAGATCTGTCCGGGGAGAAAAGTCTCACCCTGGACCGCTCGTTGTTGATGATCAAAGGAGCCATCGGGCCTGTTGGTGGACGACATAGAGGAACTCTCAATGAAAGCACCAATGTCGGTGTCAAAACGGCGGATCTCGGGTAGGGGGTCCCGAATCAAGGCGTCTAGGCGGATGGTAACAGGAGACAAGGGACACGATGTTTTACCCAGGTTCGGGCCCTCTTGATGGAGGTAAAACCCTACGCCCCGCTTGATTAATATTGATGATGTGTGTTACAAGAGTGGATCTACCACGAGATCAAAGAGGCTAAACCCTAGAAGCTAGCCTATGGTATGATTGTTGTCCGTCCTATGGACTAAAGCCATCCGGTTTATATAGACACCGGAGAGGGCTAGGGTTACACAGTAGTCGGTTACAATGGTAGGAGATCTACATATCCGTATCGCCAAGCTTGCCTTCCACGCCAAGGAAAGTCCCATCCGGACACGGGACGAAGTCTTCAATCTTGTATCTTCATAGTCTTGGAGTCCGACCGATGATGATAGTCCGGCTATCCGGACACCCCCTATTCCGGAACTCCCTCAGTGCCCCTTGCATAGATATCTCCGCCCTCGCGAGCCAGCCTAGTGAGGCTGCCCTTGAGGAGGTCTTGCATCGTCCACCTCGCAAGGCTTGGCCCCTCGCGAGGGTCTTGAGTGGTTGCTGATGAAGATGGGTCGTACCAGCCCGCTGGCTGAGCCTCGCCCTGGGCCGCAGGCAGGCAAGTCTGGGTACCCCCGTTCCCAGGACGCCGAGAGTAGCCCCCGGGCCCAAGGCGCGCTCGGACTTGGCTTCGAGGCAAAGCCAAAGGGCAAGTGCAGAGCGTCGCGGGCCCCAATTGCCTGTGGCCTTGATTGACGCGTGGCGATTGACAGGACGTGGGCGTCTTCGCTTCCCCACGCTGCCTCGGCAACTGTCTGACTGTAAAAATGCTGGTGCGCGCCGTAGGGCCTTCATTGCCTTTCTTTGTCTTGCTCCAGATCCCCTTTCTTGCTCCTTGCTCCCAAGACTCCAGATCCGCGCCAACTCCCCTTCGGGCCTGTAATCGATGGCGTCTGGCAAAGCAGAGGCCGCACTTCCGCCCACCTGGTACGAGCCTGCTCTGAAGGCACCCAACATTTCGGAGAAGAACCTCGCCGCCACACTCCTGATGACGGCGGAGAGCAGCAACGAGAAGGGGAAGACCGCGCTCCGGGCTGGCTTCGCCGAGCCGGAAGCCCCAGGCAACACCTTCTATCCCTTCTTTGTGAGTAGTGTCGTTGCAGGGCTGGTTCCCCCCTTCTCTGATTTCTTCTATGCCGTCCTTAGCCACTAGAAGCTACATGCCCTTCATCTTCATCCCAACTCAGTTCTCCTACCGTCCATCTTCGCCTTCTATTATGAGGAGTTCGTGGGGGTGATGCCGCACGTGGCGTTGCTTCGCCACTTCTTCTACCTCCGGAACAAGGACGGTCATTGCTCGGGGTGCGCCAACTTCATCGCGGCCACCGGGAGAAACGTGATCTCGAAGGTCGGGAAGAAGGCTGAGGGCTTCAGGAGCAAGTGGGTCCTCATGGACGCCAAGTGCTCCCACCCTCAGTTGGTGCTGCCGACGGAGATGCCCACGCCTCACGACGGGTGGCTCCGCTCGAGGCTCACCGACCCCGAGGCGGAGCAGGTGCTGGAGAAGATGAATGCTGACCTGAAGCCTGACGACCCGAAGGCGGCGAAGCTCATGGGGGCCATGATCGTCAAGGAATTCCTGGCGCAGCGCGTAGCTCCACTCCGGGCGCGCTCGCGTCCCTTGTGGAAGCTCGGGGACGAGAAGGGCGACCTCCGCCTGCGCCCGGATGCCTCGTCGGAGGAGGCTCTGGCCGCGGCTATCCGTCTCTTGGTCGGGGACGATCTGGGGTATCCGCCGGACACCCACGTCCCCCTGTACCGCCGCCCGATGGGGCGAAGGTTGCTGCCGCCATGCCCGCCTTCGATGGGCGCGGGCTCGTGCCACCAACGCCATCCGAGGCCCCGGTGGTGACGGCTCCGGCGATGGTGTCCTCCAATGACTCCAACGGGGAGGAGGAGCAGGACTCGGAGGCGACCCGGGAGGGGGCTGGGGAGACCTCCCCTCCGCGCAAGGCCGATCTCCTCCATTCCCTGCCCGACGACGACGACACCGGCGACCGCCCGGTAAGGGAGGTCCTGCCCCCTGCTGGGGTCACCACGAGGTCTAAGGTCACCCCCTCGAAGAAGTCGCCGCCCGGGGTCCCGACGAAGAGCAGATCGGCGTTGATCTCCCGGGAAGATGCCCCTGCCCTGTCGCCGCCTGGTGCTGTCGTCGGGCCGGCTGCCGCAGCCTCATCTTCTTCTGGAACCCGAGCGCCAGCGCCCCAGGCTGTGAGGCCCCTGGGCTCCGTGCTTCTGAAGAGGCCGCGGGACTACGCCGCCGTGGACCAGTAAGCACCTTTCCCTGACTTTGTTCTTGCTCCCACTCATGTCGCTGCTTCCTGATGTTCTCCTCTTGTGCTGACAGGCCGACACTGGCGGTGAAGAAGAGGAGAGAGGGAGCGACCGCACCCTCGGGGACCCAGCAGCCCGGCACGGCTGCACCTCCCCCCGACACAGAAGGGCGGCGACAGCCCCTGTGCCTTTCCGGCCCGGTAATACTCGCGAGGCCCGGAGGAGCGTCCCCAGGAGAGGGCGACCCCCACAACCACGCCCACTCCGGAGGTTCCCATTCTTAGCCCGTCAACCGAGGCCCCACAGGCTTCGGAGCTTCCGGCCTCTTCTTCTGATGCCATCAACTTGCAGGTCTTGGTTATGGCGCCGCCTCCTTCCTCCGTCACTCCACTAGCTCGCGACCCTTCTGCTCCGCCCGATGCTCTGGAGGAGGCTCTTTCTGCACTGACCCGGCTACGGGATGATCTTCAAGGCGCCGACCGCCACCTGGTGGCAGGTCGCCTGGAGCTGATCTTGGGTTGGCTGCACTCCGACGCGTCCGTCAGGGCGGCGTTGGGCCATGCCGTGGTAGCTTCCAAGGAGGACAAGCGAGCCGCCGACCAAGCCGCAGCCGCCCGCGAGGTGGCGCTGAAGGAAGCCGAGGCCGCCAAGGAGCGCTACCGGTCGGTGGAGGCCGAGCTAGTGGCCATGCGCAACGAGCGCGCGGCCGAGGCTCGGGATCTCAAGGCGGAGGAGGAGAGGATGAAGGCCCGGGAAGACGCAGTCAAAGGCCGTGACGCCGAACTGGAGCAGTCGGCGAGGGTGCAGGCCGCGAAATGCAGCCGCCTGGAGAAGCTGGAGAAGAAGGTAGAGGCAGAGAAGGCCCAGCTGGAGACCAAGGCGAAGGTTCTTGCCGAAGATCGCGTGGCCTTCAAGTCCCTTAAGGAGAGGTCCCGTGCAGCACTACGGGGGCTCTACGAGAAGGGCTTGGAGAAGCCGCTGGCGATCGATGATGAAGGCCCCGCCCAGCTGCTCCCTCATCTTGTCGCGGTGCTCGAGGACGTCGTCAACAGGATCGGCCCTATGGTGGAGGGAGAAGCCCGCATGCTTTCCTTGCCATCCCTGACGCGTGTCTTCAGCCACCTTCATCTTCGCGATCACAATGCCGACCTTGGCGTCTTGCTCGAGCCTGTGGATGAAGAGCGCTGTTGATGCGACCCCGTCTTTGGAGAAGAGGGAGTACAAGGGGAGGTCCGATCTTCACGGCGTAGGATCGATAGATGGATGGGGATAACTAGCTGCAAGCAGCTGAAAAATGGAAAATAAGAGATTATGACCCGACGAGGAGGAGGCTCACCGAAGCTTGCAATCCGAACATTCGCCAATCCACAACCCGCAATACTACCCCACACAACCACGCTCAAGTCATGGAGCACGGAATAGGTGCAATCCGCAAGGGAAACCACAAACTCTAATCCACACAACACGATCTAGTCGTGGAGCACGAATTAGGAGCAATTTCTCAAGGAATCACGAGAATAAGGATAACAAGAGCTCTCCAATCTCAGGAGGAGTCTATGTCTTTTGTCTTTGATAGAAATGGAAAAAAGTCCTCAACGAACGGAAGAGTTAGCCTATTTATAATCGGGACAACCCCCCTGGATAGGTGTGGAAACAAACTAGCTTTGGGAACCAGCTTAGGTGTGAAAGAGAACCAGCTTTGGTTTGACTAAATGGCTTCGAGACTTAATGAGGTAGCTTCTGGAAAACTCTCATTGGAGGTGGTTGGCAGTTCCCGACCAAACATTATTCACTGGAGTCAAACAATGTTTCCTTCAGCAGCATAGTCGAGTAAGGGAAACCTTTCACAAGTTGGGATATCCAAACTCGTGCAAAACATTGTTTCGTCAGAATCGGAACAATGTTTCTTCAACAGACAACTCATTTCTTCATGAACTCCTAACTTTGTTTCTTCGCCATAAAACATTGTTTTGCACGGACTAATCTATGTTTGGCCTTCTTCGATATTGCACCTGCATTCAACCAACAACAAAGGAGGTGAAGGCACAACCATGATTTCAAGGTCAAATGATAAACTTAAGTTAGCGTTCACCTGATCATGTATTTGCATTGCATGACTTCTTGTGGTTGGACCGTTGATGATTTTTGCTGTGGTATCCATGGCTGGGATGTCCTCATCATCCTCCCCCTCTTGAAAAGGAGTCGTCCTCAACTCTAAGGGTTGAATGGTTTTCATGTCCTTATCATCCTCCCTCTCTTGAAAAGGAGTCGTCCTCGACTGTAGCTGGTCATCACAGAAAAGAAAATAGGCCAGTACCAAGAAGCAATGCAAAGATATTATGTCACGGCCCTAGAATTGCTTGTATCTAATTGCATGAAAGCATTCATGTCATCATGTTTAAATTCAAGAAATTTGAATTGGGGATTGATAAACCCTAGCACAAATGCAATTCAAATAGGTTCAAGTAAAATATTTTTCAATGAACCCAAAATGTTCTAAGAAAAGTTCATGATTTCTGGTTAAGGTGGAAACCTCTGCCAAAAATGATGAAGATATTTTTAGGTCATTTTTGATTCTTGAATTAACACAAAAGTATTTGAGTTGGTGCTATTTAAATGCTATATATATATATATATTAAATGGTCCAAATATTCGGAAGTTATTTGTGGAGCTCTGGAATAGTTCATCTAACATCCACAATAATTTTCAGAATTTATTAAAATTATTTAGTGCCTAAACTAAATCAAAACAAACAGAACAAAATAAAAAACAAAACATAATTAGAAAAGAGAGAGTACCTGTAACTTACCTGGCCCTGGTGAGAAGCCAGCCCACCAGGCCCATGTTCCAATCATCACTTACCTCCCGCCAGGAGGACAACGCGTGTGGCCGCCGCCATGGCGCGCCATCTCGCCGGCTCACCTTGCCGCCCGAGGCCCTGGGCGCCTCCACGAGTGCCACGCCACCTCCCCGACCCCCCTCTCACTTCTCCCTCACCCTCTGGACCTCCCTCCCGCTCGCTCCTCTGCTTCCCCCCCGATGGCCGAGCATGCTCGTCGCCGCCGCTCGCTGTTGCCACGGCCACCGACCCTCCCTCGCCCATCCAACGTGCTCGAGAGCTCCGCCACGCCGTCCCCGTCTACCCCACCGAGCCACGTGAGCTGGGAAGCACCGCAACGCCCCCGACGTCGTTGTCTTCTACCTCGGGACACCGAGATCGCCGACGCTGATTCGCGCCACCCGGGTCGTCCCCGGCCCCGCCATCTACACCTTTCACCTTGTCGTGAGCTCCTCTCCTTTTACCCCCCCCCCCCGTCCCCTTCATCTAGGTCGTCCCATAGCCGTTGCTCACGGAGCTCCCGCACCGCCGTCCGCCATGGCCGATGGGCGCGCTGCTGCCGAGCTCCTGTAGACGCCCCGCGCTGCCTAGCGTGCCCCTGGAGTGCCCAGGAACCCAGCACAACCCTCTCTTCGCTCACTAGCCACCCGCAACACAGCGCCCGCGCATCTTCGAACTCCGGCCGCCGCCTAGCTCGCTGCTTCCTCACCACAGGCCACCGCAGCTCCACCTACCTGCTTCATGGATGCGCGCGAGTCCCAGCGTCTCGTACATGCAAACCAAGCTCAAAACCACCACCCATAGCTCAAATCCGAGCTGCACCGCCGTCGCTTTGGTCGCCACCGACAGAACTCCGGCGAGGTCCGACGTGGTGCAGTCATTATTGCTAATCCCCGCCAGCTCAGCCGCCCTTCAGCCACTGACAATGGGCGCCGCAGCGGGTCAAAGTGCTAGTCAACGCGGGATTAGCACCCGTGTCACTGACTAGTGGGCCCCATCGGTCAGGTTTGACCCTGTTGACCGCTGACCTAGTGCTGATGCAATGCTGACACAATAAACCATTTCTGGATTATTTCTATTTCAGAAATGGCTAAGAAATTCCAGAAAATAGTTAAAACTTCTAAAAATCATAGAAAATAATCTATAACTCAGAATGAAATAAGTTATATATGAAAAATGATCATAAAAATCCAATCTATCCATTTGTACCATTTTCATGCATGTTTGAGAAACCTAAAGCTACTGTATGTGACAATTTGAATTAATGGCATTTGAAATGCCTTATGTGGAGTTTGAATTTGAACCTTGTGTTCAAACAACCTTCATTTAAATTGTTGCTAGCTACATTAGCTCAAATCATAGCATATTGCCATGTCACATTCATGCATCATATTGTTGCATTGCATTGATTGTGTTCCTTTTGTTTGCCGGTGTTTGTTCCTCCTCTGTAGACGAATGTTTCAACGATGAGTTCGATGGCACCGATGAAGAGCCTTATCGTCTTCAGAAGTGCCAGGCATGCAAAACCCCCTTGTTCATTCCGATACAATCCCACTCTCTCGCTCATGCTCTATTTTACCGCATTAGGCCAACAACGATTCAACTGTTACATGCTGCGGTAGTTGAACCCCTTTCCTCTACATGACATGTCATTGCCACAGTAAATAGATGAAACCCACTAGCATGAGTAGGAGTTGTTTGAGCCTTGATGTGCCTACTCATTCATGCTTGTTTGTTATGCCTACTACTGCTTAGAGTTGAGTCAAGTCTGATTCATCGGGGATGAATTAGAGGTGTGTGAACATGTCCTACTGTTGTGAGCTAAGTGTGTGAACACGATTTGGTAAAGGTATCGGTGAGAGGCCATGTAGGAGGACATGGTGGGTTGTCTCATTGAAACCGTCCTCAGGAACTGAGTTCTGTGTTTGTGATCCATGAACAGTTACTACCACGCATTGGAATGCTTAAGTGCCCCTCTCGACTTATTAATCAACCTGATCTCTGTCCAGGAGTTGCAACTAGTTTCTAGTGTTTGTAGGTAGTGTTAGTAGTCTACCAAGTGGCACCCGGTACAGGTGGGCTTGGGACAGACTAGGCACCATGGCAGGGTGTACCAAGCGTAGATCCATCCGCCGAGGTGGGCTTGGGAACCTTGCACACATTGTTTGGGGCCATGAGAGACACCCCGACCAGATCTCCTTGCGGATGGAACCCAAATAGGCGATAAACCTGGACTAGAGACTTGTGTGGTTGGTCAGGTCGTGGCCGACTCCCTCGCCAGGCTTCCACTTGAAGGTTGCCGAGATACACGACGTGTACATGGTGGTAAGTGGCGAGAGCGTGTGTGAAGAAGTACACCCCTGTAGGGTTAACATGATCTATTCGAATAGCCGTGTCCGCGGTAAAGGACTTCTGGATTGCCTGTACAGTTCATAGACAAGTGAAAGTGGATACTCTAAAATGCGCAAGATAAGCGTGAGTGCTATGGATGGCGTTCTCTTAGGGAGATGGAAGCGGATCCATAGTGGTGTATTGATATGGTGAATATGTGGACTCATGTGCGCCACCTCAAAAGAGTTACTTGCAGTCGTAGTCCAGGATAGCCACCGAGTCAAAGCTGGCTTGCTGCAGTTAAACTCCACCACCCCCTTTGTTGATACTGATGCATATGTAGTTAGTTTTGATGTAAGTCTTGCTGGGTACATTTGTACTCACGTTTGCTTAATTTATGTTTTTGCAGAGAGACTTCAGTCTCACTAGTAGTTCCGCGTGGACTTCGACATTTAGCTTGTTACCTTAGCTACAATCTTGTGTCCTCGGCAGGGTCTTGTAGATAGTTAGGCTTCCCAGCCTTTTCCATTTGTAGTTGTCTGTACTCAGACAAGTTAAGCTTCCGCATGTGCTTGATGCTTGTATGCTCTGTATGTTGGGTCATGAGACCCGTGTTTGTAATACTTGGCTCCTCAGAGCCTAATGAATAAATACTCTGAGTCGTAGAGTCTTGTTGTGATGCCATGTTGTATTTGCACATATCGAGCATATTGTGTGTATGATTTTGAAATGCTTGGTATGTGTGGGATCCAACAACCTAGTTGTCTATCCTTGGTAGCCTCTCTTATGGGGAAATGTAGTCTAGTGCTTCCGCTGAGCCATGATAGTCTGCTACAGCCCGGGGTTCCTGGAGTCCTGTTAGCCCAGTTGCTACTACTCCGGAACACTTAGACTGGCCGGCATGTGTCCTACTTCGATCCTGTGTCTGTCCCTTTGGGGAAATGTCACACGGTGTATATCGGAGTCCTGTTAGCCTGCTACAGCCCGGTTTACCGGGGTCCTGCTACAGCCCGGATTCACTCATTTGTTGGCCGACACGTTCGATGTTGGGTCATGTATAGCTTTATCTCGTAAGTTAGTGCCACTTTGGATTTACGACTAGTCATGTCGGCCCGGGTTCTTCATCATATGGATGCTAGCGACACTATCATATACGTGAGCCAAAAGGCGCAAACGGTCCCGGGCCAGGTAAGGTGGCACCCGTGGGAATACCGTGTGTGAGGCCGCAAAGTGATATGATGTGTTACATGCTAGATTGATGTGACTTAGGATCGGGGTCCTGACATATTATCAAATGTTTATGTTTAGCTTTCACCTTTGCGAACTTCAAATGTTTTGTACGACTCAACAATTCTTTCCAGATAACATTTCCATGGAGTGCAAACTTGTAATCAGGCACATCCATGTTCATATTATCCTCCCTCTCTTGAAGAAAAGTCACCCTCGACTTCCTTCGGTCTACAAAATAATAGCACGAGGACAATAAAAAATATCTTGGCCAAGGAAAATTTGAAACGACATATTCAGTTTTTAGTTTTGTTGGCTCCTTGATGGTTTGGTTATGACTACCAAAAGGGTATTGTTTGATGGATGACATAGCAAACATCTTTTCCCTGGTTTCATCGCGCCAATGCTTTAAGAGTGCATAAGTGCATACCTTGGGATGCCTCAAAATGAATGATCTATTTTCTTTTAACTCATGGAGTACCTCCACGCCTTTTTTGAAGATCATTTTCCCAACATGATGTTGGTTTGATGGTACTCCACGTGCGCCATAATTGTTCATGGATCTCATCCTCCCAGCGATGTAGCAGGGCAGCTAAGTATGATTTTTGTATCTGCATATACTTCAAATAAAGAGAACTTTGTGAATGGTTAGCACTTGAATAGTCTTCTCTCCCTTCATTTGGTGGATCATTCAGCTCTTTGATATTGTGTGTAAACACCTCAAGCTCAGATTTGGTGGACAACCACAACTCGCTACTCCGCTCACTTTGATGGTGTGGTATAATATGTTGTGGTTCACTCATTTCTCTAATCTTGTGGTGAATTACCTCACCCTCATATTTGGTGGACTCACACAACTCACTAATCCTCTCTTGCTGAATGTGAGGTATACATGGGTGGTGATATTCTGTCTCTCTAATCTCATTTTGAACAATCTGATCCTCACATTTGGTGGACTCACTCACCTCACCTCTCTTATCACTCTGATTATGTGGACTTTTGGGAAGTGAACACTCTTCCTCACATCTGGTGGAGTCACTCATCTCACCTCTCTTATCATTCTCAATATGTAGATTTTTGGAAAATGGACATTCTTCCTCACATTTGGTGGAGTCACTCAACTCACCCCTCTTAGCACTCTCAATATGTGGAATTTTTGGAAGCGGGGCGCCCGAAACCAAGTCGATTTGGTGTTCAATGCCTCGCTTCAGCGGCAATCTGGGTGGCACCTCCTTGTGAAGCACATCCCCATACTCCTGCAAAAGATCCAATACAACACTAGGAAGAGTTGAGGGTAAGTCGTTAGCAGCCAATAAAATTTCCTTGTACATGGGTACAAAGAATGGAGCATTAGGTTCTCTCAATTCCCGCATATCCCTTTTCCTAGCCATCATAACTAATCCCTGTTTTCCCCGGGGCTTGGTCATATTTGGCTGTGGAGCTTTTGGCTGTGGAAACACTCCCTCACTATGTTGGTGGCTCACTCGTTGTGTATGACCACTCTCTCCCTTTTTCTTTCCTTTGCTTTTCATCTCAGCAAGATAGACTTCCTCGGATGTCATGGGCAGCCAAGTGAACTTTTCTCCTTTATGGACAAAACATAAGCGATTCGCATGCCTGCTGATTTGCACATCATGGTCATGCAACCACGGTCGTCCAAGAAGCAAGTGACAAGCATGCATTGGCACCACATCACACTCAACATCATCTTGATATGTCCCAACTGAAATTGGTATTTGCACGCTGCTAATCACCTTAATTGCGCTACGATCATTCAACCATTGCATGTGGGGTGACGTTTTGTTTGCAGTTGAAGCTTCTCGACCATCTCTGTGCTTGCAATATTGTTGCAGCAGCCACTATCAACAATCACTCGACATATCTTTGATTTGACAAGGCAACGGGTGTGGAAAAGATTATGCCGCTACCCCTTTTCCTCCTCCACAACCTGGGCGTTAAGTGAACGACATACAACCAAAGCTTCTCCATCAAGTTCCTCATGAGATAAAATAGTTCCTCCTAATTCCCAACCTTGCTCCTCTTCCACTTCATCATTCCCACCTTCAGGGTCACTTTGAGACTCCCATTCACCTCGTTCATTGATGATCATAGTTCTTTTGCTTGGGCATTCCGAAGAAATATGAGCTCTTCCTTTGCACTTGTGGCATTGAATGTCGCTGCTGCGTGTAGAAATCTTTTCTGGAGGTGGAGCAGATGATACTCCTGTTGTAGCTGATGACCGCTTATCTTGATTGCGAATAGCAGGTGAGGAAGCCGTCGAGGCATGTGTGTGCCTAGGTGGTGCACCCTCAAACTGAGAGCCGTATGGCTGTTTTGTTCGCTGCCAGGAACGGGTGGTGTTGCGGCCTTGGAAAGCACGAGTATGACCATTACGCAGATTCTTCTTCTCAACTCGTATAGCTTGATGAACCACATCTTGTAGTGTATCATAAGGAAACATCTCCACAAAATCTGATATTTCATCATTCAGCCCATGTAAAAATCTCGCCATCTTCGCCTCATCACTTTCACGGGTTCTTGTCCAAATTAGCAGCACCTCCATCTCTTTATAGTACTCCTCAACAATGCGGGAACCTTGAGTGAGCCCCTACAACTGCTTGTACAGTTGCCTCTCATAGTATGATGGAACAAAACAGCGCCTCATGACTTCCTTCAGCAAATTCCAGCTGCGGATATGATTATTGCCTGACATCAACCGATCGTCTTGCAGCTGATTCCACCATGTAAGAGCATAACCAAAGAATTCCATAATAGCAAGATCAACTCTCTTGGCTTCTGAAAAACCATGGATGCGAAAGATTTGGTCAAACTTCTCTTCCCACTCAATATATGCATCTGGATCCTCTTTTCCCGTGAATGATGGCACATGTAGTTTCACTCTCGCTTGGTTGTCACGATCATCCTGATCACGGCGGTCATAATGATGACCATGGCGACCAAAAACAGCACCACGGCGAGGCGGGGAGTAGGGTTCATAGTCCCCCATGCCTTCATCTTCGTCACCATGCTCGGGGAGATCTTCAAGGAAGATGGCGTCACCATCATGTGCCGGTCGTCGCCGGTGATCAGCAGCAAACCCGCGGGGGTCATGGGCTCGCCCGCGAGCTTCTCCTCCATGCAGCCCACCCTCACGGGGGGCAGCAAATTTGCCACGCCTCCGTTCAGCACCAACAACAGGGGCGCCGTGGGCAGCAGCTCCTACTGTTGTACCACGACCAACATGGTGATCGTTGTGTTCTTGACGTTGCCGGTTGTCGGCGGCTAGCGAGGCAGCGGGGCTGTGTTGATGTTGATCCCCATTACCCGCGATAGGAAGACGACCACCGAACATCCTTCGCATGGCCGCAACTCAATCATATCACCAAGTGTTGCGCGAGTTTTTGGGAGATCATCTTCCACATGTTGATGTCCATGTACACTTGAATTGGATCCTGTCATGTTAACTCTTGGAAACAAGTGGATAAAAGAAAAATATATGTGGAAAACACTCAGCTCACCTTCTTGCTTACCCAAATTCTAATGATTCCTTGGCGGTACATGCGGAAGTAGCAAATCAGGAGTGGACAAGCGAATGAAAGGAAGGAAGCTGACAGTTTCTAGGTGGATCTGGGTGGGGTAAAAAGGGAGGGCTAGTGCTGAGATCCAATCGATGCAAACCAAATGAACAAGAAAAATTTGTAGATCCTTGCACCATGTTTGAGCTGCAACACTTGCCACTACAACTTCTGAAATTTCTCACCCAACTGAAAATGATTGCACACTTGCTCAACACTTTCTCTTCTCTTTTTTTTTGCTCTTTTTTTTGCTTTTTTCACTCTTTTTCTTTCTCTCTCTCTTTTTTTGCAGCACAAAAGATCCAACAAGACTCAAAGAAAATAACAACAACTTTGGATAGAACTTGGTGCAAACACAAAGAGGAAAGCAAACAACTAGATCTCAGCAAACAAAGGCTTGGATTTTTTGTGGCCTTTTGTCTTTGGACTCTAGGATGGGGAAAAACCAAACTAAAAAGGATAGATCTAGCTAAAAGGATAAAGATCCTACCGTGTAAACCTTGCTCTGAATACCAGATGATGCGACCCTGTCTTCGGAGAAGAGGGAGTACAAGGGGAGGTCCGATCTTCACGGGGTAGGATCGATAGATGGATGGGGATAACTAGCTGCAAGCAGCCAAAAAATGGAAAATAAGAGATTATGACCCGACGAGGAGGAGGCTCACCGAAGCTTGTATTCCGAACATTCGCCGATCCATAACCCACAATACTACCCCACACAACCACGCTCAAGTCGTGGAGCACGGGATAGGTGCAATCCGCAAGGGAAACCACGAACTCTAATCCACACAACACGATCTAGTCGTGGAGCATGAATTAGGAGCAATTTCTCAAGGAATCACGAGAATAAGGATAACAAGAGCTCTCCAATCTCTGGAGGAGTCTATGTCTTTGATCTTTGATAGAAATGGCAAAAAGTCCCCAACGAAGGGAAGAGCTAGCCTATTTATAATCGGGACAACCCCCTGGATAGGTGTGGAAACAAACTAGCTTCGGGAACCAGCTTAGGTGTGAAGGAGAACCAGCTTTGGTTTGACTAAATGGCTTCGAGACTTAATGAGGTAGCTTATGGAAAACTCTCGTTGGAGGTGGTTGGCAGTTCCCGACCAAACATTGTTCACTGGAGTCAAACAATGTTTCCTTCAGCAGCATAGTCGGGTAAGGGAAACCTTTCACAAGTTGGGATATCCAAACTCGTGCAAAACATTGTTTCGTCAGAATCGGAACAAAGTTTCTTCAGCTGACAACTCATTTCTTCATGAACTCCTAACTTTGTTTCTTCGCCATAAAACATTGTTTTGCACGGACTGATCTGTGTTTGGCCTTCTTCGATATTGCACCTGCATTCAACCAACAACAAAGGAGGTGAAGGCACAACCATGATTTCAAGGTTAAATGATAAACTTAAGTTAGCGTTCACCTGATCATGTATTTGCATTGCGTGACTTCTTGTGGTTGGACCGTTGATGATTGTTGGTGTGGTATCCATGGCTGGGATGTCCTCATCAGGTGTGAGGCTGCTACTGAAGCCGCGAAGGGCTAGGTGGAGGCCTTGTTGAAGAAGTTCCTCGCCATCGACCTGCATCTCCTGCCGATGGCATCGCAGATCCCGCGACCAAGGATGACGACACGGGCGACGGCGACGTATCCGATGGAAAGGTGCTTCCTGACGACGGTGCCCAAGGCTGAGGGAGAGGTTTGCTGGTGGACGATGGCGCTCCTTCCCGTTTTTATTTTCCTGTGAACTTGCCTGCGACATGCAACATGCCTCGTGGAGGCGTCAAAACTTCCGTTTGGTGTTTGAAGAACAATATGTCTTGTAATAATTGCTAGTTTTTTTGCGATTTCCTTCCTATTTGCTTTATCGTTCTACGTCGGCAGAGCCCAGCCCCGCGCATACCTCAACCGCCGCTGACTCGTCCGGATCGCCAGGATGAGGCCAGGGTGAGGGGCTACGTGACCAGTTAGGCTCCTGAGTCGTGGTGCTCAGGAGTCCCCCTTGACGTGCAAACAACCTTTGGGAAGGAAACACGAAAATAGGCTTTAGCGTTCTGCGTTGGCAGGGCCCGACCCCGCGCATACCTCAGCCGCCGCTGACTCATTCGGATCACCAGGACGAGGCCAGGGGGCGAGGGGCTACGTGGCCAGTTAGGCTCCTGAGTCGTGATGCTCAGGAGTCCTGAGACGTCTCCAACGTATCTATAATTTATGAAGTATTCATGCTATTATATTATCCATCTTGGATGAATGGGCTTTACTATGCACTTTTATATTACTTTTGGAACTAACCTATTGACCCAGAGCCCAGTGCCAGTTTCTGTTTTTCCCTTGTTTCAGTATTTCGCGGAAAAGGAATATCAAACGGAGTCCAAACGGAATGAAACCTTCGGAAAAGTTATTTTTGGAAAGAAAGCAATAAGGGAGACTTGGAGTGCATGTCAGGGGATCAACGAGGAGAGCACGAGGCAGGGGGCGCGCCCACCCCCCCCCCCCGGGCGCGCCCTCCACCCTCGTGGGCCCTTCGTGGCTCCCCTTACCGACTTCTATCGCCTATATATCTCCATATACCCTAAAACCTTCGGGGAACAGAATAGATCGGGAGTTCCGCCGCTGAGAGCCTCTGTAGCCACCAAAAACCAATCGGGACCTGTTCCCAAGATCCTGCCGGAGGGAACCCTCACCGGTGGCCATCTTCATCATCCCCGCGCTCTCCATGACGAGGAGGGAGTAGTTCACCCTCGGGGCTGAGGGTATGTACCAGTAGCTATGTGTTTGATCTCTCTCTCTCTCTCTAGTGTTCTTGAGGTGATACGATCTTGATGTATCGCAAGCTTTGCTATTATAGTTGTATATTATGATGTTTCTCCCCCTCTACTCTCTTGTAATGGATTGAGTTTTCCCTTTGAAGTTATCTTATCGGATTGAGTCTTTAAGGATTTGAGAACACTTGATGTATGTCTTGCCGTGCTTATCTATGGTGACAATGGGATATCACATGATTCATTTGATGTATGTTTTGGTGATCAACTTGCGGGTTCCGTTACCTTGGGAATCTATGCAGTTGGCATAAGTTTTCGTCTTGACTCTCCAGTAGAAACTTTGGGGCACTCTTTGAAGTACTTTGTGTTGGTTGAATAGATGAATCTGAGATTGTGTGATGCATATCGTATAATCATGCCCATGGATACTTGAGGTGACATTGGAGTGTCTAGGTGACATTAGGGTTTTGGTTGATTTGTGTCTTAAGGTGTTGTTCTAGTACGAACTCTATGATAGATTGAACGGAAAGAATAGCTTCATGCTATTTTACTATGGACTCTTGAATAGATCAATCAGAAAGGATAACTTTGAGGTGGTTTCGTACCCTACCATAATCTCTTCGTTTGTTCTCCACTATTAGTGTCTTTGGAGTGACTCTTTGTTGCATGTTGAGGGATTGTTATATGATCCAATTATGTTATTGTTGTTGAGAGAACTTGCACTAGTGAAAGTATGAACCCTAGGCCTTGTTTCAACGCATTACAATATCATTTGTGCTCACTTTTATCATTAGTTACCTTGCTGTTTTATATTTTCAGATTACAAAACCTATATCTACCATCCATATTGCACTTGTATCACCATCTCTTCGCCGAACTAGTGCACCTATACAATTTACCATTGTATTGGGTGTGTTGGGGACACAAGAGACTCTTTGTTATTTGGTTGCAGGGTTGCTTGAGAGAGACCATCTTCATCCTATGCCTCCCACGGATTGATAAACCTTAGGTCATCCACTTGAGGAAAATTTGCTACTGTCCTACAAACCTCTGCACTTGGAGGCCCAACAACGTTTACAAGAAGAAGGCTGCGTAGTAGACATCAACCAGTTTCTGGCGCTGTTGCCGGGGAGGTGAGTACTTGAAGGTATATCTTTAGATCTTGCAATCAAATCTTTTAGTTTCTTGTTTTATCACTAGTTTAGTCTATAAAGGAAAACTACAAAAAATGGAATTAAGGGTGCCTCATATGCTTCATCTTTTTAATGTCTTTCTGAAAATGATGGGAAGGAAAATTGTGCTCAAGTACTAGAAGAAGAATTACATAGAATGCTTGGCATAAAATATGTGAATGATAAGGATGATTGCAATGTTGTTAGTATGAATTCTTTGAATACCCATGATGCTAATGATATGCAAAGCCACAAGCTTGGGGATGCTATGTTTGATGAAGATGATATGTTTAGTCCCCCAAGTTTTATGAGCAAATTTATTATGATGAAAGCATGCCTCCTATTTATGATGATTATTGTGATGACACGTATGCTATAAATAATAAAGATAACCATGAAACTTGTCATCATGATTTTAATTTTCAATTGGATTATGCTTCACATGATAGTTATTTTGTTGAGTTTGCTCCCACTACTATTGATGAGAATAAATTTGTTTATGTGGAGAGTAGTAAAATTTCTATGCAAGTAGATCATGAAAAGAATGATTTATGTGATGGTTATATTGTTGAATTCATTCATGATGCTACTGGAAATTATTATGAGGGAGGAATATATGCTTGTAGGAATTGCAATAATATCAAGTTTCCTCTCTATGTGCTTAAGGCTTTGAAGATATGCTTGTTTTGCCTTCCTATGCAACTTGATTCTTGTTCCCATAAGTTGTTTGCTCACAAAATCCCTATGCATAGGAAGTGGGTTAGACTTAAATGTGCTAGTCATATTCTTCATGATGCTCTCTTTATGTTGCAATTCTTATCTTTTATGTGAGCATCATTGAAATCATCATGCCTAGCTAGGGGCGTTAAACGTAAGCGCTTGTTGGGAGGCAACCCAATTTTATTTTTGTTCTTTCTTTTTGGTTCTGTTTGGTAATAAATATTTGATCTAGCTTCTGTTTAGATGTGTTTTTATGTTTTAATTAGTGTTTGTGCCAAGTAGAACCTTTGGGAAGACTTGGGTGAAGTCTTTATGATCATGCTGTAAAAAAACAGAAACTTTAGCTCTCATGAGATTAGCTAAAACTTTTTACTGGAGAGTGCTATTTAGTTGATTCTTTCTGCAGATGATTACTAGACAAATTCCTCAGGTCCACCAATTTATTTTAGAATTTTTTGGAGTTCCATAAGTTTGTGTTAGTTACAGATTACTACAGACTGTTCTGTTTTTGACAGATTCTGTTTTTCGTGTGTTGTTTGCTTATTTTGATGACTCTATGGCTAGTAAAATAGTTTATAAACCATTGAGAAGTTGGAATACAGTAGGTTTAACACCATATAAATAAATAATGAGTTCATTACAGTACCATGAAGTGGTGTTTTGTTTTCTTTCGCTAACGGAGCTCACGAGATTTTCTGTTAAGTTTTGTGTTGTGAAGTTTTCAAGTTTTGGGTAAAGATTCGATGGACTATGGAATAAGGAGTGGCAAGAGCCTAAGCTTGGGGATTCCCAAGGCACCCTAAGGTAATATTCAAGGATAACCAAGAGCCTAAGCTTGGGGATGCCCGGAAGGCATCCCTCTTTCGTCTTCGTTCATCGGTAACTTTACTTGGAGCTATATTTTTATTCACCACATGATATGTGTTTTGCTTGGAGCATCATGTCATTTTATTTTGTTTTCCTTTCTGTTTGAATAAAATACCAAGATCTGAAATTCTTAAATGGGAGAGAGTCTTCACATAGCTACATAATTATTTAACTACTCATTGATCTTCACTTATATCTTTTTGGAGTAGTTTGTCATTTACTCGTGTGCTTCACTTATATCCTATGAGTAAATGGTTGAATGATTTGAATGTCATCAATATGAAATTATATATGTTTCATATGCTTATCCCATGGGGATTAATGACTTTACATATAAGAAGTAGAGGTGGTAAATTTATTGAAGGTTAGCAAACATTGTATTGGTCACTTGAACAATTCATGAAAGAATATTGAAGGAAGAGAGATTTCACATATAAATATACTATCATGTACATCTTTTGTAATTGTGAGCACTCATTAAAATATGACATGATAAAAGGTTGACGTTGGACAAGGAAGACAACGTAATGGGTTATGTTTTCTTATATCTGAAATAAAGTATATTGTCATGGATCGCCTAACACGTTGAGCTTGCCTTTCCCCCTCATGCTAGCCAAATTCCTTGCACCAAGTAGAGATACTACTTGTGCTTCCAAACATCCCTTAAACCAGTATTGCCATGAGAGTCCACCATACCTACCTATGGATTGAGTAAGATCCTTCAAGTAAGTTGTCATCGGTGCATGCAATAAAAATTGCTCTCTAAATATGTATGATCTTTTAGTGTGGAGAAAATAAGCTTTATACGATCATTGTGATATGGAAGAAATAAAAGTGATGAACTGCATAATAAAGGTCCCTATCACAAGTGGCAATATAAAGTGATGTTCCCTCGCATTAAGATTTTGTGCATCCAACTATAAAAGTGCATGGCAACCTCTGCTTCCCTCTGCGAAGGGCCTATCTTTTACTTTTATGCAAGAGTCATGGTGATCTTCACCTTTCCCTTTTTCATTTTATCCTTTGGCAAGCACCTCGTGTTGGAAAGATTCTGATATATATATCCAATTGGATGTAAGGCATCATGAACTATTATTGTTGACATTACCCTTGAGGTAAAAGGTTGGGAGGCGAATCTATAAGCCCCTATCTTTCTCTGTGTCTGATTAAAACTTTGAACCCATAAATATCGCGTGAGTGTTAGCAATTGTGAAAGACTAAATGATAGTTGAGTATGTGGAGTTTGCTAAATCAAAGCTCTGACATATACTCTTCCTGAAAATAAGATGAATTGTAATTGTTTGATGACTAATAACACGGTTTGTTAGTTTTCAAGAAAGTTTATGATCTATACTTTAACATGTGAATAGCTTGTTACTTGATCATGAGAAGTTCTATGAGTTGATCTAATGTTATGACATATAATGATGCTAGAGAAGGTGATTGAAATTATCATTGATCAAACTTATGCACCTGCTAGCATTCACACTTCATAAATTCTTTCTTTTATCATTTACCTACTCGAGGACGAGCAGGAATTAAGCTTGGGGATGTTGATACGTCTCCAACGTATCTATGATTTATGAAGTATTCATGCTATTATATTATCCATCTTGGATGTTTAATGAGCTTTACTATGCACTTTTATATTACTTTTGGGACTAACCTATTGACCCGAGCCCGATGTCGGTTCTGTTTTTCCTTGTTTGATGTTTCATGGAAACAAGGAAATCAAACGGAGTCAAAACGGAATGAGACCTTCGGAAAAGTTATTTTTTTTGGAAAGAAAGCAATACGGGAGACTTGGAGTGCACGTCAGGGGATCAACGAGGAGAGCACGAGGAAGGGGGGGGGGGTGCGCCCACCCCCCTGGGCGCGCCCTCCACCCTCGTGGGCCCCTCGTGGCCGGAGGGGGGGAACCCTCACCGGTGGCCATCTTCATCATCCCGGTGCTCTCCATGACGAGGAGGGAGTAGTTCACCCTCGGGGCTGAGGGTATGTACCAGTAGCTATGTGTTTGATCTCTCTCTCTCTCTCTAGTGTTCTTGAGGTGATACGATCTTGATGTATCGCAAGCTTTGCTATTATAGTTGTATATTATGATGTTTCTCCCCCTCTACTCTCTTGTAATGGATTGAGTTTTCCCTTTGAAGTTATCTTATCTGATTGAGTCTTTAAGGATTTGAGAACACTTGATGTATGTCTTGCCGTGCTTATCTATGGTGACAATGGGATATCACGTGATTCACTTGATGTATGTTTTGGTGATCAACTTGCGGGTTCCGTTACCTTGGGAATCTATGCAGTTGGCACAAGTTTTCGTCTTGACTCTCCAGTAGAAACTTTGGGGCACTCTTTGAAGTACTTTGTGTTGGTTGAATAGATGAATCTGAGATTGTGTGATGCATATCGTATAATCATGCCCATGGATACTTGAGGTGACATTGGAGTGTCTAGGTGACATTAGGGTTTTGGTTGATTTGTGTCTTAAGGTGTTGTTCTAGTACGAACTCTATGATAGATTGAACGGAAAGAATAGCTTCATGCTATTTTACTATGGACTCTTGAATAGATCGATCAGAAAGGATAACTTTGAGGTGGTTTCGTACCCTACCATAATCTCTTCGTTTGTTCTCCACTATTAGTGTCTTTGGAGTGACTCTTTGTTGCATGTTGAGGGATTGTTATATGATCCAATTATGTTATTATTGTTGAGAGAACTTGCACTAGTGAAAGTATGAACCCTAGGCCTTGTTTCAACGCATTACAATATCATTTGTGCTCACTTTTATCATTAGTTACCTTGCTGTTTTTATATTTTCAGATTACAAAAACCTATATCTACCATCCATATTGCACTTGTATCACCATCTCTTCGCCGAACTAGTGCACCTATACAATTTACCATTGTATTGGGTGTGTTGGGGACACAAGAGACTCTTTGTTATTTGGTTGCGGGGTTGCTTGAGAGAGACCATCTTCATCCTATGCCTCCCACGGATTGATAAACCTTAGGTCATCCACTTGAGGGAAATTTGCTACTGTCCTACAAACCTCTGCACTTGGAGGCCCAACAACGTTTACAAGAAGAAGGTTGCGTAGTAGACATCAAGTCCCCCTTGACGTACGAACAACCTTTGGAAAGGAAGTGCAAGAGCAGGCCTTAGCGTTCTACGTCAGCAGGGCCCGGCCCCGCGCATACCTCAGCCACCATTGGGTCGTCCGGATCGCCAGGACGAGACAAAGGGGTCAGGGGCTATGTGGACAGTTAGGCCCTTGGGTCGCGATTCCCAAGGGCCCCCCTTGACGTACGAACAGACGTCATACCTGTCCTCGCCGGGCTTTCGCTCGGGAGGGTTGTGCGAAGACCATGTCTGGGGGACCTGGCGAGGCGTACGCGAGGCGTGACCTGAGTGTAGCCCCCATGCCTAGCCCCTCGCGCTTCTCTCCCGAGGGGAATGCAGCGCGGTGAGGCTAGGCACTGGGCCTGGTGGCTCCCTGAGGTTAAAGCGGCCGCGAGGCCACCCCCAGTTGTTTATCACCAGTGCGGACCATGGCGCTACCGTTCTTGTACGAGCATAGCCGCTCCTCGACCGTGTCGACTACTAGCGCGGAGCATGGTGCTTCCATTGGCACGTGGGAGGGGACTCCCTACTGCGGAGAGCCCCCGGGGCGTGTACAGCCCCGCCCTGACACGTGGCTTGCACAGCAGGGCTAGATGAGGTGTGTCTGGGCACCCGTGAGCCAGCGCGGGACTCACGAGGCCCTACCTCAAGGCGGGTTGCGCCTGGTCTTCATTGAGAGTACTTGAAATGATCCTGCGAGATGGTTAGGCAACCTGCGCCGAGTGAATCCCTCGAGGTTGCCACATGAGAAGGCCAGACACCAACGACCCCAGGAGGTGACGTGAACGGGGACGACCCACCAACCAGAGCTCAGCCGTTGGGTTTATTGACGCTGTAGGGACGGACCCAAGCACAGATGCCGTGCCTAGTCTTCTCATGCAGACATCCTAAAGAAAGACAGCCGGCGCGCGGTTCCTGTAACGACGAGGCACCATGTCGTGCGCCCTTACTCACCTGTTCGCACTTAGCTCATGCGAGGACAAGACACCAAGGACCATGGGAGGCGACGAACACGGGGCTAGCCCGCGAGCCAGAGCTCAACCGCTTGGATTTAGCGACGCTGCAGGGACGGACCCGAACACAGACGTCGTGCCTATCCTTAATCATGAGGCGGGCGCGGGCATGTCCGCGAGGGCGTACAATGCTCATGGCAGCGAAGTGCCGGTCAGGCAGATGATAATTTTTAAAATGGCTGATGAGAAGGGCAATGCTAGTTCTGATAGATGCAAGAATGATACATGTCACAGGGACGGACCCATGCGACCTGGGGATGATGCAGCCTGAGGGATGCCCCCAACAAGGTAACTGAAAGATGCAGAAAGATACATGTTGCAGGGACAGGCCCGTGCGACCTGGGAATGATGCAGCCCGAGGGGCGCTCCTAGCTGAACAAACTGGAAAATGTCACCTGGCATAGTCGTTGAAGAGATGTCGAAGCAGCTGAAGGCGCGTGCTGAAGAAGTTGCTCCTTAGGTGTCGTCCGGTGGCCGGATCCCGGGAGATCCTGGAGGTTCTGGCTCCTCCTCCCTTAGGACCGCTTGGCGCCTGGCCTCGCGAGCCGCCAGGGCGCCCTGCATGAGCCGTTGGTAGGTGACACCCGCGCTCGGCAGGTCGTAAGGCATGCGAATGTGGCTGTGAGGAGGGCCCTCACACCGACCAGCACGTGATGGCTAGTAACGCTCCTGAGATGTGGCTCTGTTGAGCCCGAGGTAGTCGATGCAGACGCGCAGCCCACCATCATCGCCTGGATGGGGAGCTGCGCGGGGTAACGGCGGCGGTTGCCGCACATGGCTCTTGGCTCCTGAAGCTCCTGGGTTGTCTTGGTGATGAATTCCTGAGCACCAGGCGCCTCGCGCCTCGTGCCCTCTTGAGGGAAGCGTGCGGCAAAGCACGCCTCCACATGGTGCCCGACCGCCTCCCTCGTGATGTTGGCTAGGTCTGAGGCCCTGCAAGAGAGAGCCCCCGAGCCCAGCCTGAGGAGGGCGCCGGACGCGCCTTCCTAATTGAGGGAGGGGGGCGCCCCATCCGTGGGCGCAGGTCCTTAGGTGGTAATGCCGCTCTCCCGAGGCCCTTGGCGCAGCAGCTGCTTCTTCTTGGGGATGGCCTCAGGAGGGTAGATGGTGCCTTCGTTTTCTGGGTCCTCGACCGCAGCAGCTTGGTAGGCGCGCTCAAGAGAGCACACCGCGTCCTTCTCTTCACAGGCGACCGTGATAATGCCGTAGCTTCCTGGCGTCTTGAGGACATTGTAGCCGTGGTGACTCACTGCCATGAACTTGGCCAGGACCGGATACCTGAGGATGACATTGTAGGGAAGATGAATGTGGGTGACGTCGAAGTCCATGAGCTCGGTGCGGTAGTTGTCTCGCTTGCTGAAGGTGACAGGGAGGCGGATATGTCCTATCGGGGTGGTGGAGCCGTCAGTTACTCCTGAGAAAGGCTTGGTAGGCTGTAGCTGATCATATGGCACTTGGAGACGGTCGAATGTGCCGACGGAGAGGACGTTGAGCCCAGCCCCTCCATCGATGAGAGTCTTGGTGACTTGGACGTTGCTGATGATGGGAGAGCAGAGCATCGGGAGGGTGCTGGCAGTTGCCGCGCAGTTAAGCTGGTCCGCCGAGCTGAAGGTGACGGCGCACTTGGACCACCTGAGTGGGTGCGTGGCTTCGAGCTTGGGAGAGCCGCATTCACTTCTCGGGCGAACTGCTTGAAGAGGCGCTGAGAGGCTGGGGCTTGCGCTCCGCCCAAGATGGAGGCGATGGCGCGAGGCTCCTGGAAGCCCCCAGCCCCCTCGTCCTAGTCATTGTTCCTTCTAGGTGGTGGTGGCATAGTAGGAAGGCCAGCCTTGCCCTGAGGGCGGTCCTCACGAGGCTGGTCCCTCCAGGCGCCCTCGCGAGGCTGGTCGTGCCACTCCTGGCGAGGACCGTGGTCGTCCCAGCGTCCTCCTGTTCGGCCTCCTCCACGGCCGTAGCCTCGGTTGTTGCGCTCGGGGCGCTGGCAAAAGCGCCCGCCATGGATGGCCCTGAGCTCCTGGCAATCGCTAGTGTTGTGGTTGTGCATGTTGTGGAAGGCGCAGAACGGGCGGCTGCCCCTGGATGACTCTGGGAGGTCGTGGCCGCGCTTCACCTCTGGCTCGGTCGCGAGCACAGCTGCTCCCTTGCGTTTCACGTCCTTGACCTTGGCCTTCTTGTCTTCTGGATCTGCAGCTGGGAGTTCGACGAGGGAGAGGCGCCCTTCCTCGGCTCTCACGCACTTGGTCGCTAGGTTGAACAGCTCCAGGGCCGTGCACAGTGAAGGAAATATGCCCTAGAGGCAATAATAAAGTTATTATTTATTTCCTCATATCATGATAAATGTTTATTATTCATGCTAGAATTGTATTACCCGGAAACATGATACATGTGTGAATACATAGACAAACATAATGTCACTAGTGTGCCTCTACTTGACTAGCTCATTAATCAAAGATGGTTATGTTTCCTAACCATAGACATGTGTTGTCATTTGATTAACGGGATCACATCATTAGGAGAATGATGTGATTGACTTGACCCATTCCATTAGCCTAGAACTTGATCGTTTAGTATGTTGCTATTGCTTTCTTCATGACTTATACAAAGTTCCTACAACTATGAGATTATGCAACTCCCATTTACCGGAGGAACACTTTGTGTGCTACCAAACGTCACAACGTAACTGGGTGATTATAAAGGGGCTCTACAGGTGTCTCCGAAGGTACATGTTGAGTTGGCATATTTCGAGATTAGGATTTGTCACTCCGATTGTCGGAGAGGTGTCTCTGGGCCCTCTCGATAATGCACATCACTATAAGCCTTGCAAATAATGTAGCTAATGAGTTAGTTACGGAATGATGCATTACGTAACAAGTAAAGAGACTTGCCGGTAACGAGATTGAACTAGGTATTGGATACCGACGATCGATCGAATCTCGGGCAAGTAACATACCGATGACAAAGGGAACAACGTATGTTGTTATGCGGTTTGACCGATAAAGATCTTCGTAGAATATGTAGGAGCCAATATGAGCATCCAGGTTCCGCTATTGGTTATTGACCGGAAATAGTTCTAGGTCATGTCTACATAGTTCTCGAACCCGTAGGGTCGGCACGCTTAACGTTACGATGATGCTTTATTATGAGTTTATATGTTTTGATGTACCAAAGGTTGTTCGAGTCCCGGATGTGATCACGGACATGACGAGGAGTCTCGAAATGGTCGAGACATAAAGATTGATATATTGGACGACTATATTCGGACACCGGAAGTGTTCCGGGTGATTTCAGAGAAAACCGGAGTGCCGGAGGGATTACCGGAACCCCCCGGGGAAGTATTGGGCCTTAGTGGGCCTGAGGGGAGAGAGAGGGCAGCAGCCCAGGAGGTGGCGCCCCCTCCCATGAGGAGTCCGAATTGGACTAGGGGAGGGGGGCGCGGCCCCTCTTTCCCTCTCCCTCCCCCTCTCTTTCCTTCCCCTTCCCCCTTCCTAGTTGAACTAGGAAAGGGGAGTCCTACTCCCACTAGGAGGAGGACTCCCCCCTCCTTGGCGCGCCCCCTAGGGCCGGCCAGCCTCCCCCTTGCTCCTTTATATACGGGGGCAGGGGGGCACCTCTAGACACACAAGTTGATCTTCGTGATCGTTCCTTAGCCGTGTGCGGTGCCCCCCTCCACCATATTCCACCTCGGTCATATCGTTGCGGTGCTTAGGTGAAGCCCTGCGTCAGTAGAACATCATCATCGTCACCACGCCGTCGTCAGGTCGACGAAACTCATCCCCGACACCCTGCTGGATCGGAGTCCGGGGATCGTCATCGAGCTGAACGTGTGCTGAGCTCGGAGGTGCCGTACGTTCGATACTTGGATCGGTCGGATCGTGAAGACGTACGACTACATCAACTGCGTTGTCGTAACTTTCCACTTACGGTCTACGAGGGTACGTGGACAACACTCTCCCCTCTCGTTGCTATGCATCACCATGATCTTGCGTGTGCGTATGAATTTTTTTGAAATTACTACGTTCCCCAACAGTGGCATCCGAGCCTAGTTTTATGCGTAGATGTTATATGCACAAGTAGAACACAAGTGAGATGTGGGCGATGCAAGTCATACTGCTTACCAGCATGTCATACTTTGGTTCGGCAGTATTGTTGCATGAAGCGGCCCGGACCGACATTACGCTGCACTTACGCCGAGGACTGGTTCTACCGACGTGCTTTGCACCACATTGGTGGCGGGTGTCTGCTTTCTCCAACTTTAGTTGAACCGAGTGTGGCTACGCCCGGTCCTTGCGAAGGTTAAAACAGCACTAACTTGACGAACTATCGTTGTGGTTTTGATGCGTAGGTAAGAACGGTTCTTGCTCAGCCCGTAGCAGCCACGTAAAATTTGCAACAACAAAGTAGAGGACGTCTAACTTGTTTTTGCAGGGCATGTTGTGATGTGATATGGTCAAGACGTGATGCTATATTTTTGTATGAGATGATCATGTTTTGTAACCGGGTTATCGCAAATCGGCAGGAGCCATATGGTTGTCGCTTTATTGTATGAAATGCAACGCATACGTAATTGCTTTTACTTTATCACTAAGCGGTAGCGATAGTCGTGGAAGCAATAGATGGCGTAACGACAACGATGCTACGATGGAGATCATGGTGTCGCGCCGGTGACGATGGTGATCACGACGGTGCTTCGGAGATGGAGATCACAAGCACAAGATGATGATGGCCATATCATATCACTTATATTGATTGGATGTGATGTTTATCCTTTATGCATCTTATCTTGCTTTGATTGACGGTAGCATTTTAAGATGATCTCTCACTAAATTATCAAGAAGTGTTCTCCCGAGTATGCACCGTTGCGAAAGTTCTTCGTCTTTGAGACACCACGTGATGATCGGGTGTGATAGGCTCTACGTTCAAATACAACAGGTGCAAAACAGTTGCACACGCGGAATACTCAGGTTAAGCTTGACGAGCCTAGCATATACCGATATGGCCTCGGAACATGGAGACCTGAAGGTCGAACGTGAATCATATAGTAGATATGATCAACATAGTGATGTTCACCATTGAAACTACTCCATCTCACGTGATGATCGGACATGGTTTAGTTGATTTGCATCACATGATCACTTAGATGACTAGAGAGATGTCTGTCTAAGTGGGAGTTCTTAAGTAATATGATTAATTGAACTTAAATTTATCATGAACTTAGTAACTGATAGTATTTTGCTTGTCTATGTTTGTTGTAGATAGATGGCTCGTGCTGTTGTTCCGTTGAATTTTAATGCCTTCCTTGAGAAAGCTAAGTTGAAAGATGATGGTAGCAATTACACGGACTGGGTCCGTAACCTGAGGATTATCCTCATTGCTGCACAGAAGAATTACGTCCTGGAAGCACCGCTGGATGCCAGGCCTGCCGTTGATGCAATTGACGACGTTAAGAACATCTGGCAGAGCAAAGCTGATGACTACTTGATAGTTCAGTGTGCCATGCTTTACGGCTTGGAACCGGGTCTTCAACAATGTTCTGAACGTCATGGAGCATATGAGATGTTCTAGGAGTTGAAGTTAATATTTCAAGCAAATGCCCAGATTGAGAGATATGAAGTCTCCAATAAGTTCTATAGCTGTAAGATGGAGGAGAACAGTTACATCGGTGAACACATACTCAAAATGTCTGGGTATAATAATCACTTGATTCAACTGGGAGTTAATCTTCCTGATGATAGTGTCATTGACAGAATTCTTCAATCACTTCCGCCAAGCTACAAGAGCTTCGTGATGAACTATAATATGCAATGGATGGACAAGACTATTCCCGAGCTCTTCGCAATGCTAAAAGCTGCGGAGGTAGAAATCAAAAAGGAGCATCAAGTGTTGATGGTTAACAAGACCACCAGTTTCAAGAAAAAGGGCAAAGGGAAGAAGAAGGAACTTCAAGAAGAACAGCAAACAAGTTGCCGCTCAAGAGAAGAAACCTAAGTCTGGACCTAAGCACGAGACTGAGTGCTTCTCGCAAGCGATCGACACCTTTGGAAGCGGAACTGCCCCAAGTATTTGGCGAATAAGAAGGATGGCAAAGTGAACAAAGGTATATGTGATATACATGTTATTGATGTGTACCTTACTAATGCTCACAGTAGTACGGGTATTTGATATTGGTTACGATGCTAATATTTGCAACTCAAAGCAGGGACTACGGATTGCGAAGATTGGCTAAGGGCGAGGTGACGATGCGCGTGGGAAATGGTTCCAAAGTCGATGTGATCGCGGTCGGCACGCTACCTCTACATCTACCATCGGGATTAGTTTTAGACCTAAATAATTGTTATTTGGTGCCGCGTTGAGCATGAACATTATATCTGGATCTTGTTTAATGCGAGACGGTTATTCATTTAAATCAGAGAATAATGGTTGTTCTATTTATATGAGTAATATCTTTTGTGGTCATGCACCCTTGAAGAGTGGTCTATTTTTATTGAATCTCGATAGTAGTGATACACATATTCATAATGTTGAAGCCAAAAGATGCAGAGTTGATAATGATAGTGCAACTTATTTGTGGCACTGCCGTTTAGGTCATATCGGTGTAAAGCGCATGAAGAAACTCCATACTGATGGACTTTTGGAATCACTTGATACTTGGGAACCGTGCCTCATGGGCAAGATGACTAAAACGCCGTTCTCCGGAACTATGGAGCGAGCAACTGATTTATTGGAAATCATACATACTGATGTATGTGGTCCAATGAATATTAAGGCTCGCGGCGGGTATCGTCATTTTCTCACCTTCACAGATGATTTGAGCAGATATGGTTATATCTACTTGATGAAACACAAGTCTGAAACATTTGAAAAGTTCAAAGAATTTCAGAGTGAAGTGGGAAATCATCGTAACAAGAAAATAAAATTTCTACAATCTGATCGTGGAGGAGAATATTTGAGTTACGATTTTGGTTTACATTTGAAACAATGCGGAATAATTTCGCAACTCACGCCACCCGGAACACCACAACGAAATGGTGTGTCCGAACGTCGTAATCGTACTTTACTAGATATGGTGCGATCTATGATGTCTCTTACTGATTTACCGCTATCGTTTTGGGGTTATTCTTTAGAGACGGCTGCATTCACGTTAAATAGGGCACCATCAAAATCCGTTGAGACGAGCCTTATGAACTGTGGTTTGGCAAGAAACCAAAGTTGTCGTTTCTTAAAGTTTGGGGCTGCGATGCTTATGTGAAGAAACTTCAACCAGATAAGCTCGAACCCAAATCGGAGAAATGTGTCTTCATAGGATACCCAAAAGAGACTATAGGGTACACCTTCTATCACAGATCTGAGGGCAAGACTCTCGTTGCTAAATTCGGATCCTTTCTAGAGAAGGAGTTTCTCTCGAAAGAAGTGAGTGGGAGGAAAGTAGAACTTGATGAGGTAACTGTACATGCTCCCTTATTGGAAAGTAGTTCATCACAAGAACAGGTTCCTGTGACAACTGCACCAATTAGTGAGGAAGCTAATGGTATTGATCATGAAACTTCAGATCAAGTTTCTACTGAACCTCGTGGGTCTACCAGAGTAAGATCCGCACGAGTGGTACGGTAATCCTATTCGGAAGTCATGTTACTTGACCATGACGAACTTACGAACTATAAGGAAGCGATGATGAGCCCAGATTCGCATAAAATGGCTTGAAGCCATGAAATCTGAGATGGGATCCATGTATGAAAACAAAGTATGGACTTTGGTTGACTTGCCCGATGATCGGCAAGCCATTGAGAATAAATGGACCTTCAAGAAGAAGACTGACGCTGATGGTAATGTAACTGTCTACAAAGCTCGACTTGTTGCGAAAGGTTTTCGTCAAGTTCAAGGGGTTGACTACGATGAGACTTTCTCACCCGTAGTGATGCTTAAGTCTGTCCGAATCATGTTAGCAATTGCCGTATTTTATGATTATGAAATTTGGAAAATGGAAGTCAAAACTGCATTCCTGAATGGATTTCTGGAAGAAGAGTTGTATATGATGCAACCGGAAGGTTTTGTCAATCCAAAAGGTGCTAACAAAGTGTGCAAGCTCCAGCGATCCATTTATGGACTGGTGCAAGCATCTCGGAGTTGGAATAAACGCTTTGATAGTGTGATCAAAGCATATGGTTTTATACAGACTTTTGGAGAAGCATGTATTTACAAGAAAGTGAGTGGGAGCTCTGTAGCATTTATGATATTATATGTATATGACATATTGTTAATCGGAAATGATATAGAATTTCTGGATAGCATAAAGGGATACTTGAATAAAAGTTTTTCAATGAAAGACCTCGTTGAAGCTGCTTACATATTAGGCATCAAGATCTATAGAGATAGATCAAGACACTTAATTGGACTTTCACAAAGCACATACCTTGATAAAGTTTTGAAAAAGTTCAAAATGGATCAGGCAAAGAAAGGCTTCTTGCCTGTATTACAAGGTGTGAAGTTGAGTCAGACTCAATGCCCGACAACAGCAGAAGATAGAGAGAAAATGAAAGATGTTCCCTATGCTTCAGCCATAGGCTCTATCATGTATGCAATGCTGTGTACCAGACCTGACGTATGCTTAGCAATAAGCTTGGCAGGTAGGTACCAAAGTAATCCATTAGTGGATCACTGGACAGCGGTCAAGAACATCCTGAAATACCTGAACAGGACTAAGGATATGTTTCTCGTATATGGAGGTGACAAAGAGCTAGTCGTAAATGGTTACATCGATGCAAGCTTTGACACTAATCCGGACGATTCTAAATCGCAAACCGGATACATGTTTTTATTAAACGGTGGAGCTGTAAGTTGGTGCAGTTCTAAACAAAGCGTCGTGGCGGGATCTACATGCGAACCGGAGTACATAGCTACTTCGGAAGCATCAAATGAAGGAGTCTGGATGAAGGAGTTCATTTCTGATCTAGGTGTCATACCTAGTGCATCGGGACCAATGAAGATCTTCTGCGACAATACTGGTGCAATTGCCTTGGCAAAGGAATCCATATTTCACAAGAGGACCAAGCACATCAAGAGACGCTTCAATTCCATCCGGAACCAAGTCCTGATGGGAGACATTGAGATTTGCAAGAGACATACAGATCTGAATGTTGCGTACCGTTGACTAAGCCTCTTCCACGAGCAAAACATGATCAGCACCAAGGCTCCATGGGTGTTAGAATCATTACAGTGTAATCTAGATTATTGACTCTAGTGCAAGTGGGAGACTAAAGGAAATATGCCCTAGAGGCAATAATAAAGTTATTATTTATTTCCTCATATCATGATAAATGTTTCCTAACCATAGACATGTGTTGTCATTTGATTAACGGGATCACATCATTAGGAGAATGATGTGATTGACTTGACCCATTCCGTTAGCCTAGCACTTGATCGTTTAGTATGTTGCTATTGCTTTCTTCATGACTTATACAAAGTTCCTACAACTATGAGATTATGCAACTCCCGTTTACGGAGGAACACTTTGTGTGCTACCAAACGTCACAACGTGAATCGGGTGATTACAAAGGAGCTCTACAGTGTCTCCGAAGGTAGATGTTGAGTTGGCGTATTTCGAGATTAGGATTTGTCACTCCGATTGTCGGAGAGGTATCTCTGGGCCCTCTCGGTAATGCACATCACTATAAGCCTTGCAAGCAATGTAGCTAATGAGTTAGTTACGGAATGATGCATTACGTAATGAGTAAAGAGACTTGCCGATAACGAGATTGAACTAGGTATTGGATACCGATGATCGAATCTCTGCAAGTAACATACCGATGACAAAGGGAACAACGTATGTTGTTATGCGGTTTGACCGATAAAGATCTTCGTAGAATATGTAGGAGCCAATATGAGCATCCAGGTTCCGCTATTGGTTACTGACCGGAAACATTTCTAGGTCATGTCTACATAGTTCTCGAACCCGTAGGGTCCGCACGCTTAACGTTACGATGACAGTTTTATTATGAGTTTATAAGTTTTGACGTACCGAAGGTTGTTCGGAGTCCCGGATGTGATCACGGACATAACGAGGAGTCTCAAAATGGTTGAGACATAAAGATTGATATATCGGACGACTATATTCGGACACCGGAAGTGTTCCGGGTGATTTCGGAGAAAACCGGAGTGCCGGAGGGGTTACCGGAACCCCCCGGGGAAGTATTGGGCCTTAGTGGGCCTGAGGGGAGAGAGAGGGCAGCAGCCCAGGAGGTGGCGCGCCCCCTCCCATGGGGAGTCCGAATTGGACTAGGGGAGGGGGGCGTGGCCCCTCTTTCCCTCTCCCTCTCCCTCTCTTTCCTTTCCCCTTCCTCCTTCCTAGTTGGACTAGGAAAGGGGAGTCCTACTACCGCTAGGAGGAGGACTCCCCCCTCCTTGGCGCGCCCCCTAGGGCCGGTCGGCCTCCCCCCTTGCTCCTTTATATACGGGGGCAGGGGGGCACCTCTAGACACACAAGTTGATATTCGTGATCGTTCCTTAGCCATGTGCGGTGCCCCCCTCCACCATATTCCACCTCGGTCATATCGTTGCGGTGCTTAGGCGAAGCCCTGCGTCGGTAGAACATCATCATCGTCACCACGCCTTCGTGCTGACGGAATCCGGGAATCGTCATCGTCATCATCATCATCATCATCATCATCATCATCATCATCATCATCATCCCCGACACCCTGCTGGATCGGAGTCCGGGAATCGTCATCGAGCTGAACGTGTGCTGAACTCGGAGGTGCGGTACGTTCGGTACTTGGATCGGTCGGATCGTGAAGACGTACGACTACATCAACCGCGTTGTTATAACACTTCCGCTTACGGTCTACGAGGGTACGTGGACAACACTCTCCCCTCTCGTTGCTATGCATCACCATAATCTTGCGTGTGCGTAGGAATTTTTTTGAAATTACTACGTTCCCCAACACACAGGTCCTCGTGGATGGCGAGCTCTTCTTCATCTTGACGTCGCGGACGCCGTTGGAGAATGCAAAGATGATGGCTTTGTCCGTCACCTTGGGGATCTTGAGGCGGACGTTGTTGAAGCGCCGGATGTACTTCTGCAGGGTTTCCCCGGGTTGCTGCTTGATGCGCCGCAGGTCGCCCGCGGCCGGCGGGCGCTCGCGAGTGCCCTGGAAGTTGGCGACAAAACGCTCGCGCATCTCGCCCCAGGAGGAGATCGATCCCACGGGCAGGTGTAGGAGCCACGAGCGCACACCATCTTTAAGGGTCATGGGGAACCAGTTCGCCATGACCTTCTCATCACCATTGGCCACCTCGATACTCAGCTTGTAGAGTTGTAGGAACTCCGCAGGGTCGGGGGTGCCATCATAGAGCGGAGGCAGGTCGGGCTTGAACTTCCCGGGCCAGATGACACTATGCAGCTCAGGAGTGAAGGCGCGGCAACCTGCTGTAGTCACTGGAGCTCGTTGTGGAGGCAAAGCCTGTTCTTGGTATCCGTGCATAGCCGCCACGGGTGGTGCACGGTCTTGACGCGGTGGTGCAGGGAGTGCAGGAGCACCTTCTTGCGGCCGAGGGACTTCCCAGCAGCTTCCTTCTTCACGCGCGGGCGCCCTGCGCGGGGGGTCGTGCCGTGGGGCCGCGCGCCTTGGTGCGAGGGTGACATCTTGACGTGGAGGTGGTGGAGGCGCTCCATGGGCCACGTTGCCCGCGACAGGAGGCGGACGAGGCAGCGAGAGGGAGGCGCGAGAGAGCCCCGGTGGCGGCCCAGCGAGCTCGGCGATGCGGTCCAGCCACTCCTCGTAGAGGTCGTCGACTAGGCGGTAGCGCAGGAGCTCACGTGACGTGAGCAGCGCAGCCTACGCGTCCACGGGTCCGCGACAAGCGTGGGACGAAGAACCGGCTGGAGTCAGCGACGGGGTGGCAGTGTGTCCGTCCCGCCGCACGAAGGGGTGCAGCGATGAGGCCTGCTCTTCGTTCCCCGTCGGGTTGGTGGCGGCGTTGGCGGCAGGCGATGGAGAACGACGGGGAGGCCCGCCAATGGGCGCCGTCTGTGCGAAGCGGGCATTGAGAGCGGCTCGGCGAGCACCGGCCATGGAACTGGTGGGATGATGGAGCATGGATCGCTAGAGGGAAAGCTTCAGCGCACCCCTACCTAGCGCGCCAAATGTCAGATTTCAGTTTCCGGCAAACCCTTGAGGTTCGAACACTGGGGTGCGCACGAAGATCTCTCTCTCTAGCTCGCTCGCTCAACGATCCATGACCTAGCTCGGCGAACACGAAGAACACGAGACACAAAGATTTATACTAGTTCGGGCCACTGTTGTGGTGTAATACCCTACTCCATTGTGGTGTGGTGGATTGCCTTGTAGGCCGAGGATGAACAAGTACAAGGAAAGAACAGCCACCTGAGGAGAGGTGTTCTTGAGCTCGGTGAGCTGGTGAGTGCCAGGGTGGTCTCAATGATCCGTCATCATATGAGTTGCCACTTCTATGGTGGTGGCTAGTCCTATTTATAGAAGCCCTGGCCCTCTTCCCAAATATTGAGCGGGAAGGGATCCCACAACAGCCAAATTTGAAGGGGGACATCTAGTACAAGCTATCCTGACAAAAGTAGTCTTCACCTGCCAAAGGCTCTGGTGGTGACGCCGTCCTGGGCTCCGTGATGACCTCCGTCCTGCCGTCTCACTTGTCTTGGT
Source organism: Aegilops bicornis (assembly GCA_021605145.1). Lineage (NCBI taxonomy): Eukaryota > Viridiplantae > Streptophyta > Magnoliopsida > Poales > Poaceae > Aegilops > Aegilops bicornis. The sequence continues at coordinate 326,966,118 of CM038669.1, forward strand.
CTTGTTGCACCGATATGGAAACCTTTGCCTGATGCCTCGGGACTCCTCGCCTGCGCTTGCCCCTTTAGCACCAAAGAGGCAACTGGTACTCTGCGCCCGCTGGCGCCCGCCTGGCCTTGGTCGTCACGGCTCACGTCACGCGCACCTCGCGAGGTGCCCCTTGCATAGATATCTCCGCCCTCGCGAGCCAGCTTAGTGAGGCTGCCCTTGAGGAGGTCTTGTGTCGTCCACCTCGCGAGGATTGGCCCCTTGCGAGGGTCTTGAGTGGTTACTTATGAAGATGGGCCGTACCAGGCCACTGGCTGAGCCTCGCCTTGGGCCGCAGGCAGGAAAGTCTGGGTACCCCCGTTCCCACGACGTCGACAGCCGCCTGGAGCTGATCTCGGGGTGGCTGCGATCCGACGCGTCTGTCAGGGCGGCATGGAGCCAGGCCAAAGCAGCCTCCGAGGGAGGTGATCAGGCTGTGGCCGCCTGCGACGCGGCGCTGAAGGATGCTGAAGCCACTGATACGTCTCCGTCGTATCTACATTTCCAAACACTTTTACCCTTGTTTTGGACTCTAACTTGCATGATTTGAATGGAACTAACCCGGATGATGTTTGTTTTCAGCAGAATTGCCATGGTGTTATCTTTGTGCGTAAATAGAAGTTCTCGAATGACCTGAAACTTCACGGAGATTATTTTGGAAATAATAAAAATACCGGAAAAAGAATCAAGGCCAGGGGGACCACACCCTTTCCACGAGGGTGGGGGCGCGCCGCCTCGTGGCATACAGAGCTCCACCGACCTCAACTCCAACTCTATATATTCACGTTCGGGGAGAAAAAAATTAGAGAGAAAGATTCATCGCGTTTTATGATACGGAGCCGCCGCCAAGCCCTAAACTCTCTCGGGAGGGCTGATCTGGAGTCCGTTCGGGGCTTCAGAGAGGGGAATACGTCGCCATCGTCATCATCAACCATCCTCCATCACAAATTTCATGATGCTCACCGCTGTGCGTGAGTAATTCCATCGTAGGCTTGCTGGACGGTGATGGGTTGGATGAGATTTATCATGTCATCGAGTTAGTTTTGTTAGGGTTTGATCCTAGTATCCACTATGTTCGAGATTGATGTTGCTATTACTTTGCTATGCTTAATGCTTGTCACTAGGGCCCGAGTGCCATGATTTCAGATCTGAACCTATTATGTTTTCATGAATATATGTGAGTTCTTGATCCTATCTTACAAGTCTATAGTCACCTACTATGTGTTATGATCCGCAACCCCGAGGTGACAATAATCGGGACCACTCCCGGTGATGATCATAGTTTGAGGAGTTCATGTATTCACTATGTGTTAATGCTTTGGTCCGGTACTCTATTAAAAGGAGGCCTTAATATCCCTTAGTTTCCGTTAGGACCCCGCTGCCACGGTAGGGTAGGTCAAAAGATGTCATGCAAGTTCTTTTCCATAAGCACGTATGACTATATTGGGAATACATGTCTACATTACATTGATGAATTGGAGCTAGTTCTGTGTCACCCTATGTTATGACTATTACATGATGAAGCGCATCCGGCATAATTCTCCATCACCGATCCAATGCCTCCGAGCTTTTCACATATTGTTCTTCGCTTATTTACCTTTCCATTGCTACTGTTACAATCACTACAAAACCCAAAAATATTACTTTTGCTACCGTTACCGTTACTTCCATACTACTTTGCTACTAAATACTTTGCTGCAGATATTAAGTTATCCAGGTGTGGTTGAATTGACAACTCAACTGCTAATACTTGAGAATATTCTTTGGCTCCCCTTGTGTCGAATCAATAAATTTGGGTTGAATACTCTACCCTCAAAAACTGTTGCGATCCCCTATACTTGTGGGTTATCAAGACTATTTTCTGTTGTCGTTGCCAGGGAGCATAGCTCTATTCTTTGAGTCACTTGGGATTTATATCTGCTGGTCACTATGAAGAACTTGAAAGACACAAAAACTAAAATTTATCCCTCAACTACGAGGGGAGGTAAGGAACTGCCATCTAGCTCTGCACTTGATTCACCATCTGTTTTGAGTAAGCTTGCGACACCTAAACCTGCTTACGCTATTAATTACGATATATGTCGATGTTATTGATGATGCCACTTCTACTATGCATGATACTTATGATGAAACTACTTCTATGTTTGATACTCTTGTGCCACTTGGTGAATTTCTTGATGAACAACTTGCTAGGGCTAGAGAGAATGAAATTATTGAACCTGCTAATATTGATGAAAGTGATGATGAAGATTCTCCCCTAAATATGAATTGCTGTTGTGCCCGAGGGCTATGTTATGGATGAAGAAACTGCTAGAGACTTTCTTGCTTGCAATGATAGAAGTGATCTTAAGAAATTATTAGCTAAGCTGAAACAAAAATCTCTGAATGCTAGAATGAAATATGATCCTGCTTATGCTACTTCACCTATCTTTGTTACTGATAAGGATTATGAATTCTCTGTCGACCCTGATATAATTACTTTGGTTGAGTCTGACCCTTTCTATGGCTATGAATCTGAAACTGTTGTTGCACATCTTACTAAACTAAATGATATAGCCACCCTGTTCACTAAGGATGAGAAAACTCGCTACTATTATATCCTTAAAATATTTCTGTTCTCATTAAGGGGTGATGCTAAGATATGGTTTAATTCTCTTGATCCTGGTTGTGTGCGTAGCCCCCAGGATATGATTTATTACTTCTCTGCTAAATATTTCCCTGCTCATAAGAAACAAGGTGCTTTAAGGGAAATATATAATTTTGTGCAAATTGAAGAAGAGAGTCTCCCACAAGCTTGGGGGAGGCTTCTCCAATTACTTAATGCTTTGCCTGATCATCCTCTTAAGAAAAATTAAATACTTGATATCTTTTACAATGGACTAACCGATGCTTCCAGAGACCACCTGGATAGTTGTGCTAGTTCTGTTTTCAAGGAAAGAACAACAGATAAAGCTGAAATTCTATTGAATAATATGTCGACCAATGAAAATAATTGGACACTTCCTGAACCAACTCCTAAGCCAATTCTGAAGAAAAGGGGTGTTCTATTTCTCAGTCCTGAAGATATGCAAGAGGCAAAGAAATCTATGAAAGAAAAAGGTATAAAAGCTAAAGATGTTAAGAATTTACCTCTTGTTGAAGAAATACATGGTCTTAATTTACCACCTGTTGAAGAAATACATGGTTTTAATCCATCACCTATTGAAGAAACACATGGTCTTGATAACCTGACACACGTTGTAAAGGTAAATTCTCTCTATAGATTTGATGAAGGTGATATTCCTCGTTATAAGTCTGCCAGCCAATGCTTAGATGAGTTTGATAATTTTACTGTCAAACATGAAACCTTCAATGCTTATGTTGGTAGACAATTGAAACACAATTCCGATATGCTTGAACACTTGGGTGATTATATGTCCAGGGTTAAAGGTGAACTTAAACTCATTAGTAAACATGCTTCTCTGGTTACCACTCAAGTAGAACAAGTACTTAAAGCTCAGAATGATTTGCTCAGTGAATTGAATAGTAAGAATAATGACTTTGCTTTTAGAGTTGCAACTAGAACTGGTAAAATGACTCAGGAACCTCTGTATCCTGAAGGCCATCCTAAGAGAATTGAGTAGAATTCTCAGAGAAATAATGTTGATACACCTAGTCCTTCTAAAAAGAAGAAAAAGAAAAATGATAGGACTTTGCATGCTTCTAGTGAACCTATTGCTGAAACACCTGAAAATCCAAATGATATTTCTATTTACGATCTTTGAAACACAATCTGGTAATGAACATGAACCTAGTGATAATGTTAATGATGATGTTCATGTTGATGCTCAACCTAGAAATGATAATGATGTAGAAATTGAACCTGTTGTTGATCTTGATAACCCACAATCAAAGAATCAACGTTATGATAAGAGAGACTTTGTTGTTAGGAAACACAGTAAGGAAAGAGAACCTTGGGTTCAGAAACCCATGCCCTTTCCTCCTAAACCATCAAAGAAAAAGGATGATGAGGATTTTGAGCGCTTTGCTGAGATGATTAGACCTATCTTCTTGCGTATGCGTTCTGATATGCTCAAAATGAATCCTTATGCTAAGTATATGAAAGAAATTGTTACTAATAAAAGAAAGATAACGGAAGCTGAAATTTCCACCATGCTTGCTAATTATACTTTTAAGGGTGGGATACCTAAGAAACTTGGAGATCCAGGAGTACCCACTATACCATGCTCCATTAAAAAAAATTATGTTAGAACTGCCTTATGTGATCTTGGAGCCGGTGTTAGTGTTATGCCTCTCTCTTTATATCGTAGACTTGATTTGAATAAGTTGACACCTACTGAAATATCTTTGCAAATGGCTGATAAATCAACTGCTATACCTGTCGGTATTTGTGAGGATGTGCCTGCTGTGGTTGCAAATGTTACTATTTTAACAGACTTTGTTGTTCTTGATATTCCCGAGGACGATAGTATGTCTATTATTCTTGGAAGACCCTTTTTGAATACTGCAGGGGCTGTTATTGATTGCAACAAAGGAAATGTCACTTTTCATGTTAATGGCAATGAGCATATGGTACACTTTTCCGAGGAAACAACCTCAAGTTCATAGTATAAACTCTATTGGAAAAACTCCATCGATTATTTTTGGAGGTTTTGAATTTCCTCTTCCTACTGTCAAAAAGAGATATGATATTCTTATTATTGGGGATGTGCATATCCCCGTTGAGGTAACATAGTGTTATTCGAAATTTCTCCGGTTTCATGCAATTCGGAATGAGTTTGTTAACAAGACCTGGTCAACCTTGTTAGTGGATTCCTTTTGATGAGCATGAGATGGATGAAGTTAGAAAGCACAACCTTCTGTACCCTCCTTTTACTTTCTATTATTTAGTTGAAATAAAGCAAAAATAGTATTTTCTGTCTGTTTTCCGTATTATCCGTGCAATATAAAAATACCCGGAAAATAAAAGTTCTCCAAATGCCCTGAAATTTAAATATGTTTTTTTCTGGAATATTTGAGAATATCTGGCACTGAGAACACATTAGGGGGAGCTGGCACCTGGCCACGAGGGTCCAGGGTGCGCCCACCCCCCTGGGCGCGCCCCCTGCCTCGTGGGCCCATGGTGGCTCCCCTCCACTTATTCCTGCACCCACACACTCCTTCCTCCCAAAAAATCACCAACCAGCTCAAGCACGAGTTCTTGCTCATTTTGCTGCGATTTTCGATCTCCTTGCTCAAAGCACCTCTCACAAAACTGCTTTGGGGGATTGTTCCTTGGTATGTGACTCCTCCAATGGTCCAATTAGTTTTTGTTCTAGTGCTTTATTCATTGCAAATTTGTGCTGCCTAGGTGACCATGTTCTTGAGCTTGCATGTCAAATTTATATGGTTCCAAGTAGTTCTAATGCATGATATAGTCCCTAGGCACTGATATGTCTCCAACGTATCTATAATTTTTGATTGCTCCATGCTATATTATCTACTGTTTTGGACAATATTGGGCTTTATTATCCACTTTTACATTATTTTTGGGACTAACCTATTAACCGGAGGCCCAAATTCTTAATTGCTGTTTTTTTGCCTATTTCAGAGTTTCGCAGAAAAGGAATATCAAACGGAGTCCAAACGGAATGAAACCTTCAGGAATGTGATTTTCAGAACGAACATGATATAGGAGACTTGGACCCTACGTCAAGAAACAAAAGAGGAGGCCATGAGGTAGGGGGGCATGCCCACCCCCCAGGGCGCGCCCTCCACCCTCGTGGGCCCCTGTTGCTCCACCGACGTACTCCTTCCTCCTATATATACCTACGTACCCCCAAACGATCAGATGAGGAGCCAAAAACCTAATTCCACCGCCGCAACCTTCTGTACCCACGAGATCCCATCTTGGGGCCTGTTCTGGAGCTCACGAGGGGGCATCCATCACGGAGGGCTTCTACATCAACACCATAGCCTCTCCAATGAAGTGTGAGTAGTTTACCTCAGACCTTCGTGTCCATAGTTAGTAGCTAGATGGCTTCTTCTCTCTTTTGGATCTCAATACAATGTTCTCCCCCTCTCTTGTGGAGATCTATTCGATGTAATCTTATTTTTGCGGTGTGTTTGTTGAGACCGATGAATTGTGGGTTTATGATCAAGATTATCTATGAACAATATTTGAATCTTCTCTAAATTCTTTTATGTACGATTGGTTATCTTTGCAAGTCTCTTCGAATTATCAGTTTGGTTTGGCCTACTAGATTGATCTTTCTTGCAATGGGAGAAGTGCTTAGCTTTGGGTTCAATCTTGCGGTGTCCTTTCCCGATGTGAGGGGCAGCAAGGCACGTATTGTATTGTTGCTATCGAGGATAACAAGATGGGGATTTTATCATATTGCATGAATTTATCCCTCTACATCATGTCATCTTGCTTAAGGCGTTACTATGTTTTCATGAACTTAATACTCTAGATGCATGCTGGATAGCGGTCGATGAGTGGAGTAATAGTAGTAGATGCACGGTGAGTCGGTCTACTTGTCTCGGACGTGATGCCTATATACATGATCATACCTAGATATTCTCATAACTATGCTCAATTATGTCAATTGCTCGACAGTAATTCGTTCACCCATCTTAAAATACTTATGCTCTTGATAGAAGCCACTAGTGAAACCTATGGCCCCCGGGTCTATCTTCATCATATTAATCTTCCAACACTTAGTTATTTCCTTTGCTTTTTTACTTTGCTTTTATTTTACTTTGCATCTTTATCACAAAACTACCAAAAATATTATCCTATCATATCTATCAGATCTCACTCTCGTAAGTGACCTGAAGGGATTGGCAACCCCTTATCGCGTTGGTTGCGAGGAGTTATTTGTTTTGTGTAGGTACGAGGGACTCGCGCGTAGCCTCCTACTGGATTGATACCTTGGTTCTCAAAAACCGAGGGAAATACTTACGCTACTTTGTTGCATCATCCTTTCCTCTTCAAGGAAATCCAACGCAGTGCTCAAGTGGTAGCAAGAAGATTTCTGGCGTCGTTGCTGGGGAGTCTATGCAAAAGTCAACATACCAAGTACCCATCACAAATCCTTTATCTCCCGCATTACATTATTTGCCATTTGCCTCTCGTTTTCCTCTCCCCCACTTCACCCTTGCCGTTTTATTCACCCTCTCTTTTCCGTTCACCTCTTTTTCGCTTGCTTTTTGTTTGCTCGTGTGTTGGATTGCTTGCTTGTCACGATGTCTCTACCTAGATTTGGTGATCTTCACGTTAAAAGGTTAGAAGAGATCGAAAGCAACGTCAGTAGTTTTATGGTTTTGCAATTTGAGCATAATAATTTCTCCAGAAACAAGCTTAAGGAACAAAAAAGTTTTATGAGTTATATGAATAAAGAGCTCAATGATATGTCTAAAGAATTTGATGGTTTAAGATCCCAAATTGCACGTCTTGAGAAGTTAACTGCTGAAATATCGGATAAGCAGGCTACCTTAGTTAATAGGATGGCCGCTAAACCGGATTTCTATGAAAATAAAGATGAAGATCTGAAAGTTATTGATGTGTCCCCTATTAAATCTTTGTTTTGCAATATGAATCTTTACCTAGAAGGCGTTCCAAAATTCGGAGTTTTTAGATCTTGATGCTAAAATTGATAAAAGTGGGATTGAAGAAATCAAAACCCTAGATGTTGCTAAACCCACTATTTTGGATTTCAAGGAATTTAATTATGAAAATTGCTCTTTGATTGATTGTATTTCCTTGTTACAATCCATGCTAAATTCTCCTCATGCTTACAGTCAAAATAAAGCCTTTACCAAACATATCGTTGATGCTTTTATGCAATCTTATGAAGAAAAGCTTGAGTTGGAAGTTTCTATCCCTAGAAAACTTTATGATGAGTGGGAACCTACTATTAAAATTAAGATTAAGGATCATGAGTTCTATGCTTTGTTTGATTTGGGTGCTAGTGTTTCCACTATTCCCAAAACTTTGTGTGATTTGCTAGATTTCCGTGATTTTGATGATTGCTCTCTAAACTTGCACCTTGCGGATTCCACGATTAAGAAACCTATGGGAAGAATTAATGATGTTATTATTGTTTCAAATAGGAATTATGTGTCCGTAGATTTTATCGTTCTTGATATAGATTGCAATCCTTCATGTCCTATTATTCTTGGTAGACCTTTCCTTAGAACGGTTGGTGCAATTATTGATATGAAGGAAGGGAATATTAGATTCCAATTTTCATTAAAGAAAGGCATGGAACACTTCCCTAGGAAGAAAATAAAATTACCATATGAATCTATCATGAGAGCCACTTATGGATTGCCTACCAAAGATGGCAATACCTAGATCTATCCTTGCTTTTATGCCTAGCTAGGGGCGTTAAACGATAGCGCTTGTTGGGAGGCAACCCAATTTTATTTGTAGTTTTTTTTGCTTTTTTCTTTCTGTTTAGGAATAAATCTTTGATCTAGCCTCTGGTTAGATGTGTTTTTATGTTTTAATTAGTGTTTTTGCCAAGCTAAACCTATAGGATCTTCTTGGATAATAGTTATTTGATCTTGCTGTAATTTCCACAAACTTTCTGTTCACGAAAACAATTGTTAAAAATCACGGGAACGAGATAAAATACTGATTCCAATAGCTGCTGATCAATAAACAAATTGTCTAGGTCTCCCTATTTTGGTAGATTTTTTGGAGTTCCAGAAGTTTGTGTCAGTTACAGATTACTACAGACTGTTCTGTTTTTTTACAGATTCTGTTTTTCGTGTGTTGTTTGCTTATTTTGATGAATCTATGGCTAGTAAAATAGTTTATAAACCATAGAGAAGTTGTAATACAGTAGTTTTAACACCAATATAAATAAAGAATGAGTTCATTACAGTACCTTGAAGTGGTCTTTTGTTTTCTTTCGCTAACGGAGCTCACGAGATTTCTGTTGAGTTTTATGTTGTGAAGTTTTCAAGTTTTGGGTGAAAGATTTTGATGGATTATGGAACAAGGAGTGGAAAGAGCCTAAGCTTGGGGATGCACATGGCACCCCCAAGATAATATAAGGACACCAAAAGCCAAAGCTTGGGGATGCCCTGAAGGCATCCCCTCTTTCGTCTACTTCCATCGGTAACTTTACTTGGAGCTATATTTTTATTCACCACATGATATGTGTTTTGCTTGGAGCGTCTTGTATGATTTGAGTCTTTGCTTTTTAGTTCACCACAATCATACTTTCTTTACACACATTTTGAGAGAGCCATACATGATTTTGAATTTGATAGAATACTCTATGTGCTTCGCTTATATCTTTTGAGTTATATAGTTTTGCTCTAGTACTTCACTTATATCTTTTAGAGCACGGTGGTGGATTTGTTTTATAGAAACTATTGATCTCTCATGCTTCACTTAGATTATTTTGAGAGTCTTAAATAGCATGGTAATTTGCTTAAATCCTAATATGCTAGGTGTTCAAGATTAGTAAAAACTTTCTTATGAGTGTTTTGAATACTAAGAGAAGTTTGATGCTTGATGATTGTTTTGAGATATGGAGGTAATAATATCAAAGTCGTGCTAGTTGAGTAGTTGTGAATTTGAGAAATGCTTGTGTTGAAATTTGCAAGTCCCGTAGCATGCACGTATGATAAATGTTATGTAACAAATTTGAAACATGAGGTGTTCTTTGATTGTCCTCCTTATGAGTGGCAGTCGGGGATGAGCGATGGTCTTTTCCTACCAATCTATCCCCCTAGGAGCATGCGCGTAGTGCTTGGTTTTTGGTGACTTGTAGATTTTTGCAATAAGTATGTGAGTTCTTTATGACTAATGTTGAGTCCATGGATTACACGCATTCTCACCCTTCCATCATTGCTAGCCTCTTGATTGCAGTGCATTGCCCTTTCTCACATTGAGAGTTGGTGCAAACTTCACGGTGCATCCAAACCCCGTGATATGATACGCCTTTTCACACATAAACCTCCTTATATCTTCCTCAAAACAGCCACCATACCTACCTATTATGGCATTTCCATAGCCATTCCGAGATATATTGTCGTGCAACTTTCCACCATTCCGTTTATCATGACACATTCATCATTGTCATATTGCTTAGCATGATCATGTAGTTGACATAGTATTTGTGGCAAAGCCACCATTCATAATTCTTTCATACATGTCACTCTTGGTTCATTGCATATCCCGGTACACCGCCGGAGGCATTCATATATAGTCATATTTTGTTCTAGTATCGAGTTGTAATCATTGAGTTGTAAATAAATAGAAGTGTGATGATCATCATTTTCTAGAGCATTGTCCCAAGTGAGGAATAAAAAAGAGAAAGGCCATAAAAAAGAGAAGGCCCAAAAAAGAGAGAAAAGAGAGAAGGGACAATGCTACTATCCTTTTGCCACACTTGTGCTTCAAAGTAGCACCATAATCTTCATGATAGAGAGTCTCTTGTTTTGTCACTTTCATATACTAGTGGGAATTTTTCATTATAGAACTTGGCTTGTATATTCCAACAATGGGACTCCTCAAGTGCCCTAGGTCTTCGTGAGAAAGCAAGTTGGATGCACACCAACTTAGTTTATTTTGTTGAGATTTCATACATTTAGCTCTAGTGCATCCGTTGCATGGCAATCCCTACTCCTTGCATTAACATCAATCGATGGGCATCTCCATAGCCCATTGATTAGCCTCGCTGATGTGAGACTTTCTCCTTTTCTGTCTTCTCCACATAACCCCCATCATCATATTCTATTCCACCCACAGTGCTATGTCCATGGCTCGTGCTCATATATTGCGTGAAAGTTTATAGGTTTGAGATTACTAAAGTATGAAACAATTGCTTGGCTTGTCATCGGGATTGTGCATGATGAGAGCATTCTTGTGTGACGAAAATGAAGCATGACTAAACTATATGATTTTGTAGGGATGAACTTTGTTTGGCCATGTTATTTTGAGAAGACATAATTGCTTAGTTAGTATGCTTGAAGTATTATTATTTTTATCTCAATATGAACTTTTATCTTGAATCTTTAGGATCTGAATATTCATACCACAACTAAGAAGAATTACATTGAAATTATGCCTAGTAGAACTCCGCATCAAAAATTATTTTTTTATCATTTACCTACTCAAGGACGAGCAGGAATTAAGCTTGGGGATGCCTGATACGTCTCCAACGTATCTATGATTTTTGATTGCTCCATGCTATATTATCTACTGTTTTGGTCATTATTGGGCTTTATTATCCACTTTTATATTATTTTTGGGACTAACCTATTAACCGGAGGCCCAGCCCAGAATTGCTGTTTTTTTTGCCTATTTCAGAGTTCCGCAGAAAAGGAATATTAAACGGAGTCCAAACGGAATGAAACCTTCGGGAACGTGATTTTCGGAACGAACATGATCCAGGAGACTTGGACCTTACGTCGAGAAACAAAAGAGGAGGCCACGAGGTAGGGGGGCGCACCCACCCACCCAGGGCGCGCCCTCCACCCCCGTGGGCCCCCTGTTGCTCCACCGACGTACTCCTTCCTCCTATATATACCTCATTGCACTTCAAAGCGATCAGATGAGGAGCCAAAAACCTAATTCCACCGCCGCAACCTTCTGTACCCACGAGATCCCATCTTGGGGCCTGTTCCGGAGCTCCGCCGGAGGGGGCATCCATCACAGAGGGCTTCTACATCATCATCTTTATCACAAAAATACCAAGAATATTATCCTATCATATCTATCAGATCTCACTCTCGTAAGTGACCGTGAAGGGATTGACAACCCCTTATCGCGTTGGTTGCGAGGAGTTATTTGTTTTGTGTAGGTACGAGGGACTCGCACGTAGCCTCCTCTTTGGATTGATACCTTGGTTCTCAAAAACTGAGGGAAATACTTACGCTACTTTGCTGCATCATCCTTTCCTCTTCAGGGAAATCCAACGCAGTGCTCAAGAGGTAGCAGGCACTTGAGGGAGTAGTTGCTATCAATATTGTTGAGCTTGGTTCACTTTTATTTGAAGTTACTAAAAATTTCAGAAAATGATGAAGAGATTTTTGAGGGGCTCTTCGAGCCGAAGCTCGAAGGATAAGCAAAGTGAAGAAGTAGAGAGGCCCAAATATAATCTGCCTCGCACCGCGGAGGTTCGGCCGTGTGAATGGACTTGCGATGATTTCTTGAGAGCAGCCGGGATTTATGATGATTTTTATGAGTTGGCTGAGAATGCAGGCCTCAGCGAATTCCTCCGCGACCAACGTGAACAGTATCTCTTACTCACCAATACCTTTGTGCAAAATTTCCATTTCCATTCTAGGAGGTCACCACCTATGGTGGATTTTTATTTATATGATGAGTATAAGGAGATGACCGTTCGTGAATTCTGTGAGGTTTGCAAGTTACCTTTTCCACATTTCATAGAGGAACCACATCGCAACGATGTGGAGGGGTTTATTGATACAATTGTTGTAGGGGAAACGAGGAAGGTTTCCAACGCATGAATTACTAGCATACACTTTCCTGTTCTACGTTACTTTGCTATATTTGCTAGTAGATGCTTAATTGGTCGCGGAAACTGTGGAAACCTGAGTGCCCTGATATTATTATTTTGTGCCATGCCTTGTTTTGTGATGACACATTTAGTATGGGCGCTATTGTTGCAAAGCGATTAAATCTTAACCGTACTAAGGGCCCCATCTTGGGAGGCATCTTTGCCTCGTGCCTCGCTGCATACTGTAACGTACCTATTAGGCACTATGAGAAAGAATAAAAGTTGCTGCCTCCTATTTATCTAGATTATACGAGTATGGTAGCGCATGATTTTATTGTTAAAAATAGGGAAAATGCGCTTAAGTACAAAGCATTATTTGATAAAAATCACCCGAGACTATTACCTTGCCTCGCTCCTTCCTGTTTGATTTATCTGCAGGCAAGTATCTCGTTCATTGGCGGCCATCCACGCCTCTAGGAACCCTACATCAGCTATAGAGCCGAGCCGGAACCACAATTTGATCCTCCACGATACCGATTACCGGTGGGATCCGGAGGTGATTGCAAACCAGAGGCAATCCGAGGCTTCTTCACAGTACGACCCCAACTATAACTTTGGATATCCGCCAGGCTAGCCATGGCAATAGACCAACTTAGGCCAAAAGCCTAAGCTTGGGGGAGTATGTATTTCTCACCGACATTACATTTATGTTTACACACTCATTGCTAGTTGTCGGTGCTCATACTTTTTCATTGTACTATCCATGCTAGTTTATTTTCCTTTTTATGCTTTCTTCTTGTGTGTTTGAAAAACCTTAAGAAAAATAAAAAAAATAGTTGTAGCTTTTAGCTAGTTTACTTTTCTTGCTGTAGTAGTAATAACTAAAAAGAAAACCCAAAAAAAATATTTCCTGTTCTTCTTTTGCTTGTTGGGAGCTTTCCCGTGTAAATAGTTTTTATTTCTTTTCTTTCCTTTGGGGGTCGATAGGAGAAGACCATGATGAAATTAATGAAGTGGCTCTTATATGCATTATTGTTGATTTAACCAAGAGCCCATATTGCCTTGTCTTCTCCTGTTTATTTAATGCTTGCTGATTCCAGCTTAGTCCAATGCCCGTGCATTATTATTATTATTCACATCGTTCGGTCGTGCAAGTGAAAGGCAATTATGACGATATAAGATGGACTGATTGAGATGAGAGAAGCTGGTATGAACTCGACCTCTCTTGTTTTTGTAAATATGATTACTTCATCGTTCCTGATTCAGCCTATTATGAATAAACATGTTTGCAATGACAATTATATATCATAGTTGCTCGTGCCATGCTTGATTAGCTACGAGTTATAATGGTTTACCTTGCGTGCTAACATGCTATTAAAATGGTTGTGATGTGGTATGATGGGGTGGTATCCTCCTTTGAATGATTCAAGTGACTTGACTTGGCACATGTTCACACATGTAGTTGAAACAAATCAACATAGCCTTCACGATATTTATGTTCATGGTGGATTATATCCTACTCATGCTTGAACTCAATGTTCATTAAATTTAATGCATGTTCATGACTGTTGTTGCTCTCTAGTTGGTCGCTTCCCAGTCTTTTTCTAGCCTTCACTTGTACTAAGCGGGAATACTGCTTGTGCATCCAATCCCTTAAACCCCAAAGTTATGCCATATGAGTCCACCATACCTTCCTATATGCGGTATCTACCTGCCGTTCCAAGTAAATTTGTATGTGCCAAACTCTAAACCTTCAAATGAAATTCCGTTTTGTATGCTTGAATAGCTCATGTATCAACTAGGGATGTCTGTATCTTCCATGTTAGGCGGGTTATTCTCAAGAGGAGTGGACTCCGCTCCTCACTCACGAGAAAATGGCTGGTCACCGGGATGCCCAGTCCCATGATTTATGCAAATCATATCAAAATTATTACAAACAAAACCCCCCCAGGATTGTTGTTAGTTGGAGGCACCCGTTGTTTCGGACAAGCCATGGATTGATGTTTGTTGGTGGAGGGGGAGTATAAACTTTACCATTCTGTTTGGGAACCGCCTATAATGTGTGTAGCATGGAAGATATCGCCATCTCTTGGTTGTTATGTTGACAATGAAAGTATGCCTCTCAAAATATTATTTATCTATATTTCAAAACCGAGCTCGCACCTCTACAAATCCTGCTTCCCTTTGCGAAGGGCCTATCTATTTACTTTTATGCTGAGTCATCACCCTCTTATTAAAAAGCACCACCGGAGAGCACCGCTGTCATTTGCATCCATTACTATTAATTTATATTGGGTATGACTATGACTGGATCTCTTTTACCATGAATTACAATGTTTAGTCAGTCCTTGACCTTTAAAGGTGCTCTGCATTTATGTTTTGCAGTCTCGGAAAGGGCTAGCGAGATACCATCTTGTTATATCATATTATGATTGTTTTGAGAAAGTATTGTCATCCGAGATTTACTATTATTGCTCACTAGTTGATTATGCCATTGATATGAGTAAACATGAGACCTAAATGTTATTGTGAATGTGGTTAGTTCGTGATCTTTGTTGAAAACTTGAATGCTGGCTTTACACATTTACAACAACAAGAGCAAACAGAGTTTGTAAAAGTTTTTTCTTTATCACCTTGAGTTTATCAACTGAATTGCTTGAGGACAAGCAAAGGTTTAAGCTTGGGGGAGTTGACACGTCTCCGTCGTATCTACTTTTCCAAACTCTTTTGCCCTTGTTTTGGACTCTAACTTGCATAATTTGAATGGAACTAACCCGGACTGACGTTGTTTTCAGCAGAATTGCCATGGTGTTATCTTTGTGCAGAAACAAAAGTTCTCGGAATGACCTGAAACTTCACGGAGATTATTTTTGGAAATAATAAAAATTACTGGCAAAATAATCAAGGCCAGGGGGACCACACCCTTTCCACGAGGGTGGGGGGCGCGCCCCCTGCCTCGTGGGCCCCCTGGAGCTCCACCGACCTCAACTCCAGCTCTATATATTCACGTTAGGGGATAAAAAATCAGAGAGAAAGATTCATCACGTTTTACGATACGGAGCCTCCGCCAAGCCCTAAACTCTCTCGGGAGGGCTGATCTGGAGTCCGTTCGGGGCTCCAGAGAGGGGAATTCATCGCCATCGTCATCATGAACCATCCTCCATCACCAATTTCATGATGCTCACCGCCGTGCGTGAGTAATTCCATTGTAGGCTTGCTGGACGGTGATGGTTGATGATATTTATCATGTAATCGAGTTAGTTTTGTTAGGGTTTGATCCCTAGTATCCACTATGTTCTGAGATTGATGTTGCTATGACTTTGCTATGCTTAATGCTTGTCACCGGGGCCCGAAAGTGCCATGATTTCAGATCTGAACCTATTATGTTTTCATGAATATATGTGAGTTCTTGATCCTATCTTGCAAGTCTATAGTCACCTGCTATGTGTTATGATCCGGCAACCCCGAAGTGACAATAATCGGGACCACTCCCGGTGATGACCATAGTTTGAGTTCATGTATTCACTATGTCTTAATGCTTTGGTTCGGTACTCTATTAAAAGGAGGCCTTAATATCCCTTAGTTTCCGTTAGGACCCCGCTACCACGGGAGGGTAGGACAAAACATGTCATGAAAGTTCTTTTCCATAAGAACATATGGCTATATTCAGAATACATGCCTACATTACATTGATGAATTGGAGCTAGTTCTGTGTCACCCTATGTTATGACTGTTACATGATGAACAAAGATCCGCATAATTCTCCATCACCGATCCAATGCCTCTGAGTTTTTCACATATTGTTCTTTGCTTATTTACTTTTACATTGCTCTTGTTACAATCACTACAAAACCCAAAAATATTACTTTTGCTACCGTTACCGTTACTTCCATACTACTTTGCTACTAAATACTTTGCTGCAGATATTAAGTTATCCGGTGTGGTTGAATTGACAACTCAACTGCTAATACTTGAGAATATTCTTTGGCTCCCCTTGTGTCGAATCAATAAATTTGGGTTGAATACTCTACCCTTGAAAACTGTTGCGATCCCCTATACTTGTGGGTTATCAGCCACCAAGGAGTGCTGCCAGGTGGTGGAGGCAGAGTTGCGTATCTTGCGCGACACCGAGACACGGCAGCACGAGACGTGGGAGAAGAAGCTGAAGGCTTGAGAAGACGCGGTCGCGGATCGCGACATTGAGCTGGATCAGTCGGCGCGGGCGCAGGCCGCGGAGCGCAGCCGCTTGGAGGAGCGGGAGCACAAGGTGGAAGCGGAGAAGGCCCAGCTGGAAGCCAAGGCGAAGGTTCTTGTCGAGAATTGCGTGGCCTTCAAATCTCTCGAGCTAAGGTCTCGCGAGGCACTGAGGGAGCTCTATGGGAAGGGCTTGTAGAAGCCCATTTGGTGGTGATGAGGAAGGCCCCGCCAAGCTACTCCCTCAGCTCGTCACGATGCTCGAGGATGTCGTAAACGGGATCGGCCCCATGGTGGAGGGGGAAGCCCGCGCGCTCTCCTCTTCAGCCCTGACGTGTGTCTTCAGCCACCTTCATCTTCGCGACCCTGACTTTGACCTCGGCGCTCTGCTTGAGCCTGTGGATGAGGAACGCTGCGAGGCTGCTGCCGAAGCCGTGAAGGACCGGGTGGATGCCCTGCGGGAGAAGTTCCTCGTCGTCGACCCTGCGCCTCCGACTGCTGATGCCTCCAACCCTGCGGCTACGGCTGACGGTGTTGCCGGAGTCGAGGGGGCACTCCTTGCGGGTGAAGGTAGCGCCCAAGGTTGAAGATAAGGCTTGGAGGCGGCACCTCCCTCCGCTTTAGTTTCCTACAACATGCACCGTGCCCCGTGGAGGCGTTAAAACTTATGTCGGGTACTTGAAGAACAATATGTTTTGTAATAATTGCTAGGATTCCGTGATTTCCTCCCTGTTTGCTTTAGTGTTCTACGTCGGCAGAGCCCGGCCCCGCGCATACCTCAGCCGCCACTGACTCGTCCGGATCGCCAGGACGAGGCTAGGGGGTGAGGGGCTACGTGACTGTTAGTGTCAAAACCGGCGGATCTCGGGTAGGGGGTCCCGAACTATGCGTCTAAGGCGGATGGTAACAGGAGGCAGGGGACACAATGTTTACCCAGGTTCGGTCCCTCTCGATGGAGGTAATACCCTACTTCCTGCTTGATTGATCTTGATGATATGAGTATTACAAGAGTTGATCTACCACGAGATCATAGAGGCTAAACCCTAGAAGCTAGCCTATGATTATGATTGTTCTTGTCCCTACGGACTAAACCCTCCGGTTTATATAGACACCGGAGGGGGCTAGGGTTACACAGAGTCGGTTACAAGGGAGGAGATCTACATATCCGAATTGCCAAGCTTGCCTTCCATGCAAAGGAGAGTCCCACCCGGACACGGGACGAAGTCTTCAATCTTGTATCTTCATAGTCCAACAGTCCTGCCAAAGTATATAGTCCGGCAGTCCGAGGACCCCCTAATCCAGGACCCCCTCAGTAACCCCTGAACCAGGCTTCAACGACGATGAGTCCGATGCGCAGATTGTCTTCGGCATTGCAAGGCGGGTTCTTCCTCCTAATACTTCATAGAAGATTTTGAACACAAGGATCATGTCCGGCTCTGCAAAAAAAATTCCACATACCACTATAGAGAGTATAATATTTCCACAAATCTAATCTGCTGACAACTTTTCATAACGTGACATCACGCCATGGCCCGGTCATTATTCAAACCGTTTTTCTCAACCAGCTACTGCACATATTGCGAGGCGGTTTTCTTGGCACGTCTTGTCGAAGCAGAGATCGTGTCCCCTTATCACGGAATTCTCATTAATACGTGTGTGGGTAACCCAACCGCACCATCAATCACGGCGCTTGGGGAATAAGCGGGTTTACCAGGCAAGTGAGGAGGCGCAAAATCCCTGCTGCCTTTATAAGGGGATAAGGACTTCCTTTCGCACCCACGCTTTCTTCTTCCCGATCCATTCCCCTTCGCTCGAGCTCCAGCGCCCGAGCATTTATCTTCTCCGCCCACAAAGGCCTTCCAAAAATGTCCGGATCCGAAGCAGGAGGTAAGTGGATGGCCTCTACCGTCCGAGAGAAGGATATAAAAAAGCTTCGGGAGGCCGGGTACCTGGCCAAGAAAATCAGCCACCATCTCCTGACGGCGGGACAGATCATCCCTACTCCGGTACCCCACAAGAGGGTTGTATTCCTCCCTCATTTTGTCCGCGGGCTAGGGTTTCCTCTCCACCCGTTCGTTCGTGGCATCATGTATTATTACGGGATCGATTTTCATGATCTATCCCCCAATTCCTTCCTCAACATCTCGACATTCATCGTCGTGTGTGAGGATTTTCTCTGCATCTCGCCACACTTCGGCTTATGGCTTAAGATCTTTAATGTGAAGCCCCAGGTAGTGAGCGGCGAGCACACCGAGTGTGGGGGCGCTATGGTGAGCAGGATGCCCAACATCACATGGCCGGCATGTACTTTTAATGATTCCGTCAAAGAGTGGCAACAACGGTGGTTTTACATCACTGAGCCGCGCGGCATGGAATGGGCCGCCGCTCACGAGTTCCGATCCGGAGCCCCTCTGCGACTTACGTAGTGGCCTAAGAAGGGCCTGAACTGGTCTTCGTCCGACGAACTGTCGGTGCTCCAGACGTGCGTTAAGGATATGGAAGACAAGAACATCGAACTTGTTAATGTAGTCCAGGTGATGTTAGTTCGCCGGATCCTGCCTTATCAGCACTGGACTTGCAATCCATGGGAATTCGATCTGGCCAAGCACCAGACCCTGCGAGAGCTCTTCGGCTCCTCACACAAAGACATTTGGAAGGTGCTTTTCAAGTCCGGCAAATCATGGCCGGACTCGGCCGAGGACCACGGGTACCAACTGTCCCGCTGTCGGTGTCAAAACCGGCGGATCTCGGGTAGGGGGTCCCGAACTGTGCGTCTAGGCGGATGGAAACAGGAGACAAGGGACACGATGTTTTTATCCAGGTTCGGGCCCTCTCGATGGAGGTAAAACCCTACTCCTGCTTCATTAATATTGATGATATGGGTAGTACAAGAGTGGATCTACCACGAGATCAGAGAGGCTAAAGCCTAGAAGCTAGCCTATGGTATGATTGTAGTTCGTCCTACGGACTAAAACCCTCCGGTTTATATAGACATCGGATAGGGTTAGGGTTACAGTAGTCGGTTACAATGGTAGGAGATCTACATATCCAGATCGCCAAGCTTTCCTTCCACGCCAAAGAAAGTCCCATCCGGACACGGGACGAAGTCTTCAATCTTGTATCTTCATAGTCCAGGAGTCCGGCCAACGGTGATAGTTCGGCTATCCGGACACCCCCTAATCCAGGACCCCCTCAGTAGCCCCCAAACCAGGCTTCAATGGCGATGAGTCCGGCGCGTAGATTGTCTTCGGCATTGCGAGGAGGGTTCTTCTCCAAATTCCATATACTTGTCGAATAGTGTCCGGCTTCTGATAAATGCTGCGCTCCTTGGCTTCCACGCCCAATAATGGCCATCTTCCACGTGTTTGAATGAATGCGAAAAGCCGTGGTATTTTTACACTTATCCCCTAGCTGCACAAATGAGCCGCCTATAAAAGGGACGAGGATCTAGATCTGAGTCACATCATCCCCTCCATGAAGCTTTCATCGGAGCGCCTCTGAAAAAAATCCATTCCATCATGGACAATCGACGCGGCTCCTCCTCTCGCGCTCCCAGCCCTCAGCCTGGAAATTGGGAGAGATGCTCAGTCCTGCATAGCGAGCTAGTGACACTCCAAACCAAGGGATTTCTTCCCCCGCCCTTCATGGTTCCGTTTCGAGCCGGACTAGCCACCTATAAGGGCGGAAAGCAAGCGGAGAGTGTCCCCGATCCCTCCAAAGGAGAGCGGGTATGCTTTATATCTTATCTAGTAAGAGGACTCGGATTTCCAATTCATTTGTTTCTCCGGGGGCTCTTGGAGTTCTACGGCCTCCAGTTGCACCACCTTACGCCTACCTCCATTTTGCACATCGCGGGCTTCGTGGCCCTTTGCGAACTGTTCTTGGGCGCCGAGGCTCATTTCGCTACCGTGGAAGAGATTATTCTGCCTTGTACCCCGTTCTCATGAGGGGTCAATATATCAAGTGGGCGGAGCCGAGCTATGGCGCATCGCCGGGACCGGATATCTATTCGGAACCCCGAAGAAGGCGTCCGAAGACTGGCCTTCGGAATGGTTTTATATAGAAGACGTCCCTCTGCCGGATCCTGTTCGGATCGGTCTCCCGGAGTTCAGCAATGCTCCTTTGAAGAAATGCCTGAGTTGGCGCCAGCGGAACTCCCAGAGGGAAGACGACAGGGACGTCCTTTACCTGATGAGCCGAATAAGATTGTTAGCTCATTCCGGACTGACCATGATCGGTGTCATGGCCACATGTATTATGCGGGGGGTGCAGCCGCTCAAAGATAGGGTCCACCCATGTGGGATTTCAACGGGAGGACGATGCCACCCGTCATGGCCGTAAGGGCGGGATCGGTCACCGATCTGGTGAAGACCTTGTCCGCTGTACCAGGGAGAAGAGGAAGATTTTCTCCGCGTCAGTCCATTGAACGGATTTTCTATGAACAATCCTCGAAGCTGGGTAAGCGGACATTTCTTTTTTGCACATCTGATCCGTATCCCCATGGTTAGGTATCTCATTTTGTGATTTTGATGCAGGAACTGCGCCAGGCCATAAAAGACATAAACAGCCCGCCTCCACAACCCGAGGATCCGGAACGACTCCTCGATCCGGCCTCCCAAGAGGATCCGGACATATTGGTGGAGCTGATTGATGGGGTATTTCACCAACTGAGCATCGATAATGCCTTGGTTGCCATTACGGCCAATTACCCCGAAATACTTCCAATTTCACAGTAATCGAGACCGAGGTCCCAATACTACGATAATGACCCATCCGTGCTTATTTTCTATCACCGTATACCAATGGTGTTTCACAGGTGCCTTCGAGGCAGAGGCCGAGCTCATGCGGCTAGCCAACAAGGCACGGCCCGCTGGCTAAAAAGAAGTGCGGTCTAGATCGAAACACCGCCAAGAACGGTATGGCGCGTCACCATATTCCCGTGATTGATTCTCGGAAGGCGATTTAACGCAGTGCCCTTTGCAGAAAAAGAGCGCCACGGATCGGTGTCCGGAGAGGTTGCCAATCAAGCTGCGCCACCAGGCTCCAAAGCCGGGTCCGTAAGCGGAGGCGAGCACGAGGCGTGCGTTGGACGCTCTTCCGACAGAGGATGCCGACAGATTGTCCGCCACCGACTCCGAGGTGGAGAGCGCCATGAATCACAGGCGCCGCCGGACAGTTCTTCGTGACGCATGTTTCTCCCAAGAGGCATTGAATGCCTTCAATTCGGGAGATGCGCACCTTCGTGCCGCTCAAGATGGTCTAGCCAGAGCCACGGAGCAGTATGTAAAGGACATACGGGTGAGGAAATTTGACGGTTATATGCCAGTAGCCCCCGAGACTTAAAATAGTTAGAATAACTGATTTAAGGATCATTTGTTATGCATGATCTTACAAAAAAGAATACCCGACTGTCCCAGGAGCTTGAAGAATGCAAGGCCCAACTTGAGGTCAAGACTAGCCGCCACATGGGGAGCCACAGAGACCCCCTCCGTAATATATGCTTCAAAAGATAAGTAGTTTGTGAAGTGCGGCGTGTGTAAATCGACAATAATATTGCAGATGGCGCCGGACTAGATCCGGACAAGCAACAGCTCTTTGGCGCCCGGTTGAAGGCCGGCGAGAATGTGCTTACAAGGGTGAGGCAAGAGAAAAATAATCTCCAGGATGCCAACACCCAGCTGGGTGAGGAACTAAAGGATGTTCGTGCCCAGCTGTCTGACTCCGTGAAGGAGAATCGGCGACTTCGTCACGGCATTTATAGTAAGTGCTTGAGCGAACTTTGAAAAAGAGTTCGGCGAGGAAGTCAACTAACAGAGTTATGTCTGTAGGTATGCTCACGGGTCGTCCTGCAGAGGAAATGCCCGGTTCTACGGGTGACCTTCTTCCCGAGCTATTGCAATCGCATTTAACGAAGTTCGACAGTGATGAAAGGCATCACATGTGCCTTGTGGCCATCTATCTCCCTGCTCAAGGCCTTGGAGAGCTTGCAGAGAAGCTTCAGGAGCACGGCGGCGCTCCGACTATGGAAGATATCGGCCTGTCGTCAAGGCGCCAGGAGGCTGGGCCATGGTGAAGACGCTGCACACGGTTAAGGCGGACCTAAACCACATGGCCGAGGTCGGACCTGTGGGGGCCCGACGGCAAGGAGATCCTGTGAGCTCGATTAATACGGCCAAGTAGAGTTGGCCGCAAAGTATTCCCAAAGCAGGATCAGTAAACTAGACAGCCTATTAGATGGCATTGAAGAGGAATACAATCAGTCAATTTGACTATGTAATTTAAAATGACATGTAAAATGCCTTCTAGCCGGATTGTAGACCGTTTGTCGTAGCGGACCTTTTTGCTTCGACCTCGGGACCCAATCGTCTGGAGTGTGTCCGAATACCCTCGCGATTATGTAAAAACCAGGGCATGCATGGAGACCAGGCGTAGGGGTCATGAATGCTTTATCAGACAAGTGCCCAACTAGTTATGTTATATTACATGGTTACCAAGAAACATCTTCCAGGGAGAATAGTTCCGTTAGGGGTTCCTTTCCTCGAGGCATGCCCTAAAGTGCATGTCCGACTCATAAAAAAGCGTAAAAGCATCCGGGGCAGATAAATGAAAAATAAAAATCATCTTTTAGTTCACCGACCGAATATTCCCTTAAGAACGCTAGCTTTCGGCTTCACCCACCGAGGTACACGTCCCATGACCAAGCGGTAATAATCGCAGAGGTGCTCCCTTTACCACCTAGCCGAACAATCGGGAACGAGGGGTAAGCATGTGAGCCAGGCAACCTAGCTTGGCCAAAACTTAAGTCATATCGATGCATATAATGGTGAATAAAAGGTACATGTGGAAGTGTGACACATGTGTTGGGCATAAAGCCCGTATAAATAAGCTTCTGTTAGAGAAGCCCCCAGGTATAATGAGCGCGGATAGCGCGTCAAGTGTGTGTGAACAATGCGCGAACAAGCCTTTAACGGCTTCGGAAAAAAGGAGGAAGAAGGAGAGAAATAAAAGACAGCTTAAAGTATAAAATATAGACGGAGGAAGGAGACGAACTCGTAATCAGCGCTAGGCGTAGAATCTTCGGAGACGGGCTGCGTTCCATGGGTTCGGCTCGAGTCGGTTATCCGATGTGTTTCGCAGACGGTACACTCCGCCAGTCAGGACTTGGTCGATGATGAAGGAGCCCTCCCATTTGGGTTTGAGTTTGTCCTTTTTCTTGTCCGGCAGGCATAGAACTATTTCGCCAACGTTGTAAGCTTTGGCCAGTACTTCCCTGCTTTGATATCTTCGAGCCTGCTGTTGATAGAATGCGGAACGAGCTTTTGCCACGTTGCGCTCCTCCTCCAAGGTGTCCAAACTGTCCTGCCGATCGAGCTCGGCTTCTCTTTCTTCGTACATGCGCACGCCGAGGTGAGTCATGAATTATGTCGCAGGCAAAACTGCCTCTGCGCCGTATACCATAAAAATGGTGTGAATCCAAAGAGTGCGATTCAGCGTGGTCCGCAACCCCCGTGAGTACGGAGTCGAGCTCCTCAACCCAAAGGCGTGTTAGATTCCTTGAGGGACCACACTAGTCCGGGTTTAATGCCGCCATGATTAGACTGTTTGCTCACCGACTTGACCGTTAGTTTGGGGGTGATAGACTGAAGCGTAGTCGAGCTTGATGCCCATGTTTTTGCACCAGAGTTTGACCTCGTCGGCCGTGAAGTTCGTGCCGTTATCAGTGATGATGCTATGGGGGACGCCGTAACGGTGTACTACCCCTGATATAAAGTCTATCACCAGTCCGGATTCGGCCGTCTTTACAGGCTTGGCCTCTATCCATTTGGTGAATTTATCCACCATGACCAATAGGTATTTTTGCTTGTGGGTTCCTCCTTTAAGGGGTCCAACCATGTCAAGCTCCCAGACCGCGAAGGGTCGGGTGATGGGTATAGTTTTGAGGGCGGTGGGTGGCATGTGGCTTTGATTAGCAAAGAGTTGGCAACCGACGCATCATTGGACTAAGTCCCGAGCATCTGCCCGGGCCGTCGGCCAATAAAATCCTGTACGGAAGGCCATGCCTACAAGGGCCCGGGCTGCGGCATGGTGCCCACTGAGTCCGGCATGAATTTCAGCCAGGAGATTCCGCCCTTCCTCTTTGGAGATACACCTTTGAAGGACTCCGGTTGTGCTTTTCTTAGACCGCCGCACTATGCAGCGGGCCTCGTTTTGGTCCTCGGGGAGTTCCTGCCTAGTTAGGTAGGCTAGGAATGGTTCTGTCCGTGGGGCAATGACTGCCATTATTGTGTGGGCTGACGGTGTTATTTCGTTGGCGGAACCACCAACTATGTCGGAATGTTCGGTGTGGGGCAGTGTGGTTGGGTCCAGGTTGTTATTTCCAGACTCTCCCTCCCATAATACGGATGGCTTGAAGAGCCTCTCTAGGAAGATGTTGGGGGACGACATCGCTTTGGCGCCAATGCGTGCCAACACGTCCCGCTGCTGGTTGTTATCCCGTGCTATATGGTGAAATTCGAGCCCTCAAACCGAAATGACATTTTTAGGACGACATTGCGATGAGCTGCCATTTTCGGATCCTTGGCATCAAAGTCCCCATTTATTTGGGATATCGCGAGGTTCGAATCCCCGCGCACCTCTAGGCGTTGAATGCCCATGGAGACTGCCATCCGGAGACCATGTAGAAGGGCCTCGTATTTGGCTGCGTTGTTGGAGTCCGTGTACATTATTTGAAGTACGTATTGACTCAGATCTCCGGTTGGGGACGTTAACGACGCCACTTCAAAGCCGCCAACATTTTGGATCCGTCAAGTGCATGATCCAGTTGGAATATGCGCCGTGCTCTTTAGGGAGTTCGCTTCAGTCCATTCGGCCATTTAAGTCAGCCAAAACTTGCGACTTAATAGCTCGCCGTGGCTTGTAGGTTATGTCGAACGGGAGGAGCTCAATGGCCCATTTAGCAATCTGGCCCATTGCGTCGCAGTTGTTTATAATGTCATTAAGAGGTACTTCGGAGGCTACTGTTGTCGAACACTCTTGAAAGTAGTGTTGCAGCTTCCGGGATGCCATGAACACCGCGTATGCTATCTTTTGATAATGCAGGTACCGTGACTTGCATGGAGTTAGGACAGTGGGCACGTAGTAAACTGGTTTTTGGAGAGGGAACTTGTGTCCGTCCGTTTCTCGTTCGACAACGAGCACCGCGCTTACAACTTGATGGGTTGCTGCGATGTATAATAACATTGGTTTGCCCATGTTGGGCGCGGCCAGGACCGGATTTGTTGCCAATATGGCTTTGATTTCTTCGAGTCCTGCCGTGGCGGCATCCGTCCCCTCGAAGTGTTTGGTGCGCCGGAGGAGGCAATAAAGGGGTAATGCCTTTTCTCCTAAGCGGGAGATAAAGCGGCTTAGAGCCGCCACACATCCAGTCAATTTTTGTATTTGTTTGAGGTCTTTGGGGATATCCAATTGTGACAGAGCTCGGATCTTGGTTGGGTTTTCTTCAATTCCTCTACCGGATACAATGAAGCCCAAGAGCTTTCCTAATGTACGCCGAAAACGCATTTCTCCAGGTTGAGCTGGATGTCGTATGTTCGGAGATTATCGAATGTGAGCCTCAAGTCGTTGACTAGGGTTTCGACATGCTTGGATTTGACGACCACATCGTCTACGTATGCCTCCAATGTTTTGCCGATCTGGTTTGCCAGACATGTCTGAATCATGCGCTGATATGTTGCGCCGGCGTTTTTGAGCCCAAAGGGCATTGTGTTGAAGCATAATGGGCCGTATGGAGTGATGAATGCCGTTGCGGCTTGGTCTGGCTCTGCCATCTTAATTTGGTGGTAGCCGGAGTATGCGTCGAGGAAACACAATGAATTGTATCCTGTGGTAGCGTCGATAATTTGATCGATGCGGGGAAGGGGGAAAGGATCCTTTGGGCAAGCCTTGTTAAGGTCCTTAAAATCGACACATAGGTGCCAGGATTTGTCCTTCTTTGGTACCATTACCAGGTTTGCTAGCCAGTCCGGATGTTTAATGTCTCTGATGAATCCGGCCTCCAATAGTTTGGCTAGCTCCTCTCCCATGGCCTGTCTCTTGGGTTCGGAGAAACACCGAAGAGCTTGTTTCAATCGGGCTTGAATCCTTTTAGGATATTTAGGCTGTGCTCGCCACCGGCGTGGGATTCCCGGCATGTCTGAAGGGTGCCGTGCAAAATGTCCCAATTTTCAGAGGAATTCTTGTAGAAAGCGGCATCCACATCGTGGTTTAATTGTGCCCCGATGGAGGCCGCTTTTTGTAGGGTCCGTTGGATGGACTTGGAATTTGACTATTTCGTCTGCCGGTTTAAAAGAGGTGGACTTGGATCTCTTATCGAGTATCACATCATCCCTTGAAAGTGCAACTATCCCTAGGTGGTTTTGGTAATTCATAACAACATATAGCTCATTGAGCTAATGCTATTCCAAGACTATTATTTCAGGAAAGCTCAATGAATGGCATGGCATGGATGATGAAAGTGGATCCCTCAAGATACTAAGGACAAAGGATTGGCTCAAGCTCAAAAGCTCAAGACTCTTCATTTTACATTTTAGTGATCCAAGATGACATTGAGTCTATAGGAAAAGCCAATACTATCAAGAAGGGATGAGGTGTTGCTTAATGAGCTTTTTGCTTCATGTGCTTAGTGATATGCTCCAAAACCCTCAACTACTTTCCCACATCCACAAATTACCTAAACCTAAAGCCAAAAACGGTCACACCGATTCTTTCTATCCGCGCCACCGATTCCAAAAGTCATAGCCACCGCCACAAACCCTAAGCAAATTGGTCTTACTGATAGGGATCTCGGTATCACCGAGATGGGGTTGCAATCTCTCTGCTTCCCTTCATAACGCTTCGGTCTAACCAAGTGAGCGATCGGTCCCACCGAGATTGCAATGTAAACTCTCTGCTTCCTTTTGTAACATTTCGGTCTCACCGAAAAGAGCAAATCGGTCCCAATGAAGTTTACTCGACCAACTCTCCGGGTTAGCTAATTACCAAAATCGGTCTCACCGAAGTTTGTGTAATCGGTCTCACCGAGATTACGTTATGCCCTAACCCTAACCATATCGGTCTCACCGAGATGCATGTCAGTCCCAATCGAAAATCACTAACGGTCACTAGGTTTATCAATCGGTCCGACCGAGTTTAACTATTCGGTCCCACCGAGTTTGGTAGATCGTGTGTAACGGTTGGATTTTGTGTGGAGGCTATATATACCCCTCCACCTCCTCTTCATTCGTGGAGAGACCCATCAGACTGAACCTACACTTCCAACTTATCATTTCTGAGAGAGAACCACCTACTCATGTGTTGAGGCCAAGATATTCCATTCCTACCATATGAATCTTGATCTCTAGCCTTCCCCAAGTTGCTTTCCACTCAAATCATCTTTCCACCAGATCCAAATCCTATGAGAGAGAGTTGAGTGTTGGGGAGACTATCATTTGAAGCACAAGAGCAAGGAGTTCATCATCAACACACCATTTGTTACTTCTTGGAGAGTGGTGTCTCCTAGATTGGCTAGGTGTCACTTGGGAGCCTCCGACAAGATTGTGGAGTCGAACCAAGGAGTTTGTAAGGGCAAGGAGATCGCCTACTTCGTGAAGATCTACCGCTAGTGAGGCAAGTCCTTCGTGGGCGGCGGCCGTGGTGGGATAGACAAGGTTTCTACTGTGGACCCTTCGTGGGTGGAGCCTCCGTGGACTCACAAGATCCGCTACCCTTCGTGGGTTGAAGTCTCCACCAACGTGGAAGTACGATAGCACCACCTATCGGAACCACGAGAAAAACATCCGTGTCTCCAATTGCGTTTGAATCCTCTAAAACCTTCCCTTTACTTTCTTGCAAGTTGCATGCTTTATTTTCTGCTGCCAATATACTCTTTGCATGCTTGCTTGAATTGTGTGATGATTGCTTGACGTGTCCTAAATTAGCTAAAATCTGCCAAACTATAAAATTGGGAAAAGGTTAAGTTTTTATTGGTCAAGTAGTCTAATCACCCCTCCTCTAGACATACTTCAATGTCCTACAAGTGGTATCAGAGCTTTGGTCTCCATTTGCTTTGATTTCCATAGCTTTTGGTGGTCATAGCCTTGGTTTCACAACCTAGGAGAGTATGGCGTCGAGCGAGGGAAATTATCCCCGTAGAGGTCCTTACTTTGATGGCACTAATTTTGCTAGTTGGAAGCATAAGATGAAAATGCATATTCTTGGACATAACCCCGCCGTTTGGGCAATTATTTGTATTGGCTTGCAAGGTGAATTCTTTGATGGGAGAGAACCGAACCGTGAAGCTAATGCGGAAGAATTGAAGATGTTGCAATACAACGCTCAAGCATGTGACATCATCTTCAACGGATTGTGCCTCAAGAATTCAACAAAATCAGCCGTCTTGAGAATGCAAAGGAAATTTGGGATACTTTGATTGATATGCACGAAGGTACCGAATCCGTCAAGGAATCAAGTTGGATGTGCTCCAAAGTCAGCTTGACAAGTTCAAAATGAAGGATGGTGAAGGTGTCGCTGAAATGTACTCTAGGCTTGCTCTTATCACAAATGAGATTGCCGGCTTAGGGAGTGAAGAGATGACCGATAAATTCATCATCAAGAAGATCCTAAGAGCATTGGATGGAAAATATGATACCATGTGCACATTGATCCAAATGATGCCAAACTACAAAGATCTCAAGCCAACGGAAGTCATTGGAAGGATTGTTGCTCATGAGATGACACTCAAGGACAAGGAGGAACTTCACAACAAGTCAAGTGGTTCTTACAAAGCCTCAAGTGAAGCCCCCACATCATCAATGAAGAATTGAGCTTAATGGTGAAGAACTTCAACAAGTTCTACAAAAGTAGAAGCAAAGAAAGAAGCTCCAAGTCAAGTTCTTACAATGACAAAAGATCTTCTAGTCGAGAGCGCAATTGCTACAATTGTGGGAGACCCAGACACTACTCCAATGAGTGTACGACACCCTACAAAAGAAGAGAATATTATCCAAAAAGAAGAAGCAAAAGAGAAGAATCACCGCCGAGAGAGAGGAGGAGTAGAGATGATCGTTATGAACAAAGACCCTCACGGAGAAGCAAGGATTCTGAAAGGAAGGACAAGTCATCAAGGAGCTACACAAAACGAAGACATCAAGCTCATGTTGGTGAATGGGTTTCCGGCTCCGACTCCGACCATCACTCCGAGAGAAGCTATCACTCCGACTCAATATACTCAAGATGAAGGTGTTGTCGGTCTAGCACTTGTGTCAACCAACTCCTACGACATATTTGATTCACCAAATGAAGGAATTGGAAGATGCTTCATGGCCAAAGGTCCTAAGGTAACACATCCCGAGTATGTTGATTTCAATAGTGATGAAGATGACTTGCTAGGTGATGATGATTTACTTGTTGACAACTCTAGTGATGAATATTATGATGAAACGTCAATTAATCATGCTAATCAAACGAATGACAATGATAAGGAGAAAATTGAGCTTCCAACTAAAGAACTAAACACTCTTAAGTTGGCTCATGAAACTATCTTCGAAGATCATCGAGAACTTTTAAGGGCTCATGAGAAGTTACGCTTTGAAAAGCTCAATCTTGAGCAAGAGCATGAGTTCTTAAGGGCAATCAATGATGATCTCCACAAGAAAAGTTCTTCTTACATTGCCAAGCGTTTACTCTTATCTACTTACATGCCTCAAGTCAAGTCTAGTAACAAGTACATGAAAGATACTTCCTCTAGTAGTAACAATAATAATGTCAAATCCAATGCTCTTGCTTCTAGTAGTTCTCTTGATTCCACTAATGATTCTCTTAGCCAAGTTACACTTGAGCAAGAAAATAGCTTATTGAAGGGAATTATAGAGAAAGGTGTTTACAAGAGCCTTGCCGGGAGTAAGCAATTTGAGGAAATTGTACGCAAACAAGGAAGGCACCGGAAGAATCAAGGTGTTGGTTTTGAACGAAAGTTCAACGCCAATGGAGATGAGTGGGAAGAAGGTCAATACCCCAAGACAAAGTTTGTTCCTCAACAAGAGAAGTATGATCCTACTTCCTTCAAGGGGACACAAGCTCAAGATGATCTTCCACCACAAGACCACAAGAACAAAGGCAAGGACAAGATTCAAGAAGAAATTGATGCATTTGAAGAAGCACCTAAAGCCTCGTTCGAAAGTGGGTCCCCAAGACTACGCCAAGTTCTACTTCATCAAGTACAACTACAAATCCAAGGATTCCCATCAAGATGATGTGGATCCCAAGAAGAAGAACTAGAGAGTTCTTGAGGGTGACTCCGCCAACATTCTTCACTCATATCATTTTGGCAAGGACAAGTGCAATCAACTTCCACATCTTGCACTAGTTCAAGGAGTCACAAACCCTCATGTTGGTAAGTCAAGGGACAAGGTAACCTAATGTTTTCATGGACATCATCTTGTGTGTGCATCACTCTATGTCTATGGATATTCTTGTTTGTTCCTTGTGGGACTAACCCATGTAGGCAAGTTGAAAGTGCAACTCACTCCAAAGGATTGCTCCAAATGATCTACATCAACATTGAGCATCTACATCTTCAACACCTACATGAAGTCATCATCGACAAAACCCAAGGTTAGTTCATCCCTCTAAGGGGGATCTCACATCTAGGGGAGCTTAACTCTAAGAATTGAGTCAAAGCAACTCTAATGGTGTGAACACATTAATGCATTATGTAAAAGTGGTAACCCCACTTGAGCTTAAACGATGAGTATGACCTATGATCAAATGTTCTCATTTGACTCCTAAGTCAATATACTCATATATAGATGACCTAGTCATCGCCAATTGCTTGATAGATGCTAGAATTGGTTGTGCATGCTTTGCCACATATTTCAATTGCCATCTTATTGTATGAGCATGTTGGTGCATATTTTACTCATTCAAGGACATCCACTTGTTGTTTTGTTTGATTGGTTCTTTCTTATTTGGGCCAAGTGGATGGAGAAGAATTCCTAAGAACCTTCTTTAGCTATCTATGTTTTTCTCGTCTCAAACTCTATTCATGCTACATCACAAAATTTGATCAAGTCAGATTCGAACCACTCTGTGTGAGGAGCACTCGGAGTCCCCGATTCATCATAGACTTAAACTTCCAAAACCTCTTAATGATTCTCGGTCCGAACGATCCTTCCATTTTGGTCCTACCGAGATCATCAAGTTGATCTGAGTTTTCAATCTCGGTGCAACCGATTTGAACGTTTCGGTCACACCGAGTTGTCAGAATCGCTTGCGATTATGCATCTCGGTGCCACCGAAGTTGTTCCACTTTCGGTCACACCGGCTGTGGTCGGGCTATATATAGTCACGGGCAAAATTTTGGAAATTTCTCCGAAACCCTTCGCTCAAGATCAGCTCGCTTCTGCCATAGTGGTCTCCGGATCGACTCCTCACCGCCAGCAGCCTCTTGTCGCTGGTCTTCGCCACCAATCAGCAATTTCGTCCCTCACAGTTGCCGCCCGTAGCAAGTCCACCGCCAAGTTAGGGTATGGACTTGATCATTGTGCTATCCACGCCCCGATTCCTAGCACATTGTTTTCATATTGAATCTTGCCACGATTGCAACTCATCTATCCAGCCAAAGTAGTTCATAGATTAGTTGTGATTCAATTTTTAGGTTTAGGTTTCACGAAACCATCTCGGACCCACCGAGTTGAAAAACTCGGTCTCACCGATTTGGCTTATGCCATTGCACAAGTGACTCTCGGTCCGACCGAGATTTACTAATTGGTGCAACCGATTTGAGAATTCTGTGAAACCCTAGCAGTCTCAAGTACACCGAATCAAACTCGGTCCAACCGAGATCATCAGCTTAGGTTCCAAAACTGCTTCGGTATCACCGAGTTTGAAAATCGGTGGATCCGAAATGCTTTCTGTGGAAAACTAAAGCTGAACTTTTGAGTCATTCTTTGCAAAAACCTCTGCATTTTGTGATGCTCATCTTTTCTATCTCATCTATAAACTCTTCACGTGGTCAAGAATCAGCTTTTGCGGTATGTCCGATCAAAGTGACAGCCGTAACAGTCAAGAGCAGATAAACTTGAGTGAGGGCACTAGTCCCTCAACTTCAGATGAAGGGAGCAGAAGTACTCCTAGCTATTTGCCTAAGGCTGCTACTAGGCAAAGGAGGAAAAGAAATTCAGATTCAGAGGATGAAGATTACAGGTCGAGGAAGATGAGGCAACTTCAAAGAAAGAAGTGCTCAAGAAGGAAAGGGTCATGAAGACCAAAAGGACTGCAGGAAGACAACCAATGTCTAAGGCCAGAACATCAACTCAACTACCTGAAAATCATGATCCCAAAGAGCCAGTTGCTGAGAGCAAGAAGAGGAAGTAAAGGGTCAAGATTACCAAGGCCAGAGTAATTGGGAAGCCTTCCATCATGGAAGAGGAAGAGCCTGCTGCACCAGCACCAAAGGCACCAAAGCTAATGGGTGATGCGATCGGATCAGGGGCTGCCACATCTAAGCCCAAGGAAGCACCCAAAGCTGCCCCCAAGGCCAAGTCTGCACCAAAGAGGAATACTAGGAGTATTCCAGCTGCTGAGAAGAACAAGGCCCCAGTGCCTGAGGTTGATGAGGAAGATGAAGAAGGACAGGTTCTGAGGAAGCTCAAGCCAAAGATACCAGACCACAATGATGCCCATCCTGTGGCTGAGAACATGAGAGTCAGGAAAGACTCAGGGCTGAGGAAATGGAGATTGGAAGATCCATATGCTTCAAGGAGAAGAACTGCTGTTGACTACAGGTTCCACACAAAGGAACAGCAGGACTTTTATGAGACAATCTTGTTGGACAAGAAGCCCATTGTGTGTGACATGAGATGGTTCGACTGGAACTTCATCAAGGAGAATGAAGAGCACTATCCTGGAGTGCAGGACAGCTTTGTGAGTTGTGGAGTTGCAGATTTTGTTGGGCAGAAGCTCACAAATTGGAATGATGAGCTTATCATGCAATTCTACTCCACAACACATTTCTACCCAGATGGGAGAATTGTTTGGATGTCTGAAGGTACAAGGTACCAAATCAACTGCTGAGGAGTGGGCAAAGCCGATAAATGCCCCAGAGGAGAATGAGGATGACCTAGACATCTATGCAAATAAGAAAAGGATCACAATTCAATGGCTCACATGTACAAGGAAATTCCAAACAAGGCATTAGCAACTCACAAGTTTGGATCAGTTCACTATCTGGCCGTGGTTGCCAACCATCAATTGGATTCTGAGGCACACTTTGTTGCCCAAGTCTGGTGACCATAACATGATCAGAGGGCATGCCATCAACATGTTGCATGTGTTTGATGTGCCACAAAAGTTTAAAGTCATGAGTGATCATTGAAACTATCAAGAGGACTGCAGCAGATCAGAAGAGGATCTGTGGATATGCACCTCAGATTCAAGAATTGATAAACTCAAAGATGGGCACAGGAAAATATCAGTTGGATAAGGAACACTTTCCACTTTATCCAGACTTTGAGGACAATGAGGTTGTCATGAATGAAGATGATCCACAATCAGTTCAAGCTCAGGAGAAGAAGGAGAAGGCAAAGAGGGAGAAGGCTGCCAAGATGCCAACTCAAGAGGAGGCATCTGAGTATCTCTTGAAGAACAAGCAGGAGCAACTTGGTTACTTAATAGCATCAACCTTGAGGATTGAGAAGGGATTGGCCACCCTAACTCAAAATCAGGAGAGCTTGGAGAGGATCATAGAACAAAAGTTCTATAACTTAGATGTGAAAGTAACTAAGATTCAGACTGCAGTGGAGGAGCTACAAGAGGACATGCAGGAGAGGAAGGGCAAGACAACAACAAATGTGTTTGCCAGAGTGCCTAGAGCCCAGAGGTCATCAGCTATGCCAGTTTCTGACACAAGAGCAACTTACTGCACCAGCTACAACCTCAAGGCCACCAGCCCCGTAACCTTCATCAGCTCCAGCTCCATCTACATCAACTCAAGTCTTCGCCCAAGGAGCCATCTCTACACCACCACCAAGATCAAGCCTGAGAGTCGATCTAGCACTATGCATTTTCTATGAACTTTTTGGTAACTTGTTGCCAAAGGGGAGAAAATGTATAGATCATAGGCTTCGAGAGAGAGAGTGTTGCTTTTGTTCTCTCTTGCTTTATTTGGTGGGTTTTTTCGAACTTTGTTTGCTTTTGGTTGAGATACTATGTGTGTGAGACATTGATGATCATGTGTTTGATCATAAGCTACACTTATGCATGCTTGATATTATCCTATCTATCTTATGTGATCACTCACTTTGCTTGGTGATGAGTGCATGTATTCATTGTTTATTATTTTGAGCGCTCCACCAAGATGTATGTGACATGGAAGAGTAACCCATGAGCCTAATTCATTGTGCATTTGCAGTCCAAAGCAAATCTAAATCTATGCACAAATTTAGGGGGAGCTCTTGCTTATCACATACTTCTCAAAGCGACGATGTTATTTAAATCTTATTATCATTTCTCGAAGCTTTGATCTATATTTTGACATCAATAACCAAAAAGGGGGAGATTGAAAGTGCAACTATCCCTAGGTGGTTTTGGTAATTCATAACAACATATAGCTCATTGAGCTAATGCTATTCCAAGACTATTATTTCAGGAAAGCTCAATGAATGGCATGGCATGGATGATGAAAGTGGATCCCTCAAGATACTAAGGACAAAGGATTGGCTCAAGATCAAAAGCTCAAGACTCTTCATTTTACATTTTAGTGATCCAAGATCACATTGAGTCTATAGGAAAAGCCAATACTATCAAGAAGGGATGAGGTGTTGCTTAATGAGCCTTTTGCTTCATGTGCTTAGTGATATGCTCCAAAACCCTCAACTACTTTCACACATCCACAAATGACCTAAACCTAAAGCCAAAATCGGTCACACCGATTCTTTCTATCCGCGCCACCGATTCCAAAAGTCATAGCCATCGCCACAAACCCTAAGCAAATCGGTCTTACTGATAGGGATCTCGGTCTCACCGAGATGGGGTTGCAATCTCTGCTTCCTTCAGAACGCTTCGGGTCTAACCAAGTGAGCGATCGGTCCCACCGAGATTGCAATGTAAACTCTCTGCTTCCTTTTGTAACATTTCGGTCTCACCGAAAAGAGCAAATCGGTCCCACCGAAGTTTACTCCGACCAACTCTCTTGTTAGCTAATTACCAAAATCGGTCTCACCGAGTTTGTGTAATCGGTCTCACCGAGATTACGTTATGCCCTAACCCTAACCATATCGGTCTCACCGAGATGCATGTCAGTCCCACCAAAAATCACTAACGGTCACTAGGTTTACTGAATTGGTCTGACCGAGTTTAACTATTCGGTCCCACCGAGTTTGGTAGATCGTGTGTAAAGGTTGGATTTTGTGTGGAGGCTATATATACCCCTCCACCTCCTCTTCATTCATGGAGAGAGCCATCAGACTGAACCTACACTTCCAACTTATCATTTCTGAGAGAGAACCACCTACTCATGTGTTGAGGCCAAGATATTCCATTCCTACCATATGAATCTTGATCTCTAGCCTTCCCCAAGTTGCTTTCCACTCAAATCATCTTTCCACCAGATCCAAATCCTATGAGAGAGAGTTGAGTGTTGGGGAGACTATCATTTGAAGCACAAGAGCAAGGAGTTCATCATCAACACACCATTTGTTACTTCTTGGAGAGTGGTGTCTCCTAGATTGGCTAGGTGTCACTTGGGAGCCTCCGACAAGATTGTGGAGTCGAACCAAGGAGTTTGTAAGGGAAAGGAGATCGCCTACTTCGTGAAGATCTACCGCTAGTGAGGCAAGTCCTTCGTGGGCGACGGCCATGGTGGGATAGACAAGGTTGCTACTTGGTGGACCCTTCGTGGGTGGAGCCCTCCATGGACTCGCGCAACCGTTACCCTTCGTGGGTTGAAGTCTCCACCAAAGTGGAAGTACGATAGCACCACCTATCGGAACCACGAGAAAAACATTCGTGTCTCCAATTGCGTTTGAATCCTCTAAACCCTTCCCTTTACTTTCTTGCAAGTTGCATGCTTTATTTTCCGCTGCCAATATACTCTTTGCATGCTTGCTTGAATTGTGTGATGATTGCTTGACGTGTCCTAAATTAGCTAAAATCTGCCAAACTATAAAATTGGGAAAAGGTTAAGTTTTTATTGGTCAAGTAGTCTAATCACACCCCCTCTAGACATACTTCAAGGTCCTACATCTCTGTTCACCGTGGAGCGCAGCGCAGTGAGTTCCTCTGCCGCTAGGGCTTCGGATAGTGCCTCAAGGGCAAGTGCGGCTGTTTTATTTTCGGCGCGGAGCACTATGTCCGGGTCACTAGCGAGAGTGATAATTCTGTTGGGTCCGCATTTTGAGCTTCATGTACCCGTAATGGGGTATAGCTTGAAAAATTGTGAATGCCTCTCGCCCTAATAGAGCGTGGTATCCGCTGCTGAACGGGGCCACTTGGAATGTGACCTCCTCGGACCTATAATTGTCCAAAGTCAACACCACATCCAGCAGTGATCTTTCCTCAGACAAAGATGCTTCCCGACCGGGATTATTCCTCTAAAGGTTGTGCCGCTTTGCTCAATGCAGCTCCAGCCTATTTCCATTTTTCAAGGGTTTCCTCGTAGATGAGGTTTAATCCGCCATTGCCGATGAGTACCTTGGTAAGGCGAAGCCGCCCACTATTGGACCGAGGACCAATGCGGCCGGTGCTCGGGCTGTTCGGATTTTAGGTTAAATCACTGGCGTTAAAGGTAATAGCCGTGTCCTCCATGGATTTATTGTTGCTATCTGGTAGACTTCGCAAGGTCATGGAGTGTTCGCTTCCGCATATTATCTCGATGCGAAAGTGTCAAGACCGTTAATACCATCGGTATTGCTGGGCTGGTGCTCGAGCTAAAAGCTCTTCGCCACTTTTGGCCACCGCCGTAGTATCCAACATGCTCTAAGGCTATGAGTTGGAGTGGCGCCCTCAGGCTATGAATTTTGCGGTGGTCCATTGAGCCATCCCTCCAAAGACGGTTCCATGCCCTTTGGGGGTTTTTTGCTTTTGGTATGTAACCTAGGTGCCCGTGATGATGCACCTTTTATTTCGGACTAGGGTCGATTCGGGGCCGGATTGTCCCAAAATTTGATTTCGGTTTTCAGCGCTCTCCATCGCTAAAGATTTTCAGATTATGGACGCCAAGTCAGCGAGCGTGTAATTTCAATGACGACTTATGGCGTTTAGGATTCCCTTGTCCGTGCAATTATTGCAGAAGAATGAGATTGCCTCCTCGCGGCAATCCTTTATCCTGTCCATAACCAGGAGGAATCTGGCCCAGTAATGATGTACTGTTTCACTGGGCTCTTGCCGGGTCTGGGATAGATCGCTTATGTTTGGGTGGGCGGGTGGAATTAAATTCCGAACCCCATCCGATCTAAGATTCAGGGGCCAAGAAGTTTCCGAACTTGGAAGCTTGGGTTCTTGTAGGTTGTCCAATGAATCTAGCCCGCTGCATGACTTTAAGTTCGTGGCTTGAGTGGTGTCCTCCCTCCGCGGGAATCCGGCATGGAGGGGTCAGAATCCGGACATAGCTAGTCCTTAAGGTAGGAGAAGAGTCGCCAGATTGTTCCTCTACCACAAAGAACGTGGTGGGTAGCCCGGGAGAGTTGATCTCTCGGATCGGTTTTAGGCCCAATCGATCGTAGTCTCAGAAGCGACTCCTGTGGCGGCGATGTGATCCAAGAGCTCGTTTAAGGAAGAGAGCTCCATCGGATCTAACCGCCGGCGAGTTCCGAGTTAACGTGAAGATTGCTTTCGATGACCCGAGAAGTCATCGTCGGCGAAGCGGCGAACAGCGGTCATAAGAAAACCGCCTAGCCGGAGAGTTTGGCCGGTGGCCAAAGCTCCTTTAGCAACGGTGCCGTCTTTAAAGAGGGAATGAGGCATCCTTCCTGATAGCGACGGCACAGAGGAACTCTCAATGAAAGCACCAATGTTGGTGTCAAAACCGGCGAATCTTGGGTAGGGGGTCCCGAACTGTGCGTCTAGGCGGATGGTAACAGGAGACA
Organism: Aegilops bicornis; assembly: GCA_021605145.1. Classification (NCBI taxonomy): domain Eukaryota; kingdom Viridiplantae; phylum Streptophyta; class Magnoliopsida; order Poales; family Poaceae; genus Aegilops; species Aegilops bicornis. The sequence goes on from CM038669.1 coordinate 327,004,921, forward strand.
AGGGACACGATGTTTTTAGCCAGGTTCGGGCCCTCTCGATGGAGGTAAAACCCTACTCCTGCTTGATTAATATTGATGATATGGGTAGTACAAGAGTGGATCTACCACGAGATCGGAGAGGCTAAACCCTAGAAGCTAGCCTATGGTATGATTGTAGTTCGTCCTACGAACTAAAACCCTCCGGTTTATATAGACACCGGATAGGGTTAGGGTTACACAGAGCCGGTTACAATGGTAGGAGATCTACATATCTCAGACGCCAAGCTTGCCTTCCACGCCAAGGAAAGTCCCATCGTGACACGGGACGAAGTCTTCAATCTTGTATCTTCATAGTCCGTGAGTTCGCCAACGGTGATAGTTCAGCTATCCGGACACCCCTAATCCAGACTCCTCACCCGCCCTACAAGCTCGGTAAGTTATTGTACGTTTTATCCGCATAACCCAAGGGAAATGCTTACTGTGTTTTCCTCAACTCCCCTAGGGCTGGACGAAGAAGGCGGAGCGGATCCACTGTCCGGCCCCACTACCCGAAGGACCGGCCGACCCACTTCTGACGAAGATGTTGGTCCCGGCGCCGTACAAGGCGCCGAAGAAGAAGGCCGAGAAGGAGGCCAAAAAGACTGGGTGGTTGCTGCCGCGGCATTTGGACACAATATCACAAGGTTCCAATGCCCGTTCTGCCTCCGAAGAGGACGAGGAGGAGGAGGAAGACGAATCCCCAGCGGGAGGAAGAAAGAAGAGGGCGGCCTCCATACACTTGGAGGCCGAGTCGCCTAAAAGGGGAAAGCTCCTCTTCCGGAAGAGTCCACTACCGCCGCAGACAATAGCCCGGCGTGGGATCCCAGGGCCCAGCCCCTGGTAAACTCGTGAGTATAAAATCCGAACACATTTATGAGTCCAGTCTCATCATGGCATAATATTTTGACCTGAGCCATATTATTTGTAGTCCGGTGAGGTCCCGCACCGAACAATCCTCATCAGAGGATTTTCTGAGCTCGGATGCTATGGAGAGCGGGACGTCCCCGAAGGCCCCTTCCCCGAAACATGTGGATAACACCGAGGCTTCATCCCAGAAGGACCCTGGCTAAGGAGGGGAGGAAGAGATCGTGAAAGCGGCTACCGGAGGTCAAACTTCAGGGGCCGGAGACATGGGGCAGAAGATTCCCATGGGAGTCGGCGGCGGGAGCCATCTTGAATTCGGCTCCCAGCCGGACGCAATTCCGAAGACCAATACGGCTCCAGAATCAAGCAGGCGGCCTCCCTCGGCTGGAGGGGGCGTGCCTGTTCCACCGGCAATCTCTGTCCGACCAGAGGTGCTGGATGCTTTGTTGGCGGCGCTGAAGAGCGCCTCCATTGTCGATGAACACCGTGCCCTTATGGGTGCGGTGATTGAGAAGATTCAGTCTGCTGAGAGTGGATCGATGAAGCTCAGACAGCCTTATAAGAGGCTTTGAGGTATGTTTTATGAGGTTTCGAAGAATGTCATAGTATGGATAGTAGCCCCTGATACACTGTTCAGTGAAAGAAAGAACCGAATAGAGGATCAAATTTTATTTCGCAGGAAGACTCATTTGGTGACATCTATCTCTCTTTTATAAGCGGTCTGCAGCATTCTTTGCCTCTCATAATCGCTGGAGGTCTCCGGACTGAATCAAAGTCTGGAGCGTACCAAAGAAGAACTTGTCCAGTTGAAAAGGCAGTTGGAAGATAAGCAAGGTATGCGCAAGCCTTGTTCGCGTTTGGTGCGAATGAATTTACAGTATGATAAATATGTTCCATGATTTTCTCTAGGGACGATGACCGAAGTCGAGGCTCTTAAGAAGGCTGTGGTCGAGGCCGAGGAAAAGGCAGCCGCAGAGCAGGCTCTTCGTGAGAAGCACGAGGCCATGGTTATTGAAGCTGAGCAGAAGCTTCAAGAGGCCATTAAGAAATGCGAGACCTTGGAGCAGAGTTTAACGGAGAAAGAATCCGAACTCACCAGGGCTCATCAGGACGTGCGCAATGCCCACGGGGAAACCCAAGGCGCCCTGTAGGAGATCCAAGAGGCGAGGAAGATCGCAGCGGGTAAGGCTCTTTACCATGTAAATCAAATATCTGAGGAGAAAATCATGTTTCTAATTTTGAGTTCGGATTTCTCCAGGGGTGTTTACGGAACTACCCCACAGCATATCGGATGCCGCCCAATTCTACCGAGCCGAAGAAAGAAACACTGCAGATAAGCTCTTCTGGTCGCAGTATCTACCACCGAATTATCCGGTGCCTTTCGTCGACCAACTGAAACAGCTGATCGAACTGCATAGGGCGGTCGAACTAGCCATGAAGGATTTGATTATCCGCCTATGGCCTGCCGAGCCGATTCCAAGCAGCTACTTCGGGCTCATGAAGCGGCTTGTGAGTGCCTGCCCTCGACTTGACGTCATCAAGTGGTCCGTCTGTATAGAGGGTGCGCGAATGGCCTTCGCCCGCGCAAAGGTGCACTGGAGGAAGATGGATGCTAAAAAGCTGATGATCAAGGGACCGCCAGAGGGGAAGGAGCACCGCAAGCCCGAATTATATTATGAAAGTGTCCTGAAAGGATCCTGCCTTCCGGCGAAGCAATGCACCAAGGACATTATATTTCCATGAATACAATCATGCTGTCCTTTGTAATGTTGAACAAGGTCATTTCAATTATTTATTGCCTGTTATATAAAATTTTATCCTCTCAAGGCCGCTTTTATATATTAATCCCGAGAGTTGGCCGATTTCGGCTTCTCGCCCCCACGTAGGAAGTACGGGTGTTCCAGATAAACCTGATCACTCTTTATCCCAGTTTTGGGTCCTTCGAAGGAGGTGTTCAGCACAACGAACTAGGCAATCGGACTATAGGGCTTTATCACTCTCACTTAGCCATAGGAACTTTAGGAAAGGAAGGTAGGCGCAGCCCCTGGTGTTTGGAAGACCGCACGAGGGGCTCTTATAAGCATCTGATTGGAAAAAAAACCGATCCATCGCACGCTGCATTGGTTATGGCATTATGCGGGAGAAATCCTTAAAGATTTTACAACCTCTCGAACAGCTGACCAGCTCTCACCGTATCATGACAGTCAGTTTTCGGCTTTCTCTACTGAGGTGCTCGTCCGGAAGAACCAGGACACAATCACAGTAGTTCTCCCTGTGTCGCCTTATCCGATATAGCGGAACGTAAGGCAGCAAAACATAGGAGCCAGGCAAACCCAACATTTGACCCAAGACATGATTCGGAGCTGATGCATATAATGCTATAAGTTAAAGTGCCGAACTTCCATGAAGGTGTTCGGACTTTATTGCCGTATTATGGGTAAAACGAAGCCCCTGGCATATTTAAGGCAGTCGCGGTGTACGGATGCCACTTGACAAATGAATTTCAATAAGAAATATCAGCAGATAAGCATCGTATAAATACACATATTGTATTTGAATAGTATGTTGATGTGTATGAGTACAGGTGATGTGATAAAAAAGAAATATGATTGTGGAACCTGCTGAGACCAGGGGGAAGAAGATGTGTGCGGATCCGGAGTATAGTCGGATGGTCATCGCGGGGAATACCTAAGGATTCCCTTGTGCGTTCGAGCTGCTTCCATATCGCCAGTCCTGGTTTACGCAAAGTTGAACCTGCAAGGAAAATGTAAAAAATGTTTGTGTGCCGTAGAGCGGTTGAGCCGCGGTATTTGGCCTGTCCTAGCCTTCGCCGGGGTGTTTTTAGTTGAACTCTGGACGAGCCTTTTTATTTTGCCGCGAGGCAGTTCAGAGTCCTTTGGCGGTGTCCAGGAGCCTGGCCGTCCACTCGAGGTTCGATTGAAAGGTGCCACTCGCTGCTTCTGCTGTTAAAACAGCGGTATACTCTTTGGTACCAAGGGAAAGTTTGGCCTTGCCATTAACCGTGATGGCGCCGCGTGGACCGGGCATCTTGAGGTTATGGTAGGCATAATGTGGCACGGCGTTGAATCGAGCGATCACGGTTCGTTCGAGCAGTGCCTGATAATCACAGCGAAAAGGGGACGATGTCGAAGATTAACTCTTCGGCACGGTAATTGTCTGGTGATCCGAAGACTACCTTAAGGGCAATGGAGCCTGTACAGCTGGCCTCCAGACCTGGTATGATACCTCTGAAGGTGGTTTTAGTGGGTTTGATCACCAAATGATCGATGCCCATCTTGCGCACTGTGTCCTAGTAAAGCAGGTTTAGACTGCTGCCTCCGTCCATAAGGACTCGTGTGAGGTGGAACCCGTTAATTATTGGGTCGAGGACTAGTGCGGCTGGATTTCCCTGATTGGTGTTAACCGGACGATCCGTGCGGTTGAAGGTGATCGACCCTAGTTTATATTGTGGGATGACTAGTTCCGTTAAGTCGACATCCCTAAGGACGCGCATCTGGTCCGGGTTGGGAGTGCGGGTGCCGTTTACCACGTTCACCGTTTGGATTTGCGGGGGAAATTTCTTTTGCCCTCTTGTACTCGGTGATCTGGGCTCCTCGTCACCATTGTCACTTTGGGACCCCTTGTCTTTGTTTTTGGCGCCTGAACTGCCGGCTTGTTTGAAGACCCAGCATTCTCTGTTGGTATGTGCTACCTCTTGAGCTTGCGTTGGATTTCCTTGAAGAGGAAAGGTAATGCAGCACAGTAGTGTAAGTATTTCCCTCAGTTTTTGAGAACCAAGGTATCAATCCAGTAGGAGACTACGCACGAGTCCCTCGTACCTACACAACGCAAATTACTCCTCGCAACCAACGCGAATAGGAGTCCCTCGTATACCGACTCCTGCCTGCATCTACTACTATTACTCCACTCATTGACTGCTATCCAGCATGCATCTAGAGTATTAAGTTCAAGAAAACAGAGTAACGCCTTAAGCAAGATGACATGATGTAGAGGGATAAATTCATGCAATATGATAAAACCCCATCTTGTTATCCTCAATGGCAACAATACAATACGTGCCTTGCTGCCCCATCACACCGGGAAAGGACACCGCAAGATTGAACCCAAAGCTAAGCACTTCTCCCATTGCAAGAACTACCAATCTAGTAGGCCAAACCAAACTGATAATTCAAAGAGACTTGCAAAGATAACCAATCATACATAAAAGAATTCAGAGAAGATTCAAATATTGTTCATAGATAATCTTGATCATAAACCCACAATTCATCGGTCTCAACAAACACATCGCAAAAAGAAGATTACATCGAATAGATCTCCACGAGAGGGGGAGAACATTGTATTGAGATCCAAAAAGAAAGAAGAAGCCATCTAGCTACTAACTATGGACCCGAAGGTCTGAGGTAAACTACTCACACTTCATCGGAGGGGCTATGATGATGTAGAAGCCCTCCGTGGTGGATTCCCTTTCCGGCGGAGCTTCGGAAAAGGCCCCAAGATGGGATCTCGTGGATACAGAAAGTTGCAGCGGTGGAATTAGGTTTTTGGTTCCGTATCTGATCGTTTGGGGGTTTGTAGGTATATATAGGAGGAGGGAGTATGTCGGTGGAGCTTCGTGGGGCCCATGAGGGTCTTGCGGCGCGCTGGGGGGGTGGTCGCCCCCTACCTCGTGCCCACCTCGTGGCTTTCTTGACGTAGGGTCCAAGTCTCCTGGATCATATTCGGTGAGAAAATCACGTTCCCGAAGGTTTCATTCTGTTTGGACTTCGTTTGATATTCCGTTTCTTCGAAACACTGAAATAGGCAAAAACAACAATTCTGGGTTGGGCCTCCGGTTCATAGGTTAGTCCCAAAAATAAATAAAAGTGGAAAATAAAGCCCAATATTGTCCAAAACAGTAGATAATATAGCATGGAGCAATCAAAAATTATATATACGTTGGAGACGTATCAGGCATCCCCAAGCTTAATTCCTGCCGTCCTCGAGTAGGTAAATGATAAAAAGAATTTTTGATGCGAGTGCTACTTGGCATAATTTCAATGTAATTCTTCTTAATTGTGGTATGAATATTCAGATCCGAAAGATTCAAGACAAAAGTTCATATTGACATAAAAATGATAATACTTCAAGCATACTAACAAAGCAATCATGTCTTCTTAAAATAACATGGCCAAAGAAAGTTATCCCTACAAAATCATATAGTCTGGCTATGCTCTATCTTCACCACACAAAGTATTTAAATCATGCACGACCCCGATGACAAGCCAAGCAATTGTTTCATACTTTTAACATTCTCAAAACTTTTTCAATCTTCACGCAATACATGAGCGTGAGCCATGGATATAGCACTATATGTGGAATAGAATGGGGGTTGTGGAGAAGAAAAAAAGGGAGAAGATAGTCTCACATCAACTAGGCGTATCAACGGGCTATGGAGATGCCCATTAATAGATATCAATGTGAGTGAGTAGGGATTGCATGCAACGGATGCACTAGAGCTATAAGTATATGAAAGCTCAACAAAAGAAACTAAGTGGGTGTGCATCCAACTCGCTTGCTCTCGAAGACCTAGGGCATTTTGAGGAATCCCATCATTGGAATATACAAGACAAGTTCTATAATGAAAATTCCCACTAGTATATGAAAGTGACAAAATGAGAGACTCTCTATCATGAAGATCATGGTGCTACTTTGAAGCACAAGTGTGGTAAAAGGAGAGTAACATTGTGCCTTCTCTATTTTTCTCTTATTTTTTTTATTTGGGCCTTTTCTCTTTTCTTATGGCCTCTTTTTTTTTATTTTTTTATTTTTCGTCCGGAGTCTCATCCCGACTTGTGGGGGAATCATAGTCTCCATCATCCTTTCCTCACTTGGGACAATGCTCTAAAAATGATGATCATCACACTTTTTTTTTCTTACAACTCAACAATTACAACTCGGTACTTAGAACAAAATATGACTCTATATGAATGCCTCTAGCGGTGTACCGGGATATGCAATGAATCAAGAGTGACATGTATGAAAGAATTACGAACGGTGGCTTTGCCCAAATACGATGTCAACTTCATGATCATGCTAAGCAATATGACAATGATGGAGCGTGTCATAATAAACGGAACGGTGGAAAGTTGCATGGCAATATATCTCTGAATGGCTATGGAAATGCCATGATAGGTAGGTATGGTGGCTGTTTTGAGGAAGGTATATGGTGGGTGTATGATACCGCTAAAAGTGCTCAAGATTAGAGAGGCTAGCAATGGTGGAAGGATGAGAAAAGTGCGATAATCCATGGACTCAACATTAGTCATAAAGAACTCATATAATTATTGCAAAAATCTACAAGTTACCAAAGCAAAGTATTACGCCGCATGCTCCTAGGGGATAGATTGGTAGGAAAAGACCATCGTCAGTCCCCGACCGCCACTCATAAGGAAGACAATCAATAAATAAATCATGCTCCGACTTCATCACATGACGGTTCACCATACATGCATGCTACGGGAATCACAAACTTTAACACAAGTATTTCTCAAATTCACAATTACTCAACTAGCATGACTCTAATATCACCATCTTCATATCTCAAAACAATTATCAAGCATCAAACTTTTCTTAGTATTCAACACACTCAAAAGAAAGTTTTACAAATCTTGAATACCAAGCATATTAGAATTGTTTAAGCAAATTACCATGCTATTTAAGACTCTCAAAATAATCTAAGTGAAGCATGAGAGATCAATAGTTTCTATAAAACAAATCAACCACCGTGCTCTAAAAGATATAAGTGAAGCACTAGAGCAAAACTATATAGCTCAAAAGATATAAGTGAAGCACATAGACTATTCTAACAAATTTCAATTCATGTATGGCTCTCTCAAAAGGTGTGTACAGAAAGGATGATTGTGGTAAACTAAAACGAAAAGACTCAAATCATACAAGACGCTCCAGGCAAAACACATATCATGTGGTGAATAAAAATATAGCTCCAAGTAAAGTTACCGATGGAAGTAGACGAAAGAGGGGATGCCTTCCGGGGCATCCCCAAGCTTTGACTTTTGGTGTCCTTAGATTATCTTGGGGTGCCATGGGCATCCCCAATCTTAGGCTCTTGCCACTCCTTGTTCCATAATCCATCAAAAGATTTCACCAAAAACTTGAAAACTTCACAACACAAAACTCAACAGAAATCTCGTGAGCTCTGCTAGCAAAAGAAAACAAAAGACCACTTCAAGGTACTGTAATGAACTCATTATTTATTTATATTTGTGTTAAACCTACTGTATTCCAACTTCTCAATGGTTTATAAACTATTTTACTAGCCATAGAATCATCAAAATAAGCAAACAACACACGAAAAACAGAATTTGTCAAAAACAGAACAATCTGTAGTAATCTGTAACTAACGCAAAGTTCTAGAACTCCAAAAATTCAGAAAAAATAGGAAGACCTAGGAAATTTGTTTATTGATCAGCAGCAATTGGAATCACTATTTTATCATGTTTTGGTGATTTTTAAAAATTGTTTTCGTGAACCGTAAGTTTCTGGAAATTACAGCAAGATCAAATAACTATCATCCAAGAAGATCCTATAGGTTTAACTTGGCACAAACACTAATTAAAACATAAAACCACATCTAAACAGAAGGTAGATGGATTATTTATTCCTAAACAGAAGCAAAAACAAAAAAACTAAAAATAAAATTGGGTTGCCTCCCAACAAGCATTGTCGTTTAACGCCCCTAGCTAGGCATAAAAGCAAGGCTAGATCTAGGCATTGCCATGTTTGGTAGGCAATCCATAAGTGGCTCTCATGATAGATTCATATGGTAATTTTATTTCCTTCCTAGGGAAGTGTTCCATGCCTTTCTTTAATGGAAATTGGAATCTAATATTCCCTTCCTTCATATCAATAATTGCACCAATCGTTCTAAGGAAAGGTCTACCGAGAATAATAGGACATGAAGGATTGCAATCTATATCAAGAACGATAAAATCTATGGGCACATAATTCCTATTTGCAACAATAAGAACATCATTAATTCTTCCCATAGGTTTCTTAATAGTGGAATCCGCAAGGTGCAAGTTTAGAGAGCAATCATCAAAATCACGGAAATCTATCAAATCGCACAAAGTTTTGGGAATAGTGGAGACACTAGCACCCAAGTCACATAAAGCATAAAATTCATGATCCTTAATATTAATTTTAATAGTTGCTTCCCACTCATCATAAAGTTTTCTAGGTATAGAAACTTCCAACTCAAGTTTTTCATCATAAGATTCCATTAAGGCATCAACGATATGTTTGGTAAAGGCTTTATTTTGACTATAAGCATGAGGAGAATTTAGCACGGATTGCAACAAGGAAATACAATCAATTAAAGAGCAACTTTCATAATTAAATTCCTTGAGATCCAAAATAGTGGGTTTAGCAATATCTAGGGTTTTGCTTTCTTCAATCCCACTTTTATCAATTTTATCATCAAGATCTAAAAACTCCGAATTCTTGGAACGCCTTCTAGGTAAAGGTGGATCATATTCAGTCCCATCATTATCAAGATTAATATTGCATAACAAAGATTTAATAGGGGACACATCAATTACTTTTAGATCTTCATCTTTATTTTCATGAAAATTGGAAGAACACGCTTTAATAAAGGCATCTTTCGTAGCACGCATCCTAGCGGTTCTTTCCTTGCACTCATCAATGGAAATTCTCATGGCTTTGAGAGACTTATTGATATCATGCTTAGGAGGAATAGATCTAAGCTTTAAAGAATCAATATCAAGAGAAATTCTATCAACGTTCCTAGCCAATTCATCACCTTTAAGCAATTTCTCTTCATGCAAAGCATCAAAATTCTTTTGTGAATTCATAAACTCTTTAACACTAGTCTCAAATTCAGAGGACATCTTATTAAAATTTCCATAAGAGTTGTTGCAGGAATTTCCATAATTATTAGAAGGATTACTAGGATAAGGCCTAGTATTAAAGTTCCATCTATACGCGTTGTTACCAAAATTATTCCTACCAACAAAATTCACATCCATAGATTCATTATTATTCTCAATCAAAGTAGACAAAGACATATCATTAGGATCAGAAGAAACACTCCTAGTAGCAAATAATTTCATAAGTCCATCCATCTTTCCACTCAAAACATTGATTTCTTCTATCGCATGCACTTTTTTATTAGTAGATCTTTCAGTGTGCAATTGAGAATAATTAACCATAATATTATCTAGGATTTTAGTAGCGTCTCCTAAAGTGATTTCCATAAAAGTGCCTCCCGCGGCCGAATCTAAAAGATTTCTAGAAGCAAAATTCAATCCGGCATAATTTTTTTGTATAATCATCCACAAATTCAAACCATGAGTAGGGCAATTACGTATCATTAATTTCATTCTCTCCCAAGCTTGTGCAACATGTTCATGATCAAGTTGCTTAAAATTCATAATATCGCTTCTAAGAGAGATGATCTTAGCGGAGGAAAATACTTAGAGATAAAAGCATCTTTGCACTTGTTCCAAGAATCAATACTATTTTTAGGCAAAGACGAAAACCAAGCTTTAACACGATCTCTAAGCGAAAAAGGAAATAGCTTCAATTTAACAATATCATTATCAACATCTTTCTTCTTTTGCATATCACACAAATCAACAAAGTTATTTAGATGAGGAGCGGCATCTTCACTAGGCGGGCGAATTGATATTTCATAACAAGATTCAACAAAGCAGTATTGATTTCACAAGATTCGGTATTGGTAAGAGGAGCAATCGGAGTGCTAAGGAAATCATTATTGTTGATATTGGTAAAGTCACACAATTTGGTATTATCTTGAGCCATAGTGACAAGCAAGCAATCCAACACGCAAGCAAACAAAAAGCAAGCGAGAAAAAGGCGAACGGAAAAGAGAGGGCGAATAAAACGGCAAGGGTGAAGTGGGGGAGAGGAAAACGAGAGGCAAATGTCAAACAATGTAATGCGAGAGATAAGGGATTGTGATGGGTACTTGGTATGTTGACTTTATGTGAGACTCGCCGGCAACGGGCGCCGTAAATTCTTCTTGCTACCTCTTGATCTTGCGCTGGATTTCCTTGAAGAGGAAAGGTGCTGCAGCACAGTAGCGTAAGTATTTCCCTCAGTTTTGGAGAACCAAGGTATCAATCCAATAGGAGACTATGCGCGAGTCCCTCGTACCTACACAAAGCAAATAACTCCTTGCAACCAACGCGAATAGGGGTTGTCAATCCCTTCACGGTCACTTACGAGAGTGAGATCTGATAGATATGATAGATAATATTTTTGGTATTTTTGGTACAAAGATGCAAAGTAAAATAAAAGGTAAAGTAAAAAAGCAAAGCAATGATAAAGAGTAGGAAGATTAATATGATGAGAATAGACCCGGGGGCCATAGATTTCACTAGTGGCTTCTCTCAAGAGCATAAGTATTTTACGGTGGGTGAACGAATTCATCGTTGAGCAATTGATGTAATTGAGCATAGTTATGAGAGTATCTAGGTATGATCATGTATATAGGCATCACGTCCGAGACAAGTAGACCGACTCCTGCCTGCATCTACTACTATTACTCCACTCATCGACCGCTATCTAGCATGCATCTAGAGTATTAAGTTCAAGAAAACAGAGTAACGCCTTAAGCAAGATGACATGATGTAGAGGTATAAATTCATGCAATATGATAAAACCCCATCTTGTTATCCTCGATGGCAACAATACAATACGTGCCTTGCTGCCCCTCATCACATCGGGAAAGGACACCGCAAGATTGAACCCAAATCTAAGCACTTCTCCCATTGCAAGAAAAACCAATCTAGTAGGCCGCACCAAACTGATAATTCGAAGAGACTTGCAAAGATAACCAATCATACATAAAAGAATTCAGAGAAGATTCAAATATTGTTCATAGATAATCTTGATCATAAACCCATAATTCATCGGTCTCAACAAACACACTGCAAAAAGAAGATTACATCGAATAGATCTCCACGAGAGAGGGGGAGAACATTGTATTGAGATCCAAAAAGAAAGAAGAAGCCATCTAGCTACTAACTATGGACCCGAAGGTCTGAGGTAAACTACTCACACTTCATCGGAGGGGCTATGATGATGTAGAAGCCCTCCGTGGTGGATTCCCCTTCTGGCGGAGCTCCGGAACAGGCCTCAAGATGGGATCTCGTGGATACATAAAGTTGCGGCGGTGGAATTAGGTTTTTTGGCTCCGTATCTGATCGTTTGGGGGTACGTAGGTATATATAGGAGGAAGGAGTACGTCGGTGGAGCTTCATGGGTCCCATGAGGGTGGGGTGCGCACCTGGGGGGGGGGGGGTAGGGCGCGCCCCCTACCTCGTGCCCACCTCGTGGTTTTCTTGACGTAGGGTCCAAGTCTCCTAGATCATATTCGGTGAGAAAATCACGTTCCCGAAGGTTTCATTCCGTTTGGACTCCGTTTGATATTCCGTTTCTTCGAAACACTGAAATAGGCAAAAAAACAACAATTCTGGACTAGGCCTCCGGTTAATAGGTTAGTCCCAAAAATAATATAAAAGTGGAAAATAAAGCCCAATATTGTCCAAAACAGTAGATAATATAGCATGGAGCAATCAAAAATTATAGATACGTTGGAGACGTATCAGTATGATTGGCTGGTGTTCCTGGGGTGCCATGAATTTGGCATGGGCGGTCGAGTATGCGGTCCAGACTGGACGGACCCGAATTGTCATTTTTGAGTGGCCCATTCCGCTCACTGGACTTTGAGCTACTAAATCCGGCATTGACTGCCGTATCTTCGGCGTTTTCACCACTGTTGCGGCGCTTGTGTTTGTTGCGTCGGGGTTTGCCATTGCTATCTCTGGCCTCTGATGTGCCAGGGTTGCTTGCTGTGTTGTTGCTACAGGCCAACCAGCTGTCTTTGCCCGCGGAAAAGCGGGTCATGAGTGTCGTGAGGGCTGCCATGGATTTTGGCTTCTCTTGGCCGAGATGTCGGGCGAGCCACTCATCATGGATGTTATGTTTAAAGGCCGCTAGGGCTTCGGCATCCGAACAGTCGACAATTTGATTCTTTTAGTTAGGAACCGAGTCCAGAATTTCCTGGCTGACTCTCCGGGCTGTTGTGTTATGTGACTTAAATCGTCAGCATCCGGTGGCCGCACATAAGTGCCCTGGAAGTTGTCCAGAATGCGTCGCCAGGTTCTCCCAACTTCCGATGGAGTTTGCCGGCAAGCTATTCAGCCAATTCCGAGCCGGCCCTTTGAGTTTTAGCGGGAGATACTTGATGGCGTGTAGATCATCCCCGCGGGCCATGTGAATGTGGAGGAAGAAATCCTCTATCCATACCACCGGGTCAGTAGTGCCGTCATATGATTCAATGTTCACTGGTTTAAACCCTTCTGGGAATTCATGATCCATTACTTCCTCAGTGAAACATAGGGGGTGTGCGGCGCCTCTGTGCTGGGCTATATCACGACGCAGTTCATACGAGTCTTGTCTGCTGTGTTCGGCCCGGCCGGATTTGCTTTTAGTATATCCGGCGTGTCAGTTGTCGTCACGCGTTGGGGCGCGCCCCGTGATCCGTAGACCGATCTTTTATGTCCTGATTTGTTTCCAAGACGCCTTGCAGTCCCGCGTATACCCCGGCCTTGGTATTTTTGTTTAACTGGCAACGGGGTGCGGGCTGATCTTCGGCCTGATATGCCGCTTTGTCTCGGCCATGAGGTGGCCGGTCAGCCGCATCATATGCTGGGAGCATAGGCTTTAATGCTTCTTCCTCGAGTTAGGGTAGCAACTTGCGCTTTGGGTAACTTTTGGTTGGGCGTTCGAGTTCGTATTCCTCGGCTGCCAGGACCTCGGTCCATCTATCCGTTAGCAGATCTTGATCAGCCTGAAGCTGCTGGTGCTTTTTCATCAGGCTTTTTGCTGTGGCTACAAGCCGGCGCTGAAAGCGCTCCTGTTCGACGGGATCCTCAGGCACGATAAATTGTTCGTCGCCGAGGCTCACCTCGTCTTCGGAGAGAGGCATGCAATTGTCATCCTCTGATTCTCCGTCTGCTGCATGTTCCTTAGGGCTAGCTTGCCCATCCTCCCGCTCGAGGCCTGGTTGGAGGGGATTGTCTTCGTCTTCGGCAATATCCGCAGTGTTATTGTCTCTTGTGCCGGTATCACTGCTTTTGCTATGGCGGGGCTTAGAGCGGCGCCGATGACGCCGGTGCTTAGATTGCTTCTCGAGGGGATTATCCTCTGTTGCCTTATTGCCATAGATTTCTTTGGGGGTGTCCACCATGTATATATCATATGATGAGGTGGCAGTCCAGTGCCCTATGGGCGGTGGTTCCTGTTCTTCTCCTGCATCGTCGTCCATACCGTCGATGTCTTCGGAGCCGAAATCGAGCATGTCGGTTAAGTCGTCGACAGTGGTTATTAAGTGGGTGGTGGGTGGGGAACGAATTTCTTTGTCGTCCGCTTCCCACTAAAGCCGGACACAGTTCGGCCAAGGGCCTCCTGACAAGGAGAGAGACCTTAATAAATTTAGGACATCGCCAGGCGAAAAGTGCCGAAGATATCCGCGGAGGAAAACTCCATGATCGGCGCCCAATCAGATTCGACAGGCACGGACGCAGGCGGTTCGGAGCCTGTGGCCGGGGACGAATCCAAGGATCCGGCAACATAGGTCTCGTAGGAGGTGAAGTTAGTATTCGACTCTATCGCCGCTGAGTGTGCGGCCTCCGTGGCGGGGTCCATCCACCCGTCCTCGGACGGCGCAATCTGCTCCGGATTGAGGGCCGGAGTAGCCACAGGTGTGATCTCCCGAACACCATCCGACAACAGAGCTAAGTCATGCTCGCGTGACTGTGCGGCGCACCTGACATAGGCTCGAATCCGTCAAAGATCAAGTCTCCGCGGATGTCGGCAGTATAGTTTAAGTTTCCAAACCTGACTCGA